>CM070786.1:46540252-47945252 GCA_036346955.1 Dipus sagitta
TTTCTATTCTTCTCAGATATCCTTACTTTATTTTCCCAACGAAGCTGTGTTCATTCAGCATACAATATTCAACAATAATCCACAGAGATTTCAGATACCAGATTTTCCCAAGCCGAGAATCATCTTCAGCAACAGACAACTAACCTTCTGATCTATTTTTAGTAACTGAACTTAAGTTCTTGACAAAAGCTGCACCTGTGTTAACCAGCCTACAAGGTTACATCCTACAAGACTGAAGAAAATTTCAATGATTGTGGAGAGCTGGGATGAAACAGATTGGGAACCAAATTTCCTTGACCTATTTTAACTCCTCAAACAGCTATTTAATGCCCATGTATGTGTGGGTGTGTGGATATGTGTGTGTGTGTGTGTGTGTGTGTGTGTGTGTGTGTGTTTTAATATCCTTGTGAAGATAGGTAAAACTTTTTGAATTATAAAAACAGATCACTATTTTCCACCAACCCCAAAGCTAATAATATCATCAGGTACCATCTAAGGCTATAGCAGAGATTTCTCCACTTTGCAGTCATCTATCTAACCTGATGTTTCCAGCAATGTATATGAAAGGAATCTTGATTTATGATTTCTTTGTTCAGTTTCTATAAATATATCATGAAACCGTTGATGGTATTTGGGGTAAACCTAATTTTGTGCTCCCAGGCCATGACCACTCAGGTTTAGCTTGAAAATAAATGCTTTTACTTTTATTTGCTTTCAAAAGGATAACTGTTTTTTGGGTTTGTTTGTTTTTTTTTTTTTTTTTTTGCATTGATGGTGGTGTGTTCTTTACTTTCAGCTTTCATGTTAACATGTTTTATGCCTCCTTTTCAAAGCCATTTTAGAAAGCAAGTAGCAAATTGATAACTGATTTCATTACTGTATGTTTCAGTTTTTTGAAAATATGAAGAAATTGTGTATTGAAGAAATCCCTCTAAATATTCATTAAGGTCCTAAAGTATATTGAATGCCCTGATCTGGATTATCCAGTGTCATACAGGGATTTAGAGAATTCAGACTGGCAGTGTATCTTCAAGACCAGGAAGGTACTCTTTGCAACATTAGGATTTGACTTATAGCTGCAAGTCTAAATGAACTCAAGTTGGAGGTCTACTTACAGTTAGCTGGAGTGGGTAGTTTCTTACTTGGTGTGACCCTGCGTTTATTGATAAACTTAACACATGTAGCTTCCTAAATGTCCTATTGTCATATAGGCACAGCAATGATGAAACCTAGCAGATGATAAGATGGTCTTTAATCTTTCTGAAAGGGGAAAAGTGTTAAATTTATCACTTAAAACTTGGAATTAGGTTCCATATTGAGAATAGAATTTGTTGAGGCATTACGGATTTCTTAGGCAAATGTTGACCTATTCTGATCTTCCTTACAGTAAGAAAGTGAAACTTTATATAAGAGAAAGAAGACAAGAATATTAATCTGCAAGATGATCATTATTTTGTCTGTGGCCAGAATAGTCACATTAGATATTAGGGTAAGAATTTGTAAATACATTCACATTTTGTTGTTGTTGTTGTTTTGAGGTAGGGTCTCACTCTGGCCCAGGCTTACCTGGAATTAACTATGTAGTCTCAGGGTGGCCTCGAACTCATGATGATCCTCCTACCTCTGCCTCCCGGGTGCTAGGATTAAAGGCATGTGACACCATGCCATCTTACATTCAAATTTTTGCTTAGATTCAGAAACATTCTTTATCTCTTTGAACAATATTTTTTAAAGCATTCATATGTAATTGTAAAATTACCTTTTGTTATTCACATAAATTTTGATTTTTCTTTGAATTTTATTTAATGGTATACAAGGATTCCTGGGTAGTGGCCTTCTATACAATGAACACTGTGTATTTACCTGAAAAGAAACATATACCTTCTTCTACTTTAAGGCTCTTGATTATATCATGATCCCAGAGACTCAAATTTATAGATGACATATAACTCAATGTCAAACAACAATATTACCTCTCAGCATGTGTCTGGGTCCTGTCAGACAATGGAAGTGTTATAGGAGTAGGGACAGGTGGCTCACTTTGCCCACTGGTTTCCAGGTTTTTGTGTTCCAGAAAAATAAATACTATTGGAGACACATAGTAAGGTAATATAAATACAGATAGTTTGTTAAGAAAGAGAGAGGGCTGGAGAGATGCCTTAGTGGTTAAGGTGCTTGCCTACAATGCCTAAGGATTCATTTTCAACTCTCCAGATCCCACAGAAGCCAGGCACACAAAGGTGAGACAAGTGCAAGGTCACACATGCCCACTAGGTGGCCCGAGCTTCTGGAATTCAATTGCAGTGGCTGAGGCCCTGACACACCAATTCTCCCCCTCCTCTGTCTCTCTCTATCTTCTTCTCTCAAAAAATAAAAAAGAAAGAGAGAGGCAGTATGCTTTCCCAAGAGCCATGATAGATAGCAATAAATAACATGCTAAACATTTATTTTTCTATTTACAGTGCTTTATGCATACATTCTCATATAATTTCAATAACTTTCTTGGGAAATAATGTGTTACTATTATTATCAATTCAATCATCAGCTGAATTTTATTTTTTAACATTTTCTTTATTTGTGAGGAAAGCAAGAATGCGTGTACCAGAGCCTCTTGCCACTGGCAATGAACTCCAGACACATGGAAGCAAATAGGTAATTACAACATACAATGGCAAAACTCTATGTTATAATTATCAAGAGTCTCATGTACAATCTAGTGCATTTTGGATTTGCTTCTAGTGATAACAAGGAATTGCTTGAAGACTTTTAAGCTAATGGTTGATCTACTAAGAATTGTTTTGAGTTAGATGTGGGAGGTAGTCAGAAGATAATAAGACCAGGAGATAATGACAGAAATATGACCTTGAAGGAAACGGTCGAAAGAATGAGTAACTAGTTATAAAAGTTGATCATTTGCCAACATGGGAAACGTAGGCAAAAGATCTATTTGGGGGAGAAAAAGGATAGTATTTACTTGGAGATATTTTGAAGAATTTAAGTTGCCTGGAAATTCAACAGGTTGGTTTAGCAAGAGGCAGTTAGGTCTGTAAGTGTGGAATGTAGCTAAGGACTAGATAGGAAGTCACCATGTGTCCAAGAATGGATGTGGGTGATTTGGAAGTCCTTAGAGTGAGAAGAAAAGAGAAATGTGGCTGGCTGAGAGGTTTGTGTATGGATGAGTATTATAGGCAGCAAAAGGAGAAGGGAGAACAGAGCATTCATTCATGCCCATTGCTCTGTCTTTCTTCCTAGAGTTCCTGCATTGAAGATCATGACTTCCTGACTTCTAGGAGGAGAAGCTCAAGACTGTAAACTAAATTCCTCTGCGACAGGAAGTTGGAGGGAGAGAAGACAAAGAGCAAATATTCATCCCTAGTCTGTTGCATTGCTTGACTCAAAGGAAAGTTTTTACCAGGAGAAGCCAAAGTAAAGACCAGTCTGAGCTAGAACAGTCATTGAAGGAGGCATTCAAAATTTTCAGTGATTCATTTTAATCCTGTTTTGAGTGTCCTTCCCCTTGAGCTCATTAGACTTCTTCTCTTAGTTTAACATGATATGTGTGTGCACCTGTGCTTTTCAATATTTGTTTTGTTTTGGTCCAAATGATGAAGAGTATTTTCATCCATTGTTTTGATTCTTGCAGTGAATATCATATTAGATTCTGGTCATATTTAGCAACCACTATTGTAGGGCACATGCTGTTTGCTGGATATACATTCATTTACTTACGCCCTGGATGCCTTAGTGTGTCTAAGTGCTCAAATGCATAGGCCTGAAGGGGAAATTTTGCATTTAAAACCATAGTTACTAACCTTTTAAATGGATTTCAATTATATTAATATGTATTCTAATATAAACACATTTTTTTTAAAAACACTAATCAAGAAATGAAAACCTTTGCCTTGCCAGGAGTGATGTACTGAAAAGAAAGTAGGGACTGCTTACTTGTTAAATGTCTAGCTATTTGGGAGAAGTCTTTAATAGTCATGATTAAAGCCTATAGCATCCAAAGGGTGGTTGCTTGTGAGCCATTATTAAAATGACAAACTCCAGGCAATGCTCAAGAGCCAACTCTTATTTAATGATGAATTTGTGATACACAGAATCCCAGCATGTTGTTTTGCCTACTCAGGCTGTTTTGTTATCTTCTATCCACACAATTTCTTTCTAAGACAAAATTAATCATTTTACAAAACAACCAAAGAATAAAGAGAAATATCTTAAGACTCTAAAACTAAATGGCATATTTAAATTGTCATTTCTCTCTGCATCAGGAACAATTCAATGATATTGGAAACAGACTCAATGGCAGGATTTTTTTAAAGATATTTTTTATTCTTTATTTACTTATTTGACGGAGAGAGAGAGAGAGAGAGAGAGAGGGAGGGAGAGAGAGAGAGAGAGAGAATGGGTGAGCCAGGGTCTCCAGCCTCTGCAAGCAAACTCCAGATGCATGCACCACCTTGTGCATCTGGCTAACGTGGGTCCTGGGGAATGAAACCTGGGTTCATTGGCTTTGTAGGCAAATGTCTTAACCACTAAGTCATCCCTCCAGCCCCAGGCAGGATTACCTGCTATTATATTTCTAAATTTTCACTCTGTTTAGTATTATAAATTGTGCCCTTTTAAAGAAATAACTTTGTGGGAAGAAATTGACTATTCAAAATTGCAAACAGACAAGTTCACTCTTCAAAGTCACTCTGATGTGACTTGTGCATGCAATAAGAAAGACTAATTTTAGAAATTCAACATTGCGACTTCAATTCAAATGCTTCCTTACTTGTGTGTGGAACAAATTGCAAATGTACTGTGCTGTATACATCCTTTACATCCATTTGTTTTCTTCCTGCTAGCAGATGGATTCTCCCATCTGTTCCAAGACACCTGAGATGTCATCAGCTGTTATGAGAAAAGACAACTTCCTAAATTCAGACTTTGAAGGAGAAAGTCATTTTACTTCACTTGTAATAAGGATTTTTACTTGTAAATGCTCCTATCAATTGAAACATACAGAAAAAGACAATGATGGAATGTTCTAGCAAAGTGATGTGGCATAAGGAGATGAGGCAGTAGCAGTGTCTGGCAATGCTAAATTTGCCCACCATGCATACAAGAAACCCTTCAAGATCATAAATCTCTCACAATGTCATCATTGTGAAAAGGTCATCTACCTTCATGTATTCCAATCAGACCTCATTCCACTTAAATAGATTGAACTCAGTCACAAAATGAATGGATATGCCTTTGAATACAACTAAAGTAAATTCTGTAAAAGAAACTGCAAAATTACAGAACACATCAGGAGAGCAAGAGAGTTGATATGTAGCTCAAGCTTGCTTCAGATGCATGATGTACCCTAAATTGGCCTTAAAGTTATGATTTGCCTGCCTCAACTTTGTATCATAACAGGTGTGACATTGCACCTGAATTTAAAAATATTCACTTTTAATGAATATTCTTGTTTGTAAAATATGTAAAGCAGTAGAAAGCAGAGAAAGCTTAATCTTCAAACTATGGGCTCTGGCTGGATCAGTCACACCTGCTAATTCCTTTCTCAGCCTGTTCACTCAAGGGCATCTGGAGCCCAAAGTGCCCAGGGGGATGTCTTAGCTTCCATTTCAAAGGAAAGTTATTTGTGCTTCCTGGAAAATGCACTCTCCTCTCTTGTACCAAGACCTCTAGACCATCAGAGTGTAAGGTTGTGGGAACAGGAAGTAAAAATTTAGCTAATAGGTCACTTGAGGTGATGGTAACTGGGACCATTCCCATTTCCACCTATTGATTCCTGGACCTGTGAATCTGGGTTATAGGAGAAACAGTACCATATATAAGACACTGACTAAGAGCATGTACAGCCTGCTGGAGGACACTCCCCCAGCCCTCCAAGAGATTGCCACCTAGTTGGCACTATAGCTGTTTCTTTAAAAGGCCATTCCACCTTTCTACCAAGCCAGCTGCTTCAAGGTGGTGGCACACATGGTAAGACTGGTGAACTCCATGATCACGAGCCCACTGCTGTACTTCCTTGGCTGTGAAGTGAGTTCTTTGGTCACAAACAATTCTGTGTGGAATACCATGATGGTGGATAAAGCATTCTGTTAGCCCACAGATGGTAGCTTGGCAAAAGCACTATATTTTGGAAAGGTAAATGCATACCCAGAACAAATGTCTATTCCTGTAAGGACAAAACACTGCCCTTTCCATGATGAAAGGTGTCCAATGTAGTCAACCTGCCACCAAGTTGTTGGCTGATCACCCTGAGGAATACTACCATATCAGAGCTGGTCTCAGCTGCTGGTGAATTTGGCACTCAACAGCAGCCATATCCAGGTCAGCCTTAGTTAGTTAAAGTCCATGTTGTGTGGCCCATGCATAACCTGCATCCCTGCTGCCATGGACACTTTGTTCATGGGCCCCTTGAGCAATGACAGGGATGGCCAAGGAAAGAGGTTGATCACTGTCCACAGAATGGGTCTATCTTATTTACTTGATTATTAAAGTCATCCTCTGATGAAGTCGCCTTCTGATGAGCATTCACATGGAACACAAGTATCTTTATATTGTTTGCCCATTCAGAGTTATGTCCACATACACCTTCCCCAAATTCCCTTTTCACCAAATTTCCAATTGTGTTTCTTCCAACTCCCAGACCATCCAGCCGAACAATTGGCCACAGCCCATGAATCTGTGTATAACTGCACATTTGGCCATTTTTTTCCTTCCAAGCAAAATGCAAAACCATGTGCCCTGCCCAAAGTTCTGCCCATTGTGAAGACTTCCCTTCACACATTCTTTCAGAGTTGTCCCAGAAAGGGGCTGTAATGCTGCAGCTGTCCACTTCTGGGAGGTGCCTGCATAATGTGCTGAACCATCTGTAAACCATGCCCTTGTCCTCTCATCCTCAGTGAGTTGATCATAGAGCACATCCTATGATGCCATAGGTCCATGCTTGGGGACAGAAGGCATTGTTACAGGAGTAGAAACCATAGGCATTTGCACATCCTTATGTAACTTACTTGTGCCTTCAGGGTCTGTTTGAGCCTGATCACATACATACCAATTGATGATGGACTGCTACTGTGTATTTCCAACTTTATGGCCTGGTGGGTCTGGTAACACCCAGCTCATAATAGGCAGCTCAGGTCACACAGAAAAGTGATGTTCCATTGTTAAACGTTCAGTTTCCACTAAGGCCCATTAGCAGGCCAAGACCTGTCTCTCAAAAGGAGAATAATGGTCTGAAGATGATGACAGAGCCTTGTTTGAAAATCCTAAGGGCCTCCACTGTGATTCACCTATAGGGGCCTCCCAGAGGCTACAAACTGCATTCCTGTCTGTCACTGACACCTCAAGTACCATGAGATATGATGGATCATATGGCACAAGTGGCAGAAAAGCCTACACAGCAGCCTGGATCTGTTGAAGAGCCTTCTCTTTTTCTTGGATCCACTGAAAACTAGTATCTTTCTAAGTCACTTGGTATATGGGATGGAGTAACACACCTAAGTGAGGAATGTGCTGTCTCCAAAATCCAAGTAGGGCCACTAGATGTTATGCTTCTTTCTTGGTGGTAGGAGAGGCCAGATGCAACAACTTATGCTTTACATTAGAAGGAATACCCCTGCATGACCCATACCACAGAACTAGAAATTTCACTGAGGTGGAAGGTCCTCACATTTTGTATGGATTTATTTCCCATCCCCTGATGTGCAAATGCTGTACCAGCAACTCCAGAGTGGTTGTCACCTCCTGCATAATGCCATCAATATAATGGACCAATGTGACACCTTGTGTAAGGGACAGATTATCAAGATCCCTGGAAGCTAAGCTATGACATTGGGCTGGAGATTTAATATAACCTGGAGGTAAAACAGTAAAGGTGTACTGTTGGCCTTGCTAGTTAAAGGCAAATTGCTTCTGATAATCCTCACAGACACATATGGATAAGAATGTATTTGCAAGACCAATAGCTGCATACCAGGTACCAGGAGATGAATTAATCTGCTCAAGTAAAGAAACCACATCTGGTAGAACAGCTGCAATTGGAGTCACCACCTGATGAAGTTTCCAATAATCCACTGTCATTCTTGAGGACCTCTCTGTCTTTGGAATAGACCAAATAGGAGAGTTAAAGGGCGATATGGTGAGAACTACCATCCCTGCATCCTTCAAGTCTTTTATAGTGGCATTGATTTCTGCAATACCTCCAGGGTTGTGATACTGTTTTTGATTCACTACTTTCCTTGATGGTGGGAGCCTCTAATGGCTTCCATTTGGCCTTTCCAACTATACTAGCCCTTACTCCCCACAAGTCAGGGAACCAATGTGGTGGTTCTGCCAACTCTTATATCTATTCCAATTATGTATCCTGGTACTGGAGAACTAACCACAGGGTGATCTTAGGGACCCCCTGGACCCGCTCTCAGTCTAACATTTGCCAAAACTCCATTGATCACCTGACCTCCATCAGTACCTACTTTAAAACTGGAGGGCCATGATGCTGTTTGGAGTCTCCTGGAATCAATGTCAATTTAGAGCCAGTGTCCAGTAGGCCCTGGAAGGTCTGATTATTTCCTTTTCTCCAGTGTACAGTTACTCTAGCACAATGCTGCTTGTACCTCTGAGGAAGGATAGGAGTAAGCCTTAATATTGAACCTTGTGGGGGTTGTAGGAGGTTCCTTCCTCAAGGGGACCTGGTTACCCTTTCAGTCAGGAGGCTCAGGATCTGTAAACTGGCTTAAGTCTAGGAACTGATTAAGAGGCCTTGAATCTCTGTTGCTATAAATCAAAATGTTCCTTTGTTCTGATATTTTTCTGCTTATACAGATCAAGCAGGAACTCAGTAGGCTTTTTATCTACTTGACTTCTGGGAACAACATGATTAATCAGCCAGTGTCAATGGTCCATACAAGTTATATCTTTATGTGCATTATTTTGTCTATACTGTCCATTATGGAAAACATGCTCACCTTGCCTTTGGCAATTCAATGCTTCCACTTGGCCCTTGTTACCTCAACATCCAGTTAGACCCATTGCATCTAAGTCACCTAATGCAGCAACTGCAGCTCCCACTGTGAGGTATTCTTTACATAAAAGACCAATGGGTGGGCACTTTATGTATGCTGGTACTTCCCTCACAAACCTGTTTCTGAATATTTAAGGAAGAGTAAGACAAATTACAAGGTTGGTTTGTGGCTTCTAGCATCTCTGGACAAACTATTGAGAAAACAACTTTTAAAAGGGTGTGTCCCAATCCGACAAAAAATACCGCAACGGTTTCTGTGGCCCCTAACGTGCCGCATACTCCCTGTGCCAGGTGCAAGAAAGGTTTCCATTGGGCCAAGGATTCCAAATCCAAGTTCAGCCTTCAAGGTGAGCCTTTAAACTCCCCCAGGGGCTATCCCCAGCCCTGTTACACACTGGGCCATGCCCCTGATTCCAGAACTAAGGCAAAAAATGACACTGGAGCTGACCGCACTGTCTCTCTCGAGGAAACAATTTGGCTGATAAAATGGCTTCTATGCCTCAGTGTAATACTAATTAGAAAGAAGGAAGTCCCTCCTTCATGGCAGTTAGTCCCTGGTCTGCCTTTGCTTGGTGTGGGTGGACAGTCAACGTCCTGGGAAATGGCCTACTGGCAGCCCTGGACTGATCCTGACAGTAACCGTGGGGAGGTGTGCCCTCTGGTGGTGTCCAGCCTAATGGCCAACCTCCTAGGTCAGGATATACTTGGAGAAGCTGAGGCTTATATCACCACTGAAACTATAGGAAGCAATCCTCAAGGGCTCCACCCTAATCATCTTTGGCAAATTGATGTCACACACTATTCTCCATTTGTAAAGCTTCAATAAATCCCTTCCTCCGTAACTGCCTGGTCTGGAAGTTCATCTCAGCCAACCTGAAGCTGTCTGCTACAGAAGTTGGTAATGAGGAGAGGGCTGAGATGAACCTGACCATGTGGATGTTGGTCTTTTGGGACTTTTGTTTAGGAAGAATTGGCATGGACTTGGTGCTTGCAACTGAAGATGCCTTCTGGAATGGCAAGCCAAGTTTTATGGATTATTCTGACAAGAGTTTGAGACTCTAAGTGCAGACCGTATTGAACTTCAAGGATTGGCTTATGAGCTTTCTAAGGGGAAGGAAAGATTGAAGAGGACTTTGTTGGAACTGGGCTGCTAGCATAAGGACTGTCTGCATTCTGCTGCCCAGGCCCAAAGAATTTGATCAAGGTTAAATTTGTTATAGATTGACGTGCTTGGCTAAAAATATGTGACTGAGAGATTTAAGATTTTAAGTTGGAAAAACTCAAACAAGTTTAAAATTTACTGGCACAGAGAATGGTTTTAGGTTACTGAATCTGCTATTGTCAAACACATTAGCAATCTTAAGGAAGATAGTCCAACTGCTTTACATTAAAACAATGGAAAGGATGCCCGAGGAAATACTATCATAGAAATGCAAACTCTTTTGGAAAGAGTTGAGAGGAGAAGGAACCTGCTTTTCAAAGTTACAATTTATTTAGTCCCTGCATTAAGAATATGGCTCTGTCCTGCACAGCTGGTATTGGTTTTGAAAGGATGAAAAAGTTAAAAGTTTAAAAATATTGTCTCATTCTGAAAGGAGCCCTGACTCCAAACTCCTAAGAAGCCATAAATACCTCAAATTCCAGAACCGGCTCTCTGCCACTAAATAGGTATAAGGTCACCCTTCTTGCTGGCCCAGAGCCTGCTTCCTGCATAAAAGGGACACAGAACAGGCCTTTGAGTACGTGACTCTGGCCTAGTGAGATAACAGGAAATGAGCTGACTAACCGGCTTCTGTAAACTACTTGCACCATAAAAGGAAAAGAATGCACACAGAAACCCCCAGTTGAACTTAAGCCCCAGTGACCTATCTTAACTGCAATTTGTCACTCCCACCTAGGAGCCCACGCAAATACCGACCTCTGGGACTATAGGAATAAGATCGTGGTGTGTTACAAATTGATTGGTCCACAGTGCGCGGGCTTGAACAATTTGAAATAATTGGCCCAGAAATCATAGAATGTCATAAAGGGATTGGTCAACATTGCACGGGCTCCTGATGTTACAAAATGATTGGTTCACAGTGCATGGGCTTTGTTGTAACCCTATAAAAGCTCCCCTGATTCTGCACTCGGGGCCTTCAGCCCTCTACCCCTGTGTGGTGTACGACTGTGGGCCCCAGCGCGCTGGAATAAAAATCCTCTTGCTGTTTGCATCAAGACCATTTCTCATGAGTGATTTGGGGTGCCGCCTTTCCTGAGACAGAGCCCAGGGAGTCCTCCCCTTTGCAGGTCTTCCAGTTTCAGAAGCATGAAAAATGTTTGGAGTGGTTGTGAATTGCACATGGTTCCAGTAGCCACTGGTGAGATGCAGCATGAGGCAGGGCCAGATGCCTTGATAGGATGAAAGAGCTTTTGGAAGATGGACAGTGGTTTGCATGAAGACCTGAAGATGTTTTGGATATATAGAGCACACTGTTGGTCTAGTATGGAAGTTCACCGTGGCTACTCTGTCCAGCCAGAGGGGCAGAATTGGAAAATCTGGAGACATTGAACTTTCACTGCAGAAATTTGATGTTTGTTTGATTATGGTTGAGTTTGCATTGGTTTGGTCTCTCCTTGCTATGCTTTATACCAGTTGAAAATGTTTACTCTGTGCCTTAATATTTGGGAAGCATTTGACTTGTTTGATTTTATAGGACTCACTAATTTAAATTGGTCAAGACTGTGGAGACCTTTGAAATTAGACTGAGTATAATTTATAATGTGTGATAGTTATGAATCTGTTGGGGGACACGCATGGAATGTGGTAGTTTGAATAGATGGTCCCCAATATAGTCAGTGTTTTATTAGTTTGCAGTTTGCATGTGCAGCCACCTGCCTGGAGGCAGTGTCACTGGGTGGATCTTAAGGTGTGGTGGTGGGTTTGAGATTTCAATCTAAAGATATGCAAAGTGTGCCTAGCTGGAGATCCTGAAGTGTCCCTTGCAGAGTGGCTTTTGGCTTTTAGGCTTGTATGTTTGGGCCTGTGAAAGTGGGCTAGCATTTTCTGCCATTATGGAATTTACCCTGGATCTGTAAGCTCCAATAAATCCCTTCCTCCATAATTGTGCCTGCTCTGGAAGTTCACCTCAGTAAACCTGGAGCTGTCTGTTACAGTGTGTCTAATTTTACTTTTCTACATATGGTCATCCAATTTGTCCCACACATTTGTTGAAGATCCTGTCTTTTCTCCACTCTACATTATTGGCACCTTTGCTGAAGATCAAGAAGCTTTAGTTACTTAACGTAAGGTCTGGGTCTTCAATTCTGTTCCATTGGTCTATGTTTCTGTTTTTATTCCAGTACCATGCTGTTTTTGCTTCTGTGGCTTTGTTGCACAGCTTTATATTGGGTATGGTGATACTGTCAGAGGGTTTTCTTTTTGTTGTTGTTGTTTTTTGTTGTTGTTGTTGTTTCCCCTGAGGATATGTTTGAATGTCCAAGGCCTTCTGCCAGTCCATATGAATTTCGAGATCATTTTTTCAGTCCCTGTACAGAATGAATATTAGTATTTTATTGAGTCTGTATATTGCTTTTGGTAGAATTTCCATTTTCACAATATTAATTCTATAATTCTACCTATCCAGGAGCATGGGAGGTCTTTCCATCTTGTAATGTCCCCCTCTATTTCTTTATTGAGTGTTTTTTGTTTGTTTGTTTTCTTTTCATTATGTAGGTCTTTCACATCCTTGGTTAGTGTTATTCCAAGGTACTGGAAAAAGAAAACCAGAAGGACCCAACCTAAAGTGCTCCAGACAGAAAGAAATAATGAAGATTAGAACAGAAATTAATGAATTGGAAACTAAGAAAAAGTTTTAAAAATAGATGAAACAAAGAGCTGTTCTTTGAAAATATAAACAACTTTGACAAACCCCTGGCCAAACTTATTAAGCAAAAAAAAAAGAAGTCTCAAATTAACAAAATCAAAAATGAAAATAGATCATAACAGACATCAATGGAATTTGAAGAATCATCAGGGAATATTTACAAAACATCTATTCCACAAAATTAAATAATCTAGAAGAAATGGATGAATTCCTAGAGATATACCACCTACCAAAACTAAACTTAAAGCAGATTAATCTCCTAAACAAGCCTATCACATCCATGGAGATTGAAAAGGTAATTAAAAACCTTCCCTGAAACAAAAGTCCAGGATCGGATGGCTTCTCAGCTGAATTTTATCAAACCTTCATTGAAGAACTGAAACCAATTTTTTTTTCAAACAGTTCTACATAATCAGCCACCAGGAAATCATTCCTGACTCCTTTTATGAAGGTAGCATCACCCTAATACCAAAACCAGACAGATGCTGAAAGATTTGGGGAATAGAAGACTAAGAGTTTTTGCTTTTGCTAAACCTGGTCTATTCAGCTTCTGTAACATTGCTTGCTTGCTTCTGCTAAATAAAAAGAACTGCCATTTTATGATATCCATCAAAGTTAGTTAACCTAGAGAAAATGAGCTGCCTAGGATGTGCTTTGTTCTTTTGCCAGTTACTGGTCACCTAAGAGATGCCTGGCCCAACTGCCCCTTCCATGAACTCTGCCCCTGTGTCCTGAAACCCCCACCCTGCCTGCGGTTACTCAATTAAGAGACACCAGGTGGATCTGACCAATCAGGACCCACTCTATATGGAAAATTCCTAAGGCAGGACCCCCTCCCTACGGCAACCCACAAGGTTCCTGCACGCGCCCTCTCGGAACCAATCATTTTAAAGGATGCGATATGATGTAACCCCTTTGTCCTTTTCCTGCCTCACTCTCTTTTCCCACCTCACTCCCTTTATAAGCCCTTCCCTTCAGGGGGCTGGGGCTCTTCACCCCTCCTGCATGAGGACTCTGTGTCGAGCCCCGGTGCACCGGTCCCTCAATAAAAATCCTCATGCTGTTTGCATCAAGACCGCTTCTCGTGAGTGATTTGGGGTGCTGTCTTTCCTGAGACTGAGCCCGGGGAGTTCCCCAGAACAGGACTTAATATTTGGTTCCCTGACCGGGAAGCAAGACCACTCCTCACGCCCGAGAACCGACTTGGAGGTAAGGGGTTCCCCACTGAAATGTGTGTGTGTGTATGAATGGGCTGGCCAGTGTCTTAGTTCTGTGTACTAAGTTGTTCTGAGTGTTTTTGTTGTAAGAAACGCGCGCTTCTGGTTTGGTTTGCAGCTGTCCTCCCGGGCTGTAAAGAGTGGAGGACTTTGATCAGCAGAGGTGCTAAGAGGATCACAGGCTGCCACCCTGGGGGACACCCCGGGGAGCTGAGGAGGTCCAGGGGCTAGGGAAGCTCCCATCTGTACCATGCTCGTCATGGATCTGTATCCCTGGTGGCCTCCTACTGTCGGTCTGAGGACCGAGTCTGAGCGGGGGCTCTGTCCTCTGGGACAGAGCAAACCTGCTAATCTGTAGCGTGCATCTGTTTTTTGTTTTTTTGGGCCCTGTGTGTCTGTGTAATACTTGTGTGTCTTGTCGTTGCTCTAATCCTACGGACGTTCCTCCCCTGACCCAATAACATGGGACAGATTCCTTCCTCCCCTTTAGGACTCTGCCTCGTGCACTGGAAGGACAGCAAAGCAGTTGCCCATAACAATGGGGTAAACGTTAAAAAGACAGATGGATTACCTTATATTGTGACCTGGAGGAACCTAATAGAAGAGCCTCTCCCCTGGGTGAAGTTTTTCCTCCCTTCCTCGCCCCCTCCTTTACAGGTGCTGGCAGTTACACCCAAAAGAGACACCAAGCCCACTGCTGAAGCCTCAGCCCCAATTCTCACGGGGGGCACTGATAAGATGGACAGGGTGGGTGAATGCTCTCCCAGAGGGAGACAAACTCTTTTTGGGAAGAAGTCCTCCAAGTCATTTCTGGATTTCTGGGCATCCATATGGACCCGCATAGCTTATCTGGCTAAGAAACAAAAAGTTCAGGAAGGAAATTTCCCCTCACTTCCTTTAAGCAGTAAATCTACAAGCCAGCTTTGCAAGCACTCCAAAGCGGCTTGAGTCAGAGTCACGTGGCAGACAGACAATGGCGCCTCTGCCCATGCAGGTGCCATGTCTCCGCCTCCTCTCCCAGTGGCCCCTGAGGGGCCCACTCATTTTTTCAGCAGCCTCCCAGTGGGCCGCCTTCTTCAGAGGCCTCCTGGCAGTCCTCGAGGGCCCCCCCTTTCCCTTTCAGGTTGTTAGAATCCTTGACCTCCTGGCAGTCTTCTTGGCCATTACCTCCACGTGTACTAGACCAGACCCCTGGTGAGTGCAGGGAATAAGGCAAGGCTGCTCTAAGGTGCATAAAAGCCCCGCCCAGCTGCAACAGCACACCAAAAAGCAGCAAGAGAGAGAGAGAGAGAGAGAGAAAAAAAGGGTCACATTTAACTGCAGCCTGTAAAGAACTAAAGTTTTTCGTAAAAATATGTCAACTTTGTTACATGATATCATGAATATAATTACTGAACTTATGTTCTATGTCAACTTCAACTTTCATAGAGGATTATTAAAAACAACAGAATTCTCTCTAAAGTGGTAACTTATAATTTTTCAGGAATTGAAAAAAAATTTTGTAATGTACTTAAAAGGAGGAGGCAACTGACCTGACTTCTAGGCCAGCCTGCCTCAAGATAGCAACCATATTTGCCTTAGTTTAATGTCTTATTGGTATTAATGACATAAAATTGTCTTTAGACTACTCACTTGTTAGTGAGTAATGGGTTAATTAATGTGGTGTAGTTTTTCATAATAGCCTTATAAGAAAGGTGGTTAATAATGGGATAAGATAAATTGATTGAAGAAACTGGAAAGGAATTTTTCAATGTTGGGACATAGAATGCTCGTTAAGAATGCCTTTTGAGTGGTACTTAGATAAAAATGTTACAGTATGTAAATAAAGATGTGCATATATAGAAAAAAGTTTTCAGGCTAAACCTAAACACCATGCCTAAAGTTAGAGATTTTTCAACTGCTTACAGACTCTTAAGGATATTCTAAAAGTTATATATAGCGACATAGTCTTAATCTAAATTCATCTTACATTAGACACAGGTGATGCCTATGCTAGGTGGGTCACAAAGTCATAAGTACAGATGTAATTGGAGGTCTAACGAGGTTCAACATAGACAAGAATCTATCACCTTGTGTTTTGCAAATGGGTAAATTTGCTATGTAAAAAGGACTTCAAAATAGAATAAGAAATGTCAGGATACTTATCTCTCTGCTCTGTAATTTCATTTTGTTCTTGCTTTCCAACATATGCTATTTAAATTCATGGAAAGCTGGACTCTGAAAACATGGGTGGAATCCCCTTTATCTCAGGCCCCATGCAAGTTTAAGCCATGTGTCCCCCAGACTCTGACTAGAGACAATGGCCAATTGTCTCTAACAAAGAAAAAGGAGTACAGCATATAACTGTAGTTCTCTTTAGTTCTTCTCTTTTGAACACCTAAAGTCACATCTGTTAAGATAAAGTTTCTCACTAGACAAAATGTTAAGTAAACTGAGTCAAGGTATTTGATCAGGTTACAAACTCCTTACATAAGACAAGCATCAGGCTTATCTAATGTGTATATCAGGGTAAGGGCCCCTTCACTGAAACATTTAATTGGATTAAATCTAATGTTTACCTGATGCCAAGGTTTCAATCAGTGGAGAAACTGAGTCTTATGATAAGGCCTCACTCATTAACAGGTCACTGATGCTAATTTGTTATGATTTAAGGGTTATAAAACTGGCTTTAAGACTCTCTCAGTAAAATAAATTAGGTTCCTCTTTTCATGAAAGTTATAACTATTCTTAAAGTAAAGATTCACATAGAAGTTGTTAATTTCCAAAGGTAAACTACTCCTACCTAAAGACATTGTAACTTTAAAGATAGCTTCTGTCTTATTTATGCTAATTCAATTAAATGGTCATAACTAGGTATAATCACTTAGATTTAAGTGATTTAATTTCAGTAATGATAACTTTCATCTTCCTGGGAAATGTTGGGACAACTTGCTTAAGCTTTATCAAATTTAAGTCATGGGTAGAACATAAAATTATTTTATGTTAATAAAAATTTCTGTGGTACATAAAATCAATAGCTATCAAGTTTAAGGCAAAATCATTGGTTGTCAAATAATGTTTTTTTCTTTCAAAAAGATTTATCAAGGGTTATATTAGAATTTAGCTAGGTGTTTTTGGTTTAAAAAAAAATTCAAGCTCTGTGGTTCTGTTTCCAATGTTCTCTGGGAAATTTGTACCAACATAGGTATCTGAACTAATCAAAAATGTTTTCAAACACAGGTGTTAAGACTTTATACTGTCTTAATTGTCCTTTTCTGACAATTTCTAGGTTAAATAAGTTAGTCTGTAAATCAGTTGGTACTGCTTTCAAGACTGGTAACAGGTTCTGACTGTATTTATAAATATTAGATATTTAAAATATGAGATGTATCTACTTTCTATACCTCATATATAAGACTTATGCTGCCATAGTACAACCAAAATTTTCAAGGTAGGACAAAATGATTTTAGAAGTCCTTGTGCCATTCTTTAAGTCTATTTCAGTAATCAAATGTGCTCTGTTTGTACATACATCCAGGCTGGTGTAACTTCCTTTCTAAGTGTGTTAATTACCTACGTAGAAGCCAAAAGCCAATTGAAATCATCAGAGCAAGAGCTGCCAATATTTTGGCCTGTGCTCCCAGGTCATGAGGCCATTGGAGACGATGGGACACTTCTACACTGGCCCCCTGGTAAGTCACCTGTCTTCCTGAGCAGGGAGGATATGGAGACCCAAACAAAATTGGTGTACAGTCTGAAACAGGAGAGTCACAATTGAGGAACAATCAGTCCTCCTGACTTCCCAAAGATGGGAAAACTACTTGGCCAGCATGGCCCAGACTCTTCCTAACAGACAGAAGACACCAGTAAGCTATGGGGCTGCTCCTGGGTCCCTAAAGTCTCTTTGGAGAGCCATTAATGACCTCCAGAATTAATCCTTAATTGAATTTGGCTATCTGCATGGTCTTAAGCACTCAGAGAGAAATGTATAGCCAAAAATAAAAAATACCTTGCACATATGAATGGCATATTAAGTAACACAAAAACTTTCCAAGAGGGGAAACAAACAATAAGAAAGCTTTTCCCCATAGTTTAATTCTATAAAAAAAAAAAAAAAGATGTTCAAAGGGTTATTTTCAAACCTAAAATATGTAAATAATCTGGGACACTGGGTGTCGCCATCGCCGCGAGACACTGGAACCCTGCTGGAAGAGACTGTATGCTGGAAGGGACCCTAAGTCTTCATCCTGACGAATTGCCACTTGGATTCATCACACCTACCTACTAAGGTGGACTATATGTGGCCTTAAAAAATGTTGTTTTTAAGGAGACCCTCACCAAATTGACCACAGAGACTGGCGTTAATGATTGGATAGCTCTCCTACCCTTTGTGCTCTTCAGGGTTAAAAACACCCCTGGACAGTTTGGACTGACCCCCTATGAATTGCTCTACGGGGGGCCCCCTCCATTAGTAAAAATTGCCTCTATGCATAGTGCTGATGTGCTGCTTTCCCAGCCTTTGTTCTCTAGGCTCAAGGCACTCGAGTGGGTGAGACAACGAGCATGGAAGCAGCTACAGGAGGCCTACTCAGGAGAAGGAGACCTACAAGTCCCACATCGCTTCCAAGTTGGGGATTCGATCTACGTTAGGCGCCACCGTGCAGGAAAACTTGAGACCCGGAGTCTGAACGAGGCAAGGGCCCTGCCTAAGTTTTATATGCAACCCTCTAAACATCACTTTTACTGGACCTGGGAAAAAGGCTAAAGACTGGATTAAGGGGAGACAATGGGGGTTACGATTCTACATGTCTGGTAAATCAATGGTGGGCATGCTGGACTAACCCCTTGTGTCTCTACTACAGTCTTTGATCAGTCTAACATTTCTGTGTCATGATCCAGCTAGTTCCTCAGGTTTACTATCACCCTGAGGAGGTGATCATCAATAAGTATAACTATCGGCCTACTCGCTCTAAAAGAGAGCCTGTAACCATGACCTTAGCTGCTATGCTCAGATTGGGGATGGCCGCAGGTATAGAAACAGGGACCACAGCTCTGGTCACAGGACCACAACAGTTAGATAAAGGACTTGGCGAACTACGTGCTGCTATGACTTAAGATCTCCAAGCTCTAAAAAGTCTGTTAGCAATTTAGAGGTCCTTATACAGGTAAATTTGAAAGAGGGCCTGACCTACTTAATATAACATTCACAAGTGCAGGGAGAAACTCCCAGACCTGGCTAAAAGGAAACACTTGGGGCATCAGGTTCTACATGAGTGGGACAGACAAAGGGTTATTTTTTACTATTAGATTAACAATTAAAAGTCTGGACCCAACCCTAGTGGGACTTTAATTTGGTTCCCTGGTTTTTCTTCTCCTTAACTCTACCCAGCCTGAGATGGCCACCCACTGTTGGCTCTGCTATGACATAGCCCCCCCCCCCCCTTATTATGAAGCCATCGCCTGGGCTCTTCCCTACTCTAACGTAACTGTTTCCATGGATGTAGGGTCATACGAAACTGCACCTGGCCGACTGACGTTGGCCTCAGTCTCAGGAAAAGGACTCTGCATAGGCAAAGTACCGCCTCCACAAACCCATCTCTGTAACGCCACCCACATCCCTGACTCCTATAAAGGATATATCAAACCAGCCCCCCCCCCCCCCGGAAGCATGGTGGGCCTACGGCACTGGCTTGACCTCTATAGTTTCTCTAAGTCTCCTAGATGAATCCCGCGACTATTGCATCCTGGTAAGGCTTTTCCCTAAAATTATTTACCATCCTGACTCCGACTTTCTGGATGCAATTCAGGGGCAAATTAGGCTCCGGAGGGAGCCAGTTTCTCTCACCTGGCAGTGCTATTAGGCCTTGGGACTGCCACTGGGATAGGGACAGGTGTTTCAGCCCTAGCAACTCAAGACTCAAAACTGGCTGACCTGCAAGGTACTACAGCTCAGGACATAAGAGCCCTAGAGGATTCACTCTCTAAACTAGAAGAGTCCTTAACCTCCTTATCAGAGGTAGTCCTGCAGAATAGAAGAGGCTTAGACTTATTGTTTCCACAGCAAGGGGGACTCTGTGCAGCCCTAAAAGAAAAATGCTGCTTCTATATAGACCATTCAGGAGTCATTAAGGACTCAATGAGAAAACTTAGAAAAAGACTAGATGACAGAGATTGGGAAAGAAAACAGGATCAGGGGTGGTTTGAATCATGGTTTAACAGGTCCCCTTGCTTAACAACATTAATATCTACCCTATTGGGACCGCTCCTCATCCTCCTCCTCCTCCTGACGCTTGGACCCTGCATACTAAACCGTCTGGTAACATTTATCAGAGAACGAATCAGTACAGTCCATCTTCTAGTTCTCCGACAACAATATCAGCTAATAAAAGAGTCAGAAACCAAAATTCCATGATTGGAATTTGGCCAAAGAAAAAGGGGGGAATGAAAGATTCGGGGAATAGAAGACTAAGAGTTTTTGCTTTTGCTAAACCTGCTCTATTCAGCTTCTGTAACATTGCTTGCTTGCTTCCGCTAAATAAAAAGAACTGCCATTTTATGATATCCATCAAAGTTAGTTAACCTAGAGAAAATGAGCTGCCTAGGATGTGCTTTGTTCTTTTGCCAGTTACTGTTCACCTAAGAGATGCCTGGCCCAACTGCCCCTTCCATGAACTCTGCCCCTGTGTCCTGAAACCCCCACCCTGCCTGCGGTTACTCAATTAAGAGACACCAGGTGGATCTGACCAATCAGGACCCACTCTATATGGAAAATTCCTAAGGCAGGACCCCCTCCGTACGGCAACCCACAAGGTTCCCGCACGCGCCCTCTCGGAACCAATCATTTTAAAGGGCACGATATGATGTAACCCCTTTGTCCTTTTCCCGCCTCACTCTCTTTTCCCGCCTCACTCCCTTTATAAGCCCTTCCCTTCAGGGGGCCGGGGCTCTTCACCCCTCCTGCGTGAGGACTCTGTGTCAAGCCCCAGTGCACCGGTCCCTCAATAAAAATCCTCATGCTGTTTGCATCAAGACCGCTTCTCGTGAGTGATTTGGGGTGCTGTCTTTCCTGAGACTGAGCCCGGGGAGTCCCCTGGAGCAGGACTTAACATTGAAACAAGGAAAGAAAGCTAGAGGCCAATATCCCTAAAATGAATTTAGATGCAAATATTCTGAACAAAATCCTTGAAAACTGAATTCAACAATATATGAAAAGCATTATCCACCTTGATCAAATAGGCTTCCTCACAGGGATGCAGGAATGATTTAATATACTGAAATTGGTTAATATAATACACCACATAAGCTGAACCATAAGAACCACATGATCATCTCAATGCAGAGAAGGCCTTTGACAAATTATAGTACCACTTTATTGCTGGGAGCCATAAAGCAAAAGCCTCTCCATTTTGCCTGGGCCTGTTCTTAAGTTCCTATTTTCCCAAGTTGACTCATTCACCAGAAAAGTGGTCCATACAGTTTGCAGTTAGGTATTTCTGGAATGTCAGTCAGCAGACTGTTTACAGAATCTTATCTTTTGCAAGAGGCCAGTTTGAGGTCCGGTCATTGATGCAAGATTAGATAAGCACCTGGTTACATTTTCTTTCTTTTTTTTTTAATTTTTTTTTGTTTATTTTTATTTATTTATTTGAAAGTGACAGACAGAGAAGGAAGCAGAGAGAGAGAGAGAGAGAGAGACAGAGGGAGAGAGAGAGAGAATGGGCGTGCCAGGGCCTCCAGCCACTGCAAACGAACTCCAGATGCGTGCACCCCCATGTGCATCTAGCTAACATGGGACCTGGAGAATCGAGCCTCGAACCAGGGTCCTTAGGCTTCACAAGCAAGCGCTTAACCGCTAAGCCATCTCTCCAGCCCACACCTGGTTACATTTTCTGTAGGTTGCCTAGTGATCCCTTGGCCCTAAATCACATCAGCCAGCTTACTCCCTCCTTCTTACCCCTATATAACCACTGTGTAAAAAATAAAATTTTAGACCTTGATCATACTTTCGATTTGGACTCCTTCTTTGTGTCTGTCTTGTCTCTCATCCAGGTTAATTTCTTCTCGGGCCCTTGTTAAACTCCCTGCTGGCCGGGGCACTTAATGATCAACACATTGGAAGGAATAGGCATGGAGGGTTTATATCTCAACCCCATACAGGCTATATATAAAGCACCTAAAGCCCAAATAATACTTCATATGGAAAGATTCAGTGAGTTCAAACTGAGATCAGGAATAAGAATGGGATGCCCACTCCACCTCTGCTCTTCAACATAATCCTGAAAGTACTAGGCTAAGCAATGAAGCAGGAGAAAGAAATAAAAGGGATTCAAATTGGACAGGAAAAAGTCAAGATAGCCCTATTTGCAGATGACATAATGCTATATATAAGTGACTCAAAAGTCTCCATCTCAAAACTTCTAGAGGTGATAAATTCCTTCAGCAAAGTGGCAGGATGCAAAATCATTGCACAAAAATCAGTAACTTTTCTATATGCAAAAGGCAGATATTCACAGAAAGAAATTAGTGAAGCTGCCCATTTTTAATAGCAGCAGAAGAAGGGTTTCTATGTAATTGTTTTATGCTGTCTTAAGCTTTGTGTAGTTTTATTCACACCCTTTCTATCCTCTTCCCCTACAAGACCCATCCACCAAATAGATTCTGTCCCTCACCTAGCCTGACAATTATCTCCTCCTGTCCTCCTTCCTTGTTTCCTCTCTCTACTGGTCTCATTCTAGATTTATTCCAGTATTGCTGATGTTTACTTCCATTTATGCTCATCTTTAAATGATCACAATTAGGAACTACATGTAAAGGAGAATATGTGATGTTTGTCTTTATGTGCCTGAGTGACTTCGCTTAGAATTTTTTTTTTCAATTCCTTCCATTTTCTTGAAATGTTAATTATTTCATTCTTCCATGCTGCTGAGTAAAATTTCATTGCAAAAAGTACCACATTTTCATTTTATCCAATCATCAGTTGCTGGGAATTTTGGCTGATTCTAATTCCTAGCTATTGTAAATAGAGTAGCAACAAATATGGCTGAGCAAGCATCTCTGAAGCAAAGAGTAGAGTACTAAGAATATATACCCAGGAGCAGAATAGATGGATCAGATGATAGCTCTATTTTCATATTTTTTCAGGAGTATCCATACTGATTTCCATAGTGGTTGTACAAGTTGCATTCACATCAGCAGTGAATAAGAATCCCTTTTTTTCCTATAGCCTCACCAGCATTTGTTGTCATTCTTTATTTTCTGTGTGTGTGATTGCCATTCAGACTGGAGTTAGATGGAACCTCAAGGTAATTTTGATTTGTATTTCTCAAATGACTAAAGATGTTGTTCAGAATGTTTCTGGGATATTTATTGTAATTGCACATAATCTACAAATTGCTTTGGCAGGATGACCATTTTTGTAATACTGATTCTTCTAATCTGTGAGCTTGGGAGGTATTTCCATATTCTCATGTCCTCCTCAATTTCTTCCTTCACTGTTTTTTTTTTTTAAAATTTTAGTTATTAATGGAGAGAGGCAGGGAAGGAGAGAGGGGTAAGAGACAGACAGAAAGAGAATAGGTGTGCCAAGGTGTCCAGCCAGCACAAATGAACTCCAGGTTCATCTGCCACCTTGTGCATCTGGCTTATGTGGATACTGGGGCATTGAAAATGGGTCCTTAGGCTCAAAGTCAAGTGACTTAACCAATAAGCAATCTCTCCAGCCCCTCTTCAGTGTTTTCATGTTTTTTTTTTTTTATAGGCATTTCACTCAATTGGTTAGTTATTTACCAAGAGATTTACCTTTTGTGGCTAGTGAAATTGTAATTGCATCACTTATTTCTTTCTCTATATGTTTACCTTTGGTGCATAGGAAGGCTAGTGGTCCATGTGTTTTTATTTTGTATCTTGCCACTTTAATGAAAGAATTTATCACATTTAGAAGTTTTTGAGAGGAGCCTTTTGTGCCACTTTTGTGTAGAATTATGTCATCTACAGAGTTTATTTCACTTCTTCTTTACACATTTATATTACTTTTATTTCTTACTCTTGTCTTATCACTTGAACTAAAACCTGAAGTACCATGTGGAAGAGAGTAAGAAGTTGGTGAGAGTAAGAACTCCTCTTTTTTCCCAGACCTTGATGGGAATGCTTCAGTTGTTTTCTCCATTTAGTGTGAATATATATATATATATATATATATATATATATATATATATATATATATATGAATGATACTGTCTCACCATCACTAGTCACTCCAGTGTTTTACTTGTGAAGGGGTGTTGTATTTTGTAAGGTGCTTTTTCTGTATCTATTGAAATGCTCATGTGATACTTGTGTTTATATTTATTTATTAGGTGAATTGCATGTGTCAGTTCTCATATTTTGAACCATATCTGTGTCCATGGGATTTAACCTTCTTGATTAAGGTGGATGATGCTTTGAATATATTCTTGAATTTGTATTGAGCAGATTTTACTGAGCATTTTTGAGTCTACATTAATCAAGGATATTGGTGTATAATTTTCTATTCTCATTATATCTGTGGTTTAGATAGTAAAGTAACTTCAATAGAAGGAGTTAGGAGCACCCCATGTATTTCAATTGTGTGAAATATCTTGAGCTGAAGGGCCCTTAGTTCTTCAATTAAGGTGTTTAATTACTTTTTCAATTTTTTTAGAAGTAATAGGTTTGTTCAGGTAATTTATCTGTTATTGGTTTACTTTTTCTATGTGGTATGAGCAAAAAATTAATCCATATATCCCAGTTTTTCTGGTTTTCTGAAATACAGGTTTATGAATTATGCCCTGATGATTCTTCCTATTTCATCGTTATGAGTTGTTACCTCTATTTTCATTTCTAATCTTGTTGATCTTTTGTTTTTTTTTTTTCTTTTGATGGATTTGGCCAGTAGTTTTTCAATCTTATTTGTTTTGTTAAACAAAAGAAAAACAGATCTTCATTTCATCAATCTTTTAAATTGCTTCCTTTATTTCCATTTCATTGATTTGTGTTTAGATCTTGATAATTTCTTTACAGAAAGAACTTTGGGGATTAGACAGTCCTTGTATTTTTCTGATGCATTCATATGGATAGTTATTTACCTAAGGTTTCTCTATTTTTGTAGTGTAGACATTTATTGCTAAAAAATTTCCCTCTTAAAATTGCTTTCATTCTATCCCATAAGTTTTGGTATGGTGAGTTTTCATTGCCACTCATTTCAATAAATTTATTGACTTCCTTTGGAATATCTTTGGTTATTCATTCATTGTTTAATAGTGGGTTGTTATAGCTCTAGGAGTTGGTACATTTTCTGTTGTTACTATGGTTGATTTCTAGTTTATTGCATTGTGCTCTGAGTAAATGCAGAGACTGATGTCAATTTTTCTAAGTTTGTGTTTAATGTCCTAGTATATGATCTATTTTAGAAAGGTTCTATGTGCTGCTCAGAAACTGTATTTTCTGTAGAATTAGGGTGTTCTTTAGATGTCTGTTAAGCCGATTTTGTCAATGGTGTTGTTTATCTCCATTATTTTTCTATTTTCTGCTTACATTATTGTTCTATTTATAATAATAGGGTATTATAGTCTAGCACTATTATTTTATTGGGATTTATATGGGGTTCATTATATAGCAGATTCTGCTTTACCAAATTTGGTGCACCTCTGTTTGGTTCACAAAAGTTTATGATTATAATATCCTTTTGATGAATTGATCCCTTAATGAGTATTAAGTGGCATTCTTTATCTATTTTGGTAGCTTTGGTTTATAAGTCTATTTTTTTCAGATGTTAGTATGGCTACAGCTGATAATTTTCTTCTTTCTTTTTATGATGTATAAAGTTTGTGTAGACAAATCATATGTTGGTACCATTATTTCCCTCCGCCCTGTTCCCACTCAACCAAGGGCCCTCAGTGAGATTTCTTGTATTTACCATGGAGTTGTGGGTTATGAGTTGTGAGATCAGCAGTCAGTCACTGGGGGTGGTGTCTCTGGATATTCCCTTCCACCCTGTGGCTCTTACATTCTCCATGCCCCCTCTCTGTAAAATTCTGTGAACCATTATGGGTATGCTTTAAGTCTATATTAGCATAGAACCATCAATAGCATATTGATTTCTGTTTTGGTGCATTTTGAGCATCCTCTGTGTATGTCTCCATCACCCTGGCCCAGATTGTTAGGCTCACCTTGGAAGCAGTACACTTGCTTATCTTGCCAGTTCCTGTGTGGTTTAACATCTGGGGTTTCTGCTGCTGTGGGAATGGTGGTTTATCTCCTGCCAGGGAGTCAGCTATCATTTTCTTCTTGATAGATTTTTGTTGTCCTTGGTTCTTGCTGTTTCCTGAAAAAAAATACAGATTTTCCCACGTGCAGTGATATCAGGATAGGTTAAAGAGGATAAGAATTGCTAATTAACAAAGACTTTAATGGGTATAGCTTCAGGTTTAGGCAAAGATTAGTAGGAGCTATACATTGGAATCCATAACCTCAGGCTCCATAGGATTCTGATGTGGTTTCCAATTCCAGTTATGGGTTACTTTCCATTGAGTGGATCTCATAGCCAACAAAAAGCCATTGGGTACCCACCTTGGCTATGTGCTACTAATGCACAGATATGTACATCTTAGCAGGCTGACTGCTTTCATATACCAGTGTCTCCTGCTGGGTCACAATGTTATTGGCCATTTTCCCTAAGTAGTTCATATAGTGCATTTCAGCAGTATACAGGCTAACCATCTGGGAATTGGTTTCCTTCCTGATTCAGCCAGCTCTCTCTCAGTGCTCTGCAATGGCAGCTTGTAGTGTATTTAGCAATACAATCTTACCTGCTGGTGGGTAATCAAGAGCTTTGAATGAAACCTGTCTTGTTTGGGGGTACATCATAGATTTCTCTAAATAGTTCAACATGGATTGTAGCCAATTTCTGGTACTGGGAGTTATGAGCCAGAGCCAACTGTTTTAGGTTTAGGCTTCACCCCACCCTCTCCAGGGCCTTTCTTACCATATGATCTGTCCATACATCTATTGAGAGTTATATCTTTTAGTGTGCTAAGAGAAAGGTTTATATGGTATCAATTCATTTTGGAATTTGTTTTGTGTATATCTAACCCCTCCTACTTGATAACCTCCTCTAAAGCTTTTCTAGCCCTCTTATTTTTCTCACAAGTTGTCTGTCAAATATGCTTGCAACTCAAGCTGTTCCAGCTTATGAACCACAAATGAGGAGAATATGCTTGTGTGAGTTTGCTTAGTATGATTTATTCCAATCCTGCCCATTTTCTGACAAATTTCATTTATCATTTTCCTTAGTGCTGAATAGAATCCCACTGTGTATATCTACCACATCTTCATTAATCATTTATGAAACAATGGGCATCTGGGTTGATTCTAGTTCTTAGCTATTGTGAATTAAGCAGCAGTAAACATGATTGAGCAAACATCTCTTCAGTGAAGAGTGGTGCCTTTAGGGTAGATACCTAGTACAGGATTGGCTGGGTCACTTGGTAGCTTTATTTCCATCTTTATCAGGACTCTCCATATTGATTTAGATAGTGATTGTATAAGTTTGCGCTCCCACTAGCAGTGAATGAGGGTTCCTCTTTTCCCGCATCTTTGCCACCATATGTTATTATTATTTAATTTTTCAGTTATTATCACCCATTTTAGATTCAGATGGAATATCATAGTTGTTTTAATTTGCATTGCCTAATTCTTAAGGATGTTTAAACTTTCCTTGGATGGGTATTAGTCACTTGTATTCCTGTCTTTGAGAATTCCATATTCAGTACTTTGCCCGATTTTTGAGTGGGTTACTTGATATTTTATTTTGTACTTTTTGAGCCCTTTATAGGTTATAGATATTAGGCCTCTGGCAGAGTTGTATAGCTGATAAAGATTTTCTCCCATTCTGTGGGTAGTCTGGTTATAGTATGTACAAAGCTTTTTAGCTTCATGAGATTTCACTGTTTGAGTTATTGATTTCCTGGGCTACTGGGGTATTGTTCAAGAAGTCTTTCTCCATTCTTATAATCATTTATCCTTTTTATCATCTAGTAGTTTGGTTGTTTCAGGTCTTATATGGAGGTCTTTAATCCACTTGGAGTTGATTTTTGTTCATGGCTAGAGGAGTGTGTCTAGAGCACATTGTTGGCACCATTGTGCAAGATCAAGTGGCTGTAGTTAATTGAACTAAGGCCTGGGCCTTCAATTCTGTTCCATTTATTTCTATGTCAGTTTATATGGCAGTACCATGCTGTTTATGTTACTATGGCTTTGTAGTAAAGCTTTAAATCAGGTATGATGATACTTCCAGAGGTGTTTCTTTCCCACAGGTTATTTTTGGATATCTGAGGTCTTCTCAAATTCCATATGAATTTTGAGATGAGTTTTTTCTCTCTGTGTGAAGGATTATGATGGTATTATTTTGAATCTGTATATTGCATATGGTATTATTGCCATTCTTCACAATATTAATTCTACCTGTACAGGAGCATGGAACGTATTTCCATCTTCCAATGTCTTCTTCAATTTCTTTCTTCAGTGATTTTATATTGTCTTTAAATATATCTGTTTTTTGGGAAGACTATTGAAAGCAGAATAGCCTGGCTGATTTCTTTCTCTGTATATTTGTTGTCTGCATATATGAAGGCTACTTATTTTTGTGTGTGTTTATTTTGTATTCCTCCACTTTGTTGAAGGAATTTATTCACTTTTAGAACTTTTATGGTTGAATCACCAAGTCACTTATGTATAGAATCATATAATCTTCAAATAGTACTAGTTTCACTCCCTCCTTTCCAGTTTGGATCCATTTTATATCTTTCTACTGTCTCATTGCCAAGGCTAGGACTTCTAGCACTATGTTGAAAAGCAGTGATGAGAGTAGACACTCCTGTCTTTTTCCAAATCTTAATGGAAACTCCTTGAGTCTTTTCCAATTAAGTGTGACTTTCACTTTAGGTGCTTTATATCTAGCCTTTATTATGTTGATATATAAACCATCCATGGCTATTCTCTCCAGGATTTTAATCATGAAGTGATGTTATATTTCTTCAAAGGCCTCTGTAACTATTAAAATTATCATTTTGTTGTTCTGTTAAATATTTATATACTGTATTACCTTAATCAGTTTCTATATATTGAACCATCCTTGCATTGCTGGGATGGAACCTGCTTGATGGAGGTGGATGATGCTTTTCATGTGTTGATGAATTTGGTTTGTGAGAATTTGGATTGAGATTTTTTGTGTCTAAGTTCATCAGGAATATAGGTCTACAGTTTTCTTGCTATATATCTGTCTGGTTTTGGCATTAAGATGATGCTAGCATCAGAGAAGAAGTAGAAGAAAATTTTCCTGTACTTCATTATGTTGATGAAGGTTAAGAAGTAGTTATTTGAGCTCTCTGATAAAGGTTACAGCCAAGAATCTCCCAGATCCTGGACTTTTCCTTTTCCAGAGTGTTTTGATTTTATTTTCATTCTTGATGGATATAATTGGTTTGATGACAAGATTTATCTACTGTGTATTTAGTTTTGGTAGGAAGTGTCAAGAAATTCATCCATTTCTTCCATGTTGTCCAATTTTGTGGAATACAGATTTTGTAAATATGTACTGATTATTCTTCCAATTTCCTTGATGTCTTTGGTGACATCTCCTTTTCCATTGCTAATCTTGTTAATATGACACTTCTCTGCTTTCATTTGATCAAACTGGCCAAGGAATTAAAATTTTTCTGTATTTTTTTCAATGAGCTATCTCTTTGATTCATCAATTTTCTTAATTTCCAATTCATTAATTTTGGATCTCTTCCTTTTTTTCCTGTCTCTTTGTTTGTTTGATTTGATTTTTCTTTTTTTGTTTATTAGGTATGTACATAATCAGTGTGTAAACAACCATGCTTGTACCATTGGTAGTCTCCTCCCTGTCCTCCCTAATCTGAAGGGACCCTCCTCATTGGGGACTGTGGGTCATGCATTTTAGGAGTATTCTTTAGTTATGGGGAAGAGGCAATGTCTCTGTGCATAATGTCCCACGTCATGGCTCTAACAATATTTCCACCCCCTCTTCAATGAATTTCCCTGAGCCATGTTGGGTTCATTTTAGGTCTACTTCAGTGATGAGGTCTTAGGAACCTCTGTGTCACTGGATATCTGGTTTGGCAGTAGCTGAGAGTTTTCTGTGTCTATATCCTTTACACTTGTGCTTATACCAGGTTCATCAAGAAAGAAGCACTCTTGCTCATTTCTGCAATTACCCTATGGTTTCAGCTGGGGCCCTGGTGAGGTGCAATGGGCTGATTCTCTCTTTAGGTTCTATGTTCATCTGAAAAAGAAAAGCAGATACTCCAAAAGAAAATAAAGTCATCACCAGATAAATGGGATACACAGTATTATTTTAGAGAGAATTTAGTAGGCGTTGGCCCTCTTGTAGCCAAAGATTGGTGGGAGCTTTATATTGGAGAGCTAACTTGTTGTTTGATATGGTTCTGACTTATTTCCCAGTTTCAGCTATAGGTTCTGTTTCACTGAGTGGATCTGTTAGCTAATTCAAGAGCAGTTTGTTACTCAGCATGGCTGTGTGCCACTATTGCACTTGGGTCAGCATCACATCAAGGTTTTTTTTTTTTTTTTTTTTTTTTTTTTTTCTGTTGAGTAGTTCAGACCATGAGTTGCTTGGACAGATGTTGGCCATTTCTCCCCCAGTCACTCATGTAGCACCTTCTGGCACTAGACAAGATAACTGTCTGGGGACTGACTCTTTTCCAGATTCCAGCTAGGTCTCTCCAAATTCTGTACCAACCGCATATGGTCTTTTGATCATAAAGTGTTGTTGCATTTTGTCAAAGGGCTTTTCTGCATCTATTGAAATGATCATATGGCTTTTGTATTTAGGCTTATTTATGTGGTGTATTACATTGACAGATTTCATTATATTGAACCAACCCTGGGTTTCTGGGATAAAGCCTACTTAATCAAGGTAGATAATACTTTTGATGTGTTGTTGAATTCAGTTTGTGAGGACTTTGTTCAGGATCATTGCATCTAAGTTCATCAGTGAAAGAGGCCTATAGTTTTCTTTTCTTGTGGCATCTCTGCCTGGTTTTCATATTAGGGTGATATTAGCTTCATAGAAGGAGTTGGGAAGATTTCCCTGTTCTCCAATTATGTGGCACAGTTTGAGAGAAGTTGGTTCAGTTCTTCTGTGAAGGTTTGGTAGAATTCAGCTGAGAAGCCATCTGGTCCTGAACTCTTCTTTTTGGGAAGGTTTTTGATTACCTTTTCAATCCTGATGGGTGTAATAGGTTTGTTTCAGAGATTAATCAGCCCTAAGTTTAAAGATAAAGATTGATGATTGTGATATCCTCTTGTTGGATCATTCCTTTGATAAGTAAAAAGTGGCCTTCTTTGGCTTTTTTGATTAGGTTTTGTTTGAAGTCTATTTTATCTGAGATTAGTATAGAAATGGTTGCTTGTTTCTTATTTCCATTTGCTTGGAATATCAATATCATTTTCCACCATTTATTCCTGAGGAGGTGTCTGACTTTAGTGGTGAAGTGGGTTTCTTGAAGACAGCAGATTGAGGAGTCTAATTTTCTGATCCACCCTGTTAGCTTATGTCTCTTGATGAGTGAATTAAGGCCATTAATTTTTAGGACAATAACTGTGAGATTTAATTTAATTCCTACCATATTGTGGTGGTTTATATGGATTGCTGTTTTCTTGGACTTTGTAGTTTTCTTGCATTTTCTCTGAGTTTGGTTATTGTGATCTGCTTCTTGTAGTCACTTGAGGTTCATTTTTTGACTCTTTTGTGTGGAGAATTCCTTGAAGTACTCTCTGTAGGTTTGGCTTTGTGTTCATATAGTTGTAGAGCTGACTTTTATTGTGGAAAGTTTTTCTTTCACCATCTATTATGAGGGATACTTTTGCTGGGTAGAGTAGTTTGGGTTGGAAGCCATAGGTTCTTAGATTTTGCAGTGTTCCATTGCAGGCATTTCTGGCTTTCAGGGTTTCTATTGAGAAGTGTGAAGTAATTCTGATGGAGTTACCTTTATATGTAATGTGTTGTTTCTCCCTGGCTGCTCTTAGGACTTTATCTTTGTTATCAATGATTAGAGTCTTAATGATAATATGTCTTAGAGAATTTCTCCTTTGGCCCAGTCTGTTTGGAGTTCTGTTAGCTTCTTGTAACTAGATGGGACTTTCTTTTAAGAGGGTGGGGAAATTTTCTTCTACAATTTTGTTGAGTCAGTTCTCCATGCCTTTGGTCTGAATATCTTCCCCTTCTGGTATTCCCATAATCCAAATGTTGGGATGTTTAAGGGTATCCCACAGTTCCCTAGTTTTCTGTTCACAAAAATTTTTGAACATATTGAAGCTTTTGGGCACATGAACTGTTTCATCTGTTTTGTGTTCCAGTTCTGAGTTTCTATCCTCCATATGACTGACTCTATCCTTAGATCTTCTACAGAATTTTGTACTTGTTCAATTTGGTTTGTATTTTCTACTGCCTTTTTATGTATAGTTTCCATCCCTCTGTCGAGTTCCCTTTCCATGTCATTTTTTGATTTTCACAATACTTCTTGAAATTCATCCTTCCATTTATTTGTGTATTCATTGAGCTTAGTCAACTAATTATTGAAGTTCTCTTTATTTTATTTGCTGTTCTTCAGATCATTTAGCTGTTTTAGAAACCCTTCCTGCTTCTTTTCTGTCTAATCTAGTGAGGACAGCATTCATACAATTATTGGATCTTTGGTGATTTTCCACAAGGTCTGCTAATTGCTTGGCCAGGGTTGCATAACTTGTATCTTCATTTTGGGAGTGTGACCCTATTGTCTCCTCTGTGTTTTGATTGGAGACATCCATTGTGGGACTGGGAAACCTTATTGGATTTACTTGCATTTGATTTTTCATGTTATTCCTTTTGTGCTGTGATCTGCGCATCAATCTTATTTAACTTAGGAAGAAGCTGCAGTTTACCCTTGAAGTGTTTTCAGTGATTATTCCCATTTATGTTTGCTTTGACTAGGCTTCTGATAGCAATGGGGCCTGTCTGCTCAGAGGGAAGGAGCCCATGAGTCTCTGGTGTGGGTCTGAGGTTTTGATAAAGGGATTTGTTGATTGGTGGCTCAGGGTATAGGACTACATGGACAAGTAGCCTGAAGTGACAGGGTGGTAGGGTGGAATGGGAAAAAGCAGACTGCTCTTGCCATAGGGTGACACGAAAGGGAGAATGGGATTGAATGGTGGTACTGAGATGCTGAGGGGTGAGTGGAGGGAACAGTGGGGTCTGTTGGGACTGTGTAGCAGGGGGGTGGATGGGACTGATGGGTCCTGTGACATGGCACAGCGGGGATATGGGATTACTGCAAGTCAGGTAATGCATCGTGGGATGGGTGGTGGAGGGGGTAGGGAGAGGTTACCAATAGCCATTGGCCTGGGTCTGAGTAGCCTGGATGAAGTGCAAGAGGACCTGCTCCACTCACAGTGGGACAGTGAGTGGGATGGTGGTCACCCTTGGAGGTCCTTGGTGGTGGGAAAACCAAGAAGGGGGAACACTAGCCTGATGATCTGTGTCTGAGTAGCCTGCAGGAAGCGCAGGAAAACCTGTTCCATGCATGGTGGGGCATTGTCTGGAATGGCAGTCACGAGTAGAACCAAGGTGGTGGGAAAACCAAAGGAAGGAGGGAAGAGGAACTCTAGCCTGCTGACCTGGGTCCAGGTAGCCTGCAGTAAGTATAGGAGGACCTGGTCCATGCACAGTGGGGTACTGGGTGGGACAGCAGTCTTGCATGTAGGTTCCTGGTGGCAGGAAAATGGAAGGAGGAAAGGAAGGGGAATGATAGCTTTCTGATCTTGGTCTAAGTAGCTTGCAGGAAGTGCAGATGGACATGGTCTATGCATGGTGGTGTGGTGGATGTGACAGTGGTCACACATGGAAGTCCCTGGTGGTGAGAAAGCTGAGGGAGGGAGAGAAAGGGAATGCTAGCCTGCTGATTTGGGTCTGCTTAGCCTGCTGGTAGTGCAGGAGGAACATGGTGGCATGGCAGCTGCGATGGTGGCTGGGATGGCTGCTTGTGGAGAGTGTGGGACTGATGGGCTACCCGAGATTTTAGGAATCAGCCAACTCCTTACTTTGCTCCTCCACATCCTCCCATTGGAAGTCTACTAGGATCTGCAAACCCCTAAAGACCCCAAAGGTCTTGTCTTTCCTTCCCCAAGTGATGAAGTGTGGTTAGACGGACACCATCTTGACTGGAAGTCAAGTTGCACAATAATTTAATTTATTCCCTAACCTACATAGTACAACATATACCTACACAAGACTCTAAGTATTGTAAGAATTTTGAGAGAATGTAAAATATAGAGAAAGAAATGTGCAGGATATATGAATATATTTCACCATTAAAAATATTAAGACAATTATCCTTGAACCAATCTTCTTCATAAACTGAGAGACAACTACATCGTATACGATAACTCTGGACTCTTTTCTGAGCAAATTAGCTAGAATATAGTAAGTTCTTTTAAAATGTTGAGTAAATAAATAAGTACTCCTTAATTGTAATGGGTATTACCAATGGGCACCTAGAGTCATTTGAACATGAACTCATGCCAACACTGATACATTGTGAATTTTGAGAAAAGAAGTTATAGTATTTACTGTCAATTGCTTGATTCTTATTTGAAATGATGATTCTTGGATATTCCATAGAATCTGAACTCTCACTCCTAGACACTGTATCCATGTCATTACAGAATAGACTTCAAATCTTCTTGGACACAGGATTTTTCTTCTCAGTAAAGGCCATCTCTTTCTGACATGGCCTTTCCTAGTTTGGTTGTATTTTCTAGGAAGCCACATCTTTGGAACACCTAATCATATTCTGTCCAGGTCATGTATAAATCTCAGAATATTTACTGACATGTTTCTAAAATACCAACCTAAAAATATCATTCCCACAAATTGAGTGCAAATCAAACCTAATACCTGGTCACCGTTTCACTCACACCCTTCCTGAATTCTGGTTTTTGTTTTAGTTTTCCCCATTAAGATAAGTAGACACTTATGTTAATGAAAATCTAATTCCATCTTTTCAAACAACACTCACTGGCAACAACTAAACTGAGTTACTCTAAAGACTGTTGTTCCAAACAAGTACACAAGCCTTGGTTTTTACAGCAGAGATTTATTGGGGACTCTTTACACAAAGTCATTTGAGAGTCAATATAAACAGACTTGGTAGAAAGCCTGAGAAATTTCTACCCTCATCCTAAGCTAGTAGCAAACTCTCTTGTCTTTCTAAATATACAAGTGACATCACCAACCATGAAATGACCCATTTATATCAAATCTTTAGGTAATCTTTCAACTGACTCAGTTGTGTTAATCTACTCATACATGTAGCAACTGTGGATCTGATTTGTATGAACACCTCCAAACATAAAACCTTATGCCACAGAAAATACTGACACAAGAAAATAGAGAACTTGAAATGGACAAAGTGAGCATGCTGGAGTTCTGTCATGTTATTAGACATTCTCCAAGAAAGCCCAGAAGCTCCAAAGTCCATTGCTCCACTAGTTACACTAACAGATAACACATTTATCCTTAATGAAGAAGTGAATGAATGATCCAGGGCATGTACTTTCAGAAGTAAAAGTGGTTTATTAAGATAGTTCTAGGAAAGTGGGTTTATTCCTGCAGTTAAAAAAAATCAGGGCTGGAGAGATGGCTTAGTGGTTAAGGTGCTTGCCAGGCAAAGCCTACCAACCCTGTTCCAATTCTCCAATACCCACATAAAGCCAGATACACAAAGTGGTGTGTGCATCTGGAGTTTATTTCCAGTGGCTACAGGCCCACTCATTGTGTCTGTCTCTCTTTGCTCTATTTTTCTCTCTGCTTGCAAATGAACAAATAAAATAAAATGATATTTTTCTAAAACTATAAAAAATTCATATGGAAAATGAATAGGCTGTTTGGAAAACACTTACTTTTAAAAAAATATTTTATATATTTATTTATTTGCATGGGGAGAAAGAGAGAGTGGGGGAAAGACAGACATAAAGACAGACAGATAGTATGCCAAGGCCTCTAGCCACTGCAAATGAACTTCAAATGAATGTGCCACTTTGTTCATCTGGCTTTGTGTGGGTACTGAGGAATTGAACCTGGGTTCTTAGGGTTTATAGGCAAGTGCCTAACTGCTCAGCCATCTCTTCATCCCATCACTGAGTTTTAAATGCATCTATACAAGGAAATTAAGATGAATCAAATATGAAAAAGAAATTGTATGTGTACTATGAACCTATACTTATCTAACTCCATATACTAAAGTTACCATTCCTGGATTTTCTTCTCTACACATTTCACAATCACAGTGGAAGCTCTGTGATTAATGTCCAGAACATGTTTTAAAGTTTAAGAAATAAATACTGATTTGTTTTTCTACTTGAGTTTTAACTTCCTGTTTAGGTTTTAGTGATTTAGGGTTTTAGGAAGAAGAAAGAGTAGAGTTTAGGAAACACATCATCATATAAAAACAATCAGTGACACCATCAATCAACTGAGGCATTTCCTTCCAGTGTTCTGCATGAGCTTCTTTCTGAGACTAAGAAAATTACTGGTTTTCTCTCAAGTCCTTGAGTTTCAATCTCTTTGTTCTTAAAAGTTTAATCATATCAATGAGAGTAAGTGTAAACAAGACACCATTTTTTGTAAAAAGATAATATGAGAGAAGGGAGAATTGCTAAAACCAAAATAGAATGTAAATATTTTATACCTTGTTAGTTGGGACAAGACAAATTAGTAATTTAAAGCTGGAAAATGAGGAGCCTCTGGAAGTCAGTGATAAAGCAAACAGGTCATTGATTATTCTCACCTAGTGCAAATTTGAAAAGTCAGAATTTGGTTTCTTATTTAGCCAGAAAGAAGGGAGAAAGCTTTTTAGCCCCTCAAAATGGAAATTTACTGTTTTTTTCAGTTATAGGAATAATATTGTTAAACTCCAAAAACCAAATGGCATACCAAGGATTATCCCATAGGATGCTTGATTGTAAAGGGATTTAAAATAATATCTGTAAGTTTTCATAGTAGCTATAATTTTCCAAAAGTATGTGCATACCTGATCTCTAACTTCCATGAAGATAAGAGTATCAAGGAATATGAGAGATTGTAAATATGAGATGGGTAACAACATCAAAAATACCAGTTTATAAGTATATCAACTTTTGAATCATTTAAAAATACCAACTAGAATGGTGTTTAAAAGAATTAATTGAGACAGCATTTGTTCTCACAACATGATGAAAGCTGAACATTTATTCTGTGTTTTGCTTTATTTTCCACAATCAAGAAAATGACATTATAATCAAACCCTTTGAAGTAAGGTTTTAAGCTGAACTGTCAAGTCACATTGAACAATTAGGGTAAGAAATATACTCTACATTATATAATATATACTATATATATATGTATATGTACACTAACATATATAATATAGAGTATATGACATATACTCTATATTATATATTATATAAATATACTCTATATTATTCATCAAAAATACAAATTAAGGAGCTGGGGTAATGGCTTGAGTAAAAATACTTGCTGTGAAAGGATGAGGACCTGAGATTATATCCCCAGCACCCACATAATGCCATCCCTGGTGGCAAGCATCTGAAATCCCAGTGCCAGGCAGGTAGATAGGAAGATCCCTAGGGCTGGTTGGCTAGCTAGTCTAGCCAGATCAGAGTTCTAGGTTCAGTGGTGTCCCTCTCTCAAAAAATGAGGAAAGGTCTATGCAGGAATTCACTCACCTCTGTCCCTCACACATACTCACACATATACACATGCAAGAAAATAATGTAAATGAAGATATACTAAAAACAGAAAAATGTCAAAACAAGAATGAGAACTATTGATTAGGGGGAACAACAAACATCTCTTGATGTGGGAGTCTTAACTGGTATTTAGAAAAATACCTGATAGCACATAGTAAATCTTTTAATTCTATTTATAATGATCTATACTTATGCTTCTGGATATATACCCATCTCAAATGATATTTCAGATTTATGAATATCTCAGATATCAATTTTAGATTTGGGGTTATTCAACGGGCAGTGTTTATGAAAGTATTCCAAACTATGGAATCCAGAATCTGAAATACTTTTGATCCCAAGCATTTAGGATAACAGCAACTTCACCTTGACCTTCTTATGCCAAAGTGTTTCTGAGAAGTGGTTTTTCTATAGTAAAACCAGTGAGGCTATTTCTACTCATAGCTATGATTCAAGAAGGCCAAATTTGATTTAAGTGGATGCAATGAGCAGGCCATATCTGCTGGTGCTTCCTCTGCATCACCAGTCACAGTCAGACAGCATCACTACCATCTGAATATTGAGACAGAGTTCACAAGAATTTTGACTTTTTTTTCTATTTAGGAACTAGGACAACAATTTTTTCTCCTTCCATTCTCACCATTCACTTCTAAATGATTATAATGGGTATAAATTTCTATGCATTTTCCATCTTCAGTAAGCTCAGTCTTCTATAAAAATATATTGTTCCTCTCTTTACCCTCCTTTTCTACCATTGAACCAAACACTTCTCTAGTAATAACCACATTTTGGAGAACATGTTCAATTTTATACTGTTTATGTACAATCATTTTATGCTTTTTCTACTAGATGAAATAATTTAATATTAATAATTTAAAGAGAAGATAATATTACTTTGGGAAAAAATAGAATTTAAGAAAAATACAAAATAAATCAAGCAGAAATAATGAGAGCACTGCAGAAAACTACATGTTTTGCTTCCATGCATAAAATCTTGTCCTTTTCATTGTTTTTTAGCCATTTTATGTAATATAAACAGGAGCACATGTTTGTGACTGTAATTCTTATATCAAAGGATTAAAATCAAGCCACAAATAACATCTATAAGAATACTGATAGTCTCTAATACTGTGTTTTCTTGAAAGAAATTTCTAGAAGTTAAAAGCACACACAGCATAAGGTGTTATTCAAATATTTTTTCTCATGCACTGCAGTGGTGTTGCATACAAATGTATGTGGTGCATCCATCATTGAATATAGAGATGGAAAGTGGAATTAAAATTAAATGGACCTAGAGGAGATTAGACATAGATTTGAAAAGTTAAAGGGATATAAGGTTTAAAATAAATATAAAAACTCATAAAGTTCTTTTTTGAATTTTCTGTTTCCCAGCAATATATCTTGTTACACTTACAACCATAGTTTGAAGAATACCAAGGGCAGCCTGCACTGACATATATTAAATATACAAAACATATGAGTTCTTGGAGAGATTGCTTAGTGGTTAAAGTGCTTGCCAATGAAGCCTAAGGACTGAGATTCAATTTCCTCAGAACCCACATAAGTCAGAGGCACATGGTGCCTCTTCAGTCTGGAGTTTGTTTGCATTGGCTAGATGCCCTGGCACACCCATTCTCTCTCTCTCTCTCTTCCTCTCTGTCTCTCTTTCTTTCTCTCTCTCCCTGTCTCTCTCCCTTCCTTCCTTCCTTCCTCTTTCAAATAAATAAGTAAAAATTAAGAAAAAAAATGTGAGCTGCCATCATTCTTTTCACACCACACATGAGATAATAATGGATAAGGCGATGATGACTTTTTTTTTTTTCTAGATAGAGTCTCCCTCTAGTCCAGGCTGACCTGAATTCATTATGTGGTCTAAGGGTGGCTTTGAACTCACAGTGGTCCTCCTACCTCTGCCTCCTGAGTACTGGGATTAAAGGCATGTGCCACCATGCCCGGCTAAGGTGATGATGACTCATCTTTTAAAAAAAGCAATGTTCATATCCCAAAAGCAGAAGCAATAGAAAAAAATACATGGGTGTGTGTGGAATGGGATTGTCAGGGCCTCTTGCCACTGCAAATGAACTCCAGATGCATCTGCTACTTTATGCATTTGACTTTACATGATACTGAGGAATTGAACCCAGGCTGTCAGGCTTTGCAAGTAAGTGTCTTTAACCACTAAGACACCTCTCTAGGCCAAAAAAGATTAATTTTAAGCTGTTTTCTCATCTGTTGCCACTTCATTTTCAGGCAGGACATTTCATAATGCATAAGAACAGCTGAGAAGAGAGGACCTGACTGTGGAGTCTGATGCACAGTTTCTTCTGTATACTGTAAGGCTAAAATACCCAAGACATATAAGTACATATCACTACTATTATTTTGTAAACTTTTAGGTGGAAATAAGGATTAAGAATAATAGTTTTCCAGTGAAATACATAATCCTTAATTAGAAATTATATCTGGAATTTTTTCTCAATCAAAATAATTAATATTCAAGATGGTAGCTAAAATTGTTTTTTTCTTTAGGGCATTTTTTCCTATATAATCCATCCTTGAGAAACTTGGTGTCTATCACTCCTTAGAGGTCTTTCTTGGGCTCCATTACAATTTTTAGGACACAAATGACACGTTTACAACTTGTTTTTTGACTTGGGATAGAGTTGTTAAGGCTAACCAATGTCTTGTGATAGTATGTTACTGAGTGGGGCATGCCTTCTGCTATTTGTGTCTTTGTTTTCCATAAATATGGGATCAGCTTGAAAGTTGCTTTACCTAATCAAATACTGTGAAGGTGTTGCCGTCTTGATTTCAGAACCAGGTCCTAAAAAGAGGCCTGGCAGCATCTGCTTTGCATTCCTGGGAGCCTCAGCTACCACATGAGAGGTATGGCTTCCCTGCTGGAATGAATATATGTTGAGGCCAGATAGAAAAAAAATATATATATAAAAAGAAATGGAAGTCCAGAGCCTGAACACTGCAGAATCAGTAAACCCAACTGAAAGATAATAGGAAGTCTCAAAGACTGCACCCTATAGCCATGTTGAGACTGGTCTAAATCTAAGGGCATTTGAACAAAACAGCCATTAGATACTATAGCCTCAGCCGACCATCCCTCTATAATGTCAAAAGAAATTACAAGACAGCGATACTTCTAAGCTTGTAGTTTTTGGAGGTTAGTACATAGGAATACATAGCCAAACTACTTCTATTCCTTTGAGAATTTTTGCATGTAAGGAATTAGTTAGAATTTATTTTTTCACAACTAGTAGTGTGAAAACCCCTTTGCAGTTTTGATGCTCTGCCTTTTGCTCAGATTTGTAGCCTCTTCTTGGTCTCCTATATTAAGACTCATTGAGACATGGTTTAGAACATACACAGAAGAAGGAGGTCTTAATGGAGACCTATATAGAGCATTCTGAACAATCTGGCTAATTTTTTTTTTTTTTGTAAGGTAAGACAGTTCTCCAAGTGCTTTCTGTTATTTCTCACTTTTTGATGAATAAGAATAACTTTTAGATCCTAAAAATCACTAGGTAGTACTTGGAGAAAAAAAAAATAAGGTGCTTGAACTCAACAAAACACATCCAGACCAGAACATAGAATGATTCTGTCATCTTGGGATCATCTTGGTCTCAGATAATTTTTCATTGGTTTATCACACGTATTCTTTTTTTTTTTTTTTGAACATAGCAATTTTTTAATTAACACAGTATTCTGGATACAAGTGTAATACCACTAGGTAAGGACTGATTTTATCTCAGAAACCTATGATAGCATGGGTAGAGATAAATCAGGCTTTAGGATAGCCTCTTTGCTAGTCACATTTCAATCAATGCTGACCAGAAGTTAATGCAATTTCTTTTAGGCTAAAATTTTCAGTGATATTATACAACTAATATTCTATGTAATATAGGCCAATTTAACATGTTTTAAGGTAACCTGTCCTCATTTAATGGCAAATTGGGGTAAGTCAAACAATGAGAGTCCTTACAAAGGCTAAGCACCCTTTTCTTTTAGGCCACCTTAAATTTTATCTTGCTTATATGTATCACACGTATTCTTTTGCTGAGCTTTCAAACAACATGCAGAGAACTCTGAATATTTCACAAGAAATACTTTTAAAAAATATTACTTTTATTTATCTATTAAAAGAGAGAGAGAGAGACAGATAAAAAAGAGAAAAAGTCAGAATGGGCACAGAAGGAACTCCAGCCACTGCAAATGAACTCCAGATACATGTGCCATCTTGTTCACCTGACTTATGTTGGTCTTGTGGAATCAAACTTAGGTACTTTGGCTTTGCAGGCAAGCACCTTAACTGCTAAACTATCTGTCTATCCCAAGAAATACTTTTTTTCTTCAAAAAAAAAAAAAAAAACAAATAGTTTTACTAATTAAAATAGATGAATAAATAATATTATAACAACCATTAAGTAAGGGAAGCCCTAGAGTCAGAAATAAGGATTTTAAAATTGCATGCAAAATGCAGTTGTCACAAAAACCTCAAAACAATACCAAAAATATCCCAGCTCCCTAGCATAAACTCTAGGTTTTTTTAATTTCCAATTCTTGGTAGCCAAAATACGGTCACTTTCACAGGCTCCTGGTTATGCAGGGATAAGCTTGTATCCATATAGTGTTACAAATATCTTTCACAGATGGGATGGCACAAAAGAGCAGTATCATCTACCATTTTGGGCACATCTTGAGAGGGTAAGGCACTCCCAAAGATTCCTTGGTAACACTTTAGTCTGTTAATTACCCACAAGATCTTTATATGTAAATTTAATGAGTTACTTATTTTAATGATATGGGAACCATAAGGCTCTGGAGCCACCTTTCATGAACTTTCATGCCAAACAACTGATACTCTGCAACAATTACCAGACTTTGTGTGCCCGATTAAAAAATACTCAGGCACCACAGCTTACATGTCTAATCTTGGGTCTTTTCCATGTGTACCCACACATGATGGTCCTGGAAAATACAGATCTAAGTTGATAACAGAAGACTCTGAACAACTATTCTAGCATCAGCTGCTCCCAGCCCCCCTGCACTAATTTAATTTTGTCCTGCAGACTATCTCTCATGTGCTCTGTACCTGGGTTCAACTTCTACAAAGACAGGTTTGTTAAAGAAAGAGGTTTATAGAAATTAAGTTGTTCTCTGACACTGTGATAGCTAGGAGTAAGTGGAAGTCAATGCTCATGGCACTGTCCACCATTTTTAGGGTATCAAGAAAGTGTCTGCATGAGGCCAAGCAGAATCTCCCTTATCACTAAGTCTGACCCAAGCTGAGCTGCACTAAAGCTACACTTTGGTAGCTTTTCTCAAGTTTGAGCATAGACTGTTCTACACTGACTACATCCATGCAGTATGCAATTTTTGATGCTGAATTAGAGAGATTTGACAACTGAAGGCTTCACCATGAGCATCACATTCATAGAATTTTTGGGTCTTCATGTGTGCATGGATCTTCTGGTGCTTTACAAGGCTGCACTGCTGGCTGAAGCTTTTGTCACATGTCTCGCACTTGTAAGGTTGCTCTCTTGTGTAGATTCTATGATGTTAAGTGAGACCTGAGTTCCCACTGAAGGCCTTCCCACACTCCTCATATTTATGGGGTTTATTACCTGTGTGTACACCCTGATGTCAAATAAGATTACAAACTTGGCTAAAGCTTTTGCCACACTGTATACACAGACAGGATCTCTCACCAGTGTGTATTCCATGATGTTCAATAAGACATGAGCTCCGACTGAAGCTTTTCCCACAAACAGTACAAAGGTAGGGCTTTTCACCTCTGTGAGTCCTTTGATGTTGTACAAGATGAGCACTAACACTGAAAGTTTTCCCACACTCATCATATTTATGTGATTTTTCCTTAGGGTAGACCTCCTGCTGTATACAAGACTACCATTTGGATTAAAACTTTCCTTGGCTTCATTGTATAGAAAAGTCTTTTCTGTTGTGTGAATTCTCTGATGCTGAATAAGGCCTGAGCTTCTGCTGAAGGCTTTTCCACATTCCTCACACTTAGGAGGTTTGTCCCATGTGTGGATCCTCTGGTGATGAGTAAGGTTACAAAGTTGACTGGAACTTTTCCCGCACTCTTTGCACTGATAAGGTCACTCACCAGTGTGGATCCTCTGATGTTCAATAAAAATGAACTGTGACCAAAACTTTCCCCACAGTCATTGCACTGAAAAGGTGAAACCGTATGAACTCTCTGATGTTGGATGACATGGGTCTTATGGACAAAACTCTTTCCACATTCTTCACATTTATGGCATTTTTCTTCTGAGTTTGGTCTCTTATGGATAATGTTAGTGTTTCCTCCAAACAGTTTTTCTTCCTGGGCCAAAGATTCCCTTGGTATTTCCCATAAGAAGATTCCTCTTTGTTTATCTAACCTACCAACAAGTTCAGAGCTTTCTCTACCTATGGGCTCCTGGTCAATTTCACTTTTGATTCTTATAAGTATTATGCCCTGTGGTTCCACTTCTTTCTCAATTTCTTCAATCTCTTGTTTCATAGTTGCTTTATCATCCTTATCGCTGTTAAAAACATTCAGACACACAATTATTTAAGAAGCATATAATACAGGCCTGGCATTGTAGTAAGTGCCAGCAAGACCAGGTTTCCATAATTCTCCATCATGACATCTTTATACAGACTTCTGTGACCTGGATCCAGATAATCCCATTCCTCCTTTGGCTCCAGTGGGGGGCTTATAGATGCCTTCTCCTGGACAGAGGCTAGATGCCACAGGGAAGGGAGCCTCTGGTGAGTCCTAACCGGCTGCTGGAAATGAGGCCTGATCAAGATGAGGTTCCCTGGCTGGGTCCCGAGCGGTCACATTCCCAGGAGCATAGCAGATGCACCACCAGACTATCTCCTAACTCTGATGTCCCTCTCCTGCCCTGGGGTGCACTGTTCCAGGCCTCGCTAGAGCCTCCTGGGGTTGCCCAGCTCCTCCTCCTCACAGCCAAACAGCGCTATACTACTTTATTTTTTTTTTTAAATCTTCATCTTGTTTGGTTTAAACTTTTAGGAACTAGCCAAATAATAGGTGATTAAATTCAAAAGCTATCTGCCTTGCCTAGATCTCTGATGCCAAATAAACTTAAAATTTCAAAAGAATCAGGGCATTATTCTTACTTTTTTGCATTCATTCAAATTTAACATAGTGCTATTTATAAAGACTGTGTATATAAAAACTAATGAATAGATTGTTATGCAAGTTAATGTATGAATGCATGAATGAATGATGCAAAATTACAGAAAGTATAGGATTTTTCCATGATACCTATATCTTATATATAATACCTATTTAGGTTTATCATTAGAAAATAAAATAGAGCCACATTTGGAAGGCAAGACAAGAAGAATAATAAGCTAGTCTTGATTTTTTTTTTTTTTTTTTTGGTTTTTCGATGTAGGGTCTCACTCTAGTCCAGGGTGACCTGGAATTCACTCTGTAGTCTCAGGGTGGCCTTTCACTCACAGTGATCCTCCTATCTCTGTCTCCCAAGTGCTGGGATTAAAGGCGTGAGCCACCACCCCCAACTAATCTTGAATTTTTAAAGATAAAATATTTCTCTTGCTCCCATTGAGCACCTTATATGTGCTCAAAAATAAAATTTTAGGGCTGGAGGGATGGCTTAGCAGTTAAGGCGTTTTCCTGCAAAGCCAAAAGACCCTGATTCAATTCCCCAGGACCCATGTTAGCCAGATGCACAAAGGGGTGTATGCATCTGGGGTTCATTTGCAGTGGCTGGAGGCCCTGGTGCACCCATTCTCTCTCTGTGTGTGTGTCTCTCTCTCTCCCTCTTTCTCTGTGAAATAAATAAATAAAAATAAAATATTTTAAAAAATAAAATTTTGCCTCAGCTTTGAATTTAATTCCACCAAACAAACTAAGAGTGATGCAGCCACTTGATCTTAAAAGAGAATTTAATAGGCTTCAAAATAAAATAATAAAATCAAAACAATCTTCCAGTGCCTGAGACAGGAGCTGGACAGATGCCAGTTGCTCCTCCCCTGTAAGATCACACAGATGCATTATCACCTCTTAGTACTATCCATGCATCTTTGGAGTTGAAAAGGGAATTCCGAAGTGGAGAGCCCCGCATCCCTAGAAGGGAGTTCCTAGTGCTCCTCAGTAGGATCCATTTTAATGGTGTCTGTGAGGATGAAAGGATAAAATCAAATATTGGATGCAGTGCATAAAAGCAAATCAATTATTAATGATTATAGATGCATTCACGAGTTATCACAAATGATGGATAGGATATAAAGTTAAAAGATGGGTGTATATGAATAGAAAGAAAATTTCAACAGTTTCATTTTAGAAAAAAAAATCTCAGAGGACATAAGTTAATGGAAATCAAAAGGAGTAAGATTATCTGTTGTATTAATCAAATGGGATGGCAGCTTTATAAAGATAAATATTAATTTGTTGTGTGTTTCATAACAAAATACTCTAAAACTTATTAGGTTAAAACAAGAATGACTTGTTTGCTACGGATGATGAAGTCTGGGCTAAATTTGGCATTACTATGGCTGAGGGACAGCTGAGGCTAGAGGTTCTACATTCCCAATGGCTCATTCACTTGTGTGACATGTTAGTACTGGTTGTAAGTGAATGTTTGGGAACTGCTAATTAGTGTCTTGATTTTCCTCACATGGCCTCTTCATGTAGGGAAGCCCATTCATCCTCTGATCCTGAGTCCTTTCCATAAAATATGTTACTTCCTTCAAAAGCACACAGAACCTTCTCACATTAGAGTAAGACTTGAAGTGTAGGTTCTTCTCATTTGTGGTTAGATTGTGAAATTGCCCTGAAATTGTCTGAATATTTGATCCCCAGCTAGTGGTACAGTTTTGGGAAGATGTGGAACTTTTAGGAGATGGGGTCATAAGTAGTCCAACCCCACTTCCTGTCTGCTTTATGCTTCCTGTTCTTTAGTAGATGTGTGGAGATGAGGAATCCTAGCTACACACTCCACTCCTTGTATCAATGAGCCACCTACCATCACACCTTCCTTCCCATGATGGACTGTATTGCCTCAAACTTTGAGACAAAACAAGCCCTTCCTCTCTTAAATTGTCTAGTCAGGTATTAGATCAGCAAGGAGACAGTAAGTAATACCAACCCTATGTCAGAACTTGATTCAAGTTGGCTTCATTAGGTTTAAGTCCTCTTGATTTAAAGACATGTGTGCAAATGAGACAAGGTGTCTGTCCTTCAGTTCCCCAACACAGAGGAATAGGAAAACCAGTAATTATGGAAGGCAGGTAGCCATCAGTGCTCCTGAAAGATAATAAAAACAGGGCTGGAGAGATTCCTTAGTGGTTAAACACTTGCCTGTGAAGCCTAAGGACCCCAGTTGGAGGCTCGATTCCCCAGGAACCACATTAGCCAAATGAACAGGGGATGCCTGCATCTGGAGTTCGTTTGCAGTGGCTGGAGGCCCTGGTGTGCCCATTCTCTGTCTCTGTCTCTCTCTCTCTCTCTGTCTGTCTGTCGCTTCAAATAAATAAATAAATATAAACAAGAAAAGATAATAAAAATAGTCAGCATACTTATAAATAGCTCCTCGATTAGGACTCTGGCTCTGATCTGATGCCTAAAGTGCTCTACGATGCCAGCTGGCTCCATGCTCTGAGCTTTCTTTTCTTTTCTGTAATAAATCACCCACCTACACTTGAAGATGCTGAGTTTCCTCAACCTCCGTCTTCTCACCAGAAAGCTCATCTGTAAGCCTCAGTTGAGTTTGAATTCTGTCCATTTTGTTCCAAATGGGCAGGGTGTCTGCTTATCTAATCACCTTTAAATCTATGAAGTTTTCCAGTGAATCTTTTGGCATTTCATTATCATAAGATCCCATACATGGTCATTACAAATCTCTTTACAAAAGAACTCTATTATGTCAGCTGAGAGGCAAGGTCTTTGGGTTCTTAGAAGTTCTTTCTAAGGGACTCAAAGAGCCATGCTCTTAAGATTATTCAAAAACCTATTGCCCAGAAAGAAGGTCTAGGAAGTGTCAGTCAAAAGCCTAAAAAAGCTGACTATAGAGTTACCAACACATCCAGTTATTCCCTTACTGGGCATATACCCTAAAACCTTCAAGCCTCAGTCTAGAGAGATTTGATCAACCATGTTTACAGCGGCTCAATTTGTGATAGCTAAGAGCTGGAATCAACCCTGATGTCCATCAGTAGAAGAATGGATAATTAAGATGTGGTATATCTACACAATGGAATTCTACACAGCAGTAATTAAAAAACAACACAATGAAATTTGAAGAAAAATGGTTGAACCTGGAACATTCTCAGTGAACTTACCCAATCACCGAAAAAAAATCGCCACATAGTCTCACTCATCTACAGCACCTAACCTGAATCTACCCAAGATGCCTTGCATACCCAGGAAGATTCTTGAGGACTAGACAATAGGGTGGGTGGGGAGGGAGGGAAGGGCAAGGGAGGGGGTAGGAGACACAAATCTAGACCCAAATGGCAATGGTGCCATAAAATTCTACATCTTAAAAGGCAGACCAAATGGATGAACCTTCACCAGGCCCTTAGAGGGAACACCTAAGTCACAAGGCACTAGAGAAGGCATGATGAAGACTGACTTTAATCTTCTACAGCTTCTCTCTCTCTTCTCTATAACTCTTTTATGTTACTTATCTTTTTCTTCCTTCTCTTCATGGGCACTGACCTCCCAGTACCAGTAGGAGACAATCATCCACAATGAACTTTTGATCAGAGAAACCTACAATGTTACCTAAAATAATAACAGATTTCTGTCAGAGTACTTGATGACCCACCAAAGTTTAGTGGTAAGACCCTACTGTTGAAGACACCATATGCAGTTGACGTGTAACATGGGGTGACATGGCTGGAAGAGAGTCAGTCCCCAGATAGTCAGCGCATCTAGTGCCAGAAGGTACTACATGGGCGGCTGGGGGAAAATGACCAATATCTGTCCAAGCAACTCATGGTCTAACCTACTTAACAGTAAATAACCTGTTGTGATGCTCACACAAGTGCAATAGTGGCACACAGCCATGGTGGGAAACCAACTACTCTTGATTTAGCTAACTGATCCACTCAGTGGAAAAGAACTCATAGCTAGAGCTGGGAAACAAGTCAGAACTATATCCAAAAATGAGCCTGCTCTCCATTATCAAGCTACCACCAATCGTGGGCTACAAGAGGACCTACACCTATTAAATTCTTTCTAAAAGAAAACAAACAAACAAACAAACAAAAAAACAAAGGTTATCCCATTTATCTGGTGCTAACTTCACTCTCTGTTGGAGAATCTGCTTCTCTTTTTCAGATAGACGCAGATGCTAAGGAGAGAACCACCCCATCAAACCTCTAAAGGGTCCCAGCTGAAACTAAGAATAATTGGGGAATCATGCAAGAATGCAGTTTTCTTGGAGAACTGGGAATCAGCACAATGGTGAAGGAGATAGACACAGAGAACAATCAACCCCTACCAAATCAGATATCCAGAGATACAGAGTCTCCCAAGATCTCAACACAGAAGCAGACCTAATATGAACCCAATTGACTCAGGAAAATTTGTGGAAGAGAGGGCTGAAAGAATGTCAGAGCCACACTTTGGATCATGATACACAGAGATATTTCCTCCTACCCATAACTGAGGGTTAACTCCACAATGCATGGCCCATATACCTCAACAAGGAGGGGCCAAGGGGAGGGAAAGGACATGGAGGAGGCCAACTTGTCTGTATTCACTGAGTAAAAACTAATTAGTAAAAAAAATATTTTAAAAAAAGCTTTTGGAACCTCATATCAACTGAGATGCTAAATTTTGTAGTCAGGTACTTGCTTTGATTTGTGTTCTCAGATTTCTCATTTAGACAATTGTGAGAGCTAAAAAGAGAAACAGATTTGCACAAAAACCTTGAAGCTAAGTCTGACTTCTTTCTTTCTTTCTTTCTTTCTTTTTTTCTTTCTTTCTTTCTTTTTTTTTCCTCTCTCTCTCTCTCTTTCTTTCTTTCTTTTCTTTTTTTTTTTTTTTTGGTTTTTCGAGGTAGGGTCTCACTCTAGCCCAGGCTGACCTGGAATTCACTATGGAGTCTCAGGGTGGCCTCGAACTCATGGCGATCCTCCTACCTCTGCCTCCTGAGTGCTGGGATTAAAGGCATGCACCACCACCCCCAGCAAGTCTGATTTCTTTAAATTAAATCTTAATACTGCTTAAAAACTAAAATTTCCTTCTTAAATTATATTATTTCCCATATCTCTGTATGAGTACACAAAGAAGCAACATAAGATTTTCATGTCAGTTCTGTTTGGACATCTCCATAGTGATAGCAACAGGCTCAGACCATCCACAGTATTGCAGATGGAAATCTCAGCCATTTTCCTGCCAGTTCCCTTTCTTTCCAGCAACTAATGGCGATTTCCCCATATTTTTCCAATATATGGTAAAAATCTCCTTGAGGGATCTGCCTCCTTCCTAATCCCCAAATCAATTAATTATACTTGAGTTGTTTCTTCTTGTTGCCATGCTCTAGTTGAAGGTCCAAATTTTTACTTTTATTTTAAATTGCTCACTTATCCACTCCAAAATATAATAGTTTAAAGATTTTTTTTTTATTTCTTTCATGAGTTGACTTACTAATTTTCTCTGTTCTTCCTAGTATTGGCTCATAGCTACCAGCTTTGAAAAGGTTTAGGGCATAAGCCACATTCATGCTGAGAGGCTATGAGGAGCCGCTATTGCCTGGGGATCTGAGTTCTCCTTACTGTCTGAGTTCCTTGGTTATCTTCCATATTTCCTCTTGGTGGACATGTTATGAACTTTCTTAAGTATGTACTATCATGGTAGCTAAATTTAATATATGATGTACATTCGTCAGTGTTCCCTACAGACAGAACTGATACAATGAGTGTATAATATAAATGGGATTTATTAGATTAGATTACATCATGTAAACTGAGCAGTCCAACAATATCTGTCTGTAGGGTGAACAGTCTAAGACCGTGGTAGCTGATTACTTCATGAGGCTGGATGCCTCAGCAGTCCCACTCTTGTTTTTAATGCCTAGAAGATTCCTAGAGAGCCACTAGTTTTCAATCCGCCTTGTGAGGTCAGAGAAGCTGGGTCATGTTGTGTGTGACTGATGGCAGTAACAGGACACACACTCAGCAGCAAGGGGGAAAGGTGGGCAGGCTTAGGCTCTGCTCTTCCTTGACACCTGTGTATATCCAAGGTGCTATCAGAATAGTGGCCCACTCTGGAAGAGAATGTTTCTTCTCAGTTAATCCTTCCTGGAAATACCCTCATAAACCTGCTCGACAGGGATGTCTCTTAACTGATTTTTGATCTGACCAAGTTGACAATGGAAATTAACTGTCATTTAGAAAAGCACCATAGTGCTGGGTGTGGTGGCTCACTCCTTTAATCCAAGTACTCAGAAGGCAGAGTTAGGAGGATGACAGTGAATTTGAGGCCACCCTGAGACTACATAGTGAATTCCAGGTCAGACTGGGCTAGAGTGAGACCCTGCCTCAAAAAATCAAAAATAAAAGAAAAAGAAAAAAAGAAGAAAAGAAAAAAAAGAAAAAAGCACAACAGTGAACACATCAGACCAGTTCCAGGCCTGAGGCTAGAACAGGCGCAGAATCTTTGCCTTTGCAAGTCAAGGCACAAGCTCAGCTCATATTTGTAGAATATTTGTACTGAGAAGTGAAATTCACAAAGGGTCAAACAAATTGACAGACAACCATGATAAAAATCCCACTATTATTAATACCATACAATTCTAGAACAGCGGTTCTTTGTTATTATAACAAACTTTTTATGTTAGCATACAACATAATGAGTTTCATTATACATTCTCGCTTTCACACATGTACCTTATTATACTTGTTTATATTCATCCCTTGTCCCTTTTTGATCCCCTTCCTCCCCACTCCTAGGTAATTCCTCTTTCTCCCTTCATGTACCATGTATTCAACTGACCTCTCTTTTTCTCCCCTCCCTTCAGATCTTTTCCCCCATCACTTGGTCCCCTTTTTGACTTTCATAGAAGGCTAGTTTTTAAAGTGCCTTCCCAGGCCTGCATCAGTACCACCATGAAACTTTCTGCAAACAAATATACTTGATCTGCATCCCAGACCTACTGTATAGGAAACTCTAGGAACAGACCCAGTTTATCCCAAACTTTCAGGTGTTTCTGATGCACACAAAAGGTTTACAAATTCAATAGAAATGAAATGCATTAAATTAATTCTGTGCTCTTATGGGAAATAGTAAATTATAACCAACTAGCTGACTCATCATATGAATAAGCTGACACATGCACTTCATATTAGTTGTAAATGATCACACTCCCTAGCAGTGTTCCTGTAGCTGTGACGTAAATCAGCTACATCAGAAGTACCAAGTAAACTCACAAGGCAAATTAATTAGCAACCCAATAGCCTAATGAAAATGCCTAAGAATTAATATTTACCTCTCTCTTTCCCTCCCAACAGTTCCTGTTTCACTTTTCTTTAACTCACTTGTTTTACTCACTTAATATTTTTCTAGTTATTTATACAATTTTATCTTTGAATAAAAATTTCTGTCACAAAAAGTTGTAAATTTTTCTCAGGGATGTAAGAGAGGAGTTGAGCATTGTGAAAAAATAAAATAAAATAAAAGTGATGTACATAACAAATATTGCCAAGGTAAGAACAATCTTTTTGGCAAAATTATTTCTAAAATCAACTTAGGAATGTAAACCTCAGATAAAGACACTGTGTTAATAGGGAACAAGCAAGTTGTCCAAGGACATTTGGTATAGAAAAACTTCCATCATGTCTTGATCATCTCTTGCATACTATACACTCTGCAGCATGTTCTACAACGTCAGTCAGTTCTGTCCTCTTCCAGAGTATTCAAGTGTTTACATAGTTAACCTCTCAAGATATTGCAAGTAGAAATGGCTATTGAACTCCATTAAATAATTAAATTCTACATGCCTTTAAAATGGCACTTGTTTGATTGCCAATAAGAAGGAATCACAGGAAGTGGTTTCCTGGAATCAAGAAAGTAAAAATAAGATTCCAATCCCATCAGAACCCCAAGTAACTTGCATTGCTGAACTTTTTTGAAAAAAAATTAAAAACTGATAATATTTGTGCCTTAGATACTTGATTAGAATATTAGTGAGAACAGTTGTATAAGCTTATTTTTTGTTCACTTTTAGTTTTTTAAATGTCTCTTTATTTAGTAAGTGTTTTTAGAAAACATGCATTATGCCAGATTGTTCTTACCTTGGCAGTCCTCTTCGCAAAGTAGATTCATATCCACACTTTAAAAGGGGAAAAAACATCAAATGACAAAACCAAGATTAGAACTCCAAGTTTGATAGACTTACTTCAGAGTTTAAGTTTCAGGTCACAGGTGAAACAATTCCTCTGACTTTCATGTAGAGTATCGCTTTGAAAATTTAGTTCAAACTGAAATCGTGGTTCTCATCATGGAGCAGGTGATCATGTCTATACACAGTGGTCTAATTTTTAAAGATCTTAAACAATTCTCTCATATTTGAATCACAAATGTTTCAAAATAGATTTGTTCCAACTTTACCACTGAAAAACAAAAACAAAAGCCCTGTTGTTTTCAAAGTCTGAAGAATTTAGTTTTTCTAAGTGGTCAGTACCACTTCCAGAACTCTAATGCTCCATGATTCTCAGGTCAAATTTCACTTTTTTTTTCCCCCTGAGCTCAGGAAATTCTCATATATCAAGTAACCATTCACAAATGAAATGTCACAGGGATTTTAACCAACTTCCTCTTTGTCGTTAATAAACCTGAACAGCAGGATTCCTGAGACATAGAACTTTTAAAGTACAGTATGAATTTTAACTTTATTTTACATAAATTTCAAAATTATTTCTTAATACAACTATTACTCTGACATGTTGTTCTCTGTTTCAAAAAATATTTTTATGTGTGCATAAAATAGTTCAGTCAGTAAAGTCAGCATGAGGACTTGAGTTCCATTCTTTGTACCCCCCACATAAAATAGTTGGCATGGTATGATACATCTATAATCCCAAGTCTAAGGAGGTTGAGATGGATACCTGGATTTGGCTAAAGAAAGGATTATCCATAAATATCAGCCTGTGTACTGGAAAGAGCATAGAGCAAGTGAGAAAACAAAAGCAACAAGATCTAAATGGTGACTAAGACAGATTTGAATGATAGGTATGAACTGGCAAAAGGAGTTGAAAGAAAGGGAAAGACAGGAGATTCCAACTGCACAAAGCCAAAGAAAGAATCCACCTAGTCTGCCTACACTTGACTCAGTACTCTGTGTATTGTTGTGATTGATCATGAGACAGCTTAAGGAGGAGCTGAAACCAAGTGGAAACTTCACATCACTTGTGTGAATCCACATCTCTCATTCCTGTGACCTGGGGATTCAATATAAAAATTGCTTTCACTTTTGCCCATTTCATATATTATTTTAGAGCTCTGCCATCACTAAGTACAAATGGGTGTCAACTGAAACAAGTTGGAGAGAAATGAGAATGGTGAGGCCTCCATTGCCTGCACCTGCTTCTCACATTTGCAAACTGCAGTATGGGAGGTAACCAGAGCAACTAAAATGAACAACAGTGTCCTGTGTTGCATAAGAACCCTGTTTTTCCTAAGAGATAACTGTGTGTACTCTCTTCTTCAGAGAATCACACTGCTAGTTGGCAGCCCTCAAGCACAGGAATGCCTGCACCATGGACGCCCCTGATTCTCCTCTCTATGAAGAGTGTCAGCCTTGGCTACTCCCCATCACATAATTAGCATCTGACTGGGATTGACAGTTGTTTCTTTTTTTTCAACTTTTATTTAATTTATATTTTATTGGCAATTTCCATAATTGTAGACAATAGCCTATGGTAATCCCCCCCCGATTTTCTTCTTTGAAACTCTACTCTCCATCATATCCCCTCACCCTCTTAATCAGTCTCTCTTTTATTTTGCTGTCATAATCTTTTTCTCCTAGTTGTCGACAGACAATAACTCCAGCTCTGTTAAGATCCTTTCTCTGTTTGTTCTTCTCACTCTCTCTATCCTCTTTCATGTTTTTCCCTGTGTTGTATGGCTTAGGCCAAATCCTGAAACATTTAGCCATTTTAAAATGATTAAAAGCAGAAGGAAACATCAAGACAGTTATATGGATAATGGAGACTGAATGGCACATCAAGGAGACCACTTTTTGAGAGCTAAGCATTCAAGACAAGATCTTTGTTGTAGTTTCAAACCATTGAATTTAAGGCAGAGGTCTTTTCTATTACTTTCCCAACTCTTTAGTGTGATGCCTGGCAGAATGAGTGTCAGAAGCACAAAATGAACAAATAATAGAATTCAAATTTATGTAAATGTGAAGAGATCTGAACTTTCATCTTGGTTTTTATAAATATCCTACCTGGGTTACCTTTCAGAATCTGATTCTTAAGTCTTTCTCTGTCCTTTCTTTTATCTTTAATGTATTACAAGATGACAATATGTAATAGATATGACTATGCTTATAATTTAGCACTTATTTTTGAAGGAATACTAAGACATTTGATCCAAACAGACACAAACTTTTTTAAAAAACATAGATTTTTCTTCCTAATGAAAATTTACTTCATTTGACTTCTAGAAAAAGATGCACATACTACCATGATTTTCCACTATAGATCTGAACTGAAACTCTAGCCACTAGGTACAGAATGAATAATTTTCAACAAGTTTTATGGAGTCTTCTTAATAATGTAAACCAGCCTGAGATAAGAAATCATATAAAACAGTACTCATGAAGACTGGTAAACCCAGCACCCATTATTAACCCCTAACAAGGTAGTATTATAACTGGTTCATTGCCTGTATCTCCATATCTCCTATCAAACTTACTATTGATATTGAGTGTAAGAATGAAATATAGCACTAGTTATTGAATACCAAATTCAGTTAAATATATTCTTTTCAGGAAAATTCTCAATAGGAAAAATAATTGTTTAAATCTGAAAAGTATTTCAATTTGAATATGTGATGTCCTTGTAGTTTCAGATTATTTTTCCAGTTCAAGGAGCTCTTGAATGAGAGCTTATGGTATATACAAGCCACAGAACCAATGTTAGACTAGAATACTCACCTAAACCTGTCGTGCTTACAAGTAAGATTATATGTGGACATTACATTGAAATTGTCCCCTGTTTTTGTACTCATTATAATATTTTAAATATAAAACTAATTGAATTTATGGCAGATTTTTGCATTTTCACTATAACTGCTTTTGGAAATATCTATTTCCATCACTCATTCCACATAAATCCCAATCTTTCTCCAGAACTCCCTGGTCACCTCATTGACTAACTTAGCCATCTTACTACAGTGTCTTATTTAATATAACAACATTTGGATGAATCAAAGTTTAAAAATATGAGATGACTGCTGAACTATTATACAAATACTGAATATCTTTTCCTTGAGAACAGAGATATATTAGGAAGTCATGATAGATTTTACATTAAAATCAACTGATCATACTTATGTATTTAATTTTTTCCTCAATTTTTATTAACAATTTCCAAAATTATAAAAAATATCCCATGGTAATATCCTCCCTCCCCCCCCCACTTTCCCCTTTGAAATTCCATTCTCCATCATATCCCCTCCACATCTCAATCAGTCTTTCTTTTATTTTGATGTCATGATCTTTTCCTCCTCTTATGACGGTCTTGTGTAGATAGTGTCCGGCACTCTGAGGTCATAGATATCCAGGCCATTTTATGTCTGGAGGGAGCATGTTGTAAGGAGTCCTACCCTTCCTTTGACTCTTACATTCTTTCTGCCACCTCTTCTGTATTAGACTGTGAGCCTTGGAAGGTGTGATCAAGATGTTACTCAGTACTCCAATCACTTCTTTCCAGGACTATGATACCTTCTGAGTCATCCCAAGGTCACTGCCATCTGAAAAGAGAAGATTCTCTACCCAAAGTGAGAGTAGCATTAATATAAGGGTATAAATATTAAGAGAAGTGCTTACTGGGCAGTTTGATAAGCATAGTATATACATTTATCCAGACATCAGCAGATGTTTCACCCCTAGGGCTCATGACTACCCATTTTAAGTTTTTAGTATCAGGGATGTATTCCCTCCAATAGAGTGGGCTTCCATTCCAATTGGAGGGCAGTTGGTTTCCACCATGATAGGTGTGCCACTATTGCAGCCGTTGGCTCATTTGGCCGGGCTGGCCAATTATAAGGCTTATAGTGTCCACTGTTGAGTATCTTCACTGGGGGTATCTCTTCCTCCCATTGAACTACATGTAGAAAGGCTTCTTCCAGCTTTCTGTCAGCTGGTCTACATGGAGGAGGTTATGAGCTCAGTTCTAGGAGGAGTTCTCAGTGGCCTTGCAGCCCAAGTATGTGGATTCTTCAGCACTAGGGTCTTACCATCTATTCTTGGTGGGAAACCAAGAGCCTCAGCAATGGCCTATAATGTTTTGGGGTCATCAGGGACCTCTCTGGACAACAACTCACTGGATATCCCATCCCTGGCACTGAAAATTCTCTAACAATGATCTATGGCTCCTGAGTGTTCCATTGTGCAAAACCAGAGGACTCTATATAATTTAGTTGTATTCTCTTAGACTTTGATTAGCCCTCCCTCCACCTTTGCTTTACTCAATCTCTTCCCCTGACCTCACTTTGGGCCTTTTCACCCCCACTAATCTATTCTTCTACTTACATATATACAATGCCAACCTATTAAGTACCCTCTTCCCTTCCTTTCTCTTCCCTTTATATCTCCTTTTTAACTTACTGCCTCTGCTACTAAGTTTTTTCCTTCTCACACAGAAGCCCAATCATCTGTATCTAGGATCCATATATGAGAGAGAACATGTGGTCCTTGGCTTTCTGGGCCTGGGTTACCTCACTTAGTATAATCCTTTCCAGATCCATCCATTTTCCTGAAAATTTCATAACTTCATTTTTCTTTACCATGGAGTAGAACTCCATTGTATAAATGTGCCATATCATCATTATCCACTCATCAGTTGAGGGACATCTATGCTGGTTCCATTTCCCACCTATTATGAATTGAGCTGCAATAAACATGGTTGAGCACGTACTTCTAAGGAAATAGGATGAGTCCTTAGGATATATGCCTAGGAGATCTATAGCTGGGTCATATGGTAGATAAATTTTTAGCTGTCATAGGAACCTCCACACTGATTTCCACAATGGCTGGAACAGATTGCATTCCCACCAACAGTGTAGATGGGTTCCTCTTTTTCCACATCCCTGCCAGCATTTATGATCCTTTGTTTTCATGATAGTAGCCAATCTGACAGGAGAGAGATGGAATCTCAATGTAGTTTTAATCTACATTTCCCTGATGACTACAGATGTAGAACATATTTTTAGATGCTTATACACCATCTGTATTTCTTCCTTTGAGAGTTCTCAATTTAGCTCCAAAGCCCATTTTTTAATTGGCTTGTTTGATTTCTTATTATTTAACTTTTTGAGTTCTTTGTATATCCTAGATATTAATCCTCTATCAGATGTATAGCTGCAAGATTTTTTTTTTCCCATTCTGTAGGTTGCCTCTTTGCTTTATACACAGTGTCCTTTGCAGTACAAAATCTTTGTGATTTCATGAGGTCCCACTGGTTAATATGTGGTTTTATTGCCTGAGCAATTGGGGTCATATTCAGAAAGTCTTTGCCAAGACCAATATGTTGAAGGGTTTCCCCTACTTTTTACTCTAGCAATTTCAGTGTTTCAGGTAAGGTCTTTAGTCCATTTGGACTTAATTCTTGTGCGTGGAGAGAGAATAATCTATTGTTATCCTTCTACAGATAGATATCCAGTTTTTCCAACACCATTTGCTGAAGAGGCTGTCTTCTCTGCAATGAGTATTTTTGGCATTTTTATTGAATATCAGGTAGCTGTAGCTACCTGGACTTATACCTGGGTCCTCTATTCTGTTCCATTGATCTACAGGTCTGCTTTTGGGCCAGTACCATGCTGTTTTAGTTACTATGGCTCTGTAGTATAGGTTAAAATCAGGTATGGTGATACCTCCCTCCTTATTTTTGTTGCTCAGTATTATTTTAGATATTCCAGGATTTTGTGATTCCAAATGAATTTTTAGATTGTTTTTGCTATTTCCATGAAGAATGCCATTGGAATTTTGATGGGAATTGCATTAAATGTGAAGATTGCTTTTGGTAAGATTGCCATTTTCACAATATTGATTCTTCCAGTCCAGGAACAAGGTTTGTTTGTCCATTTCCTAGTGTCTTCAGCAATTTCTCGCTTGAGTGTTTTACAGTTTTCATTGTACAGAACATTTACTTCCTTGGTTACATTTATTCCAAGTTACTTTATTTTCTTTGATGCAATTGTGAACAGGAGTTGTTTTCTGATTTCTGTGTTTGTTGTTAGCATATAGGAATAATACTGATTTCTGTATATTTATTTTGTATCCTGCTATGTGGCTGTAGGTGTTTATCAGCTCTAACAGTTTGCTGGTAGAGTCTTTAGGGTCCTTTATCTCATCTGCAAATAATGATAGCTTGATTTCTTCCTTTCCAATTTGTATCCCTTTTATGTGTGTCTCTTGCCTTATTGCTATGGCTTCCAGTACTATACTAAATAAAAGTGGGGACAGTGGACACCCTTGTCTTGTTCCTGATTTTAGTGGAAAAGCTTCTAGTTTTTTCCCCATTTAGTAATATGTTGGCTGTGGGATTGTCATAAATAGCCTTTATTATATTGAGATATGTTCCTTCTATTCCCAGTCTCCATAGGAATTTTATCATGAAGGGATGTTGGATTTTGTCAAACGCTTTCTCTGCGTCTAATGAGATGATCATGTGATTTTTGTCCTTCAGTCCATTTACATAATGTATTACATTTATTGATTTGTGTATGTTGAACCATCCCTGCATCTCTGGGATAAAGCCCACTTGGTCAGGGTGAATGATTTTCTGATATATACTTGTATTCTGTTTGCCAATATTTTGTTGAGAATTTTTGCATCTATGTTCATGAGGGAGATTGGGCTGTCATTTTCTTTTATTGTTGTATCTTTGCCTAGTTTTGGTATCAGGGAGATGCTGGCTTCATAGAAGGAGTTTGGTAGGATTCCTCCTTTTTTCATTTTATGGAAAAGCTTAAGAAGCAATGGTGCTAGTTCTTCCCTGAAGGTCTGGTAAAATTCAGCAGTGAATCCATCTGGGCCTAGACTTTTTTAGTTTGGAGATTTTTGATAATTGTTAGGATCTCCATGCTTGTTATAGGCCTATTTAAGTGATTAATCTCATCTTGATTTAATTTAGGTAGGTCATATAAATCAAGGAAATCATCCATTTCTTTCAGATTTTCATACTTTGTGGAGTATATGCTTTTATCGTATGTCCCTATGATTTTCTCTGGCATCTGTTGTGATGTTACCTTTTTCATCTCTAATTTTATTAATTTGTGTCTCTTCTCTCTTTCTTTTGGTCAGATTTGCTAAGGGTTTATCAATCTTGTTTATCCTTTCAAAGAACCAACTCTTTGTTTCATTGATTCTTTGGATTGTTTTTGTTTGTTTGTTTGTTTGTTTCTATTTCATTAATTTCTGCCCTAATCTTTATTATTTCTCCCTGTCTATTGAATTCTGGTTTGCCTTGTTCTTCTTTTTCCAAGGCTTTAAGTTGAAGCATTAGGTCATTTACTTGAGACCTTTCTAATTTCTTAATATAGGCACTTAAAGCTATAAGTTTACCTGTTAGGACTGCCTTCATTGTGTCCCAGAGATTTTGGTATGTTATGTTCTATTCCCATTATCCTTTGACTATATAAATTTTTTGATATCCTCCTCGATTTCTTCATTGACCCATTCATCATTTAGTAGTGTATTGTTTAATTTCCATGATTTTGTGTATGCTCTATAGCCTTTCTTGCTATTGATTTTTAGTTTAATTCCATTGTGGTCAGATAGAATGCAAGGAATTATTTCAATTTTCCTGTATTTGTTAAGATTTGCTTTGTGTCCTAATATATGGTCTATTTCCGAGAATGTCCCATGTGCTTCTGAAAAGAATGTATATTCTGAAGCATTTGAATGAATGTTCTGTATATATTTGTTAGGTCCATTCCTTCTATGACCTCATTTAGTCCAGATGTCTCTCTTTTTATTTTTTCCTGGGATGACCTGTCAATTGATGAGAGTGGGGTGTTGAAGTCCCCCACTACCGCTGTGTTTGGTATTATCTGTGACCTTGGTTCTAATAGCATTTCTAAGAATTTTTTTAGAAAAGATATTGTATTCATTTGAGATAAAGAGAGAAAACTGCAGAGAGAGTGAGTGAGTATGAACATGCCAAGGCATCCTGGCACTGCAAATGAACTCCCAGATGCATATGCCATTTAATGTATCTGGCTGTACATGGGAACTAGAGAATTGAACCCAGGTGGTTAGGCTTTGTAAACAAGTGCCCATAACCAATGAGAAATCTCTAGTCCCCTTTCTAAGAATTTTCAGAGCTTTCTGGGTAAGGAACTGCCTCTACAATAGTCAAGAGACCTGTGTTGCAATTTTACTTGACCATGCCCCATCTTACTTTCTGTGACCATCTCTTTTCAGTTTCTTTTGCCAGTTTCTTTCATCACGGTTGCTCACAATGCAATTCCATTCAATCATGTCTCTTGCTATGGGCAGACACTTATAAATTCATGCAAAATGAACCAATTCCCTCTAAAGTAACATTATGTGTATCTATCTATCTATCTATCTATCTATCTATCTTGAAAATTTCTATACTTACAGACAACAAACCATGGCATTTCCCTCCCCCCCACTTTCCCCTTAATAACCCTGCTCTCCATCATATCCCCTCTCTTTCTCCATTAGTCTCTCTTTTAATTTGATGTCATCAACTTTTTCTCCTATTATGAGGATCTTGTGTAGGTATTTCTAGGCACTGTGAGGTCTTGGATATCGAGGCCAATTTCTGTCCGGACAGTCGTATGTAAGGAGTGGTACCCTTCTTTTGGCTCTTACATTCTTTCCTTCACCTTTTTGGCAAAGGACTCTGAGCCTTGGAGTGTGTGAGATGTTTCAGTGCTGGATACTCCTTCATCCCTTCTTCTCAGCAATATGTTGCCTTTTGGGTCATCCCAGTGGTCATCATCATCTGAAAAGAGAAGCTTCTCTAACCAGAAATGAGATTAGCACTTCACAAGTGCCCTAGCTAAAACCACAGAGGAATTGAGGAAATGAGCAAGAATGCTGCTTTTTTAGTGAACCTGATATCAACACAAGGGTGAAGGAGATAGATACTGAGGACATTGAACACCTACCAAAGCAGAGACCCAGAGGCTCTTAAGAGCCCATCACTGACGTAGACTTAAAATGAATCCAACACGTTTCAGGGAATTTTATGAAAGAGGGGGTGGAGTTAGATCATAATGCACAGAAACATTGCCTCTTCCCTATAACTGATGGCTGCTCCCACAATGCATGACCCACAATCTCCATGGGGATCACCTGCATCCTCAATGAGGAGGGTTGCTTTGGAAAAGGGGCACGGATGAGGGAAAGGATGGTACCAATATATGCTGTTAACATACTAAGTATTTCCATAGCTAATAAAAATAAAATATAAAATAAAACAGAAGGATATAACTCTAGAGATATATTGTTCTGGGTTAATATGGCCAGTAGAGTTAAATCCAACTGCATTCTCAATCAATTTTAGCCACCTCAGAACGTTCATGATTTTATTTTTTAAGAGCCTAGGATTATATCATTGTGCAGACATAATAAATACTTGACACAATGAATCATTTTTATTAGTTGCTCTTATTCTCCATATTATTCCACATAAGTGAAAGTATCTCCATTGAAGCAATCCCTCAGATATTCATTTTTATAGCAGGCCAGAATGTTTCAGTACTTGCATATTTGCAAGTGTATACACACACATACATACACACATGTGCATACCTATGTGTGTGTATGTACATATGTTTAATAAGTAGAAAGTATTCCTCTCCCATCCCACACTAAACTCTCTATAGAAGAGGAACATATGTGCTCACAAAAGCAGGTTTTCAGAAGCCTAAAAATAAGAAGCTATATCACTACAGTCAGCCTTCTGTCAGTACTTAGTCTGTGTGTCCAGCTAACAATATTTCAAAAATATTTGGGGTAGGGCTGGAGAGATGGATTAGAGGTTAAGGGACTTGTGTGTGAAGCCTACAGACCCAAGTTAGATTCCTTGGAACCAGTGTAAGCCAAATGCACATGATGAAGTTATCTGGAGTTACTCTGCAGCATCTAGAGGCCCTGGCAGGCTCATTTTTTCTTTCTGTCTCCCTGCAATAAGTAAATGAATAAATATACAATATTTAAAAATATATCATGGTAAAAATATCAGACCTTTTGTTTCTTGGCATAATGGGTATTAACAATACATTATAACTGTTGACAGGTTTCTGTCAGAGTACTTGATAACCCACCAAAGGTTAGTGGTAAGACCCTACTGCTGATGACACCATATGCTGTTGGTACGGAACATGGAGTAACCTGGATGGAATCTGGAAGAGAATCATTCCCCAGAAAGTTAGTTTGTCTAGTGCCAGAAGGTGCTACATGAGCAACTGGGGGAAAATGACCAACATCTGTCCAAGCAACTAGTGGTCTAAGCTACTCATCAGCAAACAACCAGATGTGATGTTCACTCAAGTCCAATAGTGGTGCACAGCCATGGTGGGAAACAAACTGCTCTTGATTTGGCTAACTGATCTGCTCAGTGGAATGGAACCCATAGCTGGAGCTGGGAATTAAGTCAGAACCATATCCAAAAATGATCCCGCTCTCCATTATCAAGCTCCCACCAATCATGGGCTACAAGAGGGCCTATACGTATTAACTTCCCTCTAAACAAAACAAAGACTATCCCTTTTATCTGGAGCTAACTTCACTCTCTGTTGGAGAATTTGCTTCCCTTTTTCAGATGGATGCAGATTCTAAAGAGAGAACCAGCCCATCACACCTCAAAAGGGCCCCAGCTGAAACTAAGAGAATTTGAGGAAATGAGCAAGAGTACTGCTTACTTGGTGAACCTGGTACCAGCAGAAGGGTGAAGGTGATAGACATAGAAAATCCTCAACTCATACTAAACCAGATATCCAGAGACACAGAAACTCCCAAGACCTCATCACTGAAGCAGACTGAAAATGAACCCAACGTGGCTCAGGGAAATTTGTGGAAGAGGAGGTCGAAAGGATGTTAGTGCCATATGTTGGGTCATTGTGCACAGAGACATTGCCTCTTACCCATAACTGATGGCTCACCCCACAATATACAACCCATATTCCCCCAAAAGGAGGGTCCATTCAGAAGGGAGAGTGCAGGGAGGAGGCTAATCAACATGACTGTATACACTGTATACATAAATAATAAAAAAATACCAGCAATGTTTGTACTTGTACAGACCTTTCATTTCTTGGCATAATGGTCATTAATGACACATTATGACTGTTTGAATAATTTTCATTGCACTGGATAGATACTGTAACCAAGAGATTTTGTAAAGTATTCAGGATGATGTGCAGACATCATACACAAACACAGCACGATTTTAGATAAGTGGGTGTCCAAGGCTTGAGTGTCCAAGGATGCTAATATCTGAGGCAGATATGGGAACCAATGTGCTTTTAAGAAAGATGATACATGCAAGCTGATAAACAAGTAATCAATTGCTTTGTCCTGATCAACCCCATTGGGAATATAAAACATTAAGCCCCTTGAAAAACTTATCTAAAGACATAATGGAATTGCCAAAAGTGGAATAGGATTCCAAATCCCTAATTATAACCTTCTGAAACATTGTATTGTGCTTACATAGCTATGGATTTAGGTCTTTCTTTTTTGTTTGCTTGTTTGCTTACTTTTGGTTTAAGTATTTTCCAGTCCTAAATGTGAGTCTATTTTATTGACTTAGTACTTTTACAATCCTTTTAATCTTTATTAATATCTCTAAAGACTGTTACTAACAATCTTAGGCTGAATCTACAATAAAATAAATGAGTTTATCTAATTAGAACAAAAGTACAAGTGAATGCAGCTTAATTAATCACAATAAACCATGGAGACACAGTCAATTTTGAAGAGAAAAATCCTATAAAAGCAATTTATTCAAAATGTTTTATATTTGGTTTATTTTATAAGATTGAAGTCAATAATGACAACTATCTTTCCAAAATTTATTAAAAGGTGGAATACACTGATATTTTCTATTTTCTGAATCTAAATGAAATGTGAATTTTAAAAACAAGATAAAAGATAGAGTCATGAAACTTAATTTAAACTTGATGATCTCAATAATATTCCTGTTAGAATGATGATGAGAAACAGGAAAATTGTGACCTAAAATTGCTACTTCATATAATTAATTACTGGCTTTTCATGTTATTTTTAATCAAGGTTTTCTCTGATACTAGAATTGACAGAATTCACTGTAATATAGCAATACTAACAAGTAATTGGAAATGAAATTTGGCCAAATTACCTGAAATTTTGCTCCATCTATCTATCTATCTATCTATCTATCTATCTATCTATCTATCCTGAGTGTATATACATAGATAGATAGATTAGGAATAGATAGATATAGATATAGATAGATATAGATATGATAAATGATATTTTTCAAAAAGTGATATAACTGATAAACTACCACTAAACTGAAAATTCTGGGATGGGATGTGGCTTAGTGGCAAAACCCTAGCAAAACATGTATGAGACCAGTATGTCAATCCCTGACATTGCAAAAGTACATTAATATACAAATCAAAGTATGTGTTTTATGGTCAAAACCTATCATTACCAAGAAAAAAAAAAAAGACTGAAAATTCAAGATCAAGCTAGGCATGGTAGTACACACCTATAATCCCAGCACTTGATTAGGTTAGAGGCAGGAGTATCAGTTGTTCAATTCCTGCCTTGGCAATGTAGACTGTTTGATGCCAGCTTGTAATACATGAGTATATCTCACAGAAATAAATAAATTCCTGATCCAGAGTTAGTAAGTAAGGAGGACAAAATTGTGGGCTAAGGCAATAAAGAACCCAGTTTACTTCATAGCTCCACCTCTGTGACTACACCTATGACTGAAGTCTTTAACTCTTGATTTCTTGCAATTTACAATGGAGATATAATTATCTAACATATAGAGTCACTGTGAAAGTATAAAATGCATTGGTGATAGCGTAAAGGGACTCTGGTACTGATTATCACAATTTTAAAAGAATAAAATTTCCAAAGTTACACATATCATCTACAAACTAGACTACGATACACTAAGCATTTTCACTTAATATTTTCAATAGAATTTCAAAATAATCCACTAAGGCACAAGGATATTATAACTGCACAAATGAGTGCAGGGCCTCATATGACAACTACATAAGTGAGTGCAATGCCACACATGACAACTGGACAAGTAAGTGCAGTGTAACACATGATAACTGGATAAGTGAGAGTGAGTGTGGTGTAACACATGACAACTGGAAAAGTGAGTGCAGTGTAACATATGATAACTACACAAGTGTGAGCAGTGCCTGATGTTGGGCCTTGAGAGGCCCAGACATGCAGCCTAGTGGAGCTTCCTGAGCCTAGCTAAAGTTTGGCGAACTGCCTCAGGCCAGCTATGACTCAGCAGGGCACCAAATGGCATCTGGCCTGTTAGTTCCGTGTAGGGGTTGGAATTCCCATGCGCGTGCACTTAGAGCCAATCATCTCAAAGGTCGCAGTATGCTATTGGCCCTTACACCTTACCCCATGCTAAAATCCCTGCCTTTGTTCTCAACATTATATAAACACCGCCTGTGAAAATAAAGTGAGTTCCTGCTTCGACAAGACTCCCAGCTCGGTGGTTTGTTCCTGGCCGTCGACACTCACTCTCCTCCTCAACCCCTTGGGAGGAGCCAGCAGGCCTGGTCCTCCCTCAGCACTATCTGCCTGGGGAGCCCAATGTGGGGCTACAGGAACCCAGCAGACTGGTGCCCCATGTGAGGCATTCTCGTTGAGGAGGTCAATTGGTGTGCGTGTGCGGGTGAGTGTACCCTCATAAGCTATGAGGTAGTCTTCATATTTAATGTGCTAAACTTTGCTTCTATACCCTGTACTTGCTTGTCAACATCTCTTCATTCTCTTTCTCTTTCCTTTCACTTTTGGTTCACCAGCAAGCTGCATCTACAACTTTTGTACAACATGTTTACCTATCTTTTGGATCCTTGTGTGTGTGTTGTACTCGTGTGTCTGTGGGTTGCTACTGCCCTAATTTTATGGACATTTCTCTCTTGACTTTATAATATGGGACAGTATACCTCTAAATACAATCCTGCCTTAGAATCTCTCAGGGCACTTCTAAAGAGTAGAGGGCTTGATTTGACTGATAATCAGGCTTGACAGACCTGGGATTGCCTTCTTAAGCTGGCGCCATGGCTGCCGGAAGGAAATCTCTTTGATTGGGACACTTGGGATAGGGTAGAGGCCCTTGTTTGTCACGCACATGTAGAGAAGGGTCAAATATCCCCCTTAGGGGTCCTCTCTATGATCTCAGCCCTCAAGGGCTGCTTCCCTCCAAGGCCAACCAAACAAAAACAAAAGACAGAGGAAAAGGATAGTATACAGCCTGATCTGGCTACTCCTCCTGGAGATACAGCTTTAAAAACCCCAGAAAAGGGTACATCTTTATACCCTTCACTTGATCCCTTTGAGAGTGCTCCCTGGCCTTCTGGGGGGCCTGCTCCACCTCCTCCATTGCCTAACCCTTTCCAGACCCCCTCATATTCGGCCACCAAGCCACCAGAAAATAAAGCTACTTTTTTATTTCCCATCAATCTAAATCCTGGGGGCAATCACCCTGATGTCTGGTGTCTGTGGGAAGCTCAAGACCTTAAGGAGCTTACAAAGGCTGTCTCAGAGGATGGACCTAACTCTCCTTGGGCTGAGGCCCTATTACAGGGACTTGCCCATCAACCTTGTACAACCCAAGATTGTAAAAATCTAGTCAGGGCTGTCTTGTCACGTCCCCTATACATTAAGTGGTGTGCCTTTTTAAAAGATGAACACACAGGCAGAATGAAACCAAAGTCAACAGCCCCCTGTGCTGATAACTTTTGGGATGCTCTCTGGTACCTCTGATCAATATGCTACAGGCACTCAACAGGCAGCTATACCTGATCCGTATAGGGACCAGGTCAGGGCACTGGGCTTGGCGGCATTGAAAAGGCTTGATGAGGGACCCTCTGAACCCCCCCCCCCCTTATGGGTATTACTCAAAAACCATCTGAGGACTTGGCTACATTTATAGATAGGGTGGAAAAAAGTCTCCAAAGAAAATTTCCCCCAGGGGCATTACAGGATCAGTTTACTAAAATGTTGGTCTGGGAAGGGATGACAGCCTATCACCACCTCGCCTGTGTGGGTCTCAAGGACAACTCCATGAGTAGATGGATTGTAGCCACCAAGGATGTTGGCACTATCTCCCATCAGGCTAGGGCCATAGCTGCCGCCCTTCAGGAAAATAAACAGAGAGGTTTGGCCACTATGATCTGCACATTACAGTTAAATCCTAAAAAATCAACATGTTTCGGGTGTGGGGACAAGGGCCACTTTAAAAAGGAATGCTCCAACCAGACAAAGCCTCCCCTGCCCTTTGGGGGGATGACCAATGTCCCTCGCACCTGCTGCCCTAAATGCAAAAAGGGGTTTCATTGGGCTAGGGAGTGTCGGTCAAAGTTTGACATACAGGGAAAGCCTTTAAACTCCTCCCGGGGCTTCCCCCCAGCCCCATTAAATAAGGGGAAAGAGACCATCAAAGCCCATTGGACTGTCCCTCTGGTCCCCAGCCTTAGACCCAAAATTATTTTACATATTGGCAATAAAAGATTCAAACTTCTCATTGACACTGGAGCAGACTGAACGGTCCTGAGAAAGGAGGAAGTGCCCCCCTCCTGGCAGCTTGTGCCCGGCCCTCCCCTACTGGGAGTTGGCAGGCAATCCACCTCCTGGGAGACTGCCATGTGGCTCCCTTGGACTGACCCAGGTGGGGACAGGGGAAAAGTCTGCCCTCTCGTGGTGACTGGGCTCACTGTTAACTTACTGGGGCAAGACATCCTTGGAGATGCCGAGACTTTCATCACTACTGACCATAAGGCTTTTTATGATGATTTGTTAGATAAAAAGAATATCAGCAAGAGTTTGAGGAAGGGAGGGAATGTCATCCCAATTATAGAGATGACCCTTACTTTGAGCAACTCAGACAAAAGTACTCCAATGAACACCCCTAATTCTAAGGGCCACTGCCCAGCCCCCCCCCCCCCCGTTTAAAATCCAGTGGAGACTGGGGGATCCCATATGGGTTGATCAGTGGCCTCTCCCTTCTTCTAAGTTACACCAACTCCCCATACTTATTGATCAACAGTTGGAGGCCGGACATATCCGTCCCTCCACTAGTCCCTAGAACTCTCCTGTCTTTGTTATAAAAAAGCCTAATGGGTCCTGGAGACTTTTACATGATTTAAAGAAGATCAATGAATGCATGATCCCCTTCAGAACCCCCCAGAGGGGACTCCCATGGATCCCAGCCATTCCCAATATATACCATATTACTATCATTGACATTAAAGATTGCTTCTTCTCTATCCCTCTCCATCCAGGAGACATGGAAAAAATTTGCATTCTCTGTACCTGTTGTTAACTTTTGTGGCCCAGATAGGAGATTTGAGTGGGCTGTCTTACCTCAGGGCATGGCTAATAGCCCACCCATTTGTCAATATTACCTGTCATCCGTTTTCTCTTCTCTTATCAATCTCCCCAACACCCTGTTTTATATTTACATGGATGATATTATTCTTGGGTGCCTAGATTCATCCACACTCCAGGACCTTACCCACCAATGTCTAACTATCCTTCATACTCACAGCTTTAGAGTAGCTCCTGAGAAACTTCAAACTATGCCTCCCTTTAAGATCTTGGGCTTGATCCTTAACCTAGATACAGTTTCACCTGTTAAACCACAACTTTATATTCAGGATTCTTACACCTTGCCTCAACTCCAGAAGCTCTTGGGAGAAATTAACTGGATAAGGCCCTGGATACCTATAACCACTGAGGAATTATCCCCCTTGTTCGACCTACTAAGGGGCCTTGATCTTTTGTCCCAAGTAACCGTAGCACCTGGGCAGAGACAAGTCCTCCATAGAGTCCAGGAGTCCATAGATAACTCTAATCTCAAACTATTAGACCCTGATCTCCCTTCTTTACCTCTACCTTTTCCCTGGGGAGACCCTGACCACTGCCCTGTTGGCTCAAAAGGGTGAGCCTACTCAGTGGATTCACCTCTCAATCAGTGGGGCCCCTAGGGTCTATTTTTTAAGTAACCAAGTATCAGATTGCATCATTAAAGGAAGGGAAACTGCCATTAGACTCTTTGGTATTTAGACTCACTCCATTTTTACCACATATAAGATAACTAATTTCACTTGGCTCCAAAGAAATTATGTAAGGGTCAGTATGGCACTTGAAGGGTTCCTGGGTATCATCAACTGCCATTATGGCCCTCATAAGTGGATGAGCACTTTTTACAGGTTGGAGTGGGGACCCCCCAGGCTTTTCCTACCTCAACCCCACCCTGACTTCCTCATTGCCTTTACAGATGGGGGATGTCTGGGGGCTTCCCTGATTGTGTATCCCCCCTTTAAATTGGGGGTCAAACCTGAGCCCATCAAATCTATCTCTCAGGAAATAGAGGGATCAGCAGAGTACAAAGATCTTTTTGCAGTTGTTCTGGCTCTACATACTATTCCGGAGCCTTTTAACTTATTTTCTGATAGCCTCTACGTGGAAAACCTACTGGCCAATCTTATTGAAGCTCACATTAGACTTGATTCCAACCCTATATCCCCCTTAATGATCCAGGCTCGAGCCCTACTCAACAAAGAGTCCACCCTATCTTCATACAACATCTTCGAGGCCATCAAAATTTACCAGGTTTCCTGTCTAAAGGAAACAGCTTGGCTGATCAATTGGCCTCTGAGGCTCACTGTCACACTGTCTCAGAGGCTATCCAATTTCATTCACTAACCCACACCAACTGGAGAGGCCTTAAACAAAGATTCCCCCAAATATCAAATAAAAATCTTAAAAAGATTATTAGGACATGCAAGTCTTGTCAGCCCTTCCTCCAGGTTCCCCCGCTCCAAACTTCCAGGAGTAACCCTTGGGGCCTTCACCACAACCATCTTTGACAAATAGATGTTACTCATTATTCCCCCTTTGGAAAACTTAAATATATCTTCTTATCAGTTGATCCTTTCTCCCATGCCTATTGAGCATCTGCACATGCTGGGGAGAAATCTAAACATGCCATTAGTCATATGCTTCAATGTTTTGCCACTCTAAGTAAAAACATATAATGGCCCCTGCTTTGTAAGTCAAAACTTTACAAGTTTCCTCCAGACATGACAAATTACACATGCCACAGGCATTCCATATAACCCTCGAGGCCAAGCTATTGTTGAAAGATATAACCAAACACTTAAATCACAATTACAAAAACAGAATTACACAATTCATTCACCAGCAGCTAGAGGCAATAAAAATCCATCAGGTTGAGATACATTATCACAGGCTGGCAACTCAGGAATTAAGTTCCTCAGATGACCCACTGCCCCCTCCTCTGCCCTCCATGTGACCGATGACGGGTAAGATCTCAGACTGACTGAGACAACCTAAGACAGGCCATGGAGTGGGTTCTCAGTGAGCTAAACACCTGGTACCCAGTGACGGGTAAGATCTCCAGAGGGGGACAACCTAAGACAGGGGCCATGGTGACTAATGGTCTTACAAAAACAAAAGGGGGAGATGTTGGGCCTTGAGAGGCCTGGACTTGAGGCCTAGTGGAGCTTCCTGAGCCTAGCTAAAGTTTGGCGAACTGCCTCTGGCCAGCTATGACTCAGCAGGGCATCAAATGGCCTCTGGCCTGTTAGTTCCGTGTAGGGGTTGGAATTCCCACTCTCACGCGTTTAGAGCCAATCATCTCAAAGGTCGCAGTATGCTATTGGCCCTTACACCTTATCCCATGCTAAAATCCCTGCCTTTGTTCTCAACATTATATAAACACCGCCTGTGACAATAAAGTGAGTTCCTGCTTCGACAAGACTCCTGGCTTGGTGGTTTGTTCCTGGCCGTCGACACTCACCCTCCTCCTCAACCCCTTGGGAGGAACCAGCAGGCCTGGTTGTTCCTCTGCACTACCTGCCAGGGGAAGCCGGCACCTCACATGATAACTGTGAAAGTGAGTGCAGTAAAACTTATGATAACTGGACAAGTGAGTGCAGTGTAACACATGATAATTGTGCAAGTGAGTGCAGTACCACCCATCATAATTGGGTAAGTGAGTGCAGTATAACACATGATAAATGGACATGTGAGTGCAGCATAACACATAATAACTGGACAAGTGAGTGCAGTGCCACGTATGATAACTGTGCAGGTGAGTGCAGTGTAACACATGATAAATGGATAAGTAATTGCAGTGCCACACATGATAACTAGACAAGTGAGTGCGATGCTACACATGATAACTGGACATGTGAGTGCAATGCTACACATGGTAACTGGACAAGTGTGTGCAGTACAACATATGATAACTGGACAAGTGAGTGCAGTGCCACACATGATAACTGGACATGTGAGTGCAGTGCTACATATGGTAACTGGACAAGTGTGTGCAGTGTAACATGTGATACTGGACAAATGAGTGTGATGCTACACATGGTAACTGGACAAGTGTGTGCAGTATAACACATGATAACTGGACATGTATGTAGTGAAGTGCTACATATGATAACTGGACAAGTGTGAGCAGTGTAACACATGATAAGTGTACAAGTGAGTGCAGTGTAACTCATGATAACTGGACAAGTGAGTGCAGTGTAACTCATGATAACTGGACATGTAAGTGGAATATAACATATGATAACTGGACAAGTAAATGTAATATAACACATGTTAACTGGACAAGTGAGTGTAGTGATTCACATGAGAATTGGGCAAGTGACTACAGTATAATACATGATAACTGGACAAGTGGGTGCAGTATAACACATGATAACTGGACAATTAATTGCAGTGCCACATGTGGTAATTAGACAAGTGAGTGCAATGGAACACATGAAAACTGGACAAGTGAGTGCAGTGCTCCACATGATAACTTCACATTTGAGTGCAGTGCCACACATGATAACTGGACAAGTGAGTGTAGTGATTCACATGAGAATTGGACAAATGACTACAGTATAATACATGATAACTGGACAAGTGAGTACTGTTCAACACATGATAACTGGATAAGCTAGTCCAGTGTAACACATGATAACTGGACAAGTGAGTGCAGTTCCACACATAACTGTGCAAGTGGGTGTTCAGTGCCACACATGATAACTGAACAGGTGGGTGCAGTGCCACACATGATAACTGAACAGGTGGGTGCAGTGCCACACATGATAACTGAACAGATGGGTGCAGTGCCACACATGATAACTGAACAGGTGAGTGCAGTATAGCACATGATAAATGGACAAGTGAGTGTAGTGTAACACATGATAACTGGACATGTAAATGCAGTATAACACATGATATCTGGACATTTGAGTGCAGTGTTACAAGGTTTAACTGGACAAGTAAGTGCAGTGTAACATGTGATAACTGGACAAGTGAGTGCAGTGCCACTCAAGATAACTGGACAAGTGAATTCAGTGTTCCACATTAAAACTGCACAAGTGAGTGCAGTGTTTCACATGATTACTGAACCAGTGAATGCAGTGCCACACATGATAACTGAACAAGTGTGTGCAGTTTAACACATAAAAAGTGGACAAGTGCGTGCAGTGCTGCACATGATCACTGAACAAGTGTGTTCAGTACCACACATGACAACTGGATAAATGAGTCCATTGTAATACATGATAATTGGACAAGGGATTTCAGTACTATACATAATAACTGGACAAGTGATTGCACTGCCCCACATAATAACTGGACAAGTGAGTGTAGTGTCCCATATATTAATTGGACAGCAAGATATTTTTCTATTAAAATCCACTGTCAGTACACATTTTTCAGTAACTTACAGGATGAGGTGAAACTCAGTTCCCTCATGCTTGGAAATACAATATGTCTGCCAGTGATTTAGCACCCAAGAATGAGCATAGTTGGTCACAGTCTAGTGCCACTACTTTGACATTGATCAAATATACCCACCAGTCATGAATGGGAGAATTTCAAAAGAGCCTCTGCTATGAGACTGGGTAGGAGAGCAGCAAAGATTTCACTTTAACAAAAGTAGCTCAGTGAACATGCAACACTTCTCACAGCAAACAAGTTCCATCCACTGCCACAGAACCCACCTGGCTTCCCTCTTTTATGAGTTTAAACACTAAATAAATTGGAAGCAAATACCAACCTTCTTTCATCCTCTCCCACTCTTTTTCCTCTTTCTTAATCTTTATTTTGAAATTTCCATGTGGCTAGCATTCCTTTTAATATCTGTAGGCCCATTAAAATCAGGTATGTTTAATATGGAAAGCACACACTCCCACTGCTAGGAAACATAAGCCTGAATTTAGTAAATAATGCTTTCAAGCCACCAGAGAGGGGAATATGAAGATTATTACTAGAACTTCAGCAAGTCCTTTGTATTCATTCCCACATCTGTTTCATGTGGATAATCCAAGTTAGGCAAGATCAGTATGTATTCCCATTTAGTGTGTTCATTTAGCATCACAAAAGACACTGTGTGCTTTTCTGTGGGTGGGGATTGGATGTTAAATTTATTCTTAAAATAAACTAAAATTTTTGAGATAAAAATGAAATATTTTGTCTTATAAACCTCACTATACTTAGGCACAGAAAAGGTGATAATTTTCATATTACAGAGATGCATGGAAAAATGAAGAGCTTTGCTCAGGTTGATAACTAGATAGGGGACCCATCAAACTCAAAGGTCGGGCCCTCATGCTAACACCTTCACCCTGGTCTTGCAGAGCTGACATTGTCACCATCCATGGCCACTTACTCTTCTACACTCACGAATCAGCCATTAGCTTACTTAAGAAGTTGGATATTGAAGATACTAGGAGTGGCTTCTGAATGTTAACAACAGAATTTCCTCATCCATCAACCAAAATAATCTTTACCTGAAAATGTCTTGTTTCTAGCAAAAACAAATCCATTTAGTTACCTGAGATGTATTTTTTGCTTTAATTGTTCTTAAGTATAGGGCATTATTGATTCTCAGTTTATGAGCTTTTTACATTACACAGATAACTTATTGAAGAGAAAGAAGAAAAAATGGCCATGTTCTTTAAGAGAACTGAGGAGGCATTGTGCCCAGGTCATTAGAACCTCCACTGTGCTCAAAATGATGAATGCCTCATTTTTCTTGCATGAAACTTTGGTAGCAAATAACATAGCCAAGTCTTTGCCAGCACTGTTATTCTGTTTTAAAAACACTGACATTTTCTTAAACAGACATAATTTACAATTTTAAGTAGCATGACAGTACCTTGGTGTTTGAGGGCCAGAAAGCAAACAACACTCTGTTCAGTTTGGGTTTTTGCACACAAGGAGTCTTCTTAGTGAGTCCACTATAGCTTAAGACCAGAGAGACAATGCCAAGGGAGAACACAGCCCCAGTGCAACATGAGAAGGTCATGACTAATTGGTCACATTTCATTAAGGATCAGAGCAAGTGGGGGAATTGGGGTATAGAGAACAGAGTGTGGTAGAACATGATTATTGCAATACTTGTGAGATGTCACAGTGGTGCTGTTCCCTTGCCCAGACAAAAAGAGCTCAAGATTTCTTTCTTTCCTTCAGCTTCACAAGGGAAATAGCAGCCTCACTGATACTTCTATATTTCAGAACTCCCTCTAAAGACTCTTCTGCACAGTTCAGATAAAGAGAAACTAGCCAGTATCCATGTGTCTGTATCAGTCTCTGTAGCAATGTTTGATTTTCAGTGGGGTCAGCTCAGCCCAAGCAGATAAATAAAAAACTATGTAGGATGCTACAGGTCTATTGTTTATTTAAGACCTTAGAAACTAAGGTTATGTGTAAAGATTAAAACTTCTAAGTGTTATTTCTAGGACCACAATCTTTGTCAGTGCACTTGTGAAGTTTCTCTTACTATATTTTCTAGTAATCCTTGTTTATATGGCTGGCTCTTATGGTTGAGGAGAATGATGTCTGAGAGGAAACATGTGCGTGCATCTGAAGTATATCTATATATTGCATTATTTTTTTCCTGTGAAGACCCCAGATAGGACACCTGTGGACTAAAGATTCCACCCAAGTACAAAGTGGTGAACCAGCAAGTTTACTGAGCTTCCTCACAGGGCCATAAGTAATGTTACTTACAGGCACGTGGGTGACTCCCAAACAACTGAATAACTATAAAGTCCCACCCATAGTGGATGACAATCTCATGGAATCTGCATTGTGGAGTTCTACCTTCAGTTAATCCTCCAATTCCTGTATACCCTAGCAAATCCCAAGAGCCTGCATCTGGAAGAGGTCATGAATGAGTAATGGCTGCACTCCCACAAAAAAGTCTAATGATACCTCTTTGCTCCTTTTCCTAGGGTGTCTCAATATATATCTATGACCTAGCTGTCACAGCACTATACTTCTTATTTCATTGCTATGGCTAGTGGGCCAAAATTGTGTGACTCCAAAATGAAAGTGGTGTGATTATGGTATGTACAGGTGAAAGGGCCATACTTTAACAGTTGTGTATGTGTGTGTGATGCAGCATGGGACCACATATACATCTTATAGTCATATACAATTATATAGAGCTAGAAAATTCTATGACCCAGTGCTGCTGTTGTCTTTGAAGTATAACATTGAAGTATAACACATTTCTCGTGGTCTGTGATCTGCTGATGGAAATAAAGGCACTACCCTGCCAGTTTGAAAGGAACACCTTTTATAATTATGTGCAGTATACAGTACTTGGTAGTTATGACCAGTTATTGCCAAATATGTTTATGCAAATATTTTATTATGCATTTTATTATTCTGATAATGTATAGTCTTTCTACTCATTAGAAAGAATTTACTGCAGATAGAATGCTATGCTATGGTAACTGTCTCATGTGTTTTGTATTTATCCCTTCTCTTAATCACCCCATTTTCCCTTGTACTTGATTTAAATTTATGTTGTTTTATTTATCACAAGAAGTGATAGTACTTGTGAACACACACAGATGCATACACAAACACACACATAGAAAGAGATACAGAGAGAGAATATAACTGTTAGTATACATAAAATGCATACCATATGGACTAAGTGTGGATTATTAGAGCTTTGTGAGCTAAATATGTGCAAGAGAATACTGTAGTCTCTTAACCAAGCATATCAGTGTGATCAAGCTATATCACAACAGTATTCTTTCAGACTTGCAAGTTAATATGTGCATATTATGTTTATATATGTATACACAGATATATATTGAGACAGATGTAAGGTGATTGCAATAAAAATATTTAAGGGATGACCAAAGCATTGTGACACAATAAATGAAGAAGTTAACACTTCTGTTGGGCAACTCAGCACATACTCACAGATGGGGAGTGAGGAAATGTGGGAGTAAAATACACATATAACAGGGAGGAAATCACTCTGGGAAGAGGAATGGAATACTATGGTGACACCTTGCTCAAGCAGAAGGTAAAGATAAAAAAGAGTGAAAAGCAAGACTAGATCAGTAGAAAATATGATGGCATGTCCAGTACTACCAGCTAAGTAGCTTGATCTGCATTCTAGAAAACCCCACACAAAGTATCTGTGTGGAAACTAGGGTTTACAGTTATTTTATAGCTAAAATTTCAAGATGAATTGTATGGCCAAATAGATGAAGACCATTCTGGGTTAAAACAGTTTCCCCATGGTAGGATTTTTTTTACAGACATTACTGCTCTAAATTAATCCACTTGGAGTCTCTATGGGGGTAATTCACTGTAAATTTCCCAAAATGTGTTTGGCTATTTGTTTATTTTCTAATTTTTCTCTAGCTCCCTGTTCCTTAGGATGCCAATTCTAAGCAGAAAGTGGGATGTTTTAAATATTGGATTCATACAAGACCTTATTAGCCTTGTATCCTGATATTTTGGGCATTGTCTTCTGATACCATCATGAACAGAATTAAGTCTGACCACAAGAGATTTGTAAGAGATGTAATATGAGTGATCAAGAATAAGGTCCGCAGTGAAAAGAGAAGTGATGGAGGTAGGAATGAAAAATAATTTGGAGAGCAATAAATTGTAGAATCACCTGCAGCCAGTGTCCTTGGAGCATAAATATTTCTTCAGATATGAATCTCAGATGAAATGAGTCACAACTTTTGAAAATCTCAATGTGTCCCTGTTGCACCCTACAGATCAGGAAGGACATTTGTTCAGTGCAACTTTGTACTCTTTCAACTTCTATCCTGGAGAGATGAGACTTGGAGCCAAGAAAGGCAATTCCATATCATCCCCCTACAGTGGAGTTTGTAGTGAGTGGGAAGAAGAACAAAGTTTCCCTCTATGCAAGAGAAAGCATCCAAAAGCAGCAGGGTCCTTCAGAGACCATCATGGCCACTAGGCCCCAGTGGGTTAGCTGACAGGGCTTTCTAGTACCAACATGGAGTAACTCAGTCACCCAGTCCAGATTGCAGTGGGTGGCAGCAGCCAGAAAAGCTCAACGTACAATCAGGGGCAACAAACTTCAGTCCTGAAGACAACAATGGAAGATTCCCTGGAAGTCAGGACTGCCTTCCTGAGTGCACAAGTGAAGGGGAAAAAGGACATTTTATATTTCAGGTAAACATCCTAAAATTAAAATACACTGGGCAGGGGAAAATGACTCAGAGGATAAAGTGCTTGCTCCACAAGGGGAAACTGGGGTCTATATCCCCTGATTCCTGCACTCTCATAAATGTTGGGTGGTGTGATGGTGCCCCAATCATCTTATAGCAGGAGAGGAAAAGGAGGCAACTGCAGGGCAAGCTGCTTAGCCCAACAAGCTGAATCGAGGAGCTCTGAGTTCAAGTGAGAACCCTGTCTCAATAAAAGTGGAAGATGATAGGGGAAGACACCTGTCATCCATATCTAGCATCCATGCTAGTATACCTGCACCTCCACCTGCATGTATATGTGTGCTTCCACATAAACCACAGGCTCATAGACATGCACCTCCATGTGTATGAATATTCATACTTCCACATAAACCAGATTCATACACACACAAAAATTGACATTTATTAAGCATGAAACCTCTTTCAATTCATCTATGTCACAAATATCATCACAAACATCATTCCACCTCTCTAACGTGAAAAAAACATTTCCTCTCATTTCCAAGAACAGTGAGAGGTTGGAGTCTGAGGAAGGGTGTGGGAATAGCCTAGCAATATCTTTTCAGAATGCCCATAAAATGAACCCAAGCAAATGGCTCCTTCCCCTGAAAATACTCTGAACTCTTCCAACCTTTTATTTCTATTTTTAACCAAAAATATGGCCTAAGGAAAGTCAGAAATCGTGGGAGATGTCCTGCTATTTAGAAATATATGTTGATATTTCCCCAATTTGTAGGTGCCTTCATAAACATGTTGCAAGTGATCTGAATGAATCACTAGTTAGAAACCCTGTTATGAGAGGCATGTGACACACATGCCAAGTACTGTGCTATTTTGTTTAGGAATTTCTACTCTTGGTTGCCATTCCCTAGACAGGTCAGTTTGACCTGTGGGTCCTCAGTGGGCACAGAAGAGATGTCTCACCTTCTGGCACTTGTCTATCTATTTGCCTGTTGAATTTAAATAAGAATTCTAAAAATAACCAAATCTGGTGTGAGCTGGAGGATTTATGGCAAAGCCAGCACTGAACACATTTGTGGATCAAACCTACAATCTGTAAAATTATTTAAAATAAAACATGTGAAGTAAGGCTGTTGCTTAACTTGCACTGAGACAAAGCTATGAAGCTCCCATTTATCCCAGATATTGGGCCAAGAACTACTACCTACTTTTTAACTTTTTTATTGACAAATTCTATACTTACAAACAATAAACAGTGATAATTCCCTCCCCTCCCCCACTTTCCCCTCCACAACTCCACTCTCCATCATATCCCCTCCCGTTTTCCATTAGTCTCTCTGTTATTTTGATGTCATCATCTTTTCCTCCTATTATGAGGCTCTTGTGATGGCATTGCTAGGCACTGCAAGGTCACAGATATCGAGGCCAATTTCTGTCTGGACAATTGTATTATAAGGAGTGGTACTCTTCCTTTGGCTCTCACATTCCTTCTGCCACCTCTTCTGCAATGGACCCTGAGTCTTGGAGATATGATAGAGATGTTTTAGTGGTGGACACTCCTCTGTCACTTTTTCTCAGCACTATGTTACCTTTTGGTTCATCCCAGTGGTCACTGCCATCTGAAAAGAGAAGCTTCTCTAGCCAAAAGTGAGAGTAGCATTAATATATGAATATGAACACTAAGTGTAGTGCTTTCAAGGCAGTTTGGTGATAATAATATGTATATTTAGCCAGACAAGAGCAGGCTTTATACCCCTAAGGCTCAAGACCTCCCCTGCCATAGGCTTTTGATTAAGTTTTCAGTACTAGGCATGTATTTCCTCCCATAGAGCAGGCCTCCAGTCCAATTAGAGAGCAGTTGGTTTCCCCCAGAGCAGAAATGCCACTATTGCATTCAGTCATTTGGCCTGTATGGCCAAACTCACGGTTTACAGTGTTCACTGTTTTCACCACTGATGACTACTGTCTCCCATAAGACTGCATGCAGTGCAGATTCTTCCAGCTTTCAGTTGGCTGGTCTATAGGGAGAAGGCTTTCTGCTCAGCACCAGCTTGATTTCCCAGTGACCTTGCCACCCAGGTATGTGAAGTCTTCAGCAGTAGGGTCTTTCCATCTGTTACTTGTGGGAAACCAAGGACCTTGGCAATAGCCTGTAATATTTTGGAGGCAACAGTGACCTCCCTGGACAACAACTCACTGAAAGGTATCCCATCCCTGGCACTGAAAATTTTCTAATAGAAATCTATGGCTTCTGGATGTGTCATTATCCAAAAAAGTAGGCTTTCACATGTCTTATTCAGACATATTATCTTAAAGACAAAATATCTTAAATTTTGATTGACCATCCCCACACCCTTCTATTAAGCTCTTCACCTGGTCTCGCTTAGGCCATTCCACTCCCTGTAATCTGTTCTTCTACTAAAATATATACAATATCATCCCCTAAAGTTCTTCCCTTACCTCCCTCTCTTATAGCCTTTTTCTAGCTTACTGGCCTCTACTACCAATTTTTGGTTTCAGATCACACACAAGTCTAAATATTTGTAGCTAGGACCACATATGAGATAGGACATGTGACATTTGGCTTTCTGGGCCTGGGTTACCTCACTTAGTATAATCATTTCCAGATCCATCCATTTCCCTTCAAGTTTCATTTCATTTTTCTTTACAACTGAATAGAACTCCCTTGTGTAAATGTACCATATCTTTATTATCCGCTCACCTGTTGAGGGACATATAGGCTGGTTCCATTTCTTAGCTATTGTGAATAGAGCAGCAATAAACATGGATGTGCAAATATCTCTACCAAAAGCAATATACACATTTAATGAAATCCCCATTAGAATTACAATATCATTCTTCACAGAAATAGGAAAAAAAAAATCCTAAAATTAATTTGGAAGCATCAAAAAAAAAAAAAAAAAAACCCAAAAACAAAAAACCCTTGAATTGCCAAAACAATTTTGAGCAAAAAAATTAAGGCTGGTGGTATCACTATACCCAATTTAAAGCTATATTGCAAAGCCATAGTAACAAAAACAACATAGTACTGGCACAAACACAGACACATAAATCAATGGAACAGAATAGAGGACCCAGGTGTTAAGCCAGGCAACTATAACCATCTGATTTTTGACAAAAATGCCAAAAATATTCTTTGGAGAAAAGACAGCCTCTTCAACAAGTGGTGCTGGGAAAACTGGATGTCTATATGTAGAAAGATGAAAATAGATCCTTGTCTTTCTCCATGCACAAGAATCACATCCAAGTGGATCAGGTACCTTAATATCAGGCCTGAAACTGAAGCTGCTAGAGAAAAAGGCAGGGGAAACACTTCAACACATTGGCATGGGCAATGACTTTCTGAATATAACCCCAACTGCTCAGGAAATAAAACCACTGATCAACCACTGAGATCTCATGAAATTACAAAGCCTTTATACAGCAAAGGATACTGTGAATAGAGCAAAGAAACAGCCTACAGAATGGGTGAAAATCTTTGCCAGCTATACATCTACAGAGGATTAATATCCAGAACACACAAAGATCTCAACAAAACAATAAGAAATCAAACAACCCAATTAAAAAATGAGCTATGGAACTGTTGTAGTCAGGTTCACATTGCTGATAGAAATCAACCAACCAAGAGCATCTTGTGGGAAAAAAAGGAGGCTTATTTTGTCTTACATGATTGAGGGGAGGCTCCACAATGGCAGGGGAAATCAATGGCATGAGCAGAGGGTGGGCATAACCCCTTGGTCAATATAAGGTGGACCATAGCAACAGGATAGTGTGCCAAACACTGGCAAGGGGAAACTGGTTTTAACACCCCTAAGCGTGTCCCCAACAATACATGCCTCCAGGAGGCTTTAATTTCCAACTTCCATCAGCTGGGGTACATAGCATTCAGAACATCTAAGTTTATGGGGGACACCTGAATGAAACCACCACATTCTGCCCTTGGCCTCCAAAGGTGACAGTCATATGTGATATAAAATGTGATACACTCATACAACTTTAAAATTCCCTCTAGTTTTTATCAATTCCAATGTTGTTCATACATTCCCATAGTCCAAGGACGTTTAACTGAGCCATAATACCAAAAAATAACCTCAGAAAACCCCACAATGGCACAGAATGAACATTAACACTGCAAAAGATGGCATTGGGCATAGCAAAGAAATATTCAACCAGTACAAGATTTAAAACAACCAGAGCAAACATCAAACTCTGTAGCTTCAAGTCTAACAACTCTAGGCAATGACAAATCTCCAAGTGTGATAATTCTAACCAGGAACAAGTCTCTGGCATTCCAATTTCACCCCTCAAGCTAGGCTACTCACAGTCCTAGAAAACTTCACTGGGCCGGCAGCTTTCCTTAGCAGCCATCTCATGCTCCTGGCAGCTCCACTGGGTTTCCACTGCAATCCATGGTTCATCCTCATGGCCCCATGGGGTCTCTATGCAGGCATCCACCAAACCTGCTTCACACTGCCCATAGCTATTTCCAAAACACAAGACCATGTTGCAAACTCAATGACCCTCTCTTTCTTGCATTTCTTATACTGCACAATAGCCGGTAGGGTGCCAATTTGTTAATCCAGGGGGGAATAAAGCAGACTTTGAAGAACAGGACACTCCTTGAGCATTCAGTGCTCTTCAAAAGAATTTACATTCTTTCTGTTGCCCCAACACAGGTCAGCTGGCCCAATCTCAAAGGTTGTAATCTTTCAATTGCAGCTGAGTGGCAGCAATTCACCCAAAGATTTTTCTGTGCCATATCCCTCTGCTCACACCAGTTCATTTCTATGCAAAGCAACCCTGCACAACTTCTCAGGACATGGGCATAATAGCAAGCTTCCCACACAAACTGCTAGCCCAGTCCAGGCAAAGCTCTTCCTCACCCTTATAAGCCAAACTTCACACCCCATAGTTCTTACTGCATTCAGGTCTTTCAACTCTGACCAGTATAGTCCATCAAGCTGTACTTACAACACTGCAAGTCATTTCTTAGGCCAAGGTTTCAAATCCTTCCACATTCCTATAGAAAATCAGCTCCAAAAGGCCAAAACCACACAGTCAGGTGTCTAGCAGCAATCCCACTCCTTGGTACCACTTTCCTGTTGCAGTCAGGTTCACATTGCTGGTAGAAATCACTCAACCAAGAGCAGATTGTGGGAAAAAAAGAGGTTTATTTTGGCTTACATGCTTGAGGGGAAGCTCCATGATGGCAGGGGAAAATGATTGCATGAGCAGAGGGTGGACATCAGCCCCTAGCCAACATAAGGTGGACCATAGCAACAGGAGAGTGTGCCAAACACTGGCAAGGGGAAACTGGCTATAACTCACATAAGCCCACCCCAACAATACATGCCTCCAGGAGGCTTTAATTTCCAACTACTACAAAGGAACTCCAGATGCATGTGCCACTGTTTCTGGCTTTACATGAGTACTGGGTAATCAAACCCTGGTTATTAGGCTCCCCAGCCCCCCATTAACATGTTTTTGTTAATCTTTTCTAGCATCTATTTTCTCAACATTATATTCTCAAATTATCTGAGTAACACATTCTAGAATGTGTCAAGAATCAATTGCAAGATTATGAACCTCTTATCTTCTGACCCTCACATTCTTGTCATTCAGATGCCAGTCTTCTGACACTCTATCAGTTCTTAACCACTATTAGATATCATAATAAGATCTGGAAATTATTATTACTACTATGGGATAATCTTATCCAGAGGACAGGAACACATTTATAGCAAGTAGACACTATTCAAGTGTCTTTGTCAACTATCTTTTATCTGAGTTTTTCTTTGTTATGATGGTTAATCAACTTTCAATTTGAATACCAGTCACTTGTGGATTCTTCAGAAGAAAGTTATTCACATTGAGTAGCACACCCTTGGCTTATCTTGTCTTTGTGTAGTACATGCATAGAGTGGTTTTCCACGTCCTTAACATCTTTTTTTGTTTTCCTTTAAATTTAACCTCTTTTTAAAATTTATCTTTATTAGTTATGAACAAGGGTGAGGGAGATAGACACTGAGGACACTCAACAACTACCAAATCAGAGATCCAGAGACCCCTAAGGAGCCCATCACTGAAGTAGACTTAAAACGCATCCAACATGGCACAGGATATTTTGTTGAATGGAGGGGGAAAGATTATCAGAGCCACAGGTTGAGACATCATGTCCAGAGGCATTCCCTCCCCCTGAAAAAAAAATTAACTGACTGCTGCTCCCACAGTGCATAAATCACAACCCCATAGGAAAACCTGAAACCCCACTGAGGGAAATCCCCAGTGGAGAGTGGGCAGGGATGAGGGGAAATAGGGTAACAGCACATGATGTATCCACATATGAAATATGTTGTCAATAAAAAAAAGAATCAGAGACAATGTTCCCTTCTTTATGAAATCTGATGTAGATATTATTAGATTATGTTGACATAAAAAATGAATAAAAATATATAATAAATCCCAAACTATTTGAAGTTATTTTTGAATTATAAAGAAAGATTAGTTTTGCTTCAAAACTGGCAAATAATTCACAGAAAACTTTACTTTTGCAAATAGTCTTAAGAATTGGATGCAAAGATTAAAACTAAGTTAACCAACATCAGACAATGAACAGAGGTAGGCTTGAACTTACCTCAGTAAGTTCCCTAATATTAAAAATGCCTGTACTCTCCAGTTATCAGGACTCTTGATCCCTTCTGAACATTAGGAATGCCAAGGAAGAAGCAGAAACAGAAAATGCTCCCAAATTTTTGTGCTTTCAGAAATGTGACCTCAGGTATAGATCTGTAGTTGGCTATAGCACCCTAGAGCAAAAGGAAGCATTGTTAATGAAATGAGGAAATGAGTACCTGCACCTTCTGAAATAATGCTATCTGCCACAAGGAGGGCTGGTCCTCTTCATTTTCCCTCTCCATTTCCTCATGAATGCAGATACAGCCATTGACCTTTGACCATACTGATAATTTTGTGGATGGAGCTGTTAGTTTTCTTTTTGTTTTTGTTATTTTTTTTCTTTTTTATATTTTTTTCTGTCCCCTCCCTGACCTTCAGCTGCTGATGGGCTAGAAAATTCATAAATTATGTGTGCAACTTTCTTTTAAACATGAAATTGTTAACACCCATATATTTACTTGTAAAATATATTTATTGTATTATATATGTATGTATATTATTTTAATTAATTTATTTATGAGAGAGAGAACAAAAGAGGGAATGGGCACACCAGGGCTTCTAGCCACTGCAAAGGAACTCATGGTTTATGTGGGTTCTGGGGAGTTGAACCTGGGTCCTTAGGCTTTGAAGGCAACTGCCTGAACTGCGAATCCACCTCTCTAGCCCTAAAGATATATCTTCGTTTAGCCAAATGAAAGGAAACGCTTTCATTTGAATACCTATTATGTGCTTGCCTGAAAAGCACCTAGGCCAATTGACCACAGTAATAAGTTACAGCCATATTTTTGAAGAATTTTATATTTAAATGTGAAACTTTCCATTGTAAAACTCCCAAGATTATAAGCAAATTGAGTCAGAAATCTCTTCTTTGTATTCATTAGCATCATTACTAAAAGAGGGCCACAAAAGGTAATAGCAATAAAACTAAATACCTTGAGGTATGCATGCAAATTATTTGCTAATATATGCTAATCAAATACTACATTCAGTGGCCGTAAAAATAATAAATACAGATAATTAAAGGTAGGTAAGTTTTTTTGTTTTATACTTCATTGATATAAGTGAGAGGTAGTATATTACAGCACTGTTTGCCTGGGGTGGTACATCCAACATTATAAAAAAATTTCTCATTTTGTCATTATATGTCCATTTTACTGAATGTAATCACTTCCCTTCTCTACCCCAGGCCTTATATCCACAAAGTTAGTGAGAAGTTAAATGACAAATTAAATCTTTAGCCTCAAGGAAAACAAACACTTTACACTCTAGAATTGGGAAATGTCAAGTCCTCTCAACACACCTCTTAGGATAAGCACCCCCACTGGGTGAATGGGATTCAGTCACATTGAAAACTTGAGTAAGCAATCTAGGGATATTGCAAAATGGGTCTACTAGGAATTCCCCCTGAAATATACTTCACTGCAGATGATTGTTATGTTCTTTTTTCATGCAACAAGATGTATAAAACTAAACAAAGACTGGTATGAAGTCTATCTGCCAGAATACTTCAGATACTTATCTATCTCAAACTATGTGTGCACATTCATTATTTCAATCATATTTTATCATCTAAATTTATTTTGACTGTTGCCTTAAATATATTCTTTCCTTTTGGTTTTTGAGGTAGGGTCTTGCTCTAGCCCCGACTGACCTGGAATTCACTATGTAGTCTCAGACTGGCCTCAAACTCACAGTGATCCTCCGACTTTGGCTTCCCAAGTGCTGGGATTCAAGGCATGAACCACTATACCTGGCCTAAAAATATTTTTAAATGGGCCTAAAAATTTACCAAATTAGGCTAAAAACCCACCTTCCAACAATTTACAAAATTTCTTTTGAAGCTAATATTCTACTTAGTCTGTGGCTGTTGAAACTAGTTTTCACCATCTTAAAACAACCATGATGCCTGTTTTCACAGCTCTGGAGGTCAAAACACATGTCTCACTGGCAAGAACCCACCAGTCCATAGGGCTGCCTTCTCTACTGTTTTCTAAGCCATCAAGAGCAAGCAGTGTGCTTCCACAATGCAGTGCTCTGATCTTTTCTTCTGTCTCTCTTTTCCATGCTAAGAATCATTAGAATATAGTAGGCCCACCAAACCATGCAATGTGATAAGTAACATTAATTCCCTTAGCTACTTTAATTCCTTTTCCAGGTCACACACATTATCACATTGTAGGAATTAAGTAAGTTGTGGTTATTTTAGGAGAGAAAATCATTGTGATGATTTGAATGTATGTCCCCTCATAGACTCAGGTGTTTTATTAAAATTGAGTTTGTAGCTTCAGCCTCTAGCAGGCAGATTCCTGCTACAGGGGATGTGCCACTGAGGGCAGACCTGAATTTCAGCCCAAATGCATGCTGAGACATTTGAGCTGTGGGGGTCCTGCTTGATGCTTTTGGTATTTGCTGGCCTCTCTCTTCTTGGATCTAAGAAAGGGAATCAGCTTCTTCCATAGATGGAACTTCCTTTGCATATGTAAGCTGAAATAAATCCCATTCCTCCCCAAAGCTGTGGCTGGTTTGGATGTTCATTCCAGCAATGCGCAGTTGTCTACAACAGTCTACCTTCCACTCTGGCAAAGATATATGGGAAGTGGACTCAGATAGGATCAATCAATTGTCCTACTTCCAACTATCTCTTTTTTCTCTTCTTTTCTTTTATCTTCTCCCTTTTTTTTTTTTTTTTTTTTGAGGTGTGGGCTCACTCTAGTTCAGGCTGAACTGGAATTCACTATGTAGTCTTAGGGTGGCCTTGAACTCACGGTGATCCTGCTACCTCTGCCTCCCAAGTGCTGGGATTAAAGGTGTGCACCACTACTCCTGACTCAACTATCTCTTACCTAACCCAAGAAATAGTTTTAAAAGCAAATACTTGTCACATAGTTTAATAACTAGTAAAATAAAGGAATTTTCATGTTCTATCTGTGGCCCAAAGGAAAGAGTATGATATTGAACTTTGAAGAACCATAAAAACATTTTCAAAGAATAAAAAGGGAATTCAGAAATAATTTTAAGCATGAGAAGGGACTTCACCAGTGATAGCAAGCAGATGGGCACTAAAGGCAAATATAAAAGCACGTGTGATCGGGTGAAAGAGCACAGAGGGCTCCAAGTTGGTATGGCTAAGCAGAGGCAAGGTTATGCAGACTCTTCCAAGACCTTGGGTTTTATCAGGCATTCATTTAGAAGCTGTTTATGGATCATGAGTTGTGTAAGTGTCTTATGCATATGATTATTATTGAGTATCCTCAGGGTCTGTCTCTTACACTCTGGTGCTGATTATTAGGTTCAGCATGGAAGGAACACTCTTGTTCATCTCCGCAATTCCTTTGTGATTTCAGCTGCAGCTTGGCTGAAGTGTGAGAGGTAGTTCATCTCCTTGGATCTTGCTACCTTCTGAACAAGAAGAACAGATTCTCCAATGGAGGATGAAGTTAGCATAGTTTAAATAGGATAAGAATTATTAATTTAGGGAAAATTTGATATACGTAACCCCTCTTTTAGCCAATGACTAGTGAAAACTTGACACTGGAGAGCATGAACTTTGTCTCCGTAGGATTCTGATCTTGTTTCCAATTCCAGATATGGGTTCCTTTCCACTGAGCAGATCTCTTAGCCAGTCAGAAAGCTAGTGGTTATCCATCAAGGCCTTGTGCCACTATTGTACTGGTGTGTACAACTTGTCAGGGTGTTTGCTCCTGAGTAGCTTAGATCTCTGGTTGCTCAGACCTTTGTTGGCCACTTTTCCCCATTAGCTTATGTAGCCCTTTTGAGCACTAGACAGGCTGTCTGGGGACTGGCATTCTCCCAGATTCCATCCACATGTCTTCATGTTCTGTGTTGGCAGCATATGTTGCCTTTAGCAATAGGGTAATAGGGTCTTACATTTTGCCTCAGGTGGGTAATCAAGTGCTTTGGCAGAAAGCTGTCTTGGTTTGGGGACCTCAGAGGTCTCTATGATCAACAGCTCAATATGGGTAGCAACCAATTTCTTGTAGCAGGAGTTATAAACCAGAGGCAAAAATAATTTTCCTTTAAGGTTAGGCTTCATTCCAGTCTCTCCAGGGCCCTACTGGTCAGGTGCTCCCCCCTTACTCCTTTTGAGGGTTATATCTTTTAGTCTATCTCCAGGGATAAAGGTTTCTATGGTATCTTTTCATTTTGGATTTATTTTTTATGTTTGTTTTCCTCTCTCTCTGTCCCCTCCCCACAAGCCTTTCATCCAATGATGGGCACCTGGTTTGATTCCAGTTCCTTGCTATAATAAACTGACCAGCTATGAACATGGTTGAGCATGTAGTGATGCATGGAGCACTTAGGATTAATGCCTAGTAAAGAAATGACATCTTTTTCAGGAAACTCCATATTGATTTCCATAATGGTTGTACAACAATAAATGAAGGTTCCTATTTCCCCATATCCTTGCCAACATTTGTTGTTATATTTTTTAATGATTGTCATCCTTACTGGGGTGGTCGAATCTCATGGTTGTTTTAATTTGTGTTTCCCTAATGGTTAGGGATTTTGAACATTTCCTTAAATGTATGTTAACCATTTTTTGTTTCTTCTTCTGAAAACTCCTTATTTAGTTCTTGTCCCATTTTTGGAAAAGGTTCTTTGATTTTTTTTAATTGTTTAGGTTTTTGAGTTCTTTGTAGATTCTGGATATTAGGCTTCTGTCAGTGGTATAGTTGGTGAAATTTTTTTCCCATCCAGTGGGTAATATTTGGCTCTTCTTATAATATGTTTGTTTATAACTGATTGTTAGTTCTTTCTTTGGGAGATCTTTGTAAGCCTACAGAGAAAGGGAAGAGGTGCTATGCAGTATAAGAAAATAATTATTTCAAGGTAAAATGTCAAAAAGTGACTCATTTTAATATTGCAAAGAATGAGAAGGGATTTCTGATTTTTATTTATTTATTTTAACCAAAGACACTGTGTGGAAGGTGATGTTGAGACCCAGTTCACAGGGCAGTTTAGCTCCATGTGCATGGTATGTCACATTGGAACTGTGCCTATTTCATATCTAATGCTCTTCTATCCCATCAGATCAATCAAATAGCAGGGTGATTCACTTGTTAAGACAAATACAATAATTACGTTGATTTTGCCGGAGGGAAAGTGAGTCACATAAAAGGTGTAATATCTTTAAGTATGGAAGACTGAGAGCTTTGTCTATATATTTAAAGTATTTATTATGGCTTAATGTTTCAATGTATATTAAATGCATTTAAGAAGGTTTTTGGAAGTAGAAAGGATTTCATTCATATATAGAGAAGTGATAGATGATAGATAGAGATATAAAGATATGCAGTATATGTATGTATGTATAAGAAATTTAAATACATATCAGAAATTCCTGTATGACATTCCCACTTCTGTATGCTTTTCATCATCACTACTAATTTTGTTTTTTAAGATGAGGAATATATATATGACAGTGGTAAAGAATTTCCCTAGTATGTGGAAAGCCCTAGGTTCAATCATTAATATTGTAAAAAATTTTAAAGTAATAATATTAATAACACTGATATATTTTTTCAGAATTGTTCAATTTGGTCCAACTTTTGAATTCACTTATACTAACTAGGCATTTTCTTCTAAAAGTCTCCAATTTAAAATAGTCTGTCATTTGATCATGATTTCACTGACTCCTACAATGTCAACCAGGAATAACTTTTAATAGTCAACTATTTAACTAGTGGAATAATGCAGAGGCCATCTCAACTTGCTGCAAAAGTTCTGCTGAAAAGTACACTACAATCCAGTATCTATTTCATTTGCAAGGAAATTTTACAATAATTAAGAGACACCATGAAAGGCCTTGCTTTAGGTTGGCAAGTATTTATTAACCTAATGATCTCTACAATGTATCCCACTGAAAATGCACAATCTACTAACTTTTGAAGACTGGACAAAGAATGCTTTTCAAAATATCTTGTTTATTTACTTATTAAGAGAGAGAGAGAACCAAAAATAGGGAGGGTGGGGGAGAATGGCAAACCAGGGCCTCTAGCCACTGCAAACGAACTCCAGATGCATATGCTACTTTGTGCATCTGGTTTTACGTGGGTACTGGGGAATCAAACCTGGGTGCTTTGGCTTGGCTGGTAAGCACCTTAACCACTAAGCCCTGGATGAATAATATTTAACCTACATGAAATGATAGCATAAAGAGCAATGCATATTTTCTATAAGAACACAAAACATGCAACTTAAAGAAGAGATTCAGTTGTAATTCTCTTATGAAAATGGCAAATAGAAAAGGCTGCCTGTTCTGTTTCAATAGTGACTTCTCCAGAATGAATACACATATTATTATAACTGCTCATATTACAAAGCACAAGTCATAATGGAAGGGAATAGCTCCCATAAATACTGAGGGCAATCTTTCTCAGCATCTAGCTGCCCTTCTTACACATGGGAATCCATTGAGCATATGCACACTTCATTAGCCACAATCTGCTAGTGCTAAACATATCTCTAGGGTTTTGCCATTACCATACCTGTATGCTGAGAAGATGTTCATATTTGCTGATTATGAAATTAGACAAGAGAATGCAAGTCTCATTTAATTGTAATGAGCTTGTGGAGGCTCTGCCTTTGGTAAGTCCAATCACATATAGAAAACAACTTGAGGTATGTTTGTTTAAACAGATTGTATTTGAAGAGCTGAGCATGAGGCTTAGACCTTGTCCATTTAAATATTTTTGTTTATTGCTTTTGGTAGAAAGAAAAATAATAGCAATTATAAAATCCTCTGCCAGGAAAACTAAATTTTTTTTCCCCAGCTTCATATTTTCCAAAGGTCACAAATGAAATAATTCAGAATTGTTATCTCTACATTGTATAGCATCAAATTAAATGCCATGTATATGTGTATAATGATGTCCAGAGTAATAGAATGAATATTATATGATGAATAAAATGTCATAAAAGGAAGTAAATGTTACATCATATGGCAATGTGTGCCTTGGGAGAAACTTTGTAGAATTAACTGAAAGAGTTCTGTGGCAACAAAGGTATGGATCATGTCTGAAAGACTATCAGAACATCTCCATGCTACTTTTATACAGATGGAAAAAAATGCCCATTAAGATAATACATGACAAGGATACAATATGAAAGGCACAAATAAATATAGAATTACATTTGGTTTCTAATTAGAAAAGTATAGGAGCATTTAAGGTACTTGGAATTTCATTCTTCTGTGCTTTGACAGAGCATATCCATTCCCATTTCCTCACAGTGGTAACCAGATGGATAAGGATGAGAAACCAAGATGAATTGGATTATCATGGGGAGACACAGAGATATCAGGGCTTTCCACTCAGAGCTGAAGCTGAGACTGTCCAAAATCTGAGCACAGTGGTGTGAGGTGTCCTGTGTCCTCCATATGCAGGTAGACAGTAGATTAATTGCTTGCCCAACAGGCTTTTCCCCTTATAAATTGCAAAGTGCTGCTATAATCATTCAGAAATTCCTTTAACCTCAAGCTGGCTTTGTCATTAAATGAATGTTTGGCTGCCAGAACAAAAAAGCCATTTGTAGTGGTTGTCCTTTGGAGGGAACCCTCATAAGCATTTTAAATAGAATATGCAATATTTTGTTTATCTTGATGACAAGCTTTAGAGGGTCACTTGATTCTGAAATGAAGCTGTTAGATATAGCACTAATGGTACCAGAAATGGAATAAATATCACTTACTTTTTAAAATTTGACATTAATTATCCTCATGGCCTTAGGCTGTCAGTTCTAATTCTTTACTTGGTTTGGTTCAAACATGTCTGAATCACCTTGCTTTCTAGTTCAGCAAAACCTGACTGATATGCTACTTGTTTTCTTTAGCTACTTTGAGATGATGTATTAAGTATGTCACAAAGCTAGTTATTGAACTAATATCTCCATATTTTTAAAAAGAAAAGATCAATGAAAACCAACAAGTATCATGTTAATACTGTATTAAGTACTTTTGTAAGACAGGGAGCAAGACTAATAACAATACAGAGATGGCTAAATGCATGTGCTTTACAGAGTTCAAAATATGAAAGGGGAATGATGCACGTATCTCCTCAACTCTCCACTCATTGCAGTACCTGCAATGTTCATGTCACGGGGTTGCTATATGGTACAGGGCTTGGACCATACTCTGGTCTCTTCTACCAACCATTCACTCACATAACTTTGTAAGTTAATTAACAACTCCCAATATACTTCCTCAACAGCACAAAAGGAATATCAGTAATAGCAAGATCATGTGATTGCTATGAGGTTTAAATGTTATAATTCACAGAAAATATTCAGTGATACACATAGTAGGTGATAAGTTCGTAAATATTAAATATTGGTTTTTAATATGATAAAATAGATGAATATACAATGTTGGAGATGTAAGGAGGAATATATAATGTGCCTTTTAATAATATCATGAAGGAGTTTATCTATTCTATTGTTATAAAAATAATGAGATGATTGTGGTTGAAGTTCTGCTCCTTCCCCCCCCCCTCAGATTCATATGTTGAAGTGTGTATCCTAGAACATCAGGATGACTGTATTTGTAGACAATGCCTCTAAAGAGGTATCTAAGGTTAAACAATGTTGGTAGGATAGGTAATAATCCAATCCAAATGGTGACTTGATAAAAAGAGGAAATGTGCACATATAAAGAGACACCATATGCTGCTGGTACACGACTGTAAGATACCGTGAGGACACAGTGAGAAGGTGGCCATGTCCAAGCAATGGACAGTGCCCTCAGGAGATATCAACCCTATCAGCACCTCAAACATGGACTTCCATTCTCCAAAACCTAAGATATTTTATGTTTCTTAAGCCACCTTTCTGATATTCTGATATTTTGTTAAATTTGTTCTTGCATGCTAATACAAAAAACTGAGTACTGAGTATGCCATATATATGTGTGTATATATATATATACAAGCTCAGACAACAATAGTTAAAAGACACATATATATTTTATATTCTGTATTTTAGCTTCTATGCACATATTCTTAGAGTACTTGATGACCCACCAAAGGTTAGTGGTAAGACCCTACTGCTCAAGACACCATATGCGGTTGACATGTAACATGGAGTGACATGGCTAGAAGCTGGAAGAGAGTCAGTCCCCAGACAGTCAGCGCGTCTAGTGCCACAAGGTGCTACATGGGCGACTGGGGTAAAATGACCAATATGTGTCCAAGCAACTCATGGTCTAACCTACTTAGCAGCAAATAACCTGTTGTGATGCCCACACAAGTGCAATAGTGCCACACAGCCATGGTGAGGAACCAACTGCTGTTGATTTGGCTAACTGATCCACTTAGTGGAACAGAACTCATAGCTGGAGCTGGGAAACAAGTCAGAACCAGATCTAAAAATGAGCCCTGCTCTCCATTATGAAGCTACCAGCAATCATGGGCTACAAGATGGCCTACACCTATTAAATTCTCTCTAAAAATTAATTTATCTGGTGCTAACTTTACTCTCTCTCAAAGAATCTGTTTCTCTTTTTCAGATAGATGCAGATCCTAAGGAGAGAACCACCCCATCATACCTGAAATGGGCCCCAGCTGAAAGTAAGACAGATGAAACAAGCAAGTGTGCTGTTTTCTTGGCGAACCTGGTACCAGCACAACAGTGAAGGAGATTGACAGAGAACAATCAACTCCTACCAAATGAGATATCCAGAGACACAGAGGCTCCCAAGACCTCATCACTGAAGCAGACCTAAAATGAACCCAACATGGCTCAGGGAAATTTATGGAAGATGGAGCAGAAAGAATGTCAGAACCACATGTTGGGTCATGATACACAGAGATATTTCCTCCTACCCATAACTGATGGCTAACCCCACAATGCATGACCCATGTACCCCAACAAGAAGGGGCCAGGTGGAGGGGGGAGGACAGAGAGGAGGCTAACAATGGTACCAACTTGAATGTATTCATTGAGTACAAAAGGAATTTTAAAAACTTGCTTTAATGTATAAATAATAAATGTACAGAATGATGAAATATATAAACAATTAGTATAAAATAAAAAGCACATTACTTCTTAACTTCCAATTGAAATGAGTAATAGACGTTATTATTTATGCATTTCCAGATAAAATATATACATCAGGAATATGTTTGGGTATACAGATTGCCAAAAGTTCATGTACCCAATTACTCTTAATTAACGCAGCACTGTCATTTATATTGTGATCACCTAAGAAGAGCAGCACATCCTCCCAGGAATCAGAGCTGGTATCATCCACAGTGAGTTTGCAAATAGAAGATATGGTTTAGCATCTAATTCAATACTTCTATCCCATAGGAGCTCAGAAAATACCTGTCTTTCAATTTGATATGCTTGATTAGTTATGTCTTGGATAATGAGTTTTATAAACCAGATATACATGGCCTCAGTGAACAAAATGAATTGTAATTTTTAGCCAAGTTTACATATGGGCAACTAGAAGGTGAAACAGTGTTTATCATAATTCTAGGCACTCTGCTAGACAACTTTTCATGTCACCTTATTCAGTTCATTTGCCATCCTTTCATTGCTGTACTTAGTGCTAAATAAAAACTGCATTTAACTTTTTATATCCTATGTCAGAGAATGTAACAAAGAAAATTAACTTTTCCTGACAAAATCTTTGAGCCCAAAGGTTAATTCAGACCCAGTTACAGTTTTCTTGAATTTCCTAGAGATTATCAGCGGTTTGATATGAAACAACAGGAAGAGGAAACAATTATGGAGAGTGCTTAAAATCATTGCACCTGACTGGAGTAATGATGTTGCAAGTACCAGACCATTCACTGTAAGTCTCTCTTCTGTTTCTACGAATAGAAATAATACTGTCTCAATCTCTTAGTAAAAGTAGCTATTGCTTTTAATTTGGTACATTTGTCTTCTAGTTCTTTTATTCATCTTGCCTAAGCACTTCCATGAGCTTGTATTTTGCTGGTGTGTCCTGGCAGGGATGGCTCACCTGGTCTCACCTGGCCTCTCCTGGGCTCCAAGGCTCACAGGAACTTTCTCTTTCTCTTTCCACCTAACAGTGGGCTGAAGCTTTCAGCCCACTGACTTTCTATTTCTCATAAGTTTTCTATACTCCATGCATGAGGGACAATACTGTTCCACAAGGTGAGGTCCTGATTTTAAAGTGTCTTATTTATTTTTTTCACATTCTTACACTGTAATTTGTTTCTTTTCACTTTATAGACAACTTTCTTTAATTTACAAAAAAGTTGTCATTGAGGAGATAAGAAAATGCTTTTCGCTTTTATATATATATACCTTTGATGAAGACATATTCAAAATTAATTTTGTACAATTTAAAATTTTAAATTTAGATCATGAGTGTGACTTGACTACATGTCAATATTAGTGATTCTTTAGATGAATACAACAAAACAAGCATAGTGTGGATTATTTTCTTAGTCATTCCAAAATCAGTTCATGAGAATGGCTGCATTTGCACAGTACAATTTTCCCAACTTCTAATACAAATATGAGTTCTTGCATGCATGTTTGGATTTGGCCAACGTGTAGATATGTTTCTCACAGAAGGACATAATCTACCAGTGTGTCAAGGTGTTTTATAATTTTTATATTTGTGGCCATTCATACATATATGAGCATCCACTTGTTCTTTAATTCCAATCTCTCAAAGTTCTAGGGCTCATGTTTGCTTACTAAAAATTTTCATGAAAAAAGTGGTATTAACAATGATATATGTAGAAAGATTGGTAGCTTCCAGAAGAAGAGTAGACATTCTGGAAGTAAATGGTAATTCTGAGATAATCTCTAAGGAAGCACAAATACCTTATCCATAATTGAAATTTAAAATAGTGTTGATGGGCTAGAGATATGGCTTAGCAGTTAATGTGTTTGCCTGTGAAACCTACGGACCCAGGTTTGATTCCCAAGTACCCACATAAGCCATATGTACAGCTGGTACATGCTTCTGAAGTTTGTTGTGGCTAAAGGCCCTGGCATACCCATTCTCTCTCTATTTGCATCTCTCTCAAATAAATAAATAAAGTTACATTATGTAGCTTACCAAAAAAAAATAATAATATACTGAAGGTAAGGTGGTTCTCCTATTTGTTGTAACTAAGTAGCTTTTCTCTATAGGATTGCTCACAGTAAAATCTTACAAATGTTCATCTGACAAAGATCATTTAATGTACCTGTTGACAAAAGAATGACTTCTCTTATATGGCTGGCCCATCCTACATTTCTAGGGAATTGTTACCTCTCTGTCAGATAAGCTAAAATTTGCAAAATGCTAATTCACCTCCACTAAGATTACAGAATTTCGAAAATATATTTCCTGAAACAGTCATATATTTTGTTTGTTTGAAGTTCAAATTTCAGTGGCTATTATATTCCCATCTAGCTCCCTATAAACTTTAAGATAGTTGGTTTAAAAAAACCCACAAAATATACTTCTTTATTTTTGCTATTACTAGTATTCTTGCTCTAAGTTTCTAGGAGAAACTTTCTTTCCTCTGTATTTGCAATGGGTATCTTAGTACATCTAATCATTTTTCACTTGGTAGACTGTTAATGGATTTCCTTTGCACTAGAATCTTTATTACCTTATCCTGCACAAAGCTCTAAGAATATTTTTCTCTTTTTTTATTAGATATGCACATATTTTGTATTTAAACATCACATGTTGGTACCATTCTTTCCCTCCTCCCTGCCCCTTTTCTGGAGAGGCCTTTCTTATTGGGGATGCAGGTCAACCCCATAGGGATTGTGGGTCATGCACTATGGGAAGAGGAGAGGTAAGGTCTCTGTGTTAAATGTCCCAACTTGTGGCTCTAACAATCTTTCTGCTCCCTCTTCTGCAAAATTCCCTGAGCCATACTGGGTGCATTTTAAGTCTACTTCAGTGATAGGCACTTAGGGGCATCTGGATTTCTGATTTGGTAGGTGTTGAGTGTCCTCAGTATCTTTCTCCTTCACCCTTATACTGGTATCAGCTTAACTAAGAGAGCAGCATTCTTGCTCATTTCTCCAATTCCTATGTGGTTTCAGCTGGTCACTGGGGTGGAATGCCCTGGGTCATTGTTTATCTCCTTAAGTCCAGTTCCCATCTGAAAAAGAGAAGCAGATTCTCCAACAGAGAGTGAAGTCTGCACCCATTAAATGGGATAAATATTATTAATTTAGAGAGAATTAAAAATATTTAGACACTCTTATATTCTAAGGTTAGCAGGAGCTTGACAATGGAAAGCAGAATCATTATCGGGATATGATTCTGACTTGTTTCCCAGTTCCAGATATGGTTTCCTTTCCACTGAGTGGATTTGTTAGACAATTCAAGAACAGTTGGTTATCCACCATGGCTGTGTGCCACTATTGCACTTGTGTGTGAGCATCACATCAAGTTGTTTGCTTCTGAGTTGCTTAGACTTTGAGTTGCTTGGACAGATGTTGGCCACTTTCTCCTGATAGCTCATACAGTGCCTTCCAGCACTGGATGGGCTAATTATCTGGGGACTGGCTCTCCTTTAGATTCCAACCAGGTCTGTCCATGGTCCGTGCCAACAACATTTGATGTCTTCAACCGTAGGCTCTTACCATTAACCTCTGGTGGGTAATCAAGTGCTCTGACATAAGTCTGTCTTGCTTGTTTTGGTAGATCTAGTAAGGTCTCTCTGATCAACAGCTCATTGTAGATGTAGACCACATCCTGGTACAGGGAATTACAGGCCAGTGCCAATGGAAAAGAAAAAGGAAAAAGCCAGAGAAGAAAGACAAACAGTAGAAATTTGAGGTTAGGTTTTGTCTCACTCTCCAATTCAGGTGCTCTCTCTAAGGTCCGCTTGAGGGTTCCATCTTTTAGTCTGATTTCCAGGATAGAGGAGTCTATGGTACCAGTTCAATTTGTGTTCATATTTTGTGTCCCCATCCTTTCCCTTTTCCCAAGCCCTACTCTCACTATTGTCTAAGCATCAAGATGCTATTTGGTTATGTTAGCAACTTGGGCTGATGCATGTTAGAACTGCAGATGAGTAAGAACATGTGACAGTTGTCTCTCTGTGATTGGGTAAGTTCACTTACAATGATCTGTCCCAAGTTTGACCATTTTTTCAATAAATTTCATTGTGTCATTTTTTCTTATTGCCGAGTAGAATTCCATTGTGTAGATATACCACATCTTGGTTATCCATTTACCTAATGATGGGCACCTGAGTTGATTCCAAAGAATAATTTTTCTAAAATGGTCTTCATAGAGGCAGATTGTTTGGTAATCCTGCCCGAATAATTCATAAAGTGACCTTCCAACAAGAAACACTGACAATCCTACAAGTTGAAAAGAATCTTAACTGGAGAGTTTCTATTTCCAAAACTAAAAAAAAAAAAGATTGAAATTCTTCCTACTCTAGAGTCTTGAAATCTCTCTGCCACCCAAAAGAATAAACCACACCTTTTCCTATTCTCCAGAACCTTGATTCCACTATACTTCTGGCTTTTTTGAAATCTCTATATAGTCTACCGGCTCCAAATCTGTGACCAATACCAAGTACATCATTTCCCTATGCTCCAGGAGATACTCACAAGTGTTGGGTGAGAAATGCATTCGTTAATATCTCCCCAGTCTCCAGCCCTTTTTCCTGTATTAACTTCCCTGTATAATGTCTCTCTCAGTCATGGTTATATTTATTGCCTTTACACATCCATAACTATTCTCCCAGCTAATTTCTGGAGTAGATAAGTGGGAATTCAGCAGAACACTGTTGTTGATCATGCCCTCAGCCTAGTGGGTATAGTGAATCTGTCTTAAAATAATTATTTAGAAAAAAAAATATTATCCATGCCCAGATAAAGAAAATAGTTAATATTATAAATATTTAATATACCCAGGAAACAGACTTGCGATTGGCAGGTTAAGTAAATGCATGCCAGACATGACCTTCAAAATCATTGATCTCAAAAGTTATGAACAATGACCTGCTAATCATAGACCTATGTTCTTGGGTTGAGAGTGCTTTCCATGTACCATCTCCTTTGTAGTGCATTGCTGCCAATAAAGAAGCCAGCTTAAAATGTATATATTGAATCTGTTTATATGGGCTCATTAATCACACAGGCTTGCCCTGACAGCCACAATAAATATCTGCATAAAATTTCCTGCTAAAATTACCCTGTTCTATGAAAAACATGCATTTGAAAAAAAAAAGAAAATAAAAGAAGAGTGGAAAGAAACAACATGAAATGTGAAGAATTGAAGAACAATTCTATCTTCCTTTTTTAATATCTTAAGTTAAATGATTTAAATTTTAATCTTAGTTTTAGATATTTAATATGCTTAAAACCATTTCTTCTTTTTAAAAATTTTATATGAAATCATTTTCTAAAGTATTAAAAATTTTCATTGGGAATCTTAATATACAAACATGTTGCATGTTGGTCATATTCCCATCAGGATATACTCATATCCTCCTTTCCCTACCTCCATTCCACTGAGGGCTCTCCTCAGTGTGGTTATTGGTAACCACTGCGGGGTCATGGATTCACCAGTCTTTGTGAGGGGAATAATGCCTCAGAGTACACCTTGCCCTGAAGAATTTTATATGTGCATGCTCTATATCTCATTATTTTTGCATAACAGTCTTGCTATATATGATAAATTACACTTTTTTTTACATTTTGATATTTCCTTGTTACGATATATGTCTGCATATAGGAAATATATATTTTGTGCGGGCAGAATCTTGTAAAAAGATGGCCAATCTTAAATGAAGTCCAAGAACTTGGATAGCCTCAGAAGCTTAATATTAATTAGTGCTCAGTGAGTGTAGTTTTGCTGATCCATGTAAATGATATCTTTTTCTACCTGCTCATTATCATTTAAATGACACCAAATTATATAGGCTAGTATAAAATTCCAATAATACATAATTGTGAAAATATTCATTGAAAGGCTTTTTCTGTTGCCTCTCACATCTCCCTTGGGAGTTTACCTGCTTTGATGATTTAGTATGTGACATGTACCCCCCCCCTTTTCAATAGCCCTTTCCAAGACCTTTTAAACTTTTATTTTCTTTCCTGATTGTGGTGGTTTGAGTTAGGTGTCCCTCACATGCACATGTGCTTTGAATACTAGGCCCACAGCTGGTGGCAATTTGAGAATTGTGTTAGGTATGACAAGAGTCCCAAGATGGAGTTAAGATGAAGTAAAAGAACCATAGAAGCCTGACTGATGCAACTTCAGATGTTTTCATTGCCTAACCCTTACTGCCCTGACCTAACAATGCCTTTGGCCATTGTTTTCCTGCCTATCTTAACTTAGAGACAACCTGGCTCCTCTTGTGGTGTCAACTCATTCTCTGATTGTTTACCTGCTCCATTTGGCCTCTGTGCCCTTGGTTAATTAGCTTCTCTGTTTGGTCTTTGTTCTCCTTTGAATTCTTCAGTCCTTTGTTCTCTGAACCCCCTTCAAAGGGAAAAAAAAAATCCATAAAACCCAAATTGTCTAGACTTATGCCAGCTGTTCTCTCTCCCATGCAATAGCCCAGCAGCTTGGGCCCCAATAAACAGCTTTTTCCTGCCTCAGAGTGGTTGTGCATGGTCTTTGGATTTTCATGAACCTTACAAATTATATCCTTGTTGTAGGCGATGTGTTTTGGGGGATGGGCTTATGGGTGTTATAGTCAGCTCCCCATTGTCAGTGTTTGGCCCACACGCATGCTGCAATGTTCCACCTGCTGTGGGAGATGTGATGCCCAGCCTTTGTGCATGCCATCATTTTCCCTGCCATTATAGATGTTCCCCTTTAGTCTATAACTAAAATAAACTTTCCTCCTATAAGTGACTTTTAGTCAGGCACTTTCTGCCAGCAATGAAAAGGTAACTACAACATTTGGTCTCAAATGCATGTCTTTTTCAAATGTTTAGATAAATGTAATCTTATTGATAACTCCTGATTATCAAAGGCTATGGTTCCAGTTTGTGGGATGTCCCCTATTACTTTATCCTTTATCTAAGGGGGCACTTGATATGAAGAGCTTTGAACCATGAGTACTACAAACAATGATAAAGTGCTAACTCTGGAGTCAGATCTGAGTGGTATTTCACACCTGACCATTTAATATCTTCTATGAAATTGGGCTGACAACTTAAATACTTGATGTGCTCTGTCTTCAAAACCAGGATAATATTGATGTAGTAATTTGAATTTATGTTCCCCAATAGACTTGGGAATTTTATTAAGGCTTGCAATTTGGATTTTCAACAGCCTAGCTGGAATAGGTGTCACTGTGGGTGGATCCTGAATTCCAAGCCTAAAGGTATGCAGAGTATGTGAGCTCTGTCTGGGTCTCTGCTGCTGGATTTTTGCTTGTTTCTCTCTGCTTGGGTCTGGGAAAAGAGGGCCAGCTTCTTCCAACATCAATGGAGCTTCCCTTCCATCTGTAAAATTCAAATAAATCTATTCCTCCTATAAACTGTGTTTGGTTTGGAAGTTTATCCTATCAGTGTAGAGTTGACTATAGAAGAAATTGGTATCAGGAAGTTGGGGTTATTTCTGGGCCATGAAGAATTGTCTCAAGGAGAAAGTGAAATGGTTTCATGACAAAAGCCCAGCATAGTCCTACACTATCATGGATTTATTGAATATGAAAATATTTCCCACCAAATATATTGTCATCATTTTTATTGCCTTCATTTTCTTTGTATGAGAAAGTGTCATTCCTACTAAGGATTTTTAACTAAATTACTTTCACTAAATATAAAAGAGTAGGAATTTGATAATTTGTTGAAATTTTCAAATGTACTTAATTTCTAGGATAAAACTCCCAATCCAAAGCAGCTGATAGGAAGAAAGGGTTTATCTTGGCTTACAGTATCAACGAAAATCTTCATCATTACAGGGAAAGAACGACAGAGTGATGTTGAACATCATAACTTACCATAGCAGCTAGCAGGGAGCAGCAAGAGTGAAGTAAGCTCCTACTGGTAAGAAGATTTGGGATGTAACAACCCTAAGCCACCTCTATTAGAAGCCTCCTCCAGCAAGGTTCCACTTCTCAAACTGCCACCTGATGGGGACCAAGTATTCAAATAACATGAGGCTATGGGGACCATTTCATTCAAACTACTACAAAATGTTTTCAAAATTTCTATTTCTTGGGTAAGAGAGATTTCTTAGTGGTTAAGTTACTTGCCTGTGAAGCCTAACTACCCAGATTCGATTCCCTAGAACCCATGTAAGTCAGATGCTCATGTTGGCATAGGCCTCTGCAGTTAATTTGCAGTGGTTAGAGGCCCTAGCATACCAATTCTGCTTCACTCTCTCTAATAAATAAGTTAGTTAGTTAAATTTTTTTCTATTTCTTAATTTAATTGAGGTGACAAATAATAAATGTATCAATTCAAGCCAAGCATGGTGGCATACACCTTTAATACCAGCACGTGGGAGGCAGAGGTAGGAGGATTGCAGTGAGTTCGAGGCCACCCTGAGACTCAATAGTGAATTCCAGGTCAGCCTGGGCTAGAGTGAGACCCTACCTCGAAAAACCAAATAATAAATAAATAAATAAATAAGTGTATCAATTCAAAAGATACAATATAGTGTCCTGTTATACAATTACAATATGGAGAGATTGGATCAGTCTTACAAACTATCACGTCATGTTAAAGTCTATTCTGTCAATAATTAAGTAACTTATAATAATTATTATTTACTATAGTCACCATTTAGTTCAGCTGATCAACATTTCTTCTGAACTTTGTACCCTGTGGTCAACATCTACCATTCTCCATACATTCCTCTCCCCCAACAACTAGGAGTGAATGAAAATCTCCAGCCAAAGCTAGATTCTACTTCTTCAAGGAAGCCTCTACTTTGCTTTTAAGATATTTAAAATGGGGGCTGGTGAAATGGCTTAGCAGTTATGGAAGTTGCCTTGGAAGCCTAAGGACTCAGGTTCAATTCCCCAGGACCCACATAAGACAGATGCACAAGGGGTCGCAAGTGTCTGGAGTTTGTTTGCAGTGGCTGGAGGCCCTGGTGTGCCCATTCTCTTTTTCTCTCGAACTATCTCTTCCTTTCTTTCTCAAATAAATAAAACATTTTTTAAAAAATTATATTTCAAATGATATCCATTAGAATGTTTCTCTCTCAGTGGAAATTTACTGATTAGGAACTTTAATTACATTACCAAAGGGCTTTCACATCGACACTTAGATTAGAATCTTGAATAAAGAGCTGGGTACTATGGCTTAACTGTGTTAATATTAAAAAAAAAAATCACACTATGTGTGTTCTGGGCACTGTTCTGAGCACTTCATCTATTACCCACTTAAACCATATAACAATCATAGGAGAGAACTGAAGCATGAGTGTCAAATAAATTGCTAAAAATCATGGCAAATAAATTTTGAGTCATCGTTCTAGCTCCCTTGGACCGCTTTAGGGTCCATGCCTCAGCCAAGACTCCATGGATTAGCCTAGAAATTATTTGGGGCCTTATTTTTACATGGAGAAGAAAAATCTGCTCTGAACTTTGTGATGTTTCAAAGAAAATGTTGATGACAGACACTGCATGCTTCTTCACACTGTCTGTATGTGTGCAAATGTGCTGTATCTACCTGTCCTGCTGACCTTCAGTGGCCTTTATGGAGAAGTCCTTATCAGGCAGGTGTGAACCCTCCTGTATGTGCTTATGAAGCAGAGGAATTGTTACTGCAATCCTGCCAAGTTGAATTCTGCTCAGAATCCCAGCAACCTCCCAGCTGTCTAACCCTGGGGTGCATGTGAATTGAAGAAGGCCATTGGCAAGATGAGATACCACTCCAAACTGTCACTTGTCCTCCCACCACTGAACCCTCACAGAGAAACATCTCATTCTCCAGACTTTTATTGCTCTAGGAGTTGGAAGGATAAAGTAAAACTGCTATAAAGAAGGCTCAGGTTTGGGATTTCAACTTTTTTATCTGTTGGTTGCATGTCTCTTTACTAATTGTTTACAAAAACTATCTTAAATCATTGAGCATTTTACAAACATAAAAATAAAGGAACAGTACTATAAAGCTGCCACTGAGATCTAGCAGATGTTAACATGGCATGCCTTATTTGCTGTAGATTACTTAAAGTTATAAAACGTTTTATCATTAACTAAGGCTTACTTCCTACCTTCCCCACCCCTTCTTTTCTAGAGGAACAAGTATATTTGAGTGATGTGACTTGCTCCCACCTATTTGTATGTGTTCAGTGTGCTGGCCTGAGGCACAGATCGAAACTGACCCGATGGAGGGAGTGGGAATGAACCTGAGACAATAACACAAGGGATGGAGCCAAGACACGTTCTGATCAAGGCTCAGGTTTATTCAGGCAGGCACAAGCAGAAAATAAAACTTTCTCAAAATAATGCCTTCATGTCTGAAGTCTGCTCCACCAAGGCCGTTAATGTCTCTGTGCCTGAAGTCTGCTTCACCAAGGCCGTATGATAAGGCCTCTGTGCCTGGAGATCCAAGACCAGCTGCAGTTCCCACGGTCAAAGAGCAGCTATAGCTCCCAACACTCAGTCTGTCAGTTTGTTAATCCATCCATTGATCCATTATCAATGTAGCTATATGAATTTGAGTGCTTAATGTTACAAACATTACCCTCTTATTATTTGTACATTTTGCCAATTTAGTCAATTTTATATTTTTGAATTTTGTATATAATAATATTTCTAGATCCAGATCATTCATTTCCTTTTATATGCTCTATTTGATTACTGCTGCAATAGCCATCATTATAGAACTTCCTATAAACATAGGTTAGAGTTTCCAGAAGGAGGGTATCTAGTGGTAGCATGAATGAGTCACATGGTGTGTATACTTTAAACTGCTTTGTTTGAGCCCCACTGCTTTTCAACATAGCAGCACCCATTGATTTCTTCTGCCTGGGGATGTACTGTGGTACCCACTCACAGCTGGTACAATTTTGGCATATGATTGGGTAATCATCCACTGCCTAAGGGATGCAAAATAAGCAGTTGTTTATGGGGTTGTTTGTACATTATTTGTAATAGCCTCCCAAAATTGTGACCATATTTAGCATGTTTGGCCTGCTTATAGTTGCATAGCATTTCTTCTTTGTTTTCATTCCCTGTTTGGTGGTCAAGTTGACCATTTTTCACTGTGTTTATGTGTTAATTTTCATGTCCTGTACTGTGAAGTATCATCCCCCCAATTGGGTCTTTATCCTTCTTGACTAGGTTCGGCTAATGATGTGCTGTTTGTTAACATGCATTTACATATTTACTCATTGGTATGTCATGTATCTTTTCCAAGTAGACATTTTAGGTCCCACTGTGATCACAATATCAAGCATTATTTAGAAGGTGTAACACTTCTGTCTTCTTTAGGAATATTTTCTCTGCTGACATATAAGAAAGGAAATGTAATAAAATATTTTTAGGTTCTTTTAATAATTTTTTTTTGTTTTTAATTATAGTCTCTGAATTTTTGAGGAAGAATCTCACAATATTACCTGTCCCTCCCAATACTATGTTCCTATGCCATAATGCTGGTCTCAGATTGTTAATTATTTTGAAAAACAGGTTTTTAAAAATAATTTTTCTCTTTATACTTATTTTAGAATCTATCTGGACTTCATTTTACTGGCTGATATGAGAATAAAATGAATTATATTCTTTTCCATACTGCTCACCTCCATTTGTTGAGTAATCCATCCTAGAGAGACTAGCACTAGATGATGCCTCCTGAGGTCCAGTCTCTTTGCAGCTTCTTTTCTTTTTAGTCCAAATGATGCAAATAAAAGTGTATTATATCTTCTAAGGAACTTGGTATTCCCATTTCAATTTTCTGTCAAGCTGCATTCCATGAAAAGTTTACTTTTATTATAATAGATATGACATTTGATTCATGGACAAATTATGGAAGAATTTACATCTTTTATAACATTGAGTCTTTCTTACTTTACACATGCAATATTTCTGTTTTAGGCTTTCTCTTTATTCTTATTAGTATTTTTTCATATTTTTTATGAATCTGCTTATTTACTCTGATTTATTTTATATATTTCTAATTTGTTCTATTTAAAATTACACTTATCTGTTTCCTTTTAAATAATTATGGAGTCAAGGGAAGTTTCAAAGCTAGCAGAGAAAGGGGCAATATCATATTACTCCAATAGTGCTATCTTCTATATTAATAGTACCATACCAAAGCAAAAAATTGACTTTGTCTCAATTTTTGATTCAGATTTTAACCAGTTTTACATGTACTTGTTTGAACTATTGGTGGTATGTGTGTCTCCTGCATACTTTCTTCTCATACAGATTGATGTGACCATTACCCCAGTCAGAGTTCAAAAGTGCTCTGTTCTTATTAGGACCCCTGTGCAATTTGTTGTGACATACTATTTACCTACCCTATTCACCAACAACTGGTATCATTATTTTGTTATGTTACATAATTCTGTCATTTTAAGAACAATATATGTATATGATTATTTTTGTAATCTTCTTCACTCAGCCTAATGTAATATCCTTAAAATGCCTATGAGTTATTGATATACTAGTAGTACATTACATTTTATTTTTTACTGATGAGTAACATTCAAAGCAGTGAGGTGGTAATTCATGTAACCATCACCCATTGCAAACAAACCTGTTATTTCCATTTTGGTCTTGTTATGAAGACAGTAAATTATCATAGTTATATGAAGGTTTTTTTAAATATTTTTATGTTTATTTATTTAAGAGCGACAGAGAGAGAAAGAGGGAGAGAGAGAGAGACAGAATGGGCACGCCAGGGCCTCCAGCCATTGCAAATGAACTCCAGATGTGTGTGCCCCCTTGTGCATCTGGCTAACGTGGGTCCTGGGGAAACTGAGCCTCGAACCGGGGTCCCTAGGCTTCACAGGCAAGTGCTTAACCACTAAGCTATCTCTCTGGCCCATATGAAGGTTTTTGTGTGAACCGATATTTTCACCTCTGAGGAAGAAACACCACAGAGTGCAATTACTGTGTGACAGCGTAGTTACAGATCTGGTTTTATAAGAAGTTATCACACTCCCTTTGGCCTGATCATACCACTTCACATTCCAGACAGCAGTGAATGAAACATCTAGTGTCTCCACATCTTCAAAGGTATTTGCCATTTTCACTGATATCTCAGTGTGGCCTTAGTTGGCATTACTCTAATGGTGGGATAGTAAGAAAAAAAAAAAAAGAAGAAAGAGTTGTAAGAAAGGAAAAGAAGATGCATTGTGCAATAAAGAAAATGAGCTTATGTATATTTTTTAAATTAAAGATGATTGGAGGGGTTGGTGTTGAAGCTCAGTGGTAGAACTCCTGCCTTGTATACACAAATCCTTGGCTTCAATCCCCAGCTTAAATTAAAAATGTTTTATGCTTTATGGCTGGAGAGATGGCTTAGCAGTTAAAGTGCCTGCCTGCGGAGCCTATGGACCCAGGCTCGATTCTCCAGGTACCACATAAGCCAGATGCACATGGTGGTACATACGTCCGAAGTTCACTTGCAGTGGCTAGAGACCCTGGCACACCTATTGTCTCTCTCTCTCTTTGTCTCTCCACTCTGTCTCTAATAAGTAAGTAAATAAATATCATAAAAAAATTAAAAAATGTTTCATACTTTATATTATGATTTCTACTTGATTAAAATACACCTTTAATTCTGTCTCATTTTCAAGGGTGGATTCAGGACTAGATCCCTAAACTTGGAAAGAACCAGGCACTTGGGTTTGGAAGCTTTGCTAGTATGTTACCTAAAAGTTTGTTTGAAACCAGGCAGAAGATTAAGTGTTACTGTTTGAGCTCTCTCTCTTTCTTTCTCTGTCTCCTCTCTCTCCCTCCTATTTTATCATCCTTGTGTCTATGAACACTCACCGTTATCCTCTAGGTATATTGATCAGCTGCTTCTGGTATCCATTACTCATTGATTCTGAATCATAGATACAATGATATATGAGCAGCAGAAAGGAATTCGGAAGTCATATTGTAGAATAGTTATTCAGACTAGGGGAAAGAATACAGACGGTATATTCTTAGTATATATAAAGAGAAGAAGAGTATTAATGTGCATGGTTTAGTTTGTGTAACATCAGTAAATCACACAGATAAACTCCCAGTTCTCTGACCTAATAGGAACAGGCTCTGTTCACTTACGTATAGTCCAAAATACTTATTCCTGCACAGAGATATTCAGAGACCAAGGCACTTTCTACCTTATGTCCCCATCTTCTTTTTAGGTCATAAGAGTTCTCTGAATTCTCTCAGAAAATATGGAGAAGGAGATTGCATATAGGCACTCATCATGTGCAAGAAACAAGAGAGGAAGAAGGATTGTGCACAGGCACTCATCATACCCAGCAGGCAGGGAAGGAGGACTGTGCCCAGGCAATGATTAAATTTCTTCCATGTAACTGCTGATTGTATCCTCCTGCTGTCACTATACAATGCCAGTGGAAGTCCACTGTATACTCAGGAAGTAAATAGCAGGTTTGATATTTATCTCCACAACCTCTGCCACAGGGATAGGGAACAAAACAGAACCAAACCAAGTGGCTCACATTGTCTGATCTGAACATTAGACCAGATCCTAAGCAGTTATGCACAGCATTCCTGAAAGATTCCATTAGGTATAAAATTTACTATTAATTGTTCTCAAAGAATTTGAATGTTAGCTGCTTTTCAACTTGAATGCCATAATTTTAGGAAGGCTGTTGTGGTTAGGATATGAAATTTCCCCAAAGGTTCATCTGTGGAACACTTGGTCCCCAACTGATGGTAGATTGAATGGCGCTGGAATCAAAAGGGCAGAGACCTCATCAATTCATACCTGAAGGCATTACTAGAAGGTGGGCCTGTTTGGAGCAACTAGACCACCCTTAGGACCTACCACTGTTCCTAGCCCTTTTTATCTCTTTGTTTCCTGACCACCATGAGGTGAACAACTTGTTTTATCATGCCCTTTTGCCACGATACTCTCTTCCCCACAGGCATAGAAACAATGGATCCAACCTGCGGCTCAGGAAAATTTCTGACTTTGATCCTAAAATAAAACATTCCTCTCTTAAATTGTGCTTATCATGTATTTTGTCACAGCAGCCAGAAAGTTATTAACACCTGGTGCTTCTCTCATGGTATTTTTTGGAAGTGTTTCTCAGCATCCAGTCAGTCACCCTGTTGTCCTCCTCCATGGGTACTAGCTACACATGAATCATGACCTCTTATGGTCTTACTTATTTCTTTTTTTAAAATTTTTTTGTTTATTTAAATTTATTTTTTTTTTTGAGAGTGACAGACAGAGAGAAAGAGGCAGATCAAGAGAGAGAGAAAGAATGGGCATGCCAAAGCCTCCAGCCTCTGGAAACGAACTCCAGACTTGTGCACCCCCTTGTGCATCCGGGTAAAGTGGGTCCTGGGGAATGGAACCTTGAACCAGGGTCATTAGGCTTCACAGGCAAGTGCTGAACTGCTAAGCCATCTCTCCAGCCCAGTCTTACTTATTTCTATCCCCACTGGATGTAATCTCCACAGGAACATGAGTCTTCTCTGTGATATACTGGCATTTGTGTTTTCTCAATAAGCAATTACTAAATGAATAGATAACATGAACTCTTCTATCTTCAAAAGCAAGAATAATCCATTTTCTATAAGAAAGCAGAAATGCACAAATATAATTCTTAGAAATATCATTCCAATAAAATCATGGTGCTTTAATTACCAATATATTTTGAATTTTTTTAATTGAAATAAGTAACTCTTATCCTTTCCATTTAAAAGTGACAGATATTCAGAAAACTGAAACCCATATTCAAAAGGGTTAGGCTAGGACTAATACAGGGTGACAAATGTATGGAATAAAATGAATGGAATAAAATCTACAAGACTTATTTTCAGAATTAGGTCAATAACAATCAATCCTGTCAAAATTCATTCTACAAATCTTTTCATAAGTAGTAATAATATTATAATTAATATTTCAAAACCATCATATAATTTGCAAAAATAATATAATTATAAGGCATTGCATGTAAATGGCAATCAGCATGCATATTATAAATAATACATTTTAGATCTAAATATTTAGAAACATTGTATATCTAATTTAAGAAGAAAGTATCTGGATAGATTTTATTGATGGATTTATAGTCATAGAATAATATTTGAAAAAAAATTCCACCTTTTAGTCTCTAACTGCTACAGTTCCCTAATTTTGGAGGGCACAATCTCAAGTTACAGTATCCCTTCTTTCTGTAAGACAGTTTTTATTAACTAATAGAAGAGGTCAGTGTAAATCAGCCCTTATCCAATATTAACCCTCAATCCTTTCCCTCTCTCTATCTCCTTCTTCCTACAGTCCTCTTATCATACTTGTTAATTGAATAAATTCCTATCACAGGCTTCATATAGTCATTTTTAAGTTTATTTATTTATCTGCAAACAGAGAGAGAAAAATAGAGGAGAGGAAAACAGAGAGAATGGGTGCCAGGGCCTCCAGCCACTACAAAAGAAGTCCAGGTGCATGTGCCATTTCATGAATTTATGAATATGTGGGTAGTGGAAGAATCGAACTCAGGGTCATTAGAGGCTTTGTAAGCATATGCCTTAACCACTAAGCCATGTCTCCAGCCACACAGTCATTTTATTTACATGTTCCTGGTGTTATCAATAATTTTCCCTAAATAATATTGTCAGTTATCCCTATACTATAGAGCACTCAGAATAAGTCCTAGATTTCAGAAACCTTCAGGCCATGTGCCATTTGTTTTGAAGCCAAGATGAATTGTGATATGTTGCTGGAGAGTCTCCTCCACAAACTCCAGTCCTATCTCTCTCTCTCTCTCTCTCTCTCTCTCTCTCTCACACACACACACACACACACACACACACACTGGATTTACACATTTCTCTCAGTTTCTCTCTGTGTGGTATTGCAGTAGCATTGCCAAAATCGTGCTCTTCAAAATCAGCCACTAAATTCAGGTCCCCTTTCTTGCAAACTCAATGCCTCATTGATTCTCCTTTATTTATTTCCAAATATATTTTGTAGGTAAATAACTGGTGGATAGGCTTTTCAAAAAATGTGCAAGGATTTAGAGAAGCTAAAAATCCAAATGTTTGGGTATGCATGTGTTGCTTATCCATTCCCTTTGAAAGCCAGTGGGAAACCATCCAAAATGATTCTAAATTCGTACCAAAATGTCCTGCTCTGGGTTGGGTGAAAATATTATGTGGTCCTCCTTGAATACTTATGTTTTCAATTTTAATCATAATTAGAAACTGTTTCAATAAGTATTTTTTTTGCAAACATGAGGTAAACCGAATATAGATTGAAATTCCAGGAAGCTTGTGTGCTGTATTATCAATAACAGTATGCTCAATTTTGTCCCACATGGTCCCAATGTCCAAAGGAAACACAGTGGAATTCAAAGTAAGAATTGAAAAGCCCTAGGTTTTGGATTTGGCAAAGGCTTAATTTGTAAATCTGTGTTGCTGCTTTGGTTCCTTGATTCTTTCATTTGTAAAATTTACATATTCTAACAGGCTTCTCAAAAGACAAGTCTCATATTTTGAAACTATGAACAAATATTGGACCAGATGTGTGAGCACATGTCTTTAATCCAGGTACTCCAGAGGTTGAGGTAGTGAGTTCCAGGTTAGCCTGGGCTAGAGTGAGACCCTGATTCAAAAAAAAAAAAAAAATCAAAACAAAACAAAACAAGACAGAAAGAAAAGAGGAAGGAAGGGAGGAAGGAAGGGAGGGAGGGAGGGAAGGAGGGAGGGAAGAGAAGGAGAGGAAGGAATGGGAAAGGAAAGAGAGAAGGAGGGAGGAGAGGGGAAGGGAGGGGAAGGGAAGGGAAGGAAGGAAAAGAGAGAGGGAGATAGAAGGAGAGAGTGAGAGGGAGGGAGGGAAAAAGAAATTAAACTAAATTCAAAAACTTGTGTAGTTCATAACTTTCTCTGGGACTACGTATGATTGACAAAAAGATCTCAAGGGTAATTCTGTAAATACCTAGTGTAAGAAGAGAATTACCCACACCAGTCAATATCACTAAGGGGTTGGATTTTTCCTACATTATTTTGGCAAAGACTTTAATGAAAATTTGGATTTCTTAACCTCTTTTCTCCTAAATTTTGTGACCAATGACAGACAATGTGTAGGAATTCTTTCTCTCAACCTGTAACACGTAGCGTTCATTTAGTCACATTCTTACTGGAAACCCTCTGTTGTTTGGTATGAAAACTGTACATAAGTCCAATACCAGAAGCATCCTAAATGTATCATGGCATAATTTTTTGTACATAATGGTTGACACATTAGATAGATGTATTAGGGCTCTCCAGAGGAGTAGAAATTATAGAATGAGCATATATCATAAAGGGGCTTTATTAGATTAGCTTACAGTATATAAGCTAAATCTTATAACAATGTCTGTCCTGCCAGCATATGAGAGAGGTTAAAACCCCAACAATTTCTCCATCTATGAGGCTAGACGTGTCAGCAGTCCCAATCTGGCACTGAAGTCCTAGAGGATTTTAGGAGAGCTCCTGATCTTCAGTACATGTTGGAAGGACTAAGAAGCCACACTCAATTTTCAGTGATGGATGACAAAATCAGGGTAGATGCACTCACCAGCAAGGAAGAAAGGCAGCCTGCCAAAAGGTCCACAACTTTCTAGAACTTTTTTGTAAATTGTGTGTGTGTGTGTATATATATATATATATAGCCTTCAAGAGGGAGATGAGGGTCTACTCCAACTTAAATTAATCCTTCCTATAAATACCCTCACAAACCTGCCCAAGAGGCATGTCTCTTATTTGATTACTGGTCTGATCTAGTTGACAATACAGATTGAACTGCCTCAGCATATATCTCTGAAGTCCAGTCATGTGAAATTTTCACCAGACTTTTCCAAAGGTGAGATGACTGCCATTTATGACTGATCCTTCTATAATAAATATTCTGATATCTAATAATCATAGAAAACATAGCAAGGCAAACCTTGGGAATACATGCCTACAAAAAACATAGAAATGCTTCATGTGTTTGATACAGAAAAATATAGTAGCCATATTTTGCGGAAGAGGGGGCAGAAAGAATGTCAGAGCCACATATTGGGTCATGATATGCAGAGACATTTCCTCCTACCCAGAACTGTGGGCTAACTCCAAAATGCATGACCCATATACCTCAACTAGGAGGGGCCAGAGGGCAGGGATAGGACATGGAGGAGGCTAACAATGGTACCAACTTGACTGTATTCACTGAGTACAAAACTGATTAATAAAAAAATAGTAGTTATAATATCACAGTTACTATTACTTAGTCTTTAATCCATGAAAGACATGGAGCTAACTATTTATAAACATAATTTTATTTAATACTTACACCAATTTTAAATGTCCAAACCACTATTGTTACTACTTGATACATTAGTAAAACATGATTCAAAGTGATTAAAATCTATGTCAAAAGTTCCAGAACCTATAGGGAGAGGAAGAAATAAGGTTTACTGCTACTCAATCTGAGGCAACTGTTTCCTGAAATCACAGTTGTGCTGTAGCCCTAAGTGTGTAAAGCCAGGGCTTCCAGAATGGCCCTTCACTATTCTGATCCCAGGTATTCCAGTCCTTTGTCCTCCTGCTTGTTGTTATATACACACTTGTGACTTCTAAACACTAACACTGTCAGCTCAGGTTCAGTGGATCTTCATACACCCGCCACTGTGGACCTTTGAGTGCCCTCAGACCTTCAGAGGAGACAGGAAGATGTTGAAGGTTGGAAGATTCCAGAAATTAATTCTCTTACCTTTTATCTAACTACATAAATCCTATAGTCAGTTCTCTCAAGAGTCCAGTTATACTTGTTTTACACAAAATTATCCCAGTAATTTTATGTCTAACCATCAAGTAATGATATGGGTAAATTTCTAAATGTTTAGAGAATAAACAAAAATAAATTACTCAGTTACAGAGGCTAAATTTCTGAGAACATGTTATATTAAATATCCTACTCAAAAATAAAAATAATTTCTAGAATAATGTATGAGTTAACCCTTCCATAAAAATGTATGTCAATCTTAAAACTTAAAAAAAAAAAAGTGATTTACCTCCAAGGCTCAGGGTCCATTGTGGAAGAGGTGGCTGAAAGAATGTAAGAGCCAAAGGAAGGGTAGGACTCCTTACAGTATGCTCCTCCAGACACAAAAGGCCTGGATATCCATGACCTCACAGTGCCTGACAGTACCTACACAAGGCCATCATAATAGGAGGAAAAGATCATGACATCAAAATAAAAGAGAGACTAATGGAGAGTGGGAGGGGATATGATAGAGAATGATATTTCAAAGGGGAAAGTGAGGGTGGGAGGGTATTACCATGGGATATTGTTCACAATCATGGAAGTTGTTAAAAATAATAATAAATTTAAAAAAAACAAAAAAATTGTGATTTATGAAGAATGTATGGATTTCTTGCATTTGTTACAGGGATGACTTTTTAAAGAACCTGCTAATGGGCAAAATCTTTATTTACATTCAGATAACACTGTTTTCTAAAATTTCAACATGATATTTACCATTCTGTTTGAGAATAATGAAACTGCTAAGTTAAAATGGTAAATATGAATTAAAATGTAACATCAATTAGCTAATGATAAAAATGTGACTAAGATCTGCTGGGATTCTGGGTATAGACAGTTTTTCTTTGCCATGTATTTTTGTTCATTTATTTTTATAATTTTTTAAATTTTTTGTCTGAGAGGAGAGAAAGAAGGAAAAGAGAGAAAGAGAGAGAAGACAATGGGCACACCAGGGCTTCTAGCCACTGCAAGCAAACTCCAGGCACATGTGCTACTTGTGCATCTAGCTTACATGGATTCTAGCAAATTGAACCTGAGTCCTTTGGCATTGCAGGCAAGTACCTTAGCTGCTAAGCCATCTCTCCAGCCCCTTATTTATTTTTTATCCTGTGTGTGTGGTGTGGTGTATGCATGTATCGGTGAGTGTGCATGCACCTTATGAAGGTCAGAGGAAAATCTCAGTATCTTCTTTTATCATTATTGTTTCCCTGAGATAGACGCTTACTGAACCCAAGCCTCATCAGTTTTTATTAGGCTGGCTGAGACTCCTGTCTCTGTCCTGTTCAACTAGAGTTAAAGGCATGTGTGGTCATGTCCAGCTTTTGTTGTTGCTGTTGTTGTTGTGTGGGTAGTATGTGAGTGAGAGCATTTGTGAATGCCATAGTGCACATGTGCAAGTCACAGGACAACAGATGTTGGTCCTTGAGACAGGTTCTCATTGTTCACCACTGTTTTCCAGTTTAGATGGCCTGCGAGTTTCTGTGAGATTCTCCGGAATCCACCTTTGTTCTCATTTTAAGTGTGCTAGGGTTACAGACACTTGTGATACAGTGTCTGGCTTTAGGGGGTTCTGAGAGTTTAAACTCAGGTACCAACAATTGCATAGAAAATGCTTTATCCACTGAGCCATCTTCCTAACCCCATGCCCAGCTTTTACATGCTTCCTGGAGTTTGAACTTGAGTCCTCATGCTTGTGCAGCAAGCTCTCTTATGTGCTGAGACATCACCCTGGCCCTGGTAATTTTTCATCACAAGAGATCTTCATACCAATAAGCAACAGACTCATTTCATTGTATTCACAGACATGACTCAGAATACTTATTCTGATGACCCAGTCTACCTGCCCTAAGACCAAACAACCTTTATCCTTCACTGTATCTCAATTTATAATTAATTATCCCAGTGATACTCAACAGAAACTCATGTGACAAAATTTGTAATTGTGTATTTTGTGCTGTGCTTTTCCACAGTTAATAGTGGCAGCAAGTTATATTTATGATATTTGAAATGAACACTCTAGTAATTTTCCTACTATTCCTAATTTTAATCAAGACATGAAAAATCACTTAGTGTCAGCTAAGCTGCATTTAGTTAAAATGCTAAAAATTATCTGGGCACAAAACTGAAGAAATTTATTTGGTCAATACTGGGCATGAATTTCACACATTTGAAGCCTTTTATGAAATTTTATTAAAGTCTTCCTTCATGCTTGCTCTTCTGGAAAGATATCTATTATAAACACGGAGATGTGGCTCTGAGTAAAGCTGAGTAATGATGACCCTTTGTGGGTTCTTTTCAGTGTTTGCTCAGGTTCATGTTTTTTCTTTAAATTTTAGGTTATTATTTTTTATTTTACTTTATAATTTTTTATTTGATTAATTTTTTTCTTTATTAGTTACTTTTGTATTCAGCAAATACAGTCAGTTTGGTACCATTATTAGGCTCATCCGTGACCTACCCCCTCCCCTTGGCCCCTCCTTGTTGAGGTATATGGGTCATGCATTGTGGAGTTAGCCCACAGTTATGGGTAAGATAAATGTCTCTGCATATCATGACCCAACATGTTTCTCTGACATTCTTTCCGCCCCCTCTTCTGCAAAATTTCCCTGAGCCATGTCTTTCTGGTCTGCTTCAGTGATGAGGTGTTGGGGGCCTCTGAGGCTCTGGCTCTCTGATTTGGTAGGAGTTGATTTTTCTCTGTGTTGATCTCCTTCCCCCTTGTGCTGGTATCCGGTTCATCAGGAAAACAGCACCCTTGCTTGTTTCGCCAATTTTTCTTAGTTGCAGCCGGGGCCATTTTGAGGTATGATGGGGTGGCTTTCTCCTTGGGATCTACATCTATCTGAAAAAGAGAAGCAGATTCTCCAATGGAGAGTAAGTTAGCACCAGGACAAATGAGATAACCTGTACTTTTTTTTTATAGAGAATTTAATAGGTGTAGGCCCTCTTCTAGCCCACATTTGATGGTCGCTTGATATTGGACACTGGGCTTATGTTTGAATATGGTTCTGACTTGTTTCCCAGCTCCAGCTATGGGTCCCATACCAGTGAGGGGATCAGTTAGCTGAATTGAGAGCAGTTGGTTCCCCACCATGGCTGTATGCCACTACTGCACTTGTGTGGGCATCACAACAAGTTATTTGCTGCTAGGTAGGTTAGACCATGCGTTGCTTGGACAGATATTGGTCATTTTCCCCAGTCGCCCATGTAGCACCTTCTGGCACTAGACACGCTGACTGTGTGGGGACTGACATTCTTCCAACTTCCAGCCATGCCATTCTATTTTGCATGTCAACCACATAAGGTGTCTTCAGCAGTAGGGCCTTACCACTAACATTTGGTGGGTAATCAAGTACTCTGACAGAAATCTGTCTGTCTTTTAGGAAACCTTGTAGGTCTCTCTGATCAAAAGCTCATTGTGGATGATAGCCCCATGCTGGTTCTTGGAGTTACAGGTCAGTGCCCACTAAGAAAATGAGGAAAAAGATAACTAATATACAAGAGTTACAGAGAAGAGAGACGGGGGGGGGGGGGCGGGGAGGAAGAGGGAGGGAAGGAAGATGTAGAAGATTAAGGTTACTCTTGATCCTACCCTCTCCAGTGTCTTGTGGTTCAAGTGTTCCCTGTAAGGGCCTGGTGAAGGATCAGCCATTTGGTCTGTCTTTTAGTAAGTAGAAATTTATGGTACCATTGCCATTTGGGTCTAGATTTGTGTTTCCCACCACTTTGATGCCCAACCCTCCCTCCCCTTCCATCCTAGTGTCTAGTCCAGAAGATGCTTGCTGGGTATGCGTGGTATCTTGGGTAGATTCAGATTAGGTGCAGGAGATGACTGAGACTATGTGGCATATTTTTTCTGTCATTGGGTAAGTTCACTGAGAATGATTTGTTTGAGGTTCAACCATTTTTCCCCAAATTTCATTGTGTCATTTTTTTCTTACTGCTGTATAGAATTCCGTTGTGTAGATACCACATCTAAGTTATCCATTCTTCTAGTGATGGACATCTCGGTTGTTTCCAGCTGTTAGCTATTACAAATTGAGCTGCTATAAACATGGTTGAGCAAATCTCTCTAGCCTGTGGTAGGAGGTATTAGGATAGATTCACAGTAAGGGAATTACTGGGTCTGTTGGTATCTCTACACTCAGCTTTTTCAGAAGTCTCCATATTACTTTCCAAAGGGGTTGTACCATCATACATTCCCACCAACAGCAGATGAGTGTTCCTACTTCTCCACATCCACACCAGCATTTATTTTCATTTGATTTTTTGATGTTTGCTATCCTTATTGGGGTAAGGTGGAATCTCATAGTTGTTTTAATTTGCATTTCTCTGATGATTAGGGATGATGAACATTTTCTTAAGCGTATGTTTGCCATTTGTATTTCTTCCTCTGTGAACTGCCTGTTCAGCTCTTTGCTCCACTTTGTGAGTGGGGTGTTTGACTTCTTACTGTTTAGGATTTTGAGTTCTTTGTAGATTCTAAAGATTAGGCCTCTATTAGTTGGATAACCCACAAATATTTTCTCTCATACTGTGGGTAATCTATTGGCTTTGCTTATTGTATGCTTGTCTGTAAAGAAACTCTTTAGCTTCATGTGATCCCATTGACTGAGTGATGGTTTAAGTTCTTGAACTACTGGGGTTTTGTTCAGGAACTCTTTTTCAATTCCTATAACATGGAAAGTACTTCCTAAATTTTCTTCCAGTAGTATTCGAGTTTTTTGTCTTATATTGAGATCTTTGATCCATTTGCATGGTGAAATCTGTGGATCGTTTCACTTCCCTGCATATGGCTATCCATTTTGTCCACCACCATTTGTTGAAGATTCTGTCTTTTTTCCAGCCCATATTGTTTGGACCTTTATCGAATATCAAGTAGCTATAGTTGCTTGACCCAAAGTCCGGGTCCTCAAGTCTATTCCATTGGTCTATACTCCTATTTTTATGCCAGTACCATGCTGTTTTTATTACTATGGCTTTGTAATGTAGCTTTAGATCAGGTATAGTGATGCCTCCAGAGGTATTTCTTTTGCTGAGGATATGTTTGGAAATGTGAGGCCTTCTGCCTTTCCATATGAAATTTGAGATCATTGTTTCTATCTCTGTGAAGAACACTGTAGGGATTTTAATTGGAATTCCATTAAATCTATATATTGCCTTTGGTAGGATTGCCATCTTCACAATGTTAATTCTGCCTATCCAGGTGCATGGGAGGTTTTTCCATTTTCTCACGTCCTCCTCAATTTCTTTTTTGAGTGTTTTGATGTTTCTGTTGTATAGATATTTCACTTCCTTGGTTAACGTTATTCCAAGGTATTTTATTTTATTTTATTTTTTGTTGCTATTGAAAATGGGACTATGTCCTTTATTTCTTTCTCTGTATCTTTGTCATTTGAATAAAGGAAGGCTACTGATGTTTGTGCATTGATTTTGTATCCTGCCACTTTGCTATATGAGTTAATCAGCTCCAGGAGTTTTGGGATGGAGTCTCTCAGGTCTCTTACATATATAATCATGTCATCAGCGAATAAAGCTAACTTAACTTCTTCCTTTCCAAACTGTATCCCTTTTATTTCCTTCTCCTGTCTAATTGCTTGAGCTAGTACTTCCAGTACTATATTGAAAAGCAGAGGTGACAGTGGAGAACCCTGTCTTGTTCCTGATCTTAAAGGGAATTCCTCCAGTATTTCTCCATTAAGTATTATTTGGGCCTTCGGAGCTTCATATATTGCCCTTATTAGGTTAAGATATGAACCAACCATGCCAATTCTCTCCAAGGTTTTGAACATGAAGTGATGTTGAATCTTGTCAAAGGCCTTTTCTGCATCTATCAAAATGATCATGTGGTTTTTATGTTTAACCTTGTTTATGTAGTGTATTACATTGAAAGATTTCGGTATGTTGATCCACCCGTGTGTTCCTGGGATGAATCCCACTTGGTCAAGGTGGATAATGCTTTTGATGTGTTTTTGGATTCGGTTTGTGAGGATTTTGTTTAGGATCTTGGCATCTAAATTCATCAGGGAAATAGGCCGGTAGTTTCCTTTTCTTGTGTCATCTCTGCCTGGTTTTGGAATTAGGGTGATGCCAGCTTCATAAAAGGAGATGGGTAGCTTTCCCTGTTCACCAATTGTGTGGCACACTTTGAGGAATATTGGTTTGAGTTCCTCCATGAAGGTTTGATAGAATTCAGCTGAGAAGCCATCTGGTCCTGGGCTCTTTTTTGGGGAGGTTTTTTTTTTTATTATTTTTCAATCTCCATGAGTGTGATGGGTTGATTGAGGTGATTAATCTGCTCTGTGTTTAGCTTATAGATGGTAAGCATCCAGGAATTTATGCATCTCCTCCACATTACCCAGTTTTGTGAAGGAGAGGTTTTTGAAATAAGCCCTGATGATTCTCCCAATTTCACTTATGTCTGTTCTGATCTCTCCTTTTTCGTTTTGAATTTTGTTAATTTGAATCTTCTCCTTTTTCTGCTTGATCAGATTGGCCAGGGGTTTGTCGATCTTGTTTAGTTTTTTAAAGAACCAGCTCTTTGTTTTGTCATTTGTCTTAATTGTTTCCTTGGTTTCCAGTTCATTGATTTCTGCTCTGATTTTAATTATTTCCTTCCTTCTGGAGCTCTTTGGGTTGGATTTTTCTTGTTTTTCCAGTGCCTTTAGGTGGATGGTTAGGTTATTGATTTGGGATCTTTCTGTCCTTTTTATAAAGGCATTGAGTGCTATGAACTTTCCCCTGAGGACCGCCTTTTGTGTCCCATAAGTTTTGGTATGATGTGTTCTCATTGTCATTCAATTCCAGAAATTTTGCAATTTCATTTTTTGTTTCATAAACTATCCATTTATTGTTTAAAAGTGTGCAGTTCAGTTTCCAGGTGCCATTGGGATTCTTGGGGGTGTTTTGTTGTTGATTTCTAGCAATACAGCATTGTGATCTGATATCATGCAGGGAATTATGTCAATTTTCCCAAATATGTGGAGGAAGTCTTTGTGACCCAGTATATGGTCTATTTTAGAGAATGTTCCATGGGCTGCTGAGAGGAATGTGTAGTATGTGGATTTGGGATGGAAAGTTCTGTAGATCTCCATTAGATCTAAGTGATCTATGGATTTGTTGTACTCTCTTACTTCCCTGTTGAGTTTCTGTTTGGAGGATCTGTCTATTACTGATAACGGTGTTTTGAAGTCCCCAGCTATGATTGTGTTGGTGGTTATTTCTGTTTTATTGTCAAGTAGGTTTTGTTTCATGAACTGTGGTGCCCCTGTGTTTGTTGCATACAGATTTATGATTGTAATATCCTCTTGATGGATCGTTCCCTTGATAAGTAGGAGGTGGCCTTCTTTGTCCTTTCTGATTGTTTTTGGTTTGAAGTCTATTTTATCTGATATTAATATAACTATGCCTGCTTGTTTCTTATTCCCATTTGCTTGGAATTTTGTTTCCCACCCTTCCTCCCTGAAGAGGTGTCTGTCTTTAGTGGTGAGGTGGGTTTCTTGAAGGCAACAGATTGAGGGGTATAATTTTTTGATCCATCCTGTTAGCTTGTGTCTCTTGATGGGTGAATTCTGGACATTAATATTTAGGGTAATGACTATGAGATTTGATTTGATACCTGCCATATTGTGATGCTAAATGTGGGTTGGTGTTTTCTTGGAGTTTGAAGTTTATTGTGCCTACTCTGAGTTTGGTTGTTGTGAACTGTTTCTTGTAGGCATTTGAGTTTTATTATTTGTTTCTTCTCTGTGAAGAATTTCCTGAAATACTCTCTGTATGTTTGGTTTTGTGTTCATATAATAGTAGAGCTGAGTTTTGTTGTGGAATGTTTTTCTTTCACCATCTATTATGAGGGATACTTTTGCTGGTTAGAGTAGTTCGGGTTGGAAGCCATGGGTTCTTAGACTTTGCAGTGTTTCATTCCAGGCCCTTCTAGTTTTCAGGGTTTCCATTGAGAAGTCTGAAGTAACTCTGATGCGGTTACTATTGAAGGTGGTGTGCTGTTTTTCCCTAGCGGCTTTAAGGATTTTCTCTTTGGTGTCAATGTTTAAAGTCTTAATGACAATATGTCTTGGAGAGTTTCTCCTTTGGTCCAGTCTGTTTGGAGTTCTTTTGGCTTCTTGTATCTTGATGGGCCTTTCTTTTAAGAGACTGGGGAAGTTTCCTTCAATTATCTTGTTAAATAGATTCTCCATGCCTTTGTTCTGAATTTTTTCTCCTTCTGGTATTCCAATGATCCTGATATTATGACGTTTAACTGTATCCCACAATTCCCTCATGTTCTGTTCACAGGAACTTTTAAACTTACTGAAAATTTTGAACTCTCTAACTGTTTCTTCCATCTTTTCTTCCAGATCCGAGTTTCTATCCTCCACTTGGCTGACTCTATTCTTGAGAGCTTCTAGAGAGTTTTGGATTTGTTCAATTAAGTTTGCGTTTTCTACTACTTTTCTATGTATAATTTCCATCCCTCTGTCAAGCTCCCTTTTCACATCATTTTCTGATTTTCTTGGTGCTTCTGGGAATTCATCCTTGCATTCCTTTATGTCTTCATATAGCATGGCCAGCTGATTTTTAAGGTCTTTTTTTTTTTTTTTTTTTCACTCTACTTCAAATCTCTTAACTCTCTTTGAACTCCTTCCAATTTCTTATCTGTTAGTTCTAGTTTAGTGATGGAAGCATCCACACAATTATCGGTCCTTTGTTGCTTTCCTGAAAGATCTACGAGTAGGTTGGTCAGTGTTGCATTGCTCATAGCTTCAATTGGTGTTCTGATCCTTATGGTTCTTCTATGTTTTGGTTAGATGTATTCAATGTAGGACTGGGTGATCTAACTGGATTTTCTTGCATTTGATTTTTCATGTTATTTCTTTTTCACTGTGTTCTGCCCAATACAGTGTATGGGCATGTAGGTTGGCATATCATCCTGGGCTCAAGCGCAATGGGAATCTGCGGCAGCCTGGGGCAGTTGGCAAGCAGCCTGGGCTTGGGTTCTCCCTTGCAAATGCCACCTATTTACTGCCAGGCAAGGTCACCAAAGTTGCCTGAATTCTCAAGTAGTAAAGTGCCAAAGCTGCTTGTTTTCAAGCTAGGAGTGACACTGAGGCACCAAGCCATGAAGCAGCCTGAACTCTGGCTGGGAACGCTGGGACCCGGAAGCAGTCTGTGCTCCCCTGCCACAGGACAATGGCTAATCGCCGGCGTGGCAGACAGGTTGGGGATGGCACCTGAGCTGGTATGAGTGATAGACACAGTCTGAGCTTGTGTGGCAGTTGCTGTGGGGCTGGGCACACTCAGTAAGTGGGGGATTGGACAAGTGTGCGGAGCAGTCTAAGCTTCTGCACGCAGATAACAATCGGTGTGCGGCTGCAGCAGTGGTGGTGCTGGTGCAGCAGCGGTGGCAGCAGTGGTGCTGTGGACATGGCGATTATTTGGGGTGAGGTGTGGGCTACCCGCCCACGAGGGGATCCGCGATTCCCTGTTTCCCCCACCTCTGTGCCCTCCCAGATTTCTCTCCTCTAAAATCCACAATGAACCCTTGATATCTTGCCTTTCTTTCCCCGGGATTTGCAGCGCAGCTAGGTGATCACCATCTTGGACGAAAGTCGTAGGTTTATGTTTTTGCATGTACATAGCATATATGGCGTGGAGGGTTGCATGGTGTATGCTCATGCTTGCAGATTTTTACACCCACAGAGGCCAGAGGAAAAGGCCAGGTGTCTTCTATTGCTTTTTGGCTTGTTTGCCTGAGATGATAAGCTCTCACTGAGCCTGCAGCTGTGATTTTCAGTCAGACTGCCTGACCATCAAGTCTTAGTGATTCTTCTGTCTTCTCCCTCTGCAAGCCAGGGTCATAGGCATGTATGGCCATGCACAACTGTTTAATTGAGCTGGAGATTAACCACAGGCAATCTTAGGCTCACATGCTATTGCTGAAAGTGCTCCTGCCCACTGAACCATTCTAACTCTCATCTTTTTGTTTTATTTTTCCCTTTCGACATATACACACATCATATGTGTGGACCACTTTCTTCCATGTACAAAGAACATTCTTTGGCACATACATTCTTAGGCATCTTGCATGTTTGCTATCTCCTACCTAGTTTTACCTCAATACTTTGTGGCCAGGACACTGTAAATGCATAGACCTTAGAACTAAATGAAAGAATGAAGGACAACTTTGATGATAAACTACAGATTTAACAAGTAACAGGCAACATAAACTTCCTTTGAATTTCCAAAAGTACTCAAATAGTATCAAGGAATAATTTAAAAACAGATAATTGTGTCTGTGTTCCTGATCCTTCTATTCCTATTCATGCATTCTATTTTATTTTTGCTTTTCAAAAAGTTAGTTGTTATCTCCAATTTCATCATCTTAAGCTAAACATGTGACTTTGAAAGAAAAATATTTCAACTGATAGTGTTCTCGTATGTCAGCAGCAAACAGGAGTGATGATTGGTTAATGTTGTTCAGGAAATACCTTGACATGCTCAAAAAACTGAGCACTACTGAAAAGAGAGCACTGAGAAATAATGTTGCTCTTATTTACAATAGCAAAATGTAATGGAAAACCTCAGCGTATTCTCAGATATTAATGCTTGATGCATTAAAGGGATGAGAATATGAAAAATATAAAGAAGCCAAAATTAGTAAAACAAATGAGAAATAACAGCTGATACAATGAAATTATATAGAAACTACCCTTAAAAACCAGTAGTTATTATGAATCCAACAGCACCTGGAAATCATTAGACTCAAAATACATGTATAAAGAAAAGCATTCAGCTTCCAGAAGATTTTGAAGACAGCCCTAAAGAGTTGCTTCAGTCATTAAAAAACAACTTGCCTCCTGGGCTGGAGAGATGGCTTAGCAGTTAATGCACTTGCCTGTGAAGCCTAATGACTCATGTTTGACTACCCAGATCCCACATTAGCCAGATGCACGAAGGTGAGACAAGCACAAGGTCACACATGGCCACTAGGCGGCACAGGTGTCTGGAGTTCAATCTCAGTGGTTGAGGCCCTGGCATGCTAATTATTTCTCTCTTTCCCCCTCTTTATATAACATAAAAATAAATAAATAAATTTTAAAAACTTGCCTCCCAAGCATGAGAGCCTGAGTTTGATTCTCTCAAACCCATGTAAAATGCTGGTGTTTGTGGCATACGCTATAATCCCGGTAAGAGGGAGGTGGAGACTAGAAGATTCCTTGGATTCACTGGCCAGATAGTCTAGCCTAATTAGGTAAGCTCCATGCCACTGAAAGATCCTGTCTCAATAAAAGGTGGAAAAAGTTACCAAGGAACATCACTAAGGTTGTCTTCTTATGCACATATACATGTGCACACACATGTATGCATACCTACCTGCATATATATACACTTGCACAAACCAAACAAAGAAACATAGTTTAATTGTGAGTTGGATAACATGAAGCAACTTATTTATTTGTTTATTTAGAAACAAGGTCTTCTACTGTAGCCCAGGCGTGTTTTGAACTTATGATCCTGCTGTCTATACCTCCATGGTGCTGAGATTAAAGCTATGCACAACCATATTAGTTTCCACTTTGTATTTATTTTTAACTTATTAACTTATTTATTCATTTGAGAGAGACACAGAAGAGAGAAAGAGGGAGAGAGAGAGAGAGAGAGAGGAGAGAGAGAGAGAGAGAGGAGAAAGCATGAGTGGGCCAGGGCTGATGAACTCCAGATGCATGGGCCACTTTATGTGTCTGGCTTTATGTGGATACTGGGGAATAGAACCCCACACCATCAGGTCTTATAAGCAAGTACTTTACTATTAATTGATAAGTAATTAATACACATTTAAGGGGTAGAATTGCAATGTAGTGATAGGTTTGTGGTGTGGAATGAGTACTATGGTTAATTAACGAACCACTTTCAAAGGCTGAAACATGAAACCTACTGTTTACAACTTGAAATATACAAGAAGCAGAGCCTTATCCATTCTTGTATCTTCTCCCTTGTGAAAGACAAATTTGAACCATTTGTAGTGGTTCCCTGTCTCCAAGTAATTATTCTAAGAATAATTCATGACCAAACAATAGGAACAAAACATATATAAAAAATTTATATATTATGACTCTCTGGGAATTGGAGTGTTTACATTACAGTAACTGGATTGTTGGCCACCTTAAGTATCCATGTTCTTACAACTTACTTTGTACCCCAAAGCAGTCTCATATACCATATCTAACAACAACAAAAAACAGAAATGACTTCTCAAATAGAACCCGAAGGAAAGAAAATTTCTAGCAAAAGAAGCAAGTTATTTATTCTTTTGGAACCAAAAAGAGCTGAAAAGTTGATTTTAAAAGCAAATATCCATGCCAAAAAAATACTGTTTCTTTGAACATAAGTTTGTCATTAGGTTTACTTAAGTAACAACAAGAGTATGAACCAAGCTAGGTGTGGATGCATATGTGTCATCCCAGCACTAAAGCAGGAGGACTGGCTCTCTCAGGGGAAAAAAAAAAAAAAAAAAAAGGTGTGATCCATAATAGGATGTCAGACTTTTGTGACGAAATGCTGATGAGCTTCAGAGCATGGCCATGAGACAAGGAAATCTCAGTTCACAAGGAAACAGTATTACCAAAAATTATGCAGATAGTCCAAAGAAAGCATTAGTGCAGAAAGACAGAAGCTCTTCATGAGAGAGAAGGAGGAGACTCAACAAGTCGCGAGCATCAGTTTCTGAATGTGGTCACTGGCCTGTGGTTTGCATGGGCTGTCTGTACTTTATATCAAGAAAGTTATGGGAGCCGGGCATGGTAGCACACACCTCTAATCCCAGCACTCAGGAGGCAGAGGTAGGAGGATTGCTGTGAGTTCGAGGCTTTCTTTCAGATCAGATTCATCCAACCTGATCTAGACACCAGCTAGTCTTTTACGAAGTTTTATAAATGGCTAAAAAAGGAGTAAATTAAACAAATACATCTGTGCATGTGAACCCACAGCACATATCTAAAACTAGACTTTAAAAGGAATGTTAAATTCCAGTGACTTCAGAACAGAGTCACTGATGTCTTGCTTGGTTTTAGTATTTATTTTCCCCTGAGTTATGTCTTAATTGCTTTTAATCTTTCCTTTTGCCATCTAATACATTTTATGCATCATAAAGAATGTTTGTTTAATGGATGAATGAGAATTTTCTTCTCTCCTAAAGACATGTTTTGTAGATTTGTTTGTCAGAAGCATATAGCTGAGCTTAAACTTAAAACTTAACTTTGATGCCAAAATTATAAAATTGATAACAATGTTTTATCTGAAAGCTATCACCTTAAATCTGCTTTGGTAAAACAAAAACAAGTTCTATATCAGTGACCCTGTGGAAAGGAGATGTGCTAGAGGGAAATCTGAGAGAGCCGTAAAAACTATACCTCCAATAGTAACACAACATAGGCCAGATAAAATGTGTATATTTGGGGAAAATATGCTTTTATTGAAAAGATTTGCAGTAGAAATAATTGGACTATGCTAAAAGAGCACTGCATAGGTAGAATTACAGATTGATGTAGAAAGCAGGAATAAGCTTCATTAGATATTGAATGGTTAACTCGATTTTCCATGAACACCAAACAAATAGCACATCACAGAATGATCAGTTTACAAAGACCGGTCAGTACATTTTCTCCAAACTACACTTCACTGATTTATCATGAGATCTACCAGTCCTTGCAAATTTATATTTTTGATGTGCACCCAAATCTTATCTTCCATACAACAGGAAATAACTTGGTGAAGGTTGTTTTGCTGTGTTTCAACAGGAAATGAGTGAGTCCGGTTAACAGAAAAGCTGGCCTCCAATATATATTTTTGTTGGTTATGTGCACAGTGTGTAGAAAGCTATGTTGGTACCATTGTTAGCCTCCTCCCTGTCCTCCCTCCTTCGTAGGGACTCTCCTCCTTGGGGAATGTAGGTCATGCATTGTGGGGTCAGCCATCAGTTATGAGGAAGAGGCAATGTCTCTGTGCACAATGTCCCAACATGTGGCTCCAACAATCTTACCGCACCCTCTTCAGCAAATTTCCCTGAGCCATGTTGGGTTCATTTTAGGTCTACTTCAGTGATGAAGTCTTGGGAGCCTCCATGTCTCTGGATATCTGGTTTGGTAGGAGTTGAGAGTTCGACTTTGACCTTGTGCTGGTAGCAGGTTCAGAAAGAAAATAGCACTTGCTCATTTCTCTAATTACTCTATGGTTTCAGCTGGGGCTCTGGTGAGGTGTGATGGGCTGATTCTCTCCTCAGGATCTGCATCCATCTGAAAAAATAAGCAATTCTCCAATAGATACCGAAGTCAATGCCTGATAGAGAGAATTTAAAAGGTGCAGGCCCTCTTGTAGCCCACAATGGGTGGGAGCTTGATAATGGAGAGTAGACACATGTTTTGGATATGGTTCTGACTTGTGTCCCAGAACCAGTTATGGGTTCCATTCCACTGAGCAGGTCCATTAGCCAAATCAAGAGCAGTTGGTTACCCACCATAGCTGTGTGCCACTGTTGCACTTGTGTGAGCATCACATTAGGTGGTTTGCAGCTGAGTAACTTAGAACATGAGTTGCTTGGAGAGATGTTGGTCATTTTCCCCCAGTTGCTCATGAAGCACCTTCTGACACTAGACAAGCTGTCTGGGGACTGACTGTCTTCCAGATTCCAGCTAGGTCACTCCATGTTGCATACCAACAACATATGTTGTCTTCAGCCATAGGGTCCTACTGCTAACCATTGGTGGGTCATCAAGTAGTCTGACAGAAATCTGTCTTCTTTTGGGAAAACCTGTAGGTCTCTCTGATCAACAGCTCATTGTGGATATTAACCACATGCTGGTACTGGTAGTTATGAGCCAGCACCAAGGAAAAGCAGGAAGAAAAAGATAGGTAATATAAAAGAGAAAGAGAGAAGAGAGAGAGAAGAGGGAGAGAGAAACAGGAGACAATTAAGGTTAGTTGTCATCATACCCTCTCCGGGGCCCTGTAGTTCAGGTATTCCCTCTAAGGACTTGATGTAGTTCACAATTTACTCTGTCTTTTAGGATATAGAATTTCATGGTACCATTGCCATTTGGGTCCAGTTTTGTGCCCCCTTCCCTTCCCTTCATGCCTCACACTCTCTATCGTCTGGTCCTCGAGATGCTTATTAAGTATGTCAGCATCTTTGGCAGAGTCAGGTTAGGAGGTACAGATGAGTGAGATCATGTGACAATTATCTTTCTGTGGGTAAATTCACTGAGAATTATCTGTTCCAAGTTAGACCAGTTTTCCTCAAATTTCATTGTGTCATTTTTCCTTACTGCTGTGTAGAGTTCCATCTTGTAGATATATCACATCTTTGTTATCCATTCATCTAATGACAGACATTTGGGTTGATTCCAGTTTTTAGCTTTTATGAATTGAGCAGCTATAAACATGGTTGAGCAAATCTTTCTGAACTGAAGCATGGAATTTTTAGGGTAAATGCCCAGTAAGAGAATAACTGGATCTGTTGGTACCTCTATAGTCAACCATTTTAGGAGTCTCAATATTGCTTTACATAGTGGTTATGTGATCTTACATTCCCCCAACAGTGAATGAGGGTTCCTATTTCTCCACATCCTGGTCAGCATTTGTTTTCATTTGATTTTTTAATGTTTGCTATCCTTACTGGGATGGGGTGAAATTTCATAGTTGTTTTAATTTGCATTTCCCTGATGATTAGGGATGTTGAACATTTTCTTAGATTAGCCATTTATATTTCTTCCTCTGAGAACCCCCTGTTCAGTTCTATGCCCCATTTTTATAAGTGGGTTATCTGATTTTTTATTATTTAGGTTTTTGAGTTCTTTGTAGATTCTAGAAATTAGGCCTCTGTCAGTTGTATAGGTGGCAAAAATTTTCTCCCATTCTGTGGGTAATCTATTGACTTTGCTTGTAGTATGTTGGTCTGTAAAGAAACTTTTCAGCTACTGGGGTTTTGTTTAGGAAGTCTTTTCCCACTCCTATATCATGGAAAGTTCTTCCTATTTTTTCATCCAGTAGTAGCAGGGTTTACAGTCTTATATTGAGGTCTTTGACCCATTTGGACCTGATTTTTGTGCATGGAGAGATATGTGGATTGAGTTTCATTTTCCTGCATATGGTTATGAACTTTGTCCAGCACCATTTGTTGAACATGCTATTTTTCTTTTCAGCCTACAATGTTAGGGCCTTTGTCAAATATCAAATATCTGTAGTTACTTGACCCAAAATCTGGGTCCTCTATTCTGTTCCATTGGTCTATAATCCTGTTTTTATTCCAGTACCATGTTTTTTTTTATTTTATTATTGTGACTTTATAATATAGCTTTAGATCAGGTATGGCGATGCTTCCAGAGGTGTTGCTTTGGCTGAGGATATGCTTGGATATCCTAGGCCTTCTGCCATTCCATATGAATTTTGAGATCATTTTTTCTATCTCTGTGAAGAACAATGTTGGGATTTTTACTGGTATTGCATTAAATCTGTATATTGCCTTTGGTAAAATTGCCATTTTCACAATGTTAATTCTGCCTATCCAGGAGCATGGATATATTTCCATCTTCTCAAATCCTAAATTTCTTTCTTGAGTGTTTTTATATTTTCATTATATAGGTCTTTTACATCCTTGGTTAATGTTATTCCAAGGTATTGTTGTTGTTGCTGTTATTGAAAATGGGACAATATTGCTTATTTCTTTCTCTGTATATTTGTCTTTTGCATATAAAAAGGCTACTGATTTTTCTGCATTAATTGTGTATCCTAAAGGAGTTAATTACTTATAATTTTGAGATGGAGGTTCTCAGGTCTCTTATGTACAGAATCATGTCTTCTGCGAATAGAGCTAACTTAACTTCTTCCCTTCCAAATTGTATCCCTTTTCTTTCTGCTATCTTATTACATGAGCTAGAACTTCCAGTACTATCTTGAAGAGCAGAGGTGAGAGTGGACACCCCTGTCTTTTTCCTAATCTCAATGGGAATTCCTTCAGTCTCTCCCCATTAAGTATTATTTGGGCTTTTGGAACTATATATATATATATATATATATATATATATATATATATATATATATATATATAGTCTTGATTATGTTGAGATATAAACCATCCATGCCTATTCTCTCCAATGTTTTGATCATGAAGTGTTCAACATCTTTATATTAGCTTTAGTAAGTAGCTCTTTCCTTTCTTCTTGCCTGTCTTTCTTTTGTTCTCTTTCCATCTATTCCTCCCTCCCTTCTTTCTTTGCTTCCTTCCTTCTTTTTATTTTTATTTTATTTCATTAGCTAACTTCGAAATGCATTTGAGACCCTCAAAGCAATCTTTCAGCAGAGCTTTGAGAACCAGCTCAGTAACCAAACCAGGAACAGTGCTTGTTACTGAGAGTTCCTGGGGCCCAAACTCTTGTTATCATCATCCTTGGACACACATAAGGATAGGAAATGAGACATATAACACCACCAGTAAAGAAAGTTATAAAATCTTAGTTCACTTGTAAGGCATTTATTAAAAAAATATGGATTATTTTTATAATAAAAGCAATCTTCTGAAAATAATAGCCTGAGAAGAGCTATGATTTTTTACATCTAAAACTCCCAAATGACAAAACATAATTAAAGTGCAAACTGTTGAACAGATAAACTTGTTAAATACATATTAGTGGCCCAAACACCATGTGTTTATCACTTTGCCACTGTAATTACATTCACTGAAACTCTTCATGCATTGATTCATATCCTGCTAATTATAGAATGGCTAATATGTAAACTGCATAAAACTTAACACAGTTTCAACCAAAATGAACATGGCAAAAATGCTTGTTATTAAAAATAAGAATAAAAGTCGTGAATTTAATTTCACTAGTTTTACTGAGAAGCAAAACATTCTGATAACTCTGGGTACTGATTTCAAGTGAGAGACTGCTATGCATCACTACATGAGTATCTGACAAGAAAAGTCATGAAAGAATCCATTACAGGATTCCTGAAGAAAAAGTCACTGGAATTATCCACTGTAGGCAGAAAAGGAAATGCTAGGAAAAGAACTTTGATTGCTATTCCTATCTAAATAGAAGACAAATATTCTTAAGTAATTTCAACTAATTTGCAAAGACTATGAATAAACAGTATTGTATAGATGTGGGTTGCAGTGAGTATGCTAGTTATTAAGAGTCAGGAGAGGTCAGGAAATTCATTCCCTTGGGGTGAAACACTGCATCCAACATAAAACAGAAGAGAGTTTGAAATTATTTATAAAGTCTTGACAAAATCAATGACAAAGATTACATAGCAAAATTAAAAAAAAAAAAAAGATTACATGTAATCCTTAGAGAGCGATGGATAAGATAAAGGAATGGGACTGAGACAAGGTGAAAGAAAACCTATTTCCATGACTACAAAACATATAATAAAATTTTACTTTTAATAAATAAATGAAAAACTGTAGATACCACCAATAAATTATAGAAATGAAGACTGAAAATATAAATAAAATTCACAAGCTTTTATAAATAAAAATGACAATAATTAAATTATTTTTTCTTGAAAACTCCCTAGTACTAATTCCTTTCCTTTGATTTAGGCCAAAATTTACTTTCATAGATTTTACCATTAGGATTAGGTAAGAAGTACAGAAGCCTGGGTACCTCTCAACTACAAAATGTAATGGAGATGATCTTCATGATGGTCATAATTATAACCATTTGGGGAGAGTTGGTTTCCAGCCCAAGAACTATATTTTATTTCAAAATTATTAAAGATAAATGAATATTTTGTAAAGTGAAAATTAATTACAAATATTGTCAAATTCAGTTATTGTAAATATATATATATATATACCAGGGATGGAGGGATGGCTTAGCAGTTAAGGTGTTTGCCAAAGGACCCAGGTTCAATTCCCCAGGACCCACGTTAGCCAGATGCACAAGGAGACGCACACATCTGGAGTTTGTTTGCAGTGGCTAGAGGCCCTGATATACCCACGTTCTCTCTCTCTCTCTTAAATAAATAAATAAAAATAAAGAAAAAATTCCATAAAACACCACTCCTATAAAGTTTTACCTTTATTGCCACAGTGATACATAGGATAGATTGTTGACCTTGATTTAAGGAATATTAAGTTCCCACCAGCAATAGATGGTAAGACCCTATTGCTGAAGACTCCACATACTTTGGCTGCAAGGCCACTGAGAAATCCTGCTGGAATTGAGCTGATAACACCTCCATGTAGACCAGCCAACAAAAAGCTGGAAGAAGCCATTCTACATGCAGTTCAATGGGAGAAAGAGAAATCACCAGTGAAGATACTCATCAGTGGGCACTGCAAGCCTTATAATTGGCCATCCAGGCCAAATGAACCAATGGGTGCAATAGTGGCATGTCTATCATGGTGGAAACCAACTGCCCTCTAATTGGACTGGAGGCCCACTCCATTGGAGGGAATACATCCCTGATACTGAAATCTTAAAACAGGGGTAGTCATGAGTCCTAGGGGTGTAACATCTGCTGATATCTGAATAAATGTATATACTATGCTTATCAAACTGCCCAGTAAGCACTTCTCTTAATATTCATGCCCTTATATTAATGCTACTCTCACTTTTGGTAGAAAATCCTCTCTTTTCAGATGGAAGTGACCTTGGGATGACTCAGAAGGTATCATGGTGCTGGAAAGAAGTGACTAGAGTACTGAGTAATATCTTGATCACACCTTCCAAGGCTCAGGGTCTAATGCAGAATAGGTGGCAGAGAGAACGTAAGAACGAAAGGAAGGGTAGGACTCCTTACAACGTGGTCCCTCCAGACATAAAATGGCCTGGATATCCATGACCTCACAGTGCCAGACACTACCTACACAAAACCATCATAAGAGGAGGAAAAGATCATGACATCAAAGTAAAAGAGAGACTGATTTAGATGGGGAGGGTATAGGATGGAGAAAGGAATTTCAAAGGGTAAAGTGGGGGGATGGAGGGTACTGCCATGTGATTTTTTTTATAATCATGGAAGATGTTTATAAAAATTGAGAAAAGAAGATATTTTTTTTTAATTTGACTAGATTCAAACAAGAAGTTAATTAAATAGTCAGTAGTAGACAATTTTTTTTCTTTATTAGTTAGTTTTGTATTGAGAAAATACAGTCAGTTTGGTAACATTATTAGGCTCATCTGTGACCTACCCCCTCCCCTTTGGCCCCTCTTTGTTGAGGTAGATGGGTCATGCATTGTGAAGTTAGCCCACAGTTATGGGTAAGATAAATGTCTCTACATATCATGACCCAACATGTGGCTCTGACATTCTTTCTGCCCCCTCTTCCGCAAAATTTCCCTGAGCCATGTTGGGTTCCCTTTTGGTCTGCTTCAGTGATGAGGTGTTGGGAGCCTCTGAGGCTATGGCTCTCTGATTTGGTAGGAGTTGATTTTTCTCTGTGTTGATCTTCCCTCTTGTGCTGGTATCCGGTTCATCAGGAAAACAGCACCCTTGCTGGTTTCGCCAATTTTTCTTAGTTGCAGCTGGGGCCGTTTTGAGGTATGATGGGGTGGCTCTCTCCTTAGGATCTACATCTATCTGAAAAAGAGAAGCAGATTCTCCAATGGAGAGTAAGTTAGCACCAGGACAAATGAGATAACCTGTACTTTTTTTTATAGAGAATTTAATAGGTGTAGGCCCACTTCTAGCCCACAATTGATGGTAGCTTGATATTGGACACTGGGCTTATGTTTGGATATGGTTCTGACTTGTTTCCCAGCTCCAGCTATGGGTCCCATACCATTGAGGGGATCAGTTAGCCAAATTGAGAGCAGTTGGTTGCCCACTATGGCTGTGTGCCACCACTGCACTTGTGTGGGCATCACAACAAGTTATTTGCTGCTAAGTAGGTTAGACCATGCATTCCTTCGACAGATACTGGTCATTTTCCCCCAGTCGCCCATGTAGCACCTTCTGGCACTAAACACACCGACTGTCTGGGGACTGACTCTCTTCCAACTTCCAGCCATGCCATTCCATTTTGCATGTCAACCACATAGGGAGTCTTCAGCAGTAGGGTCTTACCACTAACCTTTGGTGGGTCATCAAGTACACTGATGGAAATCTGTCTTTCTTTTAGGAAAACTTTTAGGTCTCTCTGATCAAAAGCCCATTGTGGATGATAGCCCCATGCTGGTTCTTGGAGTTACAGGTCAGTGCCCACTAAGAAAGTGAAGAAAGAGGTAACTAATATACAAGAGTTAGAGAGAAGAGAGAGAGGGGGGAGAGGGAGGGAGGGAAGATGTAGAAGATTAAGGTTATTCTTGTGGTTCAAGTGTTCCCTGTAAGGGCCTGGTGAAAGATCAGCCATTAGGTCTGTCTTTTAGTAAGTAGAAAATTATGGTACCATTGCTGTTTGGGTCCAGACTTGTGTTTCCCACCCGTTTGATAACCTCCACTCCCTCCCCTTCCATCCTAGTGTCTAGTCCAGGAGATGCTTGCTGGGTATGTAAGGTATCTTGGGTAGATTCAGGTTAGGTGCTGTAGATGAGTGAGACTATGTTGCAATTTTTTTTTTTTTCTGTGATTGGGTAAGTTCACTGAGAATGATCTGTTCCAGGTTCAACCATTTTTCCTCAAATTTCATTGTGTCATTTTTTCTTACTGCTGTATAGAATTCCATTGTGTTGATATACCACATATAGTTATCCATTCTTCTAGTGATGGACATCTGGGTTGATTCCAGATTTTAGCTATTTCAAATTGAGCCGCTACAAACATGGTTGAGCAAATCTCTCTAGCCTGTGGTTTGAAGGTTTTAGGGTAGATTCCCAGTAAGGGAATAACTGGGTCTGCTGGTATCTCTATACCCAGCTTTTTCAGGAGTCCCCATATTCCTTTCCAAAGTGGCTGTACCATCCTACATTCCCACCAACAGTGGATGAGTGTTCCTACTTCCCCACATCATCGCCTGCTTTTATTTTCATTTGATTTTTTGATGTTTGCTATCCTTATTGGGGTAAGGTGGAATCTCATACTTGTTTTAATTTGCATTTCTCTGATGATTAGGGATAAAGAAGATTTTCTTAAGTGTATGTTTCCCATTTGCATTTCTTCCTCTGTGAACTGCCTGTTCAGCTCTTTGCCCCATTTTGTGAGTGGGGTGTTTGACTTCTTACTGTTTAGATTTTTAAGTTCTTTGTAGATTCTAAAGATTAGGCCTCTATCACTTGGATAACCCACAAATATTTTCTCCCATTCTATGGATAATCTATTGGCTTTGCTTATTGTATGCTTGTCTGTAAAGAAACTCTTTAGCTTCATGTGATCCCATTGGTTGAGTGACAGTTTAAGTTCCTGCGCTACTAGGGTTTTGTTCAGGAAGTCTTTTTCCATTCCTATATCATGGAAAGTACTTCCTAAATTTTCTTCCAGTAGTATTCGAGTTTCTTGTCTCATATTGAGATCTTTGATCCATTTGGACTTGATTGTAGTGCATGGTGAAATGTGTGGATCAAGTTTCAGTTTCCTGCATATGGTTATCCAGTTTCTCCAGCACCATTTGTTGAAGATGCTATCTTTTTTCCAGCCTATATTGTTTGAACCTTTATCGAATATCAAGTAGATATAGTTGCTTGACCCAAAGTCAGGGTCCTCAAGTCTATTCCATTGGTCTATACTCCTGTTTTTATGCCAGGACCATGCTGTTTTTATTAGTATGGCTTTGTAATGTAGATTTAGATCAGGTATGGTGATGCCTCCAGAGGTATTACTTTTGCTGAGGATATGTTTGGAAATGTGAGGCCTTCTGCCTTTCCATATGAAATTTGAGATCATTGTTTCTATCTCTGTGAAGAACACTGTAGGGATTTTAATTGGAATTGCATTAAATCTGTATATTGCCTTCGGTAGGATTGTCATCTTCACAATGTTAATTCTGCCTATCCAGGAACATGGGAGGTCTTTCCATTTTCTAAAGTCCTCCTCAATTTCTTTTAAGAGTGTTTTTATGTTTTCGTTGTATAGACCTTTCACTTGCTTGGTTAACGTTATTCCAAGGTATTTTATTTTTTTGTTGTTGTTGTTGTTGCTATTGAAAATGGGACTGTGTCCTTTATTTCTTTCTCTGTATCTTTGTCATTTGCATAGAGGAAGGCTACTGATGTTTGTGCATTGATTTTGTATCCTGCTACTGTGCTGTAGGAGTTAATCACCTCCAGGAGTTTTGGGATGGAGTCTCTCAGGTCTCTTACATATATAATCATGTCATCAGCGAATAAAGCTAACTTAACTTCTTCCTTTCCAAACTGTATCCCTTTTATTTCCTTCTCCTGTCTTATTGCTTGAGGTAGGACTTCCAGTGCTATATTGAAAAGCAGAGGTGAGAGTGGACAACCCTGTCTTCTTCCTGATCTTAGTGGTAATTCCTCCAGTCTCTCTCCATTAAGCATTATTTTGGCCTTTGGAGCTTCTTATATTGCCTTTATTAGGTTAAGATATGAACCAACCATGCCAATTCTCTCCAATGTTTTGAACATGAAGTGATGTTGAATCTTGTCAAAGGCCTTTTCTGCATCTATCGAAATGATCATGTGGTTTTTATGTTTAACCTTGTTTATGTGGTGTATTGCATTGACAGATTTCCATATGTTGAACCACCCCTGTGTTCCTGGGATGAATCCCACTTGGTCAAGGTGGATAATGCTTTTGATGTGTTTTTGGATTCGGTTTGTGAGGATTTTGTTTAGGATCTTGGCATCTAAATTCATCAGGGAAATAGGCTGGTAGTTTCCTTTTCTTGTGGCATCTCTGCCTGGTTTTGGACTTAGGGTGATGCCAGCTTCATAAAAGGAGATGGGTAGCTTTCCCTGTTCACCAATTCTGTGGCACACTTTGAGGAACATTGGTTTGTGTTCTTCCATGAAGGTTTGATAGAATTCAGCTGAGAAGCCATCTGGTCCTGCACTCTTCTTTTTTAGGAGGTTTTTTTTTATTACTTTTTCAATCTCCTTGAGTGTGATGTATTGATTGAGGTGATTAATCTGCTCTGTGTTTAGCTTTGGTAGATGGTTTCCATCCAGGAATTTATGCATCTCCTCCAAATTATCCAGTTTTTTGGAGTACAGGTGTTTGAAATAAGTCCTGATGGTTCTCCCAATTTTACTTATGTCTGTTGTGATCTCTCCTCTTTCATTTTGGATTTTGTTAATTTGAAGATTCTCCATTTTTTGCTTGATCTGATTGGCCAGGTGTTTGTCAATCTTGTCTACTTTTTCAAAGAACCAGCTCTTTGTCTTGTCAATTGTCTTAATTGTTTCCTTGGTTTCCAATTCATTGGTTTCTACTCTGATTTTAATTATTTCTTTCGTTCTGGAGCTCTTTGGGTTGGATTTTTCTTGTTTTTCCAGTGCCTTTAGGTGGATGGTTAGACCTTTCTCTCTTTTTTATGAAGGCATTGAGTGCTATGAACTTTCCCCTGAGGACGGCCTTCATTGTGTCCCGTATGTTTTGGTACGATGTGTTCTCGTTGTCATTCAATTCCAGAAATTTTGCAATTTCATCCACTATCCATTTATTGTTTAAAAGTGTGCTGTTCAGATTCCAGGTGCCATTCGGATTCTTGGTGAGTCTTTTGTTGTTGATTTCTAGCAATATAGCATTGTGATCTGATATCATGCAGGGAATTATGTCAGTCTTCCTAAATATGTGGAGACAGTCTTTGTGACCCAGTATATGGTCTATTTTAGAGAATGTTCCATGGGCTGCTGAGAGGAATGTGTAGTATGTGGATTTGGGGTGGATAGTTCTGTAGATGTCCATTAGGTCTAAGTGATCTATGGTTTTGTTGAGGTCTCTTACTTCCCTGTTGAGTTTCTGTTTGGATGATCTGTCTATTACTGATAATGGTGTTTTGAAGTCCCCAGCTATGATGGTGTTTTCTGTTTTATTGTCAAGTATGTTTTGTTTTATGAACTGTGGTGCCCCTGTGTTTGTTGCATACAGATTTATGATTGTAATATCCTCTTGATGGATCATTCCCTTGATAAGTAGGAAATGGCCTTCTTTGTCTTTCTTGATTATTTTTGGTTTGAAGGCTATTTTATCCGATATTAATATAGCTACACATGCTTATTTCTTACTCCCATTTGCTTGGAATATTGTTTTCACCCTTTTACCCTGAGGAGGTGTCTGTCTTTAGTGGTGAGGTGGGTTTCTTGAAGGCAGCAGATTGAGCGGTCTAATTTTTTGATCCATACTGTTAGCTTGTATCTCTTCATAGGTGAATTCAGGCCATTAACATTTAGGGTAATGACTGTGAGATTTGATTTGATACCTGCCATATTGTGATGGTAAATGTGGGTTGGTGTTTTCATGGACTTTGAAGTTTTTTGTGCCTACTCTGAGTTTTGTTGTTGTGAACTATTTCTTGTAGGCATTTGAGTTTGATTAGTTGTTTCTTCTCTGTGCAGAATTTCATGAAATACTTTCTTTAGGTTTGGTTTTGTGTTCATATAATTGTAAAGCTGAGTTTTGTTGTGGAATGTTTTTCTTTCACCATCTATTATGAGGGATACTTTTGCTGGGTAGCGTAGTTCGGGTTGGAAGCCATAGGTTCTCAGATACTGCAGTGTTTCATTCCAGGCCCTTCTAGCTTTCAGGGTTTCCATTGAGAAATCTGAAGTAAATCTGGTGGGGTTAACTTTGAAAGTGGTGTGCTGTTTTTCCGTAGATGCTTTCAGGATTTTCTCTCTGGTGTCAATGTTTAGAGTCTTAATGACAATATGTCTTGGAGAGTTTCTCCTTTGTCCAGTCTGTTTGGAGTTCTTTTGGCTTCTTGTATCTTGATGGGCCTTTCTTTTAAGAGACTGGGGAAGTTTCCTTCAATTATCTTGTTAAATAAATTCTCCATGCCTTTGTTCTGAATTTCTTCTCCTTCTGGTTCCAATGATCCTGATATTATGACGTTTAACTGTATCCCACAATTCCCTCATGTTCTGTTCACAGGAACTTTTAAACTTACTGAAATTTTTGAACTCTCTAACTGTTTCTTCCATCTTTTCTTCCAGATCCGAGTTTCTATCCTCCACTTGGCTGACTCTATTCTTGAGAGCTTCTAGAGAGTTTTGGATTTGTTCAATTAAGTTTGCGTTTTCTACTACTTTTCTATGTATAATTTCCATCCCTCTGTCAAGCTCCCTTTTCACATCATTTTCTGATTTTCTTGGTGCTTCTGGGAATTCATCCTTGCATTCCTTTATGTCTTCATATAGCATGGCCAGCTGATTTTTAAGGTCTTCTTTTTTTTTCACTCTACTTCAAATCTCTTAACTCTCTTTGAACTCCTTCCAATTTCTTATCTGTTAGTTCTAGTTTAGTGATGGAAGCATCCACACAATTATCGGTCCTTTGTTGCTTTCCTGAAAGATCTACGAGTAGGTTGGTCAGTGTTGCATTGCTCATAGCTTCAATTGGTGTTCTGATCCTTATGGTTCTTCTATGTTTTGGTTAGATATATTCAATGTAGGACTGGATGATTTAACTGGATTTTCTTGCATTTGATTTTTCATGCTATTTCTTTTGCGCTGTGGTCTGCCCAATACAGTGTATGGGCACATAGGTGGGCATATCTGCCTGGGCTCAAGCGCAATGGGAATGTGTGTCAGCCTGGGGCAGTTGGCAAGCAACCTGGGCTTGTGTTCTCCCTTGCCAAAGCCTCCTATCTACTTCCTGGCAGGGGCTCCAAAGTTGCCTGAATTCTCAATCAGTAAATTGCCAATGCTGCCTGCATTTGAGCTAGGAGTGACACTGAGGCACCAAGCACTGAAGCAGCCCAAACTCTGGGTTTGAACACTGGGACCCAGAAGCAGTCTGTGCTCCCCTGCCACAGGACAGTGGCAGCCAGTGTGGCAGACAGGTAGGGATGGCACCTGAGCTGTCACAAGCGGGAGACACAGTCTGAGCTTGTGTGGCAGTTGCTGTCGGACTGGGCACACTCAGTAATTGGGGGAGTGGACGAGTGTACAGAGCAGTCTAAGCTTCCGCACGCAGAGAACAATTGGCGCACGGCAGTAGCAGTGTAGGCCCCATTGCAACAGTGGCAGCAGCGGAGGTGCTGTGGACATAGTGGTTATTTGGCGTGAGGGGTGGGCTACCCACCCAAGAGGGGATCTGCAATTCCCTGTTTCCCCTGCCTCTTTGCCCTCCCAGATTTCTCTCCCTTAAAAGCCACAATGAACCTTTAATATCTTGCCTTTCTTTTCCTGGTATTTGCAGCACAGGTAGGCAGTTGCCATCTTGGCCAGAAGAATCAGTAGTATGCAATTTTGATGGTGACATTCAGCCCAAAGTCATGAAGCAGAATATTTTTGCCAACTTGGTTTATGTTTTTAATGTAATCCAGACCCCCAGGCTAGGGATGATACTACTCACAGAGTGAGTCCTCAAACTGCAATTCACCTATTGTAGAAAATCCCTTACAAAGAGGCTGAGCTGTATTTCTATGGTAATTCTAAATCCAGTCATGTTAACATCCAAGATTAACCATCATACCTAGTTCTTTTCTCTAGGAAAAATGGATTTCTTCTCTTTTGTTATGTTAAATATAAAGTATCCCCCAGAAGTTTCACATATTTGTGCTTTGGTCTCCAGCAGGTTGTATTGAAATGAAAAAGGTGTATGAGAATGGTAACCACACACTTGGTTAACTTATTATTTGGTTTATAACTTAATAAACCAGTAGGAGGCTGGGTTGAGTTGGAGAAAGATCACTTAGGGTTTACTCTTGGGGTAAGAATGTGTATTTTATGTTCTCTCCCTCTGTTCCCAGATACCAAAAGGTGACCAGCTTTGATCAGTCATGCACTGTATCACATGTGTGGTTCTCTGAGCCAAAGTGATGGTGCCAAGGACTTTGAAGCCAAAATAAATATTTCCTCCTTTGAGTTGTTTTCTCCCATGTTTTTCACTTGTTTATTTCATTTTCACAGTGAAGGAAAGATAGTCCATACATATTCTGTTTTTATGAAGACAGTCCTGTTTCCAGCATTTGACAGAAAGACTGAGGTATAATACAGTGCTAAAAAAACCCCAAGAATCCATCTCATCTACGCAAAAATTTGCACAAGTCTCACAAGAGGCCTTGAGTATGAGAAACAGCTTTCTGTGAGACCAAATCCATTCACCCTCTTACACCTTTCTGGAAATCTGCCTATGGGACACTGACCACACTACTATATCTCCCAGAGATGCAGAATTCTCTTCCTCCACTCCATTTATGGTATTAGGTAGCACTACAGTGTTGGTATTACAGTATAGTGAGTAACTTTGATGTATTTGCTGAAAAAAATCCTTCAGAAAGACTGAGTTGGTGAACACAGGCAACTGAGAAACAAACAGAAACTCTCATCTAGCCAAGCATGAGTCCTGTGTGTTCTCTTCTCAGAGAACTGTAAGTAAAAACAAAACACATCAGAACTTCTGATGTCATTGTGTTTAGGCCTATAAACATTTTATGACCTGGAAACCTTCCTTAAAATGTAGTAAGGTCAGTTCAAGATGAAGATTGTGCCTTAATGGGCTGTTAGAGCCAACATTAACATTACCTTAGAATCTTTAGGGACACAACATTATCATTCTTTAGAATATGAATGAGAAATATCTGAGCCATGTTATGACTTAATCTTTTATTTTCTAATTGAAATTAATTAAATTAAACCTGAGTTGTTTTGTCTTTCCACATAGCTGCAATACTTGAAATAAATCCAAAAATAATCCCCCACTGACTTCCTCATTTCTAAGGGCTGAATGTGAAAGGCTGTAAGCAGTGTCCCCAGATGCAACAGCTAGTTCTATTCTAGATAAAGCTTGCAAATAAATGCATAAATAATACATGCATGCCCTGGGCCCTTCTTTTACCAGAGTTATACAGCACAAAGGTGATATGGAAGAATGACAGTAACTTTAATATATGTAAATACTTCAACTGGATAATTCAGGCACAAAAAAGTATTATAGCTTAGTGCTTATTATTTTAAATTTGTTTTATGAATTTCTGTTTCATGAGTTTCATGGTTTCCACATTCTCATATCACATATAAAGCCCTGTCTTTAAAATATTGAACAAAATATCAAGTAAGCATTGATCCTTGAAGGTAAAACATTGTGCTTGCTCATACTGACCACACAAAAGCAGCGTTCCTTTTCATAGCAAGGTGTTTGTTAAGAGCATGATGGAGTATTTTTAATTTGACTTTGACAAGCTTATTCCAAAGTGACTTCTCCCAGTTTTATGTTGTCAATACCCACCCTTGCTGTGGACACCACTATGAGCTTTGAGTGGAATTCTGGAAATTTCTTCTTGTTTCATATCAATAACCTGAGCTTGCAGAGAATTCTCCTCAAGCTTGCTGAGGAGGCTTATTGTGTCTTTGTTTCTCTCTGCTTTCCCACTTATTAGGAGGGGACGAGATACAAAGTATCTTTTTTTAGCTCTACAATGAAGGATTTTCCAGTCTCTATAATGCATTGAAAGTACAGGCCTGGAAATCTTTTTTTTTTTTTTTAACTGTATTTTATAACTTGCACTGTTTTTAGGCTTCTACATCAATGCAGCTTTACAATTAATGTACAAGCTCACTCATCTTCTTAAAGCAAATATAACACTTTTTTTTTTTTTTTTGATGTAGGCTCTTGCTCTATCCCAGGCTGACCTGGAATTCACTCTGTAGTCTCAGGCTGGCCTTAAACTCACAGAGATCCTCCCGAGTGCTGGGATTAAAGGTGTGCACCACCATGCCTGGTTAAATCTAACATCTTTTGTCTTGTTCACTGTACTAGTTTCTCATTTATGCAGGCAAATCAACTAAGGTCAGGTTATGGTAACATAGCAAAGTATTTGCCTAATGAAAACACAGAAACATCCTGACAATAAAGCTTGAAAAGTTTGTAAGTTGTCTCAAAATCAACAGTTCTTATTTACCTGACTCTCACTTGTTATCTCATATTCTAGGAAAAAGAGGATTTGTTTCAAATTCTCCATCATGTCTGGTAATTATAGAGGTAATAGTGCTGTTAGTGTTGCCACCCCTCCAAAGGGGTTAAGACTCAATCCCTGTACGTATATGAGACAGGAAAAAATCAGGATGTGGTGTTTCTGAGCCTTAGGTTCTAAAGAATGGCTGAGAACTTGGTTGGAAAGAATGTGTATAGTTTGTCAGTTTTCACTTGCTTTGGACTTCATACCATATAATCATTATTTCCTTTATCCTCAGTTTCACTATACACATATCTGTCTTGAGTTTGTTTAGAGACTCAAAACTCTGGTTCCAGTCTGTACAGAACATAGAAAGGTTCTTTATCCAGAAATATTGTTCATATGTATTTTACTGTGGCTACTCTTGCAACCACCTCTGTTGCAAACAGCTTCTAGGTCATAAAGAACAAGTACAACAAGTACAGTTGCATAAAGTGAAGAATAGAATAGACAAGCAGTTCTGAGACACACAGAAAAAAGAAAAACTGAAAGGCTCAGAAGGATGATGTGGCAATAATGAAACACACCAGTAATCCCACAGGTGAGAAGAGCAACTCAGAATCGGCTTCTGTTTGTGTAACTGTGTTTTCTATTTACTAGAATAAAAATAACATGCAGCCTATATTTCTTGCTTGAAGCTCACAGGTGCAGTTTATCACTGAGATTGGATAGTGACACATAAAAAGATGGATGATGGGAAAAAAATAATACGTAGAGAAAGAGAGATAGAGAAATAAAGAGAGAGAGAGAGGTACCCAAGGTCCAAGTAAACAGATTCAAAGGTGGTTAGCATCACTGAAGGCTGCTGTTACCAGGTTATTTTTTGAAATATTCCAGCAATGTTCCTCTGGATTTGAATAAACTTTTGTGATTCCTATCGTAGAACTATATTAAACTGTTGTTTTCCCTCTTTACCCTTGCCTTACATTTGTACTTTTCTTGTTTATTTTTTTAAATTTTATTTATTTGAGGGAGGCAGAGATAGAGAGAAAAAAAGAGAGAGAGAGAGAGGCAGATAGATGTAGAGAAAGAGAGAGAATAGGCATGCCAAGGCCTCTGGCCACCGAAAATGAACTCTAGATGCATGTGCTGCCTTGTGCACTTGGCTTATGTAGGTCCTGGAGAATCAAACTTGAGTCCTCTGGCTTTGCAAACAAATACCTTAACTGATAAGCCATCTCTCCAGCCCATCTTGTTGATTATTGAGTATATATTTTGTGTGCATTGTGTATAACTAGAAAGCTATGAAGGCCTGTCAGAATTCCATTTAGGATGCAAGCAGTGGGCTCCTCAGCACTGGCATGTTTGTTCCTCCATCTGCTGTATAAGCCAGGCAGAGATCTGATGTAGAGAGGCAAAGACGGGGTCTGATAGCCATGACCAAAGATGTACCCAAGGATATTTGTTGTTTGTGAGTAATTGCAGATAGCAGGGAAGGGGAGGAGTATCAGTGAAGTGCCACCTACATATGCTATGTCTGTATACGTAATGTGGTTCCCTGGGCTTTGAGGTGGTGCATAGGTGACACCTCTGTGTGCATATCACTATCACTGATCCTATCTAGAAGGAAGAAATTAAAAGGCTCATTGGCACTCTGTATATTTGCTGTGTACCACAGGAACTTCTCAGGGTGCTATAAGGACCAGTAACTGATTATCTAGAAGAACTCGTATAATGATGAAATTTTTGGAATATAAGTGTATGTAGTAAATGATGGTGTCATCTCGTGTTTTCCACAGCAGTTGACAAGTGGCTGAGTACCTTTTGCCATTCAATCAACATTCCCTGAACTAAATAGAAAGAGAAAAGAGGGATAGAGGGCACTCTGCCCAGCCATGGGTGAGAAATCAAACCTGCAGCAGAAAAGAAAGCAACTTCCTATGATATTCTCAATTACAATGATGAGGGAATAGAACATGTTACATTTGTAAAAGCCTTCTTTACCATAGCCACTAAATTGGGGATGCTGAACACTGGGTGATACGGCCATGTAAACATGAACAAAAAGCATCACATTGCAATGGTAGATGAAAACAAATGTAAGTGACTCAAAGGCAGCATCATAGACATCAAGAGGAAAGCTTTTCCTAATGTCACAATATGCAGTGATGAAGGATTAGTCACGTCTTCCTACTGTGTCACATAGACTAGTGGAATATAGAATATGAACAAAGTACAGAACCAGAGTGTCAGACCAATGTCATGTCACTCTAGTCACCACCTCAATTTTTCTCACTGGACAATGAGAAAAGTAGTAGCATACACCTACTAGAGATTTTGGAGAGATTGAGACATTACCTGCAAAAAAGTGAGCAAATTGGCAATAAATCTATTGTTTCAATAGCTGTTGTTACTTAAGTCCTAGCAAGATGCAGATAATGAATTATTGATGACATAGATGGGCATGGTGGCACACACCTGTTAGCCCTTGAGAGGATGAAACAGGAAAAGTGCTGGGATTTTGACCCCAGCCTGGATTACATAGTGAATTCAGGACTAGCCTCCACTACAAAGTGAGAAATATACACAAAAGCCTAGCATAGGCATACATATAATTCCAGAACTTGGGAAGTTGAAGTACTGAGAGAGAAATCTTTTTTTTTTTCTATCAAACTAGAATGATTCCATTTTAGACCACAAAACCTCCCCATCCCAAGATAAAATGTTCTAAAATAACACAGAGCCAACATTTGTATTAATCTATGTCAACCTTCTTTTGTTCTGTTTTCTCCAGTGCCCCTGCCCTTAGCCAATTGCAACATTGATGCAAACCCAGTATGGTTTGGCTAGTATGGTAGGGGTCATATCCCCCACTACACACAAGTTTTCTTTTATCCTGTAGGGATGAACTACCCATCCAGCATGCTTGCTACCTCACTTTATAGATAATATGCACTCTTTTACAAAAATAAAATTGCCTTGTCTAGATATCTTGTTCTCTTGAGTGTCTTTGTTTGGCCACGGGTGGGGGTAAAGGCTTCAGTCACTTTTTCTGGGCTAGAACTCACCACAAAAGTAGAGAACTTACTAGGCCCTTCCTTTGATGACTCAATTCTTTGTCTCTAGATTCAACACCCATTGTTTCAACCAGCAGAAATTGTGCAGGAAGTTAACAAATTGTACCTTCCTTATCCTGTGTCCATCTCCCCCTCCCTCTCCATTCCCAGATAGTGCTACAGATTGAATTCAGGGTTACACATGCCAAGAAAATACTGTACCACTGAGCTGCACCTCCACACCTTCTATCCATTTCTTAAAGTATGCAGCCTGTCTGTCTTGCTTCTCCACCTCAGTATAAGAGCACTGGAAAAGGAGCAAAGGATGTGAGATTTATACTTGGGCTTCAATCCTGTGATTAGAAATGGAAACAAAATCCAAATACAAACATCTCCCATTACAGTCCATTTTTCATCTGTGAGAAGATTGCCTGCACTTCCGAGCACATGACCCCTTTCAAGCATCCTCTCTCAATGCTCCATTTGCTCTTCTGCCATCACAACTGGTTTCCACCTCTTCCCCCTGAACTGAGCTCAGTCAGGTCCTCATACTCTCCTCAGTAACTGATTCCATGGCTGATTTTCAGCCATGACTTTCCTGCTGAAGTTAACACATTATTGGCCTGTTTACAGTGTAAAATTTCTCTCTCATCAGTTTCCTTTTATGGCGTTGGTTCCCGGTTTTTGTCCTGTATTTTTGACTGCTCCTTCTAGACTCCTTACTACCTACCACTGATATTATTAGTGCCAGGGCTCTGTCTTTCTTTCATCCCCTAGTTGATCCTGCAGAGGACCCCAAGACCTTCTGCCCTCATGCCCTACTTCTTTTCTTCTTAATGCTTGGTCTAAACCTCACTTAGACAGACCCCTCTATGTGTTCTCGGTGACATTCTACTCTACTTGAAGTGCATGCCAATTACGGGGTGCATTTCTTTCACCCTCTGTTCTCAAACTACGTGTCTTTACTTTCTGAAGTTTTCTGATACCTGGAGAGATGCCTCAGTGGTTAAGGCACTTGTCTGCGGAGCTTAATGATCCAGGTTCAATTCTCCAATACTCACATAAAGCCAAATCCTTTCTATTTCTCTATTACAGCACTTTACAGCCCATTTTCTCTTTTTGCTCAATTTTTTTTCATGTATTTGTGTGAGTAGTTCATGTGTATATGTGTGTTCATATGAAAAACAAAAAAGTCAATTATAATTTTCTTCCTCAACTCCTCTCCATCTTTTTTTTTTTTTTTTTTTTTTTTTTTGGTTTTTCGAAGTAGGGTCTCACTCTATCTCAGGCTGACCTGGAATTCACTATGGAGTCTCAGGGTGGCCTAGAACTCACAGTGATCCTCCTACCTCTGCCTCCTGAGTGTTGGGATTAAAGGTGTGTACCACCATGCATGGCTCCATCTTATTTTTTGAGGCAGGATCTCTGATTGTTCTGGAGCTTATTCATTCAGCTAGTCTAGCTGGCCATAAAATTCTGAGAATCCTCTCTCCTGTTTTCACCTTCCCAGTGCTAGGATTATAGGCACAGGCTGCAGTGCCCAGCTATTACATCAGCGGTACAAAGATGGCAGGCACTTACCCACTGAGCCCTCCTCACATCTCTAAAGACCATTTATTTTCTATCTATTTGAGAAAGACATCACTACATACATAGTCACATTTTGTGACATTGGGAGGAGTTTGTACTGCACAAAGTTTCCAGCCACAGGAATGTGTAGCATTAGTGATGCCATGTGTGTGTTATCACTCTTGGAACAGGGCAGTCTTAACTGTCTTATCTAGAGGCTGCACCTTGATATTGTTTATAGCGACAATGTGAACACCAACAGAAACCTGGTTCCCAATAATGTAATTTTCAAAAGAAGTATGTCCTTTTGTTATTTGTTATCTAATGGCTAGAATTTCTCAAGCAATAATTGTTAAAGGTATCAACTTTATTAATATGTTATAAATAATGGCCCTGTGCTCCCCAGTCTTCTGAGCATTTGACACATGTTTTGATGCATGCCAGAATGAGCTCAAGGATTACAAATAAGTAAAACATACAGAATATCTTATTAATGATTGCATATTGATTACAAGATTAACTAATGTTAAACATCTGTTTTCTCTAGATCACAACATTCCAACTTGGAGGAAGCAGGGAATCTTACAAGGCTTATGAATCTCATAAGAAAGACTCACAGAGCTAAGGAGACTTTAAGACTCCAGGCCTTTGTCTGATGTTATTAGAGCAGTAAACATATGGTGGGTGGGAGGAGCCTCTGCCTGGGTGAAGTTGCTTGTGGAACTCCAGGGATACAGCTTTCCTGAGCTGTCCTCCATGCTGGGTGGGCTTTTCCACATGGCACAACTGCCAGAGTCACCATGCACTGTAAGTATTACCTTAGCCATGTTCCTGTAAATAGCCAAAATGAACTAATTTGTCCACCAGCTGGATATGAATAGAATCATTTCCTTGGTCTGTTGATACCCTATTGGAATATATAGAACTATACCAGAAGAAGTGAGACAAAAATAACTTTTGGGGTATATTGTATTAAATAAAATTTGTACTAAATATTAATTTCATTTATAAATGTGTGGGTGGTTACTAGGATATGTGCATCTGAGACTGGCTCTGGGTTTCTCTTATCATTGTTCCGGATTTTCTTCTGAGATTCTTCTCTACCTAAGCATCTGTTGAACAACTCTAGCTGATGCACCAACATCCAAACATAAAACTCTATCATATTTACCAGTGACTCACACATTCTCCACATGTATTAACTGAAACTTAATGGTCATACTTCACACAGTCATTTAAAGCAAAATATTGGATTATTTCTTTTACTTGCAATTTCTTATTTTTCTCTTTTTTTAGTATTATTAACAACATATTTTGTATAGCTACATCATGCATTGGTATACTCTTTTGCCTCGTCCATGCCCCCATTCTACTGGGAACCGTCCTTGTAGGTGTTCATCATGGGGTTGTGCATTGTGCATTGAGCATTGTGGGAGCAGCAGTCCGTGTTTGTTTTTTGTTTGTTTGTTTTGTTTTTTCAGGGAAGGGAATGCCTCTGGGCATGATGTCTCAACCTGTGGCTCTTGCAATCTTTCTGCCCCCTCTTCCACAAAATTCCCTGAGCCATGGCGGGGCAGTTTTTTTTTTGTTTTTTTTTTTTTTTTTTTTTTGTTTTTTTGAGGTAGGGTTTCACTCTAGCCCAGGCTGACCTGGAATTCACTATGGAGTCTCAGGGTAGCCTTTAACTCACGGCAATCCTCCTACCTCTGCCTCCCAAGTGCTGGGATTAAAGGCGTGCGCCACCACGCCCAACTGGTGGGGCAGTTTTAAGTCTACTTCAGTGATGAGCTCTTAGGAGCATCTAAATCTCTGCTTTTAGTATCCTCAGGGTCTGTTTCCTAACTCTAGCTCTGGTTGTCAGGTTCAGCATGGCATCAGCACTCTTGCTCAACTCCCCAAGTCCTCTGTAATTTCAGCTGTAGATTGGCTGAAGTGTGAGGGGTAGTTTATCTCCTTGGGTCATGTTACCTTCTGAACAGGAAGAACAGATTCTCCAAAGAACAGTGAAGTCAGCATAGTTTAAATGGGATAAGGGTTATTAATTTATGGAGAATTTAATGTATGTCACTCTTCTTTTAGTCAAAGACTAGTGAAAGCTTGACACTGGAGAGCATACTCTTTGTCTCCATAGGATTCTGAACAGTTTCCCAATTCCAGATATGGGTTCCTTTACACTGAATGGCTCTCTTAGCCAATCAGAAAGCTAATGGTTACCCACCAAGGCTGTATATCACCATTGCACTGGTGTGTACATCCTGTCAGGGTGTTAGCTTCTAAGTAGCTTAGACCTCTGGTTGATCAGACCTTTCTTGGCCACTTTCCCCCAGTAGCTCATGTAGTGCTTTCCAGCACTAGAAGGAAGGGCTGTCTGCGGACTGGCTCTCTTCCTGATTCCAGCCAAGTGTCTCCATGCTCTGTGTTGGCAGCATATGCTGCCTTCAGCAATAAGTTCTTAGGTTCTTTCCTTTTGCCTCAGGTGGGTAGTCAAGTGTTTTGACAGAAAGCTGTCTTGATTTGAGGACCTCATGGGTCTCTGTGATCAACAGCTCAATGTGGGTAGCAACCAATTTCTTGTAGGGGGAGTCACAGACCAGAGACAAAAAAAAAAAAAAAAATCTTTTAAGTTTAGGCTTCATCCCTCAATTTCCAGGGCCCTACTATTCAGGTGTTCCCCTATTACTCTTTCTGATGGTTATAGCTTTTAGTCTATCCCCAAGGGTAAAGCGTTCTCTGGTACCATTTCATTTTGAATTTAGATTTATGCTTGTTCTCCCCTCTCTCCTTCCTCTCCCCCCCCCAAATACTTCCATCCTTTTTGTGTGGGCCTTGAGTTGACTATCAGGTAATTCAGCAACTCCAACAGGTCCAGGTTAGGAACCACAAATAAGGGACACGTGACATGTGACTTTCTGTGATTGTGAAAGTTTGCTGAGTATGATCTGTTCTAAGTCTATCCATTTTTCTAAAATTTCATTGTATCATTTTTTTCTTATTGCTGAGCAGAATTCCATTGTGTAAATGTTCCACAACTTCATTATCCATTCAGCCAATGATAGGCACCTGGGTTGATTCCAGTTCTTAGTTATTATGAATTGAGGAGCTATAAACATGCTTGAGCAAATATCTCTATAGTGAAGCATGGAACATTTAAGATAAATGTCCAGTAAGGGAATCACTTGGTCTGTAGGTAGCTCTATATTCATCTTTTCCAGGAATCTCCATATTGATTTCCACAGAGGTTGTACAAGTTTAGATCCCCACCAGCAGTGGATAAGGGTTCCTTTTCCCCCACATACTCAGAAACATTTGCTGTTGTTTGATTTTCTTTAAGCTTTTTTCCCTTTTTTTTAAATTAGTTATGTATATAGTGTGTATACAGCCTTCTTCACTAGCCTTCTTCCTGTCACCCCCCATGAGGATTGTGGGTATTGCATTGTGAGGTTAGCCATTAGTTATGGGGGAGAGGCAATGTCTCTGTGCATAATGACCCAACTTATGGCTCTAACAATCTTTCTGCCCCCTCTTCTGTGAATTTTCCTGAGCCATGTTGGGTTAATTTTAGGTCTGCTTCAGTGATGTGGTCTTGGGAGCCTCTGTGTCTCTGGATATCTGGTTTGGTAGGAGTTGAGTATATTTGTATCTCTCTCCTTCATCCTTGTACTGATATCAGGTTCACTGAGAAAGCAGCTCTTGCTCATTACCCCACTAACTCTATGGCTTCAGCTGGTGCCCTGGTGGGGTGCAATGAGCTGATTCTCTCCTCAAGTTCTGCATACATCTGAAAAGGAGAAGCAAATTCTCCAATGGAGAGTGAGGTCACTGCAAGATACATAGATAGCATTATTATTTTAGAGAGAATTTAATAGATGTAGGCACACTTGTAGCCTACTATTGCTGGGAGCTTCATATTGGAGATTGGGCTCAGTTTTGGATATGGTTCTGACTTGTTTTCTGGTTCCAGGTATGGATTCCATTCCACTGAGTGTATCCATTAGCCAAATCAAGGACAGTTGGTAACCCACCATGGCTGTGTACCACTATTGTACTTATGTGAGCATCAGTTAGATTGAGTGCTGCTGAGTAGCTTAGGCCACTAGTTGCTTAGACAGATGTTGGTCATTTTCTACCAGCCACTCATGTAATACCTTCTGGCACTAGACAAGCTAACTGTCTGGGGATTGACTCTCTTCCAATTTCCAGCCAGGTCACTCCATGTTCCATGCCAATAGCATATGGTGTCTTCGACAGTAGGGTCTTACCATTAACCTTTGGTAGATCATCAAGTATTCTGACAGAATTCTGTCTTCTTTTGGGAAACCTTGTAGGTATTTCTGATCAACAGCTCATTGTAGATGTTAACCATATGCTGGTTCTTGTAGTTACAGGTCAGTGTCAATGGAGAAGAAAGAATAAAAACATAGGTAATTTAAAAGAGAAAGAGAGAAAAGAGAGAGAAAGAGAGAGAAACAGGAGAAGATTGAGGATAGTCTTTGTTATACCTTCTCCAGGTTCCTGTGAATCTGGTATTCTAAGTACCTGATGAAGTTTCAACTTTTTAGTATGTCTCTTGATGGATGAATTAAGTCCATTAATATTTAGGGTAATAACTATGAGGTTTGATTTAATATCTGTCACATTGTGGTGGTTTATGTGGTTTGGTGTTTTCTTGGCCTTTGTAGTTTTTGTACCTTCTTGAAGTGTGGTTATTATTATCTGCTTCTCATAAGCACTTGAGGTTAGTTATTTGAATCTTCCCTAAAGTCCTGTCTGTAGGTTTGGCTTCATATAGTGTTCATATAGTTATAGAGCTGACTTTTATCATGGAAAGTTTTTCTTTCACCATCTATTATGAGGGATAAATTTGCTGGCTAGAGTAGTTTGGGTTGGAAGCCATAAGTTCTTAGAGTTTGCAGAGTTCCATCACAGGCACTTCTGGCTTTTAGGGTTTCCATTGAGAAGTCTGAAGTAATTCTGATGGGGTTTCCTTTATATGTAATGTGTTGTCTCTCCCTAGCTGCCTTCAGGATTCTCTTTTTGTGATCCCTGTTTAAAGTCTTAATGAAAATATGTTTGGGAAAGTTTATGCTTGGGTCCAGTCTGTTTGGAGTTCTGCTAGCTTCTTGTAACTTGATGGGGCTTTCTTTTGAGTGACTGGGAATGTTTTCTTTGATGATTTTGTTGAATAAGTTTTCCATATATTTGGTTTGTATTTCTTCCCCTTCTGTTGTTCCCATGATCCAAATTTTGGGATGCTTAAGGGTATCCCACAGTTCCCTAATATTCTGTTCACAGAAACTTTTGAACCCATTGAAACATTTGAACTCATGAGCTGTTTTTCTGCTTTGTCTTCCAGTTCTGATTTTCTATTCTCCACATGGCTGACTCTACTCTTGAGAGATTCTATAGAGTTTTGGGCTTGTTCAACTTGGCTCATATTTTCTACTGATTTTTTAATGCATAGTTTACAACCCTCTATTTAGTTCCCTTTTTACATCACTTTCTGATTTTCATAATGCTTCTTGGAGTTTATCCTTGCATTTATTTGTCTTTTCTTTTTTTCTTTATTAGTTAGTTTTGTGTTCAGCAAATACAGTAAGTTTGGTACCATTATTAGGCTCATCCACGACCTACCCCCTCCCCTTGGCCCCTCCTTGTTGAGGTATATGGGTCATGCATTGTGGAATTAGCCCACAGTTATAGGTAAGATAAATGTCTGATTTGGTAGGAGTTGATTATTCTCGGTGTTGATCTCTTTCCCCCTTCTGCAGGTATCTGGTTCATCAGGAAAACAGCACCCTTGCTTGTTTCGCCAATTTTTCTTAGTTTCAGACAGGGCCCTTTGGAGGTATGATGGGGTGGCTCTCTCCTTAGGATCTACATCTATCTGAAAAAGAGAAGCAAATTCTCCAACGGAGAGTAAGTTAGCACCAGGACAAATGAGATAACCCTTACTTTTTTTTAATAGAGAATTTAATAGGTGTAGGCCCTCTTGTAGCTCATGATTGATGGTAGCTTGATATTGGAGAGTGGGCTTATGTTTGGATATGGTTCTGACTTGTTTCCCAGGTCCAGCTATGGGTCCCGTTCCACTGAGGGGATCACTTAGCCAAATTGAGAGCAGTTGGTTCCCCACCATGGCTGTGTGCCACTATTGCACTTGTGTGGCATCACAACAAGTTATTTGCTGCTAAGTAGGTTAGACCATGAGTTGCTTGGACAGGTATTGATCATTTTCCCCCAGTCGCCCATGTAGCACCTTGTGGCACTAGATGTGCTGACTGTCTGGGGATTGACTCTCTTCCAACTTCCAGCCATGCCATTCCATTTTACACGTCAAGCACATAAGGTGTCTTCAGCAGTAGGGTCTTACCACTAACCTTTGGTGGGTCATCAAGTACTCTGACAGAAATCTGTCTGCCTTTTAGGAAACCTTGTAGGTCTCTCTAATCAAAAGCTCATTGTGAATGATAGCCCCATGCTGGTACTGGAAGTTACCTGTCACTGCCCACTAAGGAAATGAGGAAAAAGATAACTAATATGCAAGAGATAGAGAGAGGGAGAAGGAGAGGGAGGGAGGGAAGATGTAGAAGATTAAGGTTAGTCTTGATCCTACCCTCTCCAGTGCCTTGTGGTTCAGGTGTTCCCTGTAAGGGCCTGGTGAAGGATCAGCCATTTGGTTTGTCATTTAGTAAGTGGAATTTTATGGTACCATTGCCATTTGGGTCTAGATTTGTGTTTCCCAGCCCTTTGTTGACCTCCCCTCCCTCCTCTTTCTTCCTAGTGTCTAGTCCATGAGATGCTTGCTGGATATGTAAGGTATCTTGGGTAGATCAGGTTAGGTGCTATAGATGAGTGAGACTATGTGGCAATATTTTTCTGTGATTGGGTAAGTTCACTGAGAATGATCTGTTCCAGGTTCAACCATTTTTCCTCAAATTTCATTGTGTCATTTTTTCTTACTGTTGTATAGAATTCCATTGTGTAGATATACCACATCTTAGTTTTCCATTCTTCTAGTGATGGACATCTGGGTTGATTCCAGCTCTTAGCTATTTCAAATTGAGCTGCTACAAACATGGTTGAGCAAATCTCTCTAGCCTGTGGTTTGAAGGTTTTAGGGTAGATGCCCAGTAAGGAAATGACTGGGTCTGTTGGTGTCTCTATAGTCAGCTTTTTAGGAGTCTCCATATTGCTTTCCAAAGTGTTTGTCCATCCTACATTCCTACCAACAGTGGAAGAGTGTTCCTACTTCTCCACATCCTCGCCAGCATTTATTTTTATTTGATTTTTTGATTTTTGCTATCCTTATTGGGGTAAGGTGGAATCTCAGAATTGTTCTAATTTGCATTTCTCTGATGATTAGGGATGATGAACATTTTCCTAAGTGTGTATTTGCCATTTGTATTTCTTCCTCTGTGAACTTCCTGTTCAGCTCTTTGCCCCATTTTGTGAGTGGGGTGTTTGACTTCTTACTGTTTAGGTTTTTGAGTTGTTTGTAGATTCTAAAGATTAGGCCTCTATCAGTTGGATAACCCACAAATATTTTGTCCCATTCTGTGGGTAATCTACTGGCTTTGCTTATTGTATGCTTGTCTGTAAAGAAACTCTTCAGCTTCCTGTGATCCCATTGGTTGAGTGATGGTTTAAGTTCGTTAGCTATTGGGGTTTTGTTCAGGAATTCTTGGGTCAAGCAACTATAGAAACTTGATATTTGATAAAGGCCTGCAAAATATAGGCTGTAAAAAAGACAGTATCTTCAACAAATGGTGCTGGAAAAACTGGATAACCGTATGCAGGAAACTGAAACTTGGTCCACACATTTCACCATGTACTACACTCAAGTACAAATGGATGAAAGACCTCCATATAAGACCAGAAACTCGAATACTACTGCAAGAAAATTTAGGAAGTACTTTCCATGATATAGGAATGGGAAAAGGCTTCCTGAACATCCTTGCATTTTTTTATGTATTCTTTGAGCTTAGAGAGCTGGTTATTAAGGTTTTTTTTTTTTTTTTTTTTTGGTTGTTTTTGTTTTTCTGTCCTTCAAATCTTTTTACTGTCTTATGAACTCTTCCTGGTTCTTTTCTCATAGGTGTAATGTAGTGAGCATGCCATTCATACAATTATTGTTCCTTTGTTGAGTTTCTGCAAGTTCTATTATTTGCTTGGCTAGTGTTGCAGTTTGTTTCTTCATTTTGGGGTTCTGATCCTATTTGTTATGTTTTGATTAGAGACATAGATTGTGGGACTGGGAAATCTAGCTGGATTTACTTGCATCTGAGTTTTCATGCTACTCCTTTTTTGCTGTGGTCTTTCCATCACAATGTTTCAGAAAGCATAGGGTGTGGGATGCTATCCTGCTGGCCAGGGGTAGCGGGGGGTAGCAGTGAGTGGGACAGTGATTGCCCATGGAGTTCAGAAAGGCTAGGGTGGACACACTAGCCTGGGCCCCTATTCAGGGATGGGAGGGGGCAGAACTTCTGGGTAAGAATGGTGTCTGGAACGATTGCACTAAGCTGGAATGGCGACTGGGATGGTGATCATCAGGGGTCAGCAAGGCTGTATGGGAATGGAGGTCTAGCTCCTGGGGTCAGCAAGGCTGGGCAATAATTGCATGCCGGGGGTCAGCAAGGCTGGGTGGGAATGGGAGTTGTGTGCTAGAGAGTCAGCAAGGCTGAGCAGGAACAGCAACTGGGAAGGCATTCATGCCCATGGACTTCTGCCCAGTGGTAGGAAACCTAGGGTGGAGGACCTAGCTTGCTAGCTTGGGTCCACTTGGCCTGCCATTAGTGCAGGAGGGACCTCCTACATGGCTAGGACTGCTGCTTGAGGGAATTTGGGGACTACCTGAGAGTGTAGAAACCAGTGGATTCCATATTTCACTCTTCTGCATTCTCCTACTGGAAGCCTACTAGAATCAGAAAACCCCTAAACAACAGGAACAAAACCCTGAACCTTAAGGGTCTTACCTTTTCTTCCCCATGAGGTGAGGCAAGGTTAGGTGGACACCATCTTCTTTTTTTAGTTTTTATTTATTTATTTGAAAGAGAGAGAAAGAGGGAGATAGAGAGAGGGAGGGAGGGAGAGAGAGAGAGAGAGAGAGAGAGAGAGAGAGAAAGTGAGAGAGAGAATGGGTTTATCAGGGTCTCTATAAACACTGCAAACAAACTCCAGATGCATGCACCACCATGTGCATCTGACTTATGTGGGTACTGGGGAATTGAACCTGGATCCTTAGGCTTTACAGCCAATTGTCTTAACCACTAAGCCATCTCTCCAGCCCTTGTTGTTTAATTTTTTTAAATGATTTCCACCCTTACTAGAGTAAGGTAGAATCTCATAATTGTTTTAATCTGCATTTCAATAATGGTTAGGGATGCTGAACATTTTTGTAAGTGTGTGTTAGCCATTTGTATTTCTTCCTCTGAGAACTCCCTATTAAGTTCTCTTCCCCACTTTTGGAGGGGTTTGTTTGATTTTTTAATTGTTTAATTTTTGAGATCCTTGCAGATTCCAGATATTAAGCTTCTGTCAGTGGTATAGATGGCAAAAATTTGCTCCTATTCAGTGGGTAATCGATTATCTCTGCTTATCATATGCATGTCTGTGCAAAAGCTTTTTAGCTTAATGAGATCCCATTGGTTGAGTTTTTTTTTTTTTTTTTATTTCCTGGGTTACTGGGGATTTGTTCAAGAAGTCCTTCTCCATTCCTGTATTGTGGAGAGTTCCTCCTATTTTTTCTTTCAGTAAGAGAAGAGTATCAGGTTTTGCATTGAGGTCCTTAATCCATTTGGACTTGATTTTTTTGTGTGGTGAGATGAGTAGGTCTAGTTTCATTTTTCTGCATGTGGTTATCCAATTTGTCCAGGATCATTTGGTGAAGTGTTGTCTTTTCTTCAGTTCACATTATTGGCATCTTTGTCAAGGATTAAGTAACTTTATACTTGACCTAAAGTCTGGGTCTTCAATTTTGTTCCATTTGTGTATATTTCTATTTTTATGCTAGTACCATGTTGTTTCTGTTACTATAGCTTTGTAATATATCTTCAAATTGGATATGATGATACCTACATAGGTGTTTCTTTTGCTGAGGAAAAGTTTGGATATCCAAGGTCTGGTGCCATTCCATATGAATTTTGAGATCAATTTTTTCTATCTCTGTGAGGAATGATGTTGGAATTTTTATTGGTATTGCATTAAATTTATTTCCATAAAATGACACATTCTAATTTTCTCCTTGTCTAGTTTACCTCTCATAATGCTATGAAGATATCTAACATCTTTCTAGCCCAAATTCTCACCAACAACATTTAGGAGAGCACTCCTAGTAATAAACATAGATAGCCTTTCATTATGATTCACTCACAATCTACCTCTCCAACATCTCTTCTTTGTGTGTCTCACCCACCCATCTATATAACACAAAGGAAATATTTAACGTTTTCTGAACATGTTTCAAAACTGTATCCTTAGAATACCATATCCTTTTCAGTTTATAAAAAATGGAACTGAAGAAAGAAGGTAAAGTAATTTGCCTGGAATTGCCTCCAGTGAAATGATGGAACTGTTGTTTGGACATGTACCATTTGCCTTTGAAGTCTGGCCTCTTAAGAATTACATTTCTTTATTTCCACAGTATCATTTCAATTCTATAAACACATCAATATTCCATATACTTTTTCAGAAAAAGCCTCCTCTCCTTTATCTCCTCATCTACCAATTCAATTCTTTAACATTCTTTACTACCCATCTCCAATGACTCCTATGTCTAAATTTACCAGGTCTTTCCATAAATGCTGAGTAGTTTTCTGTGTATGTTGTGTACCTTCTTCATTAAGAAAATTGCATTGTCTTCAAGTATTACTCATGTATTTTCAAGTGCAGTACATGACACAAAATTATTTCCCAATAATTGTCTGTTGTGTTTTTCCACTGTGCGGAGGTGGAGCTTATGAGCAGGGAAACCTATAGAAAGGAGATCATGACATTGCTGATTCAGCTGGCATTGTTGGGACTCATGTGATTTCTAATTATAATTTGGGAAACACTGGCCTGTAAATGATGAAATTCATCTAAGTCATTCATGAAACCATTTTCAACAGAGTCAGAATTTCAGATAGTATTGAAGCTGACATAATTTGGAAGTTAAACCTGTAGTTGTATAGAGAAATAAACCACGTCCGGAAGGATTAATTCACTTACAGATAATGACAGTGAAATGATTATTAGAGCCTGTACTTTACCACAAGTCCTACCTTCCACCCCACTGCAGCTGACTCTTTCATGTAGACACAGAAATATCAATAAATCTCCTCTCTCTCTCTCTCTCTCCTTTCCTTCCTTCCTCATTCATATACACACCGTCACTGCTAATATCCCAATTCAACAAATATATATACATATCTCAAGCAAGTGACTTTAACTGCTGAGCCATCTCCCCAGCCCATGTGTACATATCAAATCAAAATTCTCTTTTCATTTGTGAAGATAATCAAAACTAATACAAATTCAGTAATTTTTTATTATGTTTTTAACTTTAAACCAAACAAAGAACTGTGCACCTTTACTTTCCCCCAGGACTGGGAAATTCTATCTAGCCATCAGCTTTCAAACTAAACAAAAATGCAAAGGAATCAGGGCTTATCCACTTATTTTCTCCAGTTTTTATATTACCATAACCATAGCAAGTCACATGTTTTCAATAATTAGTTTTTATCATAATTTCTGCAAAATTCTCCACATATCTTACCACATATAATCATATAACAGCCCTATGAGATAAATCACTATTTTTATTTTTCAGTTGAGAAAATTGAAACTCAAAGAGATTCAATAAATCCCTCTGGAAACAGAAGTTTTCAGTGGCAGAAGCTGCAATTGTATTTATAGTGAATCTGGCCCCAAAGCTTACCTCTATAACTGCCAACATAGGCCATGCATCTGTAACAATATACTTATTATTTTACATAGAATGGTGGAATGGTAGAATGAAAGAACTAGAAAACAATGTAAGATAGTCTCTAGTCATTATAGTTATTTGAAAAAATGAAATGTAAGGTTGTGAACATTATGAGAATCAACCTCTCTTGGATGTAGTGTTCTTGCAACTTTTTCATATTTTTCTATATCACATAGTAAATTGCTTTTATTGTGTATATACTTAATAAATATGGATGATTGACTCTTCTGAATTATTCTATAAATACATATGACTGTAAGACACATGCATATGCATATATGTATATCAATGTCTAGTCAATGCATTTATAATAATACAGACTGTTGGAATAACAATAGGCCTGTCAAAACATAGCAAACGGACCATATTTTGTAGATAATTACAGTATCATTACCTTTGACATGGGTGGAATGGATGAGTGTCCTTTAACTACTGCCTGTCAGAGCCTACTTCTATCACTGCTCCCAAATTAAACAGTACTGAGCAGCTGCCTGTGGACTTAGCCAGCATTGCATGTTAATGCAGAAGCTTGATTGCCTAGATGATTATTGCCAACCCTTACTCAAAAATAGTAATTGAGCATGGGTTGAAAACATATCTACCCTACACACAGGCAGATGGCTTCACATTTTCTCTATAGAGTACCACCTCTGTGCAGAACAGAATAACTCACAAGCATTGGAAGGCTTTACTGAGCAGCAATTGTCTCTACTACATTTGATGCTCAGTTATATTCTCACATCTTCTTCTCCTTGCTGTTATTATCACAGTAGAGGATCTGCTCTCTCTGTATGCACCCTAGAGCAAAGATTTTTTTACTCTTATCATCAGCATAGTGGCTTTGCATTTGAAAAGTGAAATAAAACTATGTGAAGCAGTTGCTCCCAAAGACCCAATAGTTCAAACAAACCAATAAATTTTGAATGCTCTGTGGGAGTACTGTAGAAGTCCTAGCTTTTTTTAGACTAGCTCTTTGCCTGCCTGAATGCAAAGAATTACTAGAAGCACTGTGAAAATAAGATCTCTGGGATACTGATTTCTAAGTAATCTAACTTTTGAAAAGAAATAAAATAATCCTCCCAATGTCATCAACACCCACAACTTCCATGGACAAGCCTGTATCTCTTTCCTGAGGCACTCTCATACAGAACCACTCATGTTTGCAAGACCTGGAATGTGGCTTTTGCCTAGGCACACCATCGCTTTTCAGTAATACTCAAAGACAAAACATAATTTCATGGCCTTATAGGAAAGCTACTCTTCCTACAAATCACACTAATCCAAATTTCAATCTACCCTCCCTGTTTCTGTTTAAATAAGCAAAACTAGGAATAAATTGTTCTAAGCTTTTTTGTTCTTTCTAGTTCTTTTCTCAACCATCTCCCTTCTCTAGTCTGTGTTTATAAGTCAGAAATATTGCAGTGGAAAATCAATTGTGTCAGTTTCAGTATTTTTTCGTACATTTGGAATGGGCATCAATCCTCACCCTCAGCATAAGAAGTAAACAGGAGCTCAAAGGTGAAGACCATAGGGTTTCTATTCCTTGAAAATCCATGCCTAATGTGGTGAAGGTGTCATTGGCTGAAATGGAAAATGGGCAGCCAAAAAGAAGGACAGATAAGGATTAGGTTTATATGTGAAAACATTTGGAAGTCGAATGAAAGCCTGCATTTAGGAAGGAAATAAAGGGACTGTTGTCTGTCAAAACATAAAATGTCATATGATGTGACTACATGTTTGAGCTGTTTGTGTGACATTTTTTGTTACCCTCTCAGGCCTCTGAGCACATAAAATGATGACAGAGAATGGGCTTATGCCAAGGAAGAAGAAGTGAATAAAAGAGTCACATTTTGATGTACGACTGGTTAATTTTCAACTATCTGAAATTACACAGAGGTTGTCAGTACTGCTTAATAAACCACCTTGGAAGAGTTGGGTGAATAATTCAGTTTCTTTCCCTGAAGAGAGTATTATCACTACCTGAGCTATCTGGCTTCAAGGAAAAGATAGACCCATGTGGTTAATGTACTTCTGGTGTAACTGAGTGAGCTCTCTGCCCTTTGCATTGGTTCAGTTCCCCACCCCACTGACACTCTGGCATGACGCATTGGCCTTTTCTACGTGCAATGTTCACAGTCACAAAATGTGGATAATTTCTATTCAATACACATATACAGAACAAGTAATTAGTTTTTCAGTTCATTTAACCTGTTGATTTTTTTTTATTAATTAGTTTTGTACTCAGCAAATACAATCAATTTGGTACCATTATTAGGCTCATCCATTACCTACCCCCTTCCCTTGGCCCCTCCTTGCTGAGGTATTTGGGTCATGCATTCTGGAGCTAGGCCACAGTTATGGGTAGGATAAATGTCTGCATATCATGACCCAATATGTGGCTCTAACATTCTTTCTGCCCCCTCTTCCGCAAAATTTCCTTGAGCCATGTTGGGTTCATTTTTGGTCTGCTTCAGTGATGAGGTGTTGGGGGAGTCTGGATCTCTGGATCTCTGATTTGGTAGGAGTTGATTTTTCTCTGTGTTGATCTCCTTCACCCTTGTGCTGGTATCTGGTTCACCAAGAAAACAGCGCTCTTGCTGGTTTCGCCCACTATTCTTAGTTTCAGCAGGGGCACTTTTGAGGTATGATGGGGTGGCTCTCTCCTTAGGATTTACATCTATCTGAAAAAGAGAAGCAGATTCTCCAGTGGAGACTAAGTTAGCACCAGACAAATGAGATAACCCTTACTTTTTTATAGAGAATTTAATAGGTATAGGCCCTCTTGTAGCCCACGATTGGTGATAACTTGATAATGGAAAGCGGGCTTAAGTTTGGATATGGTTCTGACTTGTTTCCCAGCTCCAGTTATGGGTTCTGTTCCACTGAGGGGATCAGTTAGCCAAATCAAGAGCAGTTGGTTCCTCACCATGGCTGTGTGCCACTATTGCACTTGTGTGGGCATCACAACAGGTTATTTGCTGCTAAGTAGGTTAGACCATGAGTTGCTTGGACAGATATTGGTCACTTTCCCCCAGTCGCCCATGTATCCCCCTATGGCACCACACGAGCTGACTGTCTGTGGACTAACTGTCTTCCAACTTCAGGCCACGCCATTCCATTTTATGTGTCAACCACATAAGGTGATGATTTTTAAGTATTAAGTAGGGTAAGCAAAATCTTGGTCATGCCTTGAACCAAAGAGCTCAATAATTGATATCGCCTAACACTGGGTGATAAGAGCACACAACGGATTGTAAGTATTATAAAAACAGGTTGAAAGTTTTAAATTATCAAGGTTATTATTCTTTGTTTATTATAGAAAACAAGGAACATGAATACATATGTAATTTATTTCATATTTATTTGTTAATGATTCTTGGATACATATGATTAAACAGTAATATTTTTCTCAGCTTAGGAGGCAATTAATAGTTACCAGTTATGCCATAAAATGACTTTACTAGAAATAAATTTTATGGCTTTTTTGATGTCTGAGCCATGTATTATGACAGAAGTACTTGTCTATTTATAAATACCTATGTATACACTTAATGAGTTTCCAATTTTTCCTTCCCTTAAAGAACCCTAGCAGTAAAATAGCTATCTTGATATTGAAAAAATATATGTACTTAGGCATCATCTGCCTTTCAAAGAGGCAATATACAGTAGTCCTTTCTAAAAGTCTGTTACAAAAATTTCTCTAGTCTCTAGTATATTGAGCTTGTTCACTGCTTACTAGATAAGAGACAGGAATTAGCTCAAACCAGGATCACTAAGGAAGGCCCTAAGAGGGACGTATGCCTGTTATCCTGTGACTTTACCCACACCAATCTAAAGTTCTAACTCTGTTTTCCTTCTCTGTATTATACAGGGGTGGAGGAGTAGGGAAATAGGGCTTGTCTACTGAGGAAAATGAAGGTGTTTTATTCATTTATTTATTTACATTTTTTTTGAAATAGGTTCTCACTATATATCAGAGGGTGACTTCACTATGTATACCAGGCTGACCTTGAAGTCAAAGCACTTCTCTTGCCTCAGTCTCCTGAGTACTGGGATAACAAGTGTGTTCCACCACACTTGGCTGGAACATTTGTGTTCATTGACTCAGAGGCAGCAGCACTTGGCTAACAGCCTACAGCAATCACGCATTGCTGAAAGCCCATAGGTCTGATACTTCATGAGTACTCAGTCCCATCATCCAACAAGGCAGTGTTATCAGCTATCTTTCCAAAGTCCTGTTGTTACTGCAGTAGAGTTCTTGGTGATTAGAGAGGATGATGTAGAGGCATTATGCTGAGGCAGAATCTAGAAGAGAAACCCAAATTTGTGAATTTGTGAGGAAGTTGACATGGGCAATATGAGATCAGGTCTCTCTTGCCTTATTCCTTTCACATGCACAGGAGCTCTTAAAGTTATGACTGTGGTCATGGGAGCCATAACGTCTTCCCAGTATGGCATGATTTACCTTTTCACCATAAAGCTTGGTGAACTCTCTCCACTTTTGAAAGGAATAAACAAAATAACCCATCTGTTTTCTACATATTGCTAATAAAGATTTTATCTTTGCTTACACAAATCTGTTCCTCTATTTAGGAAGAAAGAAGGAAAATTCCTTATTGTGCTACTTAGTCTAGCCTATGTACTTGAACATGGATTATTTAAAGTGAAACTTCTGATTGGTTAAGGATTCTCTTTGCTGCCTATTTCCAGGACCTTTAGATAAATGTTCAAGATAAAATTTATTGTTCATCTTCTGAATAGTTACAACAGGTGGTCACTGTAAGCATGGTTTTGTATCAATGTCATAATTTGTGTGAACTGAAAATCATATGATGAATATTTTAAAATTCATATGATCAGATTTACTTATATCAAAATTAAAAGGTCATTATATTTGGAAGGCCAAAGAAACTGTCTTGATTCTGAATGAAATTATCAGGAAAGCTAGAGATCTATCTCAGTGATGAGCATTTATATAGAATGCATAAGGCCCTGGCTTCAATTCCCATCATCACAAATAAACAGAAACAAAGAAATACAAAAAACCATTACAGGAAAAAGTCATACTGAGTGAATTCACACAAACATAGAAAGACCAGTGCTGTCTGTTTTTCCTTATATGTAGTTCCTAACCTGGAATAGCTTGATTTGCAGGTGCACTTAACAGGCAACTCAAAGGACAGATAATAAAGGGTAGAAGGTTCTCGGGAGTGGGGGCAAAGAGAGGTGAGAAGAGATCCACACAAAACTAAAGCCAACATGAATTAGTACCATAGAAAACTTTCTCCTGGTTAGCAAACTAAAAGATATAACCCTCAATATAAGTAGAGAGCAAAGTGGATCACCTGGGCAGAAGGGCCTCAGAGAGGGAAGGAAGAAGCCTAATCCTAAAACTATCGGTTCTGGCACATTTCCCAACGCCAGTAATTATACCCCAGAGTGAGCTATTAGTCATAGAGACCTATGAGGTCCCCAAATAAGGCAGGCTTCTGCAAAAGCACTTGATTACCTTCCAGAGCTAAAAGGTAGGACTCTGTTGCTGAAGATACCATAAGCTGCCTATACAGGACATTGAGAGATCTTGCTGGAATTTAGAAGGAAGCCAGCTCGCTGATGGCTACCCCTCATAATGCTGGAAAGTGCTACATTAGCTACTGGGGCAGAAATGATCACCAACATTGTGAATAAGCAGGGGATCCTAGTAGATACAAAATCATCCAGCAGGATAAGATGTACACACCTGTGCAATAGTCACACTCGGCCTATACGTATAAGCAATGGCTCTCTGATTGGATAAAAGACCTACTCAATGGGAAGTTACTCATAGCCCATCTGAGAACCAAGTTGGGATCCAACTGAGACAAAAGTTATAGACTCCAGGGGGAAGATACCACTAGTCTTTGGACAAAAAAATGACCATGCCCATCAAAAATCTTTCTTAATTAACTATTCTTATCCCCTTTTAACCCATACTGCTCTCACTCTCCATTGAAGAATCTATTTTCTTTATATTTCTTTATATATATATATATATATATAAGAGAGAGAGGGTAGCAAAAACCAGGGAGAACCAAAATCCAACATAAATATCAAAGATAGCTGACTCCCTATCATGACATTAGCCACCTCTCACACATCAGCTAGGGTTCAGGTAAAAACCACAGAGGAATCAGTGAGTTGAGCAAGACTGCTCTTTTCATGGCAAACCTGACGACCGCACCAGAAAGATGATGATAGACACTGAGGACACTCAAAACATATAAAGCAGAAATCCAGAAGTTGCTGAGAGCATAACACTGAAGTAGACTTATAACCAAGGTTCAGGGAACATTGTGGAAGAGGGTATGGAAAATTATAAGCCAAAGGGTAGGAAGGAGAATCAAGAGACATTGCCCCCCTCCAAAAAAATGACTGACTGCTACATTCATAATCCATAACCCCATGGTGAATATCAGCAACCACACTGAGGAAGACCATCAGTGGAATGGGGGCAGTGAAGAGCGGAATGAGACCAACTCATGATTTGTCTATATAACAAACTATTTAATTAATAAAAATAAAAATTTAATAAAAAAAACCAAAAAATATATTGGTCTATGGTATGGCCCATTGACTACTTCTCTTTAAATATTCTATTATATAAAACCTTGTTTATCATTTAAGAAAATTTTACTGAAATATTAATAACTATTGAATAAAAAGAAAAATACAGAGAGAAATATGTAACTAGCAGAACAAATTAGAGGAGGGAAATAAAGAAAGAAATAAAAGAACTCTAAAATCTTAGCATGAATCTTATTCTAATTACACATATTAATATTTATTAAATACTTTTTGTCATGTACTTTACATATTTTAATTTTAATTAGTATTCTTAAAAGCTCTATAAAGTAGACATTATTATTCTAAATGTTAGAGATAAGTGTTTGGGACTCAGAGTCTGTGAAGCTAACCTTAGCAGTTGCTAAATAACAAAGGACTAAATTTGAGCCTTAAACTCATTGATTTTGAGTGTAGATTCCCACCCTGTCCCATACACAAACACCTTACTAGCTACCATTTGAGCTAAGCTACATGATGTTTTGTGCAAATAACTCAACAACTTGTGTTTCTGTGATTTGAGCTAACTTCCAAAGGGTTAAGGCCTATTGTGCTAACAAAATATGCACAAAGGTGCTCAAGTTCTCAACTTCAAATATTCACATCAGGAGGCTGGTATGACATAGAGTTAACATTGATGTTTCCATTTTTCTTCATCTCCTATGCTCTTCTCCCATATCTGACATGCCTGCCTAATCTTGAAAACTTAGCATTACAGAGAATTTGTATATCAAAGAGTCAAGTACACTCATTTGTAGTCCAAGAGGGTAAGTGAGGGTCAGATCAACGTTGGCCTGGACTCTGTCAGCAAGTTACTCCATTGCAACTCCACAGAGTGCCAAGACATCCAGAAACATGGATGTGGGATTCCAAATTCACTCCACCAATGACACTAAAAGAAAGAACCAATTATTTCACTTAGATGCATCCTTACAGTTAACATAAAAGGTGTATTCAAAGACACAAGACTTTCCCTTTCTTTCACAGAAAGGGAAAATGAGATGTAGGATAGTTTACAGAAGCCTTTCCTCAAAGGACTCTGTAAACAGAAGTGCTTCAAGAAGTCCAGGTTTCAATTTATGACACTGACTCATCTTGTGTTTTAGGATTTCTAGCAGTATATTTGGACAGCATGTCACAACATGCAGAAGAGATGGCTTTGGCTATCCTCAAGTTATGACAAAAGCTAATGAGCCTTTGGGGTCTTTCAATGGGGAAACAATGATTTTTTCTTAAATTTAAAATCTTGAGTATTTATTCAAAAGACCTTGGTTGGACTCAAGATTTTTCCTGAGTCATTCTTTTTTTTTAATTTTTTTAATTCATTTTTATTTATCTGAGAGTGACAGAGAGATAAAGAGGCAGATAGAGAGGGAGAGAAAGAATGGGCATGCCAGGGCCTCCAGCCACTGCAAACGAACTCCAGATGTGTGTGCCCCCTTGTGCATCTGGCTAACGTGGGTCCTGGGGAATCAAGCCTCGAACCAGGGTCCTTAGGCTTCACAGGCAAGTGCTTAACCACTAAGCCATCTCTCCAGCCCCTCCCCAGTCATTCTTGAAGGTGAGTCACATGCAAAGGCTCTTTGAAACACAATTATTTAAGTCTTAGCAAATAGTATTTAACTTATTATAAGCACTGGAGAAAAATTAATATTAGAACAAGTTGTATAAAGAAACTTTATGCATTGGTCAATTTTGCTCCATGAATTATTTTCTTGTGATCTCCATTTGAGACTTTTGGGAACTTGTTACACTGTTGAAGAGAGTGGAGAGGAATTAATTGAGATCATACCTTGATGACTAAAATATTTTCAATGCTATATATGTGCAACATATATATATATACACACACACACACATATATATATATATAGTGTTGCAAAATGTCACTTTCACAGGTCTCACTATTTCAGGGACTTGACAGAGAAGGTACTGGATATTAGCTTTCATAGATAAATCTTTCTAAGGACAGAATATTTTAGATATAAGTCTAAATTCAAAATTCAAGTAGGAATTTTTCCACAATATGTCCCAAATCCATATCTGTGCATTGTGCTCCAGTACATGGTAGAGTTTCATATTACTTTTGGTTGTGTCAATAAACCCTATTGTTATCTCTGTGTTTGGATTGACCAACATCATCACTGATGGTCTGGCCTACCAACTGATCACTATTGACTGGCTAAAATAAGTAGGTCACAGTTGTTAGTTACATTGCTGTCACTGAGTAACTGATAGGAAGCAACTTAAGGAAGAAACGGCTTACTTCAGTTTGCAGTTCCAGAGGAACAGTCCATCAGAACAGGCCCGGCATGGCGGCAGGTGCAAAGGTGGCTGCTCACATTGCATCCACCTGCAGGAAGCAGAGAGATCAAGCAGGAAGTGGGGCCAGGTTATAAAACCTCAAGACCTGCCTACATTGATGCACTTTCTCCAGCAGTGCTCCACCTCTCAAGGGTTCCACAGGCTTCTCAAACACTGCCAACAGATGGACACCAAGTGCTCAATCACATGAGCCAATAGGGAATATTTTACATTGAAGTTACACTTGCATTCTCCAACTTATCAACAGTGTAAATATGGTAAGGCACAATGTGACTTAATTATATAATATTTAATTTTGACTAGAAATTAATCCACTTCTATAAATTTGAGGCAATGCTTATTTTAAAGAAAAAGTTCAGATTATAAAAGCTTCAGATATGTAAATATGTAAGATAAATGTACATGGCCAAAATTATAAAAAGAAAGTACTGGACTGGAGAGATGGCTTAGCCATTAAGGGCTTGCCTGTGAAGCCTGAGGACCCCCAGTTTGAGTCTCTATTCTCCAAGACCCAGGTTATCCAGATGCACAAGGGGGCACACATGTCTGGAGTTTGTTTGCAGTGGCTGGAGGCCCTGGCATGCCCATTCTCTCTCTATATCTGCCTCTTTCTGTCTCTGTCTGTTGCTCTCAAATAAATAAATAAAAATAAAAAACAAAAAAAATTTTTTTAAAGAATAAAAGTACTAAAAGTCTTTTGATTTCACATGTTTATTCATCCTGTTTTGTTATGGTTTGCTTCTGTAGTCATTTTGTTTTTAATGGTTGAGTCACAGACTGCTAAAGCTACCAAAGGATAAAGATGACATGTCACCTGTGAATGTGGGAGAAATTTCTAGAGTCCCTTTAAAGATAAAAGGTAGAACACTCCTTTGTATGTAGATATTTGGCCATTGGGACCAGAATCATCTTCAAAGCAATTCCAAATAATGCAAGATCCAGGCTGTGTTTCCTGTAGTATATAGGGAACACCACAGTGCTTTGCCTCGAACCTTCTTCATCTTGTATGTAGAGGAACTCTCAGTGTCCCTTTTAGAAACATCTTTTTTTTTGTTTGTTTGGTTGGTTGTTTTTCCATGTAGGGTCTTGCTCTACATACTTCTTAGGCCTCACTTAAGATATGCTGCCAAGCATATCTTAGGGCTGGATTTCAAGATCTGTCCCCAGTGACATCTCTTCCCCAGTAGGGGTCCTCTCACTGGCAACAAAGATTCAAGTCCAAGTCTATGGGGCCATATATTCAAACTACCACAGGTCATTTATAGGTTCTGAATGGAGCCTGAATTAACCACCCATGACACTAAGTTTAACCACCACAAAACCAGGCTCACGTTTAATCCTTCCAGGAATCTTAATTCTAGGAAAGAGAACTTCTGCCTAGGGAGGGACTCAGGGTGCTGAAAACATATCTAGGGAAATCCTTTCAGCAAGAGATAAGGACAGGCCATGTCATTCTCTGACTTCTGGAAAAGTGAAAGGAAAGCTCAAAGACATTCCTTCTTTTTACTGTCGGCAGCCCACTAAAGTGCCTTGACTTCTGTGAATTATTAAAGCTGTTAATTTGCATAGGTTCATAAAGACAGTGCCATATGCAATACTCTATCTTTCTGTCCTCCTGTCCCAGTTTATCTGGTGCTCACTTCCTCTGGGGTGCACTACATACCGTATGTAAACTGAAGTTGTGCAATACATGCAGTAGGTAAACTGAAACTTCTCAGGTGCCTTACATGCTGTAGGTAACTACAGGTGTATCACATGATTCATGTCAGTTACAGATTCTCAGGTACAGGCACACTGTGTGTAACTGCAGCTTCCTAGGTGTCCTACATGCTGTAAACTGCAACTTCTCAGGTGTACTGCATATTGTGTGTAAGCTGCTGTCTCTTAGGTGTGCTTCACACTATATGTAAGTACAATTTCCTGAGTGCACTACATGCTGTGCATAACTGTATTTTCTCCAATTCTAGCAGAATTAAAGTTGTTATTTGTTCTCATTTTTCAAAATTTGGGTTTCTATTCATGGATATTTAAAGTTTATAAATTACAATAATGCTTTGAAGTACTTACTTTCCATTTTAGAGTCCAAGTATGTCAAATATGACACCTTCTCAGTAAATATTGTGACTTAAAGAGAATGCTTGTTTCAGAAGAACAGTGGCAACTTTCTAATTGACATGTGAATGAATGCATGTTTAAGAGAAATCAATTTCATGTAATCCTTTGAAATGGTAGTTAAGGCATGTAAGCAACTGCTGTGTTCACATTCAGGTGGCATTGAGTGGAAACAGTTTAACACAGGCTGCATGGCAAAGACCCAATTGGCAGTGCTTTCGTTCTATAGGAGAACTTCTCACCTCATGGTCAGGGAACTTCCGGGTTCTTACACACTTTAAAATGTCCATGAGACCAAAAGTGTTTTATTATTATTTTTAAAATATATTTTTGCCAGGTGTGGTAGTGCATGCCTTTAATCCCAGCACTCGGGAGGCAGAAGTAGGAGGAACACTGTGAGTTTGAGGCCAGCCTGAGACTGCGCAGTGAATTCTAGGTCAGTCTGGGCTAGACCAAGACCCTATCTCAAAAAGCAACAACAATATATATATATATATTTGACAGAGAGAAACAGGAAGAGAGAGAGAGAAAGAGAGAGAGAGAGGGAGAGAGAGAAAGAGAGCATGTCAGTGCCTCCAGCCACTGCAAATGAATTCCAGATGCATGCACCACCTTGTGCATCTGGCTTATGTGAGTTCTGGGGAATCTAACCTGGGTCCTTTGGCTTTGCAAGCAAATGACTTAACCAACTAAGCCATCCCTCCATCCCCAAATTTTTGTTATTTTTATGTATTTATTTTTTAACATTTTAACTTTTTTATTGGTCAGTATAAGGAAACAGAAGAGAGTCAGAGAGAGAAAGAGAGAGAGAGAGAGAAGAGAGAGGGAGAAAGAATGGGTGAGCCAGAGCCTCCAGCCACTTCAAACTGACTCCAGGTATGCACACCACTGTGTGCATCTGGCTTTACATGGATACTGGGGAATCAAACTCAGGTGTTTGGGCTCTGCATGCAAATGCTTAAATCACCTAGCCATCTCTCCAGTCCCAGAGGTGTTTTATAATGAGCTAATATGTTAATTTTCTTCATAAAGGTCCGGTACAATTTTCTAGGAGACATATGATGTATGAGATCATTATAGGTTGAGTTGAAAAGCAAATCTAAAAATCTAGCACTATTCTGTTAAATTAGACAATATTACAATTTGTATAAATGTATAACAATACTACTCATGTTTTGAAAAAAGTATTTTAATAAAAATATGACATTTATATCAAAATGTAATGGGATTATTAATTTCTCTACTATATTTAGAATAGAATTATTAAGAGACAGAACTCATATTAACTCAAGTTTTGGGGATATATTCATAAAAAATTTATATAACATAAAGCAGTCTGAGACTGAAGTATTTGAGAATACTCTTTCATAGCACCAGAGTCCCCACTTTTATTACAGTAATTTATTTATTTATGTGTATATTTATTTGAGAGAGTGGGGGAAGAGAGAGAGAGAATGGGCATGCAAGGTCTTCTATCACATTACAAACTCCAGATGCATGCACCACCACTTACATATGGCTTACATGGATTCTGGAGAATCAAACCAGGGTCCATAGGCTTTGCAGGCAAGATCTTTAACCACAAACCATCTCTCCATCCCTATAGTAATTTTATTTAGTTTATTTGTGTATGGATGTGCATGTCATACTGTGATTGTGTTTAGGTCAAAGGGCAACTTTGGAGTGTTTATGCTCCACATTCTTTGAGACAGAGTGTCTTGCTGCTGCAAAAGGACTGCCAGACTGTAAAAGAATATGAGACAAGCTGGTCCATGAGCTTGAGATTCTCCTGGCTCAGCATCCCATTGTTAAAGATCATAGATGCATGTGCCATTTTGCATGAGGCTTTACGTCTTTACGTCTTTACGTCTTTACATGGGTGCTAGGGAATTGAACCCAAGACAGCAAGTTTGAAAGCAAGCAACTTTAGATTCTGAGACATCTCCTTAGACCTGTTTCTTTTTGACACTTCACTTGCTAATGACACCCATATACAAATGAAAGTGGCACTTACTAGAAATATTACCAAAATTACTGTTTGGTTATATGGGAAGCTTAAGTCCATGTAGTCCAGGCTGGCCTCAAATTTGTTATGTAGCTGAGGATGACCTTGACTTCCTGATCCTCCTTTCTCAAGTGCTGAGATTATAAGCATTCACCATGACACCTGGATCTTGATCTATATTTCTTATATTGGTCATTAATCAACTAATCGTAGCCAACAGAAAAAGTTTATAGTATTACAATTCTTCCTAATTTTTCATCCCTGCATAATTTTAATAAGAGCCTAACTTTTCACTCAATTCAAAGTGCAAGTTGCTTGGTATATATTCTACATACAAAAATGGGTTAATGACTTAATTATAATTAATATTACTTCCTCATTAAAGTTTGTTTGATAAAATTATTAAATCTTGTTACATTTTATTTTTTAATATTTTATCTTCTATTTTTTTATTTGAAGGAGAGTGACAGAGAGAGATATAGAGAGGAGAAGAGAGAAAATGGGTGCACCAGGACCTTCAGCCCCTGAAAACATACTCCAGGAACATGCACCATCTTGTGCATCTGGCTTTATGTGGGTCCTGGGGAAACAAACCTCCGTCCTTTAGCTTTGTAGGCAAGTGTCTTAACTGCTTAGCCATCTCTCCAGCCCAATATTTTTCTTATTTTCATATTTTATAATTACCATTAATTTCAGCAAAATTATGTTAACAAATCATTGTTACAGTAGCCAGCAGGTCACCTCCACAGAGGCACACAGACTGGACAGATATCTTTGATGAACATTTGATCCTCTGTGAGAATGTGCTCAAGTTCTTTAACTTCTCTATGCCTGTATTTGCTCAGCTGAAATTCAGAAATAAAAGTAATGTTGTGTCATGCATATTAAATAGATTAATATTTATAAAGTTGTCTTATAAGTGAACTTAGCATGCAAGGTGGTTTGAATAGATGTCCCCCAATTGGCTTGAGAGTTTATTAAAGTTTGTAGTTCAGATCTGCAGCCACCTGGCTAGAGAAGGTGTCACTGTGGGTGGATTCCAAGCTCCTAAGGTGTGTAGGTGGATTTAGAATTCCAGTCTAAAAATATGCAAAGTTGGGGCTGGAGAGATGGCTTAGCGGTTAAGCGTTTGCCTGTGAAGCCTAAGGACCCCGGTTCGAGGCTTGATTCCCCAGGACCCACGTTAGCCAGATGCACAAGGGGGCGCATGCATCTGGAGTTCTGTTTGCAGTGGCCGGAAGCCCTGGCACGCCCATTCCCTCTCTCTCTCTATCTGCCTCTTTCTCTGTGTCTGTTGCTCTCAAATAAATAAATAAAAAATGAAGAAAAAAATTAAAAAAAAAATAAAAATATGCAAAGTGCTTGAGCTTTGTTTGGAATTCCTGAAGTGTTTTGGCAGTGGCTTTTCTCTCTCTCTCTGCTTGGTCCTGTGAAAGGAGGCAAATTTCTTCTGCCATTATAGAACTTCCCCTGGATCTGAAAGCTTCAAACAAATTTCATTCCTTCCACAACTGTGCCTGGTTTGGAAGTTCATTCCAGCAACCTGAGGCTGTTCGCTACAGAACTGGTATGGAGGAGTGGGAGTTGCTGAGATGGATCTGGCCATGTGGATTTTGGTCGTTTGGAACTTGTGTGCTGGAGGAATGGTAAACTTGGTGCTTGGAACTGAAGATGCCTTCTTGATCAGTAATCCAAGTTTTATGGACTATTCTTGAAGGGTTAATAGCCTTCCCCCAAAACTAGAGAGAGCTAAAGAGTTAATAACTAACCTTAAGATTAGAAGGCATCTAGTATTTCCTAGACAATTCTGCAAAAAAGCCTATTCTTAGCAAGGACACAAATAACTTTGACTCCTTATCTACTTCCACTGGACCTGCAGCTGATTCATTCTGTTTGTATGAGGATCCTCCTTAAGTTTGAACCCCAGCCTGACTCGGTGCTTCAGCCTTCATCCAACAGGAAGTGATGAATGTTTTCGACATCAATGTGAACCTGACTGCAACATAACCAAGTTGATTCAGGGGTTGATTAAAGTTTGTAATTTAGACCTTCAGCCACCTGGCTAGAAGAGGTGTCACTGTGGACAGATTCTAGTGTCTAGTGCTAAGGTGTGGGGGTGGATTTGGAATTCCAGTCTAAAGATATGCAACACACTTGAGCTTTTCTGATGTATGCTTGCTTGCTTGCTGGTGGTGGACTTTCTTTTTCTCTGCTTTGGCCCATGAAAGGAGGCCAACTTTTTCTGCCATTATGGAACTTCCCTTGGATCTGTAAGCTTCAAATAAGTTTTCTTCCCCCTTTAACTGTGCCTGGCTTGGAAGTTCATTCCCACAAGCTGATGCTGTCTTCTATACCATGCTCTCAGAGGCCACTAATTAAATATTATCAGTTATCAACTTGTGTTCCAAAAAATGTTGTGTTACTGTGCTATTTAAATATATTTGGAAATGTGAACCCTTAATCTTGTGCTCATTTTCTCTGCTAAACATTAAGAATGGCATGTTTAAAACACAAACACAAACATGAGAGGAGAAAAATAATAAAGCTCAGATTAGAATGGACACATTAAAACTTGGAAACATCCTAGAGTAATGTGAACACATCCAGATCATAAAGCACCTGAAAGACAACATCTGAGAGTGCCTCACCTATCTGGGCCAAAGAGAGAAGTAGAGTTTAAAGTTATATGAAAGCTGACATAACTTTTGAATAATCATTACAGTTTTAGCTGCTCTCAAAAAAATGTTTGAACAGGCAAACACAGACTCATATTATGTGGTCTAGCCAAAAGCAAAGAAAGAACATGTTTAACCCCTGTGGTAGTTATAATGGATATCCCCTAAAAGATTCAGGAATTCATCAAAGCTTGTAAGCCACCCAGCTGAAGAAGGAGTCACTATGGGTGGATCCTAAGATCCATCCCTAAGGTGATACTGGGGCCCTATTCTGAATTCAAACCTAAGATATGAAGAGTGCTTAAGTTCTTCCAGGGGTTCCCAGAGTATGCTTATTTATGGTGCTGGTGGTGGAATTTCTCTCTGTGTGGACCTGTTAAAGGGGTCCAGCTTCTTCTGCTATTATGGAACTTGCCCTGGATCTGTAAGCTTCAATAAATCCCTTTCTCCCATAAACTGTGCCTGGTTTAGAAGTTCATTCTGGCAATGTGAAGCTGACTACACCAATCCCCTTCTGTAATTTTGCAAGCCATAGTTTCCAACAAGATAAAATTCCCATTCTACTTGTTGTGACACTAAATCCTCTTAATGAGGATACAATATGGACTGGATGGACTGTACTTGTCATTGCTAAAATGTGTTAAACATGTTCCAATACCTCACATTCTAGTTTCTGAGCCCACCTGTAATGCATGGATGGGCTTCACTAGTTGATGGTAAAGTGTGATATCCTCTTTTCTTACCTTCAAGTTTATGTGTGATGGATGACAACACAGGATGTCTAATATACTTCATAGTTCTGGTGCTTTCTTTTTCTTGAACATTACCTACTTTCAGCTACTTTTATGAAAAGAAGTGCATTACCAAGAAAAAAAAAATAACTCTGATTATTTCGTTTTCTGTATTTGACCCATATGGAATACAACTAGTAAGATGAAGTAAGAACAACTATAATTAATAACAGAAAAATTGATTTTTCTTTGGAACGTATGGCAGAAGTAAGGATGCTACATTTTTTCAGTAATATAGTCTAGTGATGGGGTAGGGATGCCTTTGTCTATGGTGTAAGGAAAGGAATATCTTACTTCTGAAAGCTTACTCTAAGAGTAGCCCCTTTCATTGGATACCTCATTTGAGGTTAACAATTTTTAAAATATTTTTTTAATTTATTCATTTGTAAGCAGAGAGACAGATAGAGAGAAAAGAGACAGAGAGAATAGGTGCACCAGGACCTCCAGTTGCAGGAAACAAGCTCTAATGCATGCACCTCTTTGTGCATCTGGCTTTCTGTGGGTACTGGAGAATTGGACTTAGTTCATTAGACTTTGCGGGGAAGCACCTTAACTGCTGAACCATATTTCCAGCCCTAGAAGTTCTTTAAAATAGTGAAATTTAAAGTCTGAAATAAAGAGAAATACAAATTTTGATGTACATAACACAGGGAAAAAATCTAGAGTTGATATTCCAAACTCAAAATACTTGAAATACTAAGCCCCAACCTGTCATTGTCCACATGAACACTTAAACAAGTGATTCTCAAATAAAGGAAGTCCATTTTGATGATAATCATCAAACTTCCTTCAGTTTACTTTATAATCACAGGCTTGAATAAGACACTTTTGTCATTTTTGTGATAAACTATATAAGAAGCAACTTAAGGGAGGAAATAGTGTTTTGGTTTATAGTTTCAGACTATACATTTCATCTTGGTTCGAAAAAAAAGGCAGCAGAAATGACTCATGGCTCTGTTGGTAGTATCATGGGTCTGCTTGCTTACATCTCAGAAGAATAAAAAGAGGAGGCTGGATAAGAACTGAGGCCAGGCTATAGATATCCACCCAACACAGGTGACCTGCCTCCTTCAATGAGGCTTCAACTCCTAAAAGTTCCCTAACCTCTCAAAATAGAGTCATCAGCTGAAGACCAAGTGTTCAACCACATTAGCCCATAGTGGACATTTCACATTCAAACCACTGAAGGTTCTGAATGCCACCTGGTTTGGGTTTATGCAGTGGTGAGCTGCGAAAGGATAGCACATCCTCACTTGTGGAGCCACAAAGAATCTTGAAGGGGGAAAGAAAGTCCCTCACTCATGGTTTCTGTACTGCTGCTGGCACATCTATCTTCTCCTTCATCATTACCACAGGAAAATAGCTCTCTAACATAACTTTATTTCTATGCAAAACTGGAACAACCATCAATGAGTTCTCCTGCCATGTTCTGGAGGGTACTAGAATCAGTGATTTCAGTGTTAGGACAAGAAAGGTTCACTTTTAAAAACAGTGTCACAAAAACAAGAACTTTATATCCTCCTACCCTGTAGGCTTATTCTTAAAGCCAGCTCAAACTGAACATGAAATTTCTCTGAAATTTGTCTTTCTTTACCAATAGACTGGGAGAGACTTGGCCAATCAAATATGAACAAGAATGGATGAAAGTGATCATTTAATGATTGGTATCAAGCTATTTAGCTTACAAGTGATAAGCAAGATTAATGAAAAGATACTTAGTTATAGAGGAATTAATAAAAAACTTATTAAATGATGAATAAAAATACTTGAGGGTGAGATATGAACTAACCAGGAAAATTGTAAAGAAGGAATTTGCTCATATTTAAGTTTAATGCCAGAGTGAGATTTCCTTGTTAAAATAAGTATTCTTACCTTTGGGCTTGTAAATCAACTTGGAGAAACAGAGAAACAAGGGTCTATATGTGAATATTTCCCCCACTGAGCCAATGAGGTTTTTTTTTTTTTTTTCTCAGACTGAACAATTCTGCCCTCTGCATTGAGAAAAAAAGTGTCGGAGCACATTCAAAATGAGCCTTTGAAGCAGGACAAGATCACTGTGTGATAGCACACAGAGAAATACAGACAGGGTCTCTCCTGGAAAGCAGAAAAGCATTTCTGACTAGAGAAACTGCATGGACATGCTGCAAATACACCAAACAGAGCAAAGAAAAAGGTAAACATAACCCTAAGAAATGTGTGTTGTGGAACTATGTATGTCTTCATTCCTATCCTCTTAGAATTGAAAATCAGTAATTACCACTAACATGCTATTTACAAAGGTTTCCCCAGTTTTCTGAAGAAACAAAAAGTTGTCAAAAAGCTACAGGTATTTGATCTCTACTAAATGCCTTAGAAAATCATGTATGACATAAATAATATATATTTTGTTGCAATAATATTACATTGTTTGTGAAGGAAAAAGATTTATGAATTATTATCAAAGAAGCCAGAGTGGGGAAATAAATTTTGAATATTATATTTGTGGGAAGACCAAATGAATACAGGATATAAAAGAACAGTTTAATTAGCTGATAAAAATGAGTAAAAAGAAAATGCAAGTTGATAAACTGAGAATTGCTCTTTCTTAGTGAAATGTTAATTTTAATTTTGGTCTATAAACATAGTGTACATTTTTATAACAATAATTATATATTTTATTAAATTTTTCATGACTATACTGGAATATAACCAAAGCTGATACTTTTTTTTTTTTTTACCAATAAAAAAATTAAATACCACAAAGAGGAAGTAACTTGCCCAGGACTGCAGAAACAGTGAACTGCAAAATCAACAGGAGCAGTCAGGTCATTGGGTCCTTGCAGAAGCTTGAGTTATGGTTTGGGTTCAAATCTTCCCCAAGGGTTTCTGCAGATGTGACCTCAAGGGGAATCAAGGATGACCTCTTTTTCTCTCTCCCTTGTCTCTCCTCATTCTCCCCTTCTCTCTCCATTTTCCTCTCTCCTCTATCCTTTTTGTTTTATGGCTTGGCCACAATGATGTACACAGTCAGGTATCAATCTCCTTTGTTACATGTCAATATGTACCGTGCCACCACATGTCCAAAGTAATGGTGCCAAGTGATTTGGAGTAAAATCTCTGAAGCTGTGAAAAAAGTAAGCCTAATTCTTCCTTGTATATTAACACCTTCAGGTATTTTGTCAAGGACACAGAAATCTATTTACCAAACTCTACTACACACAATTCAATGGTACCTCTAAAGTTAAATTTAAAGGATCTTTTCATTTAATCAAATTTCATAAAAGGTATATGCTGAGCTGGAGAGATGGCTTAGCACTTAAAGCACTTGCCTGCAAAGCCAAAGGACCTCAGTTCGATTCTCCAGGACCCATGTAATCCAGATACACAGGATGGCACATGTGTCTGGAGTTCATTTGCAATGGCTGGAGGACCTGGTGCACCTTTATTCATTCTCTCTCTCTCTCTCTCTCTCTCTCTATGTTTCTGTGTCTTTCTTTCAAATAAATAAAAATAAAATATTTTTTAAAAAGTATATGCTGCCATGGGCTGATATTTTGTTCTTCTTCATATATATGTTCATATATATATATATATATATATATATATATATTATATACTTTAAGATTTTAGTATATTAATATACATGATATTAGTGTGTATATATATATATATATATATATATATATATATATATATATATAATATATTTTTATATAAGTGTTGTATAAATTCTTAAAGCTTCTGGCCTATACCACCAAATATTGGGCTTTGTGGCAAAGCATGCATGAGGGGTTATGTACAGGAGTGGGTAGACTTCTGAAAGGTCTCATCCCAACAAGGACAGCAATCTCCCCATGGCTGGAGAGGTGATATTCCACATCCCTTTATTTTTCACTCTCTGTGTACCCTATCTTCCTGTGAGGCCATGAGGCCCTGTGTGTATATAAAGTCATGTGTGTATTCACTAGTCATCGTCTAGAATAAGAAGACAAATTTCTACATGTAAAAATATGAAAAGAAATTGAACCTTCAGATATTAGCTACCTTTATTATCTTTTGTTTACTTGAAACTTACATAGCCTTCACAGCTGCCAGTCAGACCTAGTAGCCAGCTAGTAACCATTTGGATCAAAGGCCATAGCCTTGCCTGAAGCCCTCAGTCCTTCATTCATTCACTAACCAGCAGAAACTCAGCATCTCAGACAATATTCGTGCAGGATAAAGAAGCTCAGTGAGAAGTTTTTTTGTTAGTGAGAGATCATGCCTGTGATTCTCACGACCCCAATCCAGATACTGCAAGTCTGTCTGGATTCTCAATCTAACCTTGGGGTCAGCATCTGTTGCATGCATCAACACAATACTTTGACTTCTTTTTTTTAAACAAATATTTTATTTTCCAAGGAGAAAGGGGGGACAGAATGGGTGCACTAGGGCCTCTAACCACTACAAACCAACTCCAGATGCATATGCCACTTTGTGCATATGACTATATGTGGGTAATGGGAAATGGACCCCCCATCCTTAACCTTTGTTGATAAGCACCTTAACTAGTGAGCCATCTCTGCAGCTCCTCACCATAATTCTGTTTCTTAAAAGGGTTTGACTAATTACTTACTCCTTAATATAGACTCATATTCCCAATGAAGGAGAATAATCATACATTTTTTTTGAGGTAGGGTCTCACTCTAGCCCAGGCTGACCGGGAATTCATTATGGAGTCTCAAGGTGGCCTTGAAGTTATGGTGATCCTCCTACCTCTGCCTCCCGAGTGCTGGGATTAAGGGTGTGCACCACCATGCCCGGAAATCATACATATTTTGTTGCATTTTAGAATGGTATCTAACTATATGACATTTTCTTAAAAACATATTTCCATCTTGGCCAGGCATGGTGGTGCATGCCTTTAATCCTAGCACTTGGGAGGCAGAGGTAGGAGGATTGCCGCGAGTTCAAGGCCACCCTGAGACCATGTAGTGCATTCCAGGTCAGCCTGAGCTACAGTGAGACTCTACCTCAAAAAAAAAAAAAAAAAAGTCCATCTTGAATAAACAAGTACAAAAAGGATGGACAATGTCTCTCAGAGTTTTTAATTATGGTTTTTTATGTCAATTTCAGTACCTCAACTACTTAATGCATAAAAATCTTTATATTATATTATATAAGCCCAGTAAAAATGTGCTACAATAACAATCACTAAGAAATGCACCACTACTGAGAAGTATTCCCCAAAATATCACACTGATGTGCAAGATAAGCTAAAGACAGAGATTATCTATAGAATGCATTTTAAAGGACATGAATTTTTCCCAACAATGAAAAAGAATATAACATTCAAACTAAGAAAAATATCATGTGTTTTCTTCATGGATATAGAAATTCTTTAGTAAAGAAATCATATATCAAGGACTGTATGAGTAGTGAAACTCAGAAGTTATGCACTTTGAGCACAGGACTCAGTACAGAAAGTGTGCAATTCTCAGTGAACTTAAGAATGATGTTCTCTCTTTTTTTTCTCCTTTTTCTTCTTTTTTTCTTTATTAGATAGTTTTGTATTAAGCAAATACAGTCAGTTTGGCACCATTATTAGGCTCATAGGTGACCTACGCCCCCCCCTTGGACCCTCCTTGTTGAGGTATATGGATCATGCATTGTAGAGTTAGCCCACAGTTATGGGTAAGCTAAATGTCTCTGCATATCATGACCCAACATGTGGCTCTCACATTCTTTCCGCCCCCTCTTCCGCAAAATTTCCCTGAGCCATGATGGGTTCATTTTTGATCTGCTTCAGTGATGAGGTGTTGGGAGCCGCTGAGGCTCTGGCTCTCTGATTTGGTAGGAGTTGATTTTTCTCTATGTTGATTTACTTCACCCTTCTGCTGGTATCCAGTTCATCAGGAAAAGAGCACCTTTGCTTGTTTCGCCAATTTTACTTAGTTTCAGCCAGGGACCTTTTGAGGTATGATGGGGTGGCTCTCTCCTTAAGATCTACATCTATCTGAAAAAGAGAAGCAGATTCTCTGACAGAGAGTAAGGTAGCACCAGGACAAAAGAGATAACAATTACTTTTTTTTATAGAGAATTTAATAGGTGTATGCCCTCTTATAGCCCATGATTGATGGTAGCTTGATATTGGCGAGTGGGCGTATGTTTGGATACGGTTCTGACTTGTTTCCCAGCTCCAGTTATGGGTCCCATACCACTGAGGGGATCAATTAGCCAAATTAAGAGCAGTTGGTTCCCCACCATGGCTGTGTGCCACTATTGCACTTGTGCGGTCATCACAACAGTTATTTGCTGCTAAGTAGGTTAGACCATGAGTTGCTTGGACAGATATTGGTCATTTTCCCCCAGTCGCCCATGTATCCCCCTATGGCACCACATGAGCTGACTGACTGTGGACTAACTGTCTTCCAACTTCAGGCCACGCCATTCTGTTTTGTATGTCAACCACATAAGGCGTCTTCTGCAGTAGGGTCTTACAACTAACCTTTGGTGGGTCATCAAGTACTCTCACAGAAATCTGTCTGTCTTTTAAAAAACTTGTAGGTCTCTCTGATCAAAAGCTCATTGTGGATGATAGCCCCATGCTGGTACTGGGAGGTACAGGTCAGTGACCACTGAGAAAATGAAGAAAAAGATAACTAATATACAAGAGTTACAGAGAAGAGAGAGAGAGAGAGAGAGAGAGAGAGAGAGAGAGAGAGGGAGAGGGAGAGAGGGAGAGGGAGAGGGAGAAGGAGGGAGGGAAGACGTAGAAGATTAAGGATAGTGTTGATCCTACACTCCCCAGTGTCTTGTGGTTCAGGTGTTCCCTGTAAGGGCCTGGTGAAGGATCAGCCATTTGGTCTGTCTTTTAGTAAGTAGAAGATTATGGTACCATTGCCCTTTGAGTCTAGATTTGTGTTTTCCACCACTTTGATATCCTCCCCTCCCTCCCCTTCCATCCTAGTGTCTAGTCCATGAGATACTTGCTGGATATGTAAGGCATCTTGGGTAGATTCAGGTTAGGTGCTGTAGATGAGTGAGACTATGTGGGGATTCTTCTTCTGTGATTGGGGAAGTTCACTGAGAATGATCTGTTCCAGGTTCAACCATTTTTCCTCAAATTTCATTGTGTCATTTTTTTCTTACTGCTGTATAGAATTCCATTGTAAAGATACACCACATCTTAGTTATCCATTCTTCTAATGATGGACATCTCGGTTGTTTCCAGCTGTTAGCTATTACAAATTGAGCCGCTACAAACATGGTTGAGCAAATCTGTTTAGCCTGTGGTTTGAAGGTTTTAGGGTAGATGCGCAGTAAGGGCATAACTGGGTCTGTTGGTATCTATATAGTCAAATTTTTCAGAAGTCTCTATATTGATTTCCAAAGTGGTTGGCCCATCCTGCATTCCCACCAACAGTGGATGAGTGTCCCTACTTCTCCACATCCTTGACAGCATTTATTTTTATTTGATTTTTTGATGTTTGCTATCCTTATTGGGGTAAGGTGGAATCTCATAGTTCATTTAATTTGCATTTCTCTGATGATTAGGGATGATGAACATTTTCTTAAGTGTATGTTTGCCATTTGTATTTCTTCCTCTGTGAACTGCCTGTTCAGTTCTTTGCCCCATTTTGTGAGAGGGTGTTTGACTTCTTACTGTTTAGATTTTTGTGTTCTTTGAAGATTCTAGTGAATAGGCCTCTATCAGTTGGATAACCCTCAAATATTTTCTCCCATTCTGTGGGTAATCTATTGGATTTGCTTATTGTATGCTTGTCATTAAAGAAACTCTTCAGCTTCCTGTGATCCCATTGGTTGAGTGATAGTTTAAGTTCGTGAGCTACTGGGGTTTTGTTCAGGAAGTCTTTTTCCATTCCTATATCATGGAAAGTACTTCCTAAATTTTCTTCCAGTAGTATTCGAGTTTCTGGTCTTATACTGAAGACTTTGATCCATTTGGACTTGAGTGTAGTGCATGGTGAAATGTGTGGATCAATTTTCAGTTACTTGCATATGGTTATCCAGTTTGTCCAGCACCATTTGTTGAAGATGCTGTCTTTTTTCCAGCCTATGTTGTTTGGGCCTTTATTGAATATCAAGTAGCTATAGTTGCCTGACCCAATGTGCGGGTCCTCAAGTCTATTCCATTGGTCTACACTCCTGTTTTTAGGCCAGTATCATGCTGTTTTTATTACTATGGCTTTGTAATATAGCTTTAGATCAGGAATGGTGATGCCTCCAGAGGTATTTCTTTTGCTTAGGATATGTTTGGATATGTGAGGCCTTCTGCCTTTCCATATGAAATTTGAGATCATTTTTTCTATCTCTGTGAAGAAAAGTGTAGGGATTTTAATTGGAATTGCATTAAATCTGTATATTACCTTTGGTAGGATTGTCATCTTCACAATATTAATTCTGCCTATCCAGGAACATGAGAGGTCTTTCCATTTTCTCAAGTCCTCCTCAATTTCTTTTTTGAGTATTTTTATGTTTTCATTACATGGATCTTTCACTTCCTTGGTTAACGTTATTCCAAGGTATTTTATTTTTTGTGGCAATTGAAAATGGGACTATGTCCCTTATTTCTTTCTCGGTATCTTTGTCTTTGCATATAGAAAAGCTACTGATTTTTGTGCATTGATTTTGTATCCTGCTACTTTGCTATAGGAGTTAATCACCTCCAGGAGTTTTGGGATGGAGTCCCTCAGGTCTCTTGTATATACAATCATGTCATCTGCAAATAAAGCTACCTTAATGTCTTCCATTCCAAATTGTATCCCTTCTATTTCCTTCTCCTGTCTTATTGCTTGAGCTAGGACTTCCAGTACTATATTGGAAAGCAGAGGTGAGGGTGGACAACCCTGTCTTGTTCCTGATCTTAAAGGGAATTCCTCCAGTCTCTCTCCATTAAGTATTATTTGGGCCTTCAGAGCTTTGTATATTGCCTTTATTAGGTTAAGATATGAACCAACCATGCCAATTCTCTCCAAAGTTTTGACCATGAAGTGATGTTGTATCTTATCAAAGGCCTTTTTTGCATCTATCAAAATGGTATTGTGGTTTTTTTGTTTAGCCTTGTTTATGTGGTGTATTACATTGACAGATTTCCATATGTTGAATCAGCCCTGTGTTCCTGGAATGAATCCCACTTGCTCAAGTTGGATAATGCTTTTGATGTGGTGTTTGATTCGGTTTGTGAGGATTTTGTTCACGATCTTTGCATCTAAATTCATCAGGGAAATAGCATGGCACTTTTCTTTTCCTGTGGCATCCCTGCCTGGTTTTGGAAATAGGGTGATGCTAGCTTCATAAAAGGAGTTGGGTAGCTTTCCCTGTTCACCAATTGTGTGGCACAGTTTGAGGAACATTGGTTTGAGTTCTTCCATGAAGTTTTGATAGAATTCAGCTAAGAAGCCATCTGGTCCTGGACTCTTCCTTTTGCGGAGATTTTTTATTACTTTTTCAATCCCATGAGTGTGATGGGTTGATTGAGGTGATTAATCTGCTCTGTGTTTAGCTTTGGTAGATGGTATGTGTCCAAGAATTTATCCATCTTCTCCACATTATCCAGTTTTTTGGAGTAGATGTTTTTGAAATAAGTCCTGATGATTCTCCCAATTTCACTTATGTCTGTTGTGATCTCTCCTTTTTCATTTTGAATTTTGTTAATTTTAAGCTTCTCATTTTTTTGCTTGATCAGATTTGTCAGGGGTTTGTCAATATTGTTTATTTTTTCAAAGAACCAGATCTTTGTTTTTTCAATTGTCTTAATTGTTTCCTTGGTTTCCAGTTCATTGGTTTTTGCTCTGATTTTAATTATTTCTTTCCTTCTGGATCTCTTTAGGTTGGATTTTCCTTGCTTTTCCAGCGCAGTTGTGGATGGTTAGGTTATTGATTTGGGACCTTTCTGTCTTTTTTATGAAGGCATTGAGTGCTATGAATCTTCCCCTGAGGACTGCTTTCATTGTGTCCAACAAGTTTTGGTATGATGTGTTCTCATTATCATTCAATTCCAGAAATTTTGCAGTTTCATTTTTTATTTCATCCACTATCCGTTTATTGTTTAAAAGTGTGCTCTTCAGTTTCCAGGTGCCATTGGGATTCTTGGTGGGTCTTTTGTTGTTGATGTCTAGCAATATAGCATTGTGATCTGATATTATGCAGGGAATTATGTCAATCTTCCTAAATATGTGGAGGCAGTCTTTGTGACCCAGTGTATGGTCTATTTTAGAGAATGTTCCATGGGCTGCTGAGAATAATGTGTGGTCTGTAGATTTGGGATGGAAAGTTCTGTAGATGTCCGTTATGTCTAAGTGACCTATGGTTTTGTTGAGCTCTCTTACTTCCCTGTTGAGTTTCTGTTTGGATGATCTGTCTATTACTGATAATGGTGTTTTGAAGTCCCCAGCTATGATGGTGTTGGTGGTTACTTCTGTTTTATTGTCAAGAAGGTTTTGTTTTATGAACTGTGGTGCTCTTGTGTTTAGTGCATACAGGTTTATGATTATAATATCCTCTTGATGGATCGTTCCCTTGATAAGTAGGAAGTGGCCTTCTTTGTCCTTTCTGATTATTTTGGGTTTAAAGTCTATTTTATCTGATATTAATATAGCTACACCTGCTTGTTTCTTATTCCCATAAGCTTGGAATTTTGTTTCCCACCCTTCCTCCCTGAATAGGTGTCTGTCTTTAGTGGCGAGGTGGGTTTCTTGAAGGCAACAGATTGAGGGGTCTAATTTTTTGATCCATCCTGTTAGCTTGTGTCTCTTGATGGGTTAATTAAGGCCATTAATATTTAGGGTAATGACTGTGAGATTTGATTTGATCCCTGCCGTATTGTGATGGTAAATGTGGGTTGGTGTTTTCATGGACTTTGAAGTTTTTTGTGCCTACTCTGAGTTTGGTTCTTGTGATCTGCTTCTTGTAGGTAATTGAGTTTGATTATTTGTTTCTTCTCTGTGGAGAATTTCCTGAAATACTCTCTGTAGGTTTGGTTTTGTGTTCATAGAATTGTAAAGCTGAGTTTTGTCGTGGAATGTTTTTCTTTCACCATCTATTATGAAGGATACTTTTGCTGGGTAGAGTAGTTTGGGTGGGAAGCCATCAGTTCTTAGACTTTGCAGTGTTTAATTCCAGGCCCTTCTAGCTTTCAGGGTTTCCATTGAGAAGTCTGAAGTAATTCTGATGGGGTTACTATTGAAGGTGGTGTGCTGTTTCTCCCTAGCTGCTTTTATGATTTTCTCTTTGGTGTCAATGTTTAGAGTCTTAATGACAATATGTCTTGGAGAGTTTCTCCTTTGGTCCAGTCTGTTTGGAGTTCTTTTGGCTTCTTGTATCTTGATGGACCTTTCTTTTAGGAGACTGTGGAAGTTTTCTTCAATTATCTTGTTAAATAAATTCTCCATGCTTTTAGTCTGAATTTCTTCTCCTTCTGGTATTCCAATGATCCTGATATTATGATGTTTCAGTGTATCCCACAATTCACTCATGTTCTGTACACAGGAACTTTTGAACTTACTGAAATTTTTGAACTCTCTGTTTCTTCCATCTTGTCTTCCAGATCCGAGTGTCTATCCTCCACTTGGCTGACTCTGTTCTTGAGAGCTTCTAGAGAGTTTTGGACTTGTTCAATTAAGTTTGCATTTTCTACTACTTTTCTATGTATAATTTCCATCCCTCTGTCAAGCTCCCTTTTCACATCATTTTCTGATTTTCTTGATGAATCTTGGAATTCATCCTTGCATTTCCTTATGTCTTCATTTAGCATGGCCAGCTGATTTTTAGGACTTTTTTTTTTTTTCACTCTCCCTCAAATCTCTTAACTCTCTTTGAACTCCTTCCAATTTCTTATCTATTAGTTCTAGTTTAGTGATGGAAGCATCCACACGATTATAGGTGCTTTGTTGCTTTCCTGCAAGTTCTACCAGTAGGTTTGTCAGGGTTGCATTGCTCATAGCTTCAATTTGGTGTTCTGATCCTAATGGTTCTTCTATGTTTTGGTTAGCTGTATTCATTGTAGGACTGGGTGACGTAACTGGATTTTCTTGCAATTGATTTTTCATGTTATTTCTTTTGTGCTGTGGTCTGCTCTTTTTTTTTTTTTTTTTTTTTTTTTTTGGTTTTTCGAGGTAGGGTCTCACTCTAGCCCAGGCTGACCTGGAATTCACTATGGAGTCTCAGGGTGGCCTTGAACTCACAGCGATCCTCCTACCTCTGCCTCCCGAGTGCTGGGATTAAAGGCGTGCGCCACCACGCCCGGCTATGTGGTCTGCTCTTGACAGTGTATGGGCACGTAGGTGGGCATATCAGCCTGGGCTCGAGCACAATGGAAATCTGAGGCAGCCTGGGGCAGTTGCCAAGCAGCCTGTGCTTTGGCTCTCACTTGCCAAAGCCGCCTATCTACTGCCTTCATGGGTGCCAAAGTTGCCTGAATTCTCAAGCAGTAATGTGCCAAGGCTGCCTGCATTTGAGCTAGGAGTGACACTGAGGCACCAAGCACTGAAGCAGCCCAAACTCTGGCTGGGAACACTGGGACCTGGAAGCAGTCTGCACTCCCCCACCACAGAACAATGGCAGACGGCTGGCATGGCAGACAGGTAGGGGATGGCACCTGAGCTGGCGCAAGTGAGAGACTCAGTCTGAGTTTGTGTGGCAGTTGCTGTGGGACTGGACTCACTCAGTAAGTGGGCAAGCGGAGGAGTGTGCAGAGCAGTCTAAGCTTCCGGACGCATGGATTGTTGAGAGCTGGCGGCAGCAGTGGCACCGGCAGCAGCATTGGTGTTGTGGACAGAGCAGTTATTTGTGGGGAGAGGTGGTATACCTGCCCGTGAGGGGATTCCCGATTCCCTGTTTCCCCCACCTCTGTGCCCTCCCAGATTTGTCTCCCCTAAAAACCCCAATGAACCCTTAATATCTTGCCTTTCTTTCTCCGGGATTTGCAGCACAGCTAGGCGGTCACCATCTTGGCCGGAAGTCCCAAGAATGGTGTTCTTTCTTGCACATCCTTCTCATGAGTGGATGCATCAGCCATTTATATGACTTTTTTCATTGTTCTCCTTTAATTTCCTTGACACTTTTCACCTGCTTTGTAGTTTCTGAAGCTAAAGGTCATGTCTGACTATGTGGCTGCATGTCACTTGTTCCACCTTTATGTCTTCATGAAAATCAACCAGTGTAATACCAGAGAGAAGATGCACTAATAGAGAAACTTTCTAAAACAAAACAAGTGAAGAATGACGTCCAGGTGGTAACAGTGTGCTGTGGATCCCTAGTTTTAAGACAGTGGCTGGCTAACACAATTTCAAGATAATGTTTCCCAAATCATGCTGAACTCATTGAACTCAAACAGTTTCTCCCAAATCCACAGGAAAGAAACACTATTACCAACTTCTTTCAGTGTTCCCTTCGATATATATTGATTCCTAATCCCTTGGTGTCTGATATTAGTTGTCCTTTAGGAAGTACAGGTGCTAGAAATATTTGCAGAGAACATATGAAATTTAGAGTTCAGCCACCTCAGCAGTAATGGCAAGCATCACTGAAAGCTTTCTGTGCAGTGCCTCTATCTATATGTTTTAGGTCATATGAACCTTGAAAATCACTGCACATATGAAACATTACTCTGTTTTTGAAAAGAGCTCTTGTATCCCAGGATGGCCTAGAAGACAAAGATAACTGTGGTGGTATAAGTGTAAAATGTGCCCCCATATTCTCATATGTCTTTTAAGAATATTTTATTTATTTATGTATTTATTTGAGAGAGAGAGAGACAGAAATAGAAATAGGGAGAGAATGGATGCACCAGGGCCTCTAGCCACTGTAAACAAACTACAGATGCATGTGCCACCTTGTGCATCTACCTTACATTGGTCCTGGCAAGTCAAATCTAGGTCTTTTGTCTTTGCTGAAAAATGCCTTAACCACTAAGCCATCTCCCCAGACCCTCATATGTTTTTGATTAAGTCTCATCCTTAAGTTCTGGCTGGTCTGGCTTTTGGGAGGTAGATCCTTACTAGAGGAGGGGTGTCACTGGTATAGAACCTTGAGATTTATTAGTATTGTCCTACTGGGTGTCCATAGCATATTTTCTCATTTCATCCGGCTGCCATGGAGTTGTGACATCCATCTGTCTATTCTTGCCATGCTTGCCCCACCATAATGAAACTTCCCCTAAAAAATGTAAGGCAGAAATAAACTCTCCTTCCACTAGCTGCTATATTTGGTGTTTTGTACCAGCAAAGAGGTCACTGTTACAACAAACTTAAACTCTTTATCTGCCTGTCTTCACCTTCCAAGTGCTGGAATTAAGAGTGCAAATCACTGTGCCTGCCCCTTTGTTCTCCTTATTAGTGGAAGAAATGGATATTTAATAACTACAATACCAAGGTTGAAACTAGCTATTACAACAAGAAAATCAGGATTTTTGTTGTTGTTGTTGTTGTTGTTGTTGTTGTTGTTGTTGTTGTTTTGGTTTTACCAGACACAGTTTAGGGAGAAGCCAGTTTATTTCAAGCTTGAAGATCCAAGGGAAGTTCCATTAATGGTGGAAGAAGCTGGCTCACTTTCATAAATCCAAGAAGAGACAGAGAAAGAGAAACAAAAAAAGCCACTTAAACCAAAAACAAATAGGCAGGAGCCACCATTGCTCCATACCATTGGGCTGGAATTCAGATCTGCCCCAGTTACACACCTTAGGACTGGTCTCCAGGATCCTCTCACAGTGACATACCCCTTCTAGCCTGAATCTGCCTGCTAGGGACTTAAGTTGCAAACTCAATTTTAATAAAACTTAGTCTATGCAGGGACATATATTCTAACTTCTGCAGGGAGAGAGAGCAGAGGAGACCCACATACTTCTTAATCCTGTCAGCCAAGAACTAGCACACTTTATTCCAGTTTACCTTCCATTTGTGAGGACTGGCCATAGGGCTTCATAGAAATGTAAGAAAATTAGGAAACTGAGTTAATGGCCCTGAGTCCTCCATCTTGCAACACGTCCACATAATGTTGGAAGCACAAATTTGATGAACACCCAATATTTATACCACAGAGTGTGTTACTTATTTTTTCCTCCCCAGAGAATTCAAGCGTAAGTAATTAACAAAAATTCAAAGTCTAAATTCAGATCGAAATGTCTCATGATTTGTAAAAAGATGACTCATGGAATACGGGTTCCTATAATGAGTTATATGTAAGTCTTTATGATTGCACCTATGTAAAGAATCACGAAGTTATAATGTTATTTTATGGCATAGTACAGGGAGCCCATTTCTTCTTGAAATTCTGCCACCAAAATCTGCTATAGTGGCTCTAGCATTGAACAGATGGCATAAAATACATAATATCCAATATTCGAATGATACCCTTGTTGTCACCTTACCAAATCATTGCAGAGAAAGAAATAAATGCATCTTACTAAATCAAATATTATTCAATTGTGCCTTATCTCTCGACTGTATAAGCCTGTATAAACTGTATAGTGGAGTCATGTTTAACCTGGGACAGAGCTGCATTCCCTAATACAGGCATTTCTAACATTAAATTTTAGATATTTGGAAAGTTAGTACTATACACAACATATATAAAAAATGATCTATTGATTATTTTATCTTTAAAATGATAACTTCTCTGTTATCTCTAAAAGCAAAGAATAATTAGAGAAATTCTAGGACAGGAAACATTCAGCGATACAGAAGATAATTGTAGACCTCCCCATTGTGTCTATCAAAGAAAGCATTCTGGCAAAACTTCCTATATATATCGCAAACAAGATAGAACTTCTCCAAAAGTGTAAATGAAATGAAATTGTTAGTATAGCTTTGTAATTCACCAATTTTAATTTTATGTTTATTCACTTAACATTCAAGCCAATAGTGTTAACAGAATAGGACTACTTGACTGTAGTGAAAATAAATGCTAGTAGCAATGTTTTGCTTTTTCCAATCATACTATCCATATACTGTACTAGTAATTTTAAAATAAAAAGTACTAAAAATCTATACTTATTTTTCATTCATCAAGAAACAGCAAAATAAGGGACTCCATGTGTGATCTGTGGAGGGTGGGGAGGGGGAGTGAGCAGGCCAGATTCCTGTTTCCTGTCTCCTTCCACCACCCTGGTATGAGTTCCCCCAGTGTGTGGCAGGCATGGTGGTGTGGTGTGGAGTAAGTCAGACCCCTTTCTCCCAGCAACTCCCAGAACCCTGGTCTGGGTTCCCTTTACAGACTGTGTGCAGGCAGGTGTGGAGTGAGTAGGTCAAGCCCCTGTTTCTTGGCTCCTTCCAGCACCCTGGTCTCAGTTCCCTTCACAGACTATATGAAGGCAGGCACAGTGGTGTGGAGTGAGTAGGCTCAACTCCTGTCTCCCAGCTCCTCCCAGTACCATAGTCCTGGTAAGTCCCATTATGCCCTGTTTGGGGAGGCCTGCTCCCTGAGTGTAATAAGACCTTCTGCTCTGGTATCCTGACTGGCCACTGGGTACCAACATCCGTTCACCTTAGTCAGAGGGTGCATGGGCCAAAGGACAAAAACTTACTCCCTTCTCAATAAAATAAAGAGTCTCCTTAAAATGAGGAAACAACAACACAAAAAAAGCCAATAAAAGCCAGAAAACTGACAGATCTCCACCAAAGATTCCTAGTCTTACAATGGAAGCCTCCAATGAAATCATAGAGAAATTAATAGAAATTCATTCCCAAAATGAAAACACAACAACCAGAGAGACCATGATCAAAAGAATCACTGAAGTGGAAGCAAACCATCAATTGTATCAATTAAATTGAACAGAATTGTCTCCTAGAGCATTCAGCTTTTGACAGTAGGCTTAACCTGATTAAAGAAAATTTTGAAACCCTCCAAAGAGATATGAATAAATTGAAGTTGAATCAAGAAATGGAAGATCTCAACAACTGATTGACTAAGCTTAATGAAGACTTGATCAAATGCAAGAATGTATTCTAAGAAGTGAAAGAAAATCAGAACTCAATTTGAAATTGTATCTCAAGAAAAGAGATGAACACAATGTAAAATAACACAACCGGAAACAAAAATCAAATAGAAATTATAAAAACATCTCTAGAACCACTCACCTAGAGTTACTCATGTGGAAGACAGAACTTCTAACCTGGAATAAAAGACAGAATAAATTGATCATGAAGCCAAAAACTTTCCTAAGTTCAAAAAATCAAGTGAACAGAATACAAGGGAACTGTGGGATACTCTAAAACAACCAAACATCTGGAACATGGGTATAACAAAAAAAGAGGAAATCTAAGCCAGAGGCATAGAGAAAATATTCAAAAAATTATTGAAGAATTTTTCTGAATCTCAGAAAAGAGAAGCCCATCCAGATACAAGAAACCCACAGAACACTAAACAGGCAGGACCAAAGAAGAAACTTTCCAAGACACATCATAGTTAAAACTCTCAACATTGAAAACAAGGAGAGAATGTAATGTTAAAAGCAGTAATAGAGGAACAAATCACTATATACAAAGGAAATCACATCAGAATTACATCAGATTACTCAATGGAAACCCTGAAAGGCAGAAGGACCAGGAATAGAAGAACACTTCAAAGTCTCATAAAAACTATGGCTTGCAACTCAAGCTACTCGACCCAGCAAAAGTATCCCTCATAATATATGGTGAAAGAAAAACTTTCTATGAAAAGAGTCAAGTCAATGATTATATGAACTCAAAGTCAAACATACAGAAATACTTGAGGGAATACTCCACAAAGAACAGTCAAACAACAAATCTCAAGAGCCAACAAGAAGATCACAATAATCAAAATAGACCTGGCTCAGAATACAATAAAACACAAGAAAGCACAAAACCCCATAAAGCACATCATTATGGTAGGGTTTAATTCAAACCTCACAGTAATAACATTAAATATTAATGGACTTAACTCACCCATCAAAAGACACAAGTTATCAGGGAGGATCAAAAAATTGGACGCTTCTATCTGCTGTCTTTAAGAAACCCACATCACCACTAAAGAGACACCTCCTCAGAGTAAAAGACTGGAAAACAATATTTTAAGCAAATGGAAATAAAAAACAAGCTGATGTTGCTATACTAATATCTGATCAAATAGACTTCAAACAAAAATAATCAAAAAGGTCAAAGAAGGCCACTTCTTACTCATGAAGGGAATGATGCAGCATGAACACATCACCATCATAAATACATATGTGCCAAACACAGGTGCACCACAGTTTATAAAACAAAATGTGCTTGACAATAAAACAGAAATAAACACGAACACCATCATAGTCAGAGACTTCAATATTCCACTATCATCAATAGACAGATAATCCAAACAGAAAATCAACAGGGAAATAACAGAACTCAACAACATCTTAGATCAACTATACATAGCAGACATCTACAGAAATTTCTACACCAGTTCTACAGAATATATATTCTTCTCTGCAGCCTATGGAACCTTCTCTAAATTTGACCTTCCATTAGGCCATAAAGCATGCCTCTATAAAGTCAGGAAAATTGAAGTAACTCCCTGCATCATGTCAGCCCTAATTGCCTTCATTACAAAGACAGAGAAATCCCAAATTAATACCTGATTGTCCACCTTAAGGCACTGGAAAAACAAGAAGAATCCAACCAAAGAGCTACAGATGGAAAGAAATAGCCAAGATTAGTGCAGATATTAATAAATTGTAAACTAAAAAAATAATTTAAAAACTTCATGAAATGATGAGGTGCTGCTTTGGAAAAGTAAACAAGATTGGCAAAACAACCCCTGACCAATTTCATCAAGAAAAAAAAAAACAAAAAACATATAAATGTCAGGACTTCCGGTTAAGATGGTGGCATAGGTACCACGCCAAAGCAGCCTATGGGGGAAAAAGACAAAAAAAAAAAAAAAAAAAAAAACAGCAAAATACACACTTTTACTAAAAAGTGAGGTATATAGCAAATTGAAATGGCAGCAGATGGGCTGGAGAGATGGTTTAGTGGTTAAGTGCTTGCCTGTGAAGACTAAGGACCCCAGTTCGAGGCTAGATTCCCCAGGACCCATGTTAGCCAGATACACAAGGGGGCATACGTGTCTGGAGTTCGTTTGCAGTGGCTGGAGGCTCTGGCGAGCCCTTCTCTCTCTCTAACTGCCTATTTCTGTATCTCTCTCTCTGTCTCTCTCCCTCTCTCTCTCTCAAATAAATAAATAAAAATTAAAAAAAATAATAAAAAAAAAGAAATGGCAGCAGAGAAGTAAGCGAAATCCAGAGCATCCAGAGCCCACACAGGCCAGCAGAAGCAGCTCCGGAAGTGCCACAGACCGCAGTGGCTGCAGCGGCGGCCAGAAAGCCTCTAGGCTCAGCTTGAGACTCAGGAAAAGCCAAGTGAGGGGAGTTTCCACTCACACCGGAGCTCTCCACAAACTCAAGAAACATGAAGGGAGAATGGCAGTGAACAACGGAGGAGCAGATCACAAGGTAGAAGAACACGTGGAACAGCAAGAGAACTAGAGCAGCATTGGCAGCCTCCCCTCCCCCACCTCCAATGGCCAGCTCCAGCGAACAGAGCAGTGGTCCAGGGACCTGGCCATGCCAACTTGAACTGACAGCGGGACCCAAGCAGGAGCACAGGTAACTGGGATTACCCCAGGGAAGGGTTTCACCTGGTCACAAACTGACTTGGAACCCTCAACAGATCAGAACACTTAACCTCCTTGGTGTCAGGATTAAGGCTGTGGGTGGTGCACCACACTCCCTAAGGGACAGTTAGAGGATCTGGTTGTCATAATACCTACTCTTGGATAAATGCTCTGAGCTGTGTTTCATTGAAAGTGTACATTGTTTAATTAAATTTCAGAATCTACCTTCATTTGGTTCCACTCAGCCTACTTGAATACTCTCATAGCAGGCAAACCCAACACCTAGGGTCACTTTTGTAGATACTCTGAGAGTCTTGAGAGCCACACCTAATGCCTTAAGCTCCTACCCTGAAATTATATAACATCAGATTGACTGATACATCTAATAATACCCAGCTAACTAGAAAATCCAATCAGTAAATAATCCAGGATGCAAAAATATATACATTATAACACAAGAAACACAAAAAAATCAAGACAATATAAATCCAGCAAAAAGTATTAATGCATCAGGAATGACCTACAGTGAGAATGAGTTAGAGGAAATACCTGAGAAAGATTTCAAAAGAATGATTATAAATATGTTTAAAGAAGTCAAAGAAGAAATCAAAGGGATGAAAGGGGAAATCAAAGGAATCAAAGAAAACACAGGACACCAATTTAATGAAATAAAGAGGTCAATATTAGACATAAATAAGGAAATAGAAATAATAAAGAAAAACCAGTCAGTATTATCAGCAATGAAGAGCACAGTTAATGAAATAAAAAACTCTGTAGAAAATCTCACCAGCAGAATGGATGAAGGAGAGGACAGAATATCTAAGCTAGAAGACTAGGTGGCAGATCTAATACAATCCAAAAAAGAGAAAGACAAACTAATAGAAAAGTATGAATGGGACTTTCAAGATATTCGGGACACTATGAAAAGATCAAACATAAGAATTCAGGGCATAGTAGAAGGAGAAGTATTTCACTCCAAAGGCATAGTAGACGTCCTCAACAAAATCATAGAATAAAACTTCCCCCAAATTGGGAAAGAGGTGCCAATGCAGATACAGGAATCCTTAGGAACACCAGCCAGACAAAACCTGGAAAGAACCTCTCCTCATCATATTATAATCAAACTACCAAACACACAATCCAAAGAAAAAATATTGAAAGCAGTCAGAGAGAAAAATCAAGTTACCTACAAAGGCAAGCCTATCAGTATTGCAGCAGATTACTCAACATAAACTTTAAAAGCCAGAAGGGCATGGAGTGATGTATTCCAAGTTCTGAAAGATAACAACTGTCAGCCAAGGTTACTTTATCCTGCAAAACTATCCATTCAAATAGATGGAGAAATAAGGACGTTCCACAACAAAGGCAAGCTAAAGGAGTATTTGAAGACAAAACCAGCTCTACAGAAAATACTTGAACGAATCCTCCATCCTGAAGAAAAAGAAAGGTACACATATAAGGAACTGGGAAAAAAAAAAGAACAATACTCAAATATTAATTAACACAGGAAAGCAAAGGTAAAATTGGAAGAACTACAAAAACATGGCAAAAATGAATACACACCTTATCAATGGCCTCAATGTCCCAACCAAAAGACATAGGTTCACAGACTGGGTTAAAAAGCAGGATCCTTAAATTTTTTGCCTCCAAGAAACGCACGTTTCTACAAAGGATGGACACTCTCTTAGGGTGAAAGGTTGGAAAACAGTGTTTCAAGCAAATGGACCTAGAAAACAAGCAGGGGTTGCTATCCTAATATCTGACAAGGTAGACTTCAGTCCAACATTAGCTAAGAAAGATAAGGAAGGTCACTTTATATTGATTAAAGGCACCCTCCAACAGGAGGACATTACAATCCTAAACATATATGCACCTAACATGGGGTCCCCCAAATTCATCAAACAAATGCTATTCAATTATATTTATATTTCAACAAAATAAATGCCATATATAATGCTCACAAATGCCAAATTATAATTAAAGGGAAATAGTCAAAGTGTTCCCAGTGAGATTGGAAACAAGACAGAGGTGCCCACTCTCAGCACTGCTTCTCAACATAGTACAAGAAGTACTAGCCCAAGCAATAAGACAGGAGAAAGAAATAAAAGGGATCCTAATTGGAAAGGAAGAAGTCAAGTTAGCCCTATTTTCAGATGGCATGATCCTATCTATAAGTGACCTTATATAAGTGACCAGAAAGTCTCTATCTCAAAACTTCTAAAGGTGATAAATTCTTTGAGTAGCTTTTTTATTTGCAAAGGACCAATGTTCAGAGAAAGCAATCAGTGAGGCTGTCCCTTTTTCAATAGCAACAACAAATGTATCCTCAGCAAAAAAAAAAAAAAAAAAAAAAAAAAAAAAAAAAACAGACCAAAGGAACAAAAATCAAGTATCTATAGCTGCTTGATTTCTAACAAAGAAGCCAATAATGTACACTAGGAAAAAGTGGCATCTTCAACAAATGGTGTGGGACAAATGGGAAGACCATATGTAGAAAAATTTAATTAGACCCACTCATCTCTTCATACATAAAAATCAAATCCAAGAGCAGGGCCTGGTGGTACATGCCTTTAATCAAAGCACTTGGGAGGCAGAGATAGGAGGATTGCTGAGAGTATCAGACCACCCTGAGGTTACATAGTGAGTTCCAGGTCAGCCTGAGCTAGAGTGAGAACCTACTTTGAAAAAAAAAAAAATAAAACTCATCTAAATGGATTAAAGACCTCTGTATAAGACCTGAAACTCTTCAACTACTGGAATATAATAAAATAGGAGGCCCTCTCCATGACATAGGACTAGGAAAAGACTCCCTGAACAATACCCCCGTAGACAAGGAAATTAAACAAGCACTCAACCAATGGGATCTCATGAAGTTTTGAAAAGATGTTAAATTGAGCCAATGGATTACCCACACAATGGAAGAAAAATTTTGCCAGCTATACAACTGACAGTAGCTAATACCTAGAATCTACAAAGAACTAAAAAAAACTAAACAATAAAACCTCAAACAACACTCCAAAAGTGGGGCAGAGAACTGAATAGTGAGTTAGAATAGTGAGGAAGAATTACAAAAGGCTAACACACATTAAAAAAAATAATTCAACATCACTAAATATTAGGAAAATGTCAATTAAAACAACGATTCCATCTTACACCAGGAGACTTCCAGTCAAGATCACAGCATAGAAACCACGCCAAAGCAGCCTAGGGGAGAAAAAGCCAAAGAAAACCCAGCAAAATACACACCGTTACTAAAAAGGGAGGTCTATAAGAGATTAAAACAGCAGCAGAGAAGTAGGAGAGATCCAGAGCATCGAGAGCCCACACAGGCAGGACGAAGCGGCTCTGGCAACGGTGGCTTGGGCTCCATCAGCAGAAGCGGCGGTGGAAGCTGTGACTCCCGCTCCAACAGCAACATCAGCGGCTCTGGCAGCAGCTGCAGCGGCTTCAGCGGTGGTGAACCCAGCAGCAGCAGCTCCAGCGGCTTCAGTGGCGGTGGATCCAGCAGCGGCAGCTCCAGCGGATCAGCGGCGGGGGACGCAGCAGCGGCAGCTCCAGTGGCAGCAGCGGCAGATCCAGCACTGGCAGTTCCAGGGGCAGCAGTGGCGGTTCCAGCAGTGGCAGCTTCAGTGGCAGCACTAGCGGATCCAGCTGCAGAGGTACTTATCTGCAGAGCCACAGTTGCCAGGCTTGGTTTGCCCCTCAGGAAAAGCCAGTGCCCAGTTCCTGAAAACAGAACAGTGGCCCAACGTCCCAGCCAGCAACTTCACTGACACCAAAAGCATCCAAACAGGTAACTGGGATTGAACGAAGTAAGGGTCTCACTTGGTCACAAGCTGAATTGGATCCCTCAACAGACCAGAAATCTTAACCTCTTTGCTGATAGAGGATCTGGTTCTTATAATACCTACTCTTGCATAAATACTTGGTGCTGTTTTTGACTGAATGTGTACAGGGTTTAGTTAAATTTTAGAATCTACCTGTATTTTATTATACTCAACCTACTTGAATACTCCCATAGCAGGCAAACTCAACCTCTAGGAACACTTGTCTAGATACTCTGAGAGTGTTAAGAGCCACACATAACACCTTAATCTCCTACATTGAAGATATACAACATCAGATCAATTGATACAGCTAAGAATACCCAACTAACTGGAAAATCTAAGCAGTAACTTAATCCAAGATGCAAAAATATATACATTATAACACAAGAAACACCAAACCAAGGCAAGATAAATCCACCAAAAAGTATCAATGCATCAGAAATGACCTCCAGTGAAAATGAGTTAGAGGAAATGCCTGAGAAAGATTTCAAAAGGATGATTGTAAATATGTTCAATGAACTCAAAGAAGAAACCAAAGGAATCAAAGAGGACATCAAAGAAATCAAAGAAGACGCAGGACACCAATTTAATGAAATAAAGAAGTCAATACAAGACATAAATAAGGAAATAGAAATAATAAAGAAAAAAAAGTCAGAATTACCAGCAATGAAGAACGGAGTTAATGAAAAAAAAAAAAAAAAAAAAAAAAAAAAAAAAAAAAAAAACTCTGTAGAAAATCTCAGCAGTAGAATGGATGAAGGAGAGAACAGAATATCTAAGCTAGAAGACCAGGTGCAGATCTAATACAATCCAACAAAGAGAAAGACAAACTAATAGAAAAGTATGAATGGGACTTTCAAGATATTCGGGACACTATGAAAAGATCAAACATAAGAATTCAGGGCATAGTAGAAGGAGAAGAATTTCACTCCAAAGGCATAGAAGGCATCTTCAACAAAGCCATAGAATAAAACTCCCCCAAATTGGGAAAGAGGTGCCAATGCAGATACAGGAATCCTTTAGAACACCAGCCAGACAAAACCAGGAAAGAACCTCTCCTCGCCATATTATAATCAAACTACCAAACACACAATCCAAAGGAAAAATATTGAAAGAAGTTAGAGAGAAAAATCAAGTTACCTACAAAGGCAAGCCCATCAGGATCACAGCAGATTACTCAACACAAACTTTAAAAGCCAGAAGGGCTTGGAGTGATGTATTCCAAATTCTGAAAGATAACTGTCAGCCAAGGTTACTTTATCCTGCAAAACTATCCATTCAAATAGATGGAGAAATAAGGACGTTCCACAACAAAGGCAAGCTAAAGGGGTATTTGAAGACAAAACCAGCTCTACAGAAAATACTTGAAAGAATCCTCCATTCCAAAGAGAAGGGCAAACACACATATAAGGAACCTGGGAAACAACAAGCAATACTCAAATACTAGTTAACACAAGAGAGCAAAGGTAGAACCAGAACTACAAAAAAAAAAAAAAAAAATGGCAAACATAAATACATACCTTTTAATAATATCTCTTACTATCAATGGCCTCAAGGCCCCAAACAAAAGACATAGGTTTGCAGACTGGGTTACAAAGCAGGATCCTAAAATTTGTTGTCTCCAAGAAACTCACCTTTCTACAAAGGATGGACATTATCTTAGGGTGAAAGGTTGGAAAATGGTGTTTCAAGCAAATGGACCCAGAAAACAATCAGGGATTGCTATCCTATTATCTGACAAGGCAGACGTCTGTCCAAAGTTAGTCAGGAAAGATAAGGAAGGTCTATTTATATTGAATAAGGGCACACTCCAACAGGAGGACATTACAATCCTAAGCATATATGCACCTGACATGGGGGCTCCCAAATTCATCAAATAAACACTGTTAGAACTAAGGTCACAGATAATGCCAAACACAGTGGTAGTGGGTGACTTCAACACCCCGCTCTCATCAATTAACAGGTCTTCCTGGGAAAAAATAAACAGAGAGGCATCTGGATAAATGAGGTCATAGAAGAAATGGACCTAACAGATATATACAGGACATTTCATCCCAATGCTACAGAATACACATTCTTTTCAGCAGCACATGGAACGTTCTCAAAAATAGACCATATATTAGGACCCAAAGCAAATATTAACAAATTCAGGAAAATTGAAATAACTCATTCCAATCTGTCTGACCACAATGAAATCAAACTACAAATCAATAGCAAGAAAGGCTATAGAGCATACACAAAATCATGGAAACTAAACAATACACTACTAAATGATGAATGCATCAATGAAGAAATCAGGAAGGAAATCAAAATATTTATAGAATCAAACAATAATGAGAACACAGCATATCAAAATCTCTGGGACACAATGAAGGCAATTCTAAAGGCAAATTTATAGGTTTAAGTGCCTATATTAAGAAATTAGAAAGGTCGCAAGCAAACGACCTAATGCTTCACCTTAAAGCCTTGGAAAAAGAAAACAAGGCAAACCAAAAATCAGTAGATGGGAAGAAATAATAAAGACTAGGGCAGAAATTAATAAAATAGAAACAAAACAAAACAAAACAACAACAAAAAAAAAAAACAATCCAAAGAATTAAAGAAACATAGTGCTGATTCTTTGAAAGGATAAACAAGATTGATAAACCCTTAGCAAATCAGAACAAAAGAAAGAGAGAAGAGACACAAATTAATAAAATTAGAGATGAAAAAGGTAACATCACAACACATGCCAGAGAAATTAAAAAAAAAAATCATAAGGACATATTATAAAAGCATATACTCCACAAAGTATGAAAATCCAAAAGAAATGGATGATTTCCTTGATTTATATGACCTACCTAAATTAAATCAAGATGAGATTAATCACTTAGATATACCTATAACAAGCATGGAGATCCTAATAGTTATCAAAAATCTCCCAACTAAAAAAAGCCCAGGCCCAGATGGATTCACTGCTGAATTTTACAGACCTTCAAGGAAGAGCTAACACCATTGCTTCTTAAGCTTTTCCATGAAATAGAAAAAGGAGGAATCCTACCAAACTCCTTATATGAAGCCAGCATCACCCTGATACCAAAACCAGGCAAAGATAGAACAAAAAAAGAAAATCACAGACCAATCTCCCTCATGAACATAGATGCAAAAATTCTCAACAAGATATTGGCAAACAGAATACAAGAATATATCAGAAAGATCATTCACCCTGACCAAGTAGGCTTTATCCCAGAGATGCAGGGATGGTTCAACATACGCAAATCTATAAATGTTATACATTATATAAATGGGTTGAAGGACAAAAATCACATGATCATCTCATTAGATGCAGAGAAAGCATTTGACAAAATCCAACATCCCTTCATGATAAAAGTCCTGCAGAGACTGGGAATAGAAGGAACATAACTCAATATAATAAGGGCTATTTATGATAAGCCTACAGCCAACATATTACTAAATGTGGAAAAACTGGAAGCTTTTCCACTAAAATCAGGCACAAGACAAGGGTGTCCACTTTTATTTAATATAGTTCTGGAAGTCTTAGCCATAGCATTAAGGCAAGAGACATGCATAAAAGGGATACAAATTGGAAAGGAAGAGGTCAAATTATCATTAATTGCAGATGACATGATTCTAAATATATAAAGGACCCTAAAGACTCTACTACCAAACTGTTGGAGCTGTTAAACACCTACAGCCATGTAGCAGGATACAAAATAAATACACAGAAATCAGTAGCCCTCATATATGCTAACAACAAACACACAGAGGATGAAATCAGAGAATCACTCCCATTCACAATTGCATCAATAATAATAATAATAATAATAATAATAATAATAATAATAATAAAGTACCTTGGAATAAACCTAACCAAGGAAGTAAAGGACCTCTACAATGAAAACTATAAAACACTCAAGCAGGAAATTGCAGAGGACACTAGGAAATGGAAAAAATCCCTTGTTCCTGGATTGGAAGAATCAATATTGTGAAAATGGCAATCTTGCCAAAAGCAATCTACATATTTAATGCATTCCCCATCAAAATTCCAAAGGCATTCTTCATGGAAATAGAAAAAGGAAACAATCCAAAAATTCATTTGGAATCACAAAAAACCTCTAATATCTAAAATAATACTGAGCAACAAAAATAAGGCTGGTGGTATCACCATACCTGATTTTAACCTATACTACAGAGCCATAGTATAAAAAACAGCATGGTACTGGCACAAAAACAGGCTTGTAGATCAATGGAACAGAATAGAGGACCCAAATGTAACTCCAGGTAGCTATAGGCAACTGATATTCGATAAAAAAGGCCAAAAATACTCATTGGAGAAAAGACAGCCTCTTCAGCAAATGTAGTTGGGAAAACTGGATATATATCTGTAGAAGGATGAAAATAGATTCTTCTCTCTCTCCATGACAAGGATTAAGTTCAAACGCATTAAAGACCTTAACATCAGAACTGAAACTCTGAAACTGCTGGAGGAAAAAGTGGGGGAATCCCTTCAACATATTGGTCTTGTCAAAGACTTTCTGAATACAACCGCAATTGCTCAGGCAATAAAACAAGAGATTAAGCACTGGGACCTCATGAAATTACAAAGATTTTTCACTGCAATGGACACGGTGAATAAAGCAAAGAGGCAACCTACAGAATGGGAAAAGTCTTTGCCAGCTATATATCTGATAGAGGATTAATATCTAGGATATACAAAGAACTCAAGAAGTTAAATAATAAGGAATCAAACAAGCCAATCAAAAAATGGGCTATAGAGCTAAATAGAGAATTCTCAAAGGAAGAAATATGAATGGCATATAAGCATCTAAAAAAGTGTTCTATGTCACAAGTCATCAGGGAACTGCAGATTAAAACTACATTGAGATTCCATCTCACTCCTGTCAGATTGTCTACTATCATGAAAACAAATGATCATAAATGTTGGCGGGGATGTGGAAAAAGAGGAACCCTTGTACACTGTTGGTGGGAATGCAATCTGGTCTAGCCATTTTGGAAATCAGTGTGGAGGTTCCTAAAACAGCTAAAGATTGATCTACCATATGACCCAGCTATAGCACTCCTAGGCATATATCCTAAGGACTCATCTCATTTCCTTAGAAGTACGTGCTTACCATGTTTATTGCTGCTCAATTTATAATAGCTGGGAAATGGAACCAGCCTAGATGTCCCTCAAGTGATGAATGGATAATGAAGATATGGCACATTTATACAATGGAGTTCTACTCAGTGGTAAAGAAAAATGAAGTTTTGAATTTGCAGGAAAATGGATGGATCTGGAAAGGATTATAATAAGTGAGGTAACCCAGGCCCAGAAAGCCAAGCATTGCATGTTCTCTCTCAGATGTGGATCCTAGCTACAGATGACTGGGCTTCTGTGTGAGACAGAAAAAACTCAGTAGCAGAGGCCAGTAAGTTAAAAAGGAGATAGAAAGGGAAGAGAAAGGAAGGAAGGAGGGCATTTATTAGGTTGGTATTGTATATATGTAAGTAGAAAGATTGAGATAGGGAGGGTATATGATGGAGAATGGAATTTCAAAGGGGGAAGTGGGGGGGAGGGTACTACCATGGGATATTTTTTATAATCTTGTAAAATATTAACAAAAATTGAGGAAAAAATTAAAAATTAAAAATTAAAAAAAATTAAAAAACCAGGAAGTATAAGAAACATTAAAAAAGCAAATGAAAATAAATGTTGGTGAGACTGTGGAAAAATAGGATCACTCATTCACTCTTGATAGGAATATATGCTGGTACAACTGCTATGGAAATCAATATGGAGACTCCTGCAAAGGATGAATATAGAGCTACCCACAAACCATGTTAATCCCTTATTGTGCATTTACCCTAAAAGCTCCACACCTCAGTTCAGAGATATTGTCTCTACCATGTTCATAGCTGCTCAATTCATAATAATGAAGAACTGGAATCAATGCAGGAGCCCATCATTAGACGAATGGATTACCAAGATGTAGTATACTTATACAATGGAATTCTACTCAGCCGTAAGAAAAAAAATGACACAATGAAATTTGTAGAGAAATGGTTGAACTTGGAAAATATAATTCTAAGTGAACTCACATAATCACAGAAAGACAATTGTTGCATGGTCTCACTCATCTGTGGTTCTTAACCTGGCTCAGCCCAAGTTACTGAAATACCTGAATGGCATTTCAAGGGTTGGACAGTAGGGAAGGTACAGCTTATGGGAAGTGGAAGGGTGTGTGGGGGGTGGGCACAAAATTGAACCCAAATTGAACTGGTACCATAGAATCCTATATCCTGGTAGTTAGACTAAAAGCTGGAACCCTCAAGAGGACCTCAAGGGGAGCACCTGAATCAAAGGGCCCTGGAGAGGGTGAGATGAAATATAACCTCAAATTTCTCCTGCTTCTCTTTCTTCTCTTTTTGTTTTCTTCTTTTCCTTTGGTGTTGGCCTGTAGCTCCCTGTATGAGGATGTGCTTTACATCCACAATGAGCTGTTCAAGAGAAACCTACTAGGTCTTCCAAAACAAACAACACAGACCTCTGTCAGAGCCATTGATTACCCACCAGAGGTTAGTGGTAAGACCCTACTGCTGAAGACACCACATGTTGTCGGCAGGTACCTTGGTGAGACCTGGTTGGAATACAGAACACAGCCATTCCCCAGACAGTTAGCCCATCTAGTGCTAGAAGGCACAACATGAGCTACAGGGGGAAAGTGGCCAACATCTTTCTGAACAACTTCAAGTCTAAGAGACTCAGAAGCAAACAACCTGGTGTGATACTCACACAATTGCAATAGTGGCACATAACCATGGCAGGTAACCAACTGCTCTTGGATTGGCTAACAGATCTTCTCAGTGGAAAGGAAACTGTTTCTAGAACTGGGAAACAAGTCAGAATCATATCCAGGTAATGATTCTGCTTTCCATTGTCAAGTACCTACTAACCTTGGGCCATAAGATGGTCTACACCTTGTATATTTTCTCTAACTTAATAATTGCTATCCCACTTTAACTTGTGATGACTTCACTCTCTGTTGGAGAATCTGCTTCTCTTTTTCAGATGGGAGCTGTGACTGAGGAGAGAAACAACCCCATGCATTCCACCTCAGCCCCAGCTGAAACCACAGAGGAATTGGGGAAATGAACAAGAGTACTGTTTTCTTACTGAATCTGATATCAGCACAAGGGTGAAGGAGATAGACACTCAGGAGCTACCAAACCAGAGATCCAGAGGTTCCAGAGTGTCAATCACTGAATGAAGACTTAAAATGCACCCAGCATGGTTCAGGGAATTTTGAGGAAAAGGGAGCAGTAAGATTGTTAAAGCCACAAGTTAGGACAGTTTGCATAGAGACATTGCCTTTCCCCCATAACTGACTGCTGCCCCCATAATGCATGACCCACAATAGACATGGGGTTGACCTGCATCCACAATGAGGAAGGCCTCATCAGAAAAGAGGCAGGGAGGAGGGAAAGGATGGTACCAGCCTGTGCTGTTTTCATATTAAATATGCCCATCTTATAAAAAAAATCTTTTAAAAGAAGAAGAAAGAGCAAAATAAGATCTCTAAGTTCTAATATCATATTTCTTAACATGACTGATATAACAAAATTAGAGGTAGAAAATTATCCCTTTTTGAATACTGATATCCTACAGTCATCAGTTATATTTGACAAACATTTACTGGACATGAATTGTGTGGATAAAACATGTTAGGGTCCAACAAATATGAACATTATGACAGGTTTCTGTTCAAAGTGCTTACAATATAAGCTGGGGAAAATATAGGCAGACATTTTTAAAAATATAGAATAGAATTCATTAGTACAACTTTTATTGTATTTTACAAAATCTGGGAAAGATTTGTATTTTCCTTCATCTTTGTAGAGGTGTGAAAGGAAATAAAATCAGTTGAGCAATTAATAATAATCAAAACAGTGGGAATCAAAGTCAAGTTATTTATTAAATTTATGGCTATGAGACTGTGGACATTTGCAAACAAAATGCTTCCATTTGCTCATAAAGGTATGAGAGGGGGCTTTACACACAAGAGAAAGTGAAAGTCAGAGGCTCATGGGCCAAATTGTCATAATTATCTGACTATTCACAACTGCCAGTAAAAACTGCAAGGAATATAAGGAGAAATGTGTAAATTATAGGAAAGATTATTTCTTTTCATCCTTAGAGTAAATTCTCCTTTCACTTTAGTTAAACTGTTGTCCAGTTAGGAGAAATCCAATGCTTGAAAGTGACTGTGTGAGATCACAAGAGTTCATCATGGCCAAAAGATTCAGGACAATTCCATCTGTTACCTTTGCCATGTAAGAAACTGAAAAAGAACAGGGACAGCATATCAGATTACCACATGAAAGCACAGAGCAAAACTGATATGGCTACAGTGATGTACTTAACTTTACAACAGGCTTATCCACTTACTACACAATCAGCCACAGTTGTTGTTAGGAACCTGGAGGAAGTATTTCTTGGGTATGCCAGATGAGCAGAAGAATAAGGGATATTTCAATAGATGACACCGTCCCTCAAATTAAATTTTGATAAACTATGTTTTAGAAACAGTTGCTGAGATACAGTTAAGAAATCATTTCTTCTTTAAAAAATTGCATCGTGACACACTGGTATTACAAGTAAAGGACAAAATATGTCTCAACTGTGTTAAGTTGAGTTAAGTAGCTACTCACTGGATAAAATGATGGGGATTGTAGTGTTCTAATTCAGTGTCCCCTATAAACTTAGGTGTTCTGAATGCTATGTTCCCAGCTGATGGAGATTTGGGAATTAATTCCTTCCAGAGGCAGAATATTGCTGGGAATGGGCTTATGGGCATTACATCCAGTGTGCCCTTGCCAGTGTTTGGCACAATCTCTTGTTCCTTTGTCTACCTTATGTTGGCCAGGGGATAATGTTCACCTTCTGCTCATGCCATCATTGAGCTTCCCCCTTGAGCCTATAAGCCAAAATGAACCTCTTTTTCCCCACAAGCTGTTCTTGGTTGGATGATTTCTACCAGTAATGCAATCCTAACTACAAGAGTAATGTTGGCACCGATGAGTGGGATTGCTGCTAGATGCCTTAATGTGTGGTTTTGGCCTTTGGACATGATTTTTCAAGAGCAATGTGGAATGATTTGAAACCTTGGCCTAAGAGATGGCTTGCAATGCTATAAATACAGCTTGATGGACTATTCTGGTCTGTGTTAAAAGACCTGAATGCAATAAGAACTAAGGACTGTAAGGATTGGCTTATGAGGGTGACCTGGACTAGGCTAGTAGTGGTTTGTGTTAGAGGCTTGATCTTATGGCCATGTCCTGAGAAGGTGTGCAGGATTCATTGTGTAGAAACAGAGTGGTGTGAGCAGAGGGATATGGCACAGAAATGAAATCTTTGGGCCAAAACTGGTGCCCATTCAGCTGCAATTGAGAGATTACAACCATTGAGATTGGGAAGGCTGACCTGCACAGGGGCAACAAGAAGAATGTAGACTCTTTTGAAGGGGTCTGAATGCTGAAGGAGTGTCCTGTTCTTCAAATTCTGCTTTATTCCTCCCTGAATTAACAAATTGGAAACCTACCTCGTATTGTGGAGTAGAAGAAGTGCAGGGAAAAGATGGTCATTGAATTGGCCACATGGTCTTGTGTTTTGGAAAAGACCATGGGCAATGTGAAGCAAGTTTTCTGGATTGCCTGCATGGAGACCTGGTGGAGCAGTGATGTTTGACTATGGGCTGCAGTGGAGTCACAGTGGAGATGGCAGGACCATGAGATGGCTAAGGATAGCAGCCAGTTGTGGATGAAGTTTTCCAGGAATGTGAGTATCCTAGCTGGAGGGGCATAATTGGAATTCTAAAAACTTGTTGGTTAGAATTATCAGAATTGTCACTGACTAGAGTTGTTGGACTTGGAGCTACAAAGTTTGAGAGTTTAATGTTTGCCCTGTTTTAAATCTTGTATTGTTTGAATATTTCTTTGTTATGCCCAATGTCATCTTTTGCAGTGTGAATGTTTATTCTGTGCCATTTTGGGTCTTTTTTGTGGGGGAATTTTTTGGTATTATAGCTCAGTTAAAAAATTTTTGCTTCCAGTTAAGATGGTGGCTTAGGAACCATACCAAAGCAGCCTAGGGTAGAAAAAGCCAAAGAATACCCAGCAAAATACACACTTTTGCTAAAAAGTGAGCTGTATAAGAAATTAAAAAGAAAGCAGAGAAGTAGGAGAAATCCACAGCATCCAGAGCCCACACAGGCAGGCCTAAGTGGCTCCAGCAGTGGCAGCTCCAGCTCCAGCTCCAGCAGTGGTGGCTTTGGCTCCAGCAGTGGCTGCTGCAACAGTGACAGCGGCAGCAGCAGTGGAAGTGGTGGCTCCAGCTCTGTCTCTGGCTGTGGCTCCAGTTCTGGCATTGGAAGCACCGCCTCCAGCAGCAGCAGCAGCGGAACCAGCAGCAGTGGATCCAGCAGTGGCAGCTGCAGAATCGGCAGTTGCAGCGGGGACTCCAGCAGCAGCTCAGCAGTGGCAGTGTCAGGTCTGTGGGGCCACAGCTTCCAAGCTCGGCTTGCCCCACATAAAAATCCAGTGCCCAGCTCCAGAAAACAGAACAGCAGTCCAGTGATCCAGCCAGCCTACTTGAACCCACAGGGCACCAAAGATGGACGCAAGCAGAGCGCAGCATAACTGAGACCAAAATCATCCAAAAAGGTACCTGGGATTGCACCAAGGAAGGGCCTCACTTGGTCACAAGCTGACTTGGAACCCTCAACAGACCATAAATCTTAACCTCTTTGTTGATAGGGGACCTGGTTGTTATAATGCCTGCTCTTGCATAAGTACTCAGTGCTGTTTTTCATTGAATGTGTACATTGTTTAGTTAAAGTTTAGAATCTAACTGTATTTTGTTCCACTCAGCATACTTGAATACTCCCATAGCAGGCAAACCCAATCCCTAGGAACACCCTTGCAGATACTCTGAGAGTCTTAAGAGCCACACCTAACACCTTAAGACTGAATATATATAACATCAGATCAACTGATACAACTAAGAATACCCAGCTAACTAGAAAATTCAAGCATTAACTTAAAAAACTAAACAACAAAAACTCAAACAACACTCCAAAAGTGGGGCAGAGAACTGAATAGTGAGTTAGAATAGTGAGGAAGAATTACAAATGGCTAATACACATTAAAAAAAATAATTCAACATCACTAAATATTAGGGAAATGTCAATTAAAACAACGATTCCATCTTACACCAGGAGACTTCCAGTAAAGATGGCAGCATAAAAACCATGCCAAAGCAGCCTAGGGGAGAAAAAGCCAAAGAAAACCCAGCAAAATACACACCATTACTAAAAAGGGAGGTCTATAAGAGATTAAAACAGCAGCAGAGAAGTAGGAGAGATCCAGAGCATCGAGAGCCCACACAGGCAGGACAAAGCAGCTCCGGCAGCGGTGGCTCAAGCTCCAGCAGCGGTGGCTCGGGCTCCAGCAGCAGAAGCAGTGGTGGAAGCTGTGACTTCGGCTCCAACAACAACATCAGTGGCTCTGGAACTGGCTACAGTGGCTTCAGTGGCGGCGAACCCAGCAGCAGCAGCTCCAGCAGATCAGCAGTGAGGGACCCAGCAGCTGCAGCTCCGGCAGTGGCAGTTCCAGGGGCAGCAGTGGCGGTTCCAGCAGTAGCAGCTTCAGTGGCAGCAGTAGCGGATCCAGCTGCAGGGGTACCTATCTGCAGGGCCACAGTTGCCAGGCTTGATTTGCACCGCAGGAAAAGCCAGTGCCCAGTTCCTGAAAACAGAACAGCGGCCCAACGTCCCAGCCAGCAACTTCACTGACACCAAAAGCATCCAAACAGGTAACTGGGATTGAACCAAGGAAGGGTCTCACTGGGTTACAAGCTGACTTGGATCCCTCAACAGACCAGAAATCTTAACCTCTTTGTTGATAGAGGATCTGGTTCTTATAATACCTACTCTTGCATAAATACTTGGTGCTCTTTCTGACTGAATGTGTACAGGGTTTAGTTAAATTTTAGAATCTACCTGTATTTTATTATATTCAACCTACTTGAATACTCCCATAGCAGGCAAACTCAACCTCTAGGAACACTTGTCTAGATACTCTGAGAGTGTTAAGAGCCACACATAACACCTTAATCTCCTACATTGAAGATATACAACATCAGATCAATTGATACAGCTAAGAATACCCAACTAACTGGAAAATCTAAGCAGTAACTTAATCCAAGATGCAAAAATATATACATTATAACACAAGAAACACCAAAAACCAAGGCAAGATAAATCCACCAAAAAGTATCAATGCATCAGAAATGACCTCCAGTGAAAATGAGTTAGAGGAAATGCCTGAGAAAGATTTCAAAAGGATGATTGTAAATATGTTCAATGAACTCAAAGAAGAAACCAAAGGAATCAAAGAGGACATCAAAGAAATCAAAGAAGACACAGGACACCAATTTAATGAAATGAAGAAGTCAATACAAGACATAAATAAGGAAATAGAAATAATAAAGAAAAAAAAGTCAGAATTACCAGCAATGAAGAACGGAGTTAATGAAAAAAAAAAAAAAAAAAAAAAAAAAAAAAAAAAAAAAAAACTCTGTAGAAAATCTCAGCAGTAGAATGGATGAAGGAGAGGACAGAATATCTAAGCTAGAAGACCAGGTGCAGATCTAATACAATCCAACAAAGAGAAAGACAAACTAATAGAAAAGTATGAATGGGACTTTCAAGATATTCGGGACACTATGAAAAGATCAAACATAAGAATTCAGGGCATAGTAGAAGGAGAAGAATTTCACTCCAAAGGCATAGTAGGCATCTTCAACAAAACCATAGAATAAAATTTCCCCCAAATTGGGAAAGAGGTGCCAATGCAGATACAGGAATCCTTTAGAACACCAGCCAGACAAAACCAGGAAAGAACCTCTCCTTGCCATATTATAATCAAACTACTAAACACACAATCCAAAGAAAAATTATTGAAAGAAGTTAGAGAGAAAAATCAAGTTACCTACAAAGGCAAGCCCATCAGGATCACAGCAGATTACTCAACACAAACTTTCAAAGCCAGAAGGGCTTGGAGTGATGTATTCCAAATTATGAAAGATAACTGTCAACCAAGGTTACTTTATCCTGCAAAACTTTCCGTTCAAATAGAAGGAGAAATAAGGACATTCCATGACAAAAGCAGGCTAAAGGAGTATTTGAAGACAAAGCCAGCTCTACAGAAAATACTTGAAAGAATCCTGCATTCCAAAGAGAAGGGCAAACACACATATAAGGAACCTGGGAAACAACAAGCAATACTCAAATACTAGTTAACACAAGAGAGCGAAGGTGGAACCAGAACTATAAAAAAATGGCAAACATAAATATGCACCTTCAATAGTATCTCTTAATATCAACGGCCTCAATGCCCCCAACAAAGCCATAGGTTTGCAGACTGGGTTACAAAGCAGGATCCTAAAATTTGTTGTCTCCAAGAAACTCACCTTTCTACAAAGGATGGACTTTATCTTAGGGTGAAAGGTTGGAAAACGGTGTTTCAAGCAAATAGACCCAGAAAACAATCAGGGGTTGCTATCCTATTATCTGACAAGGCAGACTTCAGTCCAACGTTAGTCAAGAAAGATAAGGAAGGTCACTTTATATTGAATAAGGGCACACTCCAACAGGAGGACATTACAATCCTAAACATATATGCACCTAACATGGGGGCTCCCAAATTCATCAAACACTATTAGAACTAAGGTCACAGATAACACCAATCACAGTGGTAGTGGGGGACTTCAACACTCCACTCTCATCAATTGACAGGTCATCCCAGGAAAAAATAAACAAGAAACATCTGGACTAACTGAGGTCATGGAAGGAATGGACCTAACAGATATTTCATCCAAATGTTGCAGAATATACATTCTTTTCAGGAGGACATGGAACATTCTCTAAAATTGACCATATATTAGGACACAAAGGAAATCTTAACAAATTCAGGAAAATTGTAATAATTCCTTGCAGTCTATCTGACCACGATGGAGTCAAACTAAAAATCAATAGCAAGAAAGGCTATAGAGCATACACAAAATCATGGAAATTAAATGACACACCACTAAATGATGAATTGGTCAATGAAGAAATTAAGAAGGAAATCAAAAAATTTATAGAGTCAAACGATAATGAGAACACAACTTTCCAAAATCTCTGCGACACCATGAAGGCAGTCCTAGGAGATAATTTATACCTTTGAGTGACTATATTAAGAAATTAGAAAAGTTGAAAGTAAGCGACCTAATGCTTCACCTTAAAGCCTTGGAAAAAGAAGAACAAGGCAAACCAAAATTCAGTAGGCAGGAAGAAATAATAAATATGAGGGAAGGAATTAATAAAATAGAAACAAAACAAACCAAAGAATCAATAAAACAATGACTTGGTTCTTTGAAAGGATAAACAAGATTGATAAACACTTAGCAAATCTGAACAAAGAAAGAGAGAAGAGACACAAATTAATAAAATTAGAGATGAAAAAGGTAACATCACAACACATGCCACAGAAATTAAAAAAAAATCATAGGGACATACTATAAATGCATATACTCCACAAAGTATGAAAATCTGAAAAAAATGGATGATTTCTTTGATTTATATGCCCTACCTAAATTAAATCAAGATGAGATTAATCACTTAAGTAGACCTATAAGAAGCATTGAGATCCAAGCTGTTATCAAAAATCTCCCAACTAAGAACAGCCCAGGCCCAGAGGGATTCACTGCTGAATTTTACCAGACATTCAGAGAAGAGAAGAACTAACACCATTGCTTCTTAAGATTTTCCATAAAATAGAAAAAGAAGGAATCCTACCAAACTCCTTCTATGAAGCCAGCATCACCCTGATACCAAAACCAGACAACGATAGAACAAAAAAAAAAAAATAAAGTTAAAGACCAATCTCCTCATGAACATATATGCAAAAATTCTCAACAAAATATTGGCAAACAGAATACAGGAATATATCAGAAAGATCATTCACCCTGACCAAGTACGCTTTATCCCAGAGATGCAGGTATGGTTCAACATATGCAAATCAATAAATGTTATACATTATATAAATGGATTGAAGGACAAAAATCATATGAGATCATTAGACACAGGAAAAGCATTTGATAAAATCCCACATCCCTTCATAACAAACGTCCTACAGAGACTAGGAATAGAAGCATCATATCTCAATATAATAAAGGCTATTTATAACAAGTGTACCGTTAACACATTACTTAATGGGGAAAACTGGAAGCTTTTCCACTAAAATCAGGAACAATACAAGGGTGTCCATTGTCCCCACTTGTATTTAATATGGTACTGGAAATCTTAGCCATAGCAACTAAGGCAAGAGAAGCACATAAAAAGTATACAAATTGGAAAGGAAGAGATCAAGTTATCATTATTTGCAGATGACATCATTCTATATATAAGGGACCCTAACGACTCTACCAGCAAACTGTTAGAGCTGATAAACACTTACAACCATGTAGCAGGATACAAAATACATGCACAGAAATCAGTAGCATTCATATATGCTAACAACAAACACACAGAGAATGAAATCAGAGAATCACTCCCATTCACAATTGCATCAAAGAAAATACAGTACCTTGGAATAAACCTAACCAAGGAAGTAAAGGACCTCTACAATGAAAACTATAAAACACTCAAGCAGGAAATTGCAGAGGACACTAGGAAATGGAAAAAATCCCTTGTTCCTGGATTGGAAGAATCAATATTGTGAAAATGGCAATCTTGCCAAAAGCAATCTACATATTTAATGCATTCCCCATCAAAATTCCAAAGGCATTCTTCATGGAAACAGAAAAAACAATCCAAAAATTCATTTGGAATCACAAGAAACCTCGAATATCTAAAATAATACTGAGCAACAAAAATGAGGCTGGTGGTATCACTATACCTGATTTTAACCTGTACTACAGAGCCATAGTAACAAAAAGAGCATGGTACTGGCACAAAAGCAGACATGGAGATCAATGGAACAGAACAGAGGACCCAGATGCAAATCCAGGTAGCTATATCCACCTTATATTCGATAAAAATGCCAAAAATACCCATTGGAGAAAAGACAGCCTCTTCAGCAAATGGTGCTGGGATAACTGAATATTTATTTGTAGAACGATGAAAATAGATTCTTCTCTCTCTCCATGCACAAGGATTAAGTCCAAATGTATTAAAGACCATAACACCAGACCAGAAACTCTGAAACTGCTAGAGTAAAAAGTAGGGGAAACCATTCGACATATTAGTCTTGGCAAAGAATATAACCCCAATTGCTCAGGCAATAAAGCCACAGATTGACTGCTGGGACCTCATGAAATTACAAAGATTTTGTATTGCAAAGGGCACTGTGAATAAATCAAAGAGGCAACCTACAGAATGGGAAAAATCTTTGCCAGCTATCCATCTGATAGAGGATTAATATCTAGGACATACAAAGAACTCAAAAAAATTAAATAATAAGAAATCAAACAAGCCAATTAAAAAGTGGGCAATGTAACGAAATAGAGAGTTCTCAAAAGAAGAAATATGAATGGCGTATAAGCATCTAAAAAATTGTTCTACATCCCTAGTCATCAGGGAAATGCAGATTTAAACTACATTGAGATTCCATCTCACTCCTGTCAGATTGGCTACCATCATGAAAACAAATGACCATAAATGCTGGTGAGGATATGGAAAAAGAGGAAACCTTCTACACTGTTGGTGGGAATGCAATCTGGTCCAGCCATTTTGGAAGTCAGTGTGGAGGTTCCTAAGACAGCTAAAAATTGATCTACCGTATCACCCAGCTATAGCACTCCTAGGCATATATCCTAAGGACTCATCTCATTTCCTTAGAAGTACATGCTCTACCATGTTTATTGCTGCTTAATTCACAATAGCTGGGAAATGGAACCAGCCTAGATGTCCCTCAAGTGATGAATGGATAATGAAGATATGGCACATTTATACAATGGAGTTCTACTCAGTGGTAAAGAAAAATGAAGTTATGAATTTGCAGGAAAATGGATGGATGTGGAAAGGATTATAATAAGTGAGGTAACCCAGGCCCAGAAAGCCAAGCATTGCATGTTCTCTCTCAGATGTGGATCCTAGCTACAGATGACTGGGCTTCTGTGTGAGACAGAAAAAACTCAGTAGCAGAGGCCAGTAAGCTTAAAAGAGATAGAAAGGGAAGAGAAAGGAAGGGAGGGGGGTACTTAATAGGATGGTGTTGTATATATGTAAGCAGAAGAATAGATTAATGGGGGTGAAAAGGCCAAAAATGAGGTCTGGGGAAGAGATTGAATAAAGGAAAGGTGGAGGGACAGCTAATCAAAATCTAAGAGAATACAAATAAAACATATGTAATCCTACTTTTTTGGACAATGGAACACTCAGGAGCCATAGATCCTTGCTTGAAAATTTTCAGTTCCAGGGATAGGATATCTTCCAGTGAGTTGCTGGCCAGGGAGATCCCAGATGCCCCCAAAACATTATAGGCCATTGCTGAGGCCCTTGGTTTCCCACCAGGAATAGATGGTAAGACCCTATTGCTGAAGACTCCATATACTTGGGCTGCAAGGCCACTGAGAACTCCTGCTAGAACTGAGCTCATAACTTTCTCCATGTAAACCAGGTGACAGAAAGCTGGAAGAAGCCTTTCTACATGTAGTTCAATGGGAGGAAGAGATACCCCAGTGAAGATACTCAACAGTGGACACTGCAAGCCTTATAATTGGCCAGCCAGGCCAAATGAGCCAATGAATGCAATAGTGGCATGTCTGTTATGGTGGAAACCAACTGCCCTCTAATTGGACTCGAGGCCCCTCCATGGGAAGGGAATGCATCCCTGATACTGAAAACTTAAAACAGGGGTAGTCATAAGCCCTAGGGGTGTAACGTCTCCTGTTGTCTGAACAAATGTATATACTATGCTTATCAAACTTCCCAATAAGCACTCCTGTTAATATTCACACCCTTATATTAATGCTACTCTCACTTTTGGTAGAGAATCTTCTCTTTTCAGATGTCAGTGACCTTGCAATGACTCAGAAGGTATCATGGTGATGGAAAGAAATGACCACAGTGCTCAGTACTGCAATATCTGTATCACACCTTCCAAGGCTCAGGGTCTAATGCAGAATAGGTGGCAGAAAGAATGTAAGAGCCAAAGGAAGGGCAGGACTTCATTCAACATACTCCCTCCAGACACAAAATGGCCTGGATATCCATGGCTTCACAATCCCTGACACTACCTGCATAAGAGGAGGAAAAGATCAAGACATCAAAAGTAAAAGAGAGACTGATTGAGATGGGGAGGCGGTATGATGGTGAGTGGACTTTCAAAGGGTTAAGTGGGTGGAGGGAGGGTTCTACCATGGGGTATTTTTTATAATCATGGAAGTTGTTAATAAAAAAATTAAAAAATTAGGAAAAAAGATCTTGGACTATGAGAATGTATGAACATCATCAGGGTAGATAAAAATTATGGGGACTTTTAAAGTTGGACTGAATATATTGTATTTTATATCATGTATGGATATTGGTTTATAGGGGTATGTTAGTTTGAATAGATGACACACAATATATTGAGTGTTTTATTAGTTTGTAGTTTGCATCTGCAGCCACCCAGCTGGAGGTGGTGTCAAGGGCAGATCTTAAGGTGTGGTGGTGGTTTTGAAATTTCAATCTGAAAATATGCAAAGTGTGCCTAGCTGGAGTTCCTGAAGTGTGCTGTGCTGTGTGGATTTGGCTTGTGCTTGTCTCTCTGTTTTGGGACCTGTGAAGGCAGGCCAGATTCTTCTGAAAGACCCAGAAACCAGACTTGTGCCATGACAGGCTTCAGTAAGGTGCTGCCCCAGCTAGGCCTAGAGTTTCAAATTCCCGCTTAGGCAGAGGACGTGAGTCAGCCCCTAGACATGTCCAGGCATGCCCAAGACTTATCCCTTCTGCCTCTCTGCCCCAGCCAATCAAAAAGAATACAAGTACATTTACTGTTTATACCAACCAATCATGTAACCGCCCCCTACTTCTTTGTTCAAATCCCTATAATAACTCTGCCCTCCTGCTACTTGGGGCTCTTGTACAGATCCACTGCATTGGTGAAGTCAAGCATCTGAGCTTAAGCCTGAAATAAAGCTCCTTGCCTTTGCATACGTGTTTGGTTCTCCTTGGTGGTCACTGGGGGCACACAGAACTGGGCATTACATTTGGGGGCTCATTCTGAAATCCCCTCAGAGACCCCTGAGGACCATCAGCTTGTGGAGTTCAGGTCGCCAGCTGGTAAGTGTTCTGTGTTGTGCTTCTGTGTTTTGTCTTTCCTGAAAACCTGTCCTTCATCCATCCTTTCATCAGAAAATTGTGGTTGGGCGGATGTGCCCCTGCAGGCCACTCTGGACGGTGGGTCCTGGGTGCCACAGGCCCACCCAAGGGGGATTTCATTCCCCTGGTAGATTTTCAGAGGCAACACAGTTTGCTACTATGGAACGGCAAGAAGCTGTTGTCTCAGTTTTGGTTTTGTAGCTCCCGGCCAGCTGAATTTTTTTGCTGTCTCTTTCTCCTTTTCTTTGTTGGAATTACTATTTGTGTGATTGGATAGATGGGACAAATGCAGACTATCCTGCTTTCTTTACTGATGGACCACTTTCAGGACATTACAATTAGGGATCATAACCTCAGTATAGAAATAAAGAAAACTAAACTTATCACTCTTTGCAGAAGTGAATGGCCCTGCTAGAGGGCACCTTCTACTTACCGATCATATAGCAAGTCCAGGAAAACATCATTCAGGGACATCCTGGCCACCCAGACCAAATTCCCTATACTCTGGTCTGGCGAGACCTGGTGGAAGACCCTCCCTCTTGGGTTAAACCTTTTCTTCCCCCTCCACAGAAGACCACCACGATTATGGCAATTAAGAAGAAAGATAAACCAGATGTTTCCTCCTCTTCTTCCCCCTCCACTCCTCTACATCCTGTACTGTTGAACTCACCCTCCCTACCCTCCCCCACCTATAAACCCATCTCCACCTGCAGGGCCACATCTTCAAGGCCCTCCACCAGCAGCCCAACCTCCACCCATACAAAGCCCTCCCCACACTCAAAGTAAGGCCCCTCAAAGTCGAGCCCTGGACCTGGAGGCCACAGTATTCCCCCTCTGGGTTATGGGGCCCCCAGACCAAGATGGTAACAGCCACATCACTACTGGCCATTTGCCACTAGTGATCTTTATAATTGGAAAATGCAAACTCCTAAATTTTCTGATAAACCACAGGAACTTATTGACCTTTTGGATTCTATTATTTTCACTAACCTTCAAACTTGGGATGATTGTCAACAATTGCTACAGATTCTCTTTACTACAGAGGAAAGAGAGATAATCCAGACTGAAGCCCACAAATTGGTTCTTGGCACTGATGGGAATCCCACCAATAATCAGGCTATCATTGATACCTTCTTCGCTTTGACTAGACCAGACTGGGATTTCAACATGGCAGCAGGTAAGGAGAGAGCTGTTCAACTGTTTCTCCTGGGAGTCTTCACCTGTTCACCCACCCCCCACCAGTTGCCTGGATGCATTCAGGGTGAACCGTGGCCGGCCCCCCAAGCAAAAATCCAAAAACCCACAGCTGGTGCCTGAACAGGGACCTTATGAGATGGACAGGGTGGGTTAGTGCTCTCCCAGAGGGACTGGGAGACATTGGCTCATGCAGTCTTGCCTCCATGTTTTTGAGGGCTGGCAGGTTTCTCTTTCTCCTCTTTTATTTTTGGTTCACACCATCGCGTGGGAACAGACACGACTAACTGGCAACTGATGTCTCTTGGCCGAGGCCACTCTTTGGTATTGACTGAAGGCCAGCTGTCCTCTGCCTGGACCCCGATAGCCCATTGGGTGTGGCCAAAATACCTCTATCTATTTCTCTTTGAGACACACACACACACACACACACACACACACACACACACACACACAAAGCAAAAACAAACACCGGTAGCACATTGATCTCTTAAAAGCCTGTAGGGCAGGTCACCGGCCTCTTAAACTTGTGGACAGGCTCATGCCCAGATCTTTGGGGAATACCCCATGTGCTAATCAGCCCTCGGGAACGTTGCCCTCTGGCCTTGGCATTTCTAATCTTTCTCTGTCATGGGAAACATTGCCTCCCACCAAAAAATAAAATCTCAAATTCATGGAATAAGAGCTCTTCTGAAAGTTAAGGGAATTAAGCTCTCCCAGAGGGAGGCAGGCTCCTTTTGGGAAGAAGTCCTTCAGGTCACTTCTGGATTTCTGGGCATCCACATGGCCCAGACATGTGGACCTGCATAGATTATCTGGCTAGGAAACAAAAGTTCAGGAAGGAAATTTCTCTTCTCTCCCTTTAAGCAGTAAAACAACTACAAGCCAAGCGCTCCAAAGCAGTCAGAGTCAGGTGGCAGACACACAATAGCGCTTCTGCCCGTGCAGGTGCCATGTCTCCACCTCCTCTCCAGTGGCCCCTGAGTGGGGCTCCTCTTTTTCCAGCAGCCTCCCAGCAGTCAGGGAGGTCCCTCTTTTCCCAGTGGCCCCCAAGTGTGCCCCCTCCTTCTTCAGTGGCCTCCAAGTGGGCCACCTTCTTCAGAGGACTCCTGTCAGTCCTGGAGGGCCCCTCTTTTCCTAACGGTCCCAGGGACACCCCCTCCCTTTCCCCTTCAGGTATTCAGAGGCCTCGGCCTCCTAGTAGTCCTCTTGGCCATTACCTCCACGTGTACTAGACCAGACCCTGGATGAGTGCCGAGAGTAGGGCAGGGCTGGTCTAAGGTGTATGCAAGCCCCGCCCAGCCACCACAGCCCACCAAAAAGCATCAAGAAAGAAAAAAAGGTAATGTTTAACTACAGCCTATAAGGAACTGAAGTTTTATGTAAAAAATGTCATACTTTGTTACATGATATCATAAATATAATTACTGAATTTATGTTCTAGGTCAACTTCAACTTACATAGAGGATTAATAAAAACAACAGATTTCTCTTTAAAGTGGTGACTTATAGTTTGTCAAGTATTAAAACAAAAAAAGATTGTAATGCCCTTAATGAACTTATATGGAGGAAGCAACTGACCTGACTTCTAGGCCAACCTGCCTCAAGGTAGCAACAAAATTTGCCATAGTTACTCCTATTAAAATCATTTCCAAGTATTTTATTGGTATTAATGACATAAAATTGTCTTTAGACTATTCACTTATTAGTGAGTAATAGGATTAATTAATTTGGTGTAGTTTTTCATAATAGCCTTATAAGAAAAATGGTTAATAATGGGGTGAGATGAATTGATTGAAGGAACTGGGAAGGAATTTTTCAATGTTGGGACATAGAACGCTTGTTTAAAATGCTTTTTGAGTGATACTTAGATCAGAATGTTAAAGAATGTGGACAAAGATGTGCGTATGTAGGAAAGAATTTTCAGGCTAAATCTAAATCCCATGCCTAAAGTTAGAGATTTTTCAACTGTTTACAAACTCTTAAGGAACAAAAATTTAATTTTCAGACTAAAACATGTTGGGATAGCTTGCATAAGCTTTATCAAATTTAAGTCATGGGTAAAACATAAAATTGTTTTATGTCAATAAAAATTTCTGTGGTACATAAAATCAATAGCTATCAAGTTTAAGCCAAAATCATTGGTTGTCAAATAATGTTTTTTTTCTTTCAAAAAGATTTATCAAGGGTTGTATTAAAATTTAGCTAGCTGTTTTGGTTTTTAAGAAAAAGACCAGATTCTGCTCTATTGTATGTAAGTCCAGTGCTTATAACAAAATTAACTCTTAAAGTTAAATTAGTTAGTTTGTAAATCAATTGGTACTGTTTTCAAGACTGGTAGCAGGGTCTGCCTATATTTATAAATGTTAGATATTTAAAATGTGAGATGTGCCTACTTTCTATACCTCATATATAAGGCTTATGCTGCCACAGTACAACAAAAATTTTAAAGATTGGACAAAATGATTTTGGAAGCCCTTGTGCCATTCCTTAACTAAATCTATTTCAGTAATCAAATGTGCTCTATATATACATACATCCAGGCTGGTGTAACTCCCTTTCTAAGTGTGTTAATTGCCTACATAGAAGCCAAAGCCAATTGGAATCATCAGAGCAAGAGGCGCCAATATTTTGGCATGTACTCCCAGGTCATGAGGACACTGGAGATTAGGGGACACTTCTACACTGGCTCCCTGGTAAGTCACCTGTCTTTCTGAGCAGGGAAGATATGGAGACCCAAACAAAATTGGTGTACAGTCTGAAACAGGAGAGTCATAATTGAGGAGGAATCAGTCCTCCTGACTTCCCAAAGAAGGAAAAACTAGTTGGCTAGCATAGCCTTGACTCATCCTAACAGACAAAAGACACCAGTAAGCTATGGGGCTACTCCTATTTCCCTAAAGTCTCTTTGGAGAGCCATTAGTGACCTCCAAAACTAATCCTTAATTAAAATTCGGCTATCTACATGGTCTTAAACACACTGAGAGCAATGTATAACCAAAGATAAAAAAAATACCTTACATATATGAATGGCCTATTAAGTAACACAAGAGCTTTCCAAGAGGAGAAACAAACATTAAGACATCTTTTCCCCATAGTTCTAATTCTATAATAATGAAAAACAACTCTAGATGTTCAAAGGGTTATTTTCAAATCTAAAATATGTAAATAAGTTCTGAGACAAAAAATATATATTTGTGCAGCCTTTAATGGCACCCAATAGCTCTTTATTATCAAGATTAAATGTTGTGTGTATATGTTTCTAATAACTCTACTAATATCTTATCTGCTTTACAAGCCATGTCAAATACTACTGTGCCATTTAATGAACAGTTCTAGAAGAAAATCTGAGCCAGCTCATCCTCAAATGGTCCTGAGACAATACAAGCCTGTCTACCTGAATTCCCTCAACCTCAAGAAGGACTAGTTTGCTGTGTGCTCACTTCTCATTAACTCCTTACTTTTATTCTTTCTCCCCAATGTTCTCTTCCAAGACTATCTTCCTACACTCTGGGGTCCATTAAAATAGTTCCCCTCTCTGGGAGAAACTCTCTAACTGCAACAAATCCCCAGTTCATGTCCCATTCAGCAGGAAATGGTAAATGATCTGATGTCTTCATCCCAGTCCCCTAAGGCAGTTAGAGTGTCTTCTCATGAGAGGTAGAAATAAAAGGGGATTAGATCTACTCTTTCAAATTCCCACTTAGGCAGAGGACCTGAGTCAGCCCCTAGAAGTGTCCAGGAATGCCCAAGACTTGCCCAGAATGTGTCCCTTCTGCCTCTCTGCCCCAGCCAATCAAAAAGAATACAAGTATAGTTACTGTTTAAACTAAACAATCATGTAACCGCCCCCTACTTCTTTTTTCAAATCCCTATAAAAACCCTTCCCTCCTGCTACTCGGGGCTCTTGTACATATCCACTTCATTGGTGAAGTGAAGAGTCTGAGCTAAGCCCAAAATAAAGCTTCTTGCCTTTGCACATGTGTTTGGTTCTCCTTGGTGGTCACTGGGAGCACTGAGAACTGGGCATAACACTTCTGCCATTATGGAACTTCCCCTGGATCTCTAAACTTCAATAAATCCCTTCCTCCATAACTGTGCCTAGTCTGGAAGTTCATCTCAGTGAACCTTACTGAGGAGCTGGCTGATATGAACCTGACCATGTGGATGTAGGTGTTTTGGAATTTTTGTTATGGGGGAATGGTTATGGACTTGGTGCTTGCAACGGAAGATACCTTCTGGAGTGGTAAGCCAAGTTTTATGGACTATTCTGATGAGAGTTTGAGAATGTTAAGTGCAGACAGTATTGAATTTCGAGGCTTGGCTTATGAACTTTCTGAAAGGAAGGAAAGACTGCAGAGGATTTTGTTGGAGGTGGGTTACTGGCATAAGGGTTGGCTGCATTCTGCTGCCCAGGCCCAGAGAGTTCAATCAAGGTTAAATTTGTAATGGACTGATATGCTTGGTTAAAGATAATTGGACTGAGAGATTTAAGATTTTTAATCTGGAAAACCTTAAGCAAGTTAAAATTACAGGCATTGAGACTGGTTTTAGGTTACTGAACCTGCTATTCTCAAACACATTAGCAATCTTAAGGAAGATGGCCCAACTGCTTTATATTAAAACAATGGAAAGGATGCCTGAGGAAAGACTATCATAGAAATGCAAAATCTTTTGGAAAGAGTTGACTGGAGAACGAACCTGCTTTGCAAGGTTACAATTTATTTTGTCCCTCAATTAAGAATATGGCTGTGTTCTGCACACCTGGTACCTGTTTTGGAAGCATAAAAAATGTGAGGAGTGGTCATGAAATGCACACTGTTCCAGGAGCCGCTGCTGAGATGTGGCATGAGGCAGGGCCTGATGCCCTAATAGGCTGAAAGAGCCTCTGGAAGATGGACCATGGTTTGCATGAAGACCTGAATATGTTTTGTATATACCAGGACTATGCAAGGGCTACTATATAGTGTACTGTTGGCCTAGGTTGGAAGTGTTCTCTGGCTAGTTTGCCCAGCTGGAGGGGCAGAATTGGAAAATCTGGAGACTATCAGTCTCTGGTTATATTGAACTTGAACTGCAGAAGTTTGATATTTGTTTCATGGTGGTTGAGCTTGCGTTGTTTTACTCTCTCCTTGTTATGCATTATACCAGTTGAAAATGTTTACTCTGTGCCTTTATATGTTAAACGTATTTAACTTGTTTGATTTTACAGGACTCACTATCTTAAATTGGTCAAGATTGTGGTGACCTTTGAAATTGGACTGAGTATAATTTAAAGTGTGTGATGTTTATGAATCTATTGGGGTCCAGGGGCAGAACGTGGTAGTCTAAATAGATGGCCCCCAATATATTCAGTGTATTATGTGTATGCAGCCACCCAGCTGGAGGCAGTGTCACTGGGCAGATCTTAAGGTGTTGTGGTGGGTTTGAGATTTCAATCTAAAGATATTCAAAGTGTGCCTAGCTAGAGTTCCTAAAGTGTGCTGTGTAATGTGGCTTTTGATTTGAGCTTCTCTCTTTCTTTTTGAACCTGTGAAGGCAGGCCAGCTTCTTCTGCCATTATGGAAATTCCTCTGGATCTATAAACTTCAATAAATCCCTTTCTCCATAACTGTGGCTTATGTGGAAGTTCATCTCAGTGAACCTGAAGCTGTCTGCAACAGGCAGCCAGGGTTAGAATGTGGTGGTTTGATTCAAGTGTCCCCCATAAACTTAGGTGTTCTGAATGCTAGGTTTTCAGCTGAAGCAGATTTGGAAATTAATCTCTCTTGGAGGCAGTGCATTGTTGGGGTGGCTTTATGGGCATTATAGCCATTGTGCCCTTGCCCATGTTTGGCACACTCTTCTGTTCCTGTTGTGCACTTTATGTTGGCCAGGGGGTGATGTCCACCCTTTGCTTATGTGATCATTTTTCCCATTCATCATGGAGCTTCCCCCTCAAGCATGTAGGCCAAAATAAACCTCTTTTTTTCCCCACAATCTGCTCTTGGTTGGGTGATTTCTACCAGCAATGCAAACCTGACTGCAACAGTACTCAACAGGAGAGGAGATCATTTGAAATGGGCAACGTCTCTTCCCCTACATGTAATGTCATGCTATATTTGTGACACAAGTTAAATATTTTCTTTAATAATGAATTTATAAGCCTGCTTGGAGCCTAGTAGATACTTATTTGGGGAAAATGTATAAGATTATCTAAAATCCAATGTTTGTGCATTCTTAAAGAATTCTAAAATAAAGGGAATGTTATGGCAATACGTAAACCATTTTTAATTTTCTTCTGTTTTTATTTATTTATTTATTAGAGACAGAGAGAGAGTGAGAGTGGGCTCACCAGTTTCTCTAGCCACTGAAAATGAACTCCAGACACATGTGCCACCATGTGCATCCAGATTATGTGTGACCTGGACAATCAAACCTGGGTCCTTAGGCTTGCAGGCAAGTGCCTTAACCACTAAACCATCTTTCCAGCCCCATAAACTGCTTTTAAATCCATGTTAAATCAGTGCATATAACTAACAGGAAAATTCTGATATTTAGCTTTTTTTTCTCTCTGTAAATACGTTTTCATGTTTATTTGGATTCATTTTCTATAACATTTCCAATGTTTTGGAGACTTTCTGCAGTCTGTGGGCCACTATGGTGGTAGTGATAAAAATAATATTAGGTAATACAGGAAATTTTTATTCAGAAGCTTAAACGATTCACCAGTGCTTACTCATATCATTGTAGGAGTGTGATGGATACATTTATCTAATTCCAGCCAGATTATCATTTCAATCCCCCCATTCTGAAGAACTTTCATTATCATATAATTCATAGACTGAAATAGGATTTCCAAATTGAAGAGACTACATCTTAAAATGGTTAGGAATATGGTTAACTGCTATTTGTTGATTAAGTGGAATATGTTGGAGGAAGAATAATAACTTTTCAGCCTTGCTAGAATAATAGGAAAGGAGAAAGTGAGAGAGAGAGAGAGAGAGAGTGAGAGAGAGAGAGAGAAAGAGGAGGGAAAGGATCTTGAACATAAACTTGTCTACTTCCTGATGCAGTGTACCGAAGTAGCATTCCTCTCACTTCAGGAAGTTATCTCATAAAGGATAATATAATAAGGCTTTTAATTTTTTTTATGCACTCCTTTCTTAAACTTCCTAAACTTCCAAGTCCTAGTCAAAGCCAGACATATCCTGAAAAATGGGGTGATGGTTTGGACAAGTGGAGCCATTATGTAATTCAACATGGAGCCTCTTTCCATGTCACTGGGTTGCACTTGTTTATAAAGATCTTCAATATCACATCCCTGAACATTACTTACTGTTTAATGAAGGCACAGACTGTTCTTCCTGGCATCTAATAGTTATTAATATCCTAATAACATAAATGTGAGCAATACTGAGCTAAAGTGTAAAACCAACAAGAGGGTATGTGTGTGGAAATGTAATTACAATGGAAATTCATTGATAAATCACCAGTTTCTTCCAGCCTTAATAAATTCCTATGTGCTTCCAAATAAAGCAGAAGAAACTAAAGGAAGATAGATATTGGGCTGAGGGACAGAAGTGATGTGAGAAACAGTGCTTATGCACTTCAGAATTCTTGCACAAAATGAACAAGGGCTAAACTCTGGCTGGCAGGAAATTGGGCCTCCTTTTTTCATCTACCTAAAAGTGTCATTTCAATTTCTATAAGGAATGTGCTGTGCTGTCAGCCATGATAAAGTATGTCAGACATCCAAGAATCTCATTAAATTCTGTCTATTATTTCTTGGTTCCTTTCTAAAGAAGTCATTATATTATAAACTTATTTATTTGTTCATTTATTTATGTATTTATAAAACACCAGCTTTTATTTATTATTGTCCAAAGGCATAAAATGAAATCTTCTCTCATGTGACAACATGTGAGGCTCAGGAGGATATTAAGTGAAATAAGCCAGACACAGAAAGACAAGTACCACTTGACCACTCATAGGTGAGATCTAAAAAGGCATAAATCTCACAGAAGTTAAAAATAAAATTGGAGGTCCAGCTTACCAGACTGTACTGCCATAGTAAAGATTCCCAAGCTGATTTCACTCCTCAATACATGGCACTAAGTAGGTCACCTAGAGTCCAGGTGAGTGCATTCTGCACCCCAAACCCCCCATCCATGGATACATACCTGACCCCAACTGGTTGGGATTGGTGATCAGGACAATTTGCCACTGACCATGACACTACACTGCCTACCTGTGTAGCCCTGAGTAGGGACTCCTGAGCTGATGGCATGCCTTAGTTCCAGGCATTGAGTAGGACACTTAGAGTGCTGCCTAGCCCTTCCAGACACACATGGAGACTGTACACACACAAGCAACATGCAACGTTTCTAGTGGGTCCAGTTCAAACCTGCAGATAGTCCGCCATCCTATGCCCAATTAATCAAGGCTGATCAGGACAGAAATCACATAATCATTTTAACAGATTCACAAAGTGTCTTTGACAAAATACAACATCCTTTCATGATTAAAAAAACACTGATAAGAATAGGGATGGTCATGGAAAATGTTAATAAAAATTGAGAAAAAAAAAGAATAGGGATGGAGGGTCAATATTTCAATACAACAAGGGCTACAAATAACAGACCTGAATCCCACATGCTAAATGGGAGAAAACTTGAAACATTGCAAATAAGGTCTGTATAAGACAGTAGCTTCCACTCTTCCCACTGCTATTTAACATAGTACCCAAAGTCCTAGCTCAAGCAATTAAGACAAGAGAAAGAAATAAAAGGAATACATATTGGAAAGGAAAAAGCCAAACTAGGCTTATCTGTAGATAAGTTGATTATATAGGTACATAACCTGAAAGACACCATCAAGAAACCCTTAAGCTGTTAAACTCTTTCAGATAAATGGCAGTATATAAAATCAATATACAGAAATCAGTAGTATTCATAAATATCAATCTAAAACATATGGAGAAAGCAATTTATAGAGGTTTGGAGGGAAGGAGTAGGAAGGGATGAAAGGAGGGGATACTTGTTTATTATTAGTTTTGTACTCAGTGAATACAGTCAAGTTGGTATCATAGTTAGCCTCCTCCCTGCCTCCCACCCTCTATAGGGACCCTCCTTGTTGGAGAATATGTGTCGTGCATTGTGAGGTTAGCCTTCAGTTATGGGTAGGAGGCAATGTCTCTGTGCATAATGATCCAACCTTTGGCTCTGACGTTCTTTCCACCCCCTCTTCCACAAACTTCCCTGAGCCATGTTGGGTTCATTTTAGGTCTGCTTCAGTGATGAGGTGTTGGGAGCCTCTGTGTCTCTGGAAACCTGGTTTTGTGTCAGAGAAACTTCTCTATTTACAAGCTATAGAAATGATCCTTGAAAGTACACTCTTAGGAGGGGATACTTAATAAGCAGGTGGAGAATGTGTGCCAGGACTGGGGTAGGAAAGAAGGGGAGATGGTAAATAAAGATAGATGGCATGAATCACTATAATAGAAACCTTTCTTTTGATTAGTTAATCAAAATATAACTCTCTTATGACAGAGAGAGCCAGGGGGATAGTTTGGGCAGAAGAAGTACACTGCAGTAGTGGAAATAGCTGTTCCTGGTAAATTCCAGTGCCAGAATTGGGATAATCCCCACAGTGAGCCTGGTACAGAGGAAAAGCTGGAGTGGACAGGTTTTGTTTAAGAAAGTGAAGAGAATTGCTTGCATAGTGTTCAGATGTTCAACATACTGACTATTTGGGGAGCAGTACATGTTTTCAGTAGCTGACTAACCCTTTTTGTTTGTCTAGTCAGGAATTACTATAATAAAGTAAATATCATTATCACAGAAAAATGAATTGAGAAGGTTGAGATCAAATAGAAAGCTAAATGCTAGCTGAAAATTTCAATGCTTCTGACCATCACATTGCAGATACTGACTGCAGACTGAGTAGTCTATGCTTTTTCATCTCTTTATACTAATATTCCTCTCAGAAAGGGCCAACTTGGATTTTTTAAAATAATAATTCTTCTAGTGAAAGGGTCAGATGGGATTAGAATTGGGGAGCAAAGCCAGAAAGAGGAAATTAGGTGCCAGGGGAGGAAAGGGCCAACAATAAAAAAGTGCAAAAGAGTTAGTCTGCTTCAATTGAGAATTAGGGCTTTATCACAACCAAGTCTTTTGAGATTCATGACACCTGACAGTATTCAAACACTATCTTCAAAAAACATCTTTGTTCTAACTCCCTCTTGACTATTAAAAGCTTCTGGGTTCACTCAACCCTATCCTTTACAAAGAAAAACTACTGAGAATGGACCTATCTCAAGTGCTCCTCCAGCTCTCCTGGTTCAACTACCTGTCTAACCAAACAGCTTTTAGGGACTCCTCTCCACTTGCTGTAGCACACAGCAAAACAGCCTGCTTGGATATTTCAATTTTCTTTCCTTTGGGATTCCTAAAAGTTGAAGTGTCTCAGAAAGAAATGCTATGAAACTGGGCTAACTAATTGATTGATAAAGGGGCCAAAATATTCCAAAGATAGAGTGACTATGGTTTCTCTTTCTCAACCATGCAACAGTGTAGAAATGCAATCTAGATTCAATTCACCAGAAAAGGGCCAGTGCAATATTAAAACACAAAGTGATACTGTGCATGCTCACACCTCTCACTCAGATACCCTGTTGCTACCCCCACCAAAATCTCCACTTGACTAGATCAGGTTTGGAGTGTATTTCCTTGAGCTTTTTGTCAGCAAAAACAGTGTCCACTTTCTTCTCAGTAACACCTTTAAGTTCATCACAAAGAAACTAGGGATAACCAGTATTTTTGAAAATCATATTGACACTAAACCCAATAAGAATATACAAAAAGAACATTAGAACAACAGGGTGGGAAGGAATATCCTAAAACATGTCCCCACTCACAGAAAGGCTGACTGGTGCATCCATGACCCCACAGTGCATACTGATAGCCCCACTGAGGAGGGCTGTCAGTGGAATTGGGGTGAGGGAGAGGGAACGTAAGAGCATATAACATGATATAAATATGACAAATATGCTCACATAATAAAATTCTCGGTTAAAGAATGAGGGAGGGAATTACCATGGGTTATTGCCTGTAATTATGAAAGTTGTCAATAAAAAAAGTGAAATTTTTTTTTAATGTGAATCTGGAATGGAACCAGACAGACCCAGCCTCCACAGTCTAGATACACCAGTACCTGGTTCCACTAGAAACACAAATCTGAAGTTTCAAGGTCCCCAGGAAAACACAGACAAGCACCAGAGGAAGAGTTTGGAATCTGATACTTCAAACACACAAAACCCTGGTTATTCGTCCTGCCATAGTCCAGACGAGAAAGGGACCACTTTCAGGCATCACAAGCTTCTGTGTGAATGTGAGTGGAGCACATATTTGTTTATGTGTGCATATGAATGGGAGGATGTACTTGTTTATGTGTATGTGAGTGGGAGGATGTACTTTGTTTTTGTGTGTATGTGAGTGGGAGAATGTAATTTTTTTATGTGTGTATGTGACTGGGAGAATGTACCTTGTTTAATCTGTGTATGTAAGTGGACGATGTACTGTGTTTATATGTATATGTGAGTGGGAGGATGTACTTTTTATGTGTGAATGTGAATGGAGGATGTACTCTGTTTATGTGTATATGTGAGTGGGAGGATGTATTTGTTTATGTGTGTATGTGAGTGGGGGATGTACTTTGTTTATGTTTATATGTCACAGAGAGTATGTACTTTTTTATGTGTGTATGTATGGCAGGAATATACATTGCATATGTGTGAATGTGAGTGGGAGGATGTACTTTGTTTTTGTGTGACTGTGAATGGAGGTTGTAGTCTGTTTATGTGTACATGTGAGTGGAAGTATGTACTATGTTTATTTATGTATGTGAGTGGAGCATGTACTTTGTTTATGTTTATATGTCACGGGGAGTATGTACTTTGGTTATGTGTGTATGTGTGTGGGGAATATATATTGTTTATGTGTGAATGTGAGTGGGAGGATGTACTTTGTTTATGTGTATATGTGAGGGTAGCATGTACTTGTTTATGTGTATATGTGAGGGGCAAGATGTACTTGTTTATATGTGAATGTTAGTGGGAGATTGTCCCTTGTGTATGTGTATATGTGAGTGGGATGATGTATTTGTTTATGTGTGAATGTGAGTGGAGGATGTAATTTCTTTATGTGTGTATGTGAAGGGAGGATATACTTTTTATGTGTGAATGTGAATGCAGGATGTACTCTGTTTATATGTATAAGTGAGGGGGGATGTGCTTTGTTTATTTGTGTATGTGAGTGGAGGATGTACTTTGTTCATATTTATATGTCGGGGGTGTATGTGCTTTGCTTATGTGTGTATTTGTAGGGGGAATTACATTGTTTATGTGTGAATGTGAGTGGAGGATATACTTTGTTTATGTGTGAATGTGAGTGGAGAATGTACTTTGTTTATATGCATATGTCAGTTGGAGTGGGTACTTTGTATATGTGTGTATGTGAGTGGGAGGATATCCTTTTTTTGTGTATATGTGAGTGGGAGTTTCTACTCTGTTTATGTGTGTATGTTTTTGAAGGATGTACTTTATTTAAGTGCGTATGTGCATGGGACGATGTACTTTGTTTATGTGTGAATATGAGTAGAGGATGTACCTTGTTTATGTGTGAATGTGAGTGGGAGGATGTACCTTGTTTATGTGTGAATGTGAGTGGGAGGATGTACCTTGTTTATGTGTGAATGTGAGTGGGAGGATGTACCTTGTTTATGTGTGAATGTGAGTGGGAGGATGTACCTTGTTTATGTGTGAATGTGAGTGGGAGGATGTACCTTGTTTATGTGTGAATGTGAGTGGGAGGATATAATTTGTTTATGTGTATATGTGAGTGGAGTATGTACTTTGTTTTGTGTGAATGTGAGTGGTAGGATGTACCACGTTTATGTGCAAATGTGAGTGGGAAGATTTAATTTGTTTATGTGTGAATGTGAGTGGGAGAATGTACCTTGTTTATGTGTGTATGTATGTGGAGGATGTACTTTGTTTATTTGTGAATGTGATTGGACGATGTACTTTGTTTATGTGTATATGTGAGTGGGAGGATCTACTCTGTTTATCTGTCTACGTGAGTGGAGGATGTACTTTTTATGTGTGTATGTGAGTGGTGCAAGTACTTTGTTTATGTGTGAATGTGAGTGGAGGTTGTACTTTGTTTATGTGTTTATGTGTGTGGAGGATGTACTTTGTTTGTATATGTCAGTGGGAAAATGTACTTTTTTATGTGCATATGTGAATGTGAAGATGTACTTTGTTTATGTGTGAATGTGAGTGGGACAATGTACTTTGTTTATGTGTGTAGATGAGTGTGAGGATGTACTTTGTGTGTGTATGGGAGAGGTAGATATACTTTATTTATGTGTGTATGTGAGTGGGAGGGTTTAGTTTGTTTATATGTGTATGTGAGTGGAGGCTATACTTTGTTTATGTGTGTATGTGTGTTGAGGATGTCCTTTGTTTATGTGTGAATGCGAGGTGGCATATTTACTGTGTTTATTTGTATATTTGAATGGGAGGATTACTTTGTTTATGTGTATGTGAGTGGAGGCTGTAATTTGTTTACATGTGTATGTGAGTGGAGGATGTACTTTGTTTATGTGTGAATGTGAGTGGGAGGATATACTCTGTTTATGTGTATATGTGAGTGGGACAATGTACTTTGTTTATGTGTGTACATGAGTGGTAGGATATACCTTGCTCATGTGTGAATATCAGTGGGAGTATGTACTTCGCTTATGTGTGTATTTGAGTGGGAGAATATACCTTGCTCATGTGTGAATGTGGGTGGGAGGATGGACTTTGTTTATGTGTGAATTTGAGTGGGTGGATGTACTTTGTTTATGTGTATATATGAGTGGGAGGATGTAGTTTATGTGCCAATGTGAGTGGAAGATGCACTTTGTTTATGTGTGAATGTGATTAGAGTTGGTGAGGCTCTGGTCTTTGTTTTTGATATCCATGTTTTATAGTTTTCTTTTTGTATTTTTTTCCTACTCTTTCCCTGTATATTTCCTTCTCCCAAAGAATAGTGTTTTCTTTTCTGGTTTTCAGGAACTGTGGGTCTTAGCCTCCTAAGTGATGAAACTATTCTACATTCTCTGATACCAAAACTTCACTTCCATCTCTTCAGTCTATATTTTGTCAAAATTCTTCCATGCTCAACTAACCTTGTTTTTCCTCTGTTTTGTTCCTATAGCTCCATTTTCTACTCCTATTCCTTCCTTCTCTATACCATCCTAATACTAAGTACTTGTTCTAAGGAGAATTTTCCTTTCTCTAACATGTTATCTCTTCACACACCCACAAAAATTCATCTTAGTACATGGCATACAGTCAATGTTCCTTTACTCCCTAAAATGATTAACATTTAAGAGATGATTGTTGTATAATTGACTATCTCTATACTTGTAGAGGGTCTATCCCAAGACAATGATTGTATTTTACAAAGTATTCTATTCAAAGTACAGGACTATGGACAAAGCCTGTAGCTCTGAACACCAATATCACAGGAAAAGATGACACCTTAACCCTACTACAAGCCAGGACCTCCAGAAAATAGTAAACCCTTCCATTGAATAAAGAAAGATGCTGAAGACTGAGCTTAATCTTCTACAACCTCTCTCTCTTCTCTCTATCTCTTTTATATTAGTTACCTTTTTCTTCCTTTTCTTTGTGGGCACTGACCTGTAACTCCCAGTACCAGCAGGTGGCTATCAGCCACAATGAGCTTTTGATCAGAAAGACCTACAAGGTTTCCTAAAAGAAAGACAGATTTCTGTCAGAGTACTTGATGACCCACCAAAGGTTAGTGGTAAGACCCTACTGCTAAAGACACCTCATGCAGTTGACACATAAAATGGAATGGCATGGCTGGAAGCTGGAAGAGAGTCAGTCCCCAGACAGTCAGCATGTCTAGTGCCAGAAGGTGCTACATGGGCGACTGGGGGAAAACGACCAGTATCTGTCCAAGCAACTCATGGTCTAACCTACTTAGCAGCAAATATCCTGTCATGATGCTCACACAAGTGCAATAATGGCACACAGCCATGGTGGGAAACCAACTGCTCTTGATTCGGCTAACTGATCCCCTCAGTGGTACAGGACCCATAGCTGGAGCTGGGAAACAAGTCAGAACCATATCCTGCTCTTCACTATCAAGCAACCACCAATCATGGGCTACAAGAGCACCTACACCTATTAAATTCTCTATAAAAAAGTAAGGGTTATGTCATTTGTCTGGTGCTAACTCCCTCTCAGTTGGAGAATATGCTTCTCTTTTTCAGATAGATGTAGATCCTAAGGAGAGAGCCACCCCATCATACCTCAAAAGGGCCCTGGCTGAAACTAAGAACAATTGGTGAAACAAGCAAGGGTGTTGTTTTCTTGGTGAACTGGGTACCAGCACAAGGGTGAAGGAGACCAACAGAGAAAAATCAACTCCTACCAAATCAGAGATAAAGAGATACAGAGGCCCCCAACACCTCATCACTGAAGCAGACCAAAATGGAACCCAGCATGGCTCAGGGAAATTTTGTGGAAGAGGGGCGGAAAAAATGTCAGTGCCACACATTGGGTCATGATATGCATACATTTATCCTACCCATAACTGTGGGCTAACTCCAGAATGCGTGACCCATATACTTCAATAAGGAGGGGCCCAGGGGAGGGGGTAGGTAATGGATTAGCCTAATAATGGTACCAAATTGACTGTATTCACAGAGTATAAAACTAATTAATAAAAAAGTGATATTTTTTTTAAAAAGAAACATGTTAAAGTTAAAAAGAAGATATTCAGGGCTGGAGAGATGGCTCTGCAGTTAAACCCTAGCTTGCAATGTCTAAGGACCCAAGCTTAATTCCTTTGTACCCATGTAAGCCAAATGCACAAGGTGGCACATGTATCTGGAGTTCATTTGTAATGGCTGGACACTCTGACGTACCCATTCTCTCTCTCTCTCTCTCTCTCTCTCTCTTTCTCTGTCATAACTAAATAATTAAGTAAATAAAGTACGTATAAGAATAAGATATTAAATTAATTAACTAACCTCTGATGCAAAATCCCAGCATACACACAACAAAATTTAATAATAATCACAATAATAATAATGAAAATAACACTATGGAAAAGTCAAAATATGTCTCTTCGAAAGCTTCCAAATCCCACAGTGATGACCCCTGATAACAGAGACTTACAAGAAATTCTAGATAAAGAATTCAATATGGTGACAATAATTGTTGTTGGACCTGAGAATTACACTAAATCAAGTAAAAAGATCAGAGGAAAGCTTCAGCAATATAATTGACAATGGGGAAAACAAAATATGAAGATTTGAAATCAAGGTAGTGGAACATATATGTTAATTCAAGGAAGTAAACTTACAAAAACATACAAGAATGCAAGATTTTTGGACACCATGGGAGGACAAAATCTGCAAGCTGTGTACATGGAAGAAGAACACAGTGCCATAGGAATGTAGAATATTTTCAATAAGTTCATAGCAGAAATTTTCCTAAATCTAGAGAAAATGTTACCTATCCAGTTACAAGAGTCACATAGAAAATTTATGTCACATTATAGTTAAAACATTAAATGTACAGAACATCTAAAGAATATTGAGAGCTGCAAGCAGGTCACATGCAAATGTAGGGTCATCAGAATAACAGCTGATATTTCAATGGTAATTGCTGAATTAGATGAAATTGGAATGATGTTGTTCAAGTCATGGAAAACCACGATTGCCAACCCAGACTATCAGTCATAACTCAAGAAGAAATAAAAAACATTCTATTACAACAGTGGGTAAAGGAATTCTTGACCAACAATCCAGGTCTACATACTAAAAGGAATAATTCAGAGTGAAGAGAAGGATAAACACACCCAAGAAACTACCAAGAAAAATAAATACACTATGCAAGGATATTTGTTAAACAACTCTGGACTAGGAAAACATCAAACACTACAAAATGATAGTAATCAAGACACACCTTTCAATAATGATCCTGAATAATAATGGCCTCAATTTTTCAATCAAAATGACATAAAATAGCAGATTAGATTATAGAACAGAAAATATCTCTTTGCTGTCTTCAAGAAGTCACTGCCTCAGGGTGAAATGATGGATAAAGATAGTACAAACAAATAGAATCCCAGAACATGCAGACATCATATGTAACAAGATATACTTGAAATTAAAGCTAATTAGAAGACACAAAGAAAGACACTTCATACTGATTCAGGTAATAATCCATTCCGTTAATGCAGAGGAAATTACAGTTCTGAATATATATTAACTAAACACAAGTGCACCTGATTTCATAAAACAAATGCTACTAGATGCTAAGTCAGAAACACACAATAATTGTGATTTCAATATACCACTCTCACCGATATACTGATTCCCATTGACAAAAAAAAAAAAAAAAAAAAAAAAACTGGCATTAAATAGCATCATAGACTAAATGGCTGTAACAGACATTTACACAGCATTCTACCCAATCATTGCATAAGACATATTCTTCTCAGTAGCCCAAAGAACATTTTATAAAATAGTTCACATATTAGGACACAGACAATTGTCAAAAAATATAGGAAAATTGAAATAACTTCTTCTATCTGACCACAATTTAATAAAATTACAAATTCAATATAGTGAATATTAAGACAAATCATAGAAAACACAAACTCATAGAGAATAAACAATGTACTTTTGAATGATGAATGAGCATTGAAAATCGAGAAGGAAAATTTAAAAATCTCTAGAACTGAATGAAAATGAGAAACCAACATACCAAGGCTTATGGGATACAATGATGTACATAGCTTCACTAAGAGGGAAAAATAAACTCTAAGTATCTACATTTAAAAAATTAAAAACATATCAAATAAATAGCCTAATGATGCACCTTAAGGCCTTGGAAAAATAAGAAGACATTAAATCTTAAACAATAGGCAGGAAAAAAGAGTTCAGAACAAGTCAGAGATTAGTAAACTAAGCAAACAACAAAAGCAACAAACTAATGCAATGAATTTGTGAAATAAGGAGTTAGTCCCCTGAAAAAATAAACAAGATTGACAAACGTTTAGTCAATTAATAAAGTTAAATATAAAAGGAAGACCTAACAAGAAGAGCCAACAAAATTAAGAAAATCATAAAGACATGCATACACTAAAAATCTGTATTCCACCAAATTAGATAATCTAAAATAAATGGATTAATTTTTAGATGTACATGACCTATTAGAATTAACAAAATGATATCAATAATTTAAAAATATCTACCAATAAGATGGAATAAGATTGAAGCAGTAATTAAAAAAAAAAATCTCTCAGCAGCAACAAAAAAGCCCCGGTCCAAAGGATTTATTAAGAATTCTATCAGACCTTTTAGGACGAACTGAAGTCTATACTTCAACTATTCCATAAAGTGGAAAGGCAAGAAATATTTTCAAACTGTTCTATGAAGCCAGTATCACTTTGATACTTAAACCAGATAAAGGGAAGGAGAGATAGCTTAGCATTTAAAGGTACTTGCTGACAAAGCTTGATGGCCTAGGTTCGATTCCCCATTTCCCACAAATGGTAGATGAACAAAGTGCCACATGTATCTAGAGTTCTTTTGCAGTGACAAGAGGCTCTTCCATGTCATTCTCTCTCTCCCTCTCTCTCTCTTTCTCTCTCTTCCTCTATGCAAATAAATAAGTCAAATAGTTAAGAAAAACAAAAATTACATAATGATACAATAAAAAAGAAATTTGTAGATTTTCCTGGTTTACACAGACATAAAAATTTTCAAAAAAATTATTTCAAAAACATCTCAAGAGAATATCATATATCACAATCAAGTGAGATACTTCAATATATGTAAATTAATAATTACCTCAATTATACAACAATAAAAAACCCTTGACAAATCCAAAATCCCTTCAAAGTCCTGAAGAGACTAGGGATGTATGTAACATCTAAACACAATAAAGGATATGTTTAACAAACCTATAGCTAACATCATGATAAATGGAAAAAAGCCTGATTTTTTTTCATTTAAATCACTAACAATACAAGAGTGTCCACTTTCTATTTAACATACTATTTGAACTCTTTAGCCACAGAAATATCACAAGATAAGGAAATAAAAGGGATACAGATAGGAAAGAGTGCAGTTTAAGTATTCTTATTTGCAGATGATATAATTCTACATATAAGGGACAGTAAAGGCTCCAAAAAAAAAAAAAAAAAAACTCTTAGAGCTGATAAATACTTCCATCAAAGGGACAAGATTCAAAATCAACATGCATATATCAGTATATTTCTTATATACCAATGAGAAACATGCAGGGAAAGAAATCACGGAAACAACCTCATTCACAATAACCTCAGAAAAACTAAAGCACCTTGGAATAAAGCAAAGAAAGAAAGTAAAATATCTCTACAATGTAAACACTGAAGAAAGACTACACTAGATAGAAAGAGCTCCCATGGGGAAGAAGAAATGTGTTAGTTTTGGGGAAGGGAGATAAGAACATAACTCATGGGGATAACATCAGAACACATTATATACGTATGAAAGTCAAATTGAAAAGAACAAGAAAGGTTCCAGAGGGTGTTCTCATAGAGTAAGTAGGCCAAAGCTCCTGGTTCCTTCACCACCTCCCCCTGTTCCTATTGTCCCTTTTGCTGGCTTGGGGCTGTCTCGTCCCTGTGTGTGTCTGTGTGTGTGTGTGTGTGTGTGTGTGTGTGCGCGCACTCAGGAAACAGACCTTTTCCTCTAGCTTCCTGATTGACTGGCTCCTGGGTCCCAAAATTCCTGTTCCCATGAGCCAGAGGGTGCATAGGCCTCTGTGGGGAGCTGGCTTCTGGCCCCTGGATCCCCAGGTTCCTGGATCCTGGTTATCCAACCCCTCATTCCCTTGTTCTGAAAAGTGTGCACAAGTGGAGTAAGTAGGCCAGAGCTCCCAGTTCCCCATCTCCCAGTTCTCCAGATACTTTTAAGGTACTTGCAACCTCCACAATCTGCACATCTGCTGTTATAAATGCAGCATACACCAATCTGGTTCACATTTGAAACAGAATGTTCACTGAAGATCTTATAAGGACAAATACTTGCTCCTCCTCAATAAAATAAGACTTTTCCCTGAGATAGGTAGACCACAATGCAAAAAAATAAAAGTCAGAAAATTGAGTGATCTTCAGCAAGGATGCCTAGTTCCATAAAGGAAGTTTCTAATGAAAGCATAAAGAAAACAACAAAAATTGAATCCCAAAATAAAAGCACAACCTACGTGACCCTGATAAAAAGAATTGCTGAACTGTAAGCAAAAGATCAAAAAAAAAAACAATCGCATAAATTAAATTGAGCAGAAGCATCTCTTAGAGCACTCAGCTTTTGTCACTAGGCTTAACTAAATGGATGCACATTAGAGAAGCCTCAAAGGAGATATAAATGAATTGAAAGTGAGTCAACAAGTAGATGATATCAATAACCAGCTAATTAAGCTTAATGAAGACATGATCAAATAAAAGAATGTATTCCAGGAAGTATCAAGAAAATCAGACCTCAAACCAGAATTGTACCTCAAAAAAGAGATGGACATGATGCTAAATGACACAACAGAAAACAAAAATCAAATAGAGTTTTCACAAACCTCTCTAGAACCCCTCACAAACAGAGACACTCAGGAAGAAGTCCTAAACTCTGACCTGGAAGACAAGGCAGAAGAAATTATTTTGGAGCCCAAAATCTTTGGTAAGTTCAAAAAATCATGTGAACAGAATATGAGGAAACTGTGGGAACCCCAAACCAACCAAACATCTGAACCATGGGTATACCAGAAGAGGAAGAAATCCAAATTATTGAAGGAACTTTTCCCAAACTCACAAAAGAGAGGCACATCCAGATACAAAAAGTTCACAAAGACCAAACAGATAGGAACAAAGAAACTCACCAAGACACATCACAGTTAAAACTATTGACAGTGAAAACAAAGATAGAGTGCTAAGAGCAGCAAGAGAGAAACAATTAACTACATACAAAAGGCAATCTCATAAGAATTACCACTGGTTTCTCAATGAAAACCCTAAGAGCCAGAAGGGCCTGGACTGGAACACATCAGAGTCTAAAACATGATGGCTTCCAAGCCGAATTACTGTAGCCAGTGAAAGTATCCCTCATAATAAATGTTGAAAGGAAAACTTTTCATAAAAAAGTCAGCTCTATGATTCTCTGAACACAAAGTCAAACCTACAGAGAATACTTCAGGGAATTCTCCACACAGAAGAGTAAAACAACCAATCTCAAGAGCCCACAAGAAGAAGATCACACTAACTAAAACTAGAGCAGGCTCAAAAAAGTACAATGCCCAGGAAAGAACCAAACCACATGACCCATCATGGCAGGGATTAAATCAAACTTCACAGTAATAACCTTAAACACTGATGGTCCTAACTCGCCCATCAAAAGACACAATTTAACTGGGTGGATCAGAAAAATCAACCCTTCTATCTACTATCTACAAGAAACCCACCAGAACACTAAAGACAGACACCTCCAAAGAATGAAAGGATGGAAGATGATATTCCATGCAAATGGAAATAAGAAACAAGCAGGGGTGGCTATATTAATGTCTGATTTAAAAGACTTCAAACCAAAAGTAATCAAAAAGGACAAAGAAGGTCACTTCTAACTCATCAAAGGAGTGATCCAACATGAGGATATGAAAATCATAAATCTATGTACACCAAACGCATGTGCACCACCTACTTGTTAACAAAGCAGAAAAAAAAATGGCTAACACCATCATAGTTGGGAACTAATGGATTGGAAACTAATAAAACAAGAACATTGATTAAACAAAAAACTGCTTCTTTGAAAAAATAAACAAGATTGATAAACCCTTGGCCAATTTGGTCAAATAAACAAAAGAGAAGTGTCAAATTAACAAAATCAGAAAGAAAAAAAAGGAGAGGTCACAAAAGATATCAATGAAATTGGAAGAATCATCAGGACACACTTTCAAAACCTTTACTCCATGAAATTCGATAATCTGGAAGAAATGGATGGGTTCCTAGACCCATACCACCTACAAAAACTAAATTCAGAACACATAAGCCTCTTAAACATACCTGTCATATTCTACAAATTGAAAAGTTAATCAAAACATCCCCAAACAGAAAAGGCCAGGACCAGATGATGTCTTGACTGAATTCTGTCCAACTTTCACTGAAGAACTGATTCCAAAATTTTCTCAAACTATTTCATGTAATCTGAGAACAGGAAATCCTCCTCAACTCCTTTTATGAAGCTAGCTTCACCCTAATACCAAAACCAGACAGAGATACAAGAAAGAAAACTATAGGCCTGTATCCCAGATGAACTTAGATGCAAAGATTCTGAAAATAATTCTCCCAAAGTGAATTCAACAACACATCAAAACCATTATCCACCTTGACCAAGAAGAATTAATCCCAGGGATGCAGTAATGGTTCAACATACAGAAATCAGTCAATATCATACACTACCTAAATAAACTTAAACACAAGAACCACATGATCATTTCAATAGATGCAGAGAATGCCTTGGACAGAATACAACATTATTTCATGATCAAAACCCTGGAAAGAATGGGCATGGATGGTTTGTACCTTACCATAATATAGATCAATGGAACAGAATTGAAGACCTAGACCTTAGGTCAAGTAGCTAAAGATACTTGATACTTGACAAAGGTGATAATATTTTAGGCTGGAAAAGGGTACTTGTTTTCAACAAATGGTGCTGGGCAAATTGGATAACCACATGTATAAAAGTAAAACTAGACCGACTCATCTCACCAAACAAAAAAAATCAACTTGAAATGGACTAAAGACCTAAATATGAGACCTGAAACTTTTCAACTATGGTAGAAAAAAATAAGAGGAACTCTCCACAATATAGGAGTGGGGAAGGACTTTCTAAACACTATCCCAGTAGGCCAGGAAGATAAACAATCTCTCAACCAATGGGATCTCAAGAAGCTAAAAACCTTTTGCATAGACAAACATACCAAGAACAGTGTCAATAGATTACCCACAGAATAGGAGAACATTTTTTCCAGCTATACCACTGACAGAGACCTTATGTCTAGAATCTACAAAGAACTCAAAAAAAACCAAACAATACAAAAATCAAACAACCCACTAAAAAAATGTGGTAGAGAACTGAATAGGGAGTTATAAGAGGAGGAAATACAAATGGTTAACACACACTTAAGAAAATGTTCAAGGCTGGAGAGATGGCTTAGTGGTTAAGGCATTTGCCTGAAAAGCCAAAAGATCCTGGTTTGACTCACCAGGACTCACGTAAACCAGATGCATAAGGAGGCACATGCATCTGCAGTTCATTTGCAGTGGCTGGAGGCCCTCATATACCCATTCTCTCTCTTTCTCTCTCTCTGCCTCTTTCTCTCCCTCAAATATGTAAATAAATTAAATGTTTTTTAAAAGAAAATGTTCAACATCCCTAACTATCAGGAAAATGCAAATTAAAACAATTACGAGGTTCTACCTTACTCCAGTAAGTATATAAATCATTAAAAAATCAAATGATGGGCTGGAGAGATAGCATAGTGGCTAAGGTACTTGACTGCAAAGCTTAAGAACACGTGTTCAACTTCTCCATGCCCCATGTAAGCCAGACTCACAAGGTGATGCAAGAATGCAAGGTTGCACATGCACACAAGGTGGCACCTGTGTCTGGAGTTTGATTTACAACAGCTGAAGGCCCTGGCATGCCAGCTCTCTCTCTCACTCTCTCTCTCTCACTGTCATTGTCCTACATTTTTGCCACAAAAACGTCTAATGACAACAAATGTTGGTGAGGACATGGGGAAAGAAGACCCCCTCATTCACTGCTGGTGGAAATGCAAACTTGTACAACCACTATGTAAATAATTATGTAGATTCCTTGCAAAAAGGAATATAGGACTGCCAACAGAACAAGTTATTCCCTTACTGGGTATTTACTCTAAATGTTCCATGCTTCAGTACAGAGATATTTGCTCAATGTTTATAGCTGCTCAATTCATAATAGCTAAGAACTGGAATCAACCCACATGTCCATCAATGGCCAAATGGATACTGAAGTTGTGGTACTTATACACAATGGAATTCTAGTCACCATTAAGAAAAAAATGATACAGTGAAATTTGTAAGACAATGAATAGACTTAGGACAGATCATACTCAGCAAACACACACAATCACAAGAAGACAAATGCCACATGTTCTCACTCATCTGAGTTTCCTAACCTGGATCAGCTTGAGTTGCTGGCATACTGGATAGGCAACTTGAGGCCAAAATAATAGGAATAGAAGAGTTTGGGGGGAGCAGAAAGGGAGGGTGGGTGGGAAATAAACACAAAATAAAGACAAAATAAACTGGTACCGTAGAAACCTTTTCCCTTGAAGGTAGACTGAAAGATAGAAAACTCAATAGGAGTATAGTAGGAATACCAAAAAAAGAAGGCCCTGGAGAGGGTTGGATGAAGCCTAACCTTAAAAAATTTTGACTATGACATGTAACTTTCAGTACCAGAAATAGGTGCTACCCACATTGTACTGTTTATTGAAGTGAAGGAAGTCCCCAAAAGAAGACAGGCTTTTGTCAAAGCACTTGATTACCCACCCGAGGTAAAAGGTAAGACCCTATTACTATAAACACCATGTGCTACTGGCTAGGACATGGAGAGACCTGGCTGGAATACAGAAGAGAACCATTCCCCAGGTAGTTAGCCTGTCTAGAGCTGGAAAATGTTACATGAGCTACTGGAGGAAAGTGGTCAACAATGGTGTGAGCAAGCTAGGATCTAAGCTACTCCGAAGCAACTAGCCTGAGGAGTACACACCAGTACAATGGTGGCGCATAGCCTTGGTGAGTAACCAATGGCCTTCTGATTGGCTAAAAGTGGAAAGGAATCCATATCTGGAACTAGGAACCAGGTCTGAATCCTATGGAGACAAAAATTATGCTCTCCAATTTTAAGTTCCCACTAGTATTTAGCTAAAAGAGGCACTGCATCCATCAAAATCTCCCTAAATTAATAATGTGTTTCCAATTTCAACTATGCTGACTTCACCCTCTGTTGGAGAATCTATTTTTCTTTTACAGAAGGTAATGAGGCCTGAGGAGATAAACCACCCCTCACATCTCAACCAAGGCCTAGGTGAAACCACAGAGGAATTGAGGAGAAGAGCAAGGGTGCTACTTCCATGGTAAGCCTGACAAGCAGCACCAGGCTGAAGGAGACAGACACTAAGGATACTCAACACAAAACAAAACTGAAATTCAGAGGCTCCTAAGAGGTCATCACTGAAGTAGACTTAAAAAACACCTACCAAGGCTCAGGGAATTTTACAGAAGAGGGATGAAAAAATTATAAGAGTCACAGTTGGGATGTAATGCCTAAAGGCACTGCCTACCCCCAATAACTGACTGCTGCTCCCACAATGCATAACCCACAATCCCATAGGGAATATCAGCAACTCCACTGAGGAGAGCCCCCTGCTTATGGGGCAGTAAGCAGGGTAAAGATGGTACCAACACATGATGTATCCATACAAAATTTGTTCTTGATAATAAAAAGGAACAAAATGAAAAAATAATTAACAGTTCAAAATAAAAAAAAGGAAAAAGAAAACAGGAAATAAAAACAACCAAAAGAAATCCCTACAAAAATGGCAATATTTCTCCCTTTAAAATTCATGGCTTTGGGCTGGAGAGATGGCTTAGCAGTTAAGTGCTTGCCTATGAAACCCAAGGACCCTGGTTCAAGGCTTCATTCCCCAGGACCCACGTTAGCCAGATGCACAATGGGGCGCATGCGTCTGGAGTTCATTTGCAGTCTTTGGAGGCCCTGGCGTTCCCATTCTCTCTCTCTCTCTTTCTCTCTCCCTCTTTCTCTCTCTGTCTGTCACTCTTAAATAAATAAATATAAATAAACAAAAAATTCATTGTTTTGAGCATCGAATACTCATACCTCTGGGAAGACTGCAGACAGAAACCTTGCTTAAACATGGGATTACCTCTACATTATTGTACAAAATATGAGGATTTGGTTAAATTTAAGGAAACATGCCCATTCTCTCTAACAACATTTTACGGTTCTTTATGGTTGAATTGTCTAATATTTATTATTAATTTTATGTTTATTGCCTGGATTATAATTTCATTTATACTGAAAAACTGCAAACATCTGCCCCAGGAATATTTCTAAACTTGGAATTAAGCTGCTGTTCCTGTTCTCAACTCATGGATCAAGCAGGAGCTCTAGCTGGGGGTAACAGGAAATGCCTCTGGGTATTTGTCATAGAAAAATATGTACCAGAAATTTAATGGGGTTAGCAAAACAGACTTAGGAAAATAAGAGGGCTTGGTTGAAACAAGCAGTAAACCAACTGCTTTTGAGCAGAAACATTGATCTGGGTGGGCTTGGAACTGCTAAGACACTATCACTCCTGCACTCTGTACCTCCACCAAACACTTGAGAGCCAGGAAAGTATGATAGATATCTCTTCTTTTTTGCATGACTGGATCCAAATAAAATTCTCAGCCTGCAACATCCAATTTGCCAAGACTAGGCCATGTCTGGGTGTCCCACCTGCTAACAGTTCACATCACCCCTCCAACTCAAGTCTTTTACTCTTAAGACATCTTGATTTAAAAGATTTTCATGACCATAAATATTTGAAGCTCCCACGGAGTGGGGTGGTTACTTTTCCTTCATGCAGCCACATAACATAGAGCACAATCAAGGTATTCATGGAAATACTTCAGAAAGATGAAGCTGGGTACTAAAATATTTCGCTTTGCTCTCTCCTTGGCCTGGAGTTTCACTCAGGTTTGTTGGAACACACATTTATGGCACTCACAACAAGCCAACACAGAGGTTTGTCCTCTATGTGAGTGTCATTTATTGTTTATAAGGAGTAAGGTGGCTTAGGAACAGGTAAATTTTTTCAGTAGCTGAGTTCCTGAGAGGACCTGGCAGGACCTGTCATTGCCTGGCAGTGGCTCAGTCACTTTACCACTTCTTTTGACTTTTTGGAGCAAAAGAAAAATTTTGGAAATGATAAAGCTTCCCCCAGGTTTGATTTGGCCACAGCTCACAACATCTGTGAAATGAGTCTTGAAGGGGCCCCGGGAAGCACAGAAAAAGAGTTTCAGAGCTAATTATAATGTGGTTTTGCTAAAGTGTTTGGTTTCCACAAGAGAGAAAGCCACAATGAATAAATATGCAAAAATCAAAAAATAACCTGGGAGTGGTGGCCGAGCATGAAAAGCCACCATTCTGACCCCACTATGATGGGCTGTATCCCTTCTTATTCCATAAGCCAAAATAAACCTTCTCTTTCTTCCTTCAGTTGTTTCCTGGTAGATATTTTCCACAGCAACCACAAAAGTAACTAGGACTAGAGAGATGGCTTAGCAGCTAAGGCACTTGCCTGCAAAACCAAAGGGACCCAGTTTTAATTCTGTAGGACCCACGTAAGCAAGATGCACAAGTTGGTGCATGCATCATTTGCAGTGGCTAGAGGCCCTGGCACAACCTATTCTCTCTCCTCTCCTTTGTTATCCTCTCTCTTTCTTTCTCTCTCTCAAATAAGTACATAAAAAATAATAATAAAGAAAGGCAACTAATACACTAGACTTCTTACCCTATCCCTGCCCCGGCCAGCGGGGCTTCAACGGGAGCACGGACCCCAGAAAACCTGAAATGAAGGGAACAAGAGACACAAGGAACCGACAGCAAGACAGGAGTCTGATCAAGCTGCCAAATTTTATTTTTCTCAGGGTGCCTCTTATAGCAGAACAGAGGAGTTTGTCAGCAGTTTAGGTATTGTTACAGTTCTATTTCACCAGCCCCCAAAACACATAAGATGTTCCACAGGATAAGGCCCCCAGCCCCAAAGCCAAGAGATAACGACTTTATGGGTTACATTGTTCTTTCTCTGTGTATGGGTTAATAAACAACTGCAGACCTTTGCCCCGGCCCCAGCCCCAAGGCCACAAGACAACGACTTAGCAAACAACTGCAGATCTTGTGACTTTCCAGAACAGACAGCTTATTACAAAATGGAGTCATTATTTAAGATGGAGGTACTTTTGCTTTCCTAGTGTCCACTGGTTCCCCACATCTCCTCCCTTTCTATTAGTTTTAGAAGGTGTTTTCTGTGGCGGCCAATTTTTGTAAATTTTGGTAGGACTCCCAGGGTTCCGTGATTTCACAGTGGGCCTGTAACCAACTGGGGGAGCAGTGACCTGACTCCTCCCGTGGGGTTCGTACCCCACCTTGGTTGCTCTTGGTACCTTTTGGGGAGGGGAGGCAGAGCTAACACAGAAAGAACGGTACCAACCTCCATGCAAGTCAGGTTTGACTCTCAGGGAATTCAGAAGCGGTCAAAGGGGACCTTCCCTTGCGGTGCTATGCCTCGCACCCATGTTGGTGCCCATATTGTACTCACACATTTGTGAGCCAATATGCACAGGTCTGAATCCTATGCAGCTCCTAAAGGAGGGGAGTCACTCAGATCATTTTAAGTTTAGATAAGTGTCAATAAGGGAGGAGATATGGGGCACACCCGCTAACTAGGGCGAAGGTTCGGCACCTAGGCCAGGGGGCAACATAGAGGGAGAAAGACTGTAAGTAGGACCTCTTTTTTTGAATTATAACATCCCCTTCACCATAAGAGTGGTGAAGATCAATTTCAGGAGCAATATGTTGTGTAAAAATCGTGCCAAGTCCCCAAGCGTTCAGGCTGCCGAGGGCCATTTTGCAGAGGTCTGGAGTTAGGGTCGGCCAAGGGATGGTTTGAGAAACTGTAGAGTGGGCCCAGATCACATCACTGACTTCACTGAGCACGGTCCAGGTGAAATTCATGGGTCGAAGGTCAGCAGTGATCAATCCAGATGCCAGGAGCAAGAGGCCAACGAAAGCAGGTGCAGCCATAGTCCTGAAAAGGAAAGGACAAAAACCTCAGGGCGGCGGGGAGCCTTCCCTGGGAGAGGGTGAATTTTTAAGGGGTGAGGGTGGTGAGAAACAGAAAGCTGTTTAGGAGCAGTGCAGTCACGAGAGAAATGTCCAGGTTGTTTACAATTATAACATGTTTTCGTACCCTGAGTGAGACCAGCAGAACGGAGAGCAGCTCCAATTGCTAATCCCATGGCGTGGGAGGAGCCCACGCCTGCACATAACTTGATATAATCAGATATGGACTCCCGCTTGTGAGAGCGGAGAATAGACTGACAAGCAGGATTAGCATTCTCAAAGGCCAGGTGTTTGATAAAGGGGCTGTTGGTTTCCCCTACACCAAAAAGGCGCTCAGCAGTTTCATTAAGTCTACTAATAAAGTCACTGTAAGGCTCTTCTGGACCCTGTCTAATATTAGCCAGGGAGGCGGTGGCAGCCCCTTTAGGAGGGATGCGCCACCAGCCGGCGAGGCCTGCCTGTTGTATTTGAGCTAAAAGTCCAGGGGGATAGCGTGCTTGCCATTCGTTGGAATCGTAGGGATGTTCCCCCAACAATTTTTGTTTTGTCCAATTTTTAGAAACAACCTTTTGTAAATTACGGCGAGCAAAGTCAGAGCAGTTCTCATTAAATTCAGTGCGCCATAGAACAAAATCTCCACCAGAGAGAGCCGCGCGAGCAAGGCGATACCAGTCATTAGGCGTAAGCCATTTGTCACTATAGCTTTCCAGAAGAGTGAGAGTAAAGGGAGCTGTGGGCCCGTAATTGGAGACGGCCGCTTTTAGTCGCTTAAGAAACTTTAAATTAAGAGTTTTATATTTAGGCTGGGGAACAGACTCCGGGGCAGGTTCATCTTCAGAATCAGAGGAGGCAGCACTCCCATCAGCTGGAGCAGCCGAGGGAGCAGGATCCTCATCAGAGTCCGTATTGGATGCAGGGGAGGGAGCAGAAGTGGGATCAGAGCGGGCCTGTGTGTGGGTAACAGGAAAAGCAAGAAAGCCAGTATTGCGGGTGTGTGCATCTGCTTTCGTTTTGCGCCTACGGCTGTCAGAGGAAGGATTAGAAAAGGCAGCAAGTTCTTTTGTGACAGAATCAAGTTCCTGGAGAAGTTGCAGTTGAAGTTTTTTATCCTGAAGTGCCCTAAAGAGGTCAGAGACAGAAGCTAATTGCCCTGGCCAGCGGGGCTTCAACGGGAGCACGGACCCCAGAGAACCTGAAATGAAAGGGACAAGAGACACAAGGAACGGACAGCAAGACAAGAGTCTGATCAAGCTGCCAAATTTTATTTTTCTCAGGGTGCCTTTTATACAGCAGAACAGAGGAGTTTGTCAGCAGTTTAGGTATTGCTACAGTTCTGTTTCAATAGGATAAGGTCCCGGCCCCAAGGCCACAAGACGTTCCACAGCTGCAGGATAAGGCCCCAGCCTCAAGGCCACAAGACGTTCCACAGCTGCAGGATAAGGCCCCAGCCTCAAGGACATGAGATAATGACTCCCTCATTCTTTATGGGTGAATGAATTAACAAACAACTGCAGATCTTGTGACTTTCCAGAACAGACAACTTATTACAAAATGCAGTCATTATTTAAGATGGAGGCACTTTTGCTTTCCTAGTGTCCAGTGGTTCCCCACATCTCCTCCCTTTCTATTAGTTTTAGAAGGTGTTTTCTGTGGCGGCCAATTTTGTAAATTTTGGTAGGACTCCAGGTTCCGTGATTTCACGGTGGGCCTGTAACCAACTGGGGGAGCAGTGACCTGACTCCTCTCCTCTCCTTTGTTATCCTCTCTCTTTCTTTCTCTCTCTCAAATAAGTACATAAAAAATAATAATAAAGAAAGGCAACTAATACACTAGACTTCTTACCCTATCCCTGCCCCGGCCAGCGGGGCTTCAACGGGAGCACGGACCCCAGAGAACCTGAAATGAAAGGGACAAGAGACACAAGGAACCGACAGCAAGACAGGAGTCTGATCAAGCTGCCAAATTTTATTTTTCTCAGGGTGCCTCTTATAGCAGAACAGAGGAGTTTGTCAGCAGTTTAGGTATTGTTACAGTTCTATTTCACCAGCCCCCAAAACACATAAGATGTTCCACAGGATAAGGCCCCCAGCCCCAAAGCCAAGAGATAACGACTTTATGGGTTACATTGTTCTTTCTCTGTGTATGGGTTAATAAACAACTGCAGACCTTTGCCCCGGCCCCAGCCCAAGGCCACAAGACAACGACTTAGCAAACAACTGCAGATCTTGTGACTTTCCAGAACAGACAGCTTATTACAAAATGGAGTCATTATTTAAGATGGAGGTACTTTTGCTTTCCTAGTGTCCAGTGGTTCCCCACATCTCCTCCCTTTCTATTAGTTTTAGAAGGTGTTTTCTGTGGCGGCCAATTTTGTAAATTTTGGTAGGACTCCAGGTTCCGTGATTTCACGGTGGGCCTGTAACCAACTGGGGGAGCAGTGACCTGACTCCTCTCCTCTCCTTTGTTATCCTCTCTCTTTCTTTCTCTCTCTCAAATAAGTACATAAAAAATAATAATAAAGAAAGGCAACTAATACACTAGACTTCTTACCCTATCCCTGCCCCGGCCAGCGGGGCTTCAACGGGAGCACGGACCCCAGAGAACCTGAAATGAAAGGGACAAGAGACACAAGGAACCGACAGCAAGACAGGAGTCTGATCAAGCTGCCAAATTTTATTTTTCTCAGGGTGCCTCTTATAGCAGAACAGAGGAGTTTGTCAGCAGTTTAGGTATTGCTACAGTTCTGTTTCAATAGGATAAGGTCCCGGCCCAAGGCCACAAGACAACGACTTAGCAAACAACTGCAGATCTTGTGACTTTCCAGAACAGACAACTTATTACAAAATGGAGTCATTATTTAAGATGGAGGTACTTTTGCTTTCCTAGTGTCCAGTGGTTCCCCACATCTCCTCCCTTTCTATTAGTTTTAGAAGGTGTTTTCTGTGGCGGCCAATTTTGTAAATTTTGGTAGGACTCCAGGTTCCGTGATTTCACGGTGGGCCTGTAACCAACTGGGGGAGCAGTGACCTGACTCCTCCCGTGGGGTTCGTACCCCACCTTGGTTGCTCTTGGTACCTTTTGGGGAGGGGAGGCAGAGCTAACACAGAAAGAACGGTACCAACCTCCATGCAAGTCAGGTTTGACTCTCAGGGAATTCAGAAGCGGTCAAAGGGGACCTTCCCTTGCGGTGCTATGCCTCGCACCCATGTTGGTGCCCATATTGTACTCACACATTTGTGAGCCAATATGCACAGGTCTGAATCCTATGCAGCTCCTAAAGGAGGGGAGTCACTCAGATCATTTTAAGTTTAGATAAGTGTCAATAAGGGAGGAGATATGGGGCACACCCGCTAACTAGGGCGAAGGTTCGGCACCTAGGCCAGGGCAACATAGAGGGAGAAAGACTGTAAGTAGGACCTCTTTTTTTGAATTATAACATCCCCCTCACCATAAGAGTGGTGAAGATCAATTTCAGGAGCAATATGTTGTGTAAAAATCGTGCCAAGTCCCAAGCGTTCAGGCTGCCGAGGGCCATTTTGCAGAGGTCTGGAGTTAGGGTCGGCCAAGGGATGGTCTGAGAAACCGTTAGAGTGGGCCCAGATCACATCACCGACTTCACTGAGCACGGTCCAGGTGAATTCATGGGTCGAAGGTCAGCAGTGATCAATCCAGATGCCAGGAGCAAGAGGCCAACGAAAGCAGGGGCAGCCATAGTCCTGAAAAGGAAAGGAGAAAACCTCAGGGGGGCAGGGAGCCTTCCTGGGAGAGGGTGAATTTTTAAGGGTGAGGGTGGGTGTCCATTGGCGAACTAGACGCTCCGGGAGCCAAACGAGGGCCCATCATTTTGTTGATCATAAACGCAAGCAGAGCCGCGTCCCCAAATGAGGACGGGATCGGGGCCATGCCACTGAGAAGTGAGGGGATCACGCCACCGAACGAGGGCGTGAGTGGAGGCCCGTGGTGGGATGCCAAAGGCGGTCCAGCGCTGATTTGCCAGAGCTGTCAAGGCTTAAGAAATTAAGACAAACAAAGCATGGGCCAAAATATTCCGTGGGGTATTTTTAATACCATAAAAGGGGTGAAGTTTCATTAAGTCTACTAATAAAGTCACTGTAAGGCTCTTCTGGACCCTGTCTAATATGAGCCAGGAGGCGTGGCAGCCCCTTTAGGAGGGATGCGCCACCAGCCGGCGAGGCCTGCCTGTTGTATTTGAGCTAAAAGTCCAGGGGGATAGCGTGCTTGCCATTCGTTGGAATCGTAGGATGTTCCCCCAACAATTTTTGTTTTGTCCAATTTTTAGAAACAACCTTTTGTAAATTACGGCGAGCAAAGTCAGAGCAGTTTCATTAAGTCTACTAATAAAGTCACTGTAAGGCTCTTCTGGACCCTGTCTAATATTAGCCAGGGAGCGGTGGCAGCCCCCTTTAGGAGGGATGCGCCACCAGCCGGCGAGGCCTGCCTGTTGTATTTGAGCTAAAAGTCCAGGGGGATAGCGTGCTTGCCATTCGTTGGAATCGTAGGATGTTCCCCCAACAATTTTTGTTTTGTCCAATTTTTAGAAACAACCTTTTGTAAATTACGGCGAGCAAAGTCAGAGCAGTTCTCATTAAATTCAGTGCGCCATAGAACAAAATCTCCACCAGAGAGAGCCGCGCGAGCAAGGCGATACCAGTCATTAGGCATAAGCCATTTGTCACTATAGCTTTCCAGAAGAGTGAGAGTAAAGGGAGCTGTGGGCCCGTAATTGGAGACGGCCGCTTTTAGTCGCTCAAGAAACTTTAAATTAAGAGTTTTATATTTAGGCTGGGGAACAGACTCCGGGGCAGGTTCATCTTCAGAATCAGAGGAGGCAGCACTCCCATCAGCTGGAGCAGCCGAGGGAGCAGGATCCTCATCAGAGTCCGTATTGGACGCAGGGGAGGGAGCAGAAGCGGGATCAGAGCGGGCCTGTGTGTGGGTAACAGGAAAAGCAAGAAAGCCAGTATTGCGGGTGTGTGCGTCTGCTTTCGTTTTGCGCTACGGCTGTCAGAGGAAGGATTAGAAAAGGCAGCAAGTTCTTTTGTGACAGAATCAAGTTTCTGGAGAAGTTGCAGTTGAAGTTTTTTATCCTGAAGTGCCCTAAAGAGGTCAGAGACAGAAGCTAATTGCCTGGCCAGCGGGGCTTCAACGGGAGCACGGACCCAGAAAACCTGAAATGAAGGGAACAAGAGACACAAGGAACCGACAGCAAGACAGGAGTCTGATCAAGCTGCCAAATTTTATTTTTCTCAGGGTGCCTCTTATAGCAGAACAGAGGAGTTTGTCAGCAGTTTAGGTATTGCTACAGTTCTGTTTCAATAGGATAAGGTCCCGGCCCAAGGCCACAAGACAACGACTTAGCAAACAACTGCAGATCTTGTGACTTTCCAGAACAGACAGCTTATTACAAAATGGAGTCATTATTTAAGATGGAGGTACTTTTGCTTTCCTAGTGTCCAGTGGTTCCCCACATCTCCTCCCTTTCTATTAGTTTTAGAAGGTGTTTTCTGTGGCGGCCAATTTTGTAAATTTTGGTAGGACTCCAGGGTTCCGTGATTTCACGGTGGGCCTGTAACCAACTGGGGGAGCAGTGACCTGACTCCTCCCGTGGGGTTCGTACCCCACCTTGGTTGCTCTTGGTACCTTTTGGGGAGGGGAGGCAGAGCTAACACAGAAAGAACGGTACCAACCTCCATGCAAGTCAGGTTTGACTCTCAGGGAATTCAGAAGCGGTCAAAGGGGACCTTCCCTTGCGGTGCTATGCCTCGCACCCATGTTGGTGCCCATATTGTACTCACACATTTGTGAGCCAATATGCACAGGTCTGAATCCTATGCAGCTCCTAAAGGAGGGGAGTCACTCAGATCATTTTAAGTTTAGATAAGTGTCAATAAGGGAGGAGATATGGGGCACACCCGCTAACTAGGGCGAAGGTTCGGCACCTAGGCCAGGGCAACATAGAGGGAGAAAGACTGTAAGTAGGACCTCTTTTTTTGAACCCTTTATAACTCCCCTTCACCATAAGAGTGGTGAAGATCAATTTCAGGAGCAATATGTTGTGTAAAAATCGTGCCAAGTCCCAAGCGTTCAGGCTGCCGAGGGCCATTTTGCAGAGGTCTGGAGTTAGGGTCGGCCAAGGGATGGTTTGAGAAACTGTTAGAGTGGGCCAGATCACATCACTGACTTCACTGAGCACGGTCCAGGTGAAATTCATGGGTCGAAGGTCCAGCAGTGATCAATCCAGATGCCAGGAGCAAGAGGCCAACGAAAGCAGGTGCAGCCATAGTCCTGAAAAGGAAAGGACAAAAACCTCAGGGCGGCGGGGAGCCTTCCCTGGGAGAGGGTGAATTTTTAAGGGGTGAGGGTGGTGAGAAACAGAAAGCTGTTTAGGAGCAGTGCAGTCACGAGAGAAATGTCCAGGTTGTTTACAATTATAACATGTTTTCGTACCCTGAGTGAGACCAGCAGAACGGAGAGCAGCTCCAATTGCTAATCCCATGGCGTGGGAGGAGCCCACGCCTGCACATAACTTGATATAATCAGATATGGACTCCCGCTTGTGAGAGCGGAGAATAGACTGTAAGTAGGACCTCTTTTTTTGAATTATAACATCCCCTTCACCATAAGAGTGGTGAAGATCAATTTCAGGAGCAATATGTTGTGTAAAAATCGTGCCAAGTCCCAAGCGTTCAGGCTGCCGAGGGCCATTTTGCAGAGGTCTGGAGTTAGGGTCGGCCAAGGGATGGTTTGAGAAACTGTTAGAGTGGGCCAGATCACATCACTGACTTCACTGAGCACGGTCCAGGTGAAATTCATGGGTCGAAGGTCCAGCAGTGATCAATCCAGATGCCAGGAGCAAGAGGCCAACGAAAGCAGGTGCAGCCATAGTCCTGAAAAGGAAAGGACAAAAACCTCAGGGCGGCGGGGAGCCTTCCCTGGGAGAGGGTGAATTTTTAAGGGGTGAGGGTGGTGAGAAACAGAAAGCTGTTTAGGAGCAGTGCAGTCACGAGAGAAATGTCCAGGTTGTTTACAATTATAACATGTTTTCGTACCCTGAGTGAGACCAGCAGAATGGAGAGCAGCTCCAATTGCTAAACCCATGGCGTGGAAGGAGCCCACGCCTGCACATAACTTGATATAATCAGATATGGACTCCCGCTTGTGAGAGCGGAGAATAGACTGACAAGCAGGATTAGCATTCTCAAAGGCCAGGTGTTTGATAAAGGGGCTGTTGGTTTTCCCCAACACCAAAAAGGCGCTCAGCAGTTTCATTAAGTCTACTAATAAAGTCACTGTAAGGCTCTTCTGGACCCTGTCTAATATTAGCCAGGGAAGTGGTGGCGGCCCCTTTAGGAGGGAGGTGCCTCCAGGCGGCGAGGCCTGCCTGTTGTATTTGAGCTAAAAGTCCAGGGGGATAGTGTGCTTGCTGTTCGTTGGAATCGTAGGGATGTTCCCCCAACAATTTTTGTTTTGTCCAATTTTTAGAAACAGCCTTTTGTAAATTACGGCGAGCAAAGTCAGAGCATTTCTCATTAAATTCAGTGCGCCATAGAACAAAATCTCCACCAGAGAGAGCCGCGCGAGCAAGGCGATTCCAATCATTAGGCGTAAGCCATTTATCACTATAGCTTTCCAGAAGAGTGAGAGTAAAGGGAGCCGTGGGCCCGTAATTAGAGACGGCCGCTTTTAGTCGCTCAAGAAACTTTAAATTAAGAGTTTTATATTTAGGCTGGGGAACAGACTCCGGGGCAGGTTCATCCTCAGAATCAGAGGAGGCAACACTCTCATCAGCTGGAGCAGCCGAGGGAGCAGGCTCCTCATCAGAGTCCGCATTGGACGCAGGGGAGGGAGCAGAAGCGGTATCAGAGCGGGCCTGTGCCTGTGTGCGCGTAACAGGAAAAGCAAGAAAGCCAGTATTGCGGGTGTGTGCGTTTGCTTTTGTTTTGCGCCTACGGCTGTCAAAGAAAGGATTAGAAAAGGCAGCAAGTTCTTTTGTGACAGAATCAAGTTCCTGGAGAAGCTGCAGCTGAAGTTTTTTATCCTGAAGTGCCCTACGGAGGTCAGAGACAGAAGCTAACGCGGCAGACTGTAGTTCTGTGAAAGGAGAGTCAGCGAGAGGTTCAGCAGGCACAGAGGGAAGTAAGGCGGCAGAGCGGTCGAGGACAGGAGCACAGAGTGGCGGGCAATAGGGAGGAGGCACTAGAGGAGGTTTATTGGTGGGGCCCACATCAAGCAACGGGGGAAGGGGGGAACCAGCTTCACCAACTTCACCAGCTTCAAGATCCACTAGGGAAGGATAAAGGTGGCAGGAAGGCTTTTCAGAGGCAGGAGATTTAGGTCTCTTTGAGTTTCATCTTCAACAATGACAGAGGCGCAAGCAGAAGGGGGCCTAGAAGAGCGTTTAAGAGCAGCCTCTCCCTCATTAACAAGAACCCGTACAGCCATAGAATGATTGTGGACCTTGAGAACATCATTTATAAGATTCCAATAAGAGTAGGCAGAAACAGGGACCTTTTCGGGGCCAAAGGGTTTCAAAATAATCACGTAAACAATCTCCAACTCTTAACCAAGTTTTTTCATTTATAGTCCCTTCCTTTGGGAACCAAGGACAGAGATCACCAATAAAATCTAAAATATCTTTAAATCTTTTCTTTAACCCTAGTTTCCTCGTACCTTGAGAGCTTGTTTTAGCCCAGTCACAAAAAGAGTCTTCTTTTGAAAATGCTTGTCCCATGGTAAAGAAAAAAAAATCTTATCTTACCTCACCGTCCGAGTGTTCCAACGGATCTGTCTCACGGGCGGGCGACTCCGTGGTGATCACAGCGGGCCAGTTGTCTAACCCCCTCTTTGGGTTGCGGCGGCCTCGGTGCGGGATCCCAATGGGCAGGTAGCAGACGGTGGTTTCAGGCAATCCTAGGTTCGTGCCCCACGTTTGGGCGCCAGTTGCCCCGGCCAGCGGGGCTTCAACGGAGCACGGACCCCAGAGAACCTGAAATGAAAGGGACAAGAGACACAAGGAACGGACAGCAAGACAAGAGTCTGATCAAGCTGCCAAATTTTATTTTTCTCAGGGTGCCTTTTATACAGCAGAACAGAGGAGTTTGTCAGCAGTTTAGGTATTGCTACAGTTCTGTTTCAATAGGATAAGGTCCCGGCCCCAAGGCCACAAGACGTTCCACAGCTGCAGGATAAGGCCCCAGCCTCAAGGCCACAAGACGTTCCACAGCTGCAGGATAAGGCCCCAGCCTCAAGGACATGAGATAATGACTCCCTCATTCTTTATGGGTGCATGAATTAACAAACAACTGCAGATCTTGTGACTTTCCAGAACAGACAACTTATTACAAAATGCAGTCATTATTTAAGATGGAGGCACTTTTGCTTTCCTAGTGTCCAGTGGTTCCCCACAGCTAATGTGGCAGACTGTAGTTCTGTGAAAGGAGAGTCAGCGAGAGGTTTAGCAGGCGCAGAGGGAAGTAAGGCGGCGGAGCGGTCGAGAACAGGAGCGCAGAGTGGCGGGCAATAGGGCGGAGGCACTAGAGGAGGTTTATTGGTGGGGCCCACATCAAGCAACGGGGGAAGGGGGGAACCAGCTTCACCAACTTCACCAGCTTCAAGATCCACTAGGGAAGGATAAAGGTGGCAGGAAGGCTTTTCAGAGGCAGGAGACTTAGGTTGCTCCGGAGTTTCATTTTCAACAATGACAGAGGCACAAGCAGAAGGGGGCCTAGAGGAACGTTTAAGAGCAGCCTCTCCCTCATTAACAAGAACCCGTACAGCCATAGAATGATTGTGGACCTTGAGAACATCATTTATAAGATTCCAATAAGAGTAGGCAGAAACAGGGACCTTATTGGGGGCCAAAGGTTTCATAATAATCACGTACACAATCTCCAAATCTTAACCAAGTTTTTTCATTTATAGTCCCTTCCTTTGGGAACCAAGGACAGAGATCACCAATATAATCTAAAAATATCTTTAAATCTTTTCTTTTAACCCTAGTTCCTCGTACCTTGAGAGCTTGTTTTAGCCCAGTCACAAAAGAGTCTTCTTTTGAAAATGCTTGTCCATGGTAAAGAAAAAAAAATCTTATCTTACCTCACCGTCGAGTGTTCCAACGGATCTGTCTCACGGGTTGGCGCTTTCCGGGTGATCACTAGCGGGCCAGTGTCTAACCCCCTCTTTGGGTTGCGGCGGCCTCGGTGCGGGATCCCAATGGGCAGGTAGCAGACGGTGTTTCAGGCGATCCTATGTTCATTGGCCCCACGTTTGGCTCCCAGTTGCCCGGCCAGCGGGGCTTCAACGGGAGCACGGACCCCAGAAAACCTGAAATGAAGGGAACAAGAGACACAAGGAACCGACAGCAAGACAGGAGTCTGATCAAGCTGCCAAATTTTATTTTTCTCAGGGTGCCTCTTATAGCAGAACAGAGGAGTTTGTCAGCAGTTTAGGTATTGTTACAGTTCTATTTCACCAGCCCCCAAAACACATAAGATGTTCCACAGGATAAGGCCCCCAGCCCCAAAGCCAAGAGATAACGACTTTATGGGTTACATTGTTCTTTCTCTGTGTATGGGTTAATAAACAACTGCAGACCTTTGCCCCGGCCCCAGCCCCAAGGCCACAAGAAAACGACTTAGCAAACAACTGCAGATCTTGTGACTTTCCAGAACAGACAGCTTATTACAAAATGGAGTCATTATTTAAGATGGAGGTACTTTTGCTTTCCTAGTGTCCACTGGTTCCCCACATCTCCTCCCTTTCTATTAGTTTTAGAAGGTGTTTTCTGTGGCGGCCAATTTTTGTAAATTTTGGTAGGACTCCCAGGGTTCCGTGATTTCACGGTGGGCCTGTAACCAACTGGGGGAGCAGTGACCTGACTCCTCCCGTGGGGTTCGTACCCCACCTTGGTTGCTCTTGGTACCTTTTGGGGAGGGGAGGCAGAGCTAACACAGAAAGAACGGTACCAACCTCCATGCAAGTCAGGTTTGACTCTCAGGGAATTCAGAAGCGGTCAAAGGGGACCTTCCCTTGCGGTGCTATGCCTCGCACCCATGTTGGTGCCCATATTGTACTCACACATTTGTGAGCCAATATGCACAGGTCTGAATCCTATGCAGCTCCTAAAGGAGGGGAGTCACTCAGATCATTTTAAGTTTAGATAAGTGTCAATAAGGGAGGAGATATGGGGCACACCCGCTAACTAGGGCGAAGGTTCGGCACCTAGGCCAGGGGGCGACAAAGAGGGAGAAAGACTGTAAGTAGGACCTCTTTTTTTGAATTATAACATCCCCTTCACCATAAGAGTGGTGAAGATCAATTTCAGGAGCAATATGTTGTGTAAAAATCGTGCCAAGTCCCCAAGCGTTCAGGCTGCCGAGGGCCATTTTGCAGAGGTCTGGAGTTAGGGTCGGCCAAGGGATGGTTTGAGAAACCGTAGAGTGGGCCCAGATCACATCACTGACTTCACTGAGCATGGTCCAGGTGAAATTCATGGGTCGAAGGTCAGCAGTGATCAATCCAGATGCCAGGAGCAAGAGGCCAACGAAAGCAGGTGCAGCCATAGTCCTGAAAAGGAAAGGACAAAAACCTCAGGGCGGCGGGGAGCCTTCCCTGGGAGAGGGTGAATTTTTAAGGGGTGAGGGTGGTGAGAAACAGAAAGCTGTTTAGGAGCAGTGCAGTCACGAGAGAAATGTCCAGGTTGTTTACAATTATAACATGTTTTCGTACCCTGAGTGAGACCAGCAGAACGGAGAGCAGCTCCAATTGCTAATCCCATGGCGTGGGAGGAGCCCACGCCTGCACATAACTTTATATAATCAGATATGGACTCCCGCTTGTGAGAGCGGAGAATAGACTGACAAGCAGGATTAGCATTCTCAAAGGCCAGGTGTTTGATAAAGGGGCTGTTGGTTTCCCCTACACCAAAAAGGCGCTCAGCAGTTTCATTAAGTCTACTAATAAAGTCACTGTAAGGCTCTTCTGGACCCTGTCTAATATTAGCCAGGGAGGCGGTGGCGGCCCCTTTAGGAGGGATGCGCCACCAGCCGGCGAGGCCTGCCTGTTGTATTTGAGCTAAAAGTCCAGGGGGATAGCGTGCTTGCCATTCGTTGGAATCGTAGGGATGTTCCCCCAACAATTTTTGTTTTGTCCAATTTTTAGAAACAACCTTTTGTAAATTACGGCGAGCAAAGTCAGAGCAGTTCTCATTAAATTCAGTGCGCCATAGAACAAAATCTCCACCAGAGAGAGCCGCGCGAGCAAGGCGATACCAGTCATTAGGCATAAGCCATTTGTCACTATAGCTTTCCAGAAGAGTGAGAGTAAAGGGAGCTGTGGGCCCGTAATTGGAGACGGCCGCTTTTAGTCGCTCAAGAAACTTTAAATTAAGAGTTTTATATTTAGGCTGGGGAACAGACTCCGGGGCAGGTTCATCTTCAGAATCAGAGGAGGCAGCACTCCCATCAGCTGGAGCAGCCGAGGGAGCAGGATCCTCATCAGAGTCCGTATTGGACGCAGGGGAGGGAGCAGAAGCGGGATCAGAGCGGGCCTGTGTGCGGGTAACAGGAAAAGCAAGAAAGCCAGTATTGCGGGTGTGTGCGTCTGCTTTCGTTTTGCGCCTACGGCTGTCAGAGGAAGGATTAGAAAAGGCAGCAAGTTCTTTTGTGACAGAATCAAGTTTCTGGAGAAGTTGCAGTTGAAGTTTTTTATCCTGAAGTGCCCTAAAGAGGTCAGAGACAGAAGCTAATGTGGCAGACTGTAGTTCTGTGAAAGGAGAGTCAGCGAGAGGTTTAGCAGGCGCAGAGGGAAGTAAGGCGGCGGAGCGGTCGAGAACAGGAGCGCAGAGTGGCGGGCAATAGGGCGGAGGCACTAGAGGAGGTTTATTGGTGGGGCCCACATCAAGCAACGGGGGAAGGGGGGAACCAGCTTCACCAACTTCACCAGCTTCAAGATCCACTAGGGAAGGATAAAGGTGGCAGGAAGGCTTTTCAGAGGCAGGAGACTTAGGTCGCTCCGGAGTTTCATTTTCAACAATGACAGAGGCACAAGCAGAAGGGGGCCTAGAGGAACGTTTAAGAGCAGCCTCTCCCTCATTAACAAGAACCCGTACAGCCATAGAATGATTGTGGACCTTGAGAACATCATTTATAAGATTCCAATAAGAGTAGGCAGAAACAGGGACCTTATTGGGGCCAAAGGTTTCATAATAATCACGTACACAATCTCCAAATCTTAACCAAGTTTTTTCATTTATAGTCCCTTCCTTTGGGAACCAAGGACAGAGATCACCAATATAATCTAAAAATATCTTTAAATCTTTTCTTTTAACCCTAGTTCCTCGTACCTTGAGAGCTTATTTTAGCCCAGTCACAAAAGAGTCTTCTTTTGAAAATGCTTGTCCCATGGTAAAGAAAAAATCTTATCTTACCTCACCGTCCGAGTGTTCCAACGGATCTGTCTCACGGGCGGGCGACTCCATGGTGATCACTAGCGGGCCAGTGTCTAACCCCCTCTTTGGGTTGCGGCGGCCTCGGTGCGGGATCCCAATGGGCAGGTAGCAGACGGTGTTTCAGGCGATCCTAGGTTCATGCCCCACGTTTGGGCGCCAGTTGCCCGGGCCAGCGGGCCTTCAACGGGAGCACGGACCCCAGAAAACCTGAAATGAAGGGAACAAGAGACACAAGGAACCGACAGCAAGACAGGAGTCTGATCAAGCTGCCAAATTTTATTTTTCTCAGGGTGCCTCTTATAGCAGAACAGAGGAGTTTGTCAGCAGTTTAGGTATTGTTACAGTTCTATTTCACCAGCCCCCAAAACACATAAGATGTTCCACAGGATAAGGCCCCCAGCCCCAAAGCCAAGAGATAACGACTTTATGGGTTACATTGTTCTTTCTCTGTGTATGGGTTAATAAACAACTGCAGACCTTTGCCCCGGCCCCAGCCCCAAGACCACAAGACAACGACTTAGCAAACAACTGCAGATCTTGTGACTTTCCAGAACAGACAGCTTATTACAAAATGGAGTCATTATTTAAGATGGAGGTACTTTTGCTTTCCTAGTGTCCACTGGTTCCCCACATATCCCCAGCTGTCCTGTAATTCTTTATAGCCCACGCTGGCCCCAAACTCACAACCTGGAAGGTGTGGCTTCCCAAATAGTAGGATTGCATTTTTGAGCACTGACACCTAGAAACAATGGGCTTCTGATTCATTTAACACCTACAACCCATGTCTTAAAAGGTTTCACTTGGTACAAGAATAAATATGCTATTATGTCTCACAAAGACTAAGGGAACTCGATGATCACTATTTTATGGGGTGTGCACTGTGGGTGTATATGAACCCAAAATGTGAATGATCTTCATTCTGAATTCATTAAAGTTCATGAATACTACAAATTTTTCACTAAATTCCAGAGCTAATATAACCTCTTAGTTTGTTCTGAGGCATTTTCCCTAGCATTGCTTAAATTGCTATCATTTTTATGGTTTTAACATCCACATTCTTCCAACCCCCAAGGAAGGATAGCAATCATGCTACATTCTTCTGAGATTTCATAATGAGCTATTATTTTGCTAATGGAATATTCAAGTAGTCTGTAGTAATTTATCAAACCATCCTAAGTCTCATTTTCTCAGTGTGAGGTTTTTGTTGTTGTTGTTGTTGTTGTTGTTGTTCATAGCTAAATTGATGTGCATGGGAAGAAATTCAAATTATGCATTCTACTGCCCTTCAAAAACACTTGTAGGAATATACATGTGTATATTATATATGTATATATATGTTATATATATATATATATATATATATATATATATATATATATATATATATATACATATTCCTAGAAGAGCTTTTTTGAAGTATTTAGAATTAAAATTTAGGATAAAATTAAAAGGCTTCTTACAAGTAGAATCTGCACATCTTAATTTGATTTGTGATATTTTTACAGTTTGAAAAGGCCCTCCAAATTGAAGGAAGAGACAAAAATGCCACCCAATCACACATCATAATCCACTTCTTTCAGCTTGAACCACTAGTAGAGTACCACAACACCATAAAGATCCATGAACAGAAAGTCTACTCAGTACATACTCTTATTTCTCTTCATTTTAAGAGACACACTTAAGCAATGCATGATAGCTCTTGCCTATTTTCCTAGCATTTGGGAGGAGAATGAGACAGGAAGATTGTCATGAGTTTGAAAACAAACAAACAAAAAAAAAAACGAATAAAAGTGGTAAAACTTCAAAGAGCTACCCTTTACCCCTCCATGGTCAGCTAGGCAACCTGATTTGTAGATATACACACCTTCCAGTAGCCAGCTCCATTGGTCAACTCTCACTGACCAACCCCAATAACCATTTAAGCTCTTCTGTCACAAGCATTGCTCTTCCTGTCTTTTATGACCCTTAGGTGTATATATTTCCTTCTCTACTTTTTGTACCCACCTGCATACCTTCTTTCTTCTTTATCTCACATTCTCTCTCTCTCTCTCTCTCTCTCTCTCTCTCTCATCTCTCTCCCTGCTACTCTCTTGTGTATCCCCTGTAGCATTATGCACATAGATGCTCCTCATTCACTCCCTCTTTGCCTCAATATCCCCCCATGGCATGCCCCTCATGCAAGCCTTTTTGGCCTCAGACAGTGCGTCACTCACAACCTCCTTGCCCATCCCTCTTTTGTGTCCACAGCCACCCACAGTTCCTCTGTTCAGAAGACTCCTCCCCTTGCCATGCTGTGAGGAGCCTCCTGGCAGACTGACCTCGTGCCAATACCTCCCACCACCCAACACCTGCTATAGTATGTGCTGCATCTACACTTAGGTCAGAATTCTTGTAGGCTCCCTTGCATCTTCTCACTCCATAAAGCTACAGTGCTGTTCTTATTAATCTCTTTCTCCCCTGACCTCAAAGCTGCAACACCACTCCAAATATTGGGACAGATTAATCATGCACTTTGATTCATAACATATATGGTCTCAGATCCTCATTCTTAGAGCTCCCCTGCAAACACATGACATTTAGGTTAGGACAACTGCCAAACAACACAACAAAAAATATCAACTATACGTTTTAGAAAAAAAAAATTCACAGTGCAACAAGTAGAAAGTATGGATGGAGAAAAAATACATGTAAAGTTCACATGGATAATAAAATCCTGATATCACGAGTCAACTATAAGAGAGTTAAAATATGATTTCAGAAGTAGAATCTCTAATAATATAATTAAAATAGGAATAATTTTATGAAATATTAAGATTTATGGCAAGTGTTAAGCAAAAGAAAAATGACAAAGTAGGTCTTTTTATTATGAAAATATAATTTTTTTCAAGAAGAATGCTATTTCTTGGTGTAAGAAACACCAAGACAGAAAAAATACATTCATCTTAAGCTTAGCTCCCATGCCTCTTGCATATAATATCTGGCTGCTTTTTCAAAATGGCAAAGTTTGTGCCTATAACACAAATTACTGGTGAGCCTTAATGTTTTCACTCTCTGTGAATATTTTAATGTGAAATGTCCTCCATCATCTCATGTTTTTGTAATTAAACTTTAGACTCAATTTCAATCTGTGGAGCTTTTGTCAAGTGGAGCTTTGCTAAAGGAATTGAGTGAGTGGAAGCAGGTTTTGATGTTTGCAGTCCATCCCTAACTGAGTATTCACTAGCTAGCTCACTCTTGTTATTACCTCCCAGCTGACGTAACAAGATGCAGTGCTCAGTCATGCTTTTCCTGCTGTGATAAAAATTCCCCTGAAGATTATAAGCCTTTTCTGTGCTGCTTTTGGTTGTTTGTGTTGTTCCGGCAATGAGAAGATAACTGCCACAGTATCTGACCTTTGTAAAAGTGTTTATCCACTCATAATATATATGAGTGAGTCTGAGAAGGAAAGTAGAGCAAAATTAACATAAGAAAAGGACCAGAACAAAACTAGAATATAGCACCACTCAAATAACTATTATTTCTTTTTTTCTTTTCTTTTTTTTTTTTTTTTTTTTCGTTTTGTTTTGTTTTGTTTTGTTTTGTTTTCCAAGGTAGAGTCTCGCTCTAGCCCTGGCTGACCTGGAATTTACTATGTAGTCTCAGGGTGGCCTCGAACTCATGGCAATCCTCCTACCTCTGCTTCCCTCCCAAGTTCTGGGATTAAAGGAGTGTGCCCCCATGCCTGGCCAAATAGCTATTATTTCTGTAATGCCTGTGATGGGCCTAAGGTCAATCAGAGATTCACCAGTCTAACACAAGTATGTTACTAACAAATTAGAGGTTTTATTTACTGTCCAGGACTACATTTTGAGTTAGGAATTCGTGCAGCCCCAAGTTCCATCTGGTTAGGGGTTATAAAGACAAAACCACAAGTCTATTTGACAACAGTCATGTGCTAATAGTCACATTGCTTTCCTCAAGCAGATGGCCTGGTATCGTCCTGCATACAAAAAGGTAACATTTGCAAGACACCACATCCTGCATTTGCAAGGTCTCTTTTCCTTTTACATACCAGTGCTTTATACACAGTCCATTTAATTGAATCATAGCAATTCCATATTAGAAAACATTTACTTATAACATTTCCTTATCCATCACATTCTCCTCTTGAGTTGGTGCACCAATTCAAACTTTTGACTACAGGGGAACAGGCTGGTGTTGGGAGCTAATGACAATTACTTTGATAGCTCTTAGTCTAGAGTTGATATATCTGGCCAGGGCATTTATCACACAGGGACACAAGATTACCAGGAATATTGTTACTAAGTGTCCTATAAATGGTACTAAGTATGGTTTCCATCCATTATGTTCTATCCAAAGGAAGAAGGTATTGTGTAGATCCTCCTTTCTCCTTTGTTGATCCTCATGTAATTGCCTGATTTTATCTTATACTATGCCTGACCTTTTTGCATAAAAGCAACATTCTTCCTTTACAAACATACATATGCCCTCTTCTTTAGCTGCCAAGAGGTCTAGTCCCCTTTGATTTTGGAGGACCATGTTAGCTAGAGTGTCCAGCTGAACCTGTAAATCTAAGACTGTCCCTGCTACCTTTTGGATATCATCAGTCATCTTGACAGGCAGTTGTTTGTAATAATGAAGAGAAGACCCAATGTCTGCTGCTCCTGTATTGAGGCTGGCTGTTATTCCCAATAGTATCCAGAAGGAGGAGGAGCTGTACATCTCATTTGCTTCATCCTAGGGTGTGGCCAACAAGGGATATGGGAAGGCTTTGGTTTCCAGGGGCAATTTCTACTTCTGGCAGCATTAGTACCAGTATGCATATACCTGCCCAATTTCAGGGAAGTATGCTATAAGCTGAAGCACCACATAGGAAGGTAGTGTCATTTATAGGTGGCCAGAGAGGTTCATCCCTTTTGATGGTAGTAATGTTTTCACATAGAGCTGACTGTACCATTCCCACTTGTTTTGTACCATTGCAGTGTAGGCAGGGTACTGGGGCTGTCTCAGGAGAGATAAAAACATCAGGAAGAGAGGGAAACTTGGGGCATCCAGGTAAGAAGGAAGGGAAGGCCCATCTATAATGCAGAGGGGTGACGAAGGCCCATGGTGGGCCCACCCTGAGACACATCCAACAATCTTTAGCTAGCCCAGGGTTTGTTCTATTAAGTAGGGTGTGGGTGGTCGCTAATAACAATTTAGTACTTGGGTCCAATTGTAGGGACCCTTTAGGTTCTGACATATGTAGGGGCTTATGCTGGCATAACTGATGGCTTGACTGTACTTGCTGTGTGACCTTCTTTGCAACCTGTTCTATATATGTTCCCTTTCAGCATGGTCTCATACCCATCCCGTGTTAGACAGACCAATGGGGGGGGGGGGTCTGAGGTTCCAGAAGATAAATTTTCCCTGGTAAGGGCATATGTAACCTGCATGATTTCCCAGAGCTATTCCTTGCCAATATTTAGCACCTTTGTAAGTACACAAAGTAGCTGACTCACAAGTTTGTTTGGAGATAGGGTAAGTATGAAAAAACATTGTTTTTTTATACATTTAGTCCTTGGGGGGGCACCCCAGGAGCAGGAGGGGGTACATGCCATTTCCTGCACACAGGTTTTCCTATTTCCTCTGGACATCCCACATGGGTCCCTTGTGTGAACTCACGGCATAATATGCCTGGGAGTTAGCCAACATTCTGTACATAATGTACCTAGCATTTCTGAGGGACAAAGCTAATCATGGATGGATGGCCCTCGGTCCAGTGGTCTTTACAGACATCCCATGAGATTATAGGAGTCACCCACAGGGAGAGTAGGTTTAATGCCTTAACAGTATTATCTTTAGAGGCTCTTCAGGTGTTCTGTCACTGGTCCATCTCTCTGCAGTGGTGGTGTCACTCTCTGGACCTATGGCTCATTTGGCCTGGGAGTGCTGGATCCAGGTCTGGACACTATCCACTTTAGTGGCAGCTGGAGTTGTCAGGATCACCAGGTGTGGCCCTTTCCAGTGAGGCACTGGGGTCTCAGTCTGATGTCTCTTTATCCACACCTTGTCTCCTGGTTGAAAAGACGGTGGTTAAGGTGGGGGAGATTGGAAAGCAGCTCACACCAGCGAAGCTACTGCTCCTGGATCAGCTGCAGAGCCTGGACGCAGTGAAGTAGCTGTTGGTTAGAGATTTCAACCGTTGTTTCCTGTCCCATTGGGGTAAAATAGGCAGGGCCTTCAAACAGAATTTCAAAAGGGGTTAAACCTTTTCATAAGGGGTGCAGCAGGCCCTCAGTAGAGAAAAGGGGAGGAGTCCCACCATACTTCACTAGTCTCTGGGGCTAGTTGGCTCAAGTCTCCTTCAAGGTCTGATTAATCCTCTCAAATTGACAGGAACTTTGAGGATGATAGGCACAGTGTAATTCCTAATTTATTCCCAGAGCAGTGGAAATACCTTTTGTGATCTTTGAAATAAAAGCTGGCACATTATATGATCCTAGAGTCAGTGGAAGCCCAATCCTAGGCTCTATCTCATTTAAAAGTTTCTTGGCTGTGATCTGAGCCATTTCTCTTTGGGGGGTAAGCTCCCACCAGTCCCAAGAGGTATCTATGAGAACAAGTAGGTACCTGTGTCCATATTGTCCTGTCTTGACTTCTGTAAAATCAATTTCCCAACGTTTACCTGACCCTCAGCTTCATTCCCTAATCCCTGGGGGTGGCACCTTACCAGATGAAGCATTGGTCTTTTGGGAGGTTTGGCACCTGGGAACAATTTCTCGCACCATCTGGTCCATTCCTGGGAAGAAGACTCTTTTTCTTAGTAGCTCAGTCAGTCTGGTTTTTCCCAAGTGGGTTCCTTCATGGAGTTGACGTGCCAGGTGTCTTCCTAATGCTTGCGGGTGTGCTGTTCACCCATCATTTAGTTTAAGCCACCTGGAGGTGATTAACTCCTATAGCAAAGTAGCAGGATACAAAATCAATGCACAAAAATCAGTAGCCTTCCTTTATGCAAAGACAAAGATACAGAAAAAGAAATAAGGGACATAGTCCCATTTTCAATTGCAACAAAAAAAAAAATACCTTGGAATAACGTTAACCAAGGAAGTGAAAGATCCATGTAATAAAAACATAAAAATACTCAAAAAAGAAATTGAGGAGGACTTGAGAAAATGGAAAGACCTCTCATGTTCCTGGATAGGCAGAATTAATATTGTGAAGATGACAATCCTACCAAAGGTAATATACAGATTTAATGCAATTCCAATTAAAATCCCTACACTGTTCTTCACAGAGATAGAAAAAATGATCTCAAATTTTATATGGAAAGGCAGAAGGCCTCACATATCCAAACATATCCTTAGCAAAAGAAATACCTCTGGAGGCATCACCATTCCTGATCTAAAGCTATATTACAAAGCCATAGTAAAAAAAACAGCATGGTACTGGCCTAAAAACAGGAGTGTAGACCAATGGAATAGACTTGAGGACCCGCACTTTGGGTCAGGCAACTATAGCTACTTGATATTCGATAAAGGCCCGAACAATATAGGCTGGAAAAAAGACAGCATCTTCAACAAATGGTGCTGGACAAACTGGATAACCATATGCAAGTAACTGAAAATTGATCCACACATTTCACCATGCACTGCACTCAAGTCCAAATGGATCAAAGTCCTCAGTATAAGACCAGAAACTCGAATACTACTGGAAGAAAATTTAGGAAGTAGTTTCCATGATATAGGAATGGAAAAAGACTTCCTGAACAAAACCCCAGTAGCTCACGAACTTAAACCGTCACTCAACCAATGGGATCACAGGAAGCTGAAGAGTTTCTTTACAGACAAGCATACAATAAGCAAATCCAATAGATTACCCACAGAATGGGAGAAAATATTTGAGGGTTATCCAACTAATAGAGGCCTATTCACTAGAATTTTCAAAGAACACAAAAATCTAAACAGTAAGAAGTCAAACACCCCACTCACAAAATGGGGCAAAGAGCTGAACAGGCAGTTCACAGAGGAAGAAATAGAAATGGGAAACATACACTTAAGAAAATGTTCATCTTCCCTAATCATCAGAGAAATGCAAATTAGAACAACTCTGAGATTCCACCTTACCCCAATAAGGATAGCAAACATCAAAAAATCAAATAAAAATACTTTTTATTTCCACTATGACAGGATGACAGGGGGTTGATGATCTGCCAATCCTGGCAGGTTTGTTTCTGCCCAAACAAGATGAAATTTCTGTTGTAAGATATCCAATAAATCAGATTTCCCCTCCAATGGAGGGTTTCTTAGTAAAATATATTCTTCTCCTAAGGGGATGGTCACCAGAATTTTGTTTGTAACTTTAAGATTTCTCAAGTCCAATGTTATTTCATCTTTTTCAAACTGTATTTCTGCCCTTAATTTGTGTAGCAAGTCAAGTCCCAATAGGGAATATGGGCATTCAGACATGATTAAGAAGAAGTGAGTCACTGTCCTTTCCAAAATCTACAGTCCTTTTAGTGGCCATGAACAAACCTCTGAGCCCATAGCCCCTTGAGTTACAGTCTGCTTCTTACTCAGATGACCATTTGCTTGGGTTAAAAGCAAATAACTGGCACCAGCATCTATGAGGAAACTGATGGGAGTCCTCCCTACTTTTAGCATTATCCTGGGCTGGGGGGGCGCGGTCCTATCCCAGACCCCATCAGTCTGTGTCTACTTGTAGTATGGATGCAATTTTCTTTCTCTGGTGTGGACATTCAGTTTTCCAATGGCCTGTCTCCTTGCAATAGACACACTGGTCAGTTCTTAAAAGGGGATTCATCTGTATATCTATCTTTTAGTTGCTGTTTCTCCCTCATGAATACTCCCCACTGAGGTTTTTCTCCTTAGAAGGTTGCCATCATGATTCTAGCTGGTCTCACTCTAGTCCAGGCTGACCTGGAATTCACGAGTCTCAGGGTGGCCTCGAACTCATGAGGATCCTCCTACCTCTGCCTCCCAAGTGCTGGGATTGAAGGGGTGCACCACCACACCTGGCTGATTCTAGCTATTTTTGCTGTCTGTTTCTTGTCTGGACTGTACCTCTTATTGTAAACCCTTACAGCAATCTCTACCAACTCCAATAATAACTTGTCTTTAAACCCTTCTTTTGAATGTTCTTCCTAATGTCTGGTACTGACTGTGAAATAAAGGCTGTGTTAATAGCTCTCTGGTTTTCAGGAGCCTCCAGGTCTGTAGGAGCATAGGACTGAAAAGCATCTTGGAGACATTCCAGAAAAGCAGAGGGTAACCCTTTTGGGCCCTGAATTACCTTGCATACTTTAGACAAATTTGTAGGGTGCTTTGTAGCAGCCCAGAACCCCCCTGACAGAGTATGGTGAAATTGTATAAGAGACTCCTTACCTTCCTCAAAGTTTGAGTCCCAGTTTGGGTGTATAGAGGGAAAACACACTCAATTAGCTGAGGCATATAGTGGGTCTTCCATGAGGCTGAAGAACTAGCTTTCGTACCTTATGATGGATCCTCTCTGTGTCTTCAACAGAAGTTGTTCACTTTCTGCCCATGTGGTCTGATGCATATAAAAAAATAGTTTCTAATAAGGAGATTAGTTCTTGTGGTTTTTCTGAAAATGAAGGATTCTTATTTTTACAAAGATCAGTAGTAGAGAAGGGGACATATACCATAAAAGAATGGCATCTCTTTCCTCTTGGAGATGTCCCAAGGTAAAAGTCAGCTTTAAAGTAAGGATAGCCAGGGTTGGAGCCCCAACAGTATAATTAAGCAATGTAGAAGAATATAAGCTAGCCTCTAAAGGGGACTCTCACAGCCAGCGTGACACCAAGCACTGTCTACTGGGGTCACTGGTTGATAACAAGACCCACTCCAAGTATGAGCTGGGATAAGAAGAGCTTCTGAAGGCATGTCCCCAGGATTGGTGGCGGGAGCCTCCCCTCCCCCAGAACACAGGGTGACAGTGTTTCTTCTTCTGGTGCTTCTGGCAATACCAGTGGGGTAAGAATCTTTGCTGCCTTTGACACAAGAATAGATACGTTAGAAGAAGGGGCAAGTTTGTTTCTTTTAATCCATGAGGGGGGTTCTTCTCCCAGGAATCTCCAAGTTGTGATGTAGGGAACATGTTCAGGGTGTCCTGGTTTTCCAGAGATGGCATCTTGTACCCTGTAAATAAGTAGAAGATCAAAGATTCCATCTGAGGGCCAGCCAACCTGAAAGGCTGGCCACTCTGGGGAGCAAAGTGTGGTTAGTATTCCAGTAAACATCTGGTCTCCATACTTGCATTCATCCTTCTGAATATCTGAAAAGTGTTTTTTCATTAGTTGTAGAGGTCTTTTCTGAGTTGATACTTTCTGGCCCATTTCTTCCCAGACAAGAAGTGACACAACAATTAAACAAGCCACAACACAAAATACAATAAGACTTTATGATTTGCTGGCCACCAAGGACTACAAGTGGTCAACTGCCTTTCAGAACCAGATTCCCAGTCATGCACAGTGAATTGGCTGAAGAGAACAGGTTGATGTCCTGTCTCTCCCACTGACTTGGGAGGTAGCGCTGTGTCCAGATTTCTGCAAGTCTCAAAATATGCACAAACAGAAAGAGAGCCTCCCTGTTCCTCTCCCTCTAAAGAGGATGGAGGTTCTGATGCCTCTTTGTCTTCTTTAGTCACAGAAGATGGCTAGACAGTAAGATCCTAGAAACCTTGCCAGTGCCAGGGCTTAGCAACATCCTACTCATGCTGAAGCAAAGGTTGCTTCATCTGCCGCCCCAAGAGGCTCAGCCCCTGGTGCTTCACTAGGCATTTCCTGGGCCTTAAGGGCAGTCAGAAAAAATGCAGGAGTGAATCAGGCTGAGCACCTTTGATAGATTTCCATCCCAGATGACCCCTCAAAATGCAATGGGCCTGGGGTCACTCAGAGAGTCACCAATCCAATGCAAGTATGGCATTAATAAATTAGAGGCTTTATTTACTGGTCAGGGCTACACCTCAAGTTGGGAACTCAAGAGTGCAGTCCCAAGTTCCATCTGGTTAGGGGTTATAAAGACAAGAAAACAAGGCTACATGACAACAGACATGTGACAACAGTCATGTTGCTATTCTCAAGCAGATGACCTGGTATCATCCTGCATACCAAAAGGTAACGTTTGCAAGGCACTACATTCTGCATTTGTAAGGCATCATTTCTTTTTTTGTACTAGTGCCTTATAGACAGTCCATTTAATTGAATCATACCAATTCCATATTAGAAAACATTTCCTTATAACATGCTCTTATCCATCACAATGCATATTCAAGAAGTTAGAATATTCATTTAACATAGTTTGCAAAGGCAAAGATGTTAAAAAAGAAGAGAAAAAATACATGTAGTAAGAAGTCAGGGTATAGGAAGAACAATTGAAAAAATAATGGGAACATGTTTTCCCAAATATATTGGAAACCAGATTACTTAATTTAAGAAACTCAACCAATGACAAAAACAAATAGTATCAGAAAGTTTTTTTAATCTAAATATAACTAAGGCTTAGCAGCTAAAAATGTTTGTTTGCAAAGCCTGCCAGCCCAAGTTCAATTTCCTGGCACCCACTAAGTCAGAAGCAGATCCTGACCCAAGGGTCTGGTAGTCTTTGGCAACATCAAGAGGCCCTGGTGCATACATGTAACCAATAATTAAAGAAAAATCTTAGTCCTCTTCCTTCCCCTTCCAAGTTCTGGAATTGCAACTTTCTGCCATCACACTCAGCTTTTATTTATGGGTTTTACAGACAATGTCTCTCTATGTAGTGCAGGCTGGGCTGGAAGTCATGTTGCCAAGGATGAACTTGAACCTGTGATTCTCCTGCCTACACCAGGATAAAGATCTCTTGAAAAATTATTTAAATCTTTTTTTCTAATGACAATTGGCTCCTTGAAAACAAAATTAATATGTAGTTGATTTATAAAAGGTAGTAATGCAAAATATAGCACAAAGGATAAGATGGAAAATTATTCATAATTTAAGTTTCTTATGATACACATAAATTTGTACAACACTTGTAAGATTTAAGAGCCCCAGAATTCCCTTTTGTCCCAAGTTTCATATGCTAAGAAGGCTCTCAAACTATTTCCTGTTATGGTCACTGAGATTTAATGAGCTTTGTTTCTTCCCCCTTTTCTGTATGCACAGACTAGGTCTCATTTTCATCCTTATTAGAAAAGGAAAATATCTCAGACCCAAAATCAATGCTGCATGAAGATGGAGGACAAGGCTGAGAGATGCATTCATAAGGAATTATAGAATACCTTCATACTATCATGGTAATTTGACTAAGCTTTTCTGGCTGAAGGAAAAGCAACTCCTTTCTCCAGGTCACCCCTAGTTGACTCTAAATAGAGATGTCTCATTTCCCCAGAGTTCAGCAGGTGATTCCTCCAACAGGGGCAATGGAGGTTCCAGCCAAATCCTCCAACAGGCATAAGACACCCCACACAACACAGTATATTATCCACCATTTTCCTTTCTTTGCCTGAAAGGACGTACAAACTCTCACCCCTTCTGTTAAGTGGTTGACAATGCCCTTTCTCCTTCTACCTGTCCCCTTTTGCTTCAGAGTTCCTTCCATTCCCTCCCCTCCTGCTCTGATTATTGCCTCTGGCTAGAATTAAATAAAACCTTGCATCCAAGAAAACTCTCCATCTCAGAGTCCTCTACCTTGAACAACACAGAACACAGACTGAAATATTTATAGTTTAAACTCTAAAGGAAACAATAAAAGCAACTGAAAGTTATTGTTAATTGTCAAGCAAAACAAAGAATATAGAATCACAAAAATACCAAAATAATAGAGAAATGTGAAAAAGCCTCAAGGATGGAAGTATGGAAAAAAATATATATATATAATATTGTATATATTATATTATATTATATTATATTATATATGTGTGTGTATCATATATGATACCTCATATATATAGAGAGAGATAGGTTTTAAAAAGTCACAACAAAGCAATGAACAAAAGCAACATTTGTTTCTTTATTTATCATATATATAATATGTATTATATTATATATACATATGTGTGTATCAACCTCATATATATATATATATATATATATATATATATATATACATATATATATATATATATATATAGCGAGAGAGAGAGCGAGAGAGAGAGAGACTTTAAAAGGTCACAACAAAGCAATGAACAGAAGCAACAGTTATTTCTTAATTTTTCTCGAATGCATGGATTTTAGAACAAACCTGAACATCAACAGTTGGGCAGGTGACACACAAATGACCTATAGTCAGTGTTCTGTTGCCTGAGAGACTGCAAGTCTCTATGAAAAGCACAGGTGGTGATTCATCTCTGTATGGCTAAGTGGCAATGCTATTCCAGGACTGTCAACTGTTCATCCTTTAAAACAAAGGCAAAAATGTAAACTTTTATGTAAGATATGCAGATTTTTAAAAGTCATAAATAAATTTACATTTCTGTTAATTCTCTTTAGACCAACAAAACACATCAGCAGGCAGTATGGTTTTAAGAAATTCCCTGGTCAACAGATTGTGTAGAACATAGCTGCAATCTAGATGAAAAGCTCTCTTCTTGTCCAAGCTTTTTATTCAAGTGTAAAAGATGAAAAATATTTTGATTTATATAAAGTGCAATATGTATTGCATCTATTTAATCTATTCTTCAATGAAATAAAAATCATGATTACATCCTAGACCTTACAAATCAATTAATCATAATAATTTAAAATAGGATGGAATGGGGATTTTAAAATCAGGTAAAAATATGGATAATAATGGCAGAAATTAAATAAAAAGAATTCCTCTTAGACATAGGTAGAATAAACACATAAATTAAATTATATTGAATCTGAATTTATGTGGAAAAATCCATTTTAAGATAAAAATTAGATGCATTGAAGAGCTGGAGAGATGGCTTAGTGGTTAAGACATTTGCCTGCAAAGCCCAAGGATCCTGGTTCAATTCTCTTGGACCCATGTAAGCCATATACACGAGGGGGCACATGCATCTGGAGTTCATTTGCAGTGCCTAGAGGCCCTGGCATGCCCATTCTCTCTTTCTCTCTTTCTGCCTGTTTCTCTCAAATAAATAAATTAATTAAATATATGAATAAAAACATAGACATTGAATGTATTTTGATATGAAAATTGACAATGATCAAATTAAGTCAGGATATATAATATATAAATTCAGCACCTCAATCTTTCTTAAAAGGAGATCATAACCCACATTGGAAACAGAAAGAAAAACACACAAGTAGAAAGGGTAAACACATAAGAAGCATTAAAATGAAGATTTTCAACTTAGATTAAAAACATTAAATTATATTATAGATCAAAGACTGATCTCAAGATGTAAAATATTTTTAAAGTAAAATTTGACATGTTTATTAAGGGAACAAGTGCTGTATTATTAGGAGCTGATGTTCCATGACAAGATTGAGTCAACTATTTTGTTTGCTAGGCTACAAGTTGTGAGAGCAGAAGTAAGTCAATGTGAGGGGGAGGGCAATGTTACTGGATGTTACCTTCACCCTGTGGCTCTTGCAATCTTTCTGCTTCCTCTTTTGCAAAATTCCCAAGGCCTTGGTGGGTGTGTTTAAGTCTACTTTAGTGTTGAGCTCACAGCACCTTCTGGATTTCTGTTTAGTATGGTTTGAGTGTCCTCTGTGTCTATCGCAATCACCATATTGCAGGTGGGGACAAACAAATCTATCAATAAGACAAGAAAGGATAGCAGACTCCCTTCTTAATAAACTGTTTAATTCTATCACTATCTATGTGTATCCCTTCATTCTGGAACACCACACATAAGAATCTGGAAATTTCAACAGATGGCTCTCATAAACCCTATAATAGTATTTTGGGGGGAAGAAAGATGATCCTATTGATATATTAACCAGTTTTATCTGAATATTTTCAGATCTTAAAATAGAGAAAGTGTGGATATTTACAACCCCACTTAACTTTCTTGTGCAATATATCCCACAATTATCTTATTATAAAGGAAGAGTCTTGTGTAGTGTGAAGATGTCTGTTCTTGAATTCCAAAAACTCAAAATAATAAGATCAATATTTCAGTACCTGGATGGCAATTATTACCCGCATCTACTCTGCCTTCACTGGTGTTTCAGTCTTGAGGAATATTTGGCTAAGAGTAATGTATAAATAAAAACTATTAGAGTTATGTCTACCTTTAAGGAGAAAGGTCCTATGTAACCAGCTCATTTTGGATTCAGTTTCCTGTTTATTATCCCTCAACTTTCCCTTCCCCAAGCCCTTCCATCCCTATTATCTGGTCCTTAAGTTGCCTATCCAGTATGCCAGCAACTCTAGTTAATCCACATTAGGAACCACAGGCAGCTGAGTGAGAACATGTGGCATTTGTCTTTCTGTGATTGTGTGTGTTCGCTGACTATGATTTGTCCTAAGTTCATCCATTTTTCTACAAATTCTGTTGCATCATTTTTTTTCTTACCACTGAGTATAATTGCATTGTGTAAATGTGCCACAACTTAATTATCCACTTGTCCAATGATGGGCATCTGGGTTGATTCCAGTTCTTAGCTCTTATGCATTGAGCAGATAAAACATGGTTGACCAAATGTCTCTGTAGTAAAGCATGGAGCATTTAGTGTAAATGCCCGGTAAGAGAACTGGGTCTGTTGGTAGCCCTATAATCATCTTTTCCAGTAATCTCCATATTGATTTTCACAGTGGCTATACAAGTTTTTATTCCCACCAACAGTGAATGAGGGTTCCTCTTTTCCCACATCCTTGCCAACATTTGTTGTCATTTGATTTTTTAATGATTACCATCATTACCTGGAGTCCAGAAACTATTCAGGTCTCTCTCCTTCACACACCTGAGTTTAGTGGCAAGACTCATCCCAATTTCATGCCTGCCATATCTAAAAGGGCCTACCATAAGCATAGATTGCCTCTTGGCTCTGTTGGATGCATTGTCCTGCCATCCTGACTCTCCTGATTCCTGTTGTGGTAAGACCTTCCCCCTTCTCAGTCAGGAAAATTTCTTTCTTCTCACTTTGTTACTCTCCTTTAAACTTGACCCTTTCTGAATCTTTTGGCCTTGGCTCCCATGCCCTAACTTTCACATTTCTCCATGGGATTTCCACTGTATATTTTCTTTTTTTAATTTTTTTGTTTATTTATTATTTATTTGAAAGTGACAGACAGAGAAAGAGGCAGAGAGAGAGAGAGAGAGAGAGAGAGAGAACAGGCTCTCCAGGGCCTCCAGCCACTGCAGACGAACTCCAGACACGTGTGCCCCCTTGTGCATCTGGCTAACGTGGGTCCTGGGGAATCGAACCTCAAACTGGGGTCCTTAGGCTTCACAGGCAAGTGCTTAACCGCTAAGCCATCTCTCCAGCCCCACTGTATATTTTCCTTCCACATCTCTCCATTCCCTGGATCTCCCTTTCCAGTAGGGCAAGAAGTTCCCTTCTGGTATGAGATTTTTTGCTCTTCCCCTGCATAGCAATTCTCCCTAAATCAACCTCATAATTCATAATTTACGCTTCTCAGAGTCTGTTTCCTCAGCTCTTTGTTAAAATGACAAAACCTAAAAGTTGATTTTCAAAGGCCAGAGGGAACCCCTGTACCACCAGATCCAATAATACCTTGTTTCCCATTCTTACAGTACTCCTGTGACTGACCTCTCTCTTTTGTACTCATTCCCACAAGGGATATCTTGTACATCAGCCCTTTCAGTGTTGCTCAACTCCCCCACAATGAAAGTTTATTCAATACCCTTTGGACTCATGCCTATGGAACATCTCAATCATATTTTACCATCCAAAAATGCCCAACCACCAAAGCAATAATGGGTTCAGCTTTTCCTATCTTGGTTCATGCATAGTGCACAGGGTTGCTGAGTTGTCATGGTTAAGACATCTCTTTTCTACTTTTCTCTTTGTGTCAGTCTTCTCTCAAAAGTCTTTTCTAAAGTGTTAAGCAGAGACAAAGCTCTCTCAGGGCGGGCCACCTGACAAGGCGGTTGGGCACAACTCCAACTCAACTCAGCAGAAACTCCAGGGATAGCTCCACAAATACAGAAATCCCAACAAACCCCCTAAACTTATTGGAAGTAATTACTCTCTGAATGAAGAGGCTGGGAGACTCTCAGTAGTAAAGGCAAGGCAGTTGATTTTCAACTCTGCAGGATCTGGTGCAACCCAGACAAAAATGGGTGATATTTCAACTGAGCATAGAAAGTCACTTTTATTCCCTGAACTGGATGGGTCTCTTCTTCCTCTTCTCAATTGGGTAATTGGGAAGGTACAGTCTCTCCTGAATGTCTTGTTAAGTCTGTGTTTCTTAATGAAGATCTCTTCATGAGATTATTCCTCCCCCAACATGGTAGTGCTGGTCTGTTAATGATTCTTTATTCAAAACCTTTGGGGGTTGAAAGGAGGAAGTTCTAACAAATAGGTACCAGCAAGAGCGTGGTGTCTCTAGTTTCTCTGTAAGGGGCCTAGTCTAATTTAAGGTACTTTTGTCTTGAAAGTGTATAATTGTATAATTTGCTAAAAGATTAAGGAGGGGGTCAGAATACAGGACAAGGCATTTTTTTTTTTTTTCTATAGAGAGGAGGTTTCATCACAGGGCAAGGTCTGCTTGTGCCTCTTGGAGTCCATGCAGATAAAAACCCCTCATCTTGTTAACTCCTGTGGCTTCCCCACCCCATCTCATTTTCTAAGTTAATTCTGGGTCTTGCCTAACACGTTTTGGACCAACATTTCTACTTTGCACTGCTGTTAAAGCTGCTTTTGTTCTTGTTTTCTCATCTAATGTGAGGAAAAGCTGCAGAGGGTGTGTCCAGGATACTGACTGTCAACAATGCAGCCAGAAAGTCTTCCCTCCTGTTTAAAGATGAGAAGCAAAAGCAGATTCCACTCCTGAGCCAGTTAGACCTGAAACAGTGTGTTCCAGCATCCTTTGAAATCATGGGGAAGGTATCTTTGGACTAAGTGCAGTGGTCAGTGTGGAGACGATTCCTGTTTACCACCACTCTCCTTTCTGCTGCCTTTTCTCTAAGCCTTGTGGAAGAGTGTGTACACATTGAATTAACTATCATGAGATTATATTCACAAAGCTATATTTCTTGGAAGTATTCACTTCTACCCTTTTTTTATGTAATGATGCAAGCCTAAAACTCAAGATACTTGGATGGTTGAAGCAAGAATATGGCAAGTTCCAGGTTAGCCTGAACAACTTAGTGAGAACCTGTCACTTTTTTTTAAAGCAAAAAAGAAATGGACTTCTATTTCAGTGAAAGAGTACTTGCTCACCTAGCATAGCTGACTCCCTGGATTCAATCTCCATATTATAAATATAATAAATAAATAAGAACAGAATTCATTTCTTAAATATAAAGTTTAATTCTGATGGAATATCTTTAAACTTATCAGATTTTTACAGTCAAGGATAAATGGCTTCCAGTATTCAAAATTTGGTCTTTTTATAACATATTAGTTTAAAGAGCAAACATTTTAGAAGTGCTGTTACCTAAAGGATGAACTTTGTTATAACCCTTATTTAGCATGTTCTAGTCCATCATTATCTGATATAGAAAGGGAACAAAAGGTTGCTATAGAAAAAGGTACAATTAAGGCCAAAATTGTAAGGCTAAAACCTGACATTAAAATCTCAAATACATCTAAGTTTAAGAAAACAAGCAAACACAATTTTAATCTAAAATAGGATTGTGTGTATGTGTGTGTGTGTGTGTGTGTGTGTGTGTGTGTTTGTGTGTATGCATGCTCATGTGCTTGTGTATGTGTATTTATCGTGGCATATTACCATTCCATGAATTAGCTCTCAGACCTTGGTTTCTCATGGAAAGATTGAGTGCCTTGTTATCATTACCTCTCCTGTTCTCCACAAGCACAAGGTAGTTTATGTGGTGATGCAGCAGCAGCGACACTCCTACACTGAGGGCGTATTTCCAGAATGCCCAGGGCCAGAGGCTTAGCCTTTCTTCCTGGATTCATCACTTCTGTGTCAGGAGGAGTTAGACAGTTCATATTCTCTTGAAACCATTTGTTAATATATCTGTGGGCTGGAATTTTAACAGTTTTCATCGTATTAGATCATAGATATTTTTGAATGTTTATAACTTTACTTTTGTTTTGTTTTCATTTTTTGAGGTAGGATCTCACTCTAGCCTAGGCTGACCTGGAACTCACTATTTAGTCTCAGGGTGGCCTTGAACTCATAGCAATATTACCTCTGCTTCCCAAGGGCTGGGATTAAAGGCATGCACCACCACGCCTGGCTATGTTTATAACTTCAAATAAAGGAAAACCTGCAAAAGTGCTTTAGAATCTTTGGAGAACCTTCAGAAAATGATGGAAGAGTTACTTCTCTGAAGAAAGTGTAACATTATTCTATAGCAAGTGTTGTATTGACCTTTTCTTTTAATGGAAAGGGTAAACACTGCCAAATACATTCTATAAACTCTCTTCACAATTGTCACACTGCAGCTTATCACCCGAAGCTATATAAATGCCACATGATCTCTAGAGTAGATATATATGGTGGCATATTTTCAAGTTGTGTGTGTGTGTGTGTTTCAAGGTAGGGTCTTGCTCCAGCCTAGGCTGAACTGGAATTCACTGTGTAGTCTCAGGCTGGCCTCAAACTCGTAACAATCCTGCTACATCTATCTCCCAAGTGCTGGGATTAAAGGTGTACACCACCATGCCTGGCTCAAGCTTATTTTTAAAAGGGTAAAATCCATAGGATACTTAGGAGTAACTAGGGTAACATAAATTTTGAACAATATGTAAAGGATTTTTTTTTTCTGTGTGTGTGTTGTCATGATATTCTTTTTATTTTCTTTTTTTCTGTATTAGTTTTGTATTCAGCAAATACAGTCAGTTTGGTACCATTGTTAGGCTCATCCGTGACCTACCGCCACCCCATTGCCCCTCCTTGTTGAGGTATACGGGTCATGCATTGTGGAGTTAGCCCACAGTTATAGGTAAGCTAAATGTCTCTGCATCTCATGACCCAACATGTGGCTCTGACATTCCTTCTGCCCCCTCTTCTGCAAAATTTCCCTAAGCCATGTTGGGATCATTTTTGGTCTGCTTCAGTGATGAGGTGTTAGGGGCCTCTGGCTCTCTGATTTGGTAGGAGTTGATTTTTCTTTATGTTGATTTACTTCACCCTTCTGCTGGTATCTGTTTCATCAGGAAAACAGCACCCTTGCTTGTTTCGCCAATTTTTCTTAGTTTCAGCTGGGGCCCATTGGAGGTATGATGGGGGGCTATCTCCTTAGGCTCTACATCTATCTGAAAAAGAGAAGCAGATTTTCCAACAGAGAGTAAGTTAGCACTAGGACAAAAGAGATAAACCTTACTTTTTTATAGAGAATTTAATAGGTGTAGGCCCTCTTGTAGCACATGATTGATGGTAGCTTGATATTGGAGAGTGGGATTATGTTTGGATATGGTTCTGACTTGTTTCCCAGCTCCAGCTATGGGTCCCATACCACTGAGGGGATCAGTTAGCCAAATTAAGAGCAGTTGGTTCCCCACCATGGCTGTGTGCCACTATTGCAATTGTATGGGCATCACAACAGGTTATTTGCAGCTAAGTAGGTTAGACCATGAGTTGCTTGGACAGATATTTGTCATTTTCCCCCAGACACCCATATAGCTCCCTCTGGCAATACATGCGCTGACTGTCTGGGGACTGACTCTCTTCCAACTTCCAGCAATGCCATTCTGTTTTGCGTGCCAACCACATAAGGTGTCTTCAGGAGTAGGGTCTTACCACTAACCTTTGGTGGGTAATCAAGTACTCTGACAGAAATCTGTCTGTCTTTTAGGAAACCTTGTAGGTCTCTCTGATCAAAAGCTCATTGTGGATCATAGCCCCATGCTGGTACTGGGAGTTATAGGTCAGTGCACACTAAGAAAATGAGAAAAAGATAACTAATATACAAGACTTAGAGAGAAAAGAGAGAGGGAGAGGGAGAAGGAGAGAGGGAAGGTGTAAATGATTAAGGCTAGTCATGATCCTACCCTCTCCAGTGTCTTGTGGTTCAGGTGTTCCCTGTAAGGGCCTGGAGAAGGATAAGCAATTTGGTCTGTCTTTTAGTAAGTAGAATTTTATGTTAACATTGCTGTTTGGGTGTAGATTTGTGTTTACCACCCCTTTGATGCCCTCATCTCCCTTCCCTTCCCTCCTCCACTAGATGCTTTCTGGATATGTAAGGTATCTTGGGTAGATTCAGGTTAGGTGCTGTAGATGAGTGAGACTATGTGCCGATTATTTTTCTGTGATTGGGTAAGTTCACTGAGAATGATATTTTGAGGTTCAACCATTTTTCCTCAAATTTCATTGTGTTATTTTTTCTTACTGCTGTATAGAATTCCATTGGGTAGATATACCACATCTTAGTTATCCATTCTTCTAGTGATGGACATCTGGGTTGATTCCAGCTCTTAGCTATTACAAATTGAGCTGCTACAAACAATGTTGAGCAAATCATTCTAGCCTGTGGTTTGAAGGTTTTAGGGTAGATGCTCAGTAAGGGAATGACTGGGTCTGTTGATATCTCTATACTCAGATTTTTTAGAAGTCTCCATATTGCTTTCCAAAGTGGTTGTACCATCCTACATTCCCACCAACAGTGGCTGAGTGTTCCTACTTCTCCACATCCTTGCCAGCATTTATTTTTATTTGATTTTTAGATGTTTGCTATCATTATTGGGGTAAGGTGGAATCTCATAGTTGTTTTAATTTGCAATTCTCTGATGATTAGGGATGATGAATATTTTCTTAAGTGTGTTTGCCATTTGTATTTCTTCCTCTGTGAACTGCCTGTTTGGCTCCTTGCCCCATTTTGTGAGTGGGGTGTTTGACTTCTTACTGTTTAGATTTTTGAGTTCTTTGAAGATTCTAGAGAATAGGCCTCTATCAGTTGGATAACCCACAAATATTTACTCCCATTCTGTGGGTAACCTATTGGCTTTTCTTATTGTATGCCTGTCTGTAAAGAAACTCTTCAGCTTCATGTGTTCCCATTGGTTTAGTGATGGTTTAAGTTCGTGAGCTACTGTGGTTTTATTCAGGAAGTCTTTCTCCATTCCTATGTCATGGAAAGTACTTCCTAAATTTTCTTCCAGTACTATTCGAGTTTCTGGTCTTATATTGAGGTCTTTGATCCATTTGGACTTGAGTGTAGTGCATGGCAAAACATGTGGGGTAAGTTTCAGTTTCCTGCATATGGTTATCCAGTTTGTCCAGCACCATTTGTTGAAGATGCTGTCTTTTTTACAGCCTATATTGTTGGGGCCTTTATTGAATATCAAGTAGCTATAGTTGCTTGACCCAAAGTCCAGGGTCCTCTAGTCTATTCCATTGATCTATACTCCTGTTTTTATGCCAGTACCATGCTGTTTTTATTACTATGGCTTTGTAATATTGCTTTAGATCAGGTATGGTAATGCCTCCAGAGGTATTTCTTTTGCTGAGGATATGTTTGGATATGAGAGGCCTTCTGTCTTTCCATATGAAATTTGAGATCATTTTTTCTATCTCTGTGAGGAACACTGTAGGGATTTTAATTGGAATTGCATTAAATCTGCATATTGCCTTTGGTAAGATTGCCATTATCACAATGTTAACTCGCCCAACCCAGGAGCATGGGAGGTCTTTCCATTTTCTCAAGTCCTCCTCAATTTCTTTTAAGAGTGATTTTATGTTTTTGTTGTATAGATCTTTCACTTCCTTGGTTAATGTTATTCAAAGGTATTTTATTTTTTGTGGCTATTGAAATTGGGACTATGTCCCTTATTTCTTTCTCGGTATCTTTGTCTTTGCATATAGAAAGGCTACTGATTTTTGTGCATTGATTTTGTATCCTGCTACTTTGCTATAGGAGTTAATCACCTTCAGGAGTTTTGGGATGGAGTCTCTCAGATCTCTTATATATACAATCATGTCATCAGTGAATAAAGCTAACTTAACTTCTTCCTTTCCAAATTGTATCCCTTTTATTTCCTTCTCCTATCTTATTGCTTGAGCTAGGACTTCCGGTACTATATTGAAAAGCAGAGGTGAGAGTGGACAACCCTGTCTTGTTCCTGATCTTAAAGGGAATTCCTCCAGTCTCTCTCCAGTAAGTATTATTTGGGCCTTCAAAGCTTTGTATATTGCCTTTATTAGGTTAAGATATGAACCAACCATGCCAATTCTCTCCAATGTTTTGATCATGAAGTGATGTTGTATCTTATCAAAGGCCTTTTCTGCATCTATCGAAATGGTCATGTGGTTTTTGTGTTTAACCATGTTTATGTGGTGTATTACATTGACAGATTTCCATATGTTGAACCACCCCTGTGTTACTGGGACTAATCGCACTTGGTCAAGGTGGGTAATGCTTTCAATGTGTTGGTGGATTCAGTTTGCTAGGATTTTGTTTAGGATCTTTGCATCTAAATTCATCAGAGAAATAGGATGGTAGTTTTAATTACTTGTGGCATCTCTGCCTGGTTTTGGAATTAGGGTGATGCTAGCTTCATAAAAGGAGTTGGGCAGCTTTCCCTGTTTGCCAATTATGTGGCACAATTTGATTTGAGTTCTTCCGTGAAGGTTTGATAGAATTCAGCTAAGAAGCCATCTGGTCCTGGACTCTTCTTTTTGGGGAGGTTCTTTTTATTACTTTTCCAATCTCCATGAGTGTGATGGGTTAATTGAGGCGATTAATCTGCTCTGTGTTTAGCTTTGTTAGATGGTATGCATCCAAGAATTTATCCATCTCCTCCACATTACCCAGTTTTGTGGAGTAGAGGTTTCTGAAATAAGTCCTGATGATTCTCCCAATTTCACTTATGTCTGTTGTGATCCCTCCTTTTTCATTTTGAATTTTGTTAACTTGAAGCTTCTCCATTTTTTGCTTGATCAGATTGGCCAGGGGTTTGTCGATCTTGTTTATTTTTTTCAAGGAACCAGCTCTTTGTTTTGTCAATTGTCTTAATTGTTTCCTTAGTTTCCAATTCATTGATTTCTGCTCTGAATTTAATTATTTCTTTCCTTCCGGATCTCATTGGGTTGGATTTTTCTTGTTTTTCCAGTGCCTTTAGTTGGATGGTTAGGTTATTGATTTGGGACCTTCCAGTCTTTTTTATGAAGGCATTGAGTGCTATGAATCTTCCCCTGAGGACTGCCTTCATTGTGTCCAGTAAGTTTTGGTCCGATGTGTTCTCATTGTCGTTCATTTCCAGAAATTTTGCAATTTCATTTTTATTTCATCCACAATCCATTTACTGCTTAAAAGTGTGCTGTTCAGTTTGCATGTTCCCTTGGGATTCTTGGTGGGTCTTTTGTTGTTGATTTCTAGCAATATAGCATTGTGATCTGATATCATGCAGGGAATTATGTCAATCTTCCTAAATATGTGGAGGCAGCCTCTGTGACCCAGTATATGGTCTATTTTAGAGAATGTTCCATGGGCTGCTGACAAGGATGTGTAGTCTGTGGATTTGGGATGGAAAGTTCTGTAGATGTCCGTTAGGTCTAAGTGATCTATGGTTTTGTTGAACTCTCTTACTTCCCTGTTGAGTTTCTGTTTGGATGATCTGTCTATTACTGATAATGGTGTATTGAAGTCCCCAGCTATGATGGTGTTGGTGGTTATTTCTGTTTTATTGTCAAGTAGGTTTTGTTTTATGAATTGTGGTTGCTCTGTGTTTGGTGCATACAGATTTATGATTGTAATATCCCCTTGATGGATCATTCCCTTGATAAGTAGGAAGTGGCCTTCTTTGTCTTTTTTGATTATTTTTGGTTTGAAGTCTATTTTATCTGATATTAATATAGCTATGCCTGCTTCTTTCTTATTCCCATTTGCTTGGAATATTGTTTTCACCCATTTACCCTGAGGAGGTGTCTGTCTTTAGTAGTGAGGTGCGTTTCTTGAAGGCAACAGATTGAGGGGTCCATTTTTTTGGTCCATCCTTTTAGCTTGTGTCTCTTGATGGGTGAATTAAGGCCATTAATATTTATGGTAATGACTGTTAGATTTGATTTGATCCCTGCCTTATTGTGATGGTAAATGTGGGTTGGTGTTTTCATGGACTTTGAAGTTTTTTGTGCCTACTCTGAGTTTGGTTGTTGTGATCTGCTTCTTGGAGGCAATTGAGTTTGATTATTTGTTTCTCCTCTGTGGAGAATTTCCTGAAATACTTTCTGTACGTTTGGTTTTGTGTTCATATAATTGTAAAGCTGAGTTTTGTCATGGAAGTTTTTTGTTCACCATCTATTATGAGGGATACTTTTGCTGGGTAGAGTAGTTGGGGTTGGAAGCCATAGGTTGTTACACTTTGCAGTGTTTCATTACAGTCCCTTCTAGCTTTCAGTGTTTCCATTGAGAAGTCTGAAGTAATTCTGATGGGGTTACCTTTGAAAGTGGTGTGCTGTTTTTCCCTAGTAGGATTTTCTTTTTGGTGTCAATGTTTAGAATCATTTTTTTTTTTTTTTTGAGGTAGGGTCTCACTCTGGCTCAGGGTGACCTGGAATTCACTATGTAGTCTCAGGGTGGCCTGGAACTCTCATTGATCCTCCTACCTCTGCCTCCTGAGTGCTGGGATTAAAGGCGTGCGCCACCACGCCCAGCTCTATGTTTAGAATCTTAATGACAATATGTCTTGGAGAGTTTCTCCTTTGGTCCAGTCTGTTTGGAGTTCTGTTGGCTTGTTGTATCCTGATGGGCCGTTCTTTTAAGAGAGTGGGGAAGTTTCCTTTAATTATTTTGTTATATAATTTCCTCACACCTTTGGTCTGAATTTCTTCTCCTTCTGGTAGTCCGATGATACTGATATTAGGACGTTTAAGTGTATCCCAATATTCCCCCATGTTCTCTTAACAGGAACTTTTGAACTTACTGAAATTTTTGAACTCTCTAACTGTTTCTTCTATCTTGTCTTCAAGATCAGATTTTCTATCCTCCACTTGGCTGACTCTATTCTTGAGAGCTTCTAGAGAGTGTTGGACTTGTTCAATTAAGTTTGCATTTTCTACTACTTTTATATGTATAGTTTCCATTCCTCTGTCAAGCTTCCTTTTTTACACCATTTTCTGATTTTCTTGATATTTCTTGGAATTCATCCTTGCATTTCTTTATGTCTTCATTCAGCATGGCCAGCTGATTTTTAAGGTCTTCTTTTTTTTTTTCACTCTCCCTCAAATCTCTTAACTCTCTTTGAACTCCTTCCAAATTCTTATCTATTAGTTCTAGTTTAGTGATGGTAGCATCCACACGATTATCGGTCTTTTGTTGCTTTCCTGAATGTTCTACTAGTGGGTTGGTTAGGGTTGCATTGCTCATAGCTTCAACTTGGTGTTCTGATCCTAATGGTTCTTCTATGTTTTGGTTAGATGTATTCATTGTAGGACTGGGTGATCTAACTGTATTTTCTTGCATTTGATATTTCATGTTATTTCTTTTGCACTGTGGTCTTCCCATGACAGTGTATAGGCACGTAGGTGGGCATATCAGCCTGGGCTCAAGCACAATGGGAATCTGAGGCATCCTGGGGCAGTTGCCAAGCAGCCTGTGCTTTGGCTCTCACTTGCCAAAGCCGCCTATCTACTGCCTGGCAGGGGCGCCGAATTTGCCTGATTTCTCAAGGTGTAATGTGCCATAGCTGCCTGTGTTCGAGCTAGGGGTGGCACTGAGGCACCAAGCAGTATAGCAGCCCGAACTCTGCTTGGGAACGCTGGGAACCGGAAGCAGTCTGCCTCCCTTGCCCCATGACAATGGCGGACAGCCAGCGTGGCAGACAGGTAGCTGATGGCACCTGAACTGGCGCAAGCAAGAGACACAGTATGAGCTTGTGTGGCAGTTGCTGTGGGACTGGGCTCACTCAGTAAGTGGGCGAGTGGACGAATGTGCGGAGCAGTCTAAGCTTCCTCACGCAGGGATTCATCGGCTCATGGTGACAGCAGTGGTTGTGCCAGCAGCAGCAGCAGCAGTAGCACTGTAGACATGGTGGTTACTTGTGGGGAGGTGTGGGCTATCCGCCTGTGAGGGGATCTGTGATTCCCTGTTTCCTCTACCTCTGTGCCCTCCCACTGACAATCTATTGGAGATTTCTCTCCCCTGAAATCCCCAATGTACCCTTAATATCTTGCCTTTCTTTTCCCGGGATTTGCAGTGCAGCGAGGCAGTCGCCATCTTGGCCAGAAGTCCTTAATGAGAATTTTTACATGTAAGTTCACCAGTGATATTGCTATGCAAAACTTGTTTTGTCTGACTGGTTTTGGTATTAGTGTAAGGCTGGCTTCATAGGAGGATTTAGGGGATACTTTCCTCATTTTTAATTTTGTGAAATAACTCAAGAACTATTTTTAGTTCTTCTATAAATGTTTGGTGGTATTCATCAGTGAATCTGTCTCAGCCTGGACATTTTTAGGTTGGGAATTTTTAAAATTACCACTTCAATCTCATTAAATTTTATGGCTCTATTTAAATAATTTATCCCTTCTAGATTTAACTTTTGTAGGTTATATATGTCAAGAAATCATTCATTTCCTCTACATTTTCCAATATTGCAGAATATAGGTTTTTGCAATATATCCTAATGGTTATTGCAGTAATATCTGTTATAACATCTTCTTTTTCATCTCTAAATTTGTTGATTAGAATCTTCTTTATTTTCCTTTTGATGAATTATTTTTCAAATAAACAGCTTTTTTTTTTTTTTTTTTTTGATGTTTTTTGAGGTAGGAATTCACTATGTAGTTTCAGGCTGGCTTTGAACTCACAATGATTGTCCTACTTCCTCCTTCTGAGTGCTGGGATTAAAGGTGTGTGCCAACACACCTGGCTACTTCATAAATTTTTTAATTATTTTCTTCATTTCCAATTTATTGATTTTTGTTCTGAACATGAGTATTTCTTTCCTTCTCATATTTTTGGGGTTTAGATTTTTTTCTTATTTTTCCAAAGCCTTGAGATGGGTCACTAAGTTATTTGTTTGAAATCTCTACTCTGTATTCTTGTAATATAGGCATTCAGAGCTATACACTTCCCTCTTAGGACTGCCATTATTGTGTCCCATAAGTTTTGCTATGTTGTATTTTTATTCCCATTTAGTTCTAGGAAATATTTGTTCCCTTCTCTATTTCTTCCTCAACCCATTCATTGTCAAATAGTGAGTTGTTCAATCCCCAGGAGTTTGTGTGTTTTCTGTTATTTCTCCAGTTAATTTAATGCTTTATTTCACTGTATTCAGATATGTACAAAGATTTATGCCAGTTTTCCTAAATGTGTGCAGATTTGTTTTGTGTCCTAATATTTGATCCATTTTAGAGACAGTTCCATAAGCTGCTGAGAAGAATGTGTATTCTATAGGGCTTGGATGGCATGTTGTGTAGATGTCTGTTAAATCACTTTGCTGTATGTTGTCATTTATTTTCAGTGTTTCTCTATTTTCTTTTTAGATGATCTATTGATGATAGTGAGGTATTAGAGTCACCCACTACTTTGTGTTTAAGCTTTATATCTGACTTTATGTCTAATAGATTTTGCTTTATAAAGTTTGGTGCATGTTGGTTTGGTGCATGTTGGTTTGGTGCAATATATTTATGATTGTAATATCCTGTTATTGAATTTTTGTCTTGATGAGAACAATGTAGCCTTCTGTGTCTCTTTTGACAAACTTTGGTTTGAAGTCTATTTTGTAAGACATCAGTATAGCTACATCTGCTTGTTTCCTTTTCCCATTTTCTTGAAAAGTCTTTTTACATCCTTTTATCTTAAGATGATGTCTCTCTTTAATAGTAACATGGGTTTCTGGAAAACAGTAAATACATGGATCCTCTTTCCTGATCCAGCATGTTAAAGCATGTCTTTTGATTAGGGAGTTGAATCCATTGACATTCAGAGTTATTATTGAAAGTCATTCCCTGTCATGTTAATGACTTTGTGGAGTTTGGTATTTTCTTGATCTTTTTTGACCCTTCTTGGTTTACCCTTGTTCATATGTGTCAAATAGGTCACCTATTTCTTCCCGATTCTCTAGTTTTGTGAAAGATGTCTTTATGATTCCTTTAATTTCTTTGGTATTTGTTGCAATAGTCCTTTTTCATCTCTAGTTAATGCAGAAATTTATTCAAATCCTCTTTGAATTCATTCAGGTGCCTATTTTCTTTCAGTTGATTCTCTTATATTTCATTCTGCTTTTTGCTCATCTCTCCTGCTTAATTTTGTTGCATATGTTTATCTTAATTGTGTTTTTGAATTATTTGATGTTTCTTTGAAGAAGCTTTTATTGAAGGCTTCACCTGTGGGATTGGGCATGAGTGGTGGCAATATCTAGCTTTGCTTTCCTGTGTTGGTATGTTTACATTCAGATTTGCCCATCTGGAGATTATCTCTTGACTTGTCCAGAATGTAGCAACAGTGGGTTGGGAACTGCTTCAGTGTCAGACATGTCACTGGATTGCAAACTCAATGTGCCTAAATCTGAGCCTGGGCCTGGGCTTGGGCCCGGTCCTGGACTACTCCAGGTAGTCTACTTAATTTGGCAGTAGGTACCTAGGTCTTCCATGCTCCCAGCATATGGCTCTTCTGGGTTGGCCATAACAGGGAAGGGATATTGTGCTCCCCTGGGACCTTCCTAGTCTTCATTTCTTGGGTAATCTCGTGAAGGCATTCTACACATGCATCTGGGTTGGATGCAGCTTGGTTGCAGGAGGAGCCCATTGCACACTCACCTGGGACCTGTGCTAAGTGGCCTAATCTTCCTTGTTCTTGGCCAGTGTCAGAGGGTGGTCTACACACACATGTGGCTTTATGGTATTTCATGGTTATTTTGGACCATGCACATGAGACAAGTGGCCTAATCTTTCTTTTTCTGGGAGCTCTATATTTTTAACTCTGGAAAAATCACACCAAGGTTTCCAGAAAGGCACATAAGGAGAAGGAATTAAAGTTTAGAATCTACCTAAATCACTAGCTGGAATAGACGTTCCTGTGACTAAAGCCTGCAGTTCCTCTTCTCTGGTTCAATAGAGCCTTCTGTCCTACAGCCTGCACTCTGTCCTGTCTAGTTCCCAGTTTCCAACCACATTCTATCAACTGTCTCACACTGTTCAGCTGGCTTGTTCTGTTTCACCTGTCAAACAGCTAGCCTCCTTGCTGCATCAGCAGCTGTTGCCTATGTGGCTTCTCACTGTTCAGCTGCTGCTGCTGTTGCTTAGTTGACTCTGCTTTGCTGCTGCTTCTTTCCCTGGTGACTGGATGAGCCTGCTATGCTATAATATGGCAAGAAAAGATCACAGGAGAGATGTTTTTATTGGGTCCAATGTGGCAATACTCAGGCAGCACTCGAGTGTGTTTGTGTCTCCCAGCTCATTCACTGAGGTGAATGCCTACTTTTATAATGAGAGAAGGGTTATTTTGGCCTGTCACAGCATACCTCATATAAAATGGAGGTTTGTGTTTGCAGAAGTACTAGCCTTCTTTCTTCTGTGCCATCAGGAAAAGTACACTCCCTCTCCCCTAGCTGGAAACTATTGCAGGGTCATCTACAGTAGCCTTGTGGTAACAGTAGTGTAAATTGTTGAAACAGTCCTGTGTGAGGCTGCACATTCAAGGGAACAGCAGTTGTGGTCCTCAGGTAGTTTTTTCATTATATCCATGGACTGTTTGAAATAGCCAGGGTTGGCTGAGGACATAGCTCAGAGGTTAAAGGCATTTGCTAGCAAAATGGCCAGGGTTGTCATGCAGTCTGGCTGTCTGATGGATAGTTCTTTTGCATAAGGCAGTCATCCCAAAAAGCTGCAAACTAGGAAATTAAAACTGTCCCAACCCCCAATTTTTTCTCATTTACAAGATAAGAACTTAAAGAATTTATCATTAATTCTAGTTGTGATTTCAACAAACTGAAAATGTGTGTGTGTGTGTGTGTGTGTGTGTGTGTATTCACACACATCTGTGTGATGATGCAAGTCTGTGTACATGTGTGTGTATGGGGAGGTTAGAGGACCACCTCATGTGTCATTTCTCAGGAATGTGATCGCCTTTCTGAGATAGGGTCTTTTATTGGCAAAGTAGGTTAGACTGACTGGCCAAGGATCCACCTTGGGTTGCAAGTGCTTTACCACATGTGGAGACAAGCCATGTAGCTAGGTTCTGGGGATAAACTCAGGCCTCTGTGTGTAAAAAAAAACTATCACTTTTCTGACTGTGCTATGTCCCCATCTGAATGTTTACCAATTTTCACAACACCTAACATCTGGTTCTAGGAGAAATGCGTCCTTTTCCTCTGTCTCTGTCTTTCATCACAAGACAGGGAAATTAGATGGACTGAGCTGAAAACTTCCTGCTGGCTCACCTTCATGGTGCCTGTGACCAGGGGAGAACCATCACCTATAGTCCTATTAAGCAATGAGCTCTGCTTGCTGCACTAACAGAATTCCAGGCAAGCTGTACTCACATATGTGATAGTGGCACAGCAGTTGTTGCTACAGCCAACAGTTTTTCAATTAGATTTGAAGCCTCATATACGGCGAGGGCAGGGGGAGGGAGGGCATCTATGTCTGGTACTATAAGCCAGGACAAAAACCTATGGCTGGTGATGTTATAGGCTTTTTGATTGTTAGATGGAGGTGATGTGCCTGTTATCTTACCTTCTAAAGATTTGTGTTCGTGCCCATAAGTTATTGCTGTTGTCAGCGTCAGTAGAGAAAAGCATACTTTCTTTTTCTTTTTATTTATTTATTTATTTATTTTGTAATGGGACAGATACTATAAAGATTCATGGCAAACTAAGCACCTGAGGTTTGATTGCTGTAACATGATGGTCCAATATTCAGCTCATCAGCTTCTGCTCACAATGGAGTTCACATAACATCATGCCCTTGCATCTTCAGAACTCTGTATGGAAATGAATTTCTTTTCTTGGTGTGTTTGTGTGTAGAATATGTGTGTAGTATGATGTGTGGTGTTTGCACATGTGTGTACAGACACATGGACACCATGCATGTGTGGAGGCCAGAGGGTAATGTTGATGTGTCCTTCTCTTATCATTCATCCATTTATTTCCTTGAGATGGTTTCTCTCCCTCAACTCAAAGGTGATTCTCTGGTCTCTGTCTGTCAGGCACTGCCAGGCACAGGCTGGAGCCTTCAGGAGAGGGGCCTGAGCTTCCAAGCATGGCTATGGACCCACAGGCTACAGGATGCCACTCCCGCTCCAATCCCAGCACACCTAAACTTAGGCTCTGGCCATAGCTGTGTGACCTTTGGCCAGTTGCCTAGGAAACTCCTTATCAGCCCTCACACAGCCCATCCTCTTGAGACCCTAGATCACCTGACCCCTGCCATTACCTATGTGCTAAAATGAATGACCCCATATGCTAATTAGGCATCAGAAGTGAACTTGGTATGGCCAATCCCCTTAGGACCCTTCCCCCACCCTCAGGTGTTTATAAACCCATTTCACTGACAATAAACAGAGAGAGCTATTCAACTTTCTCCCAGGAGTGTTTCTCTCATCACATGCTCACCAACCCCCAGTTGCCTGGATGCCTTTGCGGGGGGAAACTTCGGCCAGTAGCTGGAGCAAGAATCCAGGAACCCACAGCTGGCACCTGAACAGGGACATTATGAGATGGACAGGGTCAGTGAGTGCTCTCCCAGAGGGACTGGGAGACATCAGGCCATGTAACCTTGCCTCCATGTTTTTGAGGGCTGCCAGGTTTCTCTTTTTCCTCCTTTATTTTCAGCTTATTTCAGTTCACACCATCACATGGGACCAGACTGGATGAAATGGCAACTGATGTCTCTTGGCTGAAGCAACTCTTTGGTATTGAGTGAAGGCCAGCCATCCTGCCTGGGCCCCGACAGCCCTTTGGGTATTGGCAAAAACCTTCAATCTATTTCTCTTTGACACAAAAACCTGGTAACACATTGACCTCTTAAAAGCCTATAGGGCAGGTTGCAGGCCTCTTAAACTTGTGGATAGGCTCATGCCCGGATCTTTGGGGAATCCTCCATGTGCTAATCAGCCCTCGGGAACATTGCCTTCTGGTCTTGGCATTTCTAATCTTTCTCTGTCATGGGTAACAGTGCCTCCCACAAAAAAAAAAAAAAAAAAAAAAAAATCTCAGATTCATGGAATAAGAGCTCTTCTGAAAGTTAAGGGAATTAAGCTCTCCCATAGAGAGCTTCTTCCCTTTTGGGAAGAAGTCCTCCAGGTCATCCCCTGGATTTCTGGGCATCCACAGAAGCCCATGTGGACCCACGTAGCTTATCTGGCTAGGAAATGAAAAGTTCAGGAAGGAAATTTGCCCTCACTCCCTTTAAGCGGGGAAACTACAAGTCAGCTTTGCAAGTGCTCCAAAGCTGCTTGGGTCAGAGTCAGGCGGCAGACAGACAATGGCGCCTCGGCCCATGCAGGCCCCATGTCTCTGCCTCTTCTGCCAGTGGCCCCCAAGTGGGCCCCCTCTTTTCCCAGCAGGCCCTCCTTCTTCATCTGCCTCCTGGTGGTCCTGGAGGACCCCTCATTTCCCAGAGGCCTCCCAACAGCCTGGGAGGGCCCCACTTTTCCTAACGGTCCCAGGGACCACCCCTCCTTTCCTTCCCCTTCAGGTAGCCAGAGTCCTTGGACTCTGGCAGTCATCTCAGCCAGTCTCAGCCATTACCTCCATGTGTACTAGAGCGGACCCCAGGTAGGGGCCTGGGAGTAGGGCAGGGCTGATCTAAGATGAATGCAAGCCCCACCGAGCAACCACAGCACACCAAAAAGCAGTAAGGAAAAAGTAAAAGGTCATGTTTAATTAAACCCTATGGTAAACCAAACTTTTATCTAAAAAATGTCATACTTTGTTACATGATATCATAAATATAATTTCTGAGTTTATGTTCTAGGTCAACTTCAACTTACAGAGAGGATTATTAAAAACAACAGAATTCTCTCTGAAGTGGTATCTTGTAATTTGTCAGGTATTTTAAAATAAAATAAAATAAAATAAAATAAAAGATTGTAATATACTGTTACTTAAAAGGAGGAGGCAACTGACCTGACATCTAAGCCAGCCTGCCTCAAGATAGCAACAAAATTTGCCTTAGTTAATCCTAATAAAATCTTTCCCAAGTGTGTTATTGGTACTAATGACATAAAATTGTCTTTAAACTACTTGCTTGTTAGTGAGTAATAGGATTAATCAATTTGATGTAGTTTTTCTTAATAGCCTTATAAGAAAGATGTTTAGTAATGAGGAGAATGAGTTGATTGAAGGAACTGGAAGGGATTTTTCAATGTTGGGACATAGAATGCTCATTAAAAATGCTTTGTGAGTAGTGCTTAGATCAGAATGTTAAAGTATGTGGATAAAGATGTGCAAATGTAGGAAAGAATTTTCAGGCTAAACCTCAACACCATGCTTAAAGTTAGAGATTTTTCAACTGTTTACAAACTCTTAAGGAACAAAAAAACTAATTTTCAGGCTAAAATATGTTGGGGTAGCTTGCATAAGCTTTATCAAATTTAAGTCATGGTTAAAACATAAAATTGCTTTATGTTAATAAAAAATTATATGGCAAATAAAATAAATAGCTATCAAGATTGAGCCAAAATCATTAGTTGTCAAATTATGTCTTTTTTTTTTTTTCAAAAAATGTTTGTCAAGAGTTATATGAAAATTTAGCTGGCTGTTTTTTTTCTGTTTGTTTGTTTGTTTGTTTTTTTGTTTTTTGTTTTTTGTTTTTTGTTTTTTTTTAAGACCAGATTCTGCTCTATTGTATGTAAGTCCAGTGCTTATAACAAAGTTAACTCTTAAGACATATTCCCTACTTTAGGGTACAGCCTCATGCTCAAACAATGGTCCTCATCTGAAAAAAAAATAATATTCAAGCTCTGTGGTTCTTTTTCTAATGTTCCGCTGGGTAATTGATACCCACACAGGTATCTGAACTAATCAAAGATATTTTCAAACACAAGTGCTAAGACTTTATACTGTTTTATTTGTCCCTTTCTAACAATTCCTAGGTTATATTAATTAGTCAGTTTGGAAATTAATTGCTATTGTTTTCAAGACTGATAAAAGGTTCTGCCTATATTTATAAATGTTATTTAAAGTGCAAAATGTGCCTACTTTCTATATCTCAGATATGGCTTATGCTGCCACAGTACAACAAAAAATTTAAAGATCAGACAAAATGATTTTAGAAGCACTTGTGCCATTCTTTAACTAAATCTAGTTTAGTAATCAAATGTGCTCTATATGTACATACATCCAGGCTGGTGTAACTTCCTTTCTAAGTGTGTTAATTACCTACGTAGAAGCCAAAGCCCATTGGAATTATCAGAGCAAAAGGTGCCAATATTTTGGCCTTTGCTCCCAGGTCATGAGGCCACTGGAGATGATGGGACATTTCTACACTGGCCGTCTGGTAAGTCACCTGTCTTCCTGATCAGGGAGGATACGGAGACCCAAACAAAATTTGTGTACAGTCTGAAACAGGAGAGTCACAATTGAGGAACTATCAGTCCTCCTGACTTCCTGAAGAAGGGAAAACTACTTGGCCAGCATGGTCCTGACTCATCCTAACAGACAAACACCAGTAAGCTACAGGGCTACTCCTGTGTCCCCAAAGTCTCTTTGGAGAGCCATTAGTGACCTCCAAATTTAATCCTTAATTAAATTTTGGCTATCTGCATGGTTTTAGACACTCAGAGAGAAATATATAACCAAAGATAAAAACACATTAAATATATAAATGGCCTATTAAGTAATACAACAAGAGCTTTCCAAGAGGAGAAACAAACATTAAGACATCTTTTTCCCCATAGTTCTAATTCTATAATAAAGAAAAACAACTATAGATGTCAAAAGGGTTATTTTCAAATCCAGAATATATATATAAGTTCTGAGACCAAAAAATATATTTGTACAGCCTTTAATGGCACACAATAGCTCTCTATTATCAAGGTTAAATGTTGTGTGTATATGTTTCTGATAACTCTGTTAATACCTTATCTGTTTTATAAGCCATATCAAATACTACTGTGCCATTTAATGAACAGTTCTGGAAGAAAATATCAGCTAGTTCATCCTCAGATCGTCCTGAGATGTTCCAAGCCTGTCTACCTGGATTCCCTCGACCTCAAAAAGGACCCGTTTGCTGTGTGCTCACTTCTCATTAACTCCTCACTTTTATTCTTTCTCCCCAATGTTCTCTTCCAAGACTACCCCAATGTTCTCTTCCAAGACTATGCTCCTACAGTCTGAGGTCCATTAAAATAGTTCCCCTCTCTGAGAAAGACTCTATAACTGCAACAAGTCCCCACTTCATGTCCCACTCAGCAGGAAATAGTAAATGATCTGATGTCTTTGTCCCAGTTCCCTAAAGCAGTTACAGTGTCTTGTCATGAAAGGGAGAAATAAAGGGGGATAGAATTAGGGTGACTGGACCCCTGAAGGTAAAAAGGACAAAACAAAAATTCTTATCTCTTGCCAACTGTTTTTCCTTGTGTGCGCTGAGTACCTGGCTTCGCAAAGGACAGGCCTCACTCTCTTTGATGCAGGTCAAGTTATGTCTCTCTGCATGTCTAGCTCTAAGCTGACCAGAGCTGAATGCCCACTCAATATTTCCATAATCAGGAACAGTTGTGTCAGGACACCATCTCTCCTTTGGTACAAAAGGAGTAACCACCCCATACATAAATATTTCCTCTCCCACTATTGTTTCCCAGTCTTGATGGCTGCACAGATTTCTTTACCAAAAAAATCTACAAACTCCACCTGTGCCAACTGCCTGCACTGACTGGAAGAGATCTTCATCCCTCTGCTGGTGATTCTCTGGGTGATGCTATCTCTGGGAGCCTCCAGTGAACAACAACCTCAAATCTCTCCAGTGACAAACTTTCTCGCAGGTGTGGTACTTCAAAACTGTCTAGCCTTAGACTTCATTACCACTGAACTTGGGGGGCATGTATGGTCTTGGGACAAAATTATTTTCTTTGTTAACTAATCAAATGTTATTAAGCTGCTTGACTGCTACAAGCCTGAGGACCCCACCATATATTCTCTAACCCTTTAGTTACTTGGCTTCTCCTTAGCCCCTTCTTTACTATAGAAACTCTATTGCTTGTAATCCTCTGTCTCATCAAATTTATCATATAACAAATAACTAATATTGCTAAGGTTGCTATTGAGGTGCTATTAATCAGGTCCTTGTACACCACCTAACTCTATATGGACCTATGGTAAATTATAAAAAACTTAATTTGAGATGACAACGCCCCATTATTAACACAAAGGGGGAGCTGTCAGGCACTACTAGGCACAGGCTAGAGACTTCAGGAGAGGGGCCTGAGCTTCCGAGCATGGCTATGGATCCCCAGGCTACAGGAGGCTACTACCTCTCCAATCCCAGCACACCTGAATTTACGCTCTGCCCATAGGCCTGTGACCTTTGGCCAGTTGCCTAGGAAACTCCTTATCAGCCCTCACACAGCCCATCCTCTTGAGACCCTAGATCACCTGACCCCCTCCTTCCATTGCCTACTTGCTAGAATGAATGTCCCCATATACTAATTAGGCATCAGAAATGAACTTGGTATGTCCAATCAATCTCCTTAAGCCCTTCCCCCACCCTCAGGTGCTTATAAACCAGTTTCACTGACAATTAACAGAGAGCTGTTCAACTTTTTCCCAGGAGTGTTTCTCTCATCACATGCTCGCCCACCCCCAGTTGCCTGGACGCCTTTGGGGGGAACTGCGCCAGTCCCCGGAGCAAGAATCCAGGAACCCACATCTGTCCACTCTGGACTACTGTGCTGTTCCAAGATTTTTACATGAGTTCTAGTGGGCTGAGTTCAGTGATATCCAGCTTGAGAGGCCCTCGTGTTTAAGCTGCTGAGGCATGTCCCCAGCTCAGTCTCTTTTATTGATAGTTACCCTGCCTCAGTTATTTAATTATAGCAATGTCAAACTAATTAATACAGCAGAGAAGCAAATTATTAGAGTACTAGTTCTCTGTCTATACCATATTAAACAAGTCAATTAATAACTCTCAGTTGCTCTTTGTGCCTTGGGTTTTCTTGAAGAAACATACATGTATTGCTATTTTACATTGCAAAGTGTGTTGCAAATTTAGATTTTTCGACAGAGGTGAATATTTCTACTTGCTCTCTATATTCTAGCAAACCCAATTGCTTGGTTAGTTTTCTTAGAGTGAAACTTCAAGCAGTTCTAGGTTTTCTTGAATTAGTTACTTTCTTGTTGCTGGTACAAAACAACTAAACAGAAGCAGCACTTAAGAAAGGAAAGGGTTGGGCTGGAGGGATGGCTTAGCAGTGAAGGTGTTTGTCTGCAAAGCCCAAGGAGCCAGGTTCGATTCCCCAGGACCCACATAAGCCAGATGCACAAGGGGGTGTATGAATCTGGAGTTCGTTTGCAGTGGCTGGAGCCCTGGCACACCCATTATCTCTCTCTCTCTCTCCCCCTGCCTTTCTCCTTCTTGCTCTCTTTCAAATAAATAAATACATATAATTTAAAAATAAATAAACAAAAAACAAAGGAAAGGGTTTTTTTTTTGGCTTCAAGTTTCAGTGGGAAAGTTGATCATGGTGGAGAAAGCATGGCTGCAGAAGAAAACTGCCACTGAATCATCACATCAAGATGCAGAAGGTAAAGCAGAACAATAAAAGCTGGATGGTCAGCTAACTTTCTCCTTTTTATATCCTGTAGGAACCTAGACTATAGGACGGTGCTACAAACTGAGGGTAGGTCTTCCCATTTCAATTAATTGAAACTAGGAAATACCTCACAAATCCCACCAGAGCTTTCTTTCCATTGTTATTTTACATTCTGTAATGTTTACACCAGAGATTAACCATCACAATCATCTTTGCTAATCATATCATGTTGTCACTACTTCTCCACACTTACCCTCTCACAGCTCACTGGGTGTCCTTCCAGGAAGAATAGGCTTGTCCTTTCATGCATATTGTTAATGTCAATAACTCCTTTACATATTGGAAGGAGCCGAGTTGTGGCCCTGTGGGAAGAGATTGCTGTCATTTGGTGAGCTGCTTGGAAGGCAGGGTTCAGTTCCAGGCCCCAGGTTGGGAGAGGCAGGACAGGAGAGAGGACTGGAGAACCCCCCTAGTGAGCTTGGTGGGGTGTAGTGGGCAGTGCTTGAGGTCAGTGAGGCCCGAGAAGGGCACGGTCAGAGGAGGTGAGTCCGGTAGACATCCCCGGCTCCAGAGAGGATCTGTGGGGCCCCCAAACTGGCAAAGCAGACTCGTCCACTCACCCACTTACTGAGTGACCTCAGTCCCACAGCAACTGCCACACAAGCTCATACTGTGTCTCTTGCTTGCGCCAGCTCAGGTGCCATCTCCTACCTGTCTGCCGCGCCGGCCGGCCGCCATTGTCATGTGGCGGGGGAGGGCAGACTGCTTCTGGTTCCCAGCCTTCCCAGCCAGAGTTCGGGCTGCTTCAGTGCTTGGTGCCTCAGTGCCACCCCTAGCTCGAACACAGGCAGCTATGGCACATTACACCTTGAGAAATCAGGCAAATTTGGCACCCCTGCCAGGCAGTAGATAGGCGGCTTTGGCAAGTGAGAGCCAAAGCACAGGCTGCTTGGCAACTGCCCCAGGATGCCTCAGATTCCCATTGTGCTTGAGCCCAGGCTGATATGCCCACCTACGTGCCCATACACTGTCATGGGAAGACCACAGTGCAAAAGAAATAACATGAAACATCAAATGCAAGAAAATCCAGTTAGATCACCCATTCCTACAATGAATACATCTAACCAAAACATAGAAGAACCATTAGGATCAGAACACCAAGTTGAAGCTATGAGCAATGCAACCCTAACCAACCCACTAGTAGAACATTCAGGAAAGCAACAAAAGACCGATAATCGTGTGGATGCGGCCATCACTCAACTAGAACTAATAGATAAGAATTTGGAAGGAGTTCAAAGAGAGTTAAGAGATTTGAGGGAGACTGAAAAAAAAAAAAGAAGACCTTAAAAATCAGCTGGCCATGCTAAATGAATACATAAAGAAATGCAAGGATGAATTCCAAGAAATATCATGAAAATCAGAAAGTGGTATAAAAAAGGGAGCTTGACAGAGGGATGGAAACTATACATATAAAAGTAATAGAAAATGCAAACTTAATTGAACAAGTCCAAAACTCTCTAGAAGCTCTCAAGAATAGAGTCAGCAAAGAGGAGGATAGAAACTCAGATCTCGAGGACAAGATGGAAGAAACAGTTAGAGAGTTCAAAAATTTCAGTAAGTTCAAAAGTTCCTGTTAAGAGAACATGGGGGAATTATGGGATACACTTAAACGTCCTAATATCAGTATCATCGGACTACCAGAAGGAGAAGAAATTCAGACCAAAGGTGTGAGGAAATTATATAACAAAATAATTAAAGGAAACTTCCCCACTCTCTTAAAAGAACGGCCCATCAGGATACAACAAGCCAACAGAACTCCAAACAGACTGGACCAAAGGAGAAACTCTCCAAGACATATTGTCATTAAGATTCTAAACATTGACACCAAAGAGAAAATCCTAAAAGCAGCTAGGGAAAAACAGCACACCACTTTCAAAGGTAACCCCATCAGAATTACTTCAGACTTCTCAATGGAAACACTGAAAGCTAGAAGGGACTGGAATGAAACACTGCAAAGTGTAACAACCTATGGCTTCCAACCCCAACTACTCTACCCAGCAAAAGTATCCCTCATAATAGATGGTGAACAAAAAACTTCCATGACAAAACTCAGCTTTACAATTATATGAACACAAAACCAAACGTACAGAAAGTATTTCAGGAAATTCTCCACAGAGGAGAAACAAATAATCAAACTCAATTGCCTCCAAGAAGCAGATCACAACAACCAAACTCAGAGTAGGCACAAAAAACTTCAAAGTCCATGAAAACACCAACCCACATTTACCATCACAATAAGGCAGGGATCAAATCAAATCTAACAGTCATTACCATAAATATTAATGGCCTTAATTCACCCATCAAGAGACACAAGCTAACAGGATGGATCAAAAAAATGGACCCCTCAATCTGTTGCCTTCAAGAAACGCACCTCACCACTAAAGACAGACACCTCCTCAGGGTAAATGGGTGAAAACAATATTCCAAGCAAATGGGAATAAGAAAGAAGCAGGCATAGCTATATTAATATCAGATAAAATAGACTTCAAACCAAAAATAATCAAAAAAGACAAAGAAGGCCACTTCCTACTTATCAAGGGAATGATCCATCAAGGGGATATTACAATCATAAATCTGTATGCACCAAACACAGAGCAACCACAATTCATAAAACAAAACCTACTTGACAATAAAACAGAAATAACCACCAACACCATCATAGCTGGGGACTTCAATACACCATTATCAGTAATAGACAGATCATCCAAACAGAAACTCAACAGGGAAGTAAGAGAGTTCAACAAAACCATAGATCACTTAGACCTAACGGACATCTACAGAACTTTCCATCCCAAATCCACAGACTACACATCCTTGTCAGCAGCCCATGGAACATTCTCTAAAATAGACCATATACTGGGTCACAGAGGCTGCCTCCACATATTTAGGAAGATTGACATAATTCCCTGCCTGATATCAGATCACAATGCTATATTGCTAGAAATCAACAACAAAAGACCCACCAAGAATCCCAAGGGAACATGCAAACTGAACAGCACACTTTTAAGCAGTAAATGGATTGTGGATGAAATAAAAATGAAATTGCAAAATTTCTGGAAATGAACGACAATGAGAACACATCGGACCAAAACTTACTGGACACAATGAAGGCAGTCCTCAGGGGAAAATTCATAGCACTCAATGCCTTCATAAAAAAGACTGGAAGGTCCCAAATCAATAACCTAACCATCCAACTAAAGGCACTGGAAAAACAAGAAAAATCCAACCCAATGAGATCCGGAAGGAAAGAAATAATTAAATTCAGAGCAGAAATCAATGAATTGGAAACTAAGGAAACAATTAAGACAATTGACAAAACAAAGAGCTGGTTCCTTGAAAAAAATAAACAAGATCGACAAACCCCTGGCCAATCTGATCAAGCAAAAAATGGAGAAGCTTCAAGTTAACAAAATTCAAAATGAAAAAGGAGGGATCACAACAGACATAAGTGAAATTGGGAGAATCATCAGGACTTATTTCAGAAACCTCTACTCCACAAAACTGGGTAATGTGGAGGAGATGGATAAATTCCTGGGTGCATACCATCTACCAAAGCTAAACACAGAGCAGATTATTCGCCTCCATCGACCCATCACACTCATGGAGATTGAAAAAGTAATAAAAAACCTCCCCAAAAAGAAGAGTCCAGGACCAGATGGCTTCTCAGCTGAATTCTATCAAACCTTCATGGAAGAACTCAAACCAATCTTCCTCAAACTGTGCCTTACAATTGGTGAACAGGGAAAGCTACCCAACTCCTTTTATGAAGCTACCATCACCCCAATTCCAAAACCAGGCAGAGATGCAAGAAGAAAAGAAAACTACCGGCCTATTTCCCTGATGAATTTAGATGCAAAGATCCTGAAAAAAATCCTCGCAAACTGAATCCAACAACATATTGAAATCATTACCCACCTTGACCAAGTGGGTTTCATCCCAGGAACACATGGGTGGTTCAACATATGGAAATCTGTCAATGTAATACACCACATAAACAAGGTTAAACATAGAAACCACATGACTATTTCAATAGATGCAGAAAAGGCCTTTGATAAGATACAACATCACTTCATGATCAAAACATTGGAGAGAATTGGCATGGTTGGTTCATATCTTAACCTAGTAAAGGCAATATACAAAGCTTTGAAGGCCCAAATAATACTTAATGCAGAGAGTCTGGAGGAATTCCCATTAAGATTAGGAACAAGACAGGGCTGTCCACCCTCACCTATGCTTTTCAATATAGTACTGGAAGTCCTAGCTCAAGCAATAAGACAGGAGAAGGAAATAAAAGGGATACAATTTGGGAAGAAAGAAGTTAAGTTAGCTTTATTTGCTGATGACATGATTGTATATATAAGAGACCTGAGAGACTCCATCCCAAAACTCCTGGAGGTGATTAACTCCTATAGCAAAGTAGCAGGATACAAAATCAATGCACAAACATCAGTATCCTTCCTCTGTGCAAATGAAAAACATACAGAGACAGAAATAAGGGGCATAGTCCCATTTTCAATAGCCACAAAAAATAAAATACCTTGGAATAACGTTAACCAAGGAAGTGAAAGATCTATACAACGAAAACATAAAATCACTCTTAAAAGAAATTGAGGAGGACTTGAGAAAATGGAAAGACCTCCCATGTTCCTGGATAGGCAGAATTAACATTGTGAAGATGACAATCCTACCAAAGGCAATATACAGATTTAATGCAATTCCAATTAAAATCCCTACAGTGTTCTTCACAGAGATAGAATAAATGATCTCAAATTTCATATGGAAAGGCAGAAGGCCTCGCATACACAAACATATCCTCAGCAAAAGAAATACCTCTGGAGGCATCACCATACCTGACCTAAAGCTACATTTCAAATCCATAGAGATAAAAACAGCATGGTAATAGCATAAAAACAGGATTATAGACCAATGGAATAGACTTGAGGACCCGGACTTTGGGTCAAGCAACTATAGCTACTTGATATTCAGTAAAGGTCCAAACAATACAGGATGGAAAAAAAGACAGCATCTTCAACAAATGGTGCTGGATAAACTTGATAACCATACGCAGGAAACTGAAACTTGATCCACACATTTCACCATGCACTACACTCAAGTCCAAATGTATCAAAGACCTCAACATAAGACCAGAAACTCGAATACTACTGGGAGGAAATTTAGGAAGTACTTTTCATGATATAGGAATGGAAAAAAACTGCCTAAACAAAACCCCAGTAGCTCATGTTGTTAAACAGTCATTCACACAATGTAATCACATGAAGTTGAAGAGTTTCTTTACAGACAAGCATACAATAAGCAAAGCCAACAGATTACCCAGAGAATGGGAGAAAATATTTGTGGGTGATCTAACTGATAGAGGACTATTCTCTAGGAAACTTCAAAGAACTCAAAATTCTAAACAGTATGAAGTCACACACCCTACTCACAAATGGGGCAAAGAGCTGAACAGGCAGATCAGAGAGGAAGAAATACAAATGGCAAACATACACTTAAGAAAATGTTCATCATCCCTAATCATCAGAGAAATGCAAATTACAAGAGCTATGAGATTCTACCTTACCCCAATAATGATAGCAAACATCAAAAAATCAAATAAAAATAAATGCTGTCAAGGATGTGGTTCTGTGTGAGAAGGAAAAAACTCAGTAGCAGAGGCCAGTAAATTTAAAAAAGGAGATAGAAAGGGAAGAGAAAGAAAGGGAGGAGGGCTTTTATTAGGTTGGTATTGTATATATGTAAGTAGAAAGATTGAGATGGGGAGGGGATATGATGGAGAATGGAATTTCAAAGGGGAAAGAGGGGAGGGTAATACCATGGGATTTTTTTGTTATCATGGAAAATATTAATAAAAATGGAGAAATAAATAAATAAATAAATAATTAATTAAAAAAAAAGGATGTGGGGAAGTAGTAACACTCATCCACTGTTGGTGGGAATGTAGGATGGGACATCCACTTTGGAAAGCAATATGGAGACTTCTGAAAAAGCTGAGTATAGAGATAGCAACAGACCCAGTCATTCCCTTACTGGGCATCTACCCTAAAACCTTCAAACCACAGGCTAGAGAGACTTGCTTAACCATGTTTGTAGTGACTCAGTTTGTAATAGCTAAGAGCTGGAATCAACCCAGATGTCCATCACTAGAAGAATGAATAACTAAGATGTGGTATATCTACACAATGGAATTTTATACAGAAGTAAGAAAAAATGACACAATGAAATTTGAGGAAAAATGGATGAACCTCAAACAGATCATTCTTAGTGAACTTACCAATCACAGAAAAATAATCGGCACATAGTCTCACTCATCTACAGCACCTAACCTGAATCTACCCAAGATATCTTACATATCCAGCAAGCATCTTGTGGACTAGACACTAGGATGGAAGGGGACGGAGAGGAGGGCATCAAAGGGGTGGGAACACAATCTAGACCCAAATGGCAATGGTCCCATAAAATTCTACTTATTAAAAGACAGACCAAATGGCTGATCCTTCACCAGGCCCTTACAGGGAACACCTGAACCACAAGACACTGGAAAGTGTAGGATCAAGACTAACCTTAATCTTCTACATCTTCCCTCCCTCCTTCTCCCTCTCCCTCTCCCTCTCTGTCTTCTCTCTAACTCTTGTATGTTAGTTATCTTTTTCCTCATTTTCTTAGTGGGCACTGACCTGTAACTCCCAGAACCAGCATGGGGCTATCATCCACAATGAGCTTTTGATCAGAGAGACCTACAAGGTTTCCTAAAAGACAGACAGATTTCTGTCAGAGTACTTGATGACCCACCAAAGGTTAGTGGTAAGACCCTACTCCTGAAGACACCTTATGTGGTTGACATGCAAAATAGAATGGCATGGCTAGAAGTTGGAAGAGAGTCAGTCCCCAGACAGTCAGCACGTGTAGTGCCAGAAGGTGCTACATGGGCGACTTAGGGAAAATGACAAATATCTGTCCAAGCAACTCATGGTCTAACCTACTTTGCAGCAAATAACTTGTTGTGATGCCTACACAAGTGCAATAGTGGCACACAGCCATGGTGGGGAACCAACTGCTCTTAATTTGGCTAACTGATCCCCTCAGTGGTATGGGACCCATAGCTGGAGCTGGAAAACAAGTCAGGACCATATCCAAACATAAGCCCACTCGCCAATATCAAGCTACCATCAATCATGTGCTACAAGAGGGCCTACACCTATTAAATTCTCTATAAAAAAAGTAAGTGTTATCTCTTTTGTCCTGGTGCCAACTTACTCTCCTTTGGAGAATCTGCTTCTCTTTTTCAGATAGATGTAGATCCTAAGGAGAGAGCCACCCCATCATATCTCAAAAGGACCCCAGCTGAAACTAGGAAAAATTGGCGAAACAAGCAAGGGTGCTGTTTCCTTGATGAACTGGATATCAGCAGAAGGGGGAAGGAGATCAACACAGAGAAATATCAACTCCTACCAAATCAGAGAGCCAGAGCCTCAGAAGCCCCTAACATCTCATCACTGAAGCAGACCCAAAATGAACCCAACATGCCTCAGGGAAATTTTGTGGAAGAGGGGGCGGAAAGAATGTCAGAGCCACATCTTGGGTCATGATGTGCAGAAACATTTATCTTACCCATAACTGGGGGCTAACTCCACAATGCATGACCCATATTCCTCTGCAAGGAGGGGCCAAAGGGGAGGGGGTAGGTCACAGATGAGCCTAATAATGTTATCAAACTGACTGTATTTGCTGAATACGAAACTAATAGAGGAAAAAGAAAAGAAAAATATCCTCATTAAAACTCTTGAAAATAGAGTTGAAGGACTCATTAAAATATCATCCACCTTCATCAAGCACGTTTCATTCCACAGATGGCTCAACATATGAAATTTGATTAATATATCACATAAGTGGAATTAAGAGCAGAAATTATAAGATCATTTCAATAAATGCAAAAAAGGCCTTTGATAAAATACAGCATCTTTTCATGATGAAAACAGCGGGGAGCCTATGGATGGAGAGATGTCTAACATAATAAAGGCTAAATATAACAAACCAAAAGCCAACATCATATGACATGAGGAAAAACTTGAATCATTCTAAAATCTGGATCAAGAATAGGTGTGTCTAGTCTCCCCAATGCTATTTTGCATGATATTTAAAGTTTTAGCTCAACTGGTTAGAGTAGAAAATCAAGACATGGGATACTATTGGGAAGGAAGAAGTCAAACGAGCCTTATTTTCCTATGACTTGACTCTGTACTTTAAAGACTCTAGAAGCTGGGCGTGGTGGCCCACGCCTTTCATCCCAGCCCTCTGGAGGCACAGGTAGAAGGATTATCATAAGTTCAAGACCACCCTGAGCCAAGGCAGCCTGAGCTAGAGTGAGACCCTACCTCAAAAAATTAAAAAAAAAATTAAAAAGACTCTACAGCCTTCTTGAGCAGATAAACTCTTTCAGCAAAATGTCAGGATACAAAATTATCACACAAACGTCAGGAGCCTTCTTACATACCAATGGCATATGTACCAATAAACAGCCAGAAAAACTTAAATATCTTCTTAAATATCTTAGAATATCTTTAACCAAGAAAGTGAAAGACCTCTATAATGAAACTACGATAAAATTGAGAAAGAAATTGAGCAGGGCATGAGAAAATGGAAAGATCTTCTATATTCATTGATAGAAAGAATTAATATTGTGAAAATATCCATCTTACCGAAAGCAATGCACAGATGCAATACAATTCCAATAAGGTTTCTATCAACATTTTAAACATAAATAGAAAAAGTAATCTCACAATTCACACTGAAGCACAAAGACCTTTGAAATCTAAAAGCGTCCATAACAGGGCAAAGACGCTGCTGGTGGCATCACCATACTTGATTTCAGGATATAATACAAAGCCATAGGAATCAAAACAGTATGAAACTGGCACAAAAACAGAAACATAGATCAGTGGAGTAGAATAGAAGATACATGTATAAGTTATAGCAACTACAGCCACCTGATTTTTGACTCTTTGGCCACAAAACACATTGGAGACAAGACAGCATTTTAAACAAATGGTGTTGGAAAACTGCATAGCTACATGCAGAAGAATGAGTCTAGAACCTCTTCTCTCACCCTGCACAAAAAGTTATTGCAAATAGATAAAGGAATCAGTGTAAAACATGTAATTATGAAACTACTAAAGGAAACAGTAAGGAAACTATTCTAAGATATGGTTGAAGGGTAAGACTTTCTGAGTAAGATGCTAGTAGGCCAGGTAATAAGCCAAATGTTCAACTGATAGGATCTCATGAAACTAAAAAGCTATTGTAACAGGTGCGGAAATTGTCAACAGAGTCAGCAGACAGCCTACAGAGGCAGAGAAAATGTTTACCAGCTATACATCTGATGGAGGTTTAATATCTATAATATACAAAGAATGAACTCAAATATCAAAGTAATAAAAAATCAACCAACGCAGACAAAATATGGGACAAAGAACTGAATATAGATTTCTCAAAGAAAGAAATACAAATGGCCAGAAAAAAAATTTATTTTTTTTTGTTTTTATTATTTTAGAGAGAGAGAGAGAATTGGCTGCCCACTGGGACCTTAGCCACTGAAATCAAACTCTAGACATTTGTGCACCTAGTGGGCATGTGAAACCTTGCACTTGCCTAACCTTTGTGTGGAATCTGGAGAACAGAACATGGGTCCTTAGGCTTTGTAGGTAAGCACATTAACAGCTATGCCATCTCTCCAGCCCCATTATAGAAAATGTTTAATATCTTTAGCCAATAAGGAAATACAAATTAAATCCACATTGAGGTTCCACTTTACTCCAGTCAGAATGACAACATCAAATGACAAAATCAAATGACAACAAAACAAATGCTGATGAAGGTGTGCATAAAGAGGAACCCTCACCTGTTGTTGGTGGGAGCAGTATCGCTACTAAGGAAGTCAGTGTGGATTTCCCATATGGACCCAGCTGCATCACTGCTGAGCATATAACATAAAGACTTTCCTGTTTAGACACCTGCTCAGCAATGTTTATTCCTTGCTCTATTCACAATAGCTAGGAAATGGAATCAGGCCAGATACCTAACAAGTGATGAAGATAAAATAAAGATGTACTTATACACAGTGCAGTTCTATTCAGCTCTAAAGAAAAATGTAATTATGAAATTTACAGGAAAATTGATGGATCTCAAAAGAATTATATTGTGATGTAATCCAGACTCACAAAGACAAATACTACATGTTCTCTTTCATATGTGGAATGTAACTTGGAATAGTCAGATTTGTTTGTAAGTTTTAGTAAGCATCAATAGTACCAGCCATGGAGTTAGAAAAGTCCAGGAAGTGACAAGGAAAATATAGGAAGGGAAAGAGGAAAAATTCACAAAACTAAAGACACTATTAATAACTACTATAGAAACCTAATTAAAACATATAGCTTTCTGAGGGAGACAGCAAGAGATAGAGATTGGATTGACATACCTTGCTGAGGTGGAGAAAGCTTTATCCTAAAGTCATAGGCTGTTGTTGGTAAATCCCAGTGTTCATGATATGTCAAGCCAGCTTTCCCCATCCCACAGTGAGCTGTTGGTCAGGGAGGCCCATGAGGATCCCAAAACAATACAGGCCACTGCCAAATACTTGGTTACTCACAAGAACTACCAGCAGGCACAGGACTTTAAAAAAAATCAAGCTGAGGGCTGGAGAGATTGCTTAGTCCTTAAGGCATTTGCCTGCAAAGCCAAAGGATCTGGGTTCGACTCTCCAGGACCCACGTAAGCCAGATGCACAAGGGGTTATATGCATCTGGAGTTTGTTTTCAGTGGCTGAAGGCCATTGTGTGCCCATTCTCTTTCTCTCTCTCTCTCTCTCTCTCTCTCTCTGACAAATAAGTAAATAAAATATATTTTAAAAAATCAGGCTGAAACTGAGATGAAGCCATATCCCTGCCAACTAACTGTTATGGTGTTTGAAAGCACTATGTAAGCTGCTAGGGAATAAAAGTCATTAGTGAGAACAAACTGTAGTTTCTTCAAGCTACAAAATCAACCAGTCAGGTAAAATGCACCCACCAGTGCAATGGTGGAACGTAAGTTGTGGAGGTAATCAACTACTCTCTGATTGGATATGATGTCCACTCAATGGAAAGACATTCATGCCTGGTACTGAGCACTAAGTCAGAAGCCTATGGCTTGTAAGGTCTAAGACCCTAAAGGGAAGCTTCCACTGTTTGACTAAATGAAGAAGAATCCATCAAATGTGGAGATCATCAAAATTCCTTCCAAATATCTGTTTATACCCTTTCATCAGTCAATGCTGCTTTCACTCTTGGTTAGCAAATCTGCTTTTTACAGATGTAAGCCAACACTGGGGAGAGTCAAATCTCATAGCAAATATAAGAAGAGAACTGAGTGCCAGGCACATCTCTGCCACACCCGAGGGCCCAGTAAACATTACAGGGAGTGTGGAAATAAAAACGAGTAATACTCTCACTGCTGGTCAGAGAGCCTTCTCTATGGAGACACTGAGGAGACTAAAACTCATCAAAGAGAAAATAAGAGGCTGCCAAGAGCTCAACACTAAAAAAGACTTCTATGCCCTACAAGGCTCAGGAAACATTGTGGAGGAGTAGAGACAAAGAATGCAACAGCCACAGGTAAGGAGGTGTACTCTGAGGTATTGTTACTCCCACAGAAACTGATGGGTCTATTAATGACTCCACAGTAATGACTAATTCCTCCACTGAAGAGGCCTACAGGGGCATGGGGTTGGGAGAGAGGCCAAAGAGGATAACTTGATGAGCATGTGAACAATTTACCATATGTTCATATGTTATAGAACCAGAGACATAGTAATTGAATTCCCTGAAATATGCTGGAATAGAAATTAGCTTTCCAACAACAAAATATACCTGTTAGGAGGTTTTTTTTTTCTCTTTTCTATATGTAAAAGAAGACATTGTCGTGAACACAGAGTACATATCTTCGTTTTACTAAGAAAGGGCTTTTTAAAGGCCCTAATGCTTCTACCAGTGTTTACCCTTCCTCAGACTTGAAGCTTGGCTCCTCTGCTTACACCAATAGCTCGAGCCAGTCTCTACTGCCTCTATCTAAAACTAACATTCTGCAGGCCTAATTTTCTTCTCTCTTATTGCCCCAGTGGTATTTTTAAACTAATGTACATTTTAAATGAAAACACATGACACTGGAGAGATTTAATCTCTTCAAAAATAACTAAACAAACATAGCTCAGCTTTCCCCTGGACTTTATGCCAATGAGATATTTCTGTGGCTGCAGATGTTAAGCTTCACATTTTCTATGTTTTGACATAGACTTGGAAAGAGAAATAAAACAGATGAAGGGGACATATTCCCTGTGCAAGCTTCATATCAGACCTCAGGGAAAGGAATGAGTGAACTCTTTTGACAGAGACATACATTGATTTTACTAAATTCTTTTCTATCTTCCAGTCTTCCATATCAATATATTACATGAAATTATTTCATTACTTACTTCATCTCCTTTGTAACCTGTTTGTCATTGAGGACAAACTTCAGATCTTCCATGAACATGTCTACTACACTGCTCTTCACTGGACACCTGCTGACTCCCAACCAAAAAGGCAAACACATTCTTTTCCTCTCCCCTTCATAAATATACAGTGCAATTGCCACTGCTATTACAAAAAACATCCTTTGGTCCTTAGTGTTCCACAGTACACTGCCATCCTTTCATTGTTATGCTGACCTTGCTCCCTCAGAAAGACAAAAAGACAACCTCAAGTGACAATGAGACAAATTTCATTTTGTGAAGAACTGCCTTTTCAATTATTTCTCTCTTCTCAGTTTCTACTTGCTGACCTGGTCCAAGCTATTGCTTTGACAGGGGTCCCTAACCTCTAAATTAAAATATGCAAATTGTTATGCTTCCTGAACCAGGACCAGTATAGTCTATGCATTGTAATTGCAAAAAGATCATTCTGTTCTGTTTTGCTCCAGGAGAATACAGTCACCTACTTCTGCCATTTCCTATTATGAGAAAAATGATAGCCTGCAGACTGTTACATTTTAAGCAATATATTTATGTATCAGTATAGTTCTATTTAAAAAATGAAAAAAAAATCATCTTGGTGACCCATATCCTTCCATAAGGAAACTATTTTCAGATATATTCATATACCTTCAAATAATTGTGGATATATTTTAAATATTTCAATATTGAGCTGAAGTGTAGTTAATTTTAATCATAACAACACCTTTATTCACTTACTTTTTATTTAACAGACTTGAAGGATGTAACGTTAGCTAGTCAATGCATGTTTTCTTCTGTCATGTTTCTAGTTCATTTTGGGGACTAAGATGCCTCTCCTCTGCTCACTTGAATCAATCAGCATTGTTCCAGGCTAATGAGTAATTTTCACAATCCTGCATACTTTGCTCATGTATATTTTTCCAACATCTTAAAATATTCTACTTTTAAACCCTATAAGAAAGTAATCTTCATAAACAATTTCTGTGATGCTATATAAATGGAAATGTACTGATATTTAGAAACTGCTTAGGACTTATCTCAGAGGGCCAGAGGGATGGCTTAGTGGTTAAGGCGTTTGCCTACAAAGCCAGAAGACTCAGGTTTGATTCCCCAGAACCCACATTAGCCAGATGCACGGGGTGGGGGGGGGCATATGCCTCTGACATTTGTTTGCAGTGGCTAGAGGCCCTGGTGCACCCATTCTCTGTCTCTCTCTCCCTCTTTCTCTGTCAAATAAATAAATAAAATAAATAAAAAGACTCATCTCAGAGATACTTGCCATAGTTTTCAGGAATTCCTGAGTGATTTTGAATTGTCTAAATTGCAGTTAGAAATTATGTAATGGGAATCACTTATCTACAGTGAAGCAGTGATGACAAATCAAATTACTAGGAAAGCCAAAAATTTTCTGTGCTTTGGGATATTTTCCATTACTTTTTCCTAAAATCCAGTGGTTTTAAACTGTAGTAAACTTTTTTTTTTCTCAATTTTTATTAGCATTTCCCATGATTATAAAAAATATCCCATGGTAATACCCTACCCCCCCCCCACTTTCCCCTTTGAAATTCCATTCTCCATCATATCCCCTCCCCATCGCAATCAGTGTCTCTTTTATTTTGATGTCATGATCTTTTCCTCCTCTTATGGTCTTGTGTAGGTAGTAAACTTTTAATCTTTGTACACTCTTAAAAGCAAAAACTTAGCAAGTAACAGTAAGTAAGCTATCTTGAATTAAAAAATTCACATGGTGTAATGTCGCGACCGCCTCGACCAGCAAGGAAGATGCAACACTCGGACTTTTCTTTAAGTAGTTTATTCAGGAACCTTGAACAATCTTCTGACCCCGAGGAAAGCCAGCCCATCGTATATAAGGCCTTTGGGTAACCAATCCCAGTACGCCACGTGGTGAATGCAGATAGGTCCACATACGAGGAAGCAAGCCAGATTCTCAGCCTTAGCCATATATGGAGTTGTTTACGACAGAGAGCACTCACCATCGGGGAGGTGGAAGGCGGAAGCCAGCGCCCTCTTTAAGGCGCGGCACTTCGCAGCTCTCTACAGTGTAATACAAAGATACAGCTAGAGGAGCTCAGATACTCAACCCTAAGCCTTAAGTGTGTTGACTATGGGCAGGAGAAGCACAGAGTATATCTGGATCTTGTTTTCCATGTAAATGAAATTCCGTATTCATTCAGTGGGTTTTAGCATTGTATGAGTCTGGTCAAGCAGGCAATCCTTTTGGTCTAAGTAAGTCAAGACAGGGTAAATTATTTCATAATTATCACTCACCTGATGATCTATGAAGGCAGTTATAGAATGCAAGTCCTTAATTCTTTCATTAAGTAGATACTGTACTGAGGACTGACTGATGGGGTCAGAAGAAACATTTGGAGGCTGACGAAAAATATCTCAGGAATGAGTGAGGAAGTTCATTGTTGACAGTTACTCTAATCTACAGTCGTTTGTAGGCATATTGGAATCTCATAACTTTCCTGGGTGCTGTCAAACTGTTTTCTAGCTTGTGTTGATTCTCCTGTCCATTTGATTGATCTTCCTCTCCTAGAAGTTATAAAATGACTTTCTTCAATCACATTCCTTCACAAACTAGCATTTAGTTAGATTTTTACAAAAGCTAGTAAAACAAAATGGCCCGACTTCTTTTTGTTTTGTTTTCTTTAGAAATATTATAGTTTTTGATGTGATGTGGAAGATTTTTGTGTGGTTATTTCTTCTCTTAAGAACATTTGACATTGGACCCTGATAGAGGAATACAAGAAGAGAAACACTGAAAAGATGTAGGACTCCAGAGAGATGGGGACATGGAAGCCCAAGCCTTTTCAACAGAACGGAGCATGTCAGTATACAACCATGGTGTGTGTGCACATGTGTGTGTGTGATATTGCTGTGAAACATGAAGGCATATCCCCAAAATGTATAAAAAATAGGAAAGTTGGTACAAAGATCAATGGCAGCCTGTACAATATAGAATGCAGCTGATAAACTGATGATAGTAATGAACCCTGAGGAAGATACATTCATCTCTTTATTAGTTGAATGGTATACTTAGGCAGGAATAAAAGATAGTAAAGTATGCAAGGAGGTAAGGGTTCATGATGAGGGGAGTGAAGGATAGATGCCATTGGGATGCATCCAGTCCTAGATAAATTTGACAGTGTACATAGGTATACACAAAGTATGTGAGACAAACCTTAATGTCTGTTCTAGACACCCTATGTCCTGAATATTTTAACCTTGTGTGAGTAGTAGAAGGGGACATGTCAAAGTATGATAGACAGATAGAATTAGCATGGGGAAAAACTCCCTGATGTTTATGGAAATCCTTGGAGAATACTAGTTCTGTACCTGGGAGGGACTTCTTGAGTCCTCTTAGTGAGTTATTCTTCCCTGTTGAGGGAATAGTGACAAAGAAAAAAAGTATCCTTTGCTACTCTAAATGAAATCATTAAATAGATTCTTAAAAGAAAAATGATTTATTTTTGTCTTTGAAACATGTCTTTTATAAAATCATTGGATTCAGTGATGCTCATTTAATATGTATGTAATTTCTAAATTGCTATAAATTAATGGAGTTCTAGTTGTTCTGTGTAGTGTAATACTATAAGTATATAATATAAAAATAATAAAATTCTGAGTATAATAATTTATATAATATATATGATAATTTATATATAATAAAAATTCCATATAAGTTTCCAACTCAATTAATCATTGTATTGCTGAGGGAAAGAGGCCTAACTGACAATAGAGCATCAAAAGCTTGAGAATGGGGGAATAAAGCAATTTAGATTTGTGAAATCTTATGAAGATAATCCCTTTTGCTTACTAGAAATTTTAGAATATGTGTAAGATCTTTGGTGAAAGAAAAACATCACTATTATGGTTCATAATGTGATCAGTATTTTGAAGGAAACAAAAGCCTTGTTGCCTTTCAATGGCCTCATCTGGTTCATTAGAGAAATATTTCAGACATTATTATGACCAACTATTAAAGCTGCTACAGACTGAGAGTTAGCATGAACTGTTTGTTAAGTGTATCTCATGAGTCAGAGATTCTGGTTGTAAAACACTGGTATTGGTGGAAAGAGTTTTCCAGAAAAATAAGTGGTATAACATGCAATCTTACCATGGGAAATTTTGAAGTATATTTCTACTGCAATAATATTAGCATGGATGGCATTTGGTGTGATCCTGAAGATAATTAAGAAGAAGGATAGATGTAAAATTTGTTGGAATTTGTAAGTTCTAATATTTTGCCATAAGAAATGTGAAGGCTATAAAACTTTTAAAACTGCAATTTAACTTTTTAGTATTATACCTGGCAGGAGATACTGTCTTATCAATGATCAGGCTAAGCTAATACAATTAAGATTTCAAAATACAAAGCTGGAATAAGTTTGGGTTTCAAATTTCTCTGACACAACAGCTCAAGAAAATTATTTTTATTGGTTGGTTTGTTTGTTTTTATGCTGAAGAGTTTCCCACAGGGGAAAAGAGACATGAAATAAGAGTTCAGACTGAGTATAGCATAAAATTTAAATACGTGTACAAATTGTATAATGTTTAAATTAAGCCAATTAACTAATCAATATTGTATGAATGAATGTCATGTATGTAACATTAGTTTAAAATCCAAAACAATGAGTAGTAGGTGGATTCCCAGTTGAATTTGAATAGTTTTCTTTTCTAAACTACTGTTATGTACTATAGAAAAATTCATATCTAATGAGTATCTGAAGAAAGAATCATTCATAATAAAATGATATTTACAAATATCCTGTTTTCCTCCATGAACAAAATTTCTATTGTTAAGAGGGAGAAGAAAATATTGTGTGTTGTAAAATATTTCTGCAATTAAGAAGGAAATTGTATAAGTAAATGAAACCTTTCTAGAAATTTAGACAACTCCATATAGATAGTTATTACAATATAGTCAGGAGAAAACAATTCTGTCACATATATTGCCCATGGAAAATCTTCCATAGTTTATTTTCTTTCCTTTTTCATTTTAGGGTCAGTCACTGAGTTTTTGCTGCAGCACTCAGTCTGAGTCTGAGTCTATGCTGCTGAAGTTTAGGTGAATGTGGACCTCTGGCATGGTGGCATAGCTGTCTATTGCGCAGAGTTACAAGGCTGCAGTGGCTCATTAATTCAGAGCCATGATAATAATAATTAAATAACACAATCCATTTGAAAAACAGTAGCAGTAAGTGATTTTCTTCCTCTACTGGACTTTGTTTATATTAGTAATTTTCATCTTCTCATTTGTCAAGCAGCCCAAATTGCAAATCCAGCTCATAACATCTTAGTCATCACCCACACATTAAGCACCACTCTGCGAAAGGTTCCCAAATATGATTATTTATGTGCATCTTTGGGGATTCCTAAGACTATGACAGATGTAAGTTGACATAAAGGTGCTTGTGTTTTCTCAGGAGTGTTAGATGCCTGCCTCATCTGGTTAATATGAAGGGCAATAATGTCTCTAAGTTTTTAAGTGGGAGAGCTAGTAGAATTTCATATGAGCTATTGATATCAAACTACAAACAAAAATAATCTCAGAAAATATAAAGATAAAGACAGATAACATATAATAAATTGAATTTTAATCTAAAATTACCTTTATAACTTCAATTAGCTTATTTTTATAAAGCTATGCCGGCCTCCGCCGGCGGGGGCAGGTAGTGCCGAGGGAAGGACCAGGCCTGCTGGTTCCTCCCAAGGGGTTGAGGAGGAGATGAGCATCCGACGACTCAGACCTCTCCTGGCCACCAGAGAAAAACCACACTGAGTTGGGAGTCTTGTTGAAGCAGGAACTCGATTTATTGCTATGAGCAGTTGCCTATATAATGTTGGGGATGAAGGCGGGGATTTTAGGATGGTGGGGAAAGGTAAGGGCCAATAGTAAACTGTGACTATTGAAATGATAATTCTAACTCCCATGTGGAAGTAGCAGGCAAGAAGCCATTAGGCATCTTGCTCAGTCACGTCTGGCCAGAGGCAGATCACCAAACTTTAGCTAGGCTCAGGAAGTTCCACCAGGCCTCACACCTGGGCCTTTCAGAGCCCAACATCTCCCCCTTTTGTTTTTGTAAGAGCATTAGTCACCATGGCCCCTGTCTTAGGTTGTCCCCCTCTGGGGGTCTTACCCATCATTGGGTACCAGGTGTTTAGCTCAGAGCATTTATCATGGCCCCTGTCTTAGGTTGCCCCCTCTGGGGATCTTACCATTCACTGGGTACCATGTGTTTAGCTCGGTGAGAACCCACTCCATGGTGTCTCTTAGGTTGTCACCCTATGGTGATCTTACCCATCATTGGTCACATGGACGACAGAGGAGGTGGCAGTGGGTCATCTGAGGAACTTAATTCCTGAGTTGCCAGCCTGTGATAATGTATTTCAACCTGATGAAGTTTTATTGCCTCTAGCCATTGGTGAATAAATTGTGTAAACTTATTAATTACACAAGGCCCGACAGTGAGGATAAGGAGAAGGAGAAGGAGGGGGAGGGGGCCCAGTAGAGGGAGAATGTAGGGTAAGAAGTCATGTAAGCCCATCCGCAGCAGGTTGTCCTGGAGGTCCCGCCGCCTCCTCTCCAAGTCTTCCTGGAGCCTCTTAATCTTGTCCTGGACAATTCCTGATTTATTGGTGTAAAAGCAGCATTTTTCCTGTAAAAGCAAACATATGCCTCCTTTTTCAGTTGTTAGTAGGTTTAGTCCTCTCCTGTTTTGTAGGACTACCTCAGCCAGGGAATCTAGCTGTTGTTGAAGATAGGTCTCCCTCTGATATAGGGAGGGCCTCACTTCCAGGGATGATATCTACATCTGGGATTAAGGTGGCTGGGGCACAAAAGCCTGTCCAATTGGTGGGCAAAAAGTCATAGGCCATCCTGCCTCCACAAACATAAACCATTCCAGAAGGCAGGCAGCGTTGAGCATTGGGCTCAGTTGTGTTAAAAGTACAGAAGGAAGGATGAATGTATCCCACATCTATACTGGAATTGTTAGGGGAAGGCAGGGCCCAAATACCCAGAGGAAACATTGGGAAAAGCTGGACGGGGATGGGGAAGGTGGCTGAGTAATTTTTTAAGGTCGTATGGGCAACTGTACTGTAAGCAGCCAGAGAGGCCCAGATTGGAGGCAAAGCCAACAATCCTCCACAAGGGAGGGAATTGTTTAGTTTAGTAGGGTGAAGGACCATTTTAGTAACAGTCCTCAGGGGTGGGACACTCCCTGGAGAAGTGATTGTCAGTGTCCCCTTGTTGGGACAAATATTTTAGGTTTCTCGTTGGTACCCAAATGGATCTTTTTCTTTTTATAAAGTTTTGCCATGGATAAAAATTCCATGCGCTTTACATAAGTTTTTATTAAAAAACTCCTTTCTGTTACAGAGTTTTTGTACTTTAATCACTTCTCAGTACAAAAGACTATCAAGGCCAGCCAAATGGCTTCTGACACTGTATGTACATAATCTTGTTTACATGTAGGTGTTAAAGTCTTGTTGCCAAAGGGCCAGAGCTATGGATACAAAGCCAGCCAAATGGCTTCTGCCAATTCCTCCTTTTTTATTTTTTATTAACCAGGCTCTTCTGGGCCTCGATGTAGAAAGACTGTGTCTGTCTTCGGTATTCTTCTATGATATTTAGGCCTTATCCGTCATCAGTACATGAATTCCATCATTCATGCCCTGTCTTAGGTTGACCTAACTCGAGAGAATCTTATCCGTCTTTGACTACCAGCCTCTGCAGGGGCTTTAAGATAATGTCTCAGGAGGCCGGGGTCGGATCCATAGCTGTATCCCATGTACTTCTGTATGGATATCCATAATGGATCTCAAAAGGCATTTAACGAGTATGGGCAGCAGACACAGAATGAGCAAAAGACAAACACCTGTAGCAGCAAAGCTTGCTGTCCAAGAAGTGAGAGAATTTCATCCAGGCAAGGCAGACTTAAAAACAGATATTAAGTCATCAGTAGTTTTCAAAAGTAAGATGATTAGTTTGCAAAGACAAAATCTCTGAATGTAACTGAATCAGATCCAAGGAAATATTATCATTATGCCAAATACCTCTTAAATGAATTTTCCCAACGTTGTTCACTGTCATTATATTTTTTAGAAGTAACATAAATCCATTGAAAATCTACATGACATTCCAAACTAGTTTTAACTTTTAACCTTAGTATCTCTTCACCCAAATATGTAACCACATCATACAGAGTGTCTAACAGGCGAAACTGTATCTAGGGTAAGGATAGAGCCCAAGATCTTAAAGGGAGGCACAGTTTGAACTTCCTCAGGAGCTACTTTAAAGCTGTGAGTATGAAGGATAGTTAGACATTAAAAGTACAAGCCTAAAGCCAAATGGTTCTTTTTTTTTATCTTGAGGGAAGACACATCTAAACCCTCTCCCTGCTGTGAGGAGTGGGTCTGGTCCTCTCCAGGCCCCAGTCAATGGGTCATTTCTAGAAAAATTTGAAAGATTTAAGATGAATAATGCTTTCTTTAGCTGACCATGGGAGGGTAGTGATTTCCCCCTTTTGTTTTTGTAATTGTGATTTAAGCGTTTGTTCAACAATAGCTTGGCCTGGAGGGTTATATGGGATGCCTGTGGAATGTGAGATTTTCCAGGTCTGGAGAAAATCTACAAAGGCCTTGCTTACTAAGTAGGGGCCATTATCTGTTTTAATTAGATCAGGTAGCCCGAGAGTAGCAAAACATTGAAGCATATAATTAATGGCATGTTTAGATCCCCCCCCCCCCCCCCCGCATGTGCCAATGCCCAACAGGTGCAGGAAAAGTTATCAACTGAGAGAAAAATATCAGTGAGCCCAGTCACCATGAGAGGGCGGACTTTTCCCCTGCCCCCACCTGGGTCAGTCCAAGGGAGCCACGTGGCAGTCTCCCAGGAGAGGGAGTGCCTGCCAACTCCCAGTAGGGGAGGGCTGGGCACAAGCTGCCAGGAGGGGGGCCATCTATTTAAATTACCATATTCCACCCCTGGCTCCCAATAGATTTATAACCATCACCTATTATAAATTGTACTAAGTTCAATTTTAAAGGTCCCCACAGTCTTGACTAATTTAAGATATTAAGACCTGTAAAATCAAACAAGTTAAACACTTCTAACATATAAAGGCATAGAGTAAACATTTTTAACTGGTATAAGGCATAGCAAGGAGAGACTAAAACAATGTAAACTCAACCACCATCCAAAAGTGTTTGCATTTCTATGAGAGTCCTTCCTCAGGCATCCTTCTCATTGTTTTAATGTAAAGCAGTTGGACCATTTTCCTTAAGATTGCTAATTTGTTTGACAATAGCAGATTTAGTAACCTAAAACCAGTCTCAGTGCCTGTAATTTTAACTTGCTTGAGGTTTTCCAGTTTAAAATCTTAAATCTCTCAGTCCAATATCTTTAGCCAAGCACATCAGTCCATTACAAATTTAACCTTGACTAAACTCTCTGGGCCTGGGCAGCAGTACTCAGACAGCCCTTATGCCAGTAGCCCAGTTCCAACAAAGTCCCATGCAGTCTTTCCTTTTCCTTAGAAAGCTCATAAGCCAAGTCTCAAAGTTCAATGCTATCTGCACTAAGCATTTTAAGATTCTTATTAGAATAGTCCATAAAATTTGGCTTACCACTCCAGAAGACACCTTCAGTTGCAAGCACCAAGTCCATGCCTATTCCTCCAAAACAAAAGTTCCAAAAGATCAACATCCACATGGTCAGGTTTATCAAAGTCCACTCCTCGGTCTCTATCAGACAGCTTTAGGTTTGCTGAGATAAACTTCCAGACCAGGTACAGTTATGGAGGAAGGGATATTTATTGAAGCTTACAGATCCATGGCAAGTTCCATAATGGCAGAAAAAGTTGGCCTGCCTTCACAGGCCCAAGCAGAGAGAGAGAGAGAGAAGCATAAGCCTTCAGAAATACAAAATTCGCAGATGCAGCTTGCCAGCAAATCGAGAGTGAAAGGAAAGAGAAAAGGAACAAAGAGATGTTGACAAATAAGTACAGGTTATAGAAGCCAAGTTTAGCGCATTAAATATGAAGACTACCTCATAACTTATGGGGGTACGCTCACGCGCATATGTACACTGATTGACCTCCTCAACGAATGCCTCTCACAAGGCACTAGTCTGCCGGACTCCGAGTGCCTCACGTTAATGGCCAGATGCCGGGCTCTGCCGGTGGGGGCAGGTAGTGCCAAGGGAAGGACCAGGCCTGCTGGTTCCTCCCAAGGGGTTGAAGAGGAGATGAGTGTCCGACGACTCAGACCTCTCCTGGCCACCGGAGAAAAACCACACTGAGTCGGGAGTCTTGTTGAAGCAGGAACTCGATTTATTGCTTTGAGCAGTTGCCTATATAATGTTGGGGATGAAGGCGGGGATTTTAGGATGGTGGGGAAAGGTAAGGGCCAATAGTAAACTGTGACTATTGAAATGATAATTCTAACTCCCATGTGGAAGTAGCAGGCAAGAAGCCATTAGGCATCTTGCTCAGTCACATCTGACCAGAGGTAAATCACCAAACTTTAGCTAGGCTCAGGAAGTTCCACTAGGCCTCACACTTGGCCCTTTCAGAGCCCAACAAAGCTACAAAATGTTAAATAATTTATATTTCTTAGCAACATGATTCATTTCTCATATTCCATTTTCTCCATTCATATGTTCAACCATCCCTTTGAAGTAATTAGCATAATCACTAATATTATAAGATCATTTTCCACACTCCAAATAAATGACCATCCAACTGGTGCCTATTATCTACATCCAGAAATGTTTAAATAGTTCATTATCACCAAGTGACTATGGGGAAACACTGTGCATATGATGAGCAGAATGATGACTATATCCTTCATCATGGAGATTAATCTCTGACACATATGAATTAATTCCCTGTAAAATATCTGAATGTAAAGAAAATAATCAAAAGCATTAGGAATAAAATCAAATACAATAGATAGAAAGGTCATGAGATTTATCACTGAACAATTAGAGTTGTTTTTAATTTCAGGAGCTTTAAAATAGGATTTGGCATATATGTTGAATATAAATGAGTATTAGTATTTTCTTCCATGTAAATGTATACTCAGTGAAATGATTAGAAATACTATATGCTTTCATGTATCAAGACATGCTATTGATGAAAATATGTAATGAGATATTGTAAAATGAGAAGTCGCTTATAATTTTAGTAACAGTAACTTATAAGTTGTAAGCTATATAGCTTCTATTCCTTTTTATCAATATTTCATTTTTGATTTTATTTATGGATTCTCTTTATCAGCGTGGTGGTTTGAATATAAAATGGCTCCCACAGCTTCAAATATTTTTGATTAAGCCTCTTACTTGGTTTCCAGCTGGTGGGAACTAAGTTCCTAGCCTTTAGGAGGTGAAGCCTTGCTGGCAGAGGTGTGTTGTGGAGATTTTTTAGTCTAGCCCACCAGATGCTCAGAGTTGGTTCACTCTTGCTGTTTTTCTCTCTCTATTGTAGGTACATGATGATGTGATCCAGCTTCATTCACAACTAAGCTTCCTCCAAAACTACAAGCCAGAATAAATCCTTTCCTCCAATAGGCTGTTTTTTGTTGGTGTTTTTTTTAAAATATATTTTTCAATTCTTTTTTATTAGTTATGGACATACTCAGTATGTCAACAGCACATGTACCATCCTTACCCTCACACCTGTCCCCCTTCAAAGGGACGCTTCTCATTGGGGATGCTGGTTATCCCCATGGGGATTGTGGGTTGTGCATTATGGGGTAGCCATCAGTTATGTAGAAGAGGCAATGTCTCTGTGCATAATGTCCCAACTTGTGGCTCTAACAATCTTTCTGCTCCCTCTTCTTTGAATTTCTATTAGCAGTGGTGGGCTCATTTGAGGTCTACATCAGTGATGGGCTCTTAAGAGCCTCTGGATCTCTGGTTTAGTAGGAGTTGAGTGTCCTTGGTGTCTATCTCCTTCACCCTTTTCTGATATCAGGTTCACCAAGAAAGCATCACTCTTTCTCTTTTCTCCAATTCCTTTATGGTTTCAGCTGGGGCCATGGTGAAGTGTGATGGGCTGTTTGTCTCCTCAGGTCCTTCTTTCATCTCAAAAGGAGAAGCAGATTCTCCAACAGAGACTGAAATCAGCACAGGTTAAATAGGATACCCATTGTGAGTTCAGAGAGAATTTAATGGGTGTAGGACTTCTTGCTGCCCAAGATTGGTGGGACCTTAATATTGGAGAGTGAACTCATTATCTGACTCATTTCCCAGTTCCAGATATGGGTTCCTTTCCACAGATCAGATTTGTTAGTCAATCCAAGAGTAGTTGGTTACCCATCATGGCTGTGTGCTATTGTTGCATTGGTGTGAGCATCACATCAGGTTGTATGCTTCTGAGTAGCTTAGACCATGAATTACTAGGACAAATGTTGGCCAGTTTCCTCAGTAGCTCATGTAGCACCTTCTGGTACTAGATAGGCTAACTGACTAGGGACTGGCTCTTTTCCAGTTTCTAGCCATCTCTCTCCATATTTTTTAAATTTTTTTCTTTTCTTTTTTTCTTTATTAGTTAGTTTTGTATTCAGCAAATACAGTCAGTTTGGTACCATTATTAGGCTCATCCGTGACCTACCCCCTCCCCTTGGCCCCTCCTTGTTGAGGTATATGGGTCATGCATTGTGGAGTTAGCCCACAGTTATGTGTAAGATAAATGTCTCTGCATATCATGACCCAACATGTGGCTCTGACATTCTTTCCATCCCCTCTTCCGCAAAATTTCCCTGAGCCATGTTGGGTTCATTTTGGGTCTGCTTCAGTGATGAGGTGTTGGGGGCCTCTGAGGCTCTGGCTCTCTGATTTGGTAGGAGTTGATTTTTCTCTGTGTTGATCTCCTTCCCCCTTCTGCTGGTATCCGGTTCATCAGGAAAACAGGACAACCTTCCCCGAATAGGGGAGGACCCATCTTCAGTCAAGGGTATATGAGTAGCTGCGCTTTCCTGCTAAAACCTCCAAACAAGCTCTCAAGGTCTCTCCATATTTTTTTTTAATTTTTTTGTTCATTTTTATTTATTTATTTGAGAGTGACAGAGAAAGAGGCAGAGAGAGAGAGAGAGAGAGAGAGAGAGAGAGAGAGAGAGAATGGGCGCACCAGGGCTTCCAGCCACTGCAAACGAACTCCAGATGCGTGCGCCCCCTTGTGCGTCTGGCTAATGTAGGTCCTGGAGAATCGAGCCTCGAACTGTGGTCCTTAGGCTTCATAGGCAAGCACTTAACCACTGAACCATCTCTCCAGCCCTCTCCGTATTTTGTACCAACAGCATATGGTGTTTTGGCAGTACAGTCCTACCATTAACCTCTGGTGGGTAATCAAGTGCTCCGACAGAAGTCTGTCTTCTTTTGGGAAGCCTTGTAGGTCTCTCTGATCAACAGCTCATTGTGGGTGTTAACCACATCCTAATACTGGGAGTTACAGGCCAGTACCAAGGGAAAAGAAAGGAGGAAAAAAAAAAAAAAAAAAACAAACAAGAAAATATAAAAAGAAAGAAGAAAAAAAGGAGAGAGACAGAAACAGGAGAAAATTAAGGTTAGGCTTCATCTTACCCTCTCTAGGACCCTTTGATTCAGGTGTTCTCTCTAAGGTCCTGATAAGGGTTCAAGCTATTAAGTCTGTCTTCCAGGACACAGGATTTTATGATACCAGTTCCATTTGGGTCTAGTTTTGTGTTTCCCTCACCCACCTTTACCCTCCCCTCCAGCCCTACTCTCCCTATTGTGCAGTCCTCGAGATGCCTATTAGGTATGTCAGCACCTTGGGCTGATCCAGGTTAAGAGATGCAGATGAGTGAGACTATGTGATCATTGTCTTTGTGATTGGGATTTTATTCTAAACTCAAAATGACTTTAAAATTCTAATGAAAATATTTATACCTGTTATATGTTTAACATTTCTTCAATAAACAAAAAGTGAATTTGAAGTGTGAATATCATTTAATCTTCTCAAAAGCATGCTAATAACAAGTACTTTACTGGTTTTCAAATTTGAACATAATGTGAATCAGATAAAATCGTGAGTAACTACTTTTGATTTGAAAGATATGAGTAAATTTTCATTTTGGAAGACTTACTTATATGACCTCATAGAGTGGACTCATATTAGAGAATTTAGACTTAACAATGAATTTAGCTCAAAACTATGAAAAAAAGTATGATAGTTCATCTTTACTGTCAACTTGACAGGCTTTAGGATCACCTTGGAGACACACCTCTGGGCATATCTGTGAGGGGATTTCCAGATAGCTTAAACTTGAAAGGGAAGTTCCATCCTGAATGTGAATGGCACCATCGTATGAGTTGGGATCCCAAACTGTGTAAAAGAAGAGAATGGAGAAAGCGAGTCGAATGCCAGCATTCATCCCTCTCTGCTTCCTAATTTAGCCAACTATGAGAAAGCTATGAGAAAGTTTTCACTGCCACCGCTGCAAGCCTTTCCTGCTGTCATGGTTTCTTAGTCAGGGTGGAATGTATTACCCCACACCATAAATCACAATGCATCCTTCCTCAAAATTGCTTCTTGACACACATTTGGCCATAGCCATAAGAAAAGTCACTGATACAGAAACTTAACTTAGTCCTCATGTTGGTGCCTAGCATCCTGCTACGCAGGACTAATACACACTGGCTAACATCTAGTTGTGTTTGTCACTCATACACTTGTTCAGGGCTTTCACTCTACATGACTTAAAATGTTTTAAAATCACATGTGGTGCATGCTGTCAAAGTCTAGTTTCCTTCCTCTCATGGGAAATATTCCCAGCAGAAATCAGATGTAGTACTCACTTTTACTTGTAAAATTTTCTGTCCTACTACAAGTCTTTAGTACAGAGAATCTTACAAATAATCAGTCTTCCCTCATTCATATTCACTAACATGAAATTCCTGGTGAATTTTCAACCTACTTTTTATAGTTATGATTTTTGTGTTCAGGACTATTATTCCCAAGGTATCAGGTATCAGGTATCAGGTCATGGTCCACCTCCAGGTGTTATCACGTCTTTAAAAGGAATTGAACAGCTAAATGTTATTATTGCAAATTTCCTAGTAGATGGCTTTAAGATCTTGAGATATTGAGAAATGGAGACCTTTTCCTAGTCTTAAAAAATGGCCTAGCAAACATAATTTATTTGTAACTTTCAAGTTGTCAATAACTTATACCAAATGCTGCTCAACACTAAAGTAAAGCATTGTAGAAGTAAAGATCATTGAATTTAGCAAACTAAATTAAGTACTCAATGACAGTACCTATTCTAAACACCTTCTGAAGGGGGCAGTGGTGAAATTCAGACTATCATACTGGTGGCAGGAATACAACTTGATATGGTGAGTGTTGATAATTGCTTGGCAGGATCTACTAACTTTGAACACAAATATACCCAGTGATTCTTGTGAGCATGTACCCTAAAGAAAGTCATATACAAGGGGCTGGAGAGATGGCTTAGCGGTTAAGCGCTTGCCTGTGAAGCCTAAGGACCCCGGTTCGAGGCTCGATTCCCCAGGACCCACGTTAGCCAGATGCACAAGGGGGCGCACGCATCTGGAGTTCCGTTTACAGTGGCTGGAAACCCTGGCGCGCCCATTCTCTCTCTCGCTCTCTATCTGCCTCTTTCTCTCTGTCTGTCACTCTCAAATAAATAAATAAAAATGAGCAAAAAAAAATTTTTTTTAAGAAAGTCATATACAAGTGTTCTGATAAACATATATAAGAATTCAATAAATAGCATACTAATTCTAAGGCTCAAAAAATTGCAAAGAAAATCATAACCATTTAAGATAGAATGGGTAATGATTATGTGTGACATCAGAAAATGGAATAGTACACATACATATCTCAAGGAAAGATAAATAATGCAACATGCAAAAGAGATAAATTATTAGACAAGGAACACACAACATACTACATTATTGCTTGTATGTAAAGTTAAAGAAAATATAATCTATTGATTTTATTCAAAGCAAAAGATGAAAATAAGCTCTTGACCAACATGATGAATATGCGGGGTGCCCACATTGTAAATGGTTGTGGTGCCCTATTCCAATCACTCCTAAGGTAGCTCTATAATGCCATAGTCAGACACATCTCACATTTGGTCCAGCTTAAAGATACTCCATCATATTACCTAAGCAGATGACAGTCATATAGGAAAAGAGAGTGTCAAGTCATCAGTTTAAACTAGAAAAATACCACTTATACCATCTTCCCATGTCCCATATTTGTGTCAATATGATTGGTATATTACTCCATGAAAACAAATTCACATAGGATAAAATAGTACACAAATGCAGATAAAATGGATATTGACTAATATTCCTTCACTTCACAAAGCAAAAAAAAAAAAAAAAAAAAAAAAAAAAAAAAAAAAAAAAAAAAAAAAAAACTACATTGTATGGCAAGAGGGACACATTTGTTCTTTTAAGGAACAGTCAATAGCATTCACTGATACTGGCAACTTTGATAACTGACAACTGAAACATCTATTCAGTTCATATTGTAGCTCTCAATGTCTACAGATAGAATTTTAGCACCTAAAGTACTTTGCATATAATAATTCCAAGACACTTATGGATAATGTGTCTTAGAGAAAGCAAAAATTTACATTATTTTATAAGTGGCAACATGATATTTAAAACCATTAAGACCTCAGAAAAGTCATGTTGGTTCTGGGGTTATAGAGAGCACCAAAGGACTCAGGAAGTAAGCTTCAATTCGGAGGTGCAAACATACATTCAGAATTTATAGGAAAGCAGGGTTTAATTAGCAATACTTATTTTTTATTTTGGGGGGTTGTTTTGTTTTACTTAGTTTTGTTCTGTTTTTCTGTTGTTTTGTTGCTAGGAATAAAACTGCTCTCAACAATGTATCTGCTTCAAGGTATTACAGGGAGGACAGGCCATGAGTGCTTACATAGCAAAGTAAGAAAAACTCACCTATGATCATTGTATTCTCAAGAAAAACATGGTCAAAATCAGAGGTCAAGGCTCATTGGTTTCAGCACAGTCTTGGAGCCTTGCCAGGGGTCACGCTAGCACCAATACCTGCATAGTTGATGCTCTATGCATTTTATCTCAGGGATCTGAGCATCCATGGTTTTGAGTAGACTGAAAGGGAAGTATATTTTAAACCAATCCCCAGAGGTTACCATGGATAACTTTGGTGAGAAGGAAATGTAGCTCATGAAGTAGAAAAACCATCAGAAAATGGATTATGCTGGGCTTTCTGTACAATGAGGAGAGACTTGGATATAATTTTAACTTAAATAAGGAAACACTTTGTTGGGGTTTAGATAAAATAAATAGAATGCCTAAATTTGTAAAACACTGCCACCCTAGGATCCAGAGTCTACTTTGTAGATTCTTGGTTTAATAGATCAAAGAATTTTCTAACAGACTCAGAAGGAAACTTGAGGACAATTTTATTCCTATTTGAGAGAGAAAATAATATCAGATAAGCTAAAGCACTTGAAAGCCCCTGGTAAGAGAGATGGAAGAGGGAGAAAGTAAGTTACTTTTTCTAAGAGGCAAGTTTAGCAATGAAAATCTGCAGTACGGAGAGAGAGGGAGACTATAGTGTTGTGGCAGGTAGACATGTCTTTGGCTGAGAAAGGGAGATAGGAAAGAAGATAAAAGCTAAAGGTGCTTTTTGAGTTAGAACTCAAAAACTCATAGCTGGATTGAGATGATGAAGAAAGAGATTCAGGTTGGTCTTTGGATTTTATTATTTTCTCCAGTCCTGTCTGGGCAAGGGAAATATCTGCTGTCATCAAAAGCCTCTGAACAAATGATTTACAAAGGTGTTATTGACCACAATCTATGCTATTTGTTTCAGAGGATGTCAATATATTGATATGCATATATCTCAAAAGCAGACACTGCTATCTACCTCAGAATTATTGTTGATATAGGTCATGCTATTTGTGCCAGAGGAAGCTGACGTAGGGAAATAGCCATCACAAGTTGTATGAGGAGAATCTGGGTGCAAATGACTCTTTCATCGTCTTTCTTCCTGCCAATCATCCCCATTGCCAATGTACCCCTTTGGTACATTGAATATAAGAATACTTCCATTTGGGAAAATTTTGAGATGAAATACATTTGCAGTATCACTAAACTTTGCGTTGGAAATAGCAAACTCTAGAATATTTCATAGTGTTGTTTAGTTTTCCCAGGCAATAAGTTTTTTGAAATTTTATTATTGATAAAAATCTAAAGAATATTTGGAATTCTATACAGCAGTAATAAAAAATGACACAATGAAATTTGAGGAAAAATGGTTGAACCTGGAACAGATGAGTCTCAGTGAACTTACCCAATCACAGAAAAAAAATTGCCACATAGTCTCACTCATCTACAGCACCTGACCTGAAGCTACCCAAGATGCCTTACATACCCAGCAAGCTTCTCGTGGACTAGACAATAGGATGGGTGGGGATGGAGGGGAGGCGAAGAGGAGATGAGAAACACAAATCTAGACCCAAACAGCAATGGTACCATAAAAGTCTACTTCCTAAAAGGCAGACCAGGTGTCTGAACCTTCACCAGGCCCTTAGAGGGAACACCTGACCCACAAGACACTGGAGAGGGTATGATGAAGATTGACCTTAATCTTCTACAGCCCCTCTCTCTCTCTCTCTCTCTCTCTCTCTCTCTCTCTCTATCTATCTCTATCTCTTTTATATTAGTTACCTTTTTCTTCCTTTTCTTAGTGGGCACTGACCTGTAACTCCCAGTACCAGCATGGAGCTATCATCCACAATGAGCTTTTGATCAGAGACACCTATATGGTTTCCTAAAAGAAAGACAGATTTCTGTCAGAGTACTTGATGACCCACCAAAGGTTAGTGGTAAGACCCTACTGCTGAAGACACTTTATGCGGTTGACACATAAAATGGAATGGCATGGCTGGAAGCTGGAAGAGAGTCAGTCCCCAGACAGTCAGTGCGTCTAGTGCCAGAAGGTGCTACATGGGCGACTGGGGGAAAATGACCAATATCTGTCCAAGCAACTCATGGTCTCATCTACTTAGCAGCAAACAACCTGTGGTGATGCCCACACAAGTTCAATAGTGGCACACAGCCATAGTGGGAAACCACCTGCTCTTGATTTGGCTAACTGATCCCCTCAGTGGTATGGGACCCAAAGCTGGAGCTGGGAAACAAGTCAGAACCATATCCAAACATAAGCCCACTCTCCACTATCAAGCAACTACCAATCGTGGGCTACAAGAGGGCCTACATCTATTAAATTCTCTATAAATAAGTAAGGGTTATCTCATTGGTCCCAGTGCTAACTTATTCTCCATTGGAGAATCTGGAGAGAGCCACCCCATCATACCTCAAAAGGGCCCTGGATGAAACTAAGAACATTTGGTGAAACAAGCAAAGGTGCTGTTTTCTTGGTGAACCGAGTACCAGCACAGTGGTGAAGGAGATCAACACATAGAAAAATCAACTCTTACCAAATCAGAGAGCCAGAGCCCCAGAGGCCCCCAACACCTCATCACTGAAGCAGACCAAAAATGGACCCAACATGGCTCAGGGAAGTTTTGCAGAAGAGGGGGTGGAAAGAATGTCAGAGCCACATGTTGGGTCCTGATATGCAGAGACATTTATCTTACCCATAACTGTGGGCAGACTCCAGAATGCATGACCCATATACCTCAACAAGGAGGGGGCAAGGGGAGGGTGTAGGTAATGGATGAGCCTAATAATGGTACCTAATTGACTGTATTCGCTGAGTACAAACTAATTAAGTTTAAAAAATCTAAAGAATATTTAAAAGATTGTTAGCTCAAGGTTATTTGAAGGCAAATTGACTTATTAATAAATAACATAATATTTTATATTCCTCAAACAGGACATAGAAAATTTAATTGTACAGTATCCACTGAAATGAGTGTTAATGGTTAGCCTCCTTCACAGCTCCACATATTTCTGCCTGATGGAGAAAAGAAAGTCCTTACATAGTTTTTCAGATTTGATTAAATTATCATCATTAGTTCTCCTAAGACTCTGATAATTCCTTTTTTCTGTTTATCCAGGTCTTTAGAAATGAAATCTCTTAAGACATCAGATCACCAATTCTAATTCTCAAGTTTTTATAATTTGTTTGCAAATATAAACTGCTGCTTACCATCTTACATGTGAAGTAAAAAGTTCCTTAACTACACCAGTAAAACAAATTAGAAGCATTCTTTACCCACAATTTCCAGATTGTCTAACTCTTGAGTTTGCCCTCAGGTAAAAAAACAAATGAACAGGAGATACAAGAAGGATGAATCCAGTCCTACTCCCACAGCAAAACAGATTCCCTCCTGACAAAGTTATTAGGCAAAAGAACAAACTACAGTGCCTTGGTTGATAACTTCTTTTGCCATAATAGCTGGATTGAGTAAGGTAAATAATAGCCAGCTTGTTGGAGAATTCACTGAAAAGGCAGATGAAATATTTAACCCATTTACACCTGATCTCAGTTGGAGTCATTTTTCCTTTCCTCCAAAAGACTGTCAGGCTAGCTAAATAATTTTTCACATATGCTGCCAATGCACATGAATAAGTTTAAAATTATATGATGAGTGATATCTTTGACCTTATGTTCTGATGAAGTTAACCACCTAAATTATTTATTTTCCAAACCCAGCCTTATTCTTGAAGGCATTGAAATAAGCTTACTTTGACTTTTTAATATTAAATTACCCCCAACAATGCTAGAATGTGACTGGTTCCTACTCCAAATTCACTTGAATGAACTATGCTTGAAATTCTTGAGATCAGCTTCTAGGCCCTGGGGCAGGAACAGATTGAGATTAGGGTGTGCATGTGTGCCAAATTCTCTCCTGCTTCACTGATGGATGGCAGTGACACTTTTCTCCAAGTAAGCCACAGCTCCCTCCTGTCTAGCTGCTCTTGCTTTCAGCTTTGGGTCTTTCCAATTACCCCATGTCACCTCTGTATCCTTAGGTTTTGGACATAAAATGTGTCTGACAGGCACATGAGCATGAGCACAGAGCTACAAGAGAGTGGTACTGTTTTGGTAAATTGTGCAACCTTTGTGAGTTGAGATTTAGCTAGAGAAAGGTGATCTCCAAGGGATGGTTCTTGTCCAATTTCTGTCCTCTGTCTGCTTCCTGGTCTGTGGAGATAGGAGCAAGCGCTGAAGCAGCAGCTACAGCCTTGAGCTGCTCCTTTCACCCTCACTTTCCTGTCATGATGAACTGCATCCTGAAACAATGAGCCAAAATATATCCTTGTGTGGGAGTTATTTCTTATCAGATCTCAGCAATAAGAAAGTAAGTAATGCCATCCTAATATTAATGCTATCTTCTTTGATTATGCCATCTTTCTCTACCCTTCTTATATCTGCATTTACTTAGAGAAACTGATTTTTTAAATATTATATAATGATTAGGGAGAAAGAGATACCACCAGTGAAGATCCTCAACAGGCGACACTGCAAGCCTTATAATTGGGCAGCTGGGTCAAATGAGCCAACAGGTGCAATAGTGGCACGTCTGTCATGGTGAAAACCAACTGCCTCCAATTGGACTGGAGGCCCACTCCATGGGGGGGGGGGGATACATCCCTGATACTGAAAAATGAAAACAGGGGTAGTCATGAGCCCTAGGGGTGTAACATCTGCTAATGTCTGGAAAAATGTATATACTATGCTTATCAAACTGCCCAGTAAGAACTTCTCCTATATTTATACCCTTATATTAATGCTACTCTCACTTTGGGTAGAGAATCTTCTCTTTTCAGATGGCAGTGACCTTGGGATGACCCAGAAGGTATCATAGTGCTGGAAAGAAGTGACTGGAGTACCGAGTAACATCTCCAAGGCTCAGGGTCTAATGCGGAAGAGGTGGCAGAAAGAATCTAAAAGCCAAAGCAAGGGTAGGACTCCTTACAACATGCTCCCTCCAGGCATAAAATGGCCTTGATATCCTTGACCTCATAGTGACTGACACTACCTAAACAAGACCATCATAAGAGGAGGAAAAGATCATGACATCAAAATAAATGAGAGACGGATTGAGAAGGGGAGGGCATATGATGGAGAATGGAATTTCAAAGGGAAAAGTGGGGAGAGGGAGGGTATTACCACAGGATACTTTTTATAATCATGGAAAATGTTAATAAAAATTGAGAAAAAATAAAAACAAAAAAATATTATATAATGATTAAATTTCTGTAGCACACACTACTGCCAATTTTATTTTACTAAATAAAGACAAGAGGACAAAGAAATTGCTTAATATATCTTCAGAATTAATATGAAAAAGATCAATGTTATTGAAGATGTAAAGCAGTCAATTGGTGAAAATTTTGCTTTATTACATATCAACTATATATTTTTATTGAGAACTTTATTATACAAACATATTACAAATAGATCATATTCCCACTGAGCTATACTCCTATGTTACTTCTCCCTTAGACCCATTCCAGTGAGGGCCCTCCTCAGTGGGGGTTATCTGTATTAAACTTGGGTTCATAAAGGTACCAGTCCTTCTCTATGTGTGTGAGCAGGCCAACACTCAAAGTACATATTTCAACCATGTAATTTTTTCATTTTTTTCTGCCACTTCTACTACAATGTTCCCCAAACACTTAGGGGAATGTTAAATCTCCTTTAGCTCAATCACTAAATCTTTAACAATTATAACATCTATATGAATTAGTAAAAATCAAAGGAAATATTCATAAGTTAACGTTACCTTGAAATATATCTAACCCGTCTAAGCTGCTGCCATTGAAAGAATTTATTAATTTTAAAATTTGTTTATGGCTTTTCAGGTTAACCTGTCCCTGGGTCCCCAACTCTCAGGTCCCCTGCTTTGGAGGGTGTATGCAAAGAGTGAGTAGGTCAGAGCTCCTGGTTTGTTTCCCACCTCCCAGTTACCTGGTCCTGGTACCTCTGCTTCTGGCTTGGGACAGCCTGGATCCTAAGTGAGTGCTATGGAAGCAGGCCTTCCTGAATGACCAGCTACTGAGTCCCCAACTCCCAATCCCCTGCTCTGGAGAGTACAAATGTGGAGTAGGCCAGGGCTCCCAGTTTGTTGCCCACCACCTGTTCCTGGTACCCATGCTGCTGGCTTGGGACAGCCTGGACACTGTGTGTGTGCTGCAGAAACAGGCCTTGATTCTGGCTTCATGTTTGACTGGACACTGGGTTCACTAATCCCTGCTTCCCCAAGTAAGAGGGTGCACAGGCCACTGTGGGAGTTGGCCTCCTAATCCTGGCTCCCCAGATTCCTGACTTCTGGTTACCCAAATACTGGTTCCTGTGTGCTGAAGACTGAATGCAAGTTGAGTGAGTATACCTGAGCGCCTAGTCACCCCTTCCAGTTCTCCAAGTATCCTTGATGCACATGCAACCTACACAATCTGGACACTGGCAGATATAACCCCATCCTGTGCCAATCTAATTCACATTTAAATAAGGATACTAAGGATACTTCCTGAATATCCTACACAGGGTAAACTTGCTTCCTTCTCAATAAAATAAAAATTTTATCTGGACTTAGGTTGACCACCACCACAACAAAAAAATATTAGAAAACCAAGAGATCTCCCCCACATATTCCTAGTCTCACACTGGAAGTTTCCTATGAAAATATAGACAAATAACAAAAATTGAATCCCAAAATGGGAACAAAACAAGATATGTGACCCTGATCAAAAGAATTTCTCAACGTCTGGTTAAAATGGCGGCTTAGGAACCACATCAAAGCAGCCTAGGAGAGAAAAAGCCAAAGAATACCCAGCAAAATACACACTTTTACTAAAAAGTGAGGTGTATAAGAAATTAAAATGGCAGCAGAGAAGTAGGAGAGATCCAGAGCCCACACAGGCAGGCCTAAGTGGCTCTGGCAGTGGCGGCTCCAGCTCCAGATTCAGCACCAGCTGCTCTGGCAGTGGCAGCAGCAGCGGAAGTGGTGGCTTCAGCTCCATCATTGGCAACACTGGCTCCAGCAGCAGGAGAAGCATCAGCAGCTCTGACAGCGGCGGATGGAGCAGGGGCAGCAGAAGCTCCAGCTCCAGCTCCAGCAGCAGCACCAGAAGCAGCGGCAGCAGGGGCTCCAGCAGCAGCAGCAGTGGCGGCTCCAGCAGCAGAAGCAGCAGTGGCTCCAGCAGCAGGAGTGGTGGCTACAGCAGCAGCGGATCCAGCAGCCACAGCTTCAGCAGCAGCAGCGGCAATGGGGGCTCCAGCAGCAGCAGCTCCAGCAGCAGCGGTGCTAGGTCTGTCGGTCCACAGCTGCCAGGCTCGGCTTGCCCCACAGGAAAAGCCAGTGCCCAGCTCCAGAAAACAGAACAGTGGTCCAGGGATCCAGCCAGACTACTTGAAACCACAGGGCAACGAACAGGGACGCAAGCAGAGCGCAGCATAACTGAGATCAAAATCATCCAAAAAGGTAACTGGGATTGCACCAGGGAAGGGTCTCACTAAGTCACAAGCTGACTTGGAACAATCAACAGACAAGAAATCTCAACCTCTTTGTTGATAGAGGACCTGGTTGTTATAATACCTACTCTGACATAAATACTCAGTGCTATTTTTCATTGAATGTGTACATTGTTTAGTTAAATTTTAGAATCTATCTGTATTTTGTTCCACTCAGCATACTTGAATACTACTATAGCAGGCAAACCCAACCCATAGGAACACCCTTGCAGATACTCTGAGAGTCTTAAGAGCCACACATACCAACTTAAGCTCCTACCCTGAAGACATATAACATCAGATCGATTGGTACTGCTAAGAATACCCAGCTAACTAGAAAATCCAAGCATTAACTTAATCCAAGATGCAAAAATATATACATTGTAACAAAAGAAACACTAAAAATCCAGACAATATAAATCCATCAAAAAGTATTAATGCAATAGAAATGATCTCCAGTGAGAACAAGTTAGAGGAAATGCCTGAGAAAGATGTCAAAAGAATGGTTGTAAATATGCTCAAAGAAGTCAAAGAAGAAATTGGAGGAATGAAAGAGGAAATCAAACGAATCAAAGAAAACACAGGACACCAATTTAATGAAATAAAGAAGTCAATACAAAACATAAATAAGGAAATAGAAATAATAAAGAAAAACCAGTCAGAATTACTAGCAATGAAGAACACAGTTAATGAAACAAAAAACTCTGTAGAAAATCTCACCAGTACAATGGATGAAGGAGAGGACAGAATATCTAAGCTAGAAGACCAGGTGGCAGATCTAATGCAGTCCAACAAAGAGAAAGACAAACTAATAGAAAAGTATGAATGGGAATTTCAAGATATTCGGCACACTATGAAAAGATCAAACATAAGAATTCAGGGCATAATAGAAGGAGGAGAATTTCACTCCAAAGGCATAGTAGGCATCTTCAACAAAATCACAGAAGAAAACTTCCCCCAAATTGGGACAGAGGTGCCAATGCAGATACAGGAAGCCTTTAGAACCCCAGCCAGACAAAACCTGGAAAGAACCTCTCCTTGCCATATTATAATCAAACTACCAAACACACAATCCAAAGAAAAAATATTGAAAGCAGCAGTCAGAGAGAAAAATCAAGTTACCTACAAAGGCAAGCCTGTCAGGATTACAGAAGATTACTCAACAAAAACTTGAACAGCCAGAAGGGCATGGAGTGATGTATACCAAGCTCTGAAAGATAACAACTCTCCACCAAGGTTACTTGATCCTACAAAACTATCCATTCAAATAGATGGAGAAATGAGAACATTCCATGACAAAAGCAGGCTAAAGGAGTATCTGAAGACAAAACCAGCTCTACAGAAAATACTTGAAAGAATCCTCCATGCCGAAGTGAAGGAATAGCACACATATAAGGAACATGGAAAAAATAAACAGTACTCAAATACTAGTTAACACAAGAGAGCAAAGGTAGAACAGGAACTACAAAAAAATGGCAAACATAAATACACACCTTTCAATAATATCTCTTAATACCAATGGCCTCAATGCCCCAACCAAAACACATAGGTTTGCAGACTGGGTTAAAAAGCAGGATTCTACAATTTGCTGTCTCCAAGAAACACACCTTTCTACAAAGGATGGACATAATCTTAGGGTGAAAGGTTGGAAAACGGTGTTTCAAGCAAATGGGCTTAGAAAACAACCAGGTGTTGCTGTCCTAATATCTGACAAGGCAGACTTCAGTCCAGCGTTAGTAAAGAAAGATAAGGAAGATCACTTTATATTGATTAAGGGCACCCTCAAACAGGAGGACATTACAATCTGAAACATATATGCACCTAACGTGGGTGCTCCAAAATTCATCAAACAAACACTATTAGAACTAAGGTCACAGATAACACCAAACACAGTGGTAGGGGGGACTTAAACACCCCACTCTCATCAATTGACAGGTCATCCTGGGAAAAAATAAACAGAGAGGCATCTGGACTAAATGAGGTCACAGAAGGAATGGACCTAACAGATATCTACAGGGCATTTAATCCAAATGCTGCAGAATATACATTCTTTTCAGCAGCACATGAACATTCTCTAAAATAGACCATATATTAGGACACAAAGCAAATCTTAAAAATACAGGAGAATTGAAATAATTCCTTGCATTCTATCTGACCACAATGGAATCAAACTACAAATCAATAGCAAGAAAAGCAATAGATCATAGACAAAATCATGGAAACTAAACAAAACACTACAAAATGATGAATGGGTCAATGAAGAAATCAAGAAAGAAATCAAAAAATTCATAGAGTCAAATGATAATGAGAACACAACATACCAAAATCTCAGGGCCATAATGAAGGCAGTTCTTAAACCCTGGTTCAAGGCTTGATTGTCCAGCACCCACATTAGACAGATTCACAAGGGGGCCGCACACATCTGGAGTTTGTTTGCACTGGCTGGAAGCCCTGGCATGCCCATTCTCTCTCTCTCTCTCTCTCTCTCTCTCTCTCTCTTTCTCTCTCTCTCTCCATCTGCCTCTTTCTCTGTCTGTTGCTCTCAAATAAATAAATAAAAACTAACAACAACAATAAAAAAGAAATTAGAAAAGTCGCAAGTCAATGACCTAATGCTTCACCTTAAAGCCTTGGAAAAAGAATAGCAAGGGAAACCAAAAAAACAATAGATGGGAAGAAATAATAAAGATTAGGACATAAATTAATGAAATAGAAACAAAAAAAATACGAGCAAAAGAATCAATGAAACAAAGAGTTGGTTCTTTGAAAGGATAAATAATGTTGGTAAACCCTTAGCAAATCTGACCAAAAGAAAGAGAGAAGAGACACAAATTAATAAAATAAGAGATAAAAAAGGCAACATCACAACAGATACCAGAGAAATTCAAAAAATCATAGGGACATACTATAAAATATATACTCCACAAAGTATGAAAATCTGAAAGAAATGGATGATTCTCCTTGATTTATATGACTTACCTAAATTAAATCAAGATGAGATTAATAACTTAAATAAACCTATAACAGTATGGAGATCTGAGCAATTACGAAAAATTTCCGAAATAAAAAAAGTCCAGGCCCAGATGGATTCACTGCTGAATTTTACCAGACCTCCAAGGAAGAACTAACATCATTGCTTCTTAAGCTTTTGCGTAAAATAGAAAAAAGAAGGAATCCTACCAAATTCCTTCTATGAAGCCAGCATCACCCTGATACCAAAACCAGGCAACGATAGAACAAAAAAATAAAATTACAGACCAATCTCCCTCATGAACATAGATGCAAAAATTCTCAACAAAATATTGGCAAACAGAATACAAGAATATATCAGAAAGATCATTCACCCTGACCAAGTAGGCTTTATCCCAGAGATGCAGGGATGGTTCAACATATGCAAATCAATAAATATAATACATTACATAAATGGATTGAAGAACAAAAATCATATGATCATCTCCTTTGATGCAGAAAAAGCTTTTGACAAAGTCCAACACCCATTCATGATAAAAGTCCTACAGAGACTAGGAATAGAACCATCATATCTCAATATAATAAAGGCTATTTATGACAAGCCTACAGCCAACATATTACTAAATGGGGAAAAACTGGAAGCTTTTCCACTAAAATCAGGAACAAGACAAGGGTGTCCACAGTCCCCACTTTTATTTAATATAGTACTGGAAGTCTTAGCCATAGCAATAAGGCAAGAGTCGCACATAAAAGGGGTACAAATTGGAAAGAAGAAGATGAAGTTATCATTATTTGCAGATGACATGATACTATATATAAAGGACCCTAAAGACTCTACTGGCAAACTGTTAGAGCTGATAAACACCTACAGCCGTGTAACAAGATACAAAATAAATACGCAGAAGTCAGTAGCATTCCTATATGCTAACAACAAACACACAGAGAATGAAATCAGAGAATCACTCCCATTCACAACTTCATCAAAGAAAATAAAGTACCTTGGAATAAACCTCAGCAAGAAAGTAAAGGATCTGTACAATGAAAACTATAAGACACTCAAGCAAGAAATTGCAGAGGACACTAGAAAATGGAAAAACAACCCTTGTTCCTGGATCAGAAGAATCAATATTGTGAAAATGGCAACCTTACCAAAAGCAATCTACACATTTAATGCAATCCCCATCAAAATTCCAACAGCATTCTACATGGAAATAGATAAAGCAATCCAAAAGTTCATTTGGAATCACAAAAACCTCAAATATCCAATATAATACTAAGAAACAAAAATGAGGCTGGTGATATCACTATACCTAATTTTAACCTATACTGCAGAGCCATATAACAAACAGCATGGTACCGGCACAAAAGCAGACATTAGATCAATGGAACAGAAATGAGGACCCAGATGTGAGTCCCGGTAGCTATAGCCACCTTATATTCGATAAAAATGCCAAAAATACTCATTGGAGAAAAGACAGCCTCTTCAGGAAATGGTTCTAGGAAAACTGGATAGGTATCTGTAGAAAGATGAAAATAGATTCTTCTCTCTCTCCATGCACAAGAGTTAAGTCCAAATGGATTAAAGACCTTAACATCAGACCTGAAACTCTGAAACTGCTAGAGGAAAAAGTAGGGGAAACCCTTCAGCATATTGGTCTTGGCAAAGACTTTCTGTATATGACCCCAATTGCTCAGGCAATAAAGCCACAGATGGACTTCTGGGACCTCATGAAATTACAAAGATTTTGTACAGCAAAGGACACTGTGAATAAAGCAAAGAGGCAACCTACAGAATGGGAAAAAAATCTTTGCCAGCTATATAATGATAGAGGATTAATATCTAGGATATACGAAGAACTCAAAATATTAAATAATAAGAAATCAAACAAGCCAATTAGAAATGGGCAATGGAACTAAATAGAGAGTTCTCAAAAGAAGAAATATGAATGGTGTATAAGCATCTAAAAAAATGTTCTACATCCCTAGTCATCAGGGAAATGCAGATTTAAACTACATTGAGATTCCATCTCACTCCTGTCAGATTGGCTACCATCATGAAAACAAATGATCATAAATGCTGGCGGAGATGTGGAAAAAGAGGAACCCTTCTACACTGTTGGTGGGAATGCAATCTGGTCCAGCCATTGTGGAAATCAGTGTGGAGGTGCCTAAGACAGCTAAAAATTGATCTACCATATGACCCAGCTATAGCACTCCCAGGTATATATCCTAAGGACTCATCCCATTTCCTTAGAAGTATGTGCTCAACCATGTTTATTGCTGCTCAATTCATAATAGCTGGGAAATGGTACCAGCCTAGATGTCCCTCAAATGATTAATGGATAATGAAGATATAGCACATTTATACAATGGAGTTCTACTCAGTGGTAAAGAAAAATGAAGTTATGAATTTGCAGGAAAACGGATGGATATAGAAAGGATTATAGTAACTGAGGTAACCCAGCTCCAGAAAGCCTAGTGCCACATGTTCTCCCTCATATGTGGATCCTATCTACAGATGATTAGGCTCCTGTTGAGAAGGAAAAAAACTCAGTAGCAGAGGCCAGTAATTTAAAATGGAGATATAAAGGAAAGAGAAAGGAAGGGAGGAGTGTACTTAATAGGTTGGTATTGTATATGTAAGTAGAAGAATAGATTTATGGGCCCAAAAAAGGCCCAAAGTGAGGTCAGGGGAAAAGATTGAGTAAAGCAAAGGTGGAGGGAGGGCTAATCAAAATCTAAGAAGATACAAATAAATCATATCAAATACTCCGGTTTTGGACAATGCAACACTCAGGAGCCATAGATCCTTGTTAAAAAATTTTCAGTGCCAGGAGCAGATACCTCCAGAGAGTTGTTGGCCAGGCATGTCCCTGATGCCTCCAAAACATTATAGGCCATTGCTGAGGCCCTTGGTGTCCCTCCAGGAGTCAATGGTAAGACCCTTTTGCTGAAGATTCCACATACTTGGGTTGTAAGGCCACTGAGAAATGCTGCTGGAACTGAGATGATAACCTCCTCCATGTAGACCATCTGACAGAAAGCTGGAAGAAGCCATTCTGTATTCAATTCAATGGGAGAAAGAGAAATCACCAATGAAGATACTCATCAGTGGACACTGCAAGCCTTATAATTGGCCAGCCAGGCCAAATGAGCAAACGGGTGCAATAGTGGCACGTCTATAATGGTGGAAACCAACTGCCCTCTTGTTGGACTGGAGGCCCACTCCATGGGAAGGGAATGCATCCCTGATACTGAAAACTTAAAACAGGGGTAGTCATAAGCCCTAGGGGTGTAACGTCTCTGTTGTCTGAACAAATGTATATACTATGCTTATTAAATTTCCCAGTAAGCACTCCTGTTAATGTTCACACCCTTATATTAATGCTACTCTCACTTTTGGTAGAGAATCTTCTCTTTTCAGATGTCAGTGACCTTGCGATCACTCAGAAGGTATCATGGTGATGGAAAGAAATGACCACAGTGCTCAGTACTGCAATATCTGTATCACACCTTCCAAGGCTGAGGGTCTAATGCAGAATAGGTGGCAGAAAGAATGTAAGAACCAAAGTAAGGGCAGCATTTCATGCAACATGCTCCCTCCAGACACAAAATGGCCTGGATATCCATGGCCTCACAGTGCCTGACACTACCTGCATATGACCATCATAAGAACAGGAAAAGATCAAGACATCAAAATTAAAGAGAGACTGATTGAGATTGGGATGGGGTATGATGGAGAGTATAGTTTCAAAGGGGTAATTGGGGGCAGGGAGGGTATTACCATGGGGTATTTTTTATAATCATGGAAGTTGTTAATAAAAAATTTAAAAAATTTTCAACTTGAAGCAAATCTTTAAAAAAATCAATAATAGCATAAGTTAAATTGAGCAGAACCATCTCTTGGAGCACAGAAATTTTGTCACTAGGCTTAACTTAGTTGAAGAAAACTAGATAGACCTCAAAAGAGAGATAAATGAATGGAAGGTGAGTTGATAAATGGAAAATTTCAATAACCATATGATTAAGATTAATGAAGACATTATCAAATACAAGAATGAATTCCTAGAAGCATTAAGAAAATCAGATCTCAAACTGAAATCTTACCTCAAAAAAGAGATGGCCATGATGGAGAAAAACATGCCAGAAAACAAAAGTCAAGTAGAACTTTTAAAAACCTCTGTAGATAGAGATAAGAGAGAGAGAGACAGGGAGAGGGGAAGTGAGGGAGGGAAGATGTAGGAGATTAAGGTTAGTCTTAATCTTACCCTCTCCAGTGTCTTGTGGTTCAGGTGTTCCCTGTAAGGGCCTGGTGAAGGATCAGCCATTTGGTCTGTCTTTTAGTGAGTAGAAAATTATGGTACTATTGCCGTTTGGGTCTAGATTTGTGGTTCCCACCCCTTTGATGCCCTCCGCTCCCTCCCCTTCCATCCTAGTGTCTAGTCTAGGAGATGCTTGCTGGGTATGTAAGGTATCTTCGGTAGATTCAGGTTAGGTGCTGTAGATGAGTGAGACTATGTGGCAATTTTTTTTCTGTGATTGGGTAAGTTCACGGAGAATGATCTGTTCCAGGTTCAAAAAAAAAAAAAATAAATAAATAAAAACCTCTCTAGAACCCCTCACTAACAGAGTCACTCTTGTCAAAGACAAAACCTCTGAGCTGGAAGACAAGACAGGAGAAACTGACAGATAGTCAAAAACTTTGCTAAGTTCAAACAATCATGTGAAGAGAATATGAGGAACATTGTGGAAAACCTAAAATGACCAAATATCTGTATCTTCTCTATACCAAAGAGGAAGAAATTCAGGCAAGAGGCATAGAGAACACATTGAACAAAATTAATGAAGAAAATTTCTCCCAGTTTCTCAAAAGAGAGGGCCATTCATATACAAGAAGCTCACAGAACACCAAATGGACAGGAGCAAAGAAGAAACTGTCCAAAGCACATCATACATAAACTCATATCAGTGAAAGAGACAGAGAAAGAAAGAGAGAGAGAGAGAGCAAAAACTAGGAAGACAGCAACTCCTCACTACATACAAAGGCAATCTCATGAGAATTACCTCTAATTTTTTAGTGGAAAACTGGAAAAGGCAGAAGGACCTGGAATGGAACACATCAGCATCTAAAAACCTATGGCTTCCAACCCAAGCCACTATACCCAAAGAAAGTATCCCTCATAATAGATGGTGGAAGGAAAACACTCCATGTAAAAAGTCAGCTCTGTGGTTATCTGAACAAAAAGCCAAACATAGTGAGAAACCTTCAGGGATACTCCACACAAAAGAGTTAAAAAAAAAAAAAAAAACTCAAGAGCTTACAGGAATAAGATCACAATAACCAAAATTGGAGCAGGCTCAAAAAAGTACAAAGCCCCAGAAGGAACCAAACCTCATAAAGTACTCCATAATGGCAGGGATTAAACTGAACCTTACAGTCATACTCTTAACTAATACCACTCATAACTAACCCATCAAAATAAAAACTACAAAAGGAGAAGTCACAACAGATATCAATGAAATTGGAAGAATTATCCGGACACACTTCCAAAACATCTACTCTACAAAATTGGATAATCTGTTAGAAATGGATGAATGCCTAGACACGTACCAGCTACATAAACTCAGAGCAGATTAATCTCATAAGCAAACCTTTCACATTCATTGAGATTGAAAACATAATCAAGAAACTCCCCCAAAAGAAAGGGCCAGGACCAGATGGCTTCTTAGTCGAATTCTGTCAAACCTTCACTGAAGAATTGAAACCAATTTTTTGCAATGTGTTTCCCAAAACTGGAGAGCAGGGAATCCTCCCCAACTCCTTTCATGAAGCTAAGATCACTGTAATACCAAAACCAGACAGATGTACAACAAGCAAAGAAAACTACAGGTCTACATCCCTGATGAACTTAGATGCAAATATCCTGAAATAATATCCTCAAAGGGGGCTGGAGAGATGACTTAGTGATTAAAGCACTTGCCTGTGAAGTCTAAGTACCCATGTTCGGACTCTCCAGAACTCACATAAGCCACATGCACAAAGGTGAGGCAAGTGCAAGGTCACACATGCTCAGTAGGTGGCACAAGCATCTGGAGTAAGATTGCGGTGACTGAAGCCCTGATGTACCAACTCTCTCTCTCTCTCTTTCTCTCTCTCTCTCTGTCCTCTCTCTTGCTCACTCACTCTCTCTCTCTCTCTCTCTCTCTCTAATAAACACGGTGGCCAGAAGGGAAACAAAGGGCTCAGAGATGCCCTTGCACCTTGCCTTAAAAAAAATCCTCACAAACAAAATTCAACAACACATCAAAAGTATTATCCAGCTTGATCAAACAGCATTCATTCCAGGGATGCAGGAGTGGTTCAACAAATGGAAATCTATCAATGCAATACACCACAACAATGAACTTAATCACAAGAACCACACAATTATTTTAATAGATGCAGAGAAGGTCTTTGACAAAATACAATATTACTTCAAGATCAAAATGCTGGACACAATGGGAATGGATGGTTTATAACTCAATACAATAAAAGGTTTACATAAAACTCCTGAAGCACAAATAATGCTTAATGGTAAAGGACTCAAGGAGTTCAAATTGAAATAGGGAACAAAACATGGGTGCTCACTGTCAGCACTATTCTTCAACATAGTACTAGATGTACCAGCCCAAGTAAGAAGACAGGAGAAAGAAATAAAGGAAATAAAGGAAACAGTCAATTAGCTCTATTCTCAGATGACATGATCCTATGCATGAGTGACCTGAAAGTGTCCATCACAAATCTTATACAGGTGGCTAATTCACCTAGCAATGTGGCAGTATAAAGAATTAACAGACAAAACTCAGTAGCCTTTCTTTATTCAAAGGATAAATGTACAAAAAGGAAAGAAAGAAAGAAAGAAGAAAGAAAGAAAGAAAGAAAGAAAGAAAGAAAGAAAGAAAGAAAGAAAGAAAAAAGAAAATTGCTAGGCTGTCCCATTTCCAATAGAAAAACAAAACAAAACAAAACAAAACAAAACAAAACCTTGGAATAACACTAACCAAGGTTGTGAAAGAAATGAAAAAATAAAAAGCACAAAAATACTCAAGAATGAAACTGAGGAGGACTTGAGAAGATATAAAGACCTCCCATGCTCTTGAATAGGTAGAATTAATATTGTGAAGATGGTAATTCTACCAAAAGCAATATGTAGATTTAATTCAATGTCAGTAAAAATTGCATCATAAGTCTTCACAGAAATAGAAAAAATGTTCTGTAAATTCATATGAAGTGGCAACGGACCTTTGATATGCAATCTTCTCCTCAGAAAAAGGAACAACTGGGCTGGAGAAATGGCTTAGCAGTTAAGCGCTTGCCTGTGAAGCCTAGGGACCCTGGTTCGAGGCTTGATTCCCCTGGACCCACGTTAGCCAGATGCACAAGGGGGCACATGCATCTGGAAATCATTTGTAATGGCTGGAGGCCCTGGCGTGCCCATTCTGTCTCTCTTTCTCTACCTGCCTCTTCCTCTCTCTGTCTGTCACTCTCAGATAAATAAATAAAAATGAACAAAAATAAAAAATAAAAAAAAAGGAACAACTATTGACCTATCATTATACTCAATCTAAAGCTGTACTAAAAAGCCATAGTAACAGCCTGGGTGTGGTGGCGCATGCCTTTAATCCCAGCACTTGGGAGGCAGAGGTAGTAGGATTGCCGTGAGTTCGAGGCCACCCTGAGACTACATACATAAATACATACAGGTCAGCCTGAGCTAGAGCAAGACCCTGTCTTGGAAAACCAAAAAAAAAAAAAAATAAAATAAAAGCCATAGTAACAAAAACAGCATGTTATTGGTATCAAAATAGACATATAGATATATAGATCAATGGAATAGAAGTGAAGACCCAGCTCTTAGGTCAAAAACTATAGCAACTTGATCTTTGATAAAGGTGCCAATAACATAGACTGCAAAAAAGACAGCATCTTCAACAAATGGAGCTTAACAAATTGGATAAGCACATGTAGAAAAATGAAACTAGACCCAGTTATTTCATGGTACACAAAAATCAACTCCAAATGAATTAAAGACCACAATATAAGACCTGAAACTCTACAACTACTGTAAGAAAATTAGGAGGAACTCTCCATGATATAGAAGTGGGTAAAGACTTCCTGAACAATACCCCAGTAGACCAGGAAATTAAACAATCTCTCAAACAATGGGATGTCATGAAGCTAAAAAGGTTTTGCAGAGACAAACATACCAAAATCAGATTATGAGAAAATATTCTACAACTATACATTTACTGAGATCTAATATCTATATAGAACACAGAAACTAAAAATAAATTAATTAATTAAATAAAAAATAAATCAAACAACCCACTCCAAAAATGGGGGAGAGAACTGAATAGGGAGTTCTTAGATGAAGAAATACAAATAGATAACACAAAATGTTCAACATCTCTAACTATCATGGAAAGACAAATAAAAACAATGATGAGATACCACCATACTCCAGTGAGGACGGCAATCATTAAAACATCAAATGATGCGTGGTAGGGGTTCCCTGTTCCAGATGATGTGCAGTCACATGTGGCAGCATGGAGTGACAAGGCCAGATCCCTTTTTCCCTGCTCCTCCTAGCTTCCTGGTTGGGGTTTCCTGCACCAGATGGTATGTGGGTAGGTGTGGAATGACTAGGCCAGAACACTGTTGCCTGGCACCTCCCAGTACCCTGGTCTGGGTTCCCTGCATCAGAGAGTGTGGAAGCAGGCACAGCAGCACAGAGAGAGTATGCCAGACCCCTGTTTCCCTGGCTCCTTCCAGTTACCTGGTCCTGGTAGGTCCCATTTTGCCTTGCTTGGGGAGGCCTGTTCCATGAGTAGGCTATGAAATCAGGCCATTTGCTCTGGTATCCTGACTGGCCATTGGCATGAACATACCTGTTCACCTGAGTCAGCAAGTGCATGAGCCAAAGGACAGAAACTTGTTTCCTCCTAAAGAAAACAGAGTTTCCCTAAAATGGGTAGACAACAATACAAAAATCCAACAAAAGTCAGAAAACTGGGAGATTTCCACCAAGGATGCCTAGTCTTACTATTGAATCCTCCAATGAAATAATCAAGAAATCAACAAAAATTCATTCCCAAAGTGAAAACACAACAGCCAACGTGACCCTGATCAAAAGAATCACTGAACTGGAAGCAAGCCATCAAAGAAGCAACAATTGTATCAATGAAATTGAACAGAATTATTTCTTAGAGCAATCAGCTTTTGACAATAAGCTTAACTTGATTGAAGAAAATGTTAGAGCCTTCAAAAGATATGAATTAATTGAAAGTGAGTTAAGAAATGGAAGATCTCAACAAATGGTTGATTAAGCTTATTGAAGACAAGATCAAATGCGAGGTTTAATTCCAGGAAGCACCAAGAAAATCAGAACTCAAACTGAAATCGTACCTCAAAAAAGAGATAGACATGATGCAAAATAACATAACAGAAAAAAAATGAAATAGAAATTATATAAACCTTTCTAGAACACCTCAGCAACAGAGTTACTCATGTGGAAGACTGAACTTCTGACTCGGAAGACAAGACAGAAGACATTGATCAGGAGGCTAAAACATTGTAAGTTAAAAAATTAGAAACACACACACAAGTGAACAGAATACAAGAGAACTATTGGGTACTGTAAAACAATAAAACATCAGGATTATGATGTATACCAGAAGGAGAGGAAATCCAGGCCAGAGGCACAGAGAACATATTCAACAAAATTATTGAAGAAAATTTTCTGAATCTGTCAAAAGAGAGGCCCATCCAGATACAAGAAGCCCATAGAACACCAAGCAAACAGGACCAAAGAAGAAATTCTCCAAAGCACATCATAGTTAAAACACTTATCGGAGCCGGGCGTGGTGGCGCACGCCTTTAATCCCAGCACTCGGGAGGCAGAGGTAGGAGGATCGCCATGAGTTCAAGGACACCCTGAGATGACAGAGTTAATTCCAGGTCAGCCTGGACCAGAGTGAAACCTTACCTCGAAAAACCAAAAAAAAAAAAAAAAAAAAAAAAAACACTTATCAATGAAAACACACAGAGTTAAAAGCTGCAAGAGAAAAACAACTCACAACAGCAAAGGCAGTCCTATCAGAATTACCTCAGATTTCTCAATGGAAACACTGAAAGCCAGAAGGACCTGTAATGGAACATTTCAAAGTGTAAAAAACTACAGCTTCCAATTCAAACTACTGTACCAAGCAAAAGTATCCCTCAAAATAGATGGTGAAAGGAAAACTTTCCATTAAAATGTCAACTCTATTACTATATGAACACAAAGCCAAACCTATAGAGAATACACGAGGGAATACTCCACACAGAATAGTCAAACAACCAATCTCAAGAGCCAACAAGAACAAGATCATAATATCCAAAAATAGAACAGGCTCAATATAGTATAAAACATGAGAAAGCACCACGCCCCATAAAATACCTCATCATGGCAGGGGTTAATTCAAACCTCAGAATAATAAACTTCAATATTAAGTCTGAACACACTCATCAGAAGGCACAAGGTATCAGGGTAGATCCAAACACAGAACCTTTTCTGTATGCTGTCTTTAACAAACCCACTTCACCACTAAAGATAGACACCACCTCAGGGTGAAAGGATGGAAAACGAAATTCCAAGTAAATGGAAAGAAGAAATAAGCCTGTGTTGATTTACTAGTATATGCTAAAGTAGACTTAAAACCAAAAATAATCAAAAAGGACAAAGAAGAATGCTTCTTACTCATCAAGGGAATGATCCAATATGATCATATCACAATCATAAATGCATATGTGCCAAACATGGGTGCAGCATGGTTTATTTAAATAAAATCTACTTGACAATAAAAGAGAAATAAACACCAACACCATCATAGTCAAACACTTCAGTACTCCACTATCATCAATAGAAAGATCATCCAAACAGAAAATCAACAGGGAAGTAATTGAGCTAAACAACATCGTAGAACAACTAGACCTAACAGACATCTACAGAACATTTCACCCTAACTCTACAGAATATACATTCTGCTCAGCAGCTCATGGAACCTTCTACAAAATTGACCAGATATTAGGCCATAAAGTGTGCCTCCATAAAGTCAGAAAAATTGAGGTAACTTCTTGCAACATGTCAAATCACGATGTTTTAAAACTAGAAACTAACAACAAGAGACATATCAAAAACTCCACTAGCTCTGGGAAGCTGAATAACATACTTTTGTACAATGAATGGGTAATGGAAGAAATCAAAAAAGAAATTGTAAAATTCCTAGAATTGAATGATAATGAAAACACAACCTACCAAACTTATGAGACACAATGAAGGCAGTCCTATGGGGAAAATTCATAGCCCTAAATACCTTCATTACACATACACATAGATTCCAAATTAATAACCTAACTATCCACCCAAAGGCACTGGAAAAAAAGACAAATCCAACCCAAAGTTCTCCAGATGAAAGAAATAATCAACACTACAGCAGAAATTAATAAATTGGAAACTAAGAAAATAATTTAAAAATATAAATGAAACAAAGAGCTGATTCTTTAAAAAAATTAAAAATAAACAAGGACTGGAGAGATGGCTTAGGGGTTAAGGTATGAGTTTGTGAAGCCAAGAACCCAGGTTTGATTCTCCAGGTCCCACGTAAGCCAGATGCACATGGTGGCACATGTGTCTGGAGCTTTTTTGCAGTGGCAGAAAGCCCTGGCATGTCCATTCTCTCTCTCTTTTAACTATAAAATATAAATAAAAATAAAATCTTAAAAAAAGAAAAAAACAAACAAGGTTGATAAACTCTGGCCTATTTGATCAAAGCAAAAGAGAGAGAGAGACAGAGATCTCAAATTAACAAAATCAGAAATGAAAAAGAAGAGATGATGAGAGACATCAATGAAATTGGAAGAATCATCAGAGCATACTTCCAAAACTTCAACTCCATGAAATTGAACAATGTGGAAAAATTGAATGATTTCCTAAACACATAGCACAAACCAAAAGTAAACCCAGAGCAGATTAATCTCCTATACAAACCTATCATATCCATGGAGATTGAAAAGCTAATCAGAAACCTCCCCAAAAATAAAATTCCAGAACCGGATTACTTCTCAGCTAAATTCTAGAAAACCCTATATAGAAAAACTCAGACCATTCTTCACAGATTGTGTTGCATAATCAGAGGCCAGGAAATTGTCCCCAACTCCTTTTATTAAGGTGGCATTACCTTAATACCAAAACCGGACAGATATACAACAAGAAAAGAAAACTAGAGGTCTATATCCCTGATGAACTTAGATGGAAATATCCTGAACAAAATCCTGGCAAACACAATTCAGCAACACATCAAAAGCATTATCCAGCTTGATCAAGTAGGCTTCATTCCAGGGATGCAGGGATGGTTCAACATAAATAAATTGGTCAATGTAGTATACCACATAAAACATAAATAAATTTAACCATAAGAACCACATGAACATGTCAATTGATGAAGAAAAGGCCTTTTGACAAGATACAACACCAATTCATGCTGAAAATTCTGTAAAAAATAGGCATGGAGGATTTATATCTCAACACAATAAAATTTGTATATAAAATTCCTAAAGCCCAAATAATGCTTAATGGGGAAAGACTCAAGGAGTTCCCACTGAGATCAGGGAAAGACAGGGTGGCCACCCTCACCATTGTTCTTAAACTGGAAGTACTAGCCCAAGAAATAAGAAAGGAGGAAGAAATAAACTGGAAAGGAAGAAGTCAAGTTATCCATATTTGCAGATGAAATAATTCTGTACATAAATGACCTGAAAGTATTCATCTTAAAACTTCTAAAGGTGATTGATTCCTTCAGTAAAGGAGCAGGATACAAAATCAATCTAAAAAATGAGTAGCTTTTCTATATGCAAAGGGCAAATATACAGAAAAAGAAATAAATGGGGTTTTCCCATTTTCAACAGCAACAAAAAAAATTAAATACCTTGGAATAACACTAATCAAGGATGTGAAAAACATATATAATGTGAACATAAAAAAATGAAATAGGAATTGAGAAGATGGATAGATCTCCCATGCTCCTGAATAGGTAGAATTAATATTGTGAAAATGGCAATGCTACCAAAAGCAATATACAGATTTAACACAATACCAATAAAAATATTAGCATCATTATTCACAGAGATTTAAAAACTGATCTCAAAATTCATATAGAATGGCATCAGGCCTCAAATATACAAACATATCCTCAGCAAAAAAAAAAAAAAAAAACTCTGGAGGATCACCATACCAGATCTAAATCTATACTACAAAGCCATAGTAACAAAAACAACATGGTACTGGAATAAAAACAGAAATATTGACCAATGGAACAGAATTGAAGACCCAGACCTTAGGTCAAGTAATTAAAGCTGCTTGATCTTTGATAAAGTTGTCAATAATGTAGACAGGAGAAAAGGCAGCATGTTCAACAAATGGACAAATTGGATGACCGTATGTATAAAAATGAAATTAAACCCACTCATTTGTCCATACACAAAAATCAAATCCAAAGCCAGGCATGGTGGCACATGCCTTTAATTCCAGCACTCAGGAGGCAAAGGTAGGAGGATTGCCATGAGTTCAAGGCCACCCTGAGGTTGCCTAGTGAATTTCAGGTCAACTTGGGCTAGAGTGAGACCCTAACTTAAAAAACCAAAAACAACCAAAAAAAAAAAAAATCAAGTCCAAATGGAGGAAAGATCTCAATATAAGACCTAAAACTCTTCAAATACTGGAAGAAAAAGTAGGAAGCATGGTCCACAATATATGACTGGGAAAAAACTTCCTGAAGCAAGCACCAGCAGCCCAGAAAATTAAACAAGCACTCAACCAATGGTATTTCATGATGCTAAATAGCTTTTGCACAGACATACATACAATAAGAAGAGCCAATAGATTACCCACTGAATGGGAGAAAGTCTTCACCAGCAATACCACTGACAGAAGCCTAACATATAGAATCTACAAAGAACTTGGGCTGGAGAGATGGCTTAGCCTTTAAGCGCTTGCCTGTGAAGGCTAAGGACTTCGGTTCGAGGCTCAATTCCCCAGGACCCACGTTAGCCAGATGCACAAGGGGGCGCACGCGTCTGGAGTTCGTTTGCAGTGGCTGGAAGCCCTGGCGCGCCCATTCTCTCTCTATCTGTCTGCCTCTCTCTCTCTCTCTCTCTATCTCTCTCTCTGTCACTCTCAAATAAATAAATAAATATGAACCAAAAATATTAAAAAAAAAAAAAAGAATCTACAAAGAACTCAAAAAACTAAACAATAAAAAAATCAAACAACCCATTCCAAAAGTGGGGCAGAGAACTGAATAGGGAATTCTCAGAGGAAGAATTACAAATGGCTAACACACACTTAAGAAAATGTTCAAAATACCAACCATTAGGAAATGCAAATTAAAACAACTATGAGATGCCTCCTTACCCTAGTAAGGATAGCAAACACTGAAAAATCAAATGAAAACAAATGTTGGTGAGGATGTGGAGAAATAGGAACATTCATTGACTGTTGGTTGGAATGTAAGTTGGTATAACCACTATGGACATGAATATGCAGACTCCTGAAAAGAATGAATATAGAGTTACCAACAGACCTTGTTATTCCCTTACTGGGCATTTACACTAAGATCTCCACAACACAGTTCAAAGATATTTGCCCACCCATGTTTATAGGTGCTCAATTCATGTTGCTGACATACCTGAATGGCATCTCAAGGCATGGAAAATAGGGAGGGTAGAGCTTGGAGGAAGGGGATGGGTAGGGTGGGATACAAAACAGACCCCAAATTGAAGTGTTACCATAGAATCCTCTATCCTGGAAATCAGACTAAAAGGTAGAACCCTCAACAAGACCTTAGGGGGAGCAACTGAATTGAAGGGCCCTGGAGAGGTTGAAATGAAACCTAACCTTAAATTTCTCCTGTCTCTTTTTTTTCCATGTCTTTTTCCTTTCCCTTGGTGCTGGCCTATAATCCCTGTACAAGGATATGGTTAACATATACAATGAGCTGTTGATCAGAGAGACCTACAAGGTCTCCCTAAATAAAGAAGACAGACTTCTGTCAGAGCACTTGATTACCCACTAGATGTTAATGGTAAGCTCCTACTGCTGAAGACACCATACACTGTTGGCATGGACCATGGAGAAACCTGGTTGAAATATGGAAAAGAGCCAGTCCCCAGATGCCCATCTAGTGTTGGAAGGCACTACATGAGTTACCAGGGGAAAGTGGCTAACATCTGTCCAAGTAACTCAAAGTCAAAGCTACTCAGAAGCAAACAACCTGACATGATGCTCACACCAGTGCAATAGTGGCACACAGCTATGGTGGGTAACCAACTGCTCTTGGATGGGCTAAGGGATCTGCTCAGTGGAAAGGAACCCATGTCTAAAACAGGGAAACAACTCAGAATCATATCCAGATAATGATTTTACTTTTCAATATCAAGCTCCCACTAATCTTGGTTTATAAAAGAGTCTACACCCTTTAAATTTTCTCTAAATTAATAATGGTTATCACAGCTTCCAGTAAAGATGGCTTCTGCCAAACCATATTTCACCTTGCAGGGAAGAAAAGGTAAGATATTTGGGATTTTAGGGTCTGGAGATCTGAGCAGACCTCCAGGGGAAGGGCATGGAGTAGCAAGTAGGGAATCTGCTAATTCCCATGCTCTTGGGTAGCTCACCAGTCCCCCAAATGCCTCAAGCAGCTGTCCCAGTCACCATACCACCAGGCTCCTGCTGCACTACCAGCAGGTTAAGTGGACCCAGACCTACAGGCTAGCATTCCCCCTTTCTCATTGTATTTTTCCACTACTAGTAACTCCGTGCATGCTGCCCTCCCACCTTCTGTCCCACCATGCATGGAACAGGTCCTCCTGCACTTCCTGCAGGCTACTCAGACCTAAGTCAGCAGACTAGCATTACCCCTCCCTCCCTGGGTTTTCTTGCCACCAGGGAACTCCTCATGACCACCATCCCAGCCTCTACTGCTGTGCATGAATCAGATCCTTCTGCACTTCCTTCAGGCTATGTGGACCCAGGCCAGAAGGCTAGCATTACCCCTTCCTCCCTTGGGTTTCCTCCCCCCGCCTCCCACCAAGACCACCATCCATCCACCCCCACGCAATGTCACCTGATCCACACCAGTCCCATCTCCCTGCCCCACAGTGTCACAGGACACAGCAGTCCATCCATCCCCTACTACATCATCCCAATGGACCCCGATGTCCCATACCCTTGCTCTTCACCATCAAAGGACCACGCAATCCTATCCTCCACCCTCCCTGGCCTGACACAACACCAGTCTGCTTTGTCCCATTCCCCCCTAACTCTCTATACCCTCAGGTCACCTGACCATGCAGTCCCATACCCTCAAGCACAGAACCACTGACCAACAAGCCCCTTCACCAGGTCCTCAGCCCCCCCCCAACAGAGTCTTGCCAGCTCCTCCCATCTGAGAAGATAGGCCCCCTTGCCATCAGAGGCCTAATCGTGTAAACATAAAAGGGCATAAACACCGAAGACACTTCAAGGATAAGCTACAGCTTCCTTCTAAATTAAATAAGATTCCTACACTGGGATGGGAAGACCACAGTGCAAAAGAATAATATGAAAACTCAAATGGAAGTAAATCCTCCAATATTGCCCAGTCCCACAATGGAAGTCTCTAATCAAAGCACAGAAGAGACAACAGTATGAAAACACCAAAATGAAAATACAAGCTATGCAATCCTGGCCAAGCATATAGCATAACTTGCAGAAATCCAACAAAGGTCCAATAATTGTATAAATGCTATAATTGCTACATTAGACCTAATAAAAAAGAAACAGGGAGCGTTCCAAAGACAGTTAAACAATATGAAGGAGACTGAAAAAAAAGAAGACCTCAATAATCATCTGGCTAGCCTTAATGAAGACATAAATAAATTCAAGGATGAATTCCAAGAAGCATTAACAAAATCAGAAACTAACATACAAAGGAAACTTGACAGAAGGATGGAAAGTATACATAAAAAGGCAGTAGAAAATACAAACCAAATTGAACAAATCCAAAACTCTATAGAAGCTCTCAAGAGTAGAGTCAGTCATGTGGAGGATAGAAACTCAGAACTGGAAGACAAAACAGAAGAAACAATTCATGAGTCCAAAAATCTGAATAAGTTCAAAAACTTTTGGGAACCTAAGATGAGGGAACTGTGGGATACCCTTCCTTAAATGTTTCAAAATTCAGATCATGGGAAAATCAGAAGGGGAAGAAATTCAGACCAAAGGAATGGAGACCTTCTGCAACAAAATTATCCAAGAAAACTTTCCAACCCCCTCAAAAGAAAGTCACATCAAGTTACAAGAAGCTAACATATCTCCAAACAGACGAGACCAAAGGAGAAATTCTCTAAGACCTATTATAATTAAGGCTCTAAATATCAATAACAAAGAGAAAGCCCTAAAAGCAGCTAGGGAGAAAGAAGACATTACATATAAAGGTAACCACATCAGAATTACTCAGACTTCTCAGTGGAAACCCTGAAATCCAGAAGGGCCTGGAATGGAACACTGAGAAGTCTAAGAACCTATGGCTTCCAACCCAAACTACTCTACCCAGCAAAAGTATGCCTCATAATAGACGGTAAAAGAAAAACTTTCCAAGACAAAAGGCAGCTCTACAACTATATAAAAACAAAGCCAAACCTACTGAGTGTACCTCAGAGAATTCTCCATGCAGAAGAGACAAATAACCAACCTCACTTGACTACAAAAAGAAGATCACAATAACTAAACTCAGAGAAGGCACAAAAAAACTAAAAAATCAGAGAAAATACCAAAGCACATAAACCACCACAATATGGCAGGGATTAAATCAAACGTCACACTTATTACCCTAAACATTAATGGCCTTAATTCACCCATCAAGAGACATAAGCTAACAGGGTGGATCAGAAAATTATATCCCTCAATCTGTTGTCTTAAAGATACCCACCTCACCCCTAAAGACAGATACCTCCTCAAGGTGAAAGGGTGGAAAATGATATTGTAAGAAAAAGGAAATAAGAAACAAGTGGGCATTGCTATACTTATATCAGATAACATAGACTTCAAACCAAAAGTAATCAAAAAAGCCAAAGAAGGCCACATTTTACTTATGAAGGGAATGATCCAACAAGAAGATACCACAATCATCAATCTTTGTGCAACAAAAACACATGCACCACAATTCATAAAACAAAACCTACTTGACAACATACTCTTAAACAATAAACTGATAGAGAATGAAATAAAAAAATGAAATAGTGAAATTTCTGGAATTGAATGACAGTGAGAACACAGCTTGGCAAAACTTATTGGACACAATATTGGCAGTTCTTAAGGGAAAATTCATAGCATTAAATACCTTCATAACAATGACAGAGAGATCCCAAATCAATAACCTAATCATCCACATAAAGGCATTGGAAAAACAAGAAGAATCCAACCCAAATGCTCCAGACTGAAAGAAATAATAAAAATCTGAGCAGAAATTAATAAATTGGAAACTAAGAAAACAACTAAGAAAATTGATGAAACAAAGAACTTCTCTTTGAAAAATTAACAAGACTAATAAACCCCTGGCCAATTTGATCAATCAAAAAACAGGCGCCTCAAATTAACAAAATTAAAAATGAAAAAGGAGAAATCACATACATACATACATAAATTAAATTAGGAGGTTCATTAGGAATAATTTCAAAAACCTCTACTCCACAAAATTAGATAATATGGAAGAAATGGATGAATTCCTGACACATACCATCTACCAAAGCTAAACTCAGAGCAGATTAATCTTCTAAACAAAACTATCACACCCATCAAGATTGAAAAGTTAATCAAAATCCTCCGCCAAAAGAAGAGACAGGACCAGATGGCTTCTCAGCTGAATTCTACCAAACCTTCATGGAAGAACTGAAACCAATTTTTCTCAAACTGAGCAACATAATCAGAGAATAGGGAAAACACTCAACTTCTTTTATGAAGCTATTATCATCCTAATAACAAAGCCAGGCAGAGATGCCACAAGAAAAGAAAACTATAGGCCTATTTCCCCGATGAACTTAGATGCAAAGATCCTGAACAAAATCTTTACAAAGTGAATTCAAAAACACATCAAAACCATTATCCAACTTGATCAAGTAGGTTTTATCCCAGGAACACAGGTCTGATTCAACATACAGAAATCTGTCAATGTCATACACCACATAAATAAACTTAAACACAAAAACTACATGATCATTTCAATAGACGAAGAAAGGGCCTTTGACAATACAACAACACATTATGATCAAAACATTGGAGAGAATCGGCATGCTCAGTTTATACCTCAAGTGACAAGGGCTATATATAAAACTCCTAAAGCCCAAATAATACTTAATGGAGAGAGACTGAAATAATTCCCATTGAGATCAGGAACAAGACAGGGGTGTCCTCTCTCACCTCTGCTATTCAACATAGTACTAGAAGACCTAGCTGAAGCAATAAGGCAGGAGAAAGAAATAAAAGGGACACAAATTGTAAAGGAAGAAGTAAAGTTAGCCCTATTCATAGACAACATGATTCTACACATAAGTGACCCAAGAACCCTCATCTCAAAACTCTTAAAAACTCTTAAAGGTGATTAACTCCTTCAGCAAATTAGCAGGATACAAAATCAATGCACAAAAATCAGTAGCATTTCTATATACAAAAGACAAAGATATAGAGAAAAAAAAGCAATATTGTCCCATTTTCAATAGCAACAATAAAAAAAATTAGCTTGGAATAACATTAATTAACCAAGGACGTGACTTATAAAATGAAAACACTCAATAAGGAATTTGAGGAGGACTTTAGAAAATGCAAAGACCTCCTGTGCTCCTGGACAGGCAGGATTAATATTGTAAAAGTGGAAATCTTACGAAAAGCAATATACAGATGTAATGCAGTACAAATAAAAATCCCAATATTTTTCTTCACAGCAATAGAAAAAAAATGATCTCAAAATTCACATGGAATGGCAGAAGGTCTTCGATATCCAAACACATCCTCAGCAAAAGAAACACCTCTGGAGGCATCACTATACCTGATCTAAAGCTATATGACAAAGCCATAGTAACAAAAACAACATGGTACTGGCATTAAAAATAGGGTTACAGACCAATGGACCAGAATCAAGGACCTAGATTTAGGTCAAATAGTACAGCTACTTGATATTCAACAAAGGCCCTACCAATTTAGACTGGAAGAAACACAGCATCTTCAACAAATGGTGCTGGGCACAGTGTATAACCATATACAGGAAAATGAAACTCGATCCACACATCTTGCCATGCACAAGAATCAAGTCCAAATGGATCAAAGACCTCAATATAAGACCAGAAACTCTGCTACTACTGGAAGAAAAAATAGGAGGAAATCTCCACAATATAGGAGTGGGAAAAGACTTCCTGAATAAAACCCCAGTAGTTCAGGAAATTAACCAATCACTCAACCACTGGGATTTCATGAAGCTGAAAACTTTTTTTCACAGACAAACATATAATAAGCAGAGCCAATAGACTACACACAGAATGGAGAAAAGTTTTGCTGGCTGTACAACTGACAGAGGCCTAATTTATAGAATCAACAAAGAACCCAAATACCTAAACAATAAAAAAAAAAAAAATCAAACAATCCACTCACAAAATGGAGCAGAGAACTGAACAGTGAGTTCTCAGAAGAAGAAATACAAATGGCAAACACAAACTTAAGAAAATTTTAGGGCTGGAGAGATGGCTTAGTGGTTAAGTGCTTGCCTGTGAAGCCTAAGGACCCAGGTTCAAGGCCCAATTCCCCAGGACCCACATTAGCCAGATGCACAAGGGGGCACACACATCTGGAGTTCGTTTTCAGGGGCTGGAGGCCCTGGCTCACCCATTCTCTCTTTCTTTCTCTGTCTGTCACTCTCAAATAAATAAATAAAAATAAACAAAAAAAAAATTAAAAAAAGAAAATGTTCAACATCTCTAACCACCAGTGAAATGAAAATTAAAACAAATATGAGATTACACCTTACCCCAGTAAGGACAGCAAACATTAAAAATCAAATGAAAACATGCTGGCAAGGATGTGGAAAAATAGGAAACCTCATTCACTGTTGCTGGGAATGTAAGATGGTACAACCACTATGGAAAGCAATATGGAAACTATATTGACTATAGAGTTACTAACAGACCCAGTTATTCCCTTACTGGGCATTTACTCTAAAAGCTCCATGCCATAGTTCAGAGAGATTTGCTCAACCATATTTACAGCATAATAGCTAAGAACTGAATCATCTCAGATGTCCATCATTAGAGAAATGGATAACCAAGATGTGGCATATCTACATGATGGAATTCTACACAGCAGTAAGAAAAAAAATGACACAATGGAATTTGAAGAAAAATGGTCAAACTTTGAATGATCATTCTCAGTGAACTTACCCAATTACAGAAAGACAATTGCCACATGGTCTTACTTATCTGTGGCTCCTAACTTGTATCTGTCTGAGATGCTGACATACATAATAGGCATCTCAAGGACCAGACAATTAGGAGGGGAGTGGAAGGGGAGAGTGGGGAGCATCCAAAACTGGACCCAATGGAACTGTTACCATAAAATCCTATATCCTGAAATACAGACTAAAAGTTTGAACCTTTATCAGATCCTTAGATGGAAAACCTGAACCAAAGGCCCCTGGAGAGGGTACAATAAAGACTATCCTTAATCTTCTCCTCTGTCTCTCTCTCTTTCTTTCTTCCTCTTTTATATTACCTATCTTTATCTTCCTTCTTTTCCCTTGGTGCTGGCCTGTTACTCCCAGTACCAGGATGTAGTTAACATCCACAATGAGCTATTGATCAGAGAGACCTACAAGGTTTCCCATAAGAAGACAGACTTCTGTCAGAGCACTTGATTACCCACGAAAGGCGAATGGTAATATCCTGTGGCCGAAGACACCATATGCTGCTTGTACGGAACATGTAGAGACCTGGATAGAATCTGGAAGAGAGTCAGTCCCCAGGCAGTTAGCTCATCTAGTGCCAGGAGGTTCTGCATGAGCAACTGAGCGAAAGTGGCCAACATCTGTCCAAGCAACTCATGGTCTAAGCTACTCAGCAGCAAACAACCTGAAATAATGTTCACCCAATTGCAATAGTAGCACACAGCCATAGTGGGTAACCAACTGATCTTGGATTGGCTAATGGATCTGCTCAGTGGGACAGAACCCATAGCTGGAACTGGGAAAAATGTCAAAATCACATCCAAAACATGAGTTTGCTCCCCAATATCAATCTCCCTCCAATCTTGGGCTACAGGAGGGCCTGTACCTATTAAATTCTCTCTGAGATTATAATGCTTATCCAATTTATCTGGTGCTGACTTCACTCTCTGTTGGAGAGAATCTGTTTCTCTTTTTCAGATGGATGCAGAAGCTGAGGAGAGAACCAGCACATTGCACCTCACCAGTGCCCCAGCTGAAACCATAGAAGAATTCGGGAAATGAGCAAGAATGCTGCTTTCTTGGCGAACCTGATATCACCACAACAGTGAAGGAGATACACACAGTGAACACTCAACTCATACGAAAGCAGAGATTCAGAGACACAGTGGCTCCCAAGACCTCACCACTGAAGTAGACCTAAAATGAACCCAACATGGCTCAGAAAAATTCGTGGAAGAGGGGTTGGAAAGATTGTTAGAGTCACAAGCTGGGACATTTATGCACAGAGACATTGACTCTTCCCAATAATTGATGGCTACCCCCACAATGCACATCCCAGAATCCTCAAGGGGATAACTGATATCCCCAATGAGGAGGGTCCCTTCAGATGGGGGAGGACAGGGATGAGGATAAGAATCATACCAACATGTGCTGTTTACACATTGAGTATGTACATAATGGATAAAAAAATGATTAAAGAATACCAATGGTTATCCCATTTAACCAGTGCTGACTTCTCTCTCCGCTGGAGATTCTGCTTTGCTTTTTCAGATGGGAATGGGACCTGAGGCCATACATGACCCAGTGTACTTTACTCTGGCCTCAGCTGAAACCACAGATGAATTGGGAAATGAGGAAGAATGCTGTTTTCTCAATGAATCAGATATCAGCACATGGGTGAAGGAGATAGGGGAGGACTCTCAACAGCCACTAAAGCCAAGATCCAGAGGCTCCTAAGAGCCCACCACTAAAGTACACTTAAAATGCACCCAACATGGCTCAGGGAATTTTGTGTAAGAGGGGGTGGAAATATTGTTAGAGCCACAAGTTGGGACATTTTTCACAAAGACATTGCCTCTCCCCCATAGCTGACTGCTGCCCCCACAATGCATGACCCCAATCCCCTTGATGTTTACCTCCAAAGAGGAGGACATCTTTGGAAAATTGGGCATGGATGAGGAAAATGATAGTAACAACATGTGTTGTTTACATACTAAGTTGTTCCTATCTAATAAAAATAAATTAAAGAAAAAAATCAAGTGATGACAAATGTTGGAGAGGATGTGGGGAAAGAGGAACCCTCATTCACTGTTGGTGGGAATGTAAACTTGTACAACCACTATGGAAATTAATATGAAGATTCCTAAAAAAGATGAATATAGGACTGCCAACAGAACCAGTTATTCCCTTACTGGGCATTTACCCTAAATGCTTCATGCTTCACTACAGAGATATTTGCTCAACCATGTTTATAGAAGCTCAGTTAATAATAGCTAAGAACTGGATTCAAACCAGGTGCCCAACCTTGGACAAATGAGTAATGATGTTGTGCTACATATACACAATGGAATTCTACTCAACAGCAAGAAAAATGATTCAATGAAATGTGTAGAAAAATGGATGAACTTAGAACAGATCATACTCTGTGAACATACACAATGACAGAAAAACAGATAGTACATGTTCTCACCTGGTTTTAGTAACCTGGATTAGCATGAGTTGGTAACATAACTGGCAGGCAATTTTAGGCTCAGACAATAAGGATGGAAGGGTTTGGAGAAAGGGGAAGTGGTGGTTGGGGACAATATACATTAACTAAACCCAAAATGAACTTTACCATAGGAACCTTTCGCTTTGTAGATAGGCTGTAAAATAAAACCTTCAACAGGAGTATCAGGGAAGCACCTAAAAAGAAGGGCCCTAGAGAGACTGGGATGAAGCCTAACTTTAAGCAATTTTGGCTCTGTTTGTACCTCCCAATACCAGAAATCAGTGCTACTCAATTTTTTTTTTTCTGTTGATAGGTGAGACCTATGAGGTCCCCAAAAGAAGACAGAATGTTATCAAATCACTTGATTACACACCTGAGGTAAAAGATAGGACCCTATTGAAGACACCAAATACTGCTGACACCAAACATGGAGAAACCTCACTGGAATCTGAAAAAGATCTGTCCCCAGACACATAGCCAATCTAGTGCTATGAAACATTACTTGAGCTGCTGGGGGAAAGTGGCCAACAACAGTGTGAGCAGGCAGGGGTCTAAGCTACTCAGAGCCAGCAGCCTGACACAAGTATACACCATTGCAATGGTGGCACACAGCCTTCTTGGGTAAGCAATGGCTTTCTGATTGACTAAGAGATCTGCTTAGTGGAAAGGAACCCATATCTGGAACTGGGAACCAGGTCTGAATAATATGAACACAAAGATTATGCTCTCCAATGTCAAGCTCCCACTAGTCTTTGACTAACAGAGGGATTACTATACCCATCAAAATCTCCCTAAATTAATAATACTTATACAATTTAACCTCTGCTGACTTCACTCACCATTGAAAAATCTGTTTTTTTTTTTTTTTCTCAAGAAGGTTGTTATACCTGAGGGGATAAACCATCCCTCATATCTCATTCAAGGCCCAGGTGAAACCACAGAGGAACTGGGGAGACCCTCAAGAGTGTTGCTTCCATGGTAATCCTGAAGTCAGCACCAAGGTGAAGGAGACAAATGCTGAGTATGCTCAATGCATACCAAAGCATAAATCCAGAAGCTCCTAAGAGCTCATCACTGACATAGACTCAAAGCATAACAACCAAGGCACAGGGAATTTTCAGAAGCAGGCGCTGAAAGATTGTAACAGCCACAGGTTGACACATCATGCCCAGAGGCACCGGCTCCCCCATAACTGACTGCTGCTCCCACAATGCATGATCCACAACCCCATGGGGAATACCAGAAACCCCATTGAAGAAGGCCCCTGTGGAATGGGGGCAGAGAGGAGGGAAAAGATGGTACCAGCACATGATATATCCATACAAAGTATATTCTTAACAAAAAAGAAGAGTTTAAAATTTTGTTTATAATTTGCTATCCAGAAATTTTGAGAAATAATTCAGAATAAAGAGGAATTTTATAACAATTTATCAACAACTCAAATTGTTGCCACTATATTCTTATTATGGGCAATCTTAACAAGTCCCAACCACCTCTATTAAATTTAATCAGTTGATGCTCAGCATATTCTTTTCCAGGATCAGGATTCTCCACCATCAGGATGTTGATACCCCACAGGTTAGAAGAATTATTTTCTCTCTACAGTATAACCTGACTGAAGTCATCAGTGAATATGACTCTTCCCTTTCACTGGGGAAACATGGAGAATATGTAGTATTTCTGTAAAGGTATAAGTTTGAAATACAAGTTCCCTCTGTTATAGTAGTCAACATGCAGAAATGTAGCATCTTCTCTATCCTTGCCATTAACTACTGGTTTGTCCAGCTGAAAGATGCTCATATCTCTTCTGACAAATCTTTGAACACTTCACTGACCCATATCTTTTCCTTGATGAGTGATTATGAGACCAAAACTCTCTTATGACCCAGGTTTCCACAGCTTTTCTGTCCCTAGTCCTTGCACACAGAACCCTACACATACTGAAGTCAGAGCCTGCCTTTCAGCTCCACGAGATAATTTATCCTTTTATAGGTCTCTTGCCCTGTGATTCCCACAGCTCCGTTCCTAGGACTGGGTGGAGGTGGGGGACCCCTGATACCATCATCCTTCCCATAAATGCCAGTAAGTATATCGATTGAAGAAGTGCATACCTCGTGTCTCCTCAGCATCCCCAGAGAAGACTATCTAGGAGAGTTTAATCTTTCCCACTTTCTTTTCAATGATTCATTTTCCTCCTCTTGGGATTTGTCATTGCAATTAGTCTCTCTAAATCCATATTTTGCACCTTCTTTTAAGATTCCCTCTCTTAGATTCTCTTCCTCCTTAGCTGACTCACCCCTCTTTTCTTCCATTTGTAATCTTCAGATTTGCTCTTTTCTGGGCTAAATGCCTAGCAAGGTTTAAGAAGTGATACTGAAGAAGTGAGACTATGTGCTGGCGAGCCTACAGGCATAAATAAACATACTTTGGGGGAGAACACACTTAGAAAAAGCCGTGCCATGACAGAGATCACACTAAAAAAAACACACAACTGGTAATTATAAATGTGATGGCTATCAGGAACACATTTCTAATTCTGAGGAGTAGGGTTTAAAAGTTTTTCATATTCATTCACTATATAATTTTCTCAATAATTAGCCTTACTCTGACAGAAATCTGTCTGTCTTTTAGGAAACCTTGTAGGTCTCTCTGATCAAAAGCTCATTGTGGATGATAGCCCCATGCTGGTTCTGGGAGTTACAGGTCAGTGCCCACTAAGAAAATGAGGAAAAAGATAACTAATATACAAGAGTTAGAGATAAGAGAGAGAGAGACAGGGAGAGGGGAAGTGAGGGAGGGAAGATGTAGGAGACTAAGGTTAGTCTTAATCTTACCCTCTCCAGTGTCTTGTGGTTCATGTGTTCCCTGTAAGGGCCTGGTGAAGGATCAGCCATTTGGTCTATCTTTTAGTAAGTAGAAGATTATGGTACCATTGCCGTTTAGGTCTAGATTTGTGTTTCCCACCTCTTTGATGCCCTCCCCTCCCTCCCCTTCCATCCTAGTGTCTAATCTAGGAGATGCTTGCTGGGTATTTAAGGTATCTTCGGTAGATTCAGGTTAGGTGCTGTAGATGAGTGAGACTATGTGGCGATTTTTTTTCTGTGACTGGGTAAGTTCACCCTACTGCTGAAGATACCTTATGTGATTGACATGCAAATTAGAATGGCATGGCTGGAAGTTGGATGAGAGTCAGTCCCCAGACAGTCAGCACATCTAGTGCCAGAAGGTGCTACATGGGCGACTGGGGGAAATTGACCAATATCTATCGAAGCAACGCATGGTCTAACCTACTTAGCAGCAAATAACTTATTGTGATGCCCACACAAGTGCAGTGGTGGCACACAGCCATGGTGGGGAACCAACGGCTCTCAATTTGGCTAACTGATCCCCTCACTGGTATGGGACCCATAGCTGGAGCTGGGAAACAAGTCAGAACCATATCCAAACATAAGCCCACTCTCCAGTATCAACCTACTATCAATTGTGGGCTACAAGAGGGCCTACACATATTAAATTCTCTATAAAAAAAAAAAAAAAGTAAGGGTTATCTCATTTGTCCTGGTGCTAACTTACTCTCCGTTGGAGAATCTGCTTCTCTTTTTCAGATAGATGTAGACCCTAAGGAGAGAGCCACCCCATCATACCTCAAAAGGGCTCCGGCTGAAACTAAGAAAACTTCGAGAAACAAGCAAGGGGGCTGTTTTTCCTGATGAACCGGACACCAGCACAAGGGGGAAGGAGATCAGCATAGAGAAAAATCAACTCCTACCAAATCAGAGAGCCAGAGCCTCAGAGGCCCCCAACACCTCATCACTGAAGCAGACCAAAAATGAACCCAACATGGCTCAGGGAAATTTTGCGGAAGAGGGGGCGGAAAGAATGTCAGAGTCACATGTTGGGTCATGATATGCAGAGACATTTAGCTTACCCATAACTGTGGGCTAACTCCACAATGCACGACCCGCATACCTCAACAAGGAGGGGCCAAGGGGAGGGGGTAGGTCACGGATGAGCCTAATAATGGTACCAAACTGACTGTATTTGCTGAATACAGAACTGACTAATAAAAAAAAAATAAATAAATAAATAAAAAAAAAAATAATAATTAGCCTTACTCATGCTAAAAAGTAAATTCTAAACATTCCTGTCCATGTGTGTATTCCACTAAAAATTAGAAATACAAACTCAGGGCAATCCTCACTGCCTAACCAATCCCTGATATAAGCGGCAGCATTTTGCATATCTCAAAACAGTATCGCTAGTGAAATCCACATCCACTCCTGCAGGAACAGCACAAGGACAATCATTGATGGATACACAGACTAAGACATGTAATGCCTTTAACATAGATAAATATCCTTCCATTAAAAGAATATTGCTCTGTAATCTGCAGGAATATAGAAGATGGCATGTCATATGGTACAAACCCATATACAAAGACACAAAGACCACTTATTCTAACTTTTATGTGGGAGCTAAAAATGTTGCTCTCATAATGACCAATACTATTAGGAGTGCATAGCAGAATACAGAGTTACTGATACATAGACTTCTGACAATACTAAAGTAGAAGGTATGTGAACAAACTCCTCAAGACAGTCATATTTAGTCACAAGAAAGAATAAAGAGTAAGATTGATTTTGCATATATTTTAATAATTTTTTTTGTCCATTTATATGGGACAAAGAGAGAAGGGGCAATAACAAGACCAACAAGCTATGCTGTGATAATTAGTGGAAACTTACAAGTATCTTAAAAAGCCATAGAGAATAAAATATGCCTTTCAGGAGGAGAGATTTCATTTCCATTTCAACTGATATATAGTTCACCTACTTTCAGCCTAACACTTAGAAAAAATATGAACAAACATTCATGGGAAACAAAATTGTAACAGCTTAAAATGATTATATGCATGAGTGGATGTGCATGTGTGCCTCTGTGTGTACAGATCTCCATCTAATTCCACACTACTTACACTTAGCATGACATTTACCTGGACTTTCTAATGACATTTATACTTAACAATTTATTCTTCACACGCCTCCTACAATGTTAGTCTCCAAAGAAGCTCTTAGTAAATATTAGCCAAGGGTAAGGAATAATGATATATCAAGGAAGCTAATATTGGTTTGACTCTTATCAAATCTTCTTCATTTCTATGTGTAAAAAATTCAGAAACCATGAGCATTCACAATCTGCCTCATGAGCAGTGCTGAAATGATTTTAGTGCTAGGGAATTTGAATAGCATTCTAACTTGTTATGAAACATGATTTACTAAAATGTCTTAACTAGATTTCACTTAGGCAAGACTCCAACCTAACAACTTTAAAAATTACTGAAGGACTGGAGAGATGTTTTAGTGGTTAAGGTGCTTGCCTGCAAAGCCAAAGGACCCAAGTTCAACTCCCCAGACCCACATAAGCCAGATGCACAAGATTCAGCCCATTTTTCAGAGGAACATTTCAAAAATGGATTGGATGTTACCAAGGAGAACTTATGTGGGATTGCTGTCAGGCAGGGTCTAGAGCCAGGCACTGGTGGGAGCAGGAGCAGATTATGCTACAATCTGAGGGAATAGAATGTAAGACACCATAACTAACTATGGGGAAGCACTCATTACACATCCTCTCATGTGAAAGGATGCCAGGTACTAACACAGTTGAGAGCCACAAAACAAGAGAAGTGAGCTTTCACATGCAGGAACTTAGGGGTCCTGGTAAAGAGTGAGACTACTCCAACAGCCATTGAAAGTGATTATTTTAAGCCTGGGAGAAGTTTTCTGGGTGCTGCCCTGATATCAACGTGTCTGACTCACACAACAGTGTTGATGGTATTAGCACTCACCCATGAACACACACAGAAGGAAAATTCAGTCTTCTGGCCTTTTTTTTTTTTTTTTTTTTGCTTTCTATATTTTCTGCTGCTCATTATTAACTGTGGTCTGAAAATATTAAATGTAAAATTCCAGAAATAAGCAATTCATGAATTTTCAATTGCACACCACCATTTTGAGTATAACAATGACCTTTCTTACCATCCTGTTATGGGTATGAATTATCTCTTTGTCTCATGTATTCATATTATATACATTATCTACCTGTCACTCACTCAGGAGCCATTTCAGTTATGACATCAATGGTTTCATATCATAGTAAAGATGTTCAAGTAACTCTGTATTGTTTCAAAGCTATATCATAATACTCATGTCATTAATCCTAGCTCGTCTCATCATGTAGGCATTCATCATCTCACATCATCACAAGAAGAATGGTGTGCATAGTCCCATAAAATATCTTCACAGGGGCTGGAGAGATGGCTTAGTGGTTAAGCGCTTGCCTGTGAAGCCTAAGGACCCCGGTTCAAGGCTCAATTCCCCAGGTCCCACATTAGCCAGATGCACACGGGGGCACACGTGTCTGGAATTTGTTTGCAGTGGCTCGAGGCCCTAGAACACCCATTCTCTATCTACCTATCTGCCACTTTCTCTCTCTGTCTGTCGTTCACAAATAAATAAATAAAAATAAAAATAAATTTAAAAAAATCTTTACAGAGAGGATAATCACATAACTTTCATTATGGTAAACTACTGTCATTATTGTATTTTGTTGTATTATTGTTATTTTAATATTTTACTGTGCCTAACTTTATGAGAGATACTATTAGTGTGGAGAAAAAACAGATCATACAAGGCTGAGTACTACAAATGGTGTTAAGTTTCCCTTTGGGGGGAGTGTACTGGAATATGTAATACCCAGATTGCTGTCATTTGGAGAAAAGGTAAGAAATTCCATTTGGAATAGAACATTGAACTCCATGAATTACCACATAGTAACTATTTATTGCTATAAAATCCTGGAAAGTTATGAGTTACACACTTAAATCTTAAAATCACAAATTATTCATTCAACACATAAATATTGACAACTTATTCTGTACCACAGAATGTACTAAATCTAGACATGCAATAATTAATGGAAGGAATGATTTTCAGCTCTGTGAACCACACATGTGGATATTTAGTGAAACTTTAGGAATTCAAGAAATCACCAAGGAAGGTATGGACTAAAATGTAGAAAGCATTCAAATAATGTTTAGAACATAGGAAATACTATATAATTATTAACTATAAAGCAAGCAAAAGCCAAATTGAGATCACTGCAAAAAAGAAAATTAAAATAAATTGAAATGTGCCCAAGGTATGTATTTTTAAATACACTGTCTGTTATGTAAGGAGCAACTTTGGAGTAGTTGAAGCAGAGAGGTGCTTAAGAGCCCATGCCACCCATTCAGGCAGAAGGTAGATGAGGACGGTTCAGTCCAGAAGTGATTCGATTCATTTTAGTTTGTGACAACAATAAAGAGTGACTTGATAAAGAATTCTATGTAAGGAAATGAAGGAAAGAGAAACAAAGAGCACTGCTATGTTGGAGAAAGCATTAGTTGAAGATCTACTAAGTACTAAGGTACAAAATGAGGTCTTCAAAATCTTTCATATTTTTTCCATGCCAGGTCTCATGCAATCCAGGCTGGTCTTGAACTTACTATGGAGTAAACGATGACCTTCAAATCATTATCCTCCTACCTCCACCTCCCACTTGGTGGGGTGGGCATGTGCCACTACGGCTGGTTTATGTGATGCCTGGGAAGAAACTCAGGGTTTCATGCATGCTAGACAGAGCTGAATCCTGGAAAATATCTTGCCTATTCATGTACAAAATAAGACTCTTGCAAGACCACAGTTTTATTCACAATGTTTTTCTCACCCTACTGTTTTTCAAACAATTTTTGTTCTGAAACTTTTGAATGAATGAGTGAATGAAAGAACATGTTCTATGGAAAATTAGGCAGCTATTTTGATGTGTTGTGGTTTTGTTGCTTAGTTTTACTGTGGCCCCCTCAAGCATTCACCTCTAGCATGGAGTAATTAGTTGACATTACCTGTTGGTTTATCAATAAACAGTAAATTATATTCCTCTCCTATTTGGTTAAGGAAAGAATCATGTAAACTTAAGAAAAATTCTACAATCGAGCCCTTCAGAGCGAAAAAAAAAATCATCACCCAAAAGGCTGGTGAGTATACTGAGTTATTTGACTTCAGGGGGGTAGATGTGGAGAAATTCAGATTTAGTGTCTATTGATATTGAGAATAGAGTGCAGCAGTCCATTATCTCAGCTCTTAAGTGGGTTTAACTCAAGAACTAGAGGGTCAAGCTCTCAGAAGTCACCAGTGCTCCACTGGACCAGAGTCCAGAAATGAATCTTAGGGACAAAATGAATGAGTTTTAAAGATAGAGAGAGAAAGCCTTTTTGGGGGGGGTACTCATTGTAGCAAGGGAGCAAATTTTATTGCATACACAAAACAAAACAAAAGAAAAAGAGCTTTAACATGGAAAACGTCCATTCAAGTGGGAGCCCAAAGGCAGGTTGCCCATTTAAAAGCAAAATAAGTAAAAAAGTACTGCAACAGAGAGGGGTCCTAGCTAGAATGTAGGATGTCCATGATTTTCTTTGTCTTGGCACTTGGAAGTCTTTCTTGCTAAAAGACATAAGTTGATTATTAAAAAGACTGGCCTAATAAGAAGTGAAGTTCTGGTCAAATCATCAACCCTCATAAGGCATCTGTTTCCAATTAGGGAATTGGCCACATTAATGTTTCCATTTTGTAGATATAGAGATAGAAGGAATCTTCAGAAGTGGAAGTCAGTTGCTTGACATCATTTAACAAGGGATACAAGCAAGAACCAAATAATATCTTCAGGTTTCACCTTCCCACCTTTCAGGTTTCTATTCCCCAATATCAACATGAACAGTTTCAGAGCAATCAAGAAAGACCTAGAAAGATCTATCTGCCACTTCACTGACACTCACCAGTCATTTCTCTACAGGTTTGAAAACTAAAAAGAAAAGGTCTGTCCATGAAGACATTCCAGGCATAGTCACAAACAGAATTCAGACCAGGAACTCCTGCCTCATTTGGACAACAGACATGTAGAAGCCTGAAAGAAATACAGCAGTTATTTCCTCAACTAAAATTAAACCTAGAATATTGAGATGGTTCACCCAAAGCCTTAAAGTCTGTGGGCCAATGTCACAGCTCTGGAGGATATAGTGGCCTCCATGTCTTCTTGATGGCAAATGACCACTCTAGTTTAGGAGTTTCTTTGCTACAGAAAGACAGAGGAGAGTGGTTTCATTATTGAACCTAGAAAATGTATTTTAAGAATTTATTTTCGAGGCGGACTTCTGGTTAAGATGGCGGTGTAGGTACCACGCGAAAGCAGCATAGAGGGGAAAAAGCCAAAAAAAAAAAAAAAAAGAAAAGAAAAAACAAATACCCACAGCAAAATACACACTTTTACTAAAAAGTGAGGTGAATAGCAAATTGAAATGGCAGCAGAGAAGTAGGAGAGATCCAGAGCATCCAGAGCCCACACAGACTGGCAGGAGCAGCTCCAGTAGGTCTGTGGGCCGCAGCAGCAGCAGCGGCAGCAGCAGCAGCAGCCAAAAGCCTGACAGGCTTGGCTTGAGCTGCAGGAAAAGCCAGGTGAGGGGATTTTCCACTCACACCAGAACTCTCCACAAATTCAAGAAACATTAAGGGAGAATGGCTGTGAACAGTGGAGGAGCAGATCACAAGGTAGAAAAAACACGTGGAACAGTGGGTGAACTAGAGCAGCATTGGCAGCCTCCCCTTCCCCACCGCCAGTGCCCAGCTCCAGCGAACATAGCGGCAGTCCAGGGACCCAGCCATGCCAACTTGAACCAACAGCAGGGCCCAGGCAGGAGCAGAGGTAACTGGGATTACCCCAGGGAAGGGTATCACCTGCTCACAAGCTCAGTTGGAACCCTCAACAGCTTAGTATCAGGATTAAGGCTGTGGTTGGGGCACCACACACCCTAAGGGACAGTTAGAGGATCTGGTTGTCATAATACCTACTCTTGGATAAATATTCTGAGCTGTCTTTCATTGACAGTGTACATTGTTTAATTGAATTTCAAAATCTATCTGTATTTAGGTCCACTCAGCCTACTTGAATACTCTCATAGCAGGCAAACCCAACACCTAGGGTCACTTTTGTAGATACTCTCAGAGTCTTGAGAGCCACACCTAACACCTTAAGCTCCTACCCTGAAGTTATATAACATCAGACTGACTTATAAATCTAATAATACCCAGCTAACTACAAAATCCAATCATTAAATAATCCAGAATGCAAAAATATATACGTTATAACGCAAGAAACACCAAAAATCAAGACAATATAAATCCACCAAAAAGTATTAATGCCTCAGAAATAACCTATGGTGAGAACGACTTAGAGGAAATGCCTGAGAAATATTTCAAAAGAATGACTGTAAATATGTTCAAAGAAGTCAAAGAAGAAATCAAAGGAAACAAAGGGGAAATCAAAGGAATCAAAGATGACACAGGACACCAATTTAATGAAATAAAGAAGTCAATACAAGACATAAATAAGGAAATATAAATAATGAAGAAAAACCAGTCAGAATTATTAGCAATGAAGAACACAGTTAATGAAATAAAAAACTCTGTAGAAAATCTCACCAGTACAATGGATGAAGGAGAGGACAGAATATCTATGCTAGAAGACCAGGAGGCAGATCTAATACAGTCCAACAAAGAAAAGTATGAATGGGAATTTCAAGATATTCGGCACACTATGAAAAGATCAAACATAAGAATTCAGGGCATAGTAGAAGGAAAAGAATTTCACTCCAAAGGCATAGTAGGCATCTTCAACAAAATCACAGAAGAAAACTTCCCCCAAATTGGGACAGAGGTGCCAATGCAGATACAGGAAGCCTTTAGAACCCCAGCCAGACAAAACCTGGAAAGAACTTCTCCTTGCCATATTATAATCAAACTACCAAACACACAAACCAAAGAAAAAATATTGAAAGCAGTCAGAAAGAAAAATCAAGTTACCTACAAAGGCAAGCCTATCAAGATTACAGCAGATTACTCAACACAAACTGTAAAAACCAGAAGGTTGTGGAGTGATGTATTCCAAGTCCAGAAAGATAACAACTGTCAACCAAGGTTATTTTATCCTACAAAACTATCCATTCAAACAGACAGAGAAATAAGGACATTCCATGACAAAAGCAAGCTAAAGGAGTATTTGAAGACAAAACTAGCTCTATAGAAAATACTTGAAAGAATCCTCCATGCTGAAGAAAAAGAAAAGCACAAATATAAGGAACCATGAAAAAACAAACAATACTCAAATACTAATTAACACAAGAGAGCAAAGGTAAAACCAGAAGAACTACAAAAAAATGGCAGCAATGAATACAAACCTTTCAATATTATCTCTTAATATCAACAGCTTCAATGCTCCAACCAGTAGGCATAGGTTCCTAGACTGGGTAAAAAAGCAGGATCCTTCAATTTGTTGGCTCCAAGAAACCCACCTTTTTACAAAGGATGGACACTATCTTAGGGTGAAAGTTTGGAAAACGGTGTTTCAAGCAAATGGACCTAGAAAACAAGCAGGGGTTGCTATCCTAATATCTGACAAGGTAGACTTCAGTCCAATATTAGTTAAGAAAGATAAGAAAGGTCACTTTATATTGATTAAGGGCACCCTCCAACAGGAGGACATTACAATCCTAAACATATATGCACCTAACATGGGGGCTCCAAAATTCATCAAACAAACATTATTAGAACTAAGGTCACAGATAACACCAAACACAGTGGTAGTGGGTGACTTCAACACCCCACTCTCATCAACTGACAGGTCATCCTGGGAAAAAATAAACAGAGAGGCATCTGGACTAAATGAGGTCACAGAAGTAATGGACCTAACAGACATCTACAGGACATTTCATCCAACTGCTGCAGAATATACATTCATTTCAGTAGCACATGGAACATTCTCTAAAATAGACCATATATTAGGACACAAAACAAATCTTAAAAATACAGGAACATTGAAATAATTCCTTGCATTCTATCTGACCACAATGGAATCAAACTACAAATCAATAGCAAGAAAGGCTATAGAGCATACACAAAATCATGGAAATTAAACAACACACTACTAAATGATAAATAGGTCAATGAAGAAATCAGGAAACTTATGGAGTCAATCGATAATCAGAACACACCATACCAAAATTGCTGGGACAGAATGAAAGCAGTCCTAAGAGGTAAATTTATAGCCTTAAGTGCCTATATTAAGAAATTAGAAAGGTCACAAGTAAATGACCTAATGCTTCACCTTAAAGCCTTGGAAAAAGAAGAAGAAGACAAACTAAAAATCAGTAGATGGGCAGAAATATTAAAATTAGGGCAGAGATTAATGAAATTGAAACCAAAAAAACAATCCAAAGAATCAATGAAACAAAGAGTTGGTTCTTTGAAAGGATAAACAAGATTGATAAACCCTTAGCAAATCTGACCAAAAGAAGGAGAGAAGAGACAGAAATTAATAAAATTAGAGCCAGAGCCTCAGAGGCCCCCAACACCTCATCACTGAAGCAGACCAAAAATGAACCCAACATGGCTCAGGGAATTTTGCAGAAGAGGGGGCAGAAGGAACGTCACAGCCACATGTTTTTTCATGATATGCAGAGACATTTAGGTTACCCAAAACTGGGGGCTAACTCCACAATGCATGACCCATATACCTCAACAAGGAGGGGCCAAGAGGAGGGGGTAGGTCACAGATGAGCCTAATAATGGTACCAAACTGAGTGTATTTGTTGAATACAAAACTAACTAATAAAGAAAAAAAGTGGGCTATGGATCCAAATAGAGAGTTCTCAAAAAAAGACATACGGATGGCACATAAGCATCTAAAAAAATGTTCTACATCCCTAGTCATCAGGGAAATGCAGATTTAAACTACATTGAGATTCCATCTCACTCCTGTCAGATTGGCTACCATCATGAAAACAAATGATCATAAATGCTGGAGGGGATGTGGAAAAAGAGGAACCCTTCTACACTGTTGGTGGGAATGCAGTCTGGTCCAGCCATTGTGGAAATCAGTGTGGAGGTTCCTAAGACAGCTCAAATTTGATCTACCATATGACCCAGCTATAGCATTCCTAGGCATATGTCCTAAGGACTCATCCCATTTCCTTAGAAGTGCATGCTCAACCATGTTTATTGGTGCTCAATTCATAATAGCTAGGAAATAGAACCAGCCTAGATGTCCCTCAACTGATGAGTGGATAATGAAGATGTGGCACATTTATACAATGGAGTTCTACTCAGCACTAAAGAAAAATGAAGTTATGAAATTTACAGGAAAATGGATGGATCTGGAAAGGATTATACTAAGTGAAGTAATCCAGGCCCAGAAAGCCAGGCGCTGCATGTTCTCCCTCATATGTGGATCCTAGCTACAGATGATTGGACTTCTGTGTGAGTAGGAAAAAACTCAGTAGCAGAGGCGAGTAAGTTAAAAAGGAGATATAAACGAAAGAGAAAGGAAGGGAGGAGGGTACTTAATAGGTTGGTATTGTGTATATGTAAGTAGAAGAATAGACTAACGGTGGTGAAAAGGCCCAAAGTCAGGTCACGGGAAGAGATTGAATAAAGGATAGGTGGAGGGAGGGCTAATCAAAATCTAAGAGGATGCAAATAAATCATATGGAATCCTCCAGTTTGGATAATGAAACACTCAGGAGCCATAGATCCTTGTTAGAAAATTTTCAGTGCCAGGGATGGGATACCTCCAGTGAGTTGTTGGCCGGGGAGATACCTGATGCCCCCAAAACATTATAGGCCATTGCTGAGGCCCTTGGTTTCCGACCAGGAATAGATGGTAAGACCCTATTGCTGAAGACTCCACATACTTGGGCTGCAAGGCCACTGAGAAATCCTGCTGGAACTGAGCTGATAACCTCCTCCATGTAGAGCAGCTGAGAGAAAGCTGGAAGAAGCCATTCTACATGTAGTTCAATGTGAGAAAGAGATACCACCAGTGAAGATACTCAACAGTGGACACTGCAAGCTTTATAATTGGCCTGCCAGGCCAAATGAGCCAATGGGTGCAATAGTGGCACGTCTATCATGGTGGAAACCAATTGCCCTCCAATTGGACTGGAGGCCTGCTCCATAGGGGGAATACATCCCTGATACTGAAAACTTAAAACAGGGGTAGTCATGAGCCTTAGGGGGTGTAACATCTGCTGATATCTGGAAAAATGTACATACTATGCTTATCAAACTGCCCAGTAAGCACTTCTCTTAATATTTATACCCTAATATTAACGCTACTCTCAGTTAGAGTAGAGAATCTTCTCTTTTCAAATGGTAGCGACCTTGGAATGACTCAGAAGGTATCATAGTGCTATAAAGAAGTGAATGGAGTACTGAGTAACATCTCGATCACACCTTCCAAGGCTCAGGGTCTAATGCAGAAGAGGTGGCATAAAGAATGTTAGAGCCAAAGGAAGGGTAGACTCCTTACAATGTGCTCCCTCCAGACATAAAATGGCCTGGATATCCATGACCTCATAGGGCCTGACACTATGAACATAAGACCATCATAAGAGGAGGAAAAGATCATGACATCAAAATAAAAGAGAGACTGATTAAGATGGGGAGGGGATATGATGGAGAATGGAATTTCAAAGGGGAACGTTGGGGGAGGGAGGGCATTACCATGGGATATTTTTTATAATCATGGAAAATGATAACAAAAATTGAGAAAACAAAAGAATTTATGTTCTACTGTCTTACAAACTAAATAGGAGTTGTTTTTGGGTAGGGGGGCACAGGGGTTTTGAGGTAGGGTCACACTCTAGCTCAGGCTGACCTGGCATTCACTATGTAGTCTCAGGGTGGCCTGAAACTCACAGCAATCCTTCTAACTATGCGTCCCAAGTGTTGGGATTAAAAGTGTGTGCCACCATGGAGAACATGTAATATAGCCATTCTTACTTTTTTTCATTCTCTATTAAATCTGTCCCATGAGCTGTCCTTATTTTTCATTTTTTGATAACTCAATCCAACCCTTCCTACACATATTCACAGCCTTCCAGACATACATTTGCATGAACATCATTGCCTGAATCATATATAGTGTAGATGGGAAATAGTTCAGGAAGCTAACTGTAATTTTGACAATGAGATTATTCTTAACCCTTGTGTGTCATGAAAACCTTTGTTAATTTGGTGATCCCCTTCCCCAAAATATAATTTCAAAAATATTACAAAATATGTTCTTTGAAATTAAATTCAAAATTTTAAGGAAAAATCATGGTACAATGATTCATATGGTTAATTATTATATACACATTAAGAAAAATGATGTAACAATTTGAAAACTAACATCATTTTAAGTGACATGATATGAAACAATTAGAAAAAGAGAGAGACAGAGAAAACTATTATCTCTGAAGAAATGAAATTGCTAGTGATGGTAAAGTTTTTTAATTAATTTTTTGGTCTACATTCACAAATGAAGGAAATACTAAATTCTGTTAGTAATTAATAAATATAAATATTAAAATTTCCCTATCCAGGACCTGGTACTGCTTATGTTTAGGTTAAGAGTCCCTGATTTTGAGTTACAGTGCTGGAATCCCCTTAATACATATACATCACTGACTCTCCCAGTATTCAAATATGATAGTCTCATTTAATTTGAAAATAAGAGCAATCTAATGCCCTATTACATAACAGCCTAAACCAATTTGTACAAGAACAACAAATTACTTCTGGTGGAAAGAATTAGGCACTCAAGAGGTTCAAGTGAGTCGAAGTTAACTGTTCGTATAAGACGTGGTAAGCAGGCTTCAGGGACAACAGGGCCATCATCAAAGCAGCTGTGAATCCCTGCATTAGACTACTACAAGGTCAGGGCATTTGAAATTCCCATGTAGAAGATGGAAGGGTGATCATTGGACCCCTATCTGAGTTTCTAGCCACTTCCACCCTCCTGTGCTGCAATTCCAGCTGTATATCATGCTGTTTCAGGCCTTCAAAGATGCTAAGATATATGGGAAGTAGATAGTTAACACTCTGGTGATCTAGCAGATTATAATTTTCAAACCCCTATACATAACCCCTCACCCATGCTCCTGTTGGTAACCCAAGTTAGACTCATTGGCTCACAAAGCTACTCAGGGGGGAGCATTTCTTTGGTCAGTTGTCTGTGTACCTTGGGTTTGAGAAATTTTTTGGTCTATTTTCTGTGCATCTTGGGTGGGAGTACTTCTTTAGTCTACTTTCTGTGCCCTTGGGAGGGGATATTTCTTTGGTCTGTTGTCTGTGCACTTTCAGGAGTAAACAGACATTTGTCCATACCTACCAGGAAAGGTTACACAACACCAAGTTAGAGTGTAAATTTTAGACAAAATTCTATAAATACCAAATATATTAAGCAAAAATTCATGTGAAATCAATTCCAAATAGTTAATAGTATCTATTGTTTAAGCTTGGAAAAGGTGTCACATTTCTGCCTTAGCAGGTACATTACTTACCGCTCTACAGGAGGTTTCATTTGAAGTAGTTAATAACATTTCTGAGGTAGGAAATCATGAATTTTACAGTTACTATCAGACATTGAAGGAAAAGCCATAGAGCCTAAAGGATCAAATATTGGGTGCCATTTTTGAGAATAATGGTTTATGGCTCTTCAAGTCCTTATGTTTTGTCCATGCATAAGTGCAAAATATTGATAAAATGGCTTAGGCTAGTCACATCTCTGGGACAGCTTTCTTGTTATCTAATTAGTCAAATAACAGTTCTACCAGTGACCATGCTAAATAACAAGCCACTAATCTCACAGAGTAATTATGCTAATTATGAAATTATTATTATGAAATTATGCTAAATTGAAACCCCTCAGATGTTGATTGAAATATGGAGAGGGAAAGGGCTTTTAGTATCCACCTTTGGAATTATCCTTTCTCATTTGATGCCAGCACCACCTTTTGAATGTGGATTCTTGATGAGAGAAATTGGACTGTCCTAGAATAGGAGCTCAGACTAACTAGCACATGCATAATTTTGTACATTATGCAACTGAAAATTAATTATTATAGACACTGCAACAGTCCTCCATTCAGTATGCATACAGCTAGTCCAAAAATTTTTAAGTTCTATCCTCAAGTATTTCTGGATGTCTTACTTTATGCTCATATGTCTCCAAACCAGCAAGTTATCACTTGTTACCTCCACTACCCATTCCTGGGTTTTCTCATATAACCTGTCATTATTCCCTATTCTGTCTCTTCTATATGACAACTATGGCTTTTAAAACACAGGATTAAATTTCAGGATTGAAATGAAATCTTGCTTTATTAACAAATTACCTTTTTATTGATATTCTAAATTTGTCTTCTTTAATAAGACTGCAGATATGTCAAAAAAGTTAGCTATTTATTTATTGCTTTAGTTGTATCTTTTTGGTTACTTCCAAGCAAGTACAGTGACAAGTCACAGTAATTCCAGTTTTTATGCAAAAGTCTAAACATATTTTCTTCTGTTCAAGGGAACATAAAAATGACCTAATTCTATAGGAACCTCAGAATATTTGCTAGTAGTACTCATCAGTTATTATGTCTAATTGTAGCTAATTTTATTCTTGGGGACAACCTATCTTTCCATAGTATTTGCAACAATTGATTAAAATCTGTTACTTGTGTTAATAGGCCTGCAATTATTTGATACTATGCTTCCTCACAGAGAAAATTCAGGAATGGACAAAGTCTAAATAAAGTATGCATTTTGCAACAGGAGCTATGATAATTGCCAGGAGGCAGCCTGCTTATCAGTTGAGAGAGGTTTTCATCCTTCATTAACATGTTGGACATCAGAGAAAGTGGACCCCAAGGCAATGTTCTCTGAATCTGCCATTATCTCTATTTCCAGACACCTGGCCTGACCTATTTTTTATCTACATTCACAGAAAAATGTGGCTTTTCACATACAGGCTTTCTAAACAACCAGCTAGCTATGAATCTATATCCCCAGAGCTCCATGCAGAGCAGGCTGATTAAAATTTGGACAAGTGTATACACCAGTAAAGTATCCATTTGAAATGTTCCGGACTAAGTATTTTAGAAGCAGAGAAAATTAATATTCCAAACTGTTAACCTGTGAATTTTCCATTCTGTGGTGCCTGCCTCCATGTGCTGACTGGGCTGGTTATCTTTACTGAATTCAGACATCACTGAGAGCTGTCCACATATCCTGCTGTACTATGTATATCTGCTGTGCATCAGGTCAAGCTCTCAACTGACACTATCCTGCCCACAGAAAGCCTGGGAACAATGTCTTAAAACTTAAGCTGAAGGACCCAGGTTCAATTCCCCAGTACCCTCATAAGCCAGGTGCACATGGTAGTGCATACATGTGCAGTTGGTTTGCAGAGCACCCATCCTTTTACTCTATCTGCCTTTCTTTCTTTCTCATAAATAAATAAATGAAATATTAAAAAGAAGGCAAAAAAATTAAGAAAAAAAAGAAGAAAAAACTTCAGGAATGAAGTAAGAACTATTTGTTTTCTGACTGGCCATGATTCAGGGGACCAAAACTTCTATTGAAACCAGTCAATTTGATTTTCCCTTAGGGTTTGTGAGACCATGTTTTCAGGAGGTACAAGTCCTTGTGATCTCTGCTTTATCTCTGAGCTCATGAAGAGTAGTATTCTTGCTCTCAAGTTACAAGTGGAATTCACTAAAGGTGAAAATGCACAGTCTGCACACTTACAACAAGAGGCATGACTGCTTTATCTTTTCATCCCATCCTGATTATGACTCAAAACAAATATTCACTGTGATCAACTACTGTGGAGCAATAGCAAGACGATATAGCTGTTTGAGTCCTATGCCAATAGTTTTCAGGGGCTGTATTAATGCCCAGTGCTTATCATGAGCACTTTCATGTGCCATTTTCACATATAAACTGTCTGCCTCATACTGCCATTTAATCCTTACACAGCCATGTGCTGCTTCTATTCATCCCAATGAGTGCTGTTATACTCCCCATCTTACAAATGTGCACCAAGAAAGGGTAGAGTTAACTTGACTAAGGTCCCATGTGAAGCAAGAAGCAGCCCCTAGACAAAAACTGGAAAAGCAGTCAGGTGTCTGAAGAGGACACACTTGGGTATGACCTGTGTTTCTTTGAATGAAACATATCTAGAAAAACCTAGCTGTCAATCAGCTCAACCAAGAATAACATTTGTTGTTGCTGTTTAACTAAACTTTGTCCCAAATAAACAAATACAGACGGACTGTGATTACACACCCCTCATTGACATATCTCTGAAATCCTTGTTAAACATGCTAATTTTCTATATTGTCGTCATCATTGGAGTTGATGTTACCACTTCCCACCCTGTCAGGAATGGCAAAATGCCATATGTGAAAATAAAGTAAACCATATTTAGATCAAAGTAAAGCTACTAATCAGCTTAACCACAGACATTTAAAAATCATCTTCAGTCTTACATAAACCTATTTCAGAACTACTGATTTAATGGTAAAATCAGAAATTCTATACAAACTGAAAACAGAAATTATGCTTATTAAAATACTATTCTGTCTATATTATCATAGATGCAAGTATATGCACATTCACATAAATTATATATTTGTACATATAGACTTCAATTTTCAGAACTACTCAATTTCACTTCCTGGTTAATAATTTAGTACTTATTAAATTTCAATATTCTCATGAAGATACCTTATCCTGTCAAATATGATAAAGAAAAAATGAAAGCATTCTAAAATTACAAAGTGTGTATTTTCTAATCAAATTTTGTTTCCTATTTTAGAAATAATTTTGCAAAGGCATATATATTTATTTCTGTGAGATAAAAAATAGAGGACAAAGCTTTCTAAGTTTATCAAAGAAAACCTTTAATTAGAATCCTTGGCTCTTGCTTAAAATGCATTCTCCATCTTATTTCAGCTTGACAGCAGGCAAGAATCTTTCTCTTCAATTTTAGGTCAAAGCTTGAATAAAAAGTACATTGGAAAAAAAATTAGCTGTGGTTTCTGCTCACCTGGTTTCCTTCTGCCCATAAAATGAGCCTATGCAAAATATTTGAAATTTATCTCAAACTCACATAACTTTCTATATTTTTCACTGAGTATATCAGAGGACTAAACCCCAAGAGCCATTGGTGCAGGCTGAGAAGATCCAGAGAAACCTTCATAGGTCAGTGGGTTAGTGGTCAGGCAGGAGGTTATATGTATGCTAATAAAGGTTTGTCCTGAGCTCAAAATGTTGACCCTGTTGGTGATAGATAGTGCATGAGACTTGAATTCTGAAACTTAGGACAGTTTCTGAGAGTTTTCTACCTTCAGTGAAGGATGAAAGACCTGAAGTCCACCTAGACCTGTGGATTCAGTTCTCAAAAGTGACTGGTCTGAAAAATGGATATCCCCAAGGCTAGAAACACATTGGCCAAGAAAACTGTAGTTGGAAAGGCTAGGCACTTCTCTGAGGATGTGATATTGGAAGTGGTGATGTTGATTCAGACATTCTGGTTGGCAATGGTTAAAAATCTACCAACAGAGAGGGACACTATGTCCTACTTGGAGTTATTGCGTCCATAGTTCTATTTTTCTCTTGTGCAGTATTAACCATGTGTCTCCTTGATTTCAGCTTTTCAGAACCTAGGCTGACCCTTAACAACTTACAAGATCTGGATAAGAGTAGAAATGAACATCTATATACATGTAGCTGTATATACAAAATTTACAAATTAATTTAACAAACTAATGTTGATGTCCTCCTGCCAACAAAAATATATTCCTTTATACCAGAAAGCTTCAAATTACATGAAAAGTTATACCTTTCACCAGAATGAAGTCGAAGTATACAGGAAAAATGACTAAATTTTTTGACCATCATTACATATCCTGGATAGTCTAAGAGTCTGGTAGTGTTAGGACAATGAATAAAAATAAAAATATATAGATAGACAACTACATATTCCATATGACTAATTTATGCAACCTTACTAACTGTGCTACATTATTTAATTGAGAATTTTACATGAGCTATATTCTGGAGATCAAAGTGAGCTGAAGGACTGAAAGGATTAAAGATCACCACAGTAGAAGATATTTTCATCAAAGATATAAGTTAAGTGTGAAAATAAAAGTAACTGCTAACAATTTCAAAAGTTTTCTTCCAAAATACCTACCAAATATAAAGGTGTATAAAGTATATCAAAATATTAAATAATGTTTTAGATAAAGAGCACACTATGATTTTCTAGAATTAGTTTCAGATAAATAAAACTATTATTGTTTAATTATTCAACCCAATATTATCAAGCTTTATGTATTTTGGGTATATATGTTTTTATATACTTACAGTGCATATATGTGTAGAGTATACATTCACTTGTGCCTTTATATCAAATTGGGATTTATGCTGAAACTTGGTCACAAAAAGAAAATCTGTTCAAGCTCCTGATATAAAATAGTGTATTTGTAGAGATGTTTCACACATCTTCCTACAAGCCTTCTATTCTTCCTGGAGTTCAAATCACACGTAATGCAATGGAAATGCTATGGAACATTTATTGATACAATATTCATACAATTGATATTAGCTGTTTAGGAATAATGATAAGAAAAAATATGCATATGTCAGTAGAAATGATGTAATTTTTCAAATATTCTTAATCCTCAGTTAATTGTGACCTCTGATATAGAAACTATATGGATATGGAAGGCTGAGAGTTCACAAAAAGGGAAACTTAAAAGTCATATTAATATTTAATTCTGGATTATTCCTTACCAACATGTGCAAATTCTGAGAACAAATTCCTGTATGCCTTTTTGTCTGCTGACCAGAACAACCCAGAAGATGGATGCACTCATGGTCCTATTGGAAATGTTCTTTGTTATGCAAGAACATGCTGTGTGAATATTGATTAAACACTCTTAGTGAATTAATGTACTTTTTTTTCTAGGTAGTGTCTCACTCTAGATCAGGCTAACCTGGAGTTCACCATGTTGTGATAGGTGATCCACCTATCTCTGCCTCTCATGTGCTGGGATTAAAGGCATGCACCACCATACCAGGCTTCTTAATGTAAATTTTTGATAAAGGTGATTACTTCTAATTTCTACCTCTCTCGTTCTGTCCATCTTTGAAGCATATCTGATTTAGTATTAACAGAGGACTATACAAGGCATTTCCCAGCCTGTGGACCCCCATTGCTTCAAATTTGGTTGCAGAAATATGTATAAGTGTTTTCTTAGACATCAATGCTCCTCATAATAGCTAGTGTTTTGGATTTTGTGTTGAGTTCATACAGCATGTGTGTTAAAATCTGAGTGCAGAAGTAGTTTTATCATCTGCAATGGATTGATCATTAGGTGTGACTATGAAATGAAGATCTATCATGAATGCTAGAGACAGAGTCCCAAAAGCAAGTTACCAGTTATGACTTTCAGCTTTGCAGTGGAATCTCTGTTTGTTTAACACAGTGTGGAAGACAAGACTCCTAAAAAACACATGCCTGTCTTTTGTTTTACCACTGCATACTTTTCTTATGGCCATGAGTTCTCTAGGCCAAAGGGGAGTGCTTTTTTTCTCCTATTTTCCTTGCTGGTGTTTTAAAAGCACTTGTCTTTCTACTTTGAAACACTTTTACTTGACCTTTTCCTGACTACTTCTTCCTAAATCAGGCCAGATAACAGTTGACAGTACGTCTGGTCTAGTGTATATAAGATACACTTTTCAGCTCCTATGCCTCCTTCCACCATGGAATCAGCCATACTAGGCTGTAATTTTATGCCTGCACATAAGAAGACCATTCTGATTATGAACATGTAGGAGCTAGCTAGTCTTCTTGGATATTTTCATCCCTCCATCTCTACATTTCACATGGATGTCCATGTTGCAAAAGAGCTCTCAGATAAAAGAGTAAGATGGCAAAGAAACAAAGGTATTGAACTCCATCAGACTGTCAGCTGTTTCTAGTTCCTGTTGTATTCATATGCTTACTATGGAATATCCACCTTTGGCATGATCAAATTATAGCTGTGGAGTGTCCATATTCAACATGCCCTCCATGTGCCATTGATAAATATGCTCCTTAGCATACAAATTTTTCTCCAAAAAAAAAAGCCTTACTGGAGAGCATTGAGTCTGGCTCACTCCTTAAGACTCAGTTTCTTCCTTTTGTCATCACATATGTGAAATGAAAGCTAATGCCAGCCGTGAAAGCAGTTTTCCAAAAAGGGTAGCAAGCACTCAGATTTGTGTTGTAAAATTCATTCCTTCTCTTCCAAAATTTAATCAGAAATGGTTAAATTAAGGAGCAAGAACAGTATTGCTTAAAAAAAATTGGAATTTGCACTTTGATTACCCTGCCATGCTTTACTGGAAATATTCCCTGTAGTGCCTTGTTTCTGGTTAGGTCTAGACAGGAATGAATTTAACTCTACTGTTAGTGATTGTTAGTGATAACATTCTGATTCCTTCATTTCTGATTCTACATAACTGGTAAGGGAGAGAAAGGAGTGTTGAATACGAGATTGTTTGCTTACTAGAATAGGAATGTCATTTCTCTCCCTAAACAGTTTTCAAACCTGCTTTGTAAAATTTCCTTTTGATATGGGGTCTGGTGTCACACAAGTAACACCATCACCTCACAGAATGTGAGGCAAAGTTTTATTGGGTAGAAAGAAAGACAAAGAAGAAAGCTGGTGCACTAGGTCTGCATCCCAGCCTTTGGGATCTCAGGATGCAGCCCTGAACCATTTGGAGTGTCAGCTTTTATTGGAAATAGCATCATGATGTTTATAGTAAAAACAGAAAACAAAAAACAGGCTGGGAGTTAAACCATAAATCAGTTACAGGAAGCACCTGTGAGTGTGAGGTAGGCCTGAGACCAGGAGTCTGCCAATGCCTAGCTTATCTACTCTTAAGGATTTTGCTCAACAATGCAGGCCTGGGATAATGCTATTCAGACCATCACAGCCTCCTGTTTATCTACCATCCCCATCTGCTTAAACAAGTGTTTCATTCCATTCTTTTATGAGCTATTACAAGGAAGTGACTTCTCTTTTTCTCTAAGCTAGGTATAAAGAAATGTAGAGCAACGTAACATTTTGCTCACTTTACATTTCCCCCTCTGACATGGCATTGAGTTAAATCTTTGACTTGTGAGGGATAACATCTAGGGTTTGTTTAGTTTCAGATAGGAGGGTATATTGTGTCCATAACACCATAAGCTTAACAGAACTAATTTTATTTTTAACATATCTGACCAAAGTATTAATAATGCAGGGTCCTGTGGTGAGGCCTAGCCATACTAATAAATGTGGGCCAGTGACTACAGAAATAAGAGTTGTTAACCATAGAGACCAATTATAGACTGAAACCAATTATTAGTGGCTTGTCTCTGAAGTTTTCTTTCTTTCTTTCTTTTTTTTTTTTTTTTTTTTGAGTTTTTTCTTTCTAAGTACAGCCAGTGTATTTTGGATTATTTCTGACTGATTGATAGGTATAAAAGCAACAAGTTTTACCTAAAGTTATACATAGGCCCCCTTGTTTTATAAAAAGTAAGTCTATTGTTTTAAATTTTGCCCCTCCATTTTCATGGGCTTTGGAGTGGTTAGGATAACTTAGTGGAGGCCCTTCCAATGTCCCAATAAGGTGTCTCTTGATCTAAACTCTGTTGCTGGTCTGAAACAGAGGGGGGCAAACAGAGTGTGTCTGAAAAGCAGCCTTGACTGCCAGAACAATGGACTCCTGGGATCTTTGTAAGACTTGGAGAGAAAGAAGTCTTTCATTAGTAAAGTCAGTTATCTGTTCAAGACCCATCCGAGGCAGGATGGGTGGTGTTTTCACATGTAATTTTAAATGGAGTAATTACTTTTACATAAAGGGTACACCTGGCCCTTAACAGTTTGAAGAGAAGGAGTCCCACCTATCCTTCACTGGTCTCTAGTGTTAATTTAGTTAAAGTCTGTTTCAAGGTCTGATTCATCCTTTCCTCCTGTCCTGAACTTTGAGGATGATAGGCCCAATGTAATTTTCAATTAATCCCCAATGTCTTGAACAATTCCCTAGTGATTTTTGACACATAGGCAGGCCCATTATCTTATCTTATCCTGAGGAGCAACCCATAACAGAGAATTATCTCCTCTAACAATTTCTTAGTCACTATCTGGGCTGTCTTAGAGGTGGTCAGGGAAGCCTCCACCCATCCTGAACAGGTATCAACATAAAACAACTAAATATTTATATCCATACTAATCTGTTTAGCTCTTTGAAATCAACTTCCCAATATCTACTTGGTTCTGTCCCCCTGCTCTCTCACCTCCATTGGTGGTATCTTACCAGAGGAGGCATTTGTCTGTTGGCAGGCCTGTAGGCAGGTGGTGATATCCTTGATGACTGAATCCACACCTGGGAAGAAAAACTCTTTCCTTATTAGCTTGGTCAGCTTGTTGTTTCCTCAGGGAGTTGCTTCATGTAGTTGCTTAGCCAGTCTCTGCTCTAGAGTTTGGAGCAGCAAGAGTCATCCATTCTCCAGCTGATATTATCTTTGTGGGGTCTGTTCCTTTATCAGATGAAAGGTGATCTGTAAGTCCTGTTCCATGTATGTTAGTTGCTCAGGAAGAGTAGGTGCAGGGAGGGTGACCAGACAAACTGATGGATGCTGAGAGGCAGCACTCTTTGCTGCTATGTCTGCCAGTCTGTTCATTCTTACTTCTGTGTTCTCCCCTTTCTGATGACCTGGACAATGGATTATAGCCACTTTAGCAGGCACCCAAATGGCAGCCAATAACTCCAGAATTTCATGTTTTTTATTTCTTTTCATTTATTTCTTTATTTATTAATTTACATAAGAACAACAGACAGAGAGAGAAAGAGAGACAGAGAGGGAGAGAGAGAGGGGGGTGCACCAGGGCCTCCAAGCACTGCAAACAAACTCCAGAGGCATGTGCCTCCTTGTGCAGCTGGCTAAGGTGGATCCTGGGGAATCAAGCCTTGAACTGGGGTCCTTAGGCTTCACAGGCAAGTGCTTAACTGCTAAGCCATTTGTCTAGCCCCAGAATTTCATTCTTTTATTTTTAATGTCTTTGCCTTCTGCTGTTAATAGCCCTCACTCCTAGTAGATGACCCCATGTACATGTGCCATGGCAAAGGTATAACAGGTGTCTGTGTAGACATTCACTGTCTTGTCTTTTCCTAATATCAGAGCCTTGGTCAGTGCTATCAGTTCAGCTTTCTAAGCTGATATACCCTGAGGTAGGGCCTCAAGCCACAGGCTTTCTTCCAAAGTCACCATGACCACCCCTGTATACCTGATTCCATTCTTGACAAAGCTGCTGCCATCACAATACATCACCAGATCAGGGTCTGGCCAAGCCATGCCTGTCAGGTCTTGATGGAGTCCATGGAAGGCAGAGATGATCTCTAAGCAGTCATGTAGAGGGGTTGATGTCTCATCAGTTTCTGGCAGCAGGGAGACTAGGTTCAAAGCCTTGGTTTGGCAAAACTGTAACCTTGGCTGATCTAAGAAAAAGGCCTGATATTGGCTTATGTGAAAGCTGGAGAACCATCGGTCTGGGTGGCTCTTTAAAAGAGTCTCTATCAGATGTGGAGCCATAATTGATAATGTCTGGCCCAAGGTTTATTTGTCAGCGTCCTCTGTCAGAATAGCAGCAGCTGCTGCAATAGTATGGAGACAAGAGTGCCAACCAGTGACTACTAGGTCTAGCTTCTTAGACTGGGCAATGCCATGGCCCCAGTCATTGAGTTAGGATGCTCCTGGCTGTACCCTTATTTTCATTCACGTACAAATGGAAGGGTTTGGTTAAGTCTAGAAGTGCCAGGGCAGGGACTGATGTCAAAGCTGATTTTAGTTTTTGGAATGTTTGTTTATCATTTTCAGTCCAATTAAACTCTTATTTTTTTCTGGTCCTCTAGTGGCCTCATACAGAGGCTTGACTAATTCAGCAAACCTTGGGATCCAAATTCTGCAATACCCTACAGCTCTGAGGAATTCTCGGATCTGTCTCTTAGAGGGGTCTTGAATGATGGCCTGAATCCTAGAGGCCTACATACAGCATACTCTTATCTTCTTGGAGTTTGTATCCCAAGTATGTTGCCTTACACACACACAGTTGAGCCTACCTGGCTGATACACAATAGCCCAGATGTTGTAAGTTGTCCAGGAGACACTCTGTGGCAGAGAGGCATTCCTCATCCATGATTGTAGGAGAGTTGCCTCAGGTGTTTCCTTGAGAAGGGCCTACAAGTCTCTATGAAGAGCCTCATAAAGAGGGTGAGGGAAGCTTTAAAGGCCTGTGGAAGCCTAGTCCCGATTAGGTGCTGGTGCCTTGTTCAAGATCTTCAGTGGTGTTGGGATCCCAGTATGGTATGGAAGAGTTGCTGTCAGTCTTCCCATGTGAGCTGATGGATATAGAAGACTGTCTTGAGAAGGGAGATCAGAGAACCTGCATTAAATCAAATTTAGGTTTAGCAATAATAATGGGGGTGCTGGGGAATCAAACCTAGGTGTGTAGGCTTCCCAGATAAGCATCTTAATCATTAGGTCATCATTTACTTGATGCACTTTTTTTTCAATTATTTATTTATTTGACAGAGAAACATGGAGAGAGAGAGAGAGAGAAAAGAGAAGAGAGAATGGGTGTGCCAGGGCCTCCAGCCACTGCAGAGGAACTCCAGATGCATGCACCCCCTTGTATATCTGGCTAACATGGATCCTGGGGAATCAAACCTGGGTCCTTTGGCTTTGCAGCCAAATGCCTTAACCACTAAGCAATCTTTACAGCCCTTGATGCCATTTTTTATTATTTGTTTATATCCTGTCATACATTTTAGGTGAGTCTGATGTTTGCCTTATGTAAGGAGTTTGTAACTTGATCTAGTACCTTGCTCCAGTTTGCCTGTTTATTTATTTATTTTTATTTTTTTGCCTACTGAGAAATTTCATCTAACAGATGTGACTTTAGTTGTTCAAAAGAGAAGAACTGTAAAGTGAAACAAAGTTATATGCCATTTGGCATTCTCTTTTTCTTGTCAGAAACAATTGGTCCTGTTGTCTCTGAAAAGAGTCAGGGGGGACCCATGCCTTAAACTTGCATGGGCTCTGAGATAAAGGGGGCATCCTCCCTTTTTCCAGTGTCCAGCTTCCATGACTTTTAAGTAGCATATAACAGGAAGCAAGAGCAAAAGGAAATGACAGAGCAGAGAGCTAAGCATCCTGACATTCCTTGTCTTACTCTGAAGTTGTTTGTTTTTACCTAGGAAATTTATTTTACCCATTTGTAATACATAAGGTGATAGGGCCTTGTCTATGTCTAACCTGGTTAGACTTCCAAAGAATATGAATTACATCTGGGCTTATGACCTTGTGACCCACCTAGCCTAGGACATCACCTATGTCTAATGTAACCTGGATTTACATTAGGTCTATGTCCCTATATAAAACTTTTAAAGCGTTGAAAAATGTTTAACTTCAGGCATGGTGTTTAGATTGAGCCTTAAAATTAGCTTTCTGTTCCTTCTAAAAGGAGTTTCTTGTAAAAGGAAATCTTCATCCACATACTTTAACATTCTCATCTAAGTTCCACCCAAAAAGCATTTTTAACAAGCATTCTATGTCCAACATTGAAAAATGCCTTCCAATTCCTTCAATAATCTCATCTCAACCCATAATTAACAATCTTTCTTATAAGACTATTATGAAAAACTACACCAAACTGATTAATCATATTACCCACTGATAAAGAAGAAAGTAGTCTGGTTTCAAAGAGTTAACCATTTTGCTATTGGAAATTTGTAGAGAAAAAACCTTCCTTAGTATTTAGGTCACCAAATATCCCTACCTGACAAACAGACTTACTTAATAATACCAATGTATATACCTTCAGATTTTATATAACCCATTGATTTGAGATAGCTCCTATTAATAAACTCCACAAAATACACTTTCTATGAATATAAGGCAAAACATGACAACCATTTTGGGGATCATCATTATCAATACCTTTATAACACATTTGGAAATGCTTTTATTAGGGGTAACTAAGGCAAATTTTTGTATCTATCTTGAGGCAGGCTGCCTATTCTTTTAAAATACCTGGCAAATTATAAGTCACCACCTCAGAGAGAATTTTGTTGTTTTTAATAATCCTCTACCTAAGTTGAAATTGACCTAGAACATAAACTCAGTAATTATATTTAGGAGATCATGTAACAAAATATGGTTTTGTTTACATAAAATTTTAGCTCACAATAGGCTTTAGTTAAATCTGACTATTAAATATTAAAGACAAAAAACCAAAAAAACCTTGAAATAAATCAAATATCAACAATAGCTTTAGGAGAGACACGTTGGACTATTTGGATTAATAAAGAAACCAAAAGGAAGCCAGGTGTGGTACCGCACCCCTTTAATCCCAGCACAGAGGGGGCAGAGGTAAGAGGATTGCCATGAGTTCAAGGCCAGCCTGAGACTACATAATGAATTCCAGCTCAGCCTGAGCTAGAGTGAGACTCTACCTCAAAAAACAAAAAAAAAAAATAAAGAAACCAAAAACAATCTATAAACAATGACTTATTTGTTTAAAGCCCAAACAAAAGAGGAAATACCAGGCACTGTTCAAATTAAAATTATATACTTATTTTTATCAATCAATTTAAAAGTCACAAGGTTTAAAATGTGGAGTTAGGCTTTCACATTAGAATGTTGAATTGGAGATCATCCTGTCTCAGCTTTCCAAGTAGCTAGGATAATAGGCCTAGCTCATTTTATTGTTTATCTTTTTTTTTTTGAAGGTCCTTAAGGTGCTTTTAAACAGTTTTAAACAAGATTTTTCAACAGAATATTTCTGACCCATATCTTTTTTAACTTTATTTATTTATTTATTTAGCAGAGACAGAAGGAGAGAGAGAGAGAAATAGAATGGGTGTTCCAGGGCCTCTAGCCACTGCAAATGAACTCCAGATGTGTGTGCCCCTTATGCATATGGCTAATGTGGGTCCTAGGAAATCTAACCTGGGTCCATTGGATTTGCAGGCAAGTGCTTTAACCACTAAACCTTCCCTCCAGCCTTCTGCCCCATATCTTTAAAGATGACAGCAAGACAAACTAACACAACACCAAACACAAACATGCTAGCAATAATGGCTCTCCTGACACTGCTTTGCGGCTGCCAAACAGAAACTGAACCAGAAACAGATGCACTGAAACTGAACCACAAACAGACCTCCATTCTAAATCTCTGAACAGAGCCAGAGAGTGTCAAGGGAAGCCCCTTGAAACCTCAACCAGGGGAAATAATGCTGCATCCAGCTTCCCTCTTGGACTCACAAAAGTGTGCAAAACCAGAAAACCAGAAAAACTAGAAAAAAAGGAAAACCAAAACAAAGAGTGGAAAAAGCACCTCTGGAGGTTTGGATGTTTCTTGCCCAAAAAAGGAGGGGGCTGGCAATCCCAGGCAAATGTTCCCTGTCAATGGCTTGCTACCAACTCCAAAACCAGGAACATGCAGATAGATGAAGATATGGTTCTCAGGCTGAGATTAGGGGTACTTCTCCAGTTCTATTACTTCAGAGTCATGGAGGGAGGTCTTGAAATGTGGATCCAGGGCAAGACCCCAGGATATTATGGGGTCTTGTGTTTCACAAGTAAGACCATTGACTCACAGAATGTGAGGCAAAGTTTTATTGGGTAAAAAGAAAGAAAATGAAGAAAGATGGTGCACCAGGTCTGCTCCCCAGAGTTCAGGATCTCAGGATGCAGCCCTGAATTATTTGGAGTGTCAGCTCTTATTGGAAATAACCACATGATGTTTATAGAGAACAACAACAACAACAACAAATCATAATGGGAGTTAAGCCATAAATCAGCTACAGGAAGTGCCTAGGGGGTGTTAGGTAGGCCTGAGACCAGGAGTCTGCCAATGCCCAGCTTATCTACCCTTAAGGATTTTGCTCAATAATGCAGTCCCGGGGTAATGCTATTCAGACCAGCACAGCTCTCTGTTTATCTACCATCCCAATCTACTTAAACAAGTGTTTCATTCCATTCTTTTATGACCCCCTACAAGGAAGTGACTTCTATTTTTCTCTAAGCTAGGTATAAAGAAATGTATAGAAAAATAAGATTTTGCTCACTTTACACTTTCTGTGTCCTTTAATGTTGACTTCAACTCTGTAATTTTTCCATGATCATCATTTAGAAAGTCCAAGCTAATTTGATTCCATTTATGGTGTCAGTGTTGTGAAGCTGTAGGTTTCCTTTAGAAAGACAACACCTGGTGAGCACAGTTCATTGTTCTGATTCATTTCTGAAAGAAAGTTTCCCAGGAAGATGCCTAGGACAAAGAGTCACCAAGTAGTCTTATGGGGTTGCTATAGACATTGTTAAAATGTTGCTAATGTCCCATATGGCTGCTGCATTGATACTCAATCTTGGGGGCGGGGGGAACACTTGGTATTTTGTAAGGCCCTGCAGATCTGGCCTAGCATGGACAAAGGGCTTCAGTGTTACTCTGCTCCACCACCTCAGTAACTTTACTTGGTTCTAAGTGAGCCATAGTGCCCTCTCAGCATCTCAATGTTGGCAGTCTCCTAACTGGTCAGGGTGACAATCTGCCTCATCAGATTCTCCTATGTGTTTGCTTTAAGGACACATATTTTGGCTGCTTTATATTCTTTTTGTTTTGACATGGTCTTGAATTCACTCTTATTATACTCTGGATAGATTTAATAAAACTTCAAATGTGAAATGGCATCATTATTGCATATCCATAGAATAAATTGGGTCAGGATCATGCACCCATCTCAACCAACAACAAAACCCATCCTTCCTCTGACTGATGATGGAATACAGACCTGCATCCAATGGCCACATTGTCTGCATAGGAGATGCTATTGAGGCTGAATTTTCATGGCTTAGAGTCCACTTTCATTTTCATATACCCTGAAAGATATTAATCAAGTTGACCCTGTAGAGTAATGTGTCATTGCCTGTCAGAAACATATATTTTCACTATTCTCATATTTCCTGTCTCTCTGACTAAAAATTTTTAATGGATAAATGGTAGCAAGTGGTTCCAATTCTCAGACTTGGAAACTAAACTTGCTTATGGGAGGAAGAACTATCTCTTTTAATATAGTTTCCATATTATGGTGCTCCAAAGAGTGATTTACCCCACTCCTTAATAAAAGCAGCCACATTGCTATGGAGGATATTGCTAAGTCAGGACAAAATGTAGTCATTGAGGACAGCAGGAGGGAAACAAAGACATAAGGAAGTGGGTCATCCATATTCCTCAGGGAACTGCCCAGCCATTATCCCTTTGTTGCCTAACAATGCCCCAGGTTTAGGTTCCTGCCTCCTTATCTCCCATCTGGTCACTGTTCTGGTCTCACACCCTAGCTATTTCCTTTCCTCACCTTCCCCCAACTGAAGAACTCTATATAGCCCACTATCTATAATCTCAAAGTTAACTGTGCTCCACTCTTGAGAGTCAGTGCTGGCAGCTTGTGTTTTCCCAAATAAAAGCTTCCATCTTTGACTCAGAGTGCTCTCTATGGTCTTGGTCACTCCTGAACCTTATATATAGTGCTGTGACTCAGAGGAAGGTATCTGTTTGTCTTCTTGGGTGGCCAGACCTCCTTTCCCCTGACCAGACCACCAAACTGCCATTTGTCCCTCTGAAGGCTTTGAACCTCACACCCACCATGATTCAGTCTCACTGTTCTTCCCTTCTCCATCTTCTCCCTCCTTCTTGCTAAGTGTCCCTCTTGGGTTGGCCTGCTCTCGGGTTTCATCCTTGCTTGTGGAAGCTGTGACAGCATGTCAGGCTACACCCCTCAGCCATTAAGTCCCAACCCCAGGTCTCAAGAAAGACCCACTCTCGACATCTCAGAACTCTTGTTCTCTGGTATACCATATGCTGGGGGGGGGGCACCTTTTGGTTCAGTTACCCTCTCCGTAATGAGCTCTCATCTTCCACTGCCAGCTGCTTTTGCCATTGGGAGCACAGTCACCCTCCTTGCCCACCCACAACCTAAAAATCATACAGTTGAGACCTGTACAACCTCTGCCAATGTGGGAGGTGCAGGCCCAGTTCACCCTAACAGGCCATGGGGTCATACTGATGCTATGTATAATCCCAGTTTAAACCCTGGTTTATTTTTCTCTCACCTTTTTTTGCTCTTTCTCTGCCTCTTTATGAACTTAAGGCCTCTAGAAATCTTGGACAACATCTTATCTTTCTCTGCAACTCTGCTTGGCCATAATATAAGTGGGTCAATGGGTCCAAATAATGTGAGAATGGTACTTTTGAATTCCATATTCAAAAGATTTAAAAAACCTTCTGCCAATGTATAGGCAAAATGACATACTCTATTTTTCACTCTTCATACATGGCCTTCTCTCTGCTCTACCTGCTTTTCTTTCCAGGTCCTTCTAGCCACCTTGCTCCAACCACTCCTTTGGATCCCCTGGCTACCTCAGCCTCTCCTGACCCCCCTGCCTGGTAACAAATTTTATTTTATTCTCCAGAGTTGAAAATAAAATAGAGATTTAAAATGGGAATGCATAACTTTGAATGAATGAATGAATATATGAAGGAGAAATGGTTGTCTAGAATCTACATGAAAAGTGCACTTGAAATGAATGAGTATGTGTGAGTATGTATGTTGCTCACAGCCCTAAGGCTGAAGAATGATTTCTGTTCTGAGCAGTGCCATTTCATTGTGGGGGTGTTTTCCAGCAAGCCTACTGTACTAGATGGCATAGTCAACTTTTACTGTTAACTGTATCCCAGAAGGAATACTAAAAACAATTAAGATCATAGCAAAAATAAAATAAAATAAAATGAATCATTCTCATACTCTTAAAGAGTTGTAAAATGGCAGGAGAAAAAGCTGCCTTGTGACTCCAAAGGAAAGGCCAAAACTCTCCCTGGAATTTAGGGGAAAAAAGGCTATTTCTTAGCTTTCCTGCCTTGCATAGCCAGGGGGCTGCAAGCACAGGGAATCTCAGGATCCTGGCCCCAGCATGATGATGAATGAATACTAAGTCACTACAAACAGATGGGAACTTCTTATAAGAAACTTGTAACTGTTTTACATTTATTTTATCTTTTTATGCTTCTGTGAAACTACTAACAGACAATAGCCTCAAGATTTATATTTAAATTTATAAGTACTTGATACTAAATTTGCAAAACAAAATTCTAAAATTCCTAATATTGTTCAAATCTTCTTTCATATTTTTTAAAAACATGTTTCAGGAAAGTTATAAAAACAAAGTTCCAAAATCAATAAATGATAAAATCTCTATATTTATTCTGGGGAAATAGTATCAACTAAATCTGTTCTACTCTTTTTTTTTTTTTTTTTTTTTTTTTTTTTTTTTTTGAGGTAGGGTCTCACTCTAGCCCAGGCTGACCTGAGGTTCACTATGGAGTCTTAGGGTGGCCTCGAACCCACATCAACCCTCCTACCTCTGCCTCTTGAGTGCTGGGATTAAAGGCGTGTGCCACCACACCCGGTTGATCTACTCTTCTTTTTTTTTTTTTTTTTTCTTTTCTTTTTTTATTTATTAGTCAGTTCTGTATTCAGCAAATACAGTCAGTTTGGTACCATTATTAGGCTCATCTGTGACCTACCCCCTCCCCTTGGCCCCTCCTTGTTGAGGTATACAGGTCATGCATTGTGGAGTTAGCCCACAGTTATGGTTAAGCTAAGTGTCTCTGCATATCATGACCCAACATGTGACTCTGACATTCTTTCCGACCCCTCTTCCGCAAAATTTCCCTGAGCCATGTTGGGTTCATTTTTGGTCTGCTTCAGTGATGAGGTGTTGAGGGCCTCTGAGGCTCTGGCTCTCTGATTTGGTAGGAGTTGATTTTTCTCTATGCTGATCTCCTTCCCCCTTGTGCTGGTGTCCGGTTCATCAGGAAAACAGCCCCCTTGCTTGTTTCTCCAAGTTTTCTTAGTTTCAGCCGGGGCCATTTTGAGGTATGATGGGGTGGCTCTCTCCTTAGGGTCTACATCTATCTGAAAAAGAGAAGCAGATTCTCCAACGGAGAGTAAGTTAGCACCAGGACAAATGAGATAACCCTTACTTTTTTTTTTTTATAGAGAATTTAATAGGTGTAGGCCCTCTTGTAGCCCACAATTGATAGTAGCTTGATACTGGAGAGTGGGCTTATGTTTGGATATGGTTCTGACTTGTTTCCCAGCTCCAGCTATGGGTCCCATACCAGTGAGGGGATCAGTTAGCCAAATTGAGAGCAGTTGGTTCCCCACCATGGCTGTGTGCCACCACTGCACTTGTGTGGGCATCACAATAAGTTATTTGCTGCTAAGTAGGTTAGACCATGCGTTGCTTCGATAGATATTGGTCAATTTCCCCCAGTCGCCCATGTAGCACCTTCTGGCACTAGACGCGCTGACTGTCTGGGGACTGACTCTCATCCAACTTCCAGCCATGCCATTCTAATTTGCATGCCAATCACATAAGGTATCTTCAGCAGTAGGGTCTTACCACTAACCTTTGGTGGGTCATCAAGTACTCTGACAGAAATCTGTCTGTCTTTTAGGAAACCTTGTCGGTCTCACTGATCAAAAGCTCATTGTGGATGATAGCCCCATGCTGGTTCTGGGAGTTACAGGTCAGTGCCCACTAAGAAAATGAGGAAAAAGAGAACTAATATACAAGAGTTAGAGATAAGAGAGAGAGAGACAGGGAGAGGGGAAGTGAGGGAGGGAAGATGTAGGAGATTAAGGTTAGTCTTAATCTTACCCTCTCCAGTGTCTTGTGGTTCAGGTGTTCCCTGTAAGGGCCTGGTGAAGGATCAGCCATTTGGTCTATCTTTTAGTAAGTAGAAGATTATGGTACCATTGCTATTTGGGTCTAGATTTGTGTTTCCCACCCCTTCGATGCCCTCCCCTCCCTCCCCTTCCATCCTAGTGTCTAATCTAGGAGATGCTTGCTGGGTATGTAAGGTATCTTCGGTAGATTCAGGTTAGGTGCTGTAGATGAGTGAGACTATGTGGCGATTTTTTTTCTGTGATTGGGTGAGTTCACTGAGAATGATCTGTTCCAGGTTCAACCATTTTTCCTCAAATTTCATTGTGTCATTTTTTCTTACTGCTGTATAGAATTCCATTGTGTAGATATACCACATCTTAGTTATCCATTCTTCTAGTGATGGACATCTGGGTTGATTCCAGCTCTTAGCTATTACAAATTGAGCCGCTATAAACATGGTTGAGCAAATCTCTTTAGTCTGTGGTTTGAAGGTTTTAGGGTAGATGCCCAGTAAGGGAATAACTGGGTCTGTTGGTATCTCTATACTCAGCTTTTTCAGAAGTCTCCATATTGCTTTCCAAAGTGGTTGTACCATCCTACAATCCCACCAACAGTGGATGAGTGTTCCTACTTCTCCACATCCTCGCCAGCATTTGTTTTGATTTGATTTTTTGATGCTTGCTATCCTTATTGGGGTAAGGTGGAATCTCATAGTTGTTTTAATTTGCATTTCTCTGATGATTAGGGATGCTGAACATTTTCTTAAGTGTATGTTTGCCATTTCTATTTCTTCCTCTGTGAACTGCCTGTTCAGCTCTTTGCCCCATCTTGTGAGTGGGGTGTTTGACTTCTTACTGTTTAGATTTTTGAGTTCTTTGTAGATTCTAGAGATTAGTCCTCTATCAGTTGGATAACCCACAAATATTTTCTCCCATTCTGTGGGTAATCTATTGGCTTTGCTAATTGTATGCTTGTCTGTAAAGAAACTCCTCAGCTTCATGTGGTCCCATTGGTTGAGTGATGGTTTAAGTTCATGAGCTACTGGGGTTTTGTTCAGGAAGTCTTTTTCCATTCCTATATCATGGAATGTACTTCCTAAATTTTCTTCCAGTAGTATTCGAGTTTCTGGTCTTATATTGAGATCTTTGATCCATTTGGACTTGAGTGTAGTGCATGGTGAAATGTGTGGGTCAAGTTTCAGTTTCCTGCATATGGTTATCCAGTTTGTCCAGCACCATTTGTTGAAGATGCTGTCTTTTTTTCCATCCTGTATTGTTTGGACCTTTACTGAATATCAAGTAGCTATAGTTGCTTGACCCAAAGTCCGGGTCCTCAAGTCTATTCCATTGATCTATAGTCCTGTTTTTATGCCAGTACCATGCTGTTTTTATTACTATGGCTTTGTAATATAGCTTTAGATCAGGTATGGTGATGCCTCCAGAGGTATTTCTTTTGCTGAGGATATGTTTGGAAATGCGAGGCCTTCTGCCTTTCCATATGAAATTTGAGATCATTTTTTCTATCTCTGTGAAGAACACTGTGGGGATTTTAATTGGTATTGCATTAAATCTGTAAATTGCCTTTGGTAGGATTGTCATCTTCACAATGTTAATTCTGCCTATCCAGGAACATGGGAGGTCTTTCCATTTTCTCAAGTCCGCCTCAATTTCTTTTTTGAGTGTTTTTATGTTTTCATTGTATAGATCTTTCACTTCCTTGGTTAACGTTATTCCAAGGTATTTTATTTTTTTTGTCGCAATTGAAAATGGGACTATGTCCCTTATTTCTTTTTCTGTATCTTTGTCCTTTGCATAAAGGAAGGCTACTGATTTTTGTGCATTGATTTTGTATCCTGCTACTTTGCTATAGGAGTTAATCACCTTCAGGAGTTTTGGGATGGAGTCTCTCGGGTCTCTTACATATATAATCATGTCATCAGCGAATAAAGCTAACTTAACTTCCTCCTTTCCAAATTGTATCCCTTTTATTTCCTTCTCCTGTCTTATTGCTTGAGCTAGGACTTCCAGAACTGTATTGAAAAGCAGAGGTGAGAGTGGACAACCCTGTCTTGTTCCTGATCTTAATGGGAATTCCTCCAGTCTCTCTCCATTAAGTATTATTTGGGCCTTTGGAGCTTCGTATATTGCCTTTATTAGGTTAAGATATGAACCAACCATGCCAACTCTCTCCAATATTTTGAACATGAAGTGGTGTTGAATCTTGTCAAAGGCCTTTTCTGCATCTATCGAAATGATCATGTGGTTTTTATGTTTATCCTTGTTTATGTGGTGTATTACATTGACAGATTTACGTATGTTGAACCACCCCTGTGTTCCTGGAATGAATCCCACTTGGTCAAGGTGGATAATGCTTTTGATGTGTTGTTGGATTCGGTTTGCAAGGATTTTGTTTAGGATCTTTGCATCTAAATTCATCAGGGAAATAGGCCGGTAGTTTTCTTTTCTTGTGGCATCTCTGCCTGGTTTTGGAATTAGGGTGATGCTTGCTTCATAAAAGGAGTTGGGTAGCTTTCCCTGTTCATCAATTGTGTGGCACAGTTTGAGGAAGATTGGTTTGAGTTCTTCCATGAAGGTTTGATAGAATTCAGCTGAGAAGCCATCTGGTCCTGGGCTCTTCTTTTTTGGGAGGTTTTTTATTACTTTTTCAATCTCCATGAGTGTGATGGGTTGATTGAGGTGAGTAATCTGCTCTGTGTTTAGCTTGGTAGATGGTATGCGTCCAAGAATTTATCCATCTCCTCCACATTATCCAGTTTGTGGAGTAGAGGTTTTTGAAATAAGTCCTGATGATTCTCCCAATTTCACTTATGTCTGTTGTGATCTCTCCTTTTTCATTTTGAATTTTGTTAATTTGAAGCTTTACCTTTTTTTGCTTGATCAGATTGGCCAGGGGTTTGTCAATCTTGTTTATTTTTTCAAAGAACCAGCTCTTTGTTTTGTCAATTTTCTTAATTGTTTCCTTGGTTTCCAATTCATTGATTTCTGCTCTGATTTTAATTATTTCTTTCCTTCTGGAGCTCTTTGGGTTGGATTTTTCTTGTTTTTCCAGTGCCTTTAGTTGGATGGTTAGGTTATTGATTTGGGACCTTTCTGTCTTTTTTATGAAGGCATTGAGTGATATGAATTTTCCCCTGAGGACTGCCTTCATTGTGTCCCATAAGTTTTGATACGATGTGTTCTCATTGTCGTTCAATTCCAGAAATTTTGCAATTTCATTTTTTATTTCATCCACTATCCATTTATTGTTTAAAAGTGTGCTGTTCAGTTTCCAGATGCCTTTGGGATTCTTGGTGGGTCTTTTATTGTTGATTTCTAGCAATATAGCATTGTGATCTGATATCATGCAGGGAATTATGTCAATCTTCCTAAATATGTGGAGGCAGTCTTTGTGACCCAATATATGGTCTATTTTAGAGAATGTTCCATGGACTGCTGAGAAGAATGTGTAATCTGTGGATTTGGGATGGAATGTTCTGTAGATGTCCGTTAGGTCTAAGTGATCTATGGTTTTGTTGAGCTCTCTTACTTCCCTGTTGAGTTTCTGTTTGGATGATCTGTCTATTACTGATAATGGTGTATTGAAGTCCCCAGCTATGATGGTGTTTGTGGTTATTTCTGTTTTATTGTCAAGTAGGTTTTGTTTTATGAACTGTGGTGCCCCTGTGTTTGGTGCATACAGATTTATGATTGTGATATCCTCTTGATGGATCGTTCCCTTGATAAGTAGGAAGTGGCCTTCTTTGTCTTTTTTGATTATATTTGGTTTGAAGTCTATTTTATCCGATATTAATATAGCTACACCTGCTTGTTTCTTATTCCCGTTTGCTTGGAATACTGTTTTCCACCCTTTCACCCTGAGGAGATGTCTGTCTTTAATGGTGAGGTGGGTTTCTTGAAGGCAACAGATTGAGGGGTCTAATTTTTTGATCCATCCTGTTAGCTTGTGTCTCTTGATGGGTGAATTAAGGTCATTAATATTTAGAGTAATGACTGTGAGATTTGATTTGATCCCTGCCATATTGTGATGGTAAATGTGGGTTGGAGTTTTCATGGACATTGAAGTTTTTTGTGCCTACTCTGAGTTTGGTTGTTGTGATCTGCTTCTTGTAGGCAATTGTGTTTGATTATTTTTTTCTTGTCTGTGTAGGATTTCCTGAAATACTCTCTGTAGGTTTGGTTTTGTGTTCATATAATTGTAAAGCTGAGTTTTGTCATGGAAAGTTTTTCGTTCACCATCTATTATGAGGGATACTTTTGCTGGGTAGAGTAGTTTGGGTTGGAAGCCATAGGTTCTTAGACTTTGGAGTGTTTCATTCCAGGCTCTTCTAGCTTTCAGGGTTTCCATTGAGAAGTCTGAAGTAATTCTGATGGGATTACCTCTGAAGGTGGTGTGCTGTTTTTCCCTAGCTGCTTTTAGGATTTTCTCTTTGGTGTCAATGTTTAGAGTCTCAATAATAATATGTCTTGGAGAGTTTCTCCTTTGGTCCAGTCTGTTTGGAGTTCTATTGGCTTCTTGTATCTTGATGGGCCTTTCTTTTAAGAGATTGGGGAAGTTTTCTTCAATTATTTTGTTAAATAAGTTCTCCATGCCTTTGGTCTGGATTTCTTCTCCTTCTGGTATTCCAATGATCCTGATATTGGGACGTTTAACTGTATCCCACAATTCCCTCATGTTCTGTTCACAGGAGCTTTTGAACTTACTGAAATTTTTGAACTCTCTAACTGTTTCTTCCATCTTGTCTTTCAGATCAGAGTTTCTATTCTCCACTTGGCTGACTCTATTCTTGAGAGCTTCTAGTGAGTTTTGGGCTTGTTCAATTAAGTTTGCATTTTCTATTATTTTTCTATGTATAATTTCCATCCCTCTGTCAAGCTCCCTTTTCACATCATTTTCTGATTTTCTTGATGATTCTTGGAGTTCATCCTTGCATTTCTTTATGTCTTCATTTAGCATGGCCAGCTGATTTTTAAGGTCTTCTTTTTTTCACTCTCCCTCAAATCTCTTAACTCTCTTTGAAATCCTTCCATTTTCTTATCTAATCCTTCCAATTTCTTATCTATTAGTTCTAGTTTAGTGATGGCAGCATCCACACGATTGTCTGCCCTTTGTTGCTTTCCTGCAAGTTCTACCAATAGGTTGGTTAGAGTTGCATTGCTCATAGCTTCAATGTGGTGTTCTGGTCCTATTTGTTCTTCTATGTTTTGGTTGGAAGTATTCATTGTGGGACTGGGTGATCTAATTGGATTTTCTTGCGTTTGATTATTCATGTTATTTCTTTTGCGCTGTGTTCTGCCCATGACAGTGTATGGGCAGATAAGTGGGTGTATCAGCCTGGGCTCAAGAACAATGGGAATCTTATGCAGCCTGGGGGCGTTGCCAAGAAGCCTGGGCTTTGGCTGTCACTTGCCAAAGCCGCCTATCTACTGCCTGGCAGGGGCGCCGAAGTTGCCTGAGTTCTCAAGCGGTAATGTGCCAAGGCTGCCTGCGTTCGAACTAGGAGTGGCACTGAGGCACCAAGCACTGATGCCGCCCGAACTCTGGCTGGGCACGCTGGGAACCGGAAGCAGTCTGCACTCCCCCACCACAGGACAATTTTGGACAGCCGCGCGGCAGACAGAGGGCGAGTGGACGAGAATGCGGAGCAGTCTAAGCTTCTGCACGCAGGGAATAATCTCACTTGCCAAAGCCGCCTATCTACTACCTGGTAGGGGCGTCAAGGTTGCTTGAGTTCTCAAGCGGTGTTGTGCCCCAGCTGCCTGCGTTCGAGCTAGGAGTGGCACTGAGGCACCAAGCACTGAAGCCGCCCAAAGTTTGGCTGGGAACGCTGGGAACCGGAAGCAGTCTGCGCTCCCCCGCCACCGGACAATTGTGGACAGCCGCGCGGCAGACAGAGGGCGAGTGGCGAGAGTGCGGAGCAGTCTAAGCTTCCGCACACAGGGAATAATCTCACTTGCCAAAGCCGCCTATCTACTACCTGGCAGGGGCGCCAAAATTGCTTGAGTTCTCAAGCGGTAATGTGCCACATTTGCCTGCGTTCGAGCTAGGAGTGGCACTGAGGCACCAAGCACTGAAGCCGCCCAGACTTTGGCTGGGAACGCTGGGAACCGGAAGCAGTCTGCGCTCCCCCGCCACTGGACAATGGCGGCCCGCCGGTGCGGCAGGCAGGTAGGGGATGGTACCTGAGCTGACGCAAGCGAGAGATACAGTCTGAGCTTGTGGGACTGGGCACACTCAGTAGGTGGGCGAGTGGACAAGGGTGCGGAGCAGTCTAAGCTTCCGCGCGGAGGGAACGATCGGCGTGCGCCCTGCGGGCTCCAGAGCAGCAGCAGCGGCAGGGGTGGAGCTTTGAACACGGCGGTTATTTGGGGTGAGGGGTGCCTACCAGCCCGAAAGGGGACCAGCAATTCCCTGTTCCCCCACCTCTGTGCCCTCCCAGATTTCTCTCCCCTAAAAGCCACTATATACCCTTAATATCTTGCCTTTCTTTCCCCGGGATTTGCAGCGCAGCTAGGCGGTCGCCATCTTGGCCGGAAGTCCCGACCTAGCCTCTTCTTTCTTAATAAAGTTATTTCAAGAAGCCTTTTGAAGGAATAAATGGTCATATTAAAAGTGTTATGGTAAGGACAATAAAAGTTGGTAATTATGAGATGAACTGGCTGAAAAGGATAAACTGGAGAAAAAACTTTTTATGTTGGATGTTAAAGGTTTGATGAAAAAGATTGTTACAGAGTGGTTACATAGATTATAAAATAAAAGTATTTAGATGAAGGTATGAGTAAATTATTTAGAAAAGATCTGAGTAAGCTTAAACAGAAGGTTAAAGGCAAAGTACTTACAGACTTCTTGAGATATAAAATGACTATTAGCCTAGGGCTTACATCAGACTAACAAAGTATGGCTGGTAGGATGTTACTATGGTATTCAGGTTTTAAACTTAACTTTAGCTCATATCTAGTCATAATAATTGTCACGAAAGACTAAATTTAGAACACCCAACCAACTTAACTAGGTTCCTCTATTTGTCAACCTTTTAACTAAATCTTAAGGTTATAACTAATTATTAATATTTAATTCTCTCATATGGTTATTATAACTAAAACTCTGCCTGAAAAAAAAAAAAAAAACTTTCACAGAGGAACTATTTCCTCTTTTTTCCCTATTTTCTAAGGTAAATAGACCACATTTAAAACATTAAACAGTATTTATCTGTCACACACTTGAAAACTATTTACTTTATGGTGAACAGTAAAACAAAATCCTAAACAAAGTTATGTTGTGATTTTAATATGTAATTCCTCCAACAATCAGTCTTAATACTTTAGTTTTAACTGATGTCATTACTGAACAAGTTGATTAAATTATCACAGGCAGAATTATAGAGTTTGTTAAGATTTGAATAGTTATAGATTATGTCATAAAATTTTTTGTATGTTTCGAAATCAATATTGTTCTACAAAATTGATATAGAAGAGATTAAAAATATTTCTTTTTGGCTCATCAGTTAAAGGTGCTTGTTTGCCAAGCCAGATACATATAGTGGAGCATACATTTGGAAATTGTTTGCAGAGACAGGTGGCTCTGGCATGCCCACTCCCTCTCTTTTCCACGAGACTTGTCTCCTTTTCTTAATTAGACCATGGCAGTTTAATCTAGTTCCTCTATTCTTTGGGTATGTTAAATATAGCTAAATTAATTTCAGCAACCAATTTATAGATTGACATCATCTTATTTAGCTTTTAAAAGTGCTAAATCTCCTCATAAAATACATATGTATATGTATATATTATATAAAGGTATCCCACTTTTGATGAACTTTAAACATTATGAAATTTTTCATGTAATCATATTTAAGCCACAAATGTAACTATAGAATATAGATTTCTTGTTTATTTAAAATTCTGTCAGCAGATCTTTTGTTCATAGTTTACTCTCTACCTGTTATGGGGTCCAGTGTCACACAAGTAAGGCCTTGACTCATGGAATATGAGGCAAAGTTTTATTGGGTAGAAAGAAAGGAAAAGAAGAAAGCTGGTGCACCAGGTCTTCATCTCAGAGTTTGGAATATGAAGAGGTAGCCCTGATATTTTGGGAGTGTCAGCTTTTATTGTAAATAACCACATGATGTTTATAGTAAAAACAGGATTGGGAGTTAAACCAAAAAATTACATACTGTTAAACATGGGGGGGGGGTGGTATTACAAGAAGTCACAAGGTTACATAGGTCACATAGGCAGAACTCAGGCAAGAAACATTCTATGCTATATAATCACAAAGATACTTAGAAACAGAGAGATACAAGAAGGTCATGATACACTGCATAGAGGGATCATCCCATTCCTTAGGTAACAGTAAACATCTGCATTACACAGAAGGATCATCCCATTCCTTTCACATTCCATTTTCCTTTTCCCCCTCTGATATGACACTAAGTCAAATCTTTGACTCATGAATAATACTGTCTAGGGTGTTTTCATCTAAGGGGGTGTATTGTGCTCGCAATAGCATGAGTTTAACAGAATTTATTCTATTCTTTATATATCTACTTAGAGCATTAATAATGCATGGTCCTACGGTAAGGCCTAAGAGCAGTAGTATCAGGGGAACAGCAATATAAGAGACAAGTGAAGTTAGCCATGGAGACCAACCAAATAAACAGACTGAAACCAATTACTAGTGGCTTGTCTCTAAAGTTTTCTTTCTTTGAGATTTTCTCTAACTAAAGGCAGTGTATTTCAGATTATTCCTGACTTATTGGAATAAAAGCAACAAGTTTTACCTAAAGCCATAGATAAGCTCCCTTGTTCTAATGTCCCAATACAGTGTCTCTTGATCCAAACTCTGTTGCTGAGCTGAAAGGGGTGGGGGCAAACAGGGTGTGTCTTAAAAGCAGCCTTGATTGCTGGAACAATGGACTCTTGGACTCTTTGTACAACTTGGATAGAAAGAAGCCTTTCATTAGTAAAGTCAGTTATCTGTTCAAGACCCATCCTGGGCAGGATGGTGGGGGGGGGGGTTCATACATAATTTTAAATGGAGTAATCCCTATTACATAAAGAGTACACCTGGCCCTTAACAGGGCAGAAGGGAAAGAGTCCCAGCCATCCTTCGCTGGTCTCTAGGGTTAATTTAGTTAAAAGTCTACTTCAAGGCCCAACTCATCCTTTCTACCTGTCCTGAACTTTGGGGATCTGAGACACAATGTAATTTCCAATTAATCTCCAATAGTTTAGGTTAATTCCCTAGTGATTTGAAACAAAGGCAGGCCCATTATCTGATCTTATCCTGAGGCACAACCCATAATGGGGAATTATCTCCTCCAACAATTTCTTATTCACTATTTGGGCTGTCTCAGATCGGGGAAAGTTTCCACCCATCCTGAAAAGGTATCAACATAAACAAGTAAATATTTATTTGTTTATTTATTTATTTATTGGTTTTTCGAAGTAGGGTTTTGCTCTAGCCCAGGCTGACCTGGAATTCACTATGGAGTCTCAGGGTGCCCTCAAACTCATGGCAATCCTCCTACCTTTGCCTCTTGAGTGCTGGGATTAAAGGTGTGTGCCACCACACCCAGCTACAAGTAAATATTTATATCCATACTGATCTGGCTTTACCTTGGTGAAATCAACTTCCCATTATCTCCCTGGCTCTCTTCCCTGCTCTCTCATCTCCATTGGTGGTACCTTGCCAGTGGAGGCATTTGTCTGTTGGCAGGCCTGACAGCGGGTGGTGATGTTCTTGATGACTGAGTCAATACCTGGGAAGAAAAACGCTTCTTATTAGCTCAGAGAGTTTGTTTCCTAAGTGGGTTAGTTGCTTAGCCAGTCTCTGACCTAGGGCTTGGGGCAGCAACAGTCGTCCATTCCCCAGTTGATACCATTTTTGTAGGGTCTATTCCTTTATCAGATGAGAGGTAAGTTGTAGGTACTGTTCTGTGTTTGTTGGTCACTCAGGAAGAGTAGGTGCCCAGAGGGTGACCACACAATTTGAAGGATGCTGAAGGGCAGCACTTTTTGCTGCTAGGTCTGCCAGTCTGTTCCCTCTTGCTTCTGTGGTCTCCCCTTTCTGATGACCCAGACAATGGATTATGGCTACTTTAGCAGGTGCCCAAATGTCAGCGAATAAGTCCAAATTTTATTTTTTTATTTTTAATGTCTTTTGCTTGCTAATAGCCCTCATTCCAAGTAGATGGACCCATGTACATGTGCTGTGGCAAAGGCATAACGGCCGGGTGGGTAGATATTTACTGTCTTGTCTTTTCCCAATATCAGAGCCTTGGTCAGTGCTTTCAGTTCAGCTTTCTGAGTGTGGACTGAGTTACAACCACAATGTTAATAGCTTGCCTATTCTCAGCAGCCTCAGAATCTATGGGGGAATATGTCCTATATGCTTCCTTGCAGCCTTTCTAGGAAAGCAGCGGGGCAGTCAGTGGGTCCTTGGGTCACTTTATTCACCTTAGACAAATTTGTAGGGTGCCAAGTGAGCGGCTGCCTGGAGACTACTCATCAGAGTCCAGCGAAAGAGGTTAAGGGACACCCTACCTTCAGTGGTGTTGGGATCCCAGTCCAGTCACATGGAAGGGAAGACCACATCAATAACATTAGGGTTCTCTGTGAGGCAGCCGTCAGCTCCCAACACTAGTTTCCTGGCTTCTGTTCAGATTTTCTCATATTCCTCTGTGGTGGTGAAGAGGGTCTGCCAGAGCTGCTGACAGTCTTCCCATGAGGGCTGCTGGGAATAGAAGACTGTCTCAAGAAGGGATATCAGAGAACGTGCTTTAAATCAGGCTTAGGCTTAGCAGTAAGAATGGTGGGGTGCTGGGGAATCAAACCTAGGTCTTTAGGCTTCCCAGATAAGCACGTTGACCATTAAGCCATCATTTACTTGATGCCCTTTTTAAATCATCTATTTATATTCTGATATACATTTTAGGTAAATCTGATGTTTGCCTATGTAAGGAGTTTGTAACTTGATCAAGTACCTTGACTCAGTTCACCTGTTTAACTTTTTGTCTACTGAGAAATTTCATTTAATGGATGTGACTTTAGGTGTTCAAAAGACAGGAACTATAAAGAGAAACAAAGTTATATGTCATTTTTCATTCCCTTTCCCTTATCAGAGACAATTAGCCATTTTGTCTTAACTTAAACTTGCATGGCGTCTGAGATAATGGGGTGTCATTCCTTTCTCCAGAGTCTAGCTTGCCATGAGTTTAAATAGCACATGACAATAAGCAAAAGCAAAAGGAAATGAGAGCAGAGAGCCAAGCATACTAACATTCATTGTCTTACTCTGAAGTTGTTTTTACATAGGAAATTTATTTCACTCATTTGTAATACATAAGGTGATAGTTTTTTTTTTTTTTTTTTTTTTTCTATTTCTAACCGGGTTAGACTTCCAAATAATATGAATTACATGTGTGCTTATGACTTTGTGACCCACCTAGCATAGGACATCAACTGTGTCTAATGTGATCTGAATTTACATTAAGTCTATGTCTCTATATAAAATTTTTAGAGCATCCTTACAAATGTGTATACAGTTGAAAAATCTTTAACTTCGGACATGGTGGTGAGGTTTAACCTAAAAATTAGCTTTCTGTTCCTTCTAAAAGGAAATTAATTTTATGGGATATTTGGTCATTTTAGATCTTTTACATTCTTCCTACATATGCACATCTTCATCCATATACTTTAACTTTTTGATCTAAGTTCCATTCCAAAAGCATGTTTAACAAGCATTCTATGTGCAAAATTGAAAAATACCTTCCCAGTTCCTTCAATCATCTCATCTCAACCCATAATTATCCATAAGAAAAACTACACCAACGTGATTAATCTTATTACCTACTGACAAAGAAGCCAGATTTTATTGGAAATAACCACATGATATTTATAGTAAAAACAGGATTGGGAGTTAAACCACAGAATTACACAGTGTTAAACATGGTGGGGGGGCTATTACAAGAAGTCACAATGTTTCATAGGTCATGTAGGTGGAACTTAGGCAAGAAACATTCTACCCTATGCAATCACAAATATATTTAGAAACATAGAGATACAGGAAGGTTATGGTACATTGCATTCCTTAGGCAAAAGTAAACATCTGCATTGAACAGAAGGATCATCCCTTTCTTTCACATTCCATTTTCCAGTAGCCTCATATGATTTAAATATGTAAACTCTACCTTTTGTTAATATCAGACTTTTCCAGATATCAAAATATGAGGATATTTTAATTTGGTATATACAAAGTCCATGATTTTTGACTATCAATAAGCATGCAACACCATGCCTGGCTAAAACTCTGTAATTTTAAGATGGTTCTTGTCTTGTTCATGCTGGTTTTGCTAGATGGTTATCATTGAGGTTATAATCTAAGTCTTATAAAAGTGACTTATTGTGATTTTGTTCTTAAAAATCTAAAAACCTCCCTATGTCTAGAAAAATCTATGGTATACAAATAATGTTAATACAGTTTGTCTAAGCTTCATGTAACAGTCATAAATATTTCTTTAGTTAAATAAAAGCTACTTATTTAAGAAATTGCTTTGTGTCTGCCATATTGTCTTTAATGCATGTTAAAATCAGGCTTGCTTAACTCAACAATGACCAACTTTTATTTTATTCTGGTATAATGAGTATCAGTCAAGTTTTCACTTAATTAATTGTCTCATTTCTGGTATCTTAAGTTCACTGCTTATAGAGATATTGATTACTAAGACATGTTTCCTGCCCTAGAAAAATAATCTTAAATTGCTATTCTACTTCCACTTTGGGGGGTAATTGGTACTTGCATTGGTATACAGACTAGCCAAAGTGGTTTTCAAACACAGATGCTAAGTTTTTATACTGCCTTGTCTTTTCCTAACATACAATTTCTAGATTAAATCAATTGCCTTAAAGCTATTGATAAAATAATTGATAAAATATTGTTTACAGGGTTACTAAAATGTTCTGTCTATACTGAAAGATACTTAAAAGATAGAATGTATATGCTTTCTATGTGCAGCATATAGCTTACACTGTCACCTGAACTTAAATATTATATCATAATGATTTTAAACTATTGTGTCATTCTCTAACCAGATATGCTTTGTAATCAGATATGTTCTGCACCCTTTTTAACTAATCTGTTTTGCTAATCAGATATGTACAGTTTCTCTGAGTGAGTAATAACCATATGTAGAAGCCAAAATCAATTGGAAACATTGGAGTTAAAAGGGTAACCAATATTTTGGTTCCTGCTCCCAGGTCAGAAAGTCACAACAGATGATGGAACACTTGAACTTCTAACCTCTGTTAAGTTACCTGTCTTCTTGATCAGAGAGGATGTGGAGACTGAGAAATGAATTCCAAGTCAGTGTAACTGCAACAGGAGAGTCACAATGAAGGAAATCAGTCCTCCAAGCTCCCCAAAAGAGGGAGGGGCACCTGGTCAGCACAGCCTTGACTTATCCTAGCAGATGACAATGCTGAGAGTCATAGAACTCCTCCCAGGTCCCTAAAACTCTCTCCTACAGTGCCATTATTGACCTACCAAAATATACATTTAATTCTGGAAGCCTACATGGTCTTAATCACTCAAGGAGAAAAAAATATAACTACAATATAAACATTGATTCAGACTCATAGGTTCCCCTGTCTGATGCTGACTTACAATACTAGATTCTGACATTAATTCATGCCTTCTGCCTCTGCCACTACCAGATAGCTCTAACCCTAGCTCCTCCCACTTGCTTTAGCCAGAATCAGAGCTATTCCTCAGGCCCCCTCCTTCCTTAGCCCTTACTCTATCTCATCCAGGAAGTACACTGCCACCCCAATGGACATTGGCAAACTTAAACTCTCTTGTGTTCCTACTTTTTCCCTGATCCCCAAATGCCCCTCTGACTCCTCTTGACTCAAGCCTTCTATCTCTTACCTCTGAATGCTCATCCTCCTCTTATACCTGGCATTTTGATGTCATAGCTATTGACAAGAATAACAAACTCCTTTATTCCCCTCTGTCTTATCACAGAGTGCACAGAGCCCATCTCCCTCACCTTCTCTGTAACAAGTGTCTGACGCTGACTGCCCTGAAGCCAGCTCAATACAGGGATGGTATGAGAGGAGTCTCTGCTTTGCTCAGGGCCAAGTCATAAGAACATACTACACTAGTGCTATTGATCTCACCACTCTGTCACCTCTAGCCACCATGAAACTCCCTCCTCATCACCTGCCTTGAAGAGAGACCCATCCACTACATTATCCAGCCTCTCCTATAAGAACTTATCACCCTTATGGTCAGCATGAAAAACTTAACCTTCATTTATCATTAACAAAAGACTGGAATGTTAGGCCAGAACAAAATGGAGTCACTGAGTACAGCAGAATGGTGACAGACACAAGGAAGTCAGTCATCTACATTCCTCAGGGAACTGCCCAGCCATTATCCCTTTCTTACCTAACAATGCCCCAGGTCTAGGTTTCCTGCCTCCTTATCTAGCACCTGGTCACTGTTCTGTTCTCACACCCTAGCTATTTCCTTTCCTTACCTTCCCCCAACTGAAGAACTCTATATAGCCCACTATCTGTAATCACAAAGTTGACTGTGCGCTGTCTGCCCTTGAGAGTCAGTCCTAGCAGCTCATGTTTTCCCAAATAAAAGCTTCCATCTTTGCCTCAGAGTGGTCTCCATGGTCTTGGCCACTCCTGAACCTTACAGAAATGATTTTCTTCTCACCAGCTTTAAGCACACAAGAATCTCATTTAGAATTCACTATCAGGAACCAGAAATGCTGACTCTCGTGGAAAAAAAAAAAAAATGGGATTCGGGTAATGAGTTATCCCAGTCACTAAGTAAATCTCTGTTTGTCAGAAAAGAAAGAGCTATGAGCTATATTAACTAAGGTGGTCTCACAATACTTTTTAAGTACACAGTGAACATTGGGGTATTTAGGTTAAGGAAATGTGTCATACTGTTGCCATGCTAAGTGCTCTTCCAGCTTTATTTGAATACACTCAGCCTTCATGAATCCTGTTTCTTTTGTACATGTTTAAAAAAACTTAATGACTCATACATTATGAATAATATTGAATAAACAGCAAGTAAATGATAGATTGTGGGAGATTTTCGAATTTGTTTTAAATTATTACCATTTCTCAATTTTTCAAAAGATATTAGAGCAATACTCATTATCCATCCTCAGTGACATTAACTAAGTTTCTTCACTAATGCAAAAATATTCAAATGTTGACTTTCTAGGAAATTTCTGGTTAAAAAATGCAAATCTAGAAATTCATATATTTTTATTAAAAATTCATGACTTGTAACTGTAAGGAAACAAAAACATTTTGTTACCATTTTAGAAATAAAAGTGGAAAATTATTAAAAGCTAGTACTTTTAATTTAATAAAAATTATCAAATGCTTCCTGTATTACTTTGCTTTTCATCACTTTAACAAATATCTGAGAGAAACAATTTCAAAGAAAGAAAGACTTCCTTTTCATCACAGGTTCAGAGTTTTTAGTCCCTGCTTGGCTGGCTCCAACAGCGATGAGGGAGACATCAGAGCTGAAGGGCAAGGCAGAGAAAGAGCTGTTCTCCTCATGGTGGCCATGAAGTAGAGACAGAGACACAGAAAGAGGTAGACAACAAGTCACATTTTTCCAGGGCATGCTCTTAGTGACCTACTTCTGCCAAGTCAGCCACATCTTCCATTTCCATCACACAGTGTCTCCCCAAGCTGGGGACCAATCATTCAACACATAAGCCTATGGAGACATCTCATCTACAAACTATGATGATTGATGTTATGCATGTGTATAGAAATTTATTGCTTTTCAATAACAAGGTACAATCTACACTGAAATAAATCAATGGAAATTCATGAAAATTCCAGTGAATGTACCTGAAAATAAATGCAGGGAGAGGTGTTTGGAATGACTTAGGGAGACAGAGCTGAGGCACAGGGAACTGCTTACCAGGAATTCTGCTGAGAACTGAACCCTGCCTAGAGTCAGCATTATTTGTCAACTAAACAAACTCTGGTCTTTTTGCTTGATTTCAATTTTTTTCATTCCTTTTGCTTTTACCTTCTTCATTCATTCATTCATTCATTCATGATTATAGCTCTTTATTAATGGAAGAGAACATAATTCAAAAAGTACCTAACACATTATGCATGTTAGGGAAAAAATGGAGGTGTATTTGTGATTACAGTAATTGATTAGAAGTTTTAATGATTGTTCTTTATGTGTATATTTACATTAAAGTGCAATTGCATTACATTCCTGCCATATGTTAATTCCAGATAAACTATGGTTGTACATGGTGTGCATCATGAACATTGAACCAAGATGTATACTTTTATAAAGAAATGCATGAGATATGTAGCTATTATGAAAACAAAAATCTAAACAGCTTATGGAGGATTCAGTGTCCCTACTTTGTTTACCTTATATACTTAAGTTTATAGAGGGAAATTACAAATGGAAATAATCAAAAATTATTTTATTACAGTATATAATAAAATAATTTTTGATTATTTCCATTTCGTGGCACCAGTATTCCATGATTGCTGGAATTGTGATTTTTCCCCCTATAAAATGATAGGATACTATCTTTAGAAAGCCAGCTTTCAAAGGAGAATCATAATGAGGAGAAACACAAGACATGAGATGAAGTGAAGCTGTTATAACAGGACTGTGTACTGAGAATATTGAGGGAAACAAAGTATAATCATTAAAATCTTCATGAGCTGCTTAGACTTTGATTTGTATAGTGACTACATATCTTATGAGTTCCTCTATTAAAAATAAAATTTGATTAAATATTATTGCCCTCTTCCTCCATATGTGAACATCATTTATCTGGAATTTACATATGGCAGCAATGGAATGAAATTACATTTTAATAAGATACCCTTTTCCCCATAACTGCACCAATACTGGGAAGATTTGCCTCTCTATTAAGATGTGCAGGAGTGTTTAAGACTAGAAGTTTCATCTCTTTTGTAAAATCAAATTGCTTGCTTTGAAATACCATAAGGAGTACCTTCCACATGTAATCATTTATTTATTAATTCATCAGACATTTATTCCCTTATATTCAGTGTTAGGAGTTTATTTCAGTCTATAACTGTCTTGATGTGAATAAAATCTCAGGGACAGTTGCTGACCGAGAGGAAAGACTAGAAGATTCATCTAATATTTGATGCATTTTATGATGCTCCAAAAGTACAGCAGGAAGCCAGGGCCTGTGGTGGCTGACTGAGTGTATAATGAGTAGGGCAGCAAGGTTAAAAAGATAGCCACACCACTACAATGAATTCAGCACACTGCATCTCACTAACACATTTGGTGTTTTTTTCTATAAAAAAATATGAATTCTGAGCCACTTTTGAGTCTACCAGTCTCCTTCTAATTACTGCCAATGACAAGCCTGCTCTGTCCTTTGCAGCTGGATGCCTCAGGCATCTTTACAGCAAAACCAACAAATGATTGAAATGCTGTGATTTAAACTCAAAACCAAAGCACAGTTGGAGATTTTTATACTAAGCTGATTGAAAGTTTTATGTGTGGGTTCTGTGAGATCATAGAAAACACAGAAGGACAACACAAGGTCATATATACATCTCATATACAAGGAATAAAATGTTTCCCTAATTTGGGTGCTCACAAACTGGAGTAGACTACAGGATGAATATAGGATCTTTTGCACAGTGACCATGAGAGTAACCTCTCCAGACCCCTGCTATGAATAATGGTCATTATAAGAGGGAGGTGGTGGCAGCAGCAGTGGCATACCATTGTTTGTGTCCTGAGCCACAAGGAGAAAATACAGAGATCAGGCCAACATGATATATGCTACACTAATTATTTTTGGTGATATTCTTGAGAGCAACTAATTATCTTATCTAAAAGAGCCCTTTAAGCCTTATATGAAGTATTATCTTGTCCTAAGCCATATGTGGCTTTACCTTCAATGTTCTCAAATTGGATAAGTCTGTGGTATATATCTTCACCTTAAGGAATCAGAAAAAATTAGTAATCTATATATAGGTTCTTGGGGGAGTTTCTCTGGGACTCTGAGATCATATACATAGCAATGTATAACTTTGATGTGAAAGTTTGGGCCTCACTGCGACCCATCATGGTTAACCATAACTGTTCATTATTCTTTATACTCAGGCTGGAAGGAATATGAACTTGAACAAGTTTATGAGGGCCAGTGGTTTGTTCTCTAGCATGGTGTTTCTAAGCACTGATTTAAGTGATATTTTCTAGGGGAAATGAGGTGGGACAAGAGTAGTATTTTTGCTTTAGGTTTTTTGCACTCCACATTGAGCATTTTGGGTATAAAAGATCATTTTCAATTTTATCTCTGTGGGGAATGCTCCCACATAGGTCATGTTTTTGAATGCTTGGTCCACAGCTCTTGATGCTGTTTGAGAAGGGTGTATGGAACCTTATGGAGGTGAAGCCTTCTTGGAAGAAGTAGATGACTGGGATCAGACCTTTGAGGTTTAATAGCTCAGACCACTGCTTTATGTTTACTGACTGAGGCTGCAAAGTTACCACCTGCCTCCTGCTCATTTCAGGCATGCCCACCATAATGGAAAACAAACTTTCCTTCCTCAGTCTGTGTGTCACATCATAAATATTATAGAGTTCCCACACTGAATTACACATCTACCTAGAATTCAAATATTTACACCAACATGACTAAAATAGAGCTAGTGTGTTTATTTCTCTTGACAGTTATAATAATTATGCAAGAGGGGATACCCAGCTATATCATTAGTTGATGGAGCCTAAACTGCCCATATTTTTTTTCCATTTTCTTATCTGTCTCTACCTGGACTATAGAATGAATATTGTTTAAGTTTCTAACTTTCAACCTAGTGGCAATACTGACTTGAAGGTGAGCATTAATGCCAAGTAAGTAGAATTAGCAAAAGTATGGCTTTCTCTACCATATAAAGAAAACTTTTAACTTATTCTAAATGCACCTCTTTTTTTTTCTTTTTTTGGATGTTGCCTGTAGCAACATCCAAACCATTCATTCATGCAAAATATTGGCACTTGAGGTTTTATTTTACAAAACCACAAGACTTTATAACACTTCTTGTAAAGCTGGCTAGAATATAGGACTCTAGCAACATATTTGCTCTTTGTCTATTATACCAACCGAACACTATTTCTATCATGAAACAATTTGGACCAGAAGAAAATAAAAAGGGTTTTCAAAGTGTAAAATGATTCAAAACTTATAAAAATTTTAATTTAGAAGTATCATTACATAATCCAAGCAAAATCTTGACCAAGATATAAATTAAAACATAAATTTACATTTAGAATATTTTCCACTTAAACATATGCATATCCATGTCCATACTGCAGTGCTAACCACCCCATTTTCATTCAGGAACATCAGCTAAGAAAAATCTGTGAGTAAATGGGAATGGAGGTAAGACAAACATAGCACCTTGAAAAAGTCCCCAACTATAAGCATGGGAAGACAATGTGCCCTATCCATACTTCTCCAGGCTGAACCTTTCAGGACATCTATCTCACATGAAATATATTACACGTGCACACACTATCAAGATGCTCATGTGTGCCTCTAGTATATACCTGCATCATGACTTCATTGACTCCAACAATAATAACTGGTATTCCTTTATAAAGTGTTGAAGTATTTAAATAAGTACTTTAGAAGATATGCAACTTTGATGTAATGACCTCCATGGTTGAGTATTTTCTATTTTCTCAGTGTATACCTTGCCATATATACAAAAGAACTCAAATAGCCAAAGTGATCCTGAGGGTGAAGGGAAATAAAACATGGTGAGAAACATCACCATACCTTCTTTCAGGCTTCATTGCAGAGCCATAGTAACAGAACCAGCATGGTATCTGTACAAAAGTAGACAGGTAGATCAATGCAATAGAATAGAACATCCAGGACTTGATAAAAGGCTCATTGGATAAAGTACTTGTTTGCAAAGCCTGATGGCCCAGGTCCAATTCTTCAGTACCCAAATAAAGCCAGATAGATACACAAAGTGGCACATATAACTGGCATTCATTTGCAGAAGTCCCTGGCATGTCCATTGTATCCTCTGGTCTCTACTTGTGAATATAAATGAACTAATTAAAAAATAAAAACAAAGACTAGAAGATGCAGACATGAACCCACACAGCTACAGCTACATGATTTATGACAAAGCTGCCAAAAAGTATTTGAAGAGAAGACAGCCCTTTTAACATATCAACTGGGAAAAATTGAAATCCACATGCACATTGAAAGTAGAACTTTATTTCTCATCCTACACAAAATTAAACTTCAAATATATCAAAGATCTTAACATGAAATCTAAAGCTCTGAAACTGCTAGATGGTAAAAAGAGAGAGTATTCCTCATGATGTAGGAATGAGTAGGAACTTTCTGAAGAGAACTCCAGTTATCTAAGAATAAGGTCAATGATCAATAAATGAGAGCTCATGAAATAACCAAAGTTTTTGTACAGAAAAGGAAGCTGTTCTATGATCGCTTCAGCAGCACATAATATAATTGGAATGACACAGAGAAGATTAGCATGGCCCCTGTACAAGCATGACACACAAATTCATGAAGAAAAGGAAACTATTATTAAAAGAAGAAATACAAATGTCCAATAAACAATGCAAAATGTGTTCAACTCTTTATCATACCTGCCAAGGCTCAGAAAACATTACAGAAAAGGTGAAGGAAAGAACGTAAAAGCCAAAGGTTGGAGAGGAGTGCACTGAAACACTGTCTTCCAGACCCAAAGTGGCCATTGCATTCATGATCTCACAGAGGCTGTCCACTACACAATATTAGGCCCATCAACATATCATCAAGGATGGTGGAGGAGGGGGGAGGAGAGAGAGAGAGAGAGAGAGAGAGAGAAAGCAGGCTCCAAAATTGAGAAGGGACCAGTTGGAAAGAAGATCGTATTCAGTGGAAGTAGGATGAGTGAGGGTAGGCAAATGGAAGTAATAAGGGCTGAAGAGATGGCTGAGCTGTAAAGGCACTTGTCTGCAAAGCCAAAGGACCAGGTTCAATTCTCCAATACCCATGTGAACCAGATGCACAAGGTGGGGCATGCATATTGTTTGTAGTGGTAAGATGCACTGGTGTGCCCGTTACCTCTCTCTCTGTCTGCCTCTTTCTATTTCTCAAATAAATAAAGCATTTTAAAGGAAGTAATTAGAGGGAATTTTAATTAAAACACATATGTATAAAAATTGTCCATACAAGAAGCCGTGCGTGGTGGTGCTCGCCTTTAATCCCAGCATTCAGGAGGCAGAGGTAGGAGGGTCGCCGTGAGTTTGAGGCCACCCTGACTCCATAGTGAATTCCAGGTCAGCCTGGGCTAGAGTGAGACCTTACCTCAAAAAACAAAGAAACAAACAACAACAAAAAAAATTGTCAATATAAAGTTTAAAAAAGAAACAATACAAAATTGTTCAATATCCTTACTCATCAGAGAAATAAAAATTAAAACTGCTTCAAGATTTCATCTCTCCCCTTTCAGAATTTGATCAAGACAGTAAATAACAAAAAATGCAAGCAAGGGCATGGGGGAGAGGAACCCTTATTTACTATTGGTGGGAGTGTCAATGGGTACAGCCATTATGGGAAGCAATGTCAAGGTTTCTCAAAAAAAAAACTAAAAATAGAACTACTGTATGGCTCAGCTGTGCCACTTATGGACATATCCACAAAGGACTCTACTCTCTCGTACAAAGCTACTCACCCATCAGTGTTTATTGATGCACTTGTCACAATAGCAAGGAAATGAAATCAGTCTAGATGTCCATCACTTGAGAAATGTATAACAAAAATGTCGTATATAGGGCTAGATAAATGGCTTAGCAGTTAAGGTGCTTGCCTACAAAGCTGAAGGACCTAGGTTCAATTTCCCAGATCCACAAGGTGGTGCATGTGTCTGGATTTTGTTTGCAGTGTCTGGAGGCCCTGGTGTGCCCATTCTCTCTCTCCCCCTTGATCTCTCTCCCTCTTCTCTCTCTCAAACAAATAAATAAAAATAAAATATTTTAAAAATGTCATATATATGCTTATATATCATATATATATATATACATATATATATATATATATATATGTATTCTATTCAGCAATAAAGAAAAATGAGATTATGAAATTTTCTGGAAAGTAGATGGAGCTGTAAAACATTATGTTAAGTGAGGTTGCTTACAGAAAGACAAACATGGCTTGTTTTCTCTCATATGTGGATCCTAATTTAGAACCTAAATATATGTACATTATTGTGTGGAGGAGAGGGTGTGAAGATGACAAGGAAGTAGATGCCCATTGCCAGGTGGGTGAGGCTTCAAGGGAGAAGGGCAGGGAAGACAACAAATCTTAAGTGATGTGAAAGTCAAAGGAACAATGGCAGGGGTGAGATGGTGAGAACAGGGTAAGGACGCAAAGAGATAGAGCATGAGAGGGGACATAAAGAATAAACCAAAACAAAGTATGTGCATTAATAAATAATAAGAAATTCAAAAGAAAATATGGGAGCTCGAGAGATTGCTTAGTGGTTAAGGCATGTGCCTGTGAAGCCTAAGGACCTGGGTTTCAACCCCAGTATCCACATTAGCCAAATGCACATGGTGGTGCATGTATATGGAGTTCATTTGCAGTGGCTAGAGGCCCTGGCATGCCCATTCTCAGTGCCCCTATCTCTTGAATAAATAAGTGATTAAAAATAAATATAAAGAAAATATGGGACAAAAGAATCCAAAAAGTCAACCATATCAGGTAAAAAGAAAGGGACTGGAAAAGACAGCTCAGTGGCTAAAGGCACTTGCTTATAAATCCTTGGGTTCAGGGCCGGGCATGGCAGCACACGCCTTTAATCTCAGCACTCAGGAGGCAGAGGTAGGAGGATCACCATGAGTTCGAGGCCACCCTGAGACTTCAGAGTGAATTCCAGGTCAGCCTGGGCCAGAGTGAGACCCTACCTCAAAAAACCAAAAAAAAAAAAACCTTGGGTTCACTTCACAAGCTGTATACATAAGAGAGATGCAAAAAGTGCTGAAAGCACCTGGTATTCATTTGCAGAAACCCCTCTACACACACACACACACACGTTTCTGAAAATTTTTTGAAAAAAAATTAAAAATAATAAAGTAGCAGTAAAATTTCCATATTGATGTTTACATTCAATTGACAATAAGTGGAACCAACAATCAATTTTAGATTCACATGCCTCCTGCAGCCTGTGATGAGCCACTAGCAATACATTATGAATAATACAGGATTTGGGTCAGTGGATGATTTCTGTTTTAGCAGTTACATACAGTCAAGGTTCCCTTTATACAGATGCTATTGTATCACTTCCATTCTGATGTAATGACTTGAAAGGAAGGAAACAGGAATCTCAGGTGGTCTGGAAATCACCAAAGAAGGTTACACAGGCTGGTCAAAAGAGCCAAGGTTCCTCCACCAGCCTCTGCATTCAATTTTAGGTTCTGAAGATTGAACTCAGGTCTTCACACTTGGATTGTAAGTGAGCTGTCTTCCTAGCCCTCATTATTTTCCTTCAAATTACTTTTTTTTAGTTGCAAGAATAAAAAGCCAGCATCATTGTTTATTGTTTATATTATTCAGCAGTACATTTTGAGACCCTGAAAGAGTGTCTGATTCACTCTTCCAATAAATTTTGTACAAGAAGGCTTTCCACATGATACCTCAAGGGTCTTTTACTATGCATTAAAAATATAAGAGCTTTTGGTAAGGAAGTAATGCTATGAATTTACAATAATTCAGAAATATTTTGTTTTGTTAAAATGAGTGGAAAGATGGGCTGGAAGGATGGCTTAGCAGTTAACGAGCTTGCCTGCAAAGCCAAAGGACCCAGGTTTGATTCCCCAGTACCCACATAAGCCAGATACACAGGGTTGCACATGCATCATGAGTTAGTTCATTTGCAGTGACTAGAGACCCTGGCATAACCATTTTCTCTCTCAAATAAATAAATAAAATATTTTTTTAAAAAGAAAATAAAATGTGTAGGAAGAAAGGAGAGGGAATGGTGAAAGGACATAAGTGACATGAAGGAAGAGATGACTGGGGGAAGGGAAGTAAAGGAAAAGGGTATCTGAGAGAGGAGTGGAGATAAAAATCACCTAAAATAAACTGTTTTTGAAAATGTCAGAATGAATGATACCTAATTATAGGTATTTCATCTAAGAAAAATAATAAAAATTAAAAAGCATAAGAGGGATTAGTTGAAAGGAAGGGATTCAGTGGAAGGAGATTGGGGCCCAAAGATTGTATTTGGAGGGGATTTTGATCAAAATACATATGCACATATATGATAATTATAAATAAAAAGTTTAAAAACAAAGTGAATGAATTTCAAGGGAGCCACACAGTTCCTATGAGACCCCAACATAATTTTATCATAACTGAAAATTCATTTTTTCATTTAGTCACATTGCCATATTATATGACCACATGCTGAAATAATCTTATGTATTAATTATCTCATTTGTGTCTCCCCCATGGAACACAAGTTTCTGGAGGATAGACAGCTTGTCCATCTGATTGTTGTGCCTTCAGGGCTCTCATACAGCACCATGCATTAGAGGTACAACCCCTTCCCTGTGGTGAGAATTCTGCCCATCTGAGAAGCCAGGAAATATGAAAGCCATGCTGTGATCAGGTCACTAATATATTAACTTAAAAAAAGATATGAGACTTCCATATAATGACTATTTTTGCTTCATAAGGCATTCTGAGGTGCTGTTATCACTGTGTTTACAGACAAAAATCAGTGCTATGTTCTAAAATTTTAGAGTAAAAATAAAGAGAGAAAAGGGGGAGGAAGAAAACAAAACAGAATATGATGGCAACACAGGCAGGACTGGAATACAGATGCTGCTACAGAAAGGTGGGTGGAGACACTTCACTACTGGAGAACCAGTGATTGACACACTGGAACCCCAGAAGAATCATCAGTGAAAGAGGAAACAGGTCTTGTTGACAAGTAAAGAGTGGTGAGAAAGAGCCCAGGAAACACATTTTTAATGAGGTGTTAAGTAGATAACCCAGAAAGGTGGGTAATGACTGTGATGAAGATTGGCCCAAGATGTGAAGGGGAAACAGGAAAGAAAGATGAAGTGACATTTGGTAAATCACAAAAGGATGTGAAACATGTGTGAGCTTCTGGGAGGAATGGTCAGTCTGCTATAAGTCTCCAGTGAGTCAGGCAGTTCATTAAAATTATGTGTGAAAAGATAGGGTGGCTGGAGAAAAGACAAGGGAGCCAAGATATAATTAGAGCAATACAATTACTATTTTTGCAGTTGAAAAGAAGAGCCAGAAGGACAAAGTGCTCAAGGAGATGCACTTAGGAAATACCCACTGGAAAATAGTGAGTAGGTTCTAGGGAAATAACAAGAGAAATAAACTTGGCCACAGAAGGGATAAGTCAGGCCAAAAAAGATGAATATTGAAAATTGGATGTCTGTATAAAACAATTCAGCTATCCATGAAATAATTTAATGAAGCAACAGAGAGCAATATGAGGAAGTGGAAGAATAAGATTTCAGCATCTCTGGGTACACTGGTGGATTACATAGAGTTGTGATGTACATTGCTGTGAGCTTTTCTGTGTGCATAGATGGTGTGCTGGTTTGATTCAGGTGTCTCCCATAAACTTAGGTATTCTGAATGCTAGTCTCCCCAGCTGATAATAATTGGAAATTAAAGCCTCCTGGAGGCAGTGTATTGTTGGGGGTGGGCTTATGGGTGTTATAGCCAGTTTCCCCATGCCAGTGTTTGGCACACTCTCCTGTTCCTGTTGTCCACCTTATGTTGACCAGGGGGTGATGTCCACCGTCTGCTCATGCCATCATTTCCCCCTGCCACCATGGAGCTTCCCCTAGAGTCTGTAAGCCAAAATAAACCTTTTATGTCTCACAAACTGCTCTTGGTCAAGTGTTTTCTGGCAGCAATGTGAACCTGACTTCAACAGCTGGATTACATAGAATTACCATGTACATCACAGTGAGCTTCTCTGTGTAAAACAAAGGATTGCATAGAATTATTATGTATATCTCCATGAGCTTCTGTGGGTACATGGGCAGATTACATACATTTATCATGTATATCACAGTGAGCCTGTCTGGGTACACGGGTGGATTACATAGAATCACCATGTACATCAGAGTGAGCAGCTTGCATCTGACAAAGGCCTCTAGTATTTCCTAAATGGAGGTGATATACTGGCCTCTTATTATTTCTAAATATTTGTTAGGTTTAGTCCTCTAAATTACATTCAAGAAAAATTAACTTACCTTCAATGTTAATATTTTTGCTGGGTCCTGTACTTGACATTTAACATATATGAGGTCATCTGCTTTTCCTAGTAAATCTGTGATGTGAAAGTCATTATCCCCACTTTTGGTTGAAGAAATCTGAGATCACACAGATCATAAACAATAGATCCAGGATTTAAGTCTAAGTTCAGGCAACTCAAAATTTAGCACCCACAGCTGTTGCTTATAGTAAAAGAAGTTAGAAATGAAAACATCCAAGAATATGGATGTACTTCAGTGGTATATCATTTGCTTTGTGTGTGTGAGACCTTAGGTTTTATTCCCAGCCCTGAAAACAAGACAAAGGAGAGAAAGAAATATCAAACTATAAAAGGTAAAATCTACTTCTGGGGTCATTGTGTATGATATGTGTACCCACAATCAGGTCAGATGATTTTGTAATTTAAATGTGAAATGCCCCCCATAGATTCATGCAATGGTTTACATATATTGTAAACTTGACAGAACCTAGACCTGTGAGGGGTTATGGAGATTAAATTAGCCTCTGTGCATGTCTCTGATTAACTCTATTGGGTTAATTAAAGTAAGAAGACCCACCTTTACTGTGGGCAGCACCATACTATGGGCTGGATCCTGGATTGTATGAAAAGGAAAAAGCTGGGGCTGGGAAGATGGCTCAGTGGTTAAAAATGCTTGCTTTCAAAGTCTGCCAGCATGAGTTCAATTCCCTAGTACCCATGTAAAGCCAGACGCACAAAGTAGCACCTGCATTTGGAGTTTGTTTACAGCACCAACAGGCCCTGCTGTGCTCTCTTCTCTCTCTGTCTCTGTCTTTCTCTTTCCACAAATGAATAAAAATAACTTAAAAAAATAATAAGGAGACAGCTGCTTGAGCACTAGCATTCATGGAAGTTTCCTCCATGAATGTCAGTGCCTCAAGCTCCTGCCTGAATGTGAGCTCCTGCCTGCTGTGCCTTTCCCATCATGCTGAGGGGTATCCTGGAACTTTTAGTTGAAACAACCTCTTCCTTCCTTTAAACTGAGTTTTGTCAGATATTTTGTACTAATACTAAGCAGATAACCAATACACTTGGTATCCAACTGGTATCACTGTTTTGGGAGGCTGTGGAACCTTTATGAGGTGGAGCCTTGCTGGAGGAAGTGAGCCACTCACTGGAGGGGAGCTTTGAGGAGTTAATGACTTCCTATCATGATGAACTCTCTCCCCTCAAACTTAGACAAACAAATCTTTCTTTCCCTAAGTTGCTTTCTCAGGTATTTGGTGACAGCAATGAGAAAAGTACCTGCTGGAAATGGCAACTTTCATAATTTGATTCATCTGCATTGGTCTTTCGTTTTGCTGAGTTGTTAATTTTTAAAACTAGTAGACACATGTGTGTGTACATGCATAAGTACACACACACAAACACATAATGTAATATTGCTTAAAAACGGTGTACACACACACACACACACACACACACACACACACACACTGCTTCTATAAATATCCTTAAGCATTCCTTAGTATTTCTTGGTAATTCTCTTTCTTGGGAATGACACAACTCCTTTTTGTCCTATGAGGGCAAGTTTGGACTAGAGCAGGACTTACTCATATGTGCTTTCATCATTTTATTAAGAAACATTTCTTGGGTTCATACATGAGCAGGGTACTTTGCTAGGTTCTCAGAATTAGCAGTGATCACTCCTGTCTACGTGGAGTGTCTTGCTTATTGATAAAAACCATTGAAAGGACTATAAGGGTAGAGTTGACATTATTAAGGGGAAATTGGGGATTTATGGAACATTGGGATGTTATCTAATTCTGAAGAAGTGATTGAGGGAAAGCTTCCACAGGAGAAACAATGAATTACTACAAAGAGCTCTCAGTAATAAAATGCCAAACATCCCACAGTTGTTGGACACTGGCTACACACAAAGACGGTGAAGCAGATGAAATTTAGTTTTTACTGGTCTTCATCCCAAGACTTACCCACCTTATGATTAGCACTATTCTCTGTTTGCACATTTCCCAAGCTGTCTCTGGCCATTAAATACCTTGCTTCCATCTTTTCTGGATGTGATGAATTTGATAACCTGATTGGGCAAGGAAACAGTGCATTAGTGAGACATGACACAGTGTGTTTGTCAGGACTTTTTATTTTTTTTAAATGTCTAAGGAGAGAAGACCCATCATGAATGTGAGTGGTACCATCCTGTGGGCTGGTGTCTTTGGCTGAGAATGCGCACTCTCCTCTGTACTTCCTTATCCAAAACACCCAGATGTGAGCAAGTGCCCACTCCCACAGCTGTGAGCTGCTCCTGCTACCATGCCATATCCTCCATGAACTCCAGAACTGTGAGTTAAAATAGCCCTTTCCTCCGTTCAGTTGCCCCTTGTTGGGTATTTGCTCATGGCAATGAGGAAGGTCAGGGATATTTGTTCATGGAAGTGAGGGAGGTAACTAATCAGTGAAGTTCATATTTGCATTTAAATCAGACTAGAAAAAATTATGTGCTTAGTTACTCTACAAAATCACTTAGGATACAATACTTCTCTCTCAGAAATCCAGAGACTGATAGGGTCAGTTTTTTCAGCAGCAGTGGAAAAGAGAACTATGTTTAAAGCTGGCACTGGCAATAATGTATGATTAACAGATAATAATGTATTATTAAAACACATAACTTCTGAGAGATTCTTCAACAAGGACATGTGTACATTATGAGGCTAAGCAAATCACAGATGTATGTTCCCTTTGGCAAACTCTTCTTCATGGTTGTAAAGTATTTGCTGAATGGAAAATGTGTCCAATGTCTGAAACAGCAGCAGCAGCCAGAATGTCCTTTCACCCATCTTGAGCATTGTTAAAAATGAAGCTTTCAGGTAGGCCGAAAGACAAATAATTATGGGAAATCTCATGAAAAAATAGCTTTTCTTTGACACTGGAGACTTCCTCAGGTCTGTGAGAACTGTCAAACAGTATTTTTAGGCCACCTAATCCAGACAGCTGCTCACATGGCCACAGAATCACTCCAGCTACCAGCTGCCATCAGTCTATGGGCCACTCTACCCACCTGCCTGCTTTTAGTCTGAACCACAGAAGGCATTTGCACTGTCACCATGATTATAAGGAATATTTGATGACGGACCTTCAGCCACTTAGAAAATAACTTTGGTATGCTTCTTGTGCCTTATTATGTGTCTAAGAATAATATATTAATGAAACCTATTTCTTCCTCTCCAAGTCTAATGAAAGAACAAACAAAACAGGAAATTACAGAATAATCACCATGATCATAGAGTGGCTGGCCTAGCTGACAAGAAAGAGCTGCTTTATACAAATAAGGAGCTAGCTGTGGGCAACAGTATCATGTAGAAGCCTGTCTTTGAACAAGAGCAGATACCAAAGTGAACAGGAGATGTCACATGCGCTCTAAGTATGTACTCTATTTTGAGCTGAGTCACCAAAGAGTCTATATCATGGGCACTTCACAGGGCAGGTGAAAGTTAAATCCCTGCCAAGAAGAAACCACAAAATTTGTAGCCCTCATGGAGATTTAGTCCTTTAGTGATGTTAGAGTGAAATATCAGACTTTGAAATTCTTGCAGCTAAATACATCTGTAAAGCACTGACTTATATGCATGCATTTACATGGAAACAACTTCAGAAAACTCATGCCCACATTTGATGAGTGACAACACAGTTTCAGCAATAGGTCAAGCAGTTTACTTTGTTCAGTTAGGTAGGCAATCACTGATCAGTTTTTTCACTAGCCACACACTGTTCACAGGAAAATAATAACACTGGGAATAATATTTCCATACAAAACAAAACCCTCATTGGTTACCATGTCATACAAATGGCTTCTATTGCCCAGGAAAGAAAAGAGAGTTGAAAATATATTCAGTTTTTCATTGGGTTGTAGCAGTGTTTAGCAAATGTGGTAGTTACTCGTTTTAGGATAGCATTATACTTCCCAAGATGGCAAATATGTTCCCTGTAAATAACTTTATCTAGCCCTAATATTTGAAACACAAAAGGAGGAAAAAAGCAATACAAATACAGAGACTCAAGTGGTAATAACTTCATTTTCTATCTTTCATGTTATTGAATCACTTCACAAGATGTGACTATAAAAAAACTTATCAAAACCATTTGCCTGCCTGTAGAAAATACACCATCCATATTCAACTTCCTAGTCACAAACTTCTTGAAAAATATGGACTCTGCATCATTTCAAGTCATCTAGACATAGAACAACTGTCACATGCTCAGTTTTACACACCCAAAATGTTTGTTAATATATTCTTTACCCCACAAATTTCTAAATATTCACTTCAAAATAGAGAATAAATGCTCCTATCTTATTCAATAGCGAATTTTATTCAACAAGAAATAAAACATGCTGTAACAAAACACTTATGATTTAGAATGAGAAAAACTTCTCGGAGTCTTGGTTCATAACACACAAGTTATATGACCTTGGGAAAATGACTTAACATCTCTGAATCTCAATTCCCTCAGATCTAAAACAGGGATACTAGTTACTAATAAGATAGAGATATAAAGGCATGGGTTGCAGTCTGATCTAGAGACTCAGTATTAGCCACTGTTATAACTTATTAATAATAAAATAGATATTTATTTTCTCAATTCACAGCTAATGCTTTATATACAAGTTAGACAAAACAGATGGAATTTTAGACCTGTCAAATCTGTGTTTAAATCCTGAATATCTTATAGAATGCAGAAAAAGCCATTTAACCTCTCTGGCCTAGAGCTTCTTTCATGGGAAAAAAACTGAGTGCTTACCCCTCCCTTGCCTGATTATTATAAAGACTGAATGAAACCATTCTTCAGGACACATACTAGCTACTCAATAAATAGTAACTTCTAATATTTTTATTATTATGAAACAGCAGTAGTTCAAAAACAAGTAATGACCAGATTTACATACTTTGGAGTCTAATAGTAATATCTTTAAAGGAATGGAAAATAGTTTTACTTTAGTTGCTACACTACTAGAAAGTAATGGGTTAGCATGCTCCTTGAGGAGGATCCCAGTATTTACTGAAGCCCCAAACAGACAGGCAGAACCTGAGTCCCCCCATACTATTATAATCAAGCATAAATATCCCCACATATTTGCACAAACTACTAAGATACAAAATATTCTATACTACGAATTTTTACAACTGGGACTACAAAGCAACTATTGTATTTTCATGGAAGAGGTGTTATGAGGAAAAAGCAGGGAAAATGTTATAAATCTCCACCAACCAATAATTGTGACCATATTATCTGTAGTTAGAATATAAAAATTCAGTGTACTATTTTGCCGTCATAAAACCATTTAATAATCTTGTGTATTCATCCGAGCCAGTAGTATTGAGTACTATAATAGAGTGAAAGGAGACCTCAAGATAACAAAAGGTTTCTTATAAAACACTGCTCCCAGTGTGTACCTGCTTTTAACACAGCATGGACAGGAAACAAGAGGAGCAATGCATTTAGGAACCAGTTCTTCAGAAACAAAAGGAACAGGCTTGAGAGGCATTTTAAAGGAATCAACGATTTTATTTTCTAGAACTGAAATAGTTCACCATTCTCATATCTAAACTGCCAAAGGTAGTCAACAACTTTTCATCAGAACCTGAGGGAGAAGGGCAGGAGTGAAAGGAATACAGGTATAAACAGACCACCAGGAGGCTGGAAGGGGACACTTATTTCTGTCTTTTCAGTAGTTAACAAACTGCATATGGTAACATTGATGGGACTTGGTGGAGTCATGGAGATGGAAATAGGTCCAAAAAGAACTCCAAGGCCCTAACTGTAGGAAAAAAAAAAAAAAAAAAAAAAAAGGCATCAAATACCAAACAGAAAGGGAGTCCTCAGTTCCCCTCATTAGCATCAGGAGAGCTAGGGACAGAATGGAGGAATAACCAGAGGTAGCTCTTAACTTTTTTCAAAATTCCTTTGAGATATATATATATATATATATATATATATATATATATATATATATATATATATATATATATACACACACTGTGTGTCTTTTCTTTTGTCTTAGGCAACTGTGTGGAGGCCTTATTGTTGTGGGGAGGAGGTGGTTGGAAAGGGCAGACCTCTGGATGCTCATTGGCACTAGAGATAGCAATGGGATTTGACAATTTCTCACCCTCCCCACCCAAGAAGTTGGGCAGAGTCAACTTTTAAAGTCACACATCGTGGGATCCCCAAACATATCAATGAAATCAACAATCTTAAGACTCCCCTAATAGCCGTCCCACTCCCCTCCCCCCGAATCTACAAAACTGGGACAGCAAGCACTACAGGAAAAGGGAAAAGGAGACCAGAACTCTGGTAGACTTTACTACTCATGCTTCCAAGCCACCAACGTGATGACAGGCTCCAAATCCTTGAAAGATATCTGACCCTCACTCAGCCCCTTTCAGTCTCACTTCTCAGACAAGGGGTCCATTTGCAAAGCCTGGTGGATGTGTGAGGTGAAAATAGACTAGGGGCTCTCCACACCAGAGCCCTACTGGGGAAGAGCAGGCCCTGGGTGGTCATCTCTGTCCGGGAAGCGAAGGGCAGTGGCACGGCCCCAGCGAGGGGCGTCAGGCTGGGGGAGTGAGGGAGGAAGGGCGGATGGGGAGGGGCGCAGGTTTCCCGGCCACACCGGCAGGCTCTTCCTTCGGCACGCGCTGAGACTACAGGCCCAGGAGGCAGGCGTCTCTCAGGGCCGGGGCCTCCGCCCGCTCCGAGGCTCCATCTTCCGCCCGCGGGGGCTGCTCCGGGCCGGGCTCCTCGCGCGAGGCCAGGGGCGCGCGCTGGCCCGCCTCGCCCGCCTCGTGCGCGCCGGGTGCCGCCTCCTTGGGCCGTTTGGGGGCGCCGTGCGGAGCGTCCCCCGCGCTCCTCTTGGCCCCCGCAGGCTCCTCCTCGGACGGCCGCTCGGCCTGCTCCCCAGCGCCGCGCAGCTCGGTGCCGCCCTCGGGCCCCGGCCCCGGCCGCTGGACGCCCCTGCGCTCGGCCGCCGCCACCGTCGGGTCGTTCTCGATCTCCCACAGCCCCCGGCTGAAGCCGCGCCGCTTGCTGGGCTTGCCGAACTGCTCCTTGCACTCCGCGTACGGGAACAGGTGCTTGGGGCCCAGGCAGGCCGTCTCGTGGGTGCCGAAGAAGAACACCTGGTACCGGTTGGGCTCAGCCAAGTGCTCGATCCTGGCCGGCCAGTGGGCATAGCCCTTCAACTTGGCAAACACCAGGTCACCGGTCTTGAACTTAGGACGGCTGTAGCAGGACATGGCGTGGGCTCTGGAAACTGCTGGGCGAAGGGAAGGTAACCACTGCGTCTGCGCAGTGCCCGCTGGCCCTAAGCGCCAGCTTACGTGCGTGCGTGCGTGCGTGTGTGCGTACTTCCTGAGCGAGGAGTACACGAGGGCGTCGTCAACGCTTCTGGGGAAGGTTCCACTGCAAAAGGCTTTGTCCTAGGAGCCAGTTGGGCTTATTGCACTTAACTCGGACGCCATGGTTATGGGAATGATGGAGCAAATAGTTCAAGAGGCCCAGTTCATGGTTGTGGCCACCATGTTCCTATCATTATCAAGGATGCTTGGGCCAAGATGACGGCCTACTTTACTGAGTTCCAGAGAGACCTAGAAAGCCTGAACTTGGGGTAGTGCAGAGCAAAAACTCAGCGGCAAAATTAGTACATATTTCCCTGAAACTCGTAACGTGCAACAAAGTTTCAAGGTCCCTGTTGACCAGGGTCTGCTCTCTATGGTGAACTGATGAGATGTCTTGGTCAGTAGGTTCAATCATTTTCTGATTTCCTATGGAACCATCCTTATGGCCTGCTCTGAGGCTCAAGAAGACTGGGCGTCTAGCCAAGCAAGAGTGGACATGACGGGATGTCTACAAGGCATGTCACTGAGCACAACCATCATTGTTTACAATTTGTAAACAATGCTCTAAGTATCACAAAATGTTTAAGGCAACACCATGACCATGGAAACCTAGATGTAGCAAAATTTCCTATTTTACAGGGACAGGTTGTTGAAGAGAATGATTTTATGGGTTTAACAACGAGACTGTGGTATGTACTTTCACTATTTTTGTATAAGAGAAGAAATTGGGTTCTTTATGAGACCGACTCTCCTCTCCTTGGGGCACCAAAGGCTACAGTTAAGCAGTGCCATAGCACTATAGGATCCTGGATAACTGAAACAGCCGCTGAAGGAACAGCGAGACTAGGAAGGCAGCACGAGCCACCACACTAGAGATGGCACCAGCCGTCTCAAAAGTGGGACAACCAGTGAGCTCCGGATCGCAGAGGTAGCAGCAGTAATAGGAGCAGAGACAACAGGGCAGCTATGGAAGGTTGTGAAGAATTGAAGACAAGAAACCATGAACCCTGGTTGCTGGAAGCTACTGAGGGTTAAGTATAGACAGTCTCAGATACCATACCATACAGTACACTGTCAAGCCTAGGGAATGTTGATACCTAGGCCTGATGGATTAAGATTGCTGCCACATGCCGGGACTACAGTGCTGTATTTAAAGCCTAGAGCAATGCACTTCCAATGTGAGTGTTTAGGACCTGGAATCTTTGGCTTCTAATCCCTGAGAACAATATAACCCCACTCATTGTTTGAAATGCTAAGTCTATAAGGCTGCCAGTTCAGCCCATAGCCTTGAATACTCAAGGTGCCCTGGACTGACAATACTACCTATCTCATATACCAAAAGTGTTCCAACCAATTGATCCATAAAATGCCCAAGAATTAGGCATGTCTGAAATAGGGCGCATGAGTCTGGAGTTCAGTTGCAGTGGCTGGAGACACTGGCATGCCAATTCTCTCTCTTTCTCTCTCTCAAATAAACGAAAATAAAATATTTGAAATAGGGCCTTTTGTGGGCCACTGCCTAATAAAGGATAAACTTAGTGGAAAGGGCTTTAGGAAGAGATTTTTCTTCAGCTATGAATGAAAGTCAATGTAAGCCCAGTTGTACAACATTCTACATTTTTTAAAGTCCTGGTAGCTAACTGTGATCTATAGCAACATAAGTTTACCATCCCAGTGCTTGGCTATTATAAAAGACACTATTCAATTACTAGTCAATTAAACTAATGGATCAGATGCTCTTTCCTCCTAGAATTTATGAACATTAAGGTTATGGGCCTATTTTAGTACAGATCATGTTTAATTTTGGTTTGCTAGGTTGGACCAGTCATTTTACCTTTGAATTGTGAGGATCTGCTCTGTCAAAGGAAAGTGTGTCTTAACAGGTGTAACAATGGTGAGCACTATTGTCTAACTGGTGTAAGCATTGCTAGAGCACTGTTGCATCCTGGAGGACTGAAGCAGAAAAGGAACCAGGAAGGCAGCAGGAACCACCATGTTAGCAATGACAGCAGCAGTGGCAAAAGTAGTGGCTTTTCTGTTAAGACCTTTCCTTGAGATGTTTGTCTGCCCTGCAAATATCTATAGCTTTAAACAAACAAGCAATACTGACCATGAATTAACAGTCACCTTCTACTGTAACAAAGGGAATATGACACATTTTGTCCTTTGATGCTGTAAGAATATTGTGAGAAAATAACAAATGTGGGCTGGAGATGTCTTAGCGGTTAAGGCGCTTGCCTGCAAAAAGGGCCCAGGTTGAATTCCCCAGGCCCACCTAAGCCAGGTGCACAAGGTGGTGCATGTGTCTGAAGTTCGTTTGCAAGGGCTGGAGGCCCTAGTGTGCCCATTCTCTCTCTCTCCCCCCTTCTTCCCTCTCTCTTTCTCTCTCAAATAAATAAATAAAAATAAAACATTTAAAAGAAAGCAACACATGCTTTAGTGGCAATAGAAGAAATAGGGAAATCTTGGGCAGCTAAGAATCCCCCAGTAGGAAGAGATTTGGAATATTTTTAAGAGAAATCATTTAGGTAAATGTGACTTCTCCCATTTGTCATCTCTTGAAATGTGCTGCACAAATACATGGAGCATGGGCAAAGGTTGTTTAAGTAGGATAAAGTCTATCAAGATGTTTTATCCAGAAGAGATAGTGATTCATCAACTCAGTCTGAAGGAAGGACCAAACCTAAAGGCTCCTGCTGAGTGGGATCACAAATGAGTGAGCCATGTTGAATGAACAAGCCAGCTAGGTGACTGAACCAGAGTAGATATGAATTACTTGGTAACCTAAGGGCTATAACATGTAAGAAACACCTACCTAAAACTTTAGTGAGTAGAAAAGCAGGAGGTGAGTGAATCTAGACAAGAAGAATCTCAGTCTGTGCAAGACAATAGAGTTTGTAGAGGAAAGGGTGTCATTCTGTTGACTTCATCCCTCTTGGCCCACTAAGACACAGTGTGATGTAAAAGGCTGGCACAGAAACATTTACCTTTGAGGAGGTTGAAGCCTAGTTTAGGAGATAAAGCACCAGAAAGTTCATTACAGAGGAATTCAAATTTGTCTTTGAATGCTAAAAAAGCACCTTTTATACCAAAGGAATTCCATGAGAAGCCAATGAGGATGTGATTTTTAGGGCAGGCTTTCAAAGTAGCTGTAGAAAGTGCAGAAAAGGTTCTTAACTTTTTAAGAAGCTTTTTAAGGCTGAGAGTCGAGGTACATGTATAACCACATATAATGTCCTTTTTTCTGGTAATAGGAATTTGAATCTAGCAAATGAACTGTATCTGTAGCCTTCTTTTAAACTTTAATTTTGAGACACAGCCTCACTAAGTTGCCCAACATAGCTGTGTACTGGCTCTGTAGCTCAGTCAGGCCTTAATACTGACATTCTCTTGCTGTCTCAGCCATCTGAGTAGCTGGGATTACAGGCTTGCTTGACTAGGCCCAGCTATAGCATCTTTCTGAATCTCATATATAATATCAAGGATATTTAAAGTAGCACTTATAAATTCCTTCTGGATTGTTAGAAATGCTAATGGGATTGTGGACATAAAAATCCAGAAAATGGAAGACTATGGGTGTGTGATCAATGGTGATTAGATTATGGGTAGGAGTAAGCTATTACTATTAGACTGAAGGAAAAGATGTATTAAAAACTTAGCAAAGTCTTGAGTAAAGGCATTGAAAAATGAAGTCATGTTATTCAGTGAAAAATCGTGTTACAGACAAATATGTAGCACAACTTCTATCACTAAAGAGATACTTTTTTGTTACCTGGGATTATGATTTTGTAATATTGATATTCTTCATTTAAAATTTTCACCCCTTATTCACTCATTTCAGAAAAAGGGGAATAAAAGGGAAGGATGAATAAACATGATAAAGAGCTTAATAAAGATTTTTTTCACTGGTACCTCATTCCTTTTATACCTACATATTCAATTATTATTTAAGCAAGGTTGAATGATATGACTTTATTCACCTTTCAAACCAGCATGGATTATTGTCAATTAGCTGAGTATTTATGGTAGTTTGGTTGGATTTTGACTTAGTTTCATATATGCAGTCCTTTTGACCAACTACAATTTTTAATTTTCAAGAACTAGTTCTCTATGAGCTCAAATGCTGTAACAGTTACCTTATCATTGCTGGCACAAAACACCCAACCAAAAGAAGATGATGGAATAAAACATTTTTATTTTGCCTTACAATCCCAAAGAGATGACTCATGATGATAAGGAAAAGCATGACATGAGCAGAAGCTGGATATCATCTTTGCCACAGCAGGTAGAAAACAGCAGCAGGAGAGTGAGCCACATCTGGCAAAGGAGAGCTAGCTATACCTGCCCCAGCAACACACCTCCTCCATAAAGCGTCCGTCTCTCAAACTGCCATCATCTGAGGACCAAGCACCCAAAACACATGAGCTTATGGGGCCATCTGAATTAAATCACCATGTTATATCTCTGGCCCCCCAAAAGGGATGACTATACATGATGTAAAATACAATGTATTCAATCCAACTTTAAAAGTCCCCATAGATTTTTTTTTTAAATCCAATCTTAACACTGTTCTAATATCTCCATAGTCCAAGGCCTCTTAACAATGAGCCTGTAAAAACAACAACAAAATATAATGGCACAGAGTAAACCTTCCCATTACAGAAGATGGCATTGCATGATCTAAAGTGTGGCAAATATTACATACTGTAGTTCTAAGTCCAACATCTCTAGTCAGTTAAAAAATCTTTGGGTTTCAATTCTACTCTAGCTGGGCTGCTCATAGCCAAGGAAAAACTCCATCTGAAAGCAGAAGCTCTCCTTGGCATCCATCCCATAGTCCTGGCCTCTCCAAAACTCATGGGATTTCCACTGCAACCCATAATTCGTCTTCATGGCTCCACTGGGTCTCCCCACAGGCGCTTCAACAATCCTGCCTCACTACAGTATGTCAAGTGGGCATTTCCAAACACACACACACACACACACACACACACACACACACACACACACAGGCGTTAACAAATCCAATTACCCTTGCTTTCTTGCATTTATTATACATCAGTAGTATCAGCTGTTAATACAGGAGGGAATCAAAATCTATTTGAAGAGCAGGAAAATGCCTTAGGCATTCTTCTTTCAACTTCCCTATTTTCAAAAGAGCATTGGTTCTGCTGTCTGTCCCATTGCAGAACAGCTGGCCCAATCTGAATGGTAGGACTCTCAAAAAATTGCAGTTTGTTGTGGCATGGTGACATATGCCTTTAATCTCAGCATTTGGGAGGCAGATGTAGGAGGATCAGTATGAGTTTGAGGCCAGCCTGGAGCTGCAGAGATCCAGGTCAACCTATGCCAGAGTGAGGCCCTACCTCAAAAAAAAAAAAAAAAAAAATTGAAGCAGAAGAAAACTTGTATCTGCTATAGCCACCTACGCACACCAGTCCATTTCTTCTAAATTCAAGCCAGTTGAAGTTCTCAGTGCATGGGCTGAACACCGCTAGACTTTCACTCAAATAATCTCTATTCCAGTGTGGAAAAAGCTCTTTCTCCCCCTCATAAATCAAGCCTTACAGTCCACCGTTCTTTCTGCATTTAAGTCATTCAACTCTCACCAGAATGGTCCATCCAACTCTGGTTATAGCATGAAAAGACTAAAGTCTTTTAGTCCAAGATTTCAAATTCTTCCACGTTCCTCCCACAAATTAGTTCCAAAAGGCTCAAAGCCACACAATCAGGTTTCTAGTAAAAAACTACTCCACTCATCTAGTACCTATTTTCTGTTGTAGTTACCTTTGTGTTGCTTGGACAAAGCACCCCACCAGTAGCAGATAATGGAAGGAAATGTTACAATCAGGTTTCTAGCAAAAAACTACTCCACTCATCTAGTACCTATTTTCTGTTGTAGTTACCTTTGTGTTGCTTGGACAAAGTACCCCACCAATAGCAGCTAATGGAAGGAAATGTTTATATTTTGGCTTACAGTCTTGAAGGGAAGCTTCATGGTAGCAGGAAAAAAGCATGGCATGTACAGAAGCTGGACTTCGCCTCTGTCATAGCAGGTAGAAAATTGCAGCAGGAGAGTGAACTAAGTTCTGGCAAGGCGTAGCTGTCTGTGACACCCCAAAGCCTGCCCCCAACAACATAACTGCTCCAGCAAGAGCCTAACTTGCAAATTGGCATAAGTTGTAAACCACACATTCAGAACACAAGATTTTTATGGTGTATATCTGATTCTAACTATTGTAGATGCCTTAAATATGTTAAGATGTCTTAAAAATCAAATGCCATCTTTGTAACACCTCTTTGTAAAGAAGACAGAATTCTATTTCCATATATATGAAAATGCCATGGAGAATATAAAACATATAACTCCTCTGGGTTTATTTTTTGGAAAACTGATGATAAAATTCCAGAATTGCTCAGCAGCACTTATAATACACAGGCAATGACACCATATTACTGCATAGGAGAGGCAATAGTTATCTAATTGATATTTCTTATTTTAATTACTTTTAAATTCAATTAGTTTGCCATCAACTATTATTTAAAAGAAGCATAATTGTTTCCTGTGTGCTTATGCTCTCAATAAAGATATTAACTGTCTCTGGGTTTATACTGTATATGTGTTTGTACATGGTTGATATTTAAAATCAAGAATTTTTTATTTCTAAATATTCTAGAAGATATAATTACACAGAAAATGAGTCCTTCCCTGCTATGTGTAGTGAATGTCCATCTGCTCATTTTTAAAAAGTCAGAGCATGGTCATTACCCCTATATTTTATTCTACATTTTATCATTGTCTACTTGGCCTAGCTTTAAAAGCCTCAAAAGTTCTTGAAAGTCATGGAATGAATTCACTGTCAATGTGGGTGTTGGCATCTAAGGAAAATTTAAGTGATTCTCAAGGACAGTCAGCCTCAACACATTTGATCACATCTATACCTGCCTGTCCTGATAGAGTCCAGAGAGGAAGCAGTGAGGGAAGAGAATTTCTGAATGCTTTATGTGTGTTTGCAATTGGGCTTCCCTCATAAACATTGGAAATGATGTTCACTAGGGACAATTGGAAACATCAGAGCTGTTTGTGTAACTGCTGAGTTAATGGACAAGGAAAACATTCTTACACTGAAAGCAACAAAATTATACCAATTTGGGGACTAAGACATTTTTAAGGTTAGGCTAGGAAAAATTTTACAAGGAAAACATTTCAACAATGCAAATAATTTTTTTTAATTTTGCATCATATTTATTCAAGTCCTTCTGCTGTAAAATGTTCCAGGCATTTACTATGTTATAATTAGCTAAGTTTGGACAAAAGTTATTAATGCTTGGTGAATACTAGTAACTGGAGACTAGATTCATATTAGGTATATTCTCATCATTAGATGGTCATACTTGATTTTGTAAGGTTTCTAAAGTACCATTTAGTCACTTAACAAAGATTTACAACTCCAAGGTCAGTAAAAATATTGAAACAAGTACACTTGAATAGCATTGGTGATTTAATTATGTTCCTCTGTGAAACCTAGTTCTTTGCCTAAAACACAAGTGATTCAAACACTCACTTAAAAATGCTGTTTAGGGCTGGAGAGATGGCTTAGTGGTTAAGCGCTTGCCTGTGAAGCCTAAGGACCCTGGTTGGAGGCTCGATTCCCCAGGACCCACGTTAGCCAGATGCACAAGGGGCCACACGCATCTGGAGTTCGTTTGTAGTGGCTGGAGGACCTGGCGTGCCCATTCTCTCTGTCTGTCTGTCTCTCTCTCTCTGTCTGCCTCTTCCTCTCTCTCTCTCTCTGTTGCTCTCAAATAAATAAATAAAAATTAAAAAGAAATGCTGTTTAAAGAAAACAGCAGAGTTCTCTTCATGATGGGTGCCCGGGCACCTAGGAGCTGCTCAGCCAGCAACAGCCAGTACTCTTCAAACAGCCAGATGCACAGCTGGTCATGGTGGTGTTCGCCTGCCGTACCAGTCCTGGAGAGGTGGAGACAGGAGCACCAGAGTTCAAGACCAGTCTTGTGTACAAAGCTAATTCCAGAGCAGCCTGGTCTTTATGAGACCCTATCTCAAAAAACATAAGCAATAAAAATAAACAAATTTTGATTAAAGCCAGTACTAGCTCTATTTGATTAAAACATAAGTTGTTTTGTTTTTTATACCAATGGCTTTCGGGTTTGAATTTTAGTTTAATGCACTGCTATTGCTACTTTAATTTCTTTTTAATTTTTTTGTTCTTTTTTTAAATTTCATTTAGTTGAGAGCAACAGAGAAAGAGTGAGAGAGAGAGAGAGAGAGAGAGAGAGAGGAGAATGGGCAAACGAACTCCAGATGCATGCGCCCCCTTGTGCATCTGGCTAACGTGGGTCCTAGGGAATGGAGCCTTGAACCAGGGCCCTTAGGCTTCACAGGTGAGCACTTAACGACTAAGCCATCTCTCCAGCCCAGTGTTTTAAGTATATAATAGTTTTTCTTATTTTTTGTGGAGGAACTTTATAGTTCATGCAATAAGAGCATGATTTTATCTTTTTCATTTAGAAAAAAGCCTGTGTGTGTGTGTGTGTGTGTGTGCACGCACATGCGTGTGTGCTTTATTGTGGATGCATGTGTGCCATAGCATGTATGTGGAGGTTAGATGACAATTTTCAGGGTAGTCCTTTGCATTTCTACTTCACTTGAGGCAAGTTTCTTGCTCTGAGATCACATTTGGCTACACTACCCAGAAGCTCCTAGGAAAGTCTCAGGTCTCCACCTCCCTTCTTACTAAAGCATGTTGGGATTTCAGAAGCCCAACACAGGGAGATGACACTCAGGCACTTTGGCTTGAAAGTCCTGTGAAGCTTTTGATCATATATCCTCTGATGTATCCCAACTGTCTTTTAACTTCTTCCAATAGATTTATGGCTCTTAACCAATTACCTAATTATTAAACTTAAGCAATAAATCATTTATACCACTTTAATTTGTGGAAGTCATCAACAATGTGCATGGCAGTTTGAAAAAAGTGAAATTTTAATTAAAATGTATAATTTTAAGCCAAGCATGGTGGTGCATGTGTATAATCCTAACACTTTTGATGTGGAAACAGGAAGCTCAGAAGTTGAAGCTCATTCTCAGCTACATAGAGACTTCAAGTCTAGCCTAAGCTACCTGAGATCTTATTAAAAAAATCCAAAGCAAAACAAGAATGATGTCTAACTTTAATGAAGTATTTTAAGGCTGTGCAGAAACTTTGAGATTTTCATATTTCATTTTTGGAAAAAAAAGCTTTTAAACTTCCAAGTAATTTTTGTTTAAGGCAATCTTCTTGATGTATCTTTCTGTCATCACAGCAGCACTATGGTTAATGAGGACTCTCTGCTAAATCATTGTAAAAGAGATATTTACCTTTCACCAGGCCTCTTCTGTACTAGCGAATTTATATTTATTATTTGCATTTTGTTGAGTGCAAGCAGAGAAAATGAGAGTATCAGCTTTCCAGAGTTTCTTGCCACCATAAACTATCTGCAGATGCAAGTATCACTGTGTGCATCTGGCATATATAGGTACTGGGAAACTGAATTCAGGCCAGCAGGCATTGCAAGAAAGAGCCATTAAGCACTGACCAATCTCCCAAACCCAAACCCAGCAAATGTATATTAGTTGTTGAAATAAATACTCAAGAAAGACTAGGCCTTAAATGTAATTTTGAAATTTCATAAGGCATAGACTCTGGACACACTAAAAGAAAATCAGTGTAGTATGAATGTAACATAATTTTCTTAAAGTATCCTAGGACTCAGATATCATCTTCCACAGACAATGCCTGTCAGTAGAATTTCTCCATGTCAAAAACTGAAACAAACACAATTCTAAATGTCTTGATAAAAATTCTCATATAACAGAAATGGCTCTTCAAACATGTGGTATTTTTTATTTGTTCATCTCCATGATGAAAATTTTCTTAGCAAACAGATCAGTATTTTAAGATATTTAGAAGCAGAAATATTGAAGCAAGATATTTAGGACATAGCTTCACAGTTTTATGTCTTCAATATCAAACTTTCTTCCTGCTTGTAAACATCAACCATGATGGCAATATGTCAGGATGCATAGAAACCTAGAGCTACTGGTTTTTAACTGCCATTTCCTAAACATGTATGCAGTAAGACATATTTATGTAAGCATTTTCTATCTACTTTCTCAAAGCTCAAAACCGTTCCTATACTGCCATTTTCCCCCTTCCCTTTGGCTTGCCCACTTCTTCACTATATGAAGCATTAATAATTGTGCATATTTCTAATACAGATGTATAATTTCACAGTAATAAATTATGTTATCAATGATTTATGCAATAGTGAGAAAATATAATTGGAAGCAAGCTAGGTGAGTTGGTTGAAAGAAGAATGAATCAGGTAAAAATATATTAGATTTATCATGAATGCTGAATGACACTGTAAGGATCTCAAAAGTGAGATGCTGGCTCTGTTCTCTGAAGCAACTGTCATCTCTACGATTTGTCCAGTTATAGTTGGAATTTAGACTTCAGTCTTCCTTGCATTAAAAATCATTCTGGGGCACAGGAGATGAATTTGCTGTTAAAGTTGCCTGATTGCAAACTAGCCAGCCTGAGTTTAATTCCCCAGCACTCACATCAAATCTGCAAGCAAGATAATGCATATGCATCTGTGATCCCAATAGGCCTACAGCAAGGGGAGGTGAGGCCATGAGAATCCAGATACTGGCAGGCCAGCTAGGCTGGTGCAAATACAGTGGACATAACAAGGGAGACTCTGCTCAAGCAAAGTAGAAGAGAGGATAAACACTGAAGTTGTCTTCACACCTCCACTTACATGCAGTGGCATAGGTATTTCCACATATAACACATATCATGGCACCCATGCACATCCATAACACACACGCACACACGCGTGCATGCACACAAAAGTTTGAAGGTATCTGAGTAAGCTTTTTGATCTTAAAAATGTGTCAGGTTGGGGGAGATGTGGCTTAGCAGTTAAGCACTTGCCTGTGAAGCCTAACCCGGTTCAAGGCTTGGTTCCCCAGGACCCACGTAAGTCAGATGCAGAAGGAGGCACACACATCTTGAATTAGTTTGAAGTGGCTAGAGGCCCTGGTGTGCCCATTCTCTCTTTCTCTGTCTGTGACTCTCAAATAAATAAATAAAAATAACAAAATTTATTTAAAAATGTATCAAGTAAAACAGTAATTTAAATTGATGATTTGTGATTTACAAATGATTTATTAAAATGAAATAATATTGACAAACATCAAATAATATAGACATCATAACTCCTCCAAAGTAAATATTATAGTTACATGTCTAGATCATATAAAAATAACTTTTCTAGACTATTTATAACTATAAACTCAATGTAAGAAAAATCTCATATATTCCCTGTGACATAGAACCTTTGGTCATGATGGCCAAAGTGTTTTCCCTTTAAGTAGAACAAAAATTATTTACATTGAAAAGACAAATATAAAGACCTTAAATATTAAGCCAAAAATAGTATTGATGATAACTGATAATATTGAATGAATTATAATTTCAGGATAGTCAAGTAATTTTGTTTTTGTTCAGTTTATCTGTTGTCAATGCTTTCAATATAATTCGGAAAATGTAATAAAAGCACAAAGCTGATTTTCAAGAGGAATGTGGAAGGATTTGAAACCTTGGCCTAAGAGATGCCTTGCAGTGCTGTAAGTACAGCTTGTTGGACTATTCTGGTCAGAGTTGAAAGACCTGAATGCAGTAAGAACTATGAACTGTAAAGTTTGGCTTATGAGGGTGAGAAAGAGCTTTGCTTGGACTGGGCTAGAGGCAAGTTGTGTGAAAAGCTTGCTGTTATGCCCGTGTCCTAAGAATTTGTGCAGGGTTGCTTTGCATAGAAATGAACTGGTGTGAGTAGAGGGATATGACACAGAAAAAAAATTCCTTTGGGTGAATTGCTGCCCATTCATCTGCAATTGAGAGTTTACAACCTTTGAGATTGGGCTAACTGACCTGCACTGGGGCAATAGGAAGAATGTAGACTCTTTAGGAGGGGCCTGAGTGCTCAAGGAGTGTCCTGTTCTTCAAAGTCTGCTTTATTCCCCCCTGGATTAACAAATTGGCACCCTACCTGGTATTATGGAGTATAAGAAATGCAGGAAAGAGAGGGTTATTGAGTTTGCAATGTGGTTTTGTGTTTTGGAAATGGCCATGGGCAGTGTGAAGCAGGATTGCCTGCATGGAGACCACATGGTACCATGAGGACGAACTGTGGGTTGCATTGAAGACCCAGTGGAGATGCTGGGACCATGAGACACCTGCTTAGGAAAGCTGCCGGCCCTGATGAAGTTTTCCAGGACTGTGAGTAGCCTAGCTGGAGGGGCAGAATTGGAACTACAGAGACTTGCTGCTGGTTAGAATTATTGGATTAGGAGACGTCACTGGCTAGAGTTGTTGGACTTAGAGCTACAGAGTTTGATGTTTGCCCTGTTTAAATAATGTATTGCTTGAGTTTTTTTTTTTTTTTTTTTTTTTTTTGCTATGCCCAATGCCCCAGTGTGAATGTTTATTCTGTGCCATTATGAGTTTTGGGGGATTTTTTGGTATCATGGCTCAGTTACAAGATCTTGGACTGTGAGAATATATGAACATCATTGGAATTGATCAAAACTATGGGGACCTTTAAAGTTGGATGAATGCACTGCATTTTACATCATGTATGGTTATCAGTTTATGGGGGCCAGGGGTGGAATGTGGTGGTTTGATTCAGGTGTACCCCATAAACTTAGGTGCTCTGAATGCTAGTTTCCCAGCTAATGGAGATTTGGGAATTAATGCTTCCTGGAGGCAGTATTTTTGGGGGTGGGCTTATGAGTATTATAGCCAGTTTCCCCTTCCTAGTGTTGGGCACACTCTCCTGTCCCTGTTGTCCACCTTATGTGGGCCAGGGTGTGATGTCAACTCTCTGCTCATGCCATCATTTTCCCTGCCATCATGGAGATTCCACCTTGAGCCTATAAGCCAAAATAAACCTCTTTTAGGCTGCTGTTGGTTGGATGATTTCTGCCAACAATGTGAACCTGACTGCAACATCATCATTTATTTTTTACCATTTTCCTCTATTCCTTCAGCCATTAAACATATATACATATATATGTTTACATATGTATATACATTATATTATATATATAATTTATATATACATATATATGTATATATACTGGTGGAGGATGAAGGAGGGAGTAAATGGCTGGAATCTGAGGTGAGGAACTAATGACCATACGCCATGCCTTCTATCAGAAGATTATCGATAAGGACCCATCTTGTGAGGGTGTTCTGTGGATCATCAGAGCTGCTGATTAACCGGCTGCAGCCAGGGCATACCCAGGGGACAGTGGTTGACAATGTTTTCCCTTTTCTATAAAGACCTTCTCTTTGTAAGTCTTACATTTTCACTAAAATGTATGAATGTGGACTAGGTTTTACTGTTTGATACTTGGAGAAAACATTTGATTTCCCCCATTCAGTAAGACTTTTATGCTTTCAATTATGGCCTCTTTAAAAGTTACTCAGGTGTAAAAGTATATTAAATTATCTCAACCTAGCACCTAACTTTTTAAAACTCTATCCCCATTTATTTATTCATTCTTTAGGCAAGACTAAAGGCTATCTTTTATATCTTTTGTATGCGTTGTAAGTTCTTTATTTATTTCAAATATTTTTATTTTTATTTATTTATTTGAGAAAGAAAAAGAGGCAGAGAGAGAGAGAGAGAGGAACAGAGAGAGAGAGAGAGGGTGAGAGAGAGGGAGAGAATGGGTGCACCAGGGCCTCCAGCTGCTGCAAACAAATTCCATTCACATGCGCCACCTTGTTTATCTGACTTATGTGGGTCCTGGGGAATTGAACTGAGGTCCTTTACCTTTGCAGGCAAGCACCTTAACTGCTAAGTCATCTCTACAACCCTGGGTTGTAACTTCTTGTTTCTTATATGGATTTAGTTATGTTCATACCCTTTCAGACTTCTTAAGCATACTTATTTAAAAACCACTATGGATATTTTTTTTCTCTCATTTTTAAATTTAATCTGTCACAATTTCATTTCCTCAAGATCCCCAGGCTGCCAGGTCATCTGCTTCTTTATGCTTCTATAGGAGGGGCATTGTAAATGTTGTATCGTCCATGATTATTAAACCAGGGCTTTGGCCCTGCTCCTTTTCAGAAGCAGGAAGTTCCATTAGGTCCTACCTGAGCAGCTGGGTAACCAACTCCTTTTCCCACAGAACCTAGACCAACAACACCTCTGCCTGAATCCAAGCATTTCTAGGTTTTAAAATTGGGTCTCTTATATTTTATCTGTTAGTATGCTATATATTGGATCAGAAAGGGAATATGGTAAGAGATGAATCAATATCTTATTTAAGAATCAGGGAGTTGAAGATGGCTTCTGCCTAACCATGCCATACCTCCTAGGGAAGGAAAGACAAGACATTAAGGGTTTATTGGGTCTTCTAGGGGGAGCAGTCTCTAATAGACCTCCAGTGGGAGGGTGCGGAGGGGCAAAAAAGGGAATCGGCTGATTCCCACACTCTTGGGTAGCCCACCAGTTCTCATGCCCTCAAGCAGCCATCCTAGTCATAGTCCCAGCAGAAGGTTCCTCCTGCACTCTCTGCAGGCCAGGGGACCCAGGCCAGCATAGCTCCACCTGTTCATCATTCTTAATCATCAGTGAAATGCAAATTGAAACAACTATGATATTCTACCTTACTCCAGTAAGGATAGCACACATTAAAATATTAAGTGAAAATAAATTCTGGTGAGGATGTGGAGAAACAGGAACCCTCATCCACTGTTGGTGGGAACGTAAGATGGTACAACCACTATGGAAAATACTATGGAGACTCCTAAAAAGGTGGACTATAGAGTTCTGAACAGACCTAGTTATTCCCTTACTGGGCATTTATCCTAAAAGTTCAGAAAGATTTATTCTCAGTTCAGAAAGATTTGCTCAACCATGTTTATAGCTGTTCAATTCATAGTAGCTAAGATCTGGAATCAACCCAGATGTCAGTCACTAGACAAATGGATAACTAAGATGTGGTATATTACGCAATGGAATTCTACATGTCAGTAAGGAAAAATGACACAATGAAATTCGAGGAAAAATGGTTGAACCTGGAACAGATCGTTCTCAGTGAACTCACCCAATCACAGAAAGATAATTGTCATATAGTCTCACTTACCCATGGCTCCTAATCTGAATCTACGTGAGATGCCAACATACCTAATAAGTATCTCAAGGACTGGAAAATAGAGTGGGTGGGACAAGAGGGGAGGGTAAGGCTGTGTTTGGGGAACACAAAACTGGACTCAAATGGCAATGGTACCATAAAATTCTACATCCTTAAAGACAGACTAAATGGTTGAACCTTCATCAGGCCCTTAGAGGGAACACCTGAATCACAAGGCCCTAGAGAGAGTATGATGAAGACTAACCTCATTCTTCTCCTGTTTCTCTCTCTCTCTTTCTCTCTCTCATTTTTTCTCTCTCTCCACCTCTTCTCTCTATCTCTTTTATATTACTTATCTTTGTCTTCCTTCTCTTCTTGGGGGCTGACCTGTAACCCCCAGTACCAGCATGTGGCTAACATCCACAATGTGCTGTTGATCAGAGAGGCATACAAGCTTTCCCAAAAGAAGACAGATTTCTGTCAGAGTACCTGATGACCCACCAAAGGATAGTGACAAGACCCTACTGCTGAAGACACCATATGCTGTTGGTATGTAACATGGAGTGAATTGACTGGAATCTGGAAGAGAGTCAGTCCTGAGACAGCTTATCAAGTGACATAAGGTGCTACATGAGTGACTGGGGGAAAAAGACCACCATCTGTCCAGGCAACTCGTGGTCTAAGCTACTCAGCAGCAAACAACCTGATGTGATGCTCACACAAGTACAATAGTGGCACACAGCCATGGTGGGAAACCAGGTGCTCTTGATTCGGCTAACTGATCTGCTCAGTGGAACAGAACTCATAGCTGGAGCTGGAAGTCAAGTCAGAACCATGTCCAAAACATGAGCCCGCTCCCCACTATCAATGTCCCACCAATTGTGGGCTACAAGAGGGCCTATACATATTAAATTCTCTCTAAAAAAAAACAAAGCTTATCCCATTTATCTGGTGCTAACTTCACTCTCCGTTGGAGAATTTGCTTCTCTTTTTCAGAAGGACACATATTCCAAGGAGAGAACCAACCCATCATACCTCAAACGGGCCCCAGGTAAAAATAAGAATAATTGGGGAAATGAGCAAGTGTGTTGCTTACTTGGTGAGCCTGGTGCCAGCACAAGGGTGAAGGAGAGAAACACAAAGAATACTCAACTCCTACCAAACCATATATCCAGATATCCAGCGGCTCCCAAGACCTCATCACTGAAGCAGGCCTAAAATGAACCCAACATGGCTCAGGGAAATTTGTGGAAAAAGGGGCGGAAAGAATGTTAGAGCCACATGTTGGGTCATTATGCACATAGACATTGCCTCTTACCCATAAGAGGTTATGGCTAACCCCACAATGCATGGCCCATATTCCCCAATGAGGAGGGTCCCTGGGGAGGGGTGAGGACAGGGCAGAGGCTAATGATGGCACCAACAACATGACTGTATACACTGTGTACATAACTTAAAAAAAAAAGAATCAGGGAGTTATAAAATGGATTGATACTCTATACATAATATTTTGCTAGTTACTTAGGAGAATAATCCATGCATAATTAGAAAATTATGAAACATTCTAGTAAACCAAAATACACAACCATCTACACAAAAATAATATAGGACAATACTTTGCATGTGACAGCATTTAATATTTTCCTTAAGAAACAGACAAGATTTGAATAATTAAGTATTAAATGAATTGCGTTAACTTCCTTAAAGATTCATTTTATATTATGCTTTAAAGATATAGTGGTAAGACCCTACTGCTGAAGACACCTTATGTGGTTGACATGCAAAATAGAATGGCATGGCTGGAAGTTGGAAGACAATCAGTCCCCAGACAGTCAGGGTGTCTAGTGCCAGAAGGTGCTACATGGGCGACTGGGGGAAAATGACCAATATCTGTCCAAGCAACTCTTGGTCTAACATACTTAGCAGCAAGTAACTTGTTGTGATGCCCATACAAGTGCAATAGTGGCACACAGCCATGGTGGGGAACCAACTGCTCTTAATTTAGCTAACTGATCTCCTCAGTGGTACGGGACCCATAGCTGGAGCTGGGAAACAAGTCAGAACCATATCCAAACATAAGCCCACTCGCCAATATCAAGCTACCATCAATCATGGGCTACAAGAGGGCCTATACCTATTAAATTCTCTATAAAAAAAGTAAGGTTTATCTCTTTTGTCCTGGTGCTAAATTACTCTCCGTTGGAGAATCTGCTTCTCTTTTTCAGATAGATGTAGATCCTAAGCAGAGAGCTACCCCATCATACCTCCAAAGAACCCCGGCTGAAACTAAGAAAAATTGGCGAAACAAGCAAGGGGGGTGTTTTCCTGATGAACTGGATACCAGCACAAGGGGGAAGGAGATCAACACAGAGAAAAATCAACTAATACTAAATCAGAGAGCCAGAGCCTCAGAGGCCCCCAACACCTCATCACTGAAGCAGACCAAAAATGAACCCAACATGGCTCAGGGAAATTTTGTGGAAGAGGTGGCGGAAAGAATGTCAGAGCCACATGTTGGGTCATGATATGCAGAGACATTTAGCTTACCCATAACTGTGGGCTAACTCCATAATGCATGACCCGTATACCTCAACAAGGCAGGCCTAAGGGGAGGGGGTAGGTCACGGATGAGCCTAATAATGGTACCAAACTGACTGTATTTGCTGAATACAAAACTAACTAATAAAGAAAAAGAAAAGAAAAAAAAGATATAGTTTGTGGAGCTGAGGGGTTGGCTCAGCGGATAAAGTGTTTTCTGTACAAGTATGACGACCAGAGTTAGGATTCCCAGAAACCATTTCGGAAGGCTTGGGTGGTTTACCTGTAATTTTAGAATTCAGGATATAGGGGTACCTGGGGCAATCTGCCAGCCCTCACACATGTGAACATGCTTGCACCCACTCAGATACCAGTGAGACAGATTGAGAGAGAGAGAGAGAGAGAGAGAGAGAATCTGTATGCTTCTGTAGTGGTTTTGAGAGCTACTGGATAACCAAATCTGAGAAATAAATTTCTTGCAATTCTGAAAGCTGAATAAGTACCAGCAAATTTGATTTCCAGTGAAGAGTCACTTCCACATTCAGTGACATTTGCCTTTTTGCTACATAGTTGCATGCTTTTTCACATGACAAGGATTCTTTCATAACTTAGAGTCTGTTTTGATCCTTTTCACCTCCCAAAGGCTTTCAATAGTAATAGCCTATTGGAGCTAAGATTTTCACACATGAATGAGAGAAGAACATAAACATTTGATCTATAGTAGACACATATGTAGAGCTTTGGGGGCATGAACAGGTGGGAATATTGAGAGAAAAGAACTTCATGAACATTCTAGAAATTTTACATAAATATTTATTCTAGGAGACATTTATTTTGAAGAAGTTAATATATTAGGTACAATGTCTCATAAGAAGTATTAAATCTGGGCCTGGAGAGACATGGCTTAGCTGTTAAAGCACTTGCATGCAAAGCCTAAGGACCCATGTTGGATCTCTCTCCAGATCCCACATTAAGCCAGATGCACAAGTGAGGCCAGCGCAAAATCACACATACCCAGTAGATGGCACAAGTATCTGGACTTTGATTGGAGTGGCTGAGGCCCTGACATGCCAATTCTATCTTTCTCTGACTCTCTCTCACTCTCTCTCTCTCTCTCTCTAAAAATAAAGACTAAAAAGAGAAATATTAAATCTGTACTTATATATTACATTTAAATATTATACTTTTAGAAAATATTAGCAAGGAATAATTGAATCAGTAGTGACTTCTATGCAAAGAAATATCTAAAAGTATTTAAAACTAATTGCCCCTTACCTTTTCTCTCTTTCTGAATTTTTAACTAAGAGCTATTTCATTGTTTTCAAAACATCTAAAAGTACTGAAAATACATATTTATCTCACATAACCCTGATGTTTGCTAATGAGGGTGCATCCTACAAGTTTCTCATATATGTCAAAAAGCAGTAAATAATGACAAATGGCAAGTTAGTTACAACTAGGATCCATTTCTCAAGCCTTCTGTTTAGCTTTCTTTGATTCATGTCTTACCTTAGAAAATCCAGAAATAATGGTGGAAGTAATTGGTCCTTTGCCTAGTTAGTTCTGATGTTTAGCTTGATGTAGATGAATAAAATCTCAAATTAATGTAAAAAAAAAATGTGGTTCCTTGGTTGCAGAATAGAACAACTGCAGGAACCTGCCACAGCTCAGGCAGAATGTGCACGTGAATGACTGAAAACTTCAGAGTAGGTAACGGAAGTCAGGAGATAGGGACATTAGCCTACAAGACATGTCTGTTTTTAGTCATCTTGACTTTCATTTATTATAACCCACTAAATATATATATATATATATATATATATATATATATATATATATGTATATATTTTTTTTCTTTTTCGAGGTAGGGTTTCACTCTAGCTCAGGCTGACCTGGAATTCACTATGGAGTCTCAGGGTGGCCTCAAACTCATGGCGATCCTCCTACCTCTGCCTCCCGAGTGCTGGGATTAAAGGCGTGCGCCACCGCACCCGGCCCCACTAAATGTATTTTTTAAGTGGAACTTAGTAGTAAAATATGATACCTCTTCTTAAAATTGTTTAAATTGAATGCATTTCTCTGTCAAGTTAAAATAAAGCTGTTTATGAGAGCAAATCTAGTGCTCTTTGGGTCAAGTCCATGAAATACATCTACATTTAGATATATTATATGTGTGTTCATTAGTATGTACATGTGTATATAAATGTAAATATATAGGTATTGTCAATGTTTCCTAATCTGTGTTATAATTAACAACCTTTGTTGTTAAACACTATTTTGGGTTTTTTTTTTTTTTTTTTTTTTTTTTTTTTTTTTTTTTTTTTTTTTTTTTTAGAGGTATGCTCTTACTCTAGCCCAAGGTGACCTAGAACTCACTGTAGTCCCAGGCTGGCCTTGGGAATAAAGGTGTGCGCCACCATGCCTGGCACTAAATGCTATTTTTACAGACACCCTCTGTGCATTGACTAGGTTTTTTCAAATAATCAAAGGAAAGCCCTTATTATCTAAAGTTCAGGATCATTGTAAGTCTAATATATTCTTTTTTTCTCCCTCCCCCTAAAGATTCTTTTAAATTGTATAATAGGGCTGGAGAGATGACTCAGTAGATAAGTGTGCTTTCCCATCCAATCATGAGGGCCTGATTAACCCATATTAAACTAACCAGCTCTTGTGTAATAACAGGGCATCATCATGTATAATTATAACCCTAGCCCTGTAGGGATCAGTGACTGGAGAATTGCTGGTGTTTGTGAAAAACAGCAAGCTTTGGAATAAGAGACTTCTCAAGGAGAAACAGGAGAGTGAGTGATGGAAGGGGGCAACCCACATCCTCCTCTCACCTCTGCAGCTGTGTGCACATGGGCACCACATTTGCACATGCATGTTCCAAACCCCATATACACATCACATATACTACACACATCAAAAAATAATACATAAGTAGCCACTGCACTTTTTGGAAGAGAATTATGCTAACTACTACATCAGGAATGCCTTGCTACTGCACTTCTTGAATGATGGCTGACTGAATCTTCTTGCTCCAGATGTGGCTTTGTGAGATCTGAAAATCACAGGGCAGCCTTTCTGACTGAGCCCAAGCCAGGTGCCCAGGAAACCTTCCTCCAAAAAGCAAACTGAATGTAAAGGTTGTATCCATATTCGGCCATAGGGGTCACAACAGCAAAGTTCCTTTAGACCTGCTATTCTAGTTTTAGTCCCTTACTATTTAATTTACAAGAAGTCTCTGTAATTCTGTGACTATTCTGTATTATGCTTGGTTCCATAATTCACAGGCTTGTTATATTCTTTTTTTTCCTCTTAAGATAGTAGCTACTTTTGCTTGGAAATGTCTCATCCATTTCAAGTATAATTCCACTTCTGTTCATTTGGTCTTTATCTCTTGTTCTGGAATATTTCCTATGTATTTGGTGGTCCATCCTCTTTTTAGGATTAGGTCAGATTTCCAAATGGCATCATTTGTTGATTTCTTCTCTTCCAATAGTCAGTTTTCCAGAAAGGAAGTACCCCCAAAGGTCAAGATGCTGAACCTTGAAAGACAGGGCCAAATGGGTTTAGTGGAAACAAACAGAAAGAAGAAGATGGAGGTAACTTTGAAGGTGTTCATTTAATCCTCTTTAAGAAATGTGACTCACATTCTCACTCCTTCCTTTGCTTATGTCTCATGTTTCCAAATCCATAACTTATGTGGATCAATGTGTCCACATGGTATTCATCTGTGAGCATAGAGTGAAGGTGGGCATTGGCCTCAGAAGGCTGGATTAGTCATCTGGACCAATTTAAGCCTTTCATTTCTTCCTTATAGTTACAACCTCAAGTGATGGCCACCCACAGAAGTAAGAGCTGTCTCTTGTTCCTGAGCAGGACAAGGTCCTGCTGAGATGCACATCAGAACATTTCTTCTGGTCTTCTTCCTCCTACAGGCTTAGCTCATTTTCTTCCTAGATTTATTTATTTTTTATTTTGTGCTGCTGAGGCTAGAACTTCATTTCACATAGACCAAATAGGTTCTCTGCCATCAGCCCAGATTTCTCTGCCCTTTCAATCAATTTGTGAATGTGTTTCCTGTTCGTGACTTCTGTTGACATTTCTATGTTGTTCCCTGTCTTTGTGAACTTGTACTTCCTTTCTATTGTCATTTTAGTGTAGCTGCAAGAGAGAACAGGGATGAATGTTAAGTCTAGCCTTTCCATGTTGGTAAATAATGAATAAAAATGCAGGCGTGAATCCCTGAATTGAGCTACTTTTGTGTTATAAGACAATAAATCAGGACAAAAATGTATAAAAAGCTAATTTGCTCTATACATCTATACATCAATTTCCTATTTTTATGTTTTGAAGTTATATTCCTTTGGGGGTGATTATATCCCTCAAGCATAACAGAATACAAAGCTGTTTCCAACCACTGTGAGTAAACTATGAATGTGCTCCAAAATCTGAGAACAATTTTCTCCAAATGTGGACATTTTTCATGAAGAAATAAAAACTGTGCTGCTCATGGTGGCGCACGCCTTTAATCCCAGCACTCAGGAGGCAGAGGTAGGAGGATCACCGTAAGTTTAAGGACACCTTGTGACTACACAGTGAATTCCAGGTCAGCTTGGGCTAGAGGGAGACCCTACCTCAAAACTGAAAAAAAAAAAAAAAAAAAGAAAGAACTGGGGTGAGATTGGCATGTATTTAGGTCACATGGTGTGTATTGAAAAATGGTTTTGAACAGGATAAGCCCAATTTTGTTGAAATACTGCCTTTGCCAATCATGAGTGTATTAAAATCTCATAAATACCATGGATAATATTATCATTAATATCATAATAAAATAATAGTATTATTTTATCCTCATATTGTTCTCTCATTCAAAAGCAAGATTTACATATTGCCATCAGCACCAAATAGGTTGTTTGAACAGTGTTATGAAATATCTGAATATATTCCTTTATGTATTCATTGTTAGTCACACTCATATGATGTATACAGGAAAGCAAAAGAAATAAAATATTCTAGATATTGCTCTACTCCACATTCTCTAAGTTAATTTGTAAGCCTCAACATTCCTCATCTGTATGACTAGCACAGCTAGATTGCTAGATCCTACAGGGAAGAATATGTCAGAATTATTAAAACAATGCAGACATAACTTCTAGTCATGACTATCAGCATAGAATCATTGTCAAACATGCTTGGCTTCAAATCCCAGCTATTCCCAAATTTTTGTGACCTATTATAATTTGTGAGCATTGATTCTATAAATTTTGGGGTGAAAATAAAAATTCTTTGTCCTAACTTCCTGATAGTATATGAACACTAAATGTAAAATGTGTAAGGCATACCAGCCATGATGACATCTAATGAGTCTCCAGCAAATGGGAGAGCTAAAGTAAAACAGTATTATTATTGCATTGCAATGGTGCATGAGGCTATGGAAACAAAACCATTCTGAGAACTTATTCATGTGTTTGACATTCCCTGGGTGCCTACTAAGGCCAGATGTCATTTTAAGGACTGATGGTATAAAATTTGTCCTCCATGAAGTTTATTTATATTCTAGTGGAACATGCAATGAAATAAGATGTGATACATCATATGATTAAATAATAAAACATGAATTTATAAGGCTTCTAAGTAAGGTAAGGTATGCAGAATGGTTTGGGGTAACATTTGATCTTCTATATAGGACAGCAGGAGATATAGCAGCTCAAACCAGAGTTGACTATGTAGCAATGTATGGGAAGAGCTTTCCGGAGTGGAGCCAGGTCATAAAAATTATATGTGTTGCAAGCTTGCTATATTCCCCAAACAGCCAGGAGGCCATGTGGCTACCAATGAGGAGGAGTTAATGTAGGAAGTAAAGAGAGATATATGCAAAAGCTAGGTGAGGGGAGACCTTATAAAATGTGTTCAATTTAGACATAGGATTTAAGTGTAACTAGAAACAACTGCAATTTCTTAAACAATGTGAATCAACAAGAATTTAGTTTCAATTAGAGATTGCTTTACATATTCTTAGGGAAAGTCGTGGAATCCATCTGGGTTGTTTTTATAGCTTGTCTGAGGAGATGGTGCAGATGCAAGCAGCAGAAGCAAAATTCATATTCTATATCATTCAAATTTGAAATATTGTCCATGAAAATCTGGGACAAGACCACATTTAAACAGTGCTTTCTTTCTTACAAGTCAATCACAATTCCTGACACCACTTTTACCCTAGACACTGCTTTCTATAACAGAACTCCACACCAAGGTCTCCTATAATAATGCTCCTGTTACTGAAGACAAAGTAATTATCCTAGCCATTACTAACAAGAACCATCAGTTTCATTTTCATTTAAAATTCTTTGAGAAAATGAGGGACAAGACTTGCATTTCAATGGATGTTGGGATGTAGGTAATTGTATCTTGCACAAAACACTTTGTAGAGAAAACTCCAGAGTCCACAGAGAGCCACATGCTGTCTTGCTTAGAGTTGGAAAGAGGAAGTTAGTAATGGCAACCTGGAGAGGACTGATGAATGAAGCATTGTCTTCAGACAGTACTACATCACAGGCTGGGATTCATTTTCCTCTTGTTCACTGGAGAAGTGTGCATCGTATACAGCCACCCAGAGACTAGGAACTCAGAGCCAAGCTCTTTTCAGATTCAAGGTTTGACACACAAGGCTTTTACATTTTGGAGGAAATATTTTTTCCATTTAATTTTTCCCTCCTATATGTTATTTCCAGCTTCACCTTTATTATATTTGTGTTGGAACACTGGCTTACAATAACTCAGAAAGTGGATATTCAGGAATGTGGAATTTTTTCTAAGACAGTCAGTGGTGAAAATCTATGAGAAGAAGTTGTCCACAATATATATAATCTTGTTAATGAGTCAAAGAATGCCTCCTTGCCCAGCATGTTATGGACTTGAATATTATTTAAAATTTTATGTGTCAAGGAAAATGTTAAAACGTAAGTTCTACCTGTGGTTTTTAGAGAAATATACAAGAAATTTCAAGTTAAAATGTATCATTTGGCACTGGTCTATATAGGAATTCACTTAATTGGAATGAATTAGTATCCTGATGGCAGGTGTGGTGCCATGTGGTGAAGTTTTCCTGTAGATAATGGATTCCAATGAGAATCTCCCACTAGCCTTCATCCAAAAATGAGGCTACACCTACCAAAATCTCTCTAAATTAACAATGCTTATCCACTTTAACCTACCCTAATTTCACTCTCCACTGGAGAATCTGTTTTTGTTTTACAGGAAGCAGTGAGAACCTAGGACAACTATATTCTACCAACAAGACAAAGCTGACACCCTGACAGGAGATGAACCACCCCTCACACAGTAGCCAGGACTCAGGTGAAAACACATAGGAACTGGCAAGATGAGCAAGTGTGCTGCTTTCACAGTGAGTCTGACAGCTTGGGTCAGGGTGATGCAGACAGACACTGAGGATAATCAAAATGCACCAAAGCAGAAACCCAGAAGATGCTGAGAACTCAACTAAATTAGAATTAAAAGACACCCACCAAGACTCAGGAAAGTTTACACAAGAGGGGGTGGAAAGAATGTAAGAGGCACAGGTGGGAAGGAATATCCAGAGACACAGCCCTCCCCACAAAGGCAGATTGTTCTCAGAACTCTTATCTTACAACTACATGGTGAATACCAGCAATCCCACTAAGGAGGACCCTCAGTGGAGTGTTGGCAGGGAGGAGGGAAATGATGGTACCAACATATGATGTGTCCATGCAAACTTGTACCAACATATGATGTGTCCATGCAAACTTTCTACTTAATAAAAACCAAAAGATGAGCAATCTCTCAGAATAGAGCCTTCTAAGAGAGACAACAAAACTTACTTACGTTGGCCAACATGAACATAGGATAAACCATATGGAATCAAATTGGAAGGGATGTTTGAGAAAAGAAAGCCCTTTCTTTCTTTTCTTGACTTTCTACCACAAACCACTCTCTGACTCTACAGAAAATGTACATAATTCTACATGAAGCATCTGAAAGATGATGTCCTCAAAGACACCCATGATTTACAGAGAGGGAAACAAATAACACCCAGTTTCAGGAAGACTAAGTAGAATTGTTCTGAGGAGAGAATTATAAATCCAGTGAAACTCTGTCTTTCAAAGTGATGGAAAGTGTGCTGGTTTGAATCAGATGGCTTCCATAAAGTCATGTGTTTTGAATGTTTGGTCCTCAGCTGATGGCCATTGTAAAGGTGGATGTTTTCTGGGGAGGTGTGTTTTTGGGGGTGAAAATTGAGGCGTATTAGTTCCTAGCTTGCCAGTGTTAGTTGGGCTTGCTTTCTTGCTGCTGTTGTCCTCTTGCTGTGACAGAGGTAATATCCAACCTCTGATGGTGCTATGCTTTCTGCTTCCATCAGGAAGCTTTCCCTTGAGACCATAAGCCAAAATAACCCCTGTCCTCCCTTTAAGTACTTTTTGTGGGGTGTTTTGTCCAAGCAAAATTAAGGTTACTACAACAATAAGGTTGTCAAAAGAAAACTGTTCAGTGCAGCATGTGAGCCAATGAGAGAACCATGTGGAAGAAGAAACAGTATGGAAACAGTACCTGTTTTTCACCATCCAGACTAAGTCACCCCACATAAGTCACTGTGAAGAAAAGATAATATATACCCGAAGATATAGTAAGGAAATAAAATATTAAACAACTATGTAAACATATAGAAATTCATTATACATGTAAATAATAGCAATAACTAACTTGGATGGATAATACAAGTATGATAGAATTGAATAGGTGTGATAAAATAGCATTCAAGTAATGTATAGGTGATTAATGTGTAATAGCATCATTTTCAGCAGGACAGCAAGTATTTTTACTAACCTAAGCATCTGAGACTTGGTGCATTAGAGTATCACTAAGAGAGTGAAATAGGGACCTCAGCTAAATACCCTTTAGAAGAGAACTTAATTTCCATTCAGCATGGAGTAGTGGTAATCAGATTACTGTTCTACTTGATACAACAGCACACAATACCTGACAAATATTTAAAAACAAAACAAAACAAAAAACAAAAAACAAAAAACAAAAAACAAAAAACAAAACAAAAAAAAAGCAAGGGTTTCAGGACATTTCAAGTCAGGCAGTGAGAGACATGCAGAAATGAGACAATCCTTAGAAAACTACAGCCCATTATCCTGGGAAATTGTTTATACTTCAAAACAGAGAGTACTACAGATAGGACCTGACAATCTTCTTGAATGCAAAAGATGTTGCTGTGAGCCTGGAGTCTGAGGCATCCAGAGTTCACAGGATGGGGTAACAGAGAAAGCTGCTGAGAGAATTCCAGATGTCTGCCACAGGTCTGCGGGAATACTGATAAGTGCAGGAATTTGAACAAACAAGGAGAGACCTCCGTTGAAGGAGAAACAACAGCTGGTGTTTACATCAGGCCTGTCTCACCAGCCAGACTAGGTCACTCAGTAGTGGGACACAGTTATCTTAGGACTGAGCTACATTCTACCCAACACATCAAAAGGCATGATTCTAGAGGGTCAAAGAGATTTCAAATAAATGCACTGCAGTCCAAGTGAAAGATTAAGAATAGCCATAAAGTGGCTGAAGAGATGGCATAGCAGTTAAGGCACTTGCTTATGAAGCCTAAGAACCCATGTACGACTCTCCATATCCCACATAAGCTAGACACACAAAGGTGAGCCAAGTGCAATGTTGCACAAACACATTAGGTGACACAAGCATCTGGACTTCAATTTCAGTGACTGAGGCCCTGGTGTACCAATTTTCTCTCTCTCTCTCCAAAATATATTAAAAAATACATATAAAATAAAAAGGCCCTGTTCCTGGTTGATTCCCCTGCTGCTGGCTTGATGCTGCCTGGATCCTGCAAGCTTGCTGTGGAATCAGGGCTCTTGATCTGCCTTCTTTCATTTTTTTCCTTTTTATAATTATTATTTTATTTTTTTTTTTTTTGGTTATTGTTTTTCAAGATAGAGTCTCAGTCTAGCTCAAGCTGACCTGGAATTTACTATGCAATCTCAGGGTGGCCTTCAACTCACAGTGATCCTCCTACCTCTGCCTACTGAGTGCTGGAATTGAAGACATGTGCAACCACACCTGGCTTTGCTCTGCCTTTCTGACTGAAGGTCCCCTGTGTCCCAAATTTCCAGATTCTCTGCTATGGAAGGTTGTGCAAGAAGAGTGAGTAAGACAAGCAAAGAGAAAGTGCTAAAAGCAGCAAGACAGAAACAACTCACTGCACACAAAGGCAGTTCCATCAGAATTACCTCAGATTTCTCAATGGAAATGTTGAAAGCCAGAAGAAGGGCCAAAATTAATCCTCATAGTAGATGGTGAAAAAAACCTTTCCAAGAAAAAATTCAACTCTGTGGTTATATGAACACAAAACCAAAACTACAGAGAATACTTGAGGGATACTCCACACAGAAGAGGCAAAAAACCAATCTCAAGCACCAACAGAAGTATATCACAATAACTAAAACTAGACCAGACTCAAAAAAGTACAAAACACAAGAAAACGCCAAGCCCCATAAAACACCTCATCATAGCAGGGATTAAATTGAGCCTCACAGTTATAACCTTAAATATTAATGGTCTTAACTCATCCTTTAGAAGACACAAGTTATCATGGTGGATCAAAGACAAAGTGGGGCTGGAGAGATGGGTTAGCAGTTAAGCGCTTTCCAGTGAAGCCTAAGGACCCCAGTTTGAAGCTTGATTCCCCAGGACCCACATTAGCCAGATGCATAAGGGGGTGCATGAGTATGGAGTTTGTTTGCAGTGGCTGTAGGCCCTGGCACACCCATTCTCTCCCTCTCTCTCTGTCTCTCTCTCCCTCTTCCTCTCTGTCACTCTCAAATAAATAAATAAATAAATTTAGAAAAAAAATGGACCTTCTATCTATTATCTTCAAGAAGCCCACCTCACCACTAAAGACAGAGACATTCTCAGGGTGAAAGGAAGGAAAACGACATTCTAAGCAAATGGAAACAAGAAACAATTGTTTGTATATTAACATCTGAGAAAATAGACTTCAAACCAAAAGTAATCAAAAAGGACAAAGAAGTTCACTTCTTACTCATCAATGGCACAATACAACATGAAAACATCATAATCATAAATCTATATGTGCTAAACATAGATCACAATGCTTTAAAACTGAAAATTAAGAGCAAGAGACACATCAAGAAATTTACAAGCTCCTAGAGACTAAACAATACAGTTTTAAACAATGAATGGGCTGTGGAAGAAATTCAAAAAGAAATTATAAAATTCCTAGAAATGAATGATAATGAAAACACAACTTACTAAATTCCTTCATAACAAAGAACGATCCCGAATTAATAAACTAACTGTCCACCCAAAGGCATTGGAAAAAACAAGAAGAATTTAACCCTAAGAGCTCCAGATTTAAAGGAATAATCAAGATCAGTGCAGAAGTAAAAGATTTGGAAACTAAAGAAACAATTTTTAAAAAGTGATGAAATGAAGAGCTGGATCTTTGAAAAAATAAAGAAGATTGATAAACCCCTGGCTACTTTGACCAAGCACAAAAAAGGAGAAGTCTCAAATTAACAAAATCAGAAAGGAAAAAGCAGAGGTCACAACACATATCAATGGAATTGGAAGAATCATAAGAGCATATTTCCAAAACCAGTACTCCACAAAATTGGATAATCTGGAAGAAATGGATGAATTTCCAGACACATACCACCTACCAAAACTAAACTCAGAGCATATTAATCTCCTAAACAAACCTACCACATACATGGAGATTGAAAAGTTAATCAAATGTCTCCCCAAAAAGAAAAGTCCAGGACCAGATGGCTTCTCAGCCAAATTCTTTTTTGAACTTTTTTGGTTTATTTTTATTCATTTATTTGAAAGTGACAGAGAGAGAAAGAGGCAGATAGAGAGAGAGAGAATGGGCACACTAGGGCCTCCAGCCACTGCAAACAAACTCCAGATGTGTGTGCCCCCTTGTGCATCTGGCTAACATGGGTCCTGGGGAATAGAGGCTCGAACCGGGGTCCTTAGTCTTCACATGCAGGCGCTTAACTGCTAAACCATCTCTCCAGCCCCTCTCAGCCAAATTCTATCAAACTTTCATTGAAGAACTGAAAACAACTTTTCTTAAACTGTTTCACATAATCGGAGATGAGGGAATAATCCACAATGCCTTCTATGAAGGCACCCTAATACCAAAACCAGACAGAGATGCAACAAGAAAATAAAACTATAGACATATATCCCTGTAGAATTTAAATGCAAACATCTTGAACAAAATCCTTGCAAACTGAATTCAACAACACATCAAAAGCATTATCCACCTTGATCATGAAGGCTTCATCCCAGGGATGCAGGAATGGTTTGACAAAAGGAAATAAATCAATGTAATACACCACATAAATAAACTTAACCATAAGAACAACATGGTCATCTCAATTGATGCAGAGAAGGCCTTTGCAAAATACAATGCCACTTTATAATCAAAATTCTAGAAATAATAGGCATGGAGGGTTTATATTTCAACACAGTAAAGGCTAAATATAAAGCACCTAAAGCCCAAATAATACTTAATCAGGAAAGAATCAAGGAGTTCTCATTGAGATTAGGCCAAGACAAGGGTGCCTACTCTCACCATTGCTCTTCAACATAGTACTAAAAGTACTAGCCTGAGCAGTTAGTTAGAGAAAGAAGTAAAAGGAATACAAATTGAAAAGGAAGAAGTCAAGTTAGCCCTATTTGCAGATGACATGATCCTATACATTAGTGAACCTAAAGTCTCCATCTCAAAACTTCTAAATGTAACTAATTACTACAGTAAATTGGCAGGATACAAGATCAATGCACAAAAATCAGTAGCCTTTCTATATGTAAAGAACAAATATACAGAGAAAGAAGTCAGTGAGGCTGTCCTATTTTCAATAGCAACAAAAACAACCAAAAATTAAACACTTTTGAATAAAACTAATGAAGGATGTGAAAGACATATATAATGAAAATTTAAAGAAAAAAACCTCAAGTAAGAAATGTAAGATGACTTAAGAAGATTGAGAGACCTTCCATGCTCCAATGATAGATAGAATTAATATTGTGAAAATGGCATTTCCACCAAAAGCAATATACAGATTTAATGCAATACTAATAAAAAAATCTAGCATCATTCCTCATAGAGACAGAACAAAATGATCTCAAAATTCATATGGAATGACAGCAGACCTCCAAACATATCCCCAGGGTGGGGGGAACCTCTGAAGGTATCAACATACCTGATCTAAAGCTATATTATAAAATCATAGTAATAAAAACAGCATGGTACTGACATAAGAATAGAGATATAGACCAATGGAACAGAACTGAAGACCCAGATCTTAGGTCAAGTAACTATAGCTCCTTGATTGCTGACAAGGGTGCTGATAAGTTGGACTGGAGAAAACACAACACCTTCAACAAATGGTGTTGGACAAATTGGATAACCATATTACACTCATCTCTCCATGCAGAAAAGATATGTAGTCCAAATGGAATAAAGACCCAGTATAAGACCTGAAACTCATCTCCTACTGGTAGAAAAATTAGGAGGAACTCTCCATGATATAAGAGTGGAAAATATTTCCTGAACAAAACCCCAGTATCCCAGAAAATTAAACTCAACCAATGGGATCTCATGAAGCTAAAAAGCTTTTGCACAGACAAATATACCATAATCATAGCCAATAGATTACCCACTTAATGGGAGAAAATCTCTGCCACCTATACCACTAAGAGAAGTGTAATATCTAGAATCTACAAAGAACTCAAAAAACTAAACAAGAAACAAACAACTCACTCCAAATATGTGGCAGAGAACTGAATAGGGAGTTTTCAGAGCAATAATTACAAATGACTAACACACATTTAAGAAAATGTACTACATCACTAACCGTTAGGGAAAAGTAAATTAAAACAACCATAAGATTCCACCTTACTCCAGTAAGGGTGGTAACCATTGAAAAATCTAACAATGACAAATCTTGGTGAGGATGTGGGGAAAGAGGAACCCTCATTCACTCTTAGTGGGAAGGTAAACTTGTATAACCAATATGGAAATCAATTTTGAGATTTCTGAAATGGATGAACATAGAGCTACCACCAGACCTAGTTATTCCCTTACTGGGCAATTATCCTAAATGTTCCATGCATTATTACAGAGATATTTGCTCAACCAAGTTTATAGCTGCTCAATTCATTATAGCTAAGAACTGGAACCAATCCAGATGCCCATCATTAGATGAATGGATAAGAAACTTATGTATATATATGAAGACAAAACCTGACTCCATTTCAACAGCAAAAAAAAAAAAAAAAAAAAACAACAAAAAATTCATATAATGACTAAATTAAGTTTCTGTTTCTCCATAAGTTTCTATGTCTTAGCTGGGGCCACGTATTGTTCCATGGTTACAGTTCTCATGAGAACTGTGTATTCATAACATTCCTCTAAGTAGTTTAACTGTAATGGTTGCTCTGCTTCTGTCACTATACTTGCTAGCCTCCAAAACCACCCCACCCTGTGATTTCTATGGTTTTATTCTATAAAAAGAGCCTGAGAACATGACTCAGAATGGCTCTCTATACCCCCACCTTAGGGAGACAGCCACTGGATCTGCTTTATTGTTCACAATTAAAAATCTTGCTTCAATTTGGCCATAACTTGTAGTCAGTGGTCTTTATTCTTGTGAATTCTGGGTTAACAAAATGGATATCCCAGAAGGATGGAGACCCCAACCCAAATGTTGTACCTTCGCTCCGGTACTCTGAGACCAGAAAGCTGTCTCAGGAGGTGCACACATTGAGACATTCCAAGGCTCTGAGGTATTCATCTGGTTTGATGGAATGTTCGAGTGAACTGCTGCACTAAAAGGAACTAGCAAACACCTGTTTGGGGAGGCCTCCAGAATAAGTCTTAGTAAGGTGTTTCTTTCTATGGCATCTGGTTTTGGATCTGGTGTGATCCATTTTGGGGACAGGGAGGTGTCTGATGAGGCACATTCAGACTCCTGTCCAGGGAAATTGTAAGTTATTGCCCTGCATAATTGGTTCTGGACAACTGAGATGCTCTCACATTGCCCACTTGGTCTACTTTGTCTTGGTTTTAGGCAATAGCAAGATGTCACTTTGCCTACCTGGGTCTGGTTATGGGGCCCATATAGCATTTGCTTGTTGTCTGTCTTTTGTCCATCTTTTGTTGTTCTTTTGTGTCTTGTCCTTCTGTTTAGTGTTTGTGTTGTCCTTTTGTGCTTAACATTTTTGGATACTCCTAGGAACTGCATATCAAATCATGGGTTGTCCTTGGGTGATCTGGACACCCTGAACACCCCAGGTAAATTGAAAATTAGAAAGTAAAACTTGGAATTGAGACTAATCAAGTTTTGGTTTGGAAAATCCTGAATATGAAATCTGAAATTATACTCAAAGCAATTTCAAGGTTTGAGTTTGGTCTCTGGAGTTATAAATAGAATAAGAATTTAAAATTGGAATGCATAGATTCTGAATAAATGAACAAATTAATGTGTGATGGAGAGGTATGTCTGGAGTCTATATGAAAAGTACACTTAAAAAGAATGTGTGTATATATGAGTATATGTGTGGCTCTCAACCCCAAGGCTGCAAAATGATAGTGGAAAACTCATTGTGGGGGTTGTCCTCTACCAAGCCCACTGTCCTAGGCTGTATGGCTAACTTTTACTATTGAGTGTCCCCTAGAAGGAACACTGAAAATAATTAAGATCATAGGCAGGAAAAAAAATGCAAGATTATCCTACTCTTCAAAAAGTTAAAATATGACAGGTTGAGAAAGCTGCCTTGTACCTCTGAAGGAAGTCCAAAACTATCTCTGGAATTTTAGGATGAAAAACAAGAGAGGGGAGGATTATGATATCTCACTCTGTTCTCCAGGGGCAAAGAGTAGATCAAAAATAGTTAAGTTCTGGGTCAATCCCAGGCAGATGCTACAACCTGGGGAAAACTGTATGGCTCTCACATGCTATGTCTGGGGTAGTTCTCCATAGCAAAGATAAAAGTAGGGGACTACACACAAACAGGTACCTGCAATGTGTAATCTAGTGCTTTCCCCTGAAGGGCTTAATCTGCGGATGGCCAGGTGGCCCTGGGGATAAGAGGGAGAGCCTAACACACAAGGTTCACTGTTGGACAGACAGACAAGGCCCAGACCACTCAGAGTTTATGCTTTCCCCAGGAGAATCTCTGATAGCTCTTAACTACACTGCCCTGCAGAGCCAGGGGGATTGAAGGCACAGGGAATCTCAGGATTCTGGCCTCAGCATGATGATGGGTGAATCCCAAATTGCTACAAACAGATGAGGAGTTTTTATAAGAAATTTGCAATGGTTTTTAAGTTTACTTATCTCTGCAGGCTTCTATGGGACTACTAACAAACAACAGTCTCAAGATTTAAGTTTAAATTTAAAGTACTCAATAATGAGTTTGTCAGAAATTTTTAAAAAATTTCTAATAATGTTAAAATCTTCTTTCATATTTTTAGAAATGTTTCAGTATATCATGGCTAAATAGTACAAATCAAATCTCTTCTATAAAGAGATAATTTAAAAAGCCTTTTGAAAAAAATTCAATGGTCATACTTATGGTAAGGACAACAAAAGTTTTTGTTGGTAGTTATGAGATAAACTGACTAAAAAAATAAACTGGAGAAAAAACTTTAAAAGTTGAATATTAAATCATTGATGGAAAATATTTTTATAGAGTGGTTACATAGATAATAAAAGTATGTAAATGAAGATATAAATAAACTTAAAAAATCAAAGATAAAGTTGATTAATTAAATGTTAATGTACTTAAACAGATTACAGACTTCTTGAAATATAAAATGATTATTAACCTAGGGGTTAGATCAAACTAAGAAATGTTGGCCCTGGCTGGGAACAAGCTGCCATGGCATTGAGGTTTAAACTTAAAACTTAAATCTTTAGACTACCGGCCAAGATGGCAACCACCTAGCTGCGCTGCAAATCCCGGGGAAAGAAAGGCAAGATATTAAGGGTATATAGTGGCTTTTAGGGGAGAGAAATCTGGGAGGGCACAGAGGCGGGGGAACAGGGAATCGCCAATCCCCTCGCGGGTGGGAAGACTCCCCTCGCCCCAAATAACCGCCGTGTTCACAGCTCCACCCCTGCCACTGCTACACCGGAGGCCACATGGCTGCCACCGTGCGACGATCGTTCCCTGCGCGCAGAAGCTTAGATTGCTCCTCACTCTCCTCCACTCGCCCACTTACTGAGTGTGCCCAGTCCCACAGCAGCTGCCCCACAAGCTTAGACTGTATCTCTCGCTTGCGTCAGCTCAGGTGCCATCCCCTACCTACCTGCCGCACAGGCGGGCTGCCATTGTCCTGTGGCGGGGGAGCGCAGATTGCTTCCAGTTCCCAGCCTTCCCAGCCAAAGTTTGGGCAGCTTCAGTGCTTGGTGTCTCAGTGCCACTCCTACCTCGAACACAGGCAGCTTTGGCACATTACCACTTGAGAACTCAGGCAACTTTGGCACCCCTGCCAGGCAGTAGATAGGCGGCTTTGGCAAGTGAGATTGTTCCCTGTGTGCGGAAGCTTAGACTGCTCCGCACTCTCGTCCACTCGCCCACTTACTGAGCAAGCCCAGTCCCACAGCAGGTGCCACGCAAGCTCAGACTGTATCTCTTGCTTGCGCCAGCTCAGGTCCCATCCCCTACCTGTCTGCCGTGTGGCCATCCACAATTGTCCTGAGGCCGAGGAGCACAGACTGTTTCCGATTCCCAGTGTGCCCAGCCAGAGTTCGGGCGGCTTCAGTGCTTGGTGCCTCAGTGCCACTCCTAGCTCGAATGCAGGAAGCTTTGGCACATTACCACTTGAGAACTCAGGCAACTTTGGCGCCCCTGCCAGGCAGTAGATAGGTGGCTTTGGCAACTGACAGCCAAAGCCCAGGCTTCTTGGCAACTCCCCCAGGCTGCATAAGATTCCCATTGTTCTTGAGCCCAGGCTGATACACCCACGTATCTGCCCATACACTGTCATGGGCAGAACACAGCACAAAAGAAATAACATGAAAAATCAAATACAAGAAAATCCAGTTCGATCACCCAGTCCCACAATGCATACATCTAACCAAAACATAGAAGAACCAATAGGACCAGATCACCAAATTGAAGCTATGAGCAATGCAACCCTGACCAACCTACTGGTAGAACTTGCAGGAAAGCAACAAAGGGCCGACAATCGTGTGGACGCTGCCATCACTAAATTAGAACTAATAGATAAGAAATTGGAAGGATTAGATAAGAAATTGGAAGGATTTCAAAGAGAGTTAAGAGATTTGAGGGAGAGTGAAAAAAAAGAAGATCTTAAAAATCAGCTGGCCATGCTAAATGAAGACATAAAGAAATGCAAGGATGAACTCCAAGAATCATCAAGAAAATCAGAAAATGATGTGAAAAGGGGGCTTGACAGAGGGATGGAAATTATACATAGAAAAATAATAGAAAATGCAAACTTAATTGAACAAGTGCAAAACTTGCTAGAAGCTCTCAAGAATAGAGTCAGCCAAGTGGAGGATAGAAACTCTGATCTGAAAGACAAGATGGAAGAAACAGTTAGAGAGTTCAAAAATTTCAGTAAGTTCAAAAGCTCCTGTGAACAGAACATGAGGGAATTGTGGGATACACTTAAATGTCCCAATAACAGGACCATTGTAATACCAGAAGGAGAAAAAATTCAGACCAAAGGCATGGAGAACTTATTTAACAAAATAATTGAAGAAAACTTCCCCAGTCTCTTAAAAGAAAGGCCCATCAAGATACAAGAAGCCAATAGAACTCCAAACAGACTGGACCAAAGGAGAAACTCTCCAAGACATATTACCATTAAGACTCTAAACATTGACACCAAAGAGAAAATCCTAAAAGCAGCTAGGGAAAAACAGCACACCACCTTCAAAGGTAACCCCATCAGAACTACTTCAGACTTCTCAATGGAAACCCTGAAAGCTAGAAGGGCCTGGAATGAAACACTGCAAAGTCTAAGAACCTATGGCTTCCAACCCAAACTACTCTACCCAGCAAAAGTATCCCTCATAAGAGATGGTAAAAGAAAAACATTCCACGACAAAACTCAGCTTTACAATTATATGAACACAAAACCAAACCTACAGAGAGTATTTCAGGAAATTCTCCACAGAGAAGAAAAAAATAATCAAACACAATTGCCTACAAGAAGCAGATCACAACAACCAAACTCAGAGTAGGCACAAAAAGTTCAATGTCCATGAAAACACCAACCCACATTTACCATCACAATATGGCAGGGATCAAATCAAATCTCACAGTCATTACCCTAAATATTAATGGCCTTAATTCACCCATCAAGAGACACAAGCTAACAGGATGGATCAAAAAATTAGACCCCTCAATATGTTGCCTTCAAGAAACACACCTCACCATTAAGGACAGACATCTCCTCAGGGTGAAAGGGTGGAAAACAGTATTCTAAGCAAATGGGAATAAGAAACAAGCAAGTGTAGCTATATTAATATCGGATAAAATAGACTTCAAACCAAAAATAATCAAAAAAGACAAAGAAGGCCATGTCCTACTTATCAAGGGAACAATCCATCAAGAGGATATTACAATCATAAATCTGTATGCACCAAACACAGGGGCACCACAGTTCATAAAACAAAACCTAGTTGACAATAAAACAAAAATAACCACAAACACCATCATAGCTGGGGACCTCAATACACCATTATCAGTAATAGACAGATCATCCAAACAGAAACTCAACAGGGAAGTAAGAGAGCTCAACAAAACCATAGATCACTTAGACCTTACGGACATCTACAGAACCTTCCGTCCCAAATCCACAGATTACACATTCTTCTCAGCAGGCCATGGAACATTCTCTATAACAGACGATATATTGGGTCACAAAGACTGCCTCCACATATTTAGGAAGATTGACATAATTCCCTGCATGATATCAGATCACAATGCTATATTGCTAGAAATCAACAACAAAAGACCCACCAAGAATCCCAACTGCACCTGGATACTGAACAGCACACTTTTAAACAATAAATGGATAGTGGATGAAATAAAAAATGAAATTGCAAAATTTCTGGAATTGAATAACAATGAGAACACTTCGTACCCAAACTTATGGGACACAATGAAGGCGGTCCTCAGGGGAAAATTCATAGCACTCAATGCTTTCATAAAAAAGACAGAAAGGTCCCAAATCAATGACCTAACCATCCACCTAAAGGCACTGGAAAAGCAAGAAAAATCCAACCCAAAGAGCTCCAGAAGGAAAGAAATAATTAAAATCAGAGCAGAAATCAATGAACTGGAAACGAAGGAAACAATTAAGACAACTGACAAAATAAAGAGCTGGTTCTTTGAAAAAATAAACAAGATTGACAAACCCCTGGCCAATCTGATCAAGCAAAAAAAGGTGAAGCTTCAAATTAACAAAATTCAAAATGAAAGAGGAGAGATCACAACAGACATAAGTAAAATTGGGAGAACCATCAGGACTTATTTCAAAAACCTCTCCTCCACAAAACTGGACAATGTGGAGGAGATGGAAAAATTCCTGGGTGCATGCCATCTACCAAAGCTAAACACAGAGCAGATTAATCACCTCAATCAACCCATCACACTCATGGAGATTGAAAAAGTAATAAAAAACCTCCCAAAAAAGAAGAGCCCAGGTCCAGATGGCTTCTCAGCTGAATTCTATCAAACCTTCATGGAAGAACTCAAACCAATCTTCCTCAAACTGTGCCACACAATTGGTGAACAGGGAAAGCTACACAACTCCTTTTATGAAGCTAGCATCACCCTAATTCCAAAACCAGGCAGAGATGCCACAAGAAAAGAAAACTACTGGCCTATTTCCCTGATGAATTTAGATGCAAAGATCCTAAACAAAATCCTTGCAAACCGAATCCAACAACACATCAAAAGCATTATCCACCTTGACCAAGTGGGATTCATTCCAGGAACACAGGGGTGATTCAACATACAGAAATCTGTCAATGTAATGCACCACATAAACAAGGTTAAACATAAAGACCACATGATCATTTGATAGATGCAGAAAAGGCCTTTGACAAGATTCAACATCACTTCATGTTCAAAACATTGGAGAGAATTGGCATGGTTGGTTCATATCTTAACCTAATAAAAGCAATATACGAAGCTCCGAAGGCCCAAATCATACTTAATGGAGAGAGACTGGAGGAATTCCCATTAAGATCAGGAACAAGACAGGGTTGTCCACTCTCACCTATGCTTTCCAATATAGTACTGGAAGTCCTAGCTCAAGCAATAAGACAGGAGAAGGAAATAAAAGGGATACAATTTGGAAAGGAAGAAGTTAAGTTAGCTCTATTCGCTGATGACATGATTCTATATGTAAGAGACCCGAGAGACTCCATCCCAAAACTCCTGAAAGTGATTAACTCCTATAGCAAAGTAGCAGGATACAAAATCAGTGCACAAAAATCAGTTGCCTTCCTTTATGCAAAGGACAAAGATACAGAAAAAGAAATAAGGGACAGAGTCCCATTTTCAATTGCAACAACAACAACAACAAAAAAATACCCTGGAATAACGTTAACCAAGGAAGTGAAAGATCTATACAATGAAAACATAAAAACACTCAAAAAAGAAATTGAGGCGGACTTGAGAAAATGGAAAGACCTCCCATGTTCCTGGATAGGCAGAATTAACATTGTGAAGATGACAATCCTACCAAAGGCAATATACAGATTTAATGTAATTCCAATTAAAATCCCTATCTTGTTCTTCACAGAGATAGAAAAAATGATCTCAAATTTCATATGGAAAGGCAGAAGGCCTCGCATTTCCAAACATATCCTCAGCAAAAGAAATACCTCTGGAGGCATCACCATACCTGATCTAAAGCTATATTACAAAGCCATAGTAATAAAAACAGCATGGGACTGGCATAAAAACAGGAGTATAGATCAATGGAATAGACTTGTGGACCTGGACTTTGGGTCAAGCAACTATAGCTACTTGATATTCGATAAAGACCCAAACAATATAGGCTGGAAAAAAGACAGCATCTTCAACAAATGGTGCTGGACAAACTGGATAACCATATGCAGGAAACTGAAACTTGACCCACACATTTCACCGTGCACTACACTCAAATCCAAATGGATCAAAGATTTCAATATAAGACCAGAAACTCGAATACTAATGGAAGAAAATTTAGGAAATACTTTCCATGATATAGGAATGGAAAAAGACTTCCTGAACAAAACCCCAGTAGCTCATGAACTTAAACCGTCACTCACCCAATGGGATCACATGAAGCTGAAGAGTTTCTTTACAGACAAGCATACAATAAGCAAAGCCAATAGATTACCCACAGAATGGGAGAAAATATTTGTGGGTTATCCAACTGATAGAGGCCTAATCTCTAGAATCTACAAACAACTCAAAAATCTAAACAGTAAGAAGTCAAACACCCCACTGACAAAATGGGGCAAAGAGCTGAACAGGCAGTTCACAGAGGAAGAAATACAAATGGCAAACATACACTTAAGAAAATGTTCATCATCCCTAATCATCAGAGAAATGCAAATTAAAACAACTATGAGATTCCACCTTACCCCTATAAAGATAGCAAACATCAAAAAATCAAATAAATATAAATGCTGGTGAGGATGTGGAGAAGTAGGAACACTCAGCCACTATTGGTGGGAATGTAGGATGGTACAACCACTTTGGAAAGCAATATGGAGACTTCTGAAAAAGCTGAGTATAGAGATACCAACAGACCCAGTTATTCCCTTACTGGGCATCTACCCTAAAACCTTCAAAGCACAGGCTAAAGTGATTTGCTCAACCATGTTTATAGCGGCTCAATTTGTAATAGCTAAGAGCTGGAATCAACCCAGATGTCCATCACTAGAAGAATGGATAACTAAGATGTGGTATATCTACACGATGGAATTCTATACACCAGTAAGAAAAAATGACACAATGAAATTTGAGGAAAAATGGTTGAACCTGGAACAGATCATTCTCAGTGAACTTACCCAATCACAGAAAAAATATCGCCACATAGTCTCACTCATCTACAGCACCTAACCTGAATCTACCCAAGATACCTTACATACCAGCCAGCATCTCCTAGACTAGACACTAGGATGGAAGGAAAGGGAGGGGAGGGCATCATAGAGGTGGGAAACACAAATCTAGGCCCAAGCGGCGATGGTACCATAATCTTCTACTTACTAAAAGACAGACCAAATGGCTGATCCTTCACCAGGCCCTTACAGGGAACACCTGAACCACCAGACACTGGAGAGGGTATGATAAAGACTAACCTTAATTTCCTACATCTTCCCTCCCTCACTTCCCCTCTCCCTGTCTCTCTCTTATCCCTAACTCTTGTATATTAGTTATCTTTTTCCTCATTTTCTTAGTGGGCACCGACCTGTAACGCCCAGATCCAGTATGGGGCTATCATCCACAATGAGCTTTTGATCAGAGAGACCTATAAGGTTTCCTAAAAGATAGACAGATTTCTGTCAGAGTACTTGATGACCCACCAAAGCCTAGTGGTAAGACCCTACTGCTGAAGATACCTTATGTGATTGACATGCAAATTAGCATGGCATGGTTGGAAGTTGGAAGAGAGTCAGTCCCCAGACAGTCAGTGCATCTAGTGCCAGAAGATGCTACATGGGCGACTGGGGGAAATTGACCAATATCTGTCGAAGCAACGCATGGTCTAACCTACTTAGCAGCAAATAACCTGTTGTGATGCCCACACAAGTGCAGTGGTGGCACACAGCCATGGTGAGGAACCAACTGCTCTCAATTTGGCTAACTGATCCCCTCACTGGTATGGGACCCATAGCTGGAGCTGGGAAACAAGTCAGAACCAGATCCAAACGTAAACCCACTCTCCAATATCAAGCTACCATTAATTGTGGGCGACAAGAGGGCCTACATGTATTAAATTCTCTATTAAAAAAAAAAAAAAAAGTAAGGGTTATCTCATTTGTCATGGTGCTAACTTACTCTCCATAGGAGAATCTGCTTCTCTTTTTCAGATAGATGTAGATCCTAAGGAGAGAGCCACCCCATCATACCTGAAAAGGGCCCCGGCTGAAACTAAGAAAAATTGGAGAAACAAACAAGGGGGCTGTTTTCCTGATAAACCGGATACCAGCACAAGGGGGAAAGAGATCAGCACAGAGAAAAATCAACTCCTACCAAATCAGAGAGCCAGAGCCTCAGAGGCCCCCAACACCTCATCACTGAAGCAGACCAAAAATGAACTCAACATGGCTCAGGGAAATTTTGCGGAACAGGGGGCAGAAAGAATGTCAGAGTCACATGTTGGGTCATGTTATGCAGAGACATTTAGCTTACCCATAACTGTGGGCTAACTCCCCAATGCATGACCCGTATACCTCAACAAGGAGGGGCCAACGGGAAGGGGTAGGTCACGTATGAGCCTAATAATGGTACCAAACTGACTGTATTTGCTGAATACAGAACTGACTAATAAAGAAAAAAATAAAAAGAAAAAGAAAAAAAAGAAAAAAAAGAAAAAAAAAAAACTTAAATCTTTAACTCATTGCTGTTACTCTGGTCATCATAATGGTTGGGAAAGACTTACTTTATAGTATTCCACCAAGTTAGCTAGGTTCCTACATTTGTCAAAGTTTTTACTAAATCTTAAAGTTAAAATTGGCTCATTAATGTTTATTTCTTTTCTAAGGTTATTATTTCTAAAACCCTGCCACAAAACACATCTCAGAGAAATTTTATACTCTCCTTTCTTATTTTATAAGCCATATAGACCACATTTGGAGACACCAAACAACATTTATCTGTCATACACTTGGGAACGATTCCTCAATTCTTCCAACAATCATAGTCTTAATACTCTAGATTTACTTATTAAATTCACCAAAGTGCTGCAGGCAAAAATATAGAGTGGGTTAAGATTTAAATAGTTACACATTGTTTCATAAAATTTTGTGTAATATTTGAATTCACTGTAGTTTTATAAAATTAATTTAGAGGAGACTAAAAATGTTTCTTTCTGGCTCAACAGTAAAAGGTGATTGTTTACAAAGCCAGATACACATAGTGGAACATTCATTTGAAGATTGTTTGTAATCGCAAATGGCCCTGACATGCCCATTTCCTCTCTTTCCATGAGACTTGTTTCCTTTTTCATTAGACCATAGCAGTTTAGACATGTTCCTCTATTCTTTGGGTATGTTAAATATAGCTAACTTGACTTCAGAAACTGACTTATAGATTGGGTGGACTTCTCATTTACCTTTCAAAAGTGCTGAATCTCCTCTCTCTCTCTCTCTCTTTATATATATATATATATATATATATATAGATAGATAGATAGATAGATAGATAGATAGATAGATGGATAGATATATTTTTTTTCTTTTCTGTTATCAGAACTTTTGTTTATTGTTTACTCTCTATAGCTTCATGTGCCTCAAATATGTGAACTCTACGTTTTGTCAGTATCAGACTTTTCCAGATATCAAAATATTGTAATCTGGTTTATACAAAGTCCATGATATTTGGCTATCAATAAACAAAACTATTCAGGGACTGGAGAGATTACTTAGTGGTTAAAGTGTTTGTCTGCAAAGCCAAAGGACTTTGGTTCAACTCTCCAGGTCTCATGTAAGCCAGATGCACAAGGTGGCACATGCATCTGGAGTTTGTTTGTAGTGGCTGGAGGCCCTGGATCACCCATTCTCTCTCCTCTCTCTCTCTCTCTCTCTCTCTCTCTCTCTCTGCCTCTTTCCATCTCTCACGCCCTCAAACAAATAAAGAAATACATTTAAAAAGAGTTTAAACAAAACTATTCAGCTAAACCAATCATTAGTAACAAAATATTAAAAAACTCAGAAAGAGTAATCCTACCTCTGCCTCCCAAGTACAGGGATTAAAAACATGCACTACTACCACACCTGCCTAAAACCCTGTAATTTTAAGATGATTCCTGTCTTGTTCATGCAGGTTTTTCTGGATAGTTATCACTGAGTTTATATTCTAAGTCTTATAAAGAGTGACTTAGTCATTATAACTTTGTTCCCAGGAAACTGTAAAAAGCTCCCCATATCCCAGAAAAAACTTCTATATACAAACACTGTTAATATGGTTTATCTAAACTTCATATACTCTAAGAGTCATAGTTTTTGTTTTATGTTAAGCTATAAAATTGTTCAATTGTTAAAGATACTTATTTAAAAATACTTTGTGTCTGTGTATCTAATGTATGTTAAAATCAGGCTATCTTAACTCAACAATGACCAAGTTTAACTTTATGCTTAAGCTATGTATAATCAATCTCAAAGTTTTATTTAAGTAATTGTCTCATTTCTAGTATCTTAAATTCATTAGTTATAGATATATTGATACTTAAGACATGTTTTTGCCCTAGAAAAATATTCTTAAACTGCCTTTCTGCTTCCAATTTGGGGGTAATTGATACCTGCATAAGTATACAGACTAGCCAAAGTTGTTTTCATACAAAGATACTAGGTTTTTATACTGTCTTATCTTTTCTTGACATACAATTTCTAGATCAATTCAATTGGTTTAAAGTTGTGGCTAAAATATTGTTTTCATGGTTGTTAACATCTTCTGCCTATACATATAACTGACAAGTACTAAAAAGATAAAATGTGTATGCTTTCTATGTTCCAGATATAACTTACAATGTCATCTGACAACCAAGCTTAAATTCTAATCAAAATTATTTTAAACTATAGTGTCATTCTCTGTCCAGATCTGCTTTGCTAACCAGACATGTTCTACACATTTTTAACTAAATCTCTTTTTCTAATCAGATACGTACAGTCTCTCTGAGTGATTAATAATGACTAATTAATAATTAATATAAAAGCCAAAGTCAATTGGAAATGTCACAGTTAAAAAGATAACCAATATTTTGGTTCCTGCTCCCAGGACAGAAGGTCATAGGAGATGATGGGACACTTGCCAAGTTTTAGCCTCTGATAAGTCTTCTGTCTTCTTGATCAGAGAGGAAATAGAGAACCAGAGATGAATTCCAAGTTGGTGTATCTATAACAGGAAAGTCACATCAGAGAAAAAAATCAGTCTTCCAAGCTTCCCAAAAGAGAGAGGGCTACTTTGTCAATGCGCCCTTGACTTATCCTAATAGATGACAATGCTAAGAGTCATAAACTCCTTGCAGGTCCCTAAAAGTCTCTCCAAAGTGCCATTATTAACCTCCAATATATACAGTTAATTTTGGCAGTCCACAAGGTCTTAATCACCCAGTAAATTATATATATATATATATATATACACAAAATTTTGTAATATAAACAAAGATTCAGACTAATAGTCTCCTCTGTCTGATGCTGACTTACAACACTAAACTCTAACTCATACCTTCTGCCTCTGCCTTTCTCTGATTAGTCAGCCACTGTTGCCTTTAAATAAAAATTCCAAAAATTGTCCTCACTGGTTATGTTCTCCTGATAGTTATTGATTTGTATTAGTCCAATCTATCATTGATATGTCCTATTAAAAGAGGTATATCACTAAGGACATATCACAGACCCCCATCCTAACATGTAAAAACAATTTAAAATTCTAGCTATTTGTAATTGCTGATGGGGGTGTTGCTGGTTGTTTGAAGGTGTCTCTTTGCTCAGATTTATAGAGGTAAGCCAGATTCTTTTGCCAATGATGGTACTCCCTTAAAATTTGTATCACAAAGAGACCTACATATCCTCAGAAAATTGGTTCCATACCCATCAACCAAGGGATATAAATTCATCACACCAGAGTCAAGAGGACAATGTCTTCAACTGATTGTAACACCTAACAGATTACGAGGAACCCAGGGGATTCCCTTCAAATCAAGCTCCAAAGGACACCTGCCCCTTACACGAAGAACTACAGCCCTGCTCTAGTCATTCTGGAAGCTGACTGGTCTACATATGACAAAAGCTTTAAAAAAATCAACATGAGATAAAATATAAAATAGACATGATGTACACTGTGCTTGGTTAAGAAATGCATGTTAAAACATAAGGAGTATAAATAAAAAGATTTTAAAAATAAAGTTACTGTAAGAGTTAACTGCTAAGAAGCTGAACTTATCTCTGTCAATAGCTGAAAAAATCCCCAAAAGATAACTAATATCAATCTTTGTTCAATTGGTCTCCATGGTTAACTACTCTTATCTCAGCTGCAGTGGACCCTTTATTACTTGTCTTACTTGCCCTAACAATTGGGCCATTTGTTCTCTGGGACGTTGTTCATTTTGTATCCAAACAGATAACTTCTAAAATACTTGCTCTGCATAAACATTATCAACCAATACAGCCAATAATTTTTTAAGTATCAAAGATTTGACAGGGATACATAAGAAAAGGGGGAAATAAAGAGCCAACCTGACTCCATTTTAACAGCAAAAGCCATTTTGATATAATGACTAAGTTAAGTTTCTGTTTCTCTAAGTTTCTATGTCTGAGCTGGGGCCACAAACTTTTCCCTGGTTCCAATCTTGTTCCCAAGATTGGGTATTCATAATGTTCTGGGAGGCAGTTTAACTGAAACAGCTGGTCTGCTTCTGTCACCACACTTGCTTACCTCCAAAAACACCTACCTTGTGATTTCTATGATTTCACCCTATTAAAACAAAACCTGGGAAGCTAACTCAGGACTGCTCTCTACACCCCAGCTTTAGGGAGATAGCTGCCAGACCATCTCTATTGTACACAATTAAAAGCTTGCTTCAATTTGGCCATAATTTCTAGTCAGTGGCTTTTATTCTTGTGAATTCTGGGTTAACACTTTACACAATGGAATTCCATAAACAGTATGGAAAAAAATGATACAATAACATTTGTAGAAAAATGGATAGACTTGGAACAGATCATACTCAGTGAACATACACAATCACACACACAAAGACAAATGCCACATGGTTGTCACATATCTGCAGCTCCTAATCTGGACCTGCTCCAGTTGCTGACATAGCTGATAGGTAACTCAAGGCTCAGATAATAGTGATGGAAAGTGAGGGGGAGGGGAAGGGGAAAGAGAACAGGTGGAAACAAATACAAAACTAAATCCAAAATGAATCGGTACCATAGAAACCTTTATCCTTGGAGATAGCCTAAAAGTTATAACCCTACAAAGGAGTAAGGGAGGAACTTGAAAATTAGGGCTCCAGAGAGGGTGGGATGAATCCTAAGCTAAAAGAATTTTTTCCTCTCCTGAAACTCCCAGTACCAGAGCTTTGTGGCTACCCACATTGAGTTATGGATTGGAAAGACATATGAGGTCCCCAAATCAAGGCAGCTTTCTGTCAAAGCACTTGATTACCTACCTGAGCAAAAGCTAACACCCTATTGCTGAAGACACCATATGCTGATGACGCAGAGCATGGAGAGACCTGGCTGAAATTCAGAAGAAAACCAGTCCCCAGACACCAGCCTGTCTAGTGCTGGAAAGAGCTACATGAGTTCCGGAAAAAGTGGCCAACAACAGACTGAGCAACCAGATGTCTAAGCTACCCAGAGGCAAACACCCTGACAGGTTGTACACACCAGTGCAATAGGGGCACACAGCCTTGGTGGGTAAGCAATAGTTTTCTGATGTGCCATGAGAGTCATTTAGAATAAAGGAACCCATATCTGGAATTGGGAACCAGAACAGAATCCTATGGAGACAAAGATTATGCTCTCCAGTGTCAAGATCTCAGTGGTCTTTGGCTAAAACATGGATCACATACATCAAATTCTCCCTAAATTAATAGTGCTTATCCCATTTAAACTAAGCTGACTTGACTCACTGTTGTAGAATTTGTTCTTCTTTTTTCAGAAGGTAGCAAGGGGATTCTTCACTCACACCAGCCTCCTCACCAACTCAAGAAACATGAAGGGAGGACTTCAGCAACCAATGGAGGAGCAGCTCATGAGGAAGAGGATCATGTGAACCAGTGGGAGACCTACAGCCACCATAAACAGCCTCCCCTCTCTCGTCGCCAGCACAAATGCCAGCAAGCACCACAGACCTGAGGAAGGGAGATCACCTACACAGCACCCAGCACCAGTGACCAGAGCAGCAATCCAGTGATATGGCCAGCCTACCTGAACCCAGAGCACAGCAAAGAGGAACTGAAGCAGGAGTGCAATATAACTGAGACCAAAACCTTCCCAAAAGGTAACTGGTATTACACCAGGTCAGTACCTGCCAAATAAGCCTGGTAAATAGTCTTAAAGCAGAAGGGCTAATCACACCTTCCATGTCAAGATAAATTATATGTTAAATCTGATAGATGGTCAGATTTGCCATTCTTAAATAAGTTATATTTTGGGCTTGTCATTTGTTGCTTCCTGATTTGTACTGGTTTTGTTTCCTCTTCTGCTGTTGATTAGGGAAGGATCTCACTTGGTCACAAACTGTCTTGGAACCCTCAACAGATCAGAAATCTTAGCCTCTTAGTTGACAGGATTAAGAGTGTGAAGCAACACATATCCTAAAGAACTGTGACTTTGTTAGAGGATCTTGTTGTCATAGTCTGTGCTGTTTTTCATTGAATGTGTACATTGTTTAGTTAAATTTTAGAATCTGCCTATAATTTCTTATACTCAGCCTACATGAATACTTTTATAATAGGCAAGCCCAACACCTAGGATTACTTCTGTGGATACTCTGAGAGTCCTATGAGCCACACCTAGTACCTTAAGGTCCTACCCTGAAGATATATAACACCAGATTTATTAAGACATCTAATAATACTGCAGCTATTTAGAAAATACAAGCATTAAATTAATCCAAGATCCAAAAATATGTACATTATAACAAAAGAAACAACAAAAATTCAAGATGATATAAATCCACCCAAAAGTACTGATGCATCAGAAATGACCTCCAGTGAGAATGAGTTAGAGGAAATGCCTGAGAAAGATTTCAAAAGAATGAATAAAATATGCTCAAAAACGTCAAAGAGGAAACCAAAGGAATCAAAGAGGAAATCAGAGGAATCAAAGAAGACGCAGGAAAACAACTTAATGAAATAAAGAGGTCAATACAAGACATAGATAAGAAAATTGAAATAATAAAGAAAAACCAGTCAGAATAGCTAGCAATGAAGAACACAGTCAATGAAGTAAAAAGCTGTAGAAAATCACACCAGTAGAATGGTTCAAAGAGAGGACAGAATATCTAAACTAGAAGACCAGGTAGCAGATCTAATACAGTCCAACAGAGAGAAAGACAAAGTAACAGCAAAGTATGAAAGGGAAATTCAAGATACTTGGGACACTATGAAAATATCAAGCAACATAAGAATTCAGGGTATAGTAGAATGATAAGAATTTCACTCCAAAGGCATAGTAGACATTTTCAACAAAATCATAGAAGAAAACTTCCCCCAAATTGGGAAAGAGATGCCAACGCAGATACAGGAATCCTTTAGAACACCAGAGAAAACCTGGAAAGAACCTCTCCTCACCATATTATAATTAAACTACCAAACATGCAAACCAAAGAAAACATGGAAAGCAGTTAGAGAGAAAATTCAAGTTACATACAAAGGCGAGCTCATCAGGGTCACAGCAGATTACTCAACACAAACTTTAAAGGCCAGAAGGGCTTGGAGTGATGTATTCCAAGTTCTGAAAGATAACAACTGTCAACCAAGGTTACTTTTACTTTATCCTGTAAAGCTATCCATTCAAATAGATGGAGAAATAAGGACATTCCACAACAAAAGCAGGCTAAAGGAATATTTAAGACAAAAGGAACTCTACAGAAAGTACTTGAAAGAATGCTCTGTGCTGAAGAGAAAGAAAAGCACACATGTAAAGAACCTAGAAAAAACAAACCATACTCAAATACTAGCTAATATAAGAGAGCAAAGGTAAAACCGGAACTACCAAAAATGGAAAAATAAATACACACCTTTCAATAATATCTCTCTCTTTTTTTTTTTTTTTTTGGTTTTTCAAGGTAGGGTCTCACTCTAGCCCAGGCTACCTGGAATTCACTATGGAGTCTCAGGGTGGCCTCGAACTCATGGCAATACTCCTACCTCTGCCTCCCGAGTGCTGGGATTAAAGGCGTGCGCCACCACGCCCGGCTTTTTTTTTTTTTTTTTTTTTTTGGTTTTTCGCAATAATATCTCTTAATATCAATGGCCTCAATGATCCAATTAAAAGACATAAGTTTGTATACTGGGTTAAAATGCAGGATCCTTCAATTTGTTGCCTCTGAGAAACTCACCTTTTGAAAAGGATGGACACTATCTTAGGGTGAAAGGTTGGAATATGGTGTTTCAAGTAAATGGGCCTAGAAAACAAGCAGGGGTTTCTATCCTAAATCTGACAAGGAAAACTTCAGACCAACATTAGTTAGGAAAGATAAGGAATGCCACTTTATATTACTTAAATGCACACTCCAACAGGAGGACATCACGATCCAAAACATATATGCACCTAACAAGGGGGCTCCCAACTTAATCAAACAAACACTATTAGAACTAAGGTCACAGATGGGTGACTTCAACACTCCACTCTCATCAATTGACAGGTCATCCCGGGAAAAAATTAAACAGAGAGGCATCTAGGTTAAATGAGGTCACAGTACAAATGGACCTAACAGATATATACAGGAGATTTCATTGAAATGCTGCAGAATACACATTGCTTTCAGCAACACATGGAACATTCTCTAAAATAGACCATATATTAGGACACAAAGCAAACCTTAACAAACCGAGGAAAATTGAAATAATTCCTTGCATTCTATCTGATCATAATGGAACCAAACTGCAAATCAATAGCAAGAAAAGCTATAGAGCATAAACAAAAGCATGATGAATGGGTCAATGAGGAAGTCAAAAAGTTCATAGAGTCTAATTATAAGGAGAACCCAACATACCAAAACCTTTGGGATATAATGGAGACAGTCCTAAGAGGGAAATTTATAGCTTTCAGTGCCTATACTTAGAAATTAGAAAGGACTCAAGTAAACAACTTAAAGCTTCGCCTTAAAGCAATGGGAAAAGAAGAATAAGGCAAACCAAAAATCAGTAGTAGGGAAGAAATAATAATGATTAGGGCAGAAATTAATGAACTAGAAACCAAGAAAAAACAATCCAAAGAATCAATGGAACAAAGAGTTAATTCTTTGAAAGGATAAACTAGATTGATAATCCCTTAGCAAATATAACCAAAAGAAAGAGAGAACAAACAAAAATTAATAAAATTAGAGATGAAAAAGACAACATCTCAACAGATACCAGAGAAATTCAAAGTATCATAGGGACATACTATAAGAACATATACTCCAATTAGTTTGAAAACTGAACGAAATGGCTGATTTCCTCGATTTTTATGACCTACATAAATTAAATCAAGATGAGATTAACCACTTAAATAGACCAATACCAAATATGGAGATCCAATCAGTTATCAAAAATCTCCCAACTGAAAAGAGTCCAGGCCCAGATGGATTCACTGGTGAATTTTACCTGACCTTCAGGGAAGAACTAACACCAATGCTTCTTAAACTTTTCCATAAAATAGAAAAAGAAGGAATTCTACCAAACTCCTTCTATGAAGCCAGCATCACCCTGATACCAAAACCAGGCAAAGAATGTCCCTTATGAAGATAGATGCAAAAATTCTGAACAAAATATTGGCAAACAGAATACAAGAATATATCAGAGAGATCATACTACCCAATCAAGTAGGTTTATTCCAGAGATGCAGGGATGGTTCAACATACACAAATTGGTAAATGTAATACACTATGTAAATGGGCTGAAGGACAAAAATCACATGACCATCTCATTAGATGCAGAAAAAGCATTTGACAAAATCCAACATCCCTTCATGATAAAAGTGCTACAGAGATTGGGAATAGAAGGAACATATCTCAACATAATAAAGCTGTTTATGACAAGCCTTACAGCCAACATATTACTAAATGGGGAGAAACTTGAAGCTTTTCCACTAAAATAAGGAACAAGACAAGAGTGTCCACTGTCCCCACTTTTATTTAATATAGTACTGGAAGTTTTAGCCATAACAATAAGGCAGGAGACACACATCAAAGGGAAAAAATTGGAAAGGAAGAGGTCAAGTTATCATTATTTGCAGATGACATGATTCTATACATAAAGGACCCTAAAGACTCTACCAGCAAACTGTTGGAGCTGATAAACACTTATAGCCAAGTAGCAGGATACAAAATAAACACACAGGTATCAGTAGCCTCATATATGCTAACAATAAACACACAGAGGATGAAATCAGAGAATCACTCCCATTCACAATTGCATCAAGAAAAAAATAATAATGAAGTACCTTGGAATAAACCTATCCAAAGAAGTGAAGTATCTCTACAATGACAACTTTAATAAAACACTCAAGCGAGAAATTGCAGAAGACACTAGGAAATGGAAAGACATACCTTGTTCTTGGATTCGAAGAATCAATATTGTGAAAATGGCAATCTTACCAAAAGCAATCTACACATTTAATGCAATCACCATCAAAATTCCAATGGCATTCTTCATGGAAATAGAAAAAAATCCAAAAATTCATTTGGAATCACAAAATGTTTCAAATATCCAAACCAATATTGAGCAAGAAAAATAGGGCTGGTGGTATCATCATACCTGATTTTAACGTATTCTACAGAGCCATATAACAAAACAGCATGGTACTGGCACAAAAGCAGACATGTAGATCAATGGAACAGAATAGAGGACCCAGATGTAAGTCCGGGTAGCTATAGTCACCTGATTTTCAACAAAAATGCCAAAAATACTCATTGGAGAAAAGACAGCCTCTTCAGCAAATAGTGCTGGGAAAACTGGATACGTACCTATAGAAGGATGAAAATAGATCCTTCTCTATCTCCATGCACAATAATTAAGTCCAAATGGATTAAAGACCTTAAAATCAGACCTGAAACTCTGAAACTGCTAGAGTGAAAACTAGGGGAAACCCTTCAACATATTGATTTTGGCAAAGACTTTCTGAATATAACCCCAATTGCTCAGGCAATAAAACCACAGATTAACCTCTGGAACCTCATGAAAATACAAAGATTTTGTACTGCAATGGACACTGTGAATAAAGCAAAGAGGCAACCTACATAATGGGAAACAATCTTTGCCATCTGATAGAGGATTAATATGTACGATATGCAAAGAACTCAAAAAATTAAATAATAAGAAACCAAACAAGCCAATTAAAAAATGGGCTATGGAACTAAATAGAAGGTTCTCAACAGAAGAAATAGAGATGGCATATAAACATCTAAAAATGTTTTACATCCATAGTCATCAGGGAAATGCAGATTGAAAGTACATTGAGATTTCATCTCACTCCTGTCAGATTGGCTACCACCATGAAAACAAATGACCATAAATGCTGGTGAGAATGTGGAAAAAGGGGTCCCTTATACACTGTTGGTGGGAATGCAATCTGGTTTAGCCATTGTGGAAATCAGTGTGGAGGTTCCTAAGACAGCTAAAATTGGATCTTCCACATGACCCAGCTATAGCACTCCTAGGCATATATCCCAAGAACCCATCTCACTACCTTAGAGATACTTGCTCAACCATGTTTATTGCTTCTCTGTTCACAATAGCTGGGAAATAGAACAAGCCTAGATGTCCCTCGACTGATGAGTGCATAATGAAGTTATGGCACATTTACACAATGGAGTTCTACACAGCAGTAAAGAGAAATGAAGTTATGAAATTTACAGGAAAATGGATGAATCTGGAAAGGATTATACTAAGTGATGTAACCCAGGCTCAGAAAGCCAAATGTCACATGTTCTCTCTCATATGTGGATCCTAGCTATAGATGATTGGACTTCTGTGTGAGTAGGAAGAAAACTCAGTAGTAGAAGCCAATAAGCTAGAAAGGAGGTATAAAGGAAGTAGAAAGTAAGGGAGGGGGGTACTTAATAGGATGGTATTGTATATATGTGAGTATAAGAATAGATTAATCAGGGTGAAAAGGCCTGTGGTCAGGGGAAGAGATTGAGTAAAGGAAATGTGGAGGCATGGCTAATCAAAATCTAAGAGGATATAAATAAATCATGTGGAATCCTACTTTTTTGGTCAATGGAACACTCAGGAGCCATAGATTGTTACTAGAAAATTTCAGTGCTAGGGATGGGATACCTTCCAGTGATTTGTTGGCCAGGGAGGTCCCTGATACCCCCAAAACATTACAGTCCATTGCCAAGGCCCTTGGTTTCACACCAGGAATAGGTGGTAACACCCAGTTGCTGAAGACTCAACATATGTGGGCTACAAGGCCACTGAGAAATCTTGCTGGAGCTGAGCTGAAATCTTCCTCCATGTAGACTGACTGACAGAAAGCTAAAAAAAAGCCACACTGCATGCACTTAAATGGGAGAGAGAAATCACCAGCGAAGATACTCAAAAGTGGACACTCCAAGCCTTATATTTGGCCAGCCAGGTCAAATGAGCCAACGGGTGCAATAGTGGCATATCTGTAATGGTAGAAAACATCTGCCCTCTAATTGGACTGGAGGTTTGCTCCTTGGGAGGGAATACATACCTGATACTTAAAACCTACAACAGGGATATCCATGAGCCCTGGAGGTGTACATCTGCTTCTATTTGACTAAATCTTTATACTATGCTCATCAAGCTGCCCAGTAAGCATTTCTCTTAATGTTGATACCCATATATTAATGCTATTCTCACTTTTGGTAGAGTACCTTCTCTTTTCAGATGGCAGTGACCTTGGGATGACTCAGAAGGCATCATGGTGCTGGGAAGAAGTGACAAGAGTGTTCAGCACTGATATATCTCTAACACACCTTCCAAGACTCAGGGTCCATTGCAGAAGAAGTGGCATAAAGAATGTAAGAGTGAAGGAAGGGTAGGACTCCTTACATCGTGCTCCTCCAGACACAAAAATGGCCTGGATATCCATGACCTCACATTGTCTACCTACACAAGACCATCATAATAGGAAAAAAAAAAGATTATAGCATCAAAATAAAAGAGAGAGTGATTGAGAGGGAGAGGGGATATGATGGAGAGTGGAATTTAAAAGGGGAAAGTGGGGGGAGAGAGGGCATTACCATGGGATATTGTTTACAAACATGGAAGTTGTTAACAAAAAATGAATTGATTAAAAATAAATAAATAAATAAGAGGAAACAGAAAAAAAATAGGCATCGATACAAAAATTCTAGTTGGTTTGTAATACAAAATACACACAATGCCCACAGCCAGTAAAAGATTCACAGGCACATAGAAAATATGACTGTGAGAAAATCTCTCTAATTTAGGACTAAGAACTAATATAAATGTTATTGTGGCCCAATGGCTTTAAACCCATTATTAAAACCATATACCAGCTGGGCATGGTGGCATACACCTTTAATCCCAGCATTTGGTAGGCAGAGGTGGGAAGATCTCTGTGAGTTCAAGGCCAGCCTGAGAGTACATAATGAATTCCAGGACAACCTGGGCGAAACTGAGATCCTACCTTGAAAAACAAAAACAAACAAACAAAAGCATGTACCATACATTTGAAACATTGAGAAATGTGTTTTATATACGCACACAAATATTAAAGATTAAAACTGAGCTTCCAGAGATGAAAACTGCAAACTTTGTAATAGGATGCATGGGATAGAAATAATGGCATATTATACTTTGCAAAATGGAGTAGTAGCAGTGTAGCCTAACTTAAACACATGGTAGGAAAAAAAAATCTAATATATAAAATGAGGGACTAGGGATATGGCTCAGCAGATAAAGAACTGAATATTCAGGCCTGAATACCCAAACACAATCCTCAAACCCCACATAAAAAGCCAAAATCTCTGGTAGGTTTCTACAATCTCAGCAGTTTCATGGCAAAATAGGGAAGTGGAGAAGGAGAATTACCTGGAAGCTCTCTACAAGCACAGCAAAATGAGCAAGAGCCAAGAAAGGTCTATGAAAGCTCTCCCTCAAATGAGGCAGACTTGTGAGGACAGACTGGAAGCTTGTCTTCTGACCTCCACATGCACATTGGTAACGTGCGTGTCCCTGGTTGTGTAAATGCACACAAACATACACACACACACACACACAATAAACAAACAAATAAAATAATTTTTGGCTTTTTAAAAGTTTAAAAAAATTATTTAATTTTCTTTTTTATTATTAGTTATGTGCATAGTGTGCATACAGCTTTGTTGCACCATCATTAGCCTCCTCCCTGTCCTCCCCCTGTTCAGGGACCCTCCTCATTCAAAAAAAAGCAAAAGGACTCAGGTTGGATTTCCCAGGCCCCACAGAAGCCAGACACACAAGGTGGTGGATGTGTCTGGAGTATTTTTGCAGCAGCTGAAGGCCCTGGTATGACCATTCCCTCTCTATCTGCCCCCCTCTCTCAAATGAATAAGAGACTATATATACAATAATATTAATATTTAATAATATATATAAACTTTTGTAGAGGAGAATAAAGAATATCAACCCACTTATTCCAATTCCTATTTTTTTTCAGAGGCTGCCAGTATATAGACTATTCCCTTTGTCAGAATAATTAGAAAGAGTTGCGGCACCTCTAATAATTTTCCCCTATTTTATTTATCAAAACTGGCAAATATCTGTATTATATTCTTGAGCAAAAAGAAGATTAAACTGGAACAGTGCCATTGCAAAACACGGATGGATACATTTTTATCAACATTTCTCACCCAGTTACATCTTGTGATTTTGTGTAAAATTGTTATCAACAGTAATGTTATGAAAAACTATGGTACATGCTGGGTAATGCAAACTTTAAGCATTCACACTCAATTAATTCATCACCTAAAATTCATCAGCTAAGTATTGATTTTTTAATGGTTTCACAAATCTATTTATTCTTCTGTGAAGTGATTATGAGGAAGTGTGTTTACTGTAAGTAATCTAAGAAGTAAAATGGTTTTAATATTAAACATAGCAAACAATTTCACTTGCTGAGAAGTGCAAAAATGTTTCATTAGAATGATTTCCCTGTTAATTATTATTTATTTGATATCTTTTGAATTTGGATAAAAAAATCATCAGCAAAGAGTTTCTTAAATTGTAGTAAAAGCTAAATCACACATCAATGATTTGTTTTCTCCTAACCCTACCACAAAGGATAGTAGTATAAATACTCTAATTATACAAGCTGATCAGACAAATATGACTTTAGCTCTCATTGTAGAAGATGTGGAATTATTTTGCATATTTCTGTTTCTGTGTTTTCTAAATGTATCACAAAATATTTAGAAATATTTCTTTGTGTATTTATAGTGCTTTTCCTTTATGTTTTAAAAATATCATTAAAACTAGTCCAATATACATATTTTTTAATTTTTTAATTTTTTTCTTAACAACTTCCATGATTACAAAAACACCCCATGGTGATACCCTCCCTCCCCCCACTTACCCCTTTGAAATTCCACACTCCATCATACCCCCTCCCAATCTCAATCAGTCTCCCTTTTACTTTTGATGTCTAGATCTTTTCCTCCTCTTATGATGGTCTTATGCAGGTAGTATGAGGCACTGTGAGGCCATGGATATCCAGGCCATTTTGTGTCTGGAGGGAGCATGTTGTATGGAGTCCTGCCCTTCCTTTGGCTCTTACATTCTTTCTGCCACCTCTTCCACATTAGACCCTGAGCCTTGGAAAGTGTGATACAGATATTGCAGTACTGAGCAATGCGGACATTTCTTTTCATCACCATGATACCTTCTGAGTTGTCCCAAGGTCACTGCCATCTGAAAAGAGAAGATTCTCAATGAAAAGTGAGAGTAGCATTAATATAAGGGTGTGAACATTAACAGAAGTGTTTACTGGGCAGTTTGATAAGCATGGTATATACATTTGTTCAGACAATAGCAGACGTTACACCCCTCGGGCTTATGACTACACCTGTTTTAAGTTTTCAGTATCAGGGATGCATTCCCTTCCCATGGAGTGGGCCTCCAGTCCAATTACAGGGCAGTTGGTTTCCACCATGATCGACGTGCCACTATTGCACCTGTTGGCTCCTTTGGCCTGGCTGGCCAATTATAAGGCTTGCAGTGTCCACTGATGAGTATCTTCACTGGTGATTTCTCTTTCTCCCATTGAATTGCATACAGAATGGCTTCTTCCAGCTTTCTGTCAGCTGGTCTACCTGGAGAAGGTTATCAGCTCAGTTCCAGCAAGAATTCTCAGTGGCCTTGCAGCCCAAGTATATGGAGTCTTCAGCAATAGGGTCTTACAATCTAGTCCTGGTGGGAAACCAAGGGCCTTGGCAATGGCCAATAATGTTTTGGGGGCATCAGGTATCTCCCTGGCCAACAACTCACTGGAAGACATCCCATCCCTGGCACTGAAAATTTTCTAGCAACAATCTACAGCTCCTGAGTGTTCCATTGTCCAAAAAAGTAGGATTACATATGTTTTATTTATATCCTCTTAGATTTTGATTAGCCCTCCCTCCACATTTCCTTCACTCAATCTCTTCCCAGACCTCATTTTGTGCCTTTTCACCCCCATTAATCTATTCTTCTACTTATGTGTATGCAATACCACCATATTAAGTACCCCCCTCCAGTCCTTTCTCTTCCCTTTCTATCTCTTTTCTAGCTTACTGGCCTCTGCTACTGAGTTTTTTCCTTCTCACACAAAAGCCCAGTCATCTGTAGCTAGGATGCACACATGAGAGAGAACATGCAACGCTTGGCTTTCTGGACCTGGGTTACCTTACTTAGTATAATCCTTTCTGGATCCATCCATTTTCCTGCAAATTTCATAACTTGATTTTTCTTTACCACCGAGTAGAACTCCATTGTATAAATGTGTCATATCTTCATTATCCATTCATCAGTTGAGGGACATCAAGGCTGGTTCCATTTCCCAGCTATTGTGAATAGAGGAGCAATAAACATGATACACCATGTACTTCTAAGGAAATGAGATGAGTCCTTAGGATATATGCCTAGGACTGCTATAGCAGGGTCATGTGGTAGATCAATTTTTAGCTTTCTTAGGAACCTCCACACTGATTTCCACAATGGCTAAACCAGATTGCATTCCCACCATCAGTGTAGGAGGGTTCCAATTTTTCCACATCCTAGCCAGCATTTATGGTCATTTGTTTTCATGATGGTAGCCAATCTGACAGGAGTGAGATGGAATCCCAATGTAGTTTTAATCTGCATTTCCCTGATGACTAGGGATGTAGAACATTTTTTAGATACTTTTAAACCATTCATATTTATTCTTTTGAGAACTCTTTATTTAGTTCCATAGCCCATTTTTAATTGGCTTGTTTGATTTCTTATTATTAATTTTTGAGTTCTTTGTATATCCTAGATATTAATCCTCTACCAGATGTATAACTGGCAAAGAGTTTTTCCCATTCGGTAGGTTGCCTCTTTGCTTTATTCACAGTGTCCTTTGCTGTATAAACTCTGTGTAATTTCATGAGGTCCCAGCAGTCCATCTGTGGCTTTATTGCCTGAGCAATTGGGGTTATATTCAGAAAGTCTTTTCCAAGAACAGTATGTTGAAGGGTTTCCCCTACTTTTTCCTCTAGCAGTTTCAGAATTTCAGGTCTGATGTTAAGGTCCTTAATCCATTTGGACTTAATTCTTATGCATGGAGAGAGAGAGAATCTATTTTTACATTTCTACAGATAAATATCCACTTTTCCCAGCACAATTTCCTGAAGAGGCTGTCTTTTCTTCAATGAGTATTTTTGGCATTTTTATCGAATATCAGGAAGCTGTAGCTATTTGGACTTGCATCTGAGTCCTCTATTCTGTTCCATTGATCTTCATGTCTGCTTTTGTGCAGTACCATGCTGTTTTTGTTATATGGCTCTGTAGTATAGGTTAAAATCAGGTATAGTGATACCACCAGCCTCATTGTTATTGCTCAGTATAATTTTAGATATTTGAGGACTTTGTGATTCCAAATGAATTTTTGGATTGTTTTTTCTATTTCCTTGAAGAATGCCATTGGAATTATGTATTATTTTTTATTTTTATTTATTTATTTTTTTATGGATTACTTTTGTATTCAGCAAATACAGTCAGTTTGGTACCATTATTAGGCTCATCCATGACCAACCACCTCCTCTTGGCCCCTCCTTGTTGAGGTATATGGGTCATACATGGTGTAGCATTCTCATGGTTTTGGGTAAGATAAAGGTCTCTGCATCTCATGACCTAACATGTGGCTCTGACATACTTTCCACCCCCAATTCCACAAAATTTCCCTGAGCCATGTTGGGTTCATTTTTGGTCTGCTTCAGTGATGAGGTGTTGGGGGCCTCTGAGGCTCTTTTTCTCTGATTTGGTAGGAGTTGATTTTTCTCTGTGTTGATCTCCTTCCCCCTTTTGCTGGTATCTGGTTCATCAGGAAATCAGCACCCTTGCTTGTTTCGCCAATTTTTCTTAGTTTCAGATGGGGCCCATATGAGGTATGATGGGGTGGCTCTCTCCTTAGGATCTACATCTATCTGAAAAAGAGAAGCAGATTCTCCAACAGAGAGTAAGTTAGCATCAGGACACATGAGAAAACCCTAACTTTTTTTATACAGGATTTAATAAGTATAGGCCCTTTTGTAGCCCATGATTGGTGGTAGCTTGATATTGGAGAGTGGCCTTATGTTTGGATATGGTTCTGACTTGTTTCCCAGCTCCAGCTTTGGGTCCCATACCACTGAGTGGATCAGTTAGCCAAATTGAGAGCAGTTGGTTCCCCACCATGGCTGTGTGCCACTATTGCACTTGTTTGGGCATCACAACAGGTTATTTGCTGCTAAGTAGGTGAGACCATGAGTTGCTTAGACAGATATTGGTCATCTTCCTCCAGTCGGCCATGTAGCACCTTCTGGCACTAGACACGCTGACTATCTGGGGACTGACTCTCTTCCAACTTCCAGCCATGCCATTCCATTTTACATGTCAACCACATAAGGTGTCTTCAGCAGTAGGGTCTTACCACTAACCTTTGGTGGGTCATCAAGTACTCAGACAGAAATCTGTCTGTCTTTTAGGAAACCTTGTAGGTCTCTCTGATCAAAAGCTCATTGTGGGTGATAGCCACATGCTGGTACTGGGAGTTACAGGTCAGTGCCCACTAAGAAAAGGAGGAAAAAGATAACTAATATACAAGAGTTAGAGAGAAGAGAGAGAGAGGGAGAGAGAGAGAGACAAAGAAGGGAGGGAGGGAGGGAAGGTGTAGAAGATTAAGGTTGGTCTTGCTCCTACCCTCTCCAGTGTCTTGTGGTTCAGGTGTTCCATGTAAGGGTCTGGTGAATGTTCAGCAATTTGGTCTGTCTTTTAGGAAGGAGAATTTTATGGTACCATTGAAGTTTGGGTCTAGATTTGGGTTTCCCACTCCTTTGATGCCCTTCCACCCTCCCCATCCATCCTATTGTCTAGTCCATGAGATGCTTGCTGGTTATGTATGGTATCTTGGGTAGATTCAGGTTAGGTACTGTAGATGAGTGAGATTATGTGGTGATTTTTTTTTTTTTTTCTGTGATTGGGTAAGTTCACTGAAAATGAGCTGGTCCAGGTTCAACCATTATTCCTCAAATTTCATTGTGTCATTTTTTCTTACTGCTGTATAGAATTCCATTGTGTAGATATACCACAGTTTAGTTATCCATTCTTCTAGTGATGGACACCTGGGTTGATTCTAGCTCTTAGCTATTATGAATTGAGCTGCTACAAACATGGTTGAGCAAATCTCTCTGGTCTGTGGTTTGGAGGTTTTAGGGTAGATGCCCAGTAAGGGAATAACTGGGTCTGTTGGTATCTCTATATTCAGCTTTCTCAGGAGTCTCCATATTGCTTTCCAAAGTGGCTGTACCATCCTCCATTCCCATCAACAGTGAATGAGTGTACCTAATTGTCCACATCCCCACCAGCATTTAATTTCATTTGATTTTTTGATGTTTGCTATCCTTATTGGGGTAAGGTGGAATCTCATAGTTGTTTTAATTTGCATTTCTCTAATGATTAGGGATGATGAACATTTTCTTAAATGTGTGTTTGCCATTTGTATTTCTTCCTCTGTGAACTGCCTGTTCAGCTCTTTGCCCCATTTTGTCAGTGGGGTGTTTGACTTCTTACTGTTTAGATTTTTGAGTTCTTTGTAGATTCTAGAGATTAGGCCTCTAACAGATAACCCACAAATATTTTCTCCCATTCTGTGGGTAATCTATTGGCTTTGCTTATTGTATACTTGTCTGTAAAGAAACTCTTCAGCTTCCTATGCTCCCATTGGTTGAGTGACTGTTTAAGATTGTGAGCTACTGGGGTTCTGTTCAGGAAGTCTTTTTCCACTCCTATATCATGGAAAGTACTTCCTAAATTTTCTTCCAGTAGTATTCGAGTTTCTGCTCTTATATTGAGGTCTTTGATCCATTTGGACTTGAGTGTAGTGCGTGGTGAAATGTGTGGATCAAGTTTCAGTTTCCTGCATGTGGTTATCCAGTTTGTCCAGCACCATTTGTTGAAGATGCTGTCTTTTTTCCAGCCTATATTGTTTGGGCCTTTTTCGAATATCAAGTAGCTATAGTTACTTGACCCAAAGTCTGGGTCCTCAAGTCTATTCCATTCGTCTATACTCCTGTTTTTATGCCAGTCCCATGCTGTTTTTATTACTATGGCTTTGTAATATAGCTTTAGATCAGGTATGGTGATGCCTCCAGAGGTATTTCTTTTGCTGAGGATATGTTTGGATATGCGAGGCCTTCTGACTTTCCATATGAAATTTGAGATCACTTTTTCTATCTCTGTGAAGAACATTGTAGGGATTTTATTTATTTTATTATTTTATTTATTTATTTATTTTTTTTTGGAGGAGTTCCATGCAGAATTTCCTTATTTTTATTTTGTTTTCCCTTTACAACTAACTGACCCCACACCAAACTCTCCTTGACTTTTGCATCCAGAGATATGTAAGCTCTTTCTGAATGCTATCTTCCTGATACCCCTGTGAGGTGGGTAGCAAAATTCTAATTTCCACTCAGAAACAAGCTAAGGCACAGATATGGGCTGAGTGGCAAAAGCGGTCTGGACAAACCTAAGTACCAGGTCCTTGGATTTGTGTACCATCACACACTTCCTCCATGCTGATGCAGGTAACTCATGACACTGAGCCCGTATACTAGGTGTGCCCCTGAAGTCAGCACAGTCTCTAAGGCTCAGGGGTGGATTTTAATTGGAATTGCATTAAATCAGTATATTACCTTTGGTAGGATTGTCATCTTCACAATGTTAATTCTGCCTATCCATATACATGGAGGTCTTTCCAATTTTCTCAAGTCCTCCTCAATTTCTTTTAAGAGTGTTTTTATGCTTTTGTTGTATACATCTTTCACTTCCTTGGTTAATGTTATTCCAAGGTATTTCATTTTATTTTATTTTTTGTTGCTATTGAAAATGGGACTCTGTCCCTTATTTCTTTTTTTGTATCTTTGTCATTTACATATAGGAAGGCTACTGATTTTTGTGCACTGATTTTGTATCCTGAAACTTTGCTATAGGAGTTAATCACCTTCAGGAGTTTTGGGATGGAGTCTCTCGGGTCTCCTACATATAGAATCATGTCATCAGTGAATAGAGCTAACTTAACTTCTTCCTTTCCAAATTGTATCCCTTTTATTTCCTTCTCCTGTCTTATTGCTTGAGCTAGGACTTCCAGTACTATATTGGAAAGCATAGGTGAGAGTGGACAACCCTGTCTTGTTCCTGATCTTAATGGGAATTCCTCCAGTCTCTCTCCATTAAGTATGATTTGGGCCTTTCGAGCTTTGTATAGTGCCTTTATTAGGTTAAGATATGAACCAACCACACCAATTTTCTCCAATGTTTTGATCATGAAATAGTGTTGTATCTTGTCAAAGGACTTTTCTTCATCTATCGAAATGATCATGTGGTTTTTATGTTTAACCTTGTTTATGTGGTGTATGACATTGACAGATTTCCATATGTTGAACCAGCCCTGTGTTCCTGGGATGAATCCCACTTGGTCAAGGTGGATAATGCTTTTGATGTGTTGTTGGATTCGGTTTGCTAGGATTTTGTTCAGGATCTTTGTATCTAAGTTCATCAGGGTAATAGGCCGGTAATTTTCTTTTCTTGTGGCATCTCTGCCTGGTTTTGGAATTACTGTGATACTAGCTTCATAAAAGGAGTTGGGTAGCTTTCTCTGTTCTCCAATTGTGTGGCACAGTTTGAGGAAGATTGGTTTGAGTTCTTCCATGAAGGTTTGATAGAATTCAGCTGAGAAGCCATCTGGTCCAGGACTCTTCTTTTTTGGGAGGCTTTTTTATTACTTTTTCAATCTTAATGAGTGTGATGGGTTCATTGAGGTGATTGAGCTGCTCGATGTTTAACTTTGATAGATAGTATGTGTCCAGGAATTTATCCATCTCCTCCCCATTATCCAGTTTTGTGTAGTAGAGGTTTTTGAAATAAGTCCTGATGATTCTCTCAATTTCCCTTATGTCTGCTGTGATCTCTCCTTTTTCATTTTGAATTTTATTAATTTGAAGCTTCTCCTTTTTTTGCTTGATCAAATTGGCCAGGGGTTTGTCAATCTTGTTTATTTTTTTAAAGAACCAGCTCTTTGTTTTGTCAATTGTCTTAATTGTTTCCTTGGTTCCAAATTCATTAGTTTGTGTTCTGATTTTAATTATTTCTTTCCTTCTGGAGCTCTTTGGGTTGGATTTTTCTTGTTTTTCCAGTGCCTTTAGGTGGATGGTTAGGTTATTCATTTGGGATATTTCTGTCTTTTATATGAAAGCATTGAGTGCTATGAATTCTGCCCTGAGAACCACCTTCATTGTGTCCCATAAGTTTTGGTACGATGTGTTCTCATTGTTATTCAATTCCAGAAATTTTGAAATTTCATTTTTTATTTCATCCACTATGCATTTGTTGCTTAAATGTGTGCTGCGCTGTTCAGTTTCCAGGTGCCTTTGACATTCTTGATGAGTCTTTTGTTGTTGATTTCTAGCAATATAGCATTTTGATCTGATATCATGCAGGGAATTATATCAATCTTCTTAAATCTGTGGAGGCAGCATTTGTGACCCAGTATATGGTCTATGTTAGAGAATATTCCACGGGCTGCTGAGAAGAATGTGTGGTCTGTGGATTTGGGATGGAAAGTTGTGTAGATGTCCATTAGTTCTAAGTTATCTATGGTTTTGTTGAGCTCTCTTGCTTCCCTGTTCAGTTTCTGTTTGGATGATCTGTCTATTACTGATAATGGTGTGTTGAAGTCCCCAGCTATGATGGCGTTGGTGGTTATTTCTCTTTTATTGCCAAGTAGGTTTTGTTTTATGAACTGTGGTGCCCCTGTGTTTGTGCATACAGATTTATGATTGTAATATCCTCTTGATGGATCGTTCCCTTGATAAGTAGGAAGTAGCCTTCTTTGTCTTTTTTGATTATTTTTGGATTGAAGTCTATTTTATCTGATATTAATATAGCTATGCCTGCTTGTTTCTTATTTCCATTTGCTTGGAATATTCTTTTCCACCCTTTTGCCCTGAGGAGGTGTGTGTCTTTTGTGGTGAGGTGGGTTTCTTGAAAGCAACAGATTGGGGCATCTAATTTTTTGATCCCTCCTGTTAGCTTGTGTCTCTTGATGGGTGAATTAAGGCCATTAATATTTAGGGTCATGACTGTGAGATTTGATTTGATCCCTGCCATATTGTGATGGTAGATTTGGGTTGGTGTTTTCATGGACTTTGAAGTTTCTTGTGCCTACTCTGAGTTTGGTTATTGTGATCTGCTTCTTGTGGGCATTTAAGTTGGACTATTTGTTTCTTCTCTGTGGAGAATTTCCTGAAATACTCTCTGTAAGTTTGGTTTTGTGTTCATATAATTGTAAAGCTGAGTTTTGTCATGGAAAGTTTTTCTTTCACCATCTCTTATGAGGGATACTTTTGCAGGGTAGAGTAGTTGGGGTTGGAAGCCATAGGTTCTTAGACTTTGCAGTGTTTCATTCCAGGCCCTTCTAGCTTTCAGGGTTTCCATTGAGAAGTCTGAAGTAATTCTGATGGGGTTACCTTTGAAAGTGGTGTGCTGTTCTTCCCTAGCTGCTTTTAGGATTTTCTTTTTGGTGTCAATGTTTAGAGTCTTAATGACAATATGTCTTGGAGAGTTTCTCCTTTGGTCCAGTCTGTTTGTAGTTCTATTGGCTTCTTGTATCTTTATGGGCCTTTCTTTCAAGAGACTGGGGAAGTTTTCTTCAATTATTTTGTTAAATAAGTTCTCCATGCCTTTGGTCTGAATTTCTTCTCCTTCTGGTATTACAATGATCCTGTTATTGGGACGTTTAAGTGTATCCCACAATTCCCTCATGTTCTGTTCACAGGAGCTTTTGAACTTACTGAAATTTTTGAACTCTCAAACTGTTTCTTCCATCTTGTCTTCCTGATCAGAGTTTCTATCCTCCACTTGGCTGACTCTATTCCTGAGAGCTTCTAGAGAGTTTTGGACTTGTTCAATTAAGTTTGCATTTTCTACTACTTTTCTATGTATAATTTCCATCCCTCTGTCAAGCCCCCTTTTCACATCATTTTCTGATTTTCTTGATGATTCTTGGAATTCATCCTTGCATTTCCTTATGTCTTCATTTACCATGGCCAGCTGATTTTTAAGGTCTTCTGTTTTTTTTTTTTTTTTTTTCACATTTCCTCAAATCTCTTAACTCTCTTTGAACTCCTTCCAATTTCTTTTTTTTTTTTTTTTTTTTTTTTTTTTTTTTGGTTTTTCGAGGTAGGGTATCACTCTAGCCCAGGCTCACCTGGAATTCACTAGGTGGTCTCAGGGTGGCCTCGAACTCATGGCGATCCTCCTACCTCTCCCTCCCGAGTGCTGGGATTAAAGGCATGCACCACCACGCCCAGCATACCTTCCAATTTCTTATCTATTAGTTCTATTTCAGTGATGGAAGCATCCACACGATTATTGGTTCTTTGTTGCTTTCCTGCAAGTTCTACCAGTAGGTTGGTCAGGGTTGCATTGCTTAAGCTTCAATTTGGTGTTCTGATCCTAATGGTTCTATGTTTTGGTTAGCTGTATTCATTGTAGGACTGGGTGATCTAACTGCATTTTCTTTCATTTGATGTTTCATGTTATTTCTTTTGTGCTGTGGTCTGCCCATTACAGTGTATGGGCGTGTAGGTGATTGGATCAGCCTGGGCTCAAGCATAATGGGAATCTGAGGCAGCCTGGGGCAGTTGCCAAGTAGCCTGGGCTTTGGCTCTCACTTGCCAAAGCCGCCTATCTACTGCCTGGTAGGCGTGCCAATGTTGCGTGAATTCTCAAGCGGTAACGCGCCAGAGCTGCCTGCATTTGAGTAAGGAGGGACACTGACGCACCAAGCACTGAAGCAGCCCAAAATCTGGCTGGGAACACTGGGACCCGGGAGCAGTTTGCTCTCCCCTGCCACATGACAATGGTGGACGGCCAGCGCAACAGACAGGTAGGGGATCACACTTGAGCTGGCGCTTTAAGGCTTTAAGATGAAGCATTAGGTCATTTACTTGCAACCTTTCTAATTTCCTAATATAGGCACTTAAATCTATAAGTTTACCTCTTAGAACTGCCTTCATTGTTTCCCAAATATTTTGGTATGTTGTGTTCTCATTATCATTTGTCTCTATGAGTTTTTTGATTTACCTCTTGATTTCTTCATTAACCCATTCATCATTTAGTAATTTATTGTTTAGTTTCCATGATCTTGTGTATGATCTATAGCTTTTCTTGCTATTGATTTGTATTTGATTCCATTGTGGTCAGATAGAATGCAAGGAATTACTTCAATTTTCCTGTATTTGTTAAGATTTGCTTTGTGTCCTAATATATGGTGTATTTTAGAGAATGTTCCATGTGCTGCTGAAAAGAATGTATATCCTGTAGCATTTGAATGAAGTGTCCTGTATATATCTGTTAGGTCCACTCCGTCTATGATCTCATTTAGTCCAGATGCCTGTTTATTTTTTCCTGGAATGACCTGCGAATTGATGAAAGTGGGGTATTGAAGACCCCCACTACCACTGTGTTTGGTGTTACTGTGACTTTAGTTCCAATAGCATTTGTTTGATGAATTTGGGAGCACCCATGTTAGGTGCATATATGTTTAGGATTGTAATGAACTCCTGTTGAAGTGTGCCCTTAATCAATATAAATTGACCTTCCTTATCTTTCTTGACTAATGCTGGACTGAAGTCTACCTTGTCAGATATTAGGTTAGCAACCCCTGGTTGTTTTCTATTCCCCTTTGCTTGAAACACCATTTTCCATCCTTTCACCCCAAGATAATGTGCATCCTTTGTAGAAAGGTGAGTTTCTTGGAGACAACAAATTGTAGGATCCTGCTTTTTTAACCAGTCTGCCAACCTATGTCTTTTGGTTGGGCCATTGAGGCCATTGATATTAAGAGATATTATTGAAAGGTGTGTATTTATGTTTGCCTTTTTTTTTTTTTTTTTTTTTTGTAGTTCTGGTTCTACCTTTGTTCTATTGTGTTAACTAGTATTTGAGTATTGTTTGTTTTTTCCAGGTTCCTTATATGTGTGCTTTTTCTTCCTTTCCGCATGGAGGACTCTTTCAAGTATTTTTGGTAGAGCTGGTTTTGTCTTCAAATACTCCTTTAGCTTGCTTTTATTGTGGAATGTCCTTATTTATCCATCTTTTTGAATGTATAGTTTTGCAGGATAAAGTAACTTTGGTTGACAGTTGTTATCTTTCAGGACTTGGAATACATCACTCCATGCCCTTCTGGCTTTTCAAGTTTGTGTTGAGTAATCTGCTGTATTCCTGATGGGCTTGCCTTTGTAGGTAACCTGATTTTTCTCTCTAACTGCTTTCAATATTTTCGTTTTTGGATTGTGTGTTTGGTAGTTTGATTATAATATGGCAAGGAGAGGTTCTTTCTAGGTTTTGTCTGGCTGGGGTTCTAAAGGCTTCCTGTATCTGCATTGGCACCTCTTTCCCAATTTGGGGGAAGTTTTCTTCCATGATTTTGTTGAAGACACCTACTGTGCCTTTGGAGTGAAATTCTTCTCCTTTTATCATGCCCTAAATTCTTATATTTGATCTTTTCATAGTGTCCCAAATATCTTGAAATTCCCACTCATACTTTTCTGTTAGTTTGTCTTTCTCTTTGTTGGACAGTATTAGACCTGCCACCGGGTCTTCTAGCTTAGATATCTGTCCTCTCCTTCATCCATTCTACTGGTGAGATTTTCTACAGAGTTTTTTATTTCATTAACTGTGTTCTTCATTGCTAGTAATTCTGACTGGTTTTCCTTCATTATTTCTATTTCCTTATTTATGTCTTGTATTGACTTCTTTATTTCATTAAATTGGTATCCTGTGTCTTCTTTGATTCCTTTGATTTTCCCCTTGTTTCCTTTGATTTCTTCTTTGACTTCTTTGAACATATTTACATCATTCTTTTGAAATATTTCTCAGGCATTTCCTCTAACTCGTTCTCACTATAGGTCATTTCTGAGGCATTAATACCTTTTAGTGGATTTATATTGTCTTGCTTTTCAGTGTTTCTTGTGTTATAATGTATATATTTTTGCATCTTGAATTAAATTAATGCTTGGATTTTCTAGCTAGCTGGGTACTCTTAGCTGTATCAATTGATCTGATGTTATATATCTTCAGAGTAGGAGCTTAAGGTGTTAGGTGTAGCTCTTACGACTCTCAGAGTATCTGCAAGGGTGTTACTAGGGGTTGGGTTTGCTTGCTATGGGAGTATTCAAGTAGGCTGAGTGGAACAAAATACAGATAGATTCTAAAATACAACTAAACAATGTACACATTCAATGAAAAACAGCACTGAGTATTTATGCGAGAGTCAGTATTATAAAAACCAGATCTCTATCAACAAAGAGGTTAAGATTTCTGGTCTGTTGATGGTTCCAAGTCAGCTTGTGACTTAGTGAGACTCTTCCCTGGTACAATACCAGTTACCTTTTTGGATGATTTTGGTCTTAGTTATGTATCCCTCTTTGGTGCCCTGTGGGTTCAAGTAGGCTGGCTGGACTGCTGGGCTGCTGTTCTGTTTTCTGGAGCTGGGAAATGGCTTTTCCTGTGGGGCACGCTGAGCCTGGCCCCACAGACCTGGCACTTCCACTGCTGGAGCTGCCGCTGCTGGAGCCCCCACTGCTGCTGCCACTGCCACTGCTTTATCTGCCACTGCCGTAGCTGCCACCACTGCTGCTGCTGGAGCTGCTGCTGCTGGCGCTGGATCTGCACAGTTCTACACTGGCCCCCTGGTAAGTCACCTGTCTTCCTGTGAGGAGACCAAGGTCCGCTGTCTCCCAGCGTCCCTCTGTACGACTGTCCAGGGTCTCCTGAGGGCTGAGGCTTCAGAGAGTGTGCTGTCCACTGCTCAGCCTCCTTCTGCCTTAGGTGCCATCCAGCAGCTCGTCATCCAATATATTCTTAATTTATAAAATGAAAACTAGTTCTTTTCAGATATCTGATTCTGATTCTGATTAAAATCAGAAATGTATGCCATTAATAGGATACATTGACTTTCAGTAACAGTAGAGGAAATATGCTTTCATGGCAATTACATTCAGAAGATATATTTCCTAAGTACATCTGAAAAGGTAAGAGTGTTACCTACATCTGGACAAAGTACAGCATGTTCTCCCACTATGTTCAGCACACGTTGAGATGCAGTTCATGGTCATAGCTTGCTAATTAAGGCTAGACTGTTCAAGGAAGTTCATTGGAAATTTGACAGAGTCTTAAAGATATATATTCAATGCCTCTATGATTTTCTTCAGTTTGTTTTCCTTTAATGCCATCATCAAGCTCAGTTAGAGGTTTGGGAAGAAAGAAGTGGAGTACAGTGCCTACAAACAAAAGAACAATTCACTCTGAGACACTTCAGGCACTGCTATTATTTAGGGCTGAGGGATGCAGAGAACCTGTTTTAGGAAAATCAAAACATTGTGCAAGAACTGCTTGTGGCTGCATGTGTATGTGTGTAGAAACAAAGAATATGTATATATATGCATACACACACATACACGCACACACACACACACACACACACACACACACACACACACACACACACATATATATATATATATATATATATATATATATATATATATAAATTCATCTATATTAAATAGTTTAGATGAAGTCTCTTGTTTTCTGTCAAAGCAGGAGACTATTCTCGCACTCCTTTCCCAACTAATGTTGACCTTACAATTATTTTTGTTGAACAGGTTATGACCATTAGATAATTAAATAGCTGATTATTCTCTTTAGTCCATACTCTGCAGGAAGACACAGCAGTACTTTGCCTGGGAATGGCGGTGACAACAGCTCTGTTTGTAGATGACATCCAACTGGCAATGCAGATAGAAGGCTATTTGAAGTTTCTCACCACGCAGAGATGAAAGGTTGCAGAATAATCCTGCTAAGTCTCTTGATATCATTAATTAGCAGCAGAGTTAAGGCTAGTATATATTGTGACTCTCTTATGTCAAAGTTATTTTTGTGTTATTTGCAGTGTTCAAAAAGGGGAAAAATCCACAGAACACAGCGAAATGCTTCATATTTTACAAATAGGGGGAAATGACCTTTTTTTGCAATTAAAACTAAGTAGGTGGATGTTCAGTGGGTTTTGACTTAAGAGAAGTTGTGTCCTTTCTCCAGGCTTAGTTCCTTCCTGACTGCCTTCAACTACTCACTATTTGGCACTTCTTTAACGGTATGCATAATTAGGATTTTAGGCAGGTTTTTGTAGATTAGGAAGAAGAAATCCTCAAATTAGTGGTTAACTTAAAATAGACATTTGGTCACTAAAATGGACTCACATGTTTCTCATTTACACATTTCTGTGCACAGCCATCCTTTTTGCATCTTCACATGTCATCTAAACACAACTCCACTGTGCTACTGGATTATGCCACTGCCAGCTGCCATCAGAGTCCCTGTAGAAGAGCTCATGTCTGGAAAGGGTCCAGTCTGAACAATATTGTTTGCTCAAGGACAATTCATCTCTAAATAGCTGTATAGGTTGTGATTTAATGTAAAAAGCAAAAATTGTGCATGGGGTAGGTAATAAAATGTGAATTAGAGAATTAGAAAAAAGAGAAAAGAAAAACTATCCATCAGGAATTTCTGTAGTATTTTATTTTTGTTCAAAAAGTTAATTTAAGTTGGGTGTGGTGGTACACACCTTTAATCCCAACACTTGAGAGGCAAAGACAGGGTGATCACCATGAGTTCAAGGCCACCCTGAGAGGACATAGTGAATTCCAGATCAGCCTGAGCTAGAGTGACGCCCTACCTTGAAAAACCAAAAAAAAAAAAAAAAAAAAAAAAAAAAAGTTAATTTAATAGACACCAGGCTATTTTTTATTGAATATTAAGCTAAAGAAATCACTAATATGATTAGAGGACAAGCAGCCAGAGAAAATGCTTCCTAGGTTTCTAAGTATTATAAGATCTGGTTGAGTAAATAGTTATTTATTCTTTCAACAGATAGTTACTGAATTTTTAGTACATATCTTATACCATTCTAAGCACCAGGAGTATGAAAGTGGATAAATCTATCCTCACAGAGCTTCTAACCTAATAACCAGAAAAGACAGTCTACTAAAAAAAAAAGAAAAAAAGACAGAAAATAGAGGAGGAAGCTCAGCATGGTGGCTCACACCTATAATACCAACACTAGGGAGGCTTAAAGAGGTGGATTGTCACATATTTGAATTCAGTCTATGTTACAGAGTGAGGCTCTGTCTCAAGAATATAAAAACAAACAAATACATACATAAATGATAAAAGAGGGGTGTGGTGGTTTGAATAGAATAGATGGCCCCCAATATATTCAGTTGTTTGTTTGTTTGTAGTTTGCATCTCTAACCATCTGGCTGGAGGCAATGCCATTGTGTGGATCTTAAGGTGTGGTGGTGGGTTTGAGATTTCAATCTAAAGATATGCAAAGTGTGCCTAGCTGGAGTTCCTGAAGTGTGCTGTGGCCTTTGGCTTTTAGGCTTGTGCTTCTCTCTCTCTCTGCTTGGGCCTGTGAAAGCAGGCCAGTTTCTTCTGCTTTTATGGAACTTCCCCTGGATCTGTAAGCTTCAATAAATCCCTTCCTCCATAACTGTGCCTGGTCTGGAAGTTCATCTCAGTGAACTTGAAACCAACTGCTACAGAATTTGGTACCGGGAGTGGGGTGAGAAGAACCTGACCGTGTGCATGTTGATCTTTTGGAACCTTTGTTTTGGAGGAATAGGCATGGACTTGGTGCTTGCAACTGAAGATGTCTTCTGGAGTGGTAAGCCAAGTTTTATGGACTATTCTGATGAGAGTCTGAGAATGCTAAGTGCAGATAGCATTGAATTTCAAGGCTTGGCTTATGAGCTTTCTAAGGGGAAGGAAAGACTGCAGAGGACTTTGTTGGAACTGGGCTACTGGCATAAGGGCTGGCTGCATCCTGCTGCCCAGGCCCAGAGAGTTTGATCAAGGTTAAATTTGTAATGGACTGATGTGCTTGGCTAGAGATATTGGACTGAGAGATTTAAGATTTTAAACTGGAAAACCTCAAGCAAGTTAAAATTACAGGCACTGAGACTGGTTTTAGGTTACTGAGTCTGCTATTGTCAAACACATTAGCAATCTTAAGGAAGATGTTCCAACTGCTTTACATTAAAACAATGGAAAGGATGCCTGAGGAAAGACTATCATAGAAATGCAAACACTTTTGGAAAGAGTTGACTGGAGAAGGAACCTGCTTTTCAAGGCTATGATTTGTTTCATCCCTGAATTAAGAATATGGCTGTGTCCTGCACACCTGGTATTGGTTTCAGAAGCATGAAAAATGCATGGAGTGGCCGTGAATTGCACATGCTTCCAGGAGCCACTGCTGAGATGCAGCATGAGGTAGGGCCTGATGCCCTGATAGGCTAAAAGAGCCTTTGGAAAATGTGAAGAGTGGTCATGAATTGCACATGGTTCCAGGAGCTGCTGCTGAGATGTGGCATGAGGCAGGGCATGATGCCCTGATAGGCTGAAAGAGCCTTTGAAAGATGGACCATGGTTTGCATGAAGACCTGAAGATGTTTTGTATATACCAGGACTGTGCAAGGGCTACCATAGAGCACAGTGTTGGCCTGGGATGGAAGTGTTCCCCGGGTACTCTGCCCAGCTGGAGGGGTGGAATTGGAAAGTCTGGAGACTGTTAGTCTCTGGGTATATTGAACTTGAACTGCAGAAGTTTGATGTTTGTTTGATGGTGGTTGAGTTTGCATTGTTTTAGTCTCTCCTTGCTGTGCCTTATACCAGTTGAAAATGTTTACTCTGTGCCTTTATATGTTAGAAGTGTTTAACTTGTTTGATTTTACAGGTCTTCATATCTTAAATTGGTCAATACTGTGGGGACCTTTGAAATTGAACTGAGTACAATTTATAATGTGTGATGGTTATAAATCTATTGGGGGCCAGGGGCGGAATGTGGTGGTTTGAATAGAATAGATGGCCCCCAATATATTCAGTTGTTTATTTGTTTGTAGTTTGCATCTCTAACCATCTGGCTGGAGGCAATGCCATTGTGTGGATCTTAAGGTGTGGTGGTGGGTTTGAGATTTCAATCTAAAGATATGCAAAGTGTGCCTAGCTGGAGTTCCTGAAGTGTGCTGTGGCCTTTGGCTTTTAGGCTTGTGCTTCTCTCTCTCTGCTTGGGCCTGTGAAAGCAGGCCAGTTTCTTCTGCTTTTATGGAACTTCCCCTGGATCTGTAAGCTTCAATAAATCCCTTCCTCAATAACTGTGCCTGGTCTGGAAGTTCATCTCAGTGAACTTAAAACCGACTGCTACAAGGGGTAAGAAGAATGGCAGGAGAGGAGGTGGGGCAGTCAGTACTGGAGTGTGACTTTATGATTTTTCCTAGGGCAGTAGGAAGACATCATTTAAAATTACAAGAGGGAGATGAATTGAGAACAAGTTCCTTCACAAGTAGGGTATTTCCATTGTTTACACAGGTATCCTTTGGTTTCCTCACAGGTGCAGAAGAAGGAACCTCCTCCAAGGCCATGTGGTTATTGGCTCTGAGGTACGTATGGCAAAAACTAATCTACAAGTCAAAAAATGGCTGTTCATGAATGTTCAGTGTTTACAAATCACATGGTCTTAGCTCCAAAAGCTAAGTCACTACTGTCTCCTGTTTTCCATAGGACTGATAGTACTTTATATCAGTTTTTAGTGCTACCAAAGACATACTACTGATTTGGGGTTCATGATTCAGTACAGACTATGAAAAGCTAAATGTTACAATGAATATTGAACATCAACCTTCTGACTGATAAGCTGAGAGAGAGAGAAAACCATAATTGAATATAATCAGAGGACTGCAATTTCCCTTATGCAATCAATAATTTTTTCATCAATCCTCTTGAAGGTTAATGTTGCATATGAAAAGTTTAACTCCATCTTACCTTTAAGGAACTACTAATTCAAGACTTGTGTTAGTGTGGTTGCAGCTGGTGTCAAGGATACATAAAAGTTTCCGGGGATAGCAGTGGAGTAGTGTACAAAACTCCTGCTAATCAAACAGAGGTCTAAATCCAAAAGTAGGAAGTATCCTGGAAACCAAATATGAGTAAAGCAGACCAAGTACAGAGAGACTTGTTTTCCTGTCTAGGCTTTCCAGGATGATGCCATTCTTGGGGCATTCCATTATCTGTGCCTTCCATTGTCCTGGAAACCAGAGAACATTCAGGCCCCTTGCCCTTAACTAGTTGGATTGTCCTCATGGAAGAAATTTTTGAAGGAGTGTTTAATCACTATCATTTTCCTGTGTGTCACTGCTGTTTCAAACCACTGGTAGAAATCCAGCCTTCCCCAGAACTCTAGGATCGAAGTTTCTCCCCTTTTAGCCCTAATGAAAGCATTATTGTTGGTCCCTGGCTGCTTCAACATGTGACCTTGAAAGGCTGATTACACCTAAGTGGATCACTTAGAAAATTCATTTTTTCATACAGTCTTTTGGAGGAAGCTTTGATCTCCAAGTGACCAATCCACTTCTTAAAGAGCTGATGGGAACACAAATCTAGACCCAAACAGCAATGGTACCATAAAATTCTACTTCCTAAAAGGAAGACCAAATGGCTGAACCTTCACCAGGCCCTTACAGGGGACACCTGAACCACAAGACACTGGAGAGGGTAGGAGCAAGACTAACCTTAATCTTCTACACCTTCCCTCCCTCCCTCCCTTCTCTGTCTCTCTCTCTCCCTCTCTCTCTCTTCTCTCTAACTCTTGTATATTAGTTATCTTTTTCCTCCTTTTCTTAGTGGGCACTGACCTGTAACTCCCAGTACCAGCATGTGGCTATCACCCACAATGAGCTTTTGATCAGACAGACCTACAAGGTTTCCTAAAAGACAGACAGATTTCTGTCTGAGTACTTGATGACCCACCAAAGGTTAGTGGTAAGACCCTACTGCTGAAGACACCTTATGTGGTTGACATGTAAAATGGAATGGCATGGCTGGAAGTTGGAAGAGAGTCAGTCCCCAGATAGTCAGCGTGTCTAGTGCCAGAAGGTGCTACATGGGCGACTGGGGGAAAATGACCAATATCTGTCCAAGCAACTCATGGTCTCACCTACTTAGCAGCAAATAACCTGTTGTGATGCCCAAACAAGTGCAATAGTGGCACACAACCATGGTGGGGAACCAACTGCTCTTGATTTGGCTAACTGATCCCCTCACTGGTATGGGACCTATAGCTGGAGCTGGGAAACAAGTCAGAACCATATCCAAACATAAGGCCACTCTCCATTATCAAGTTACCATCAATCATGGGCTACAAGAGGGCCTACACCTATTAAATCCTGTATATAAAAAAAGTAAGGGTTATCTCATTTGTCCTGGTACTAACTTACTCTCTGTTGGAGAATCTGCTTCTCTTTTTCAGATAGATGTAGATCCTAAGGAGAGAGCCACCCCATCATACCTCAAAAGGGCCCCGGCTGAAACTAAGAAAAATTGGAGAAACAAGCAAGTTGGCTGTTTTCCTGATGAGCCAGATACCAGCACAAGGGGGAAGGAGATCAACACAGAGAAAAATCAACTCCTACCAAATCAGAGAGCCAGAGCCCCAGAGGCCCCCAACACCTCATCACTGAAGCAGACCAAAAATGAACCCAACATGGCTAGGGAAATTTTGAGGAATTTTGGGCAGAAGGAATGTCAGAGCCACATGTTGGGTCATGAGATACAGAGACATTTATCTTACCCATAACTGTGGGCTAACTCCACAATGCATTACCCATATACCTCAACAAGGAGGGGCCAAGGGGAGGGTGTAGGTCATGGATGTGCCCAATAATGGTACCAAACTGACTGTATTTGCTGAATACAAAACTACTTAATAAAAAAAGAGCTGATGGCTGATCATAATGAAAATAAATGTGTGTTTGTGATCACTGGAGCGCATTAATTCTCATGAAGTTACAGTTTTATCTGTTATCACCAGGGCCTGTAGAAACTGCCCTTTTACAAAATTCTTGGTAAATGATGTTTAACTATACTGGGAGAAGTGAACAGGGTTCCTGCTCCTTAATCATTTGTTTTAGCTTCTGGGCACTGCTCTGGCCAAAACAGGTGCCACCGCAGAAGAAAGGGGAATGTGGGGCAGGGCTCAAAAGTACAGGGTTCCTAAAAGAAGGGTCAGCCATAACACGAACAGAGCTAGAGATATGAACACTTGACTATTTCCTGCAGTGGTTTCTTGGCATTATTATCTAGGCTTCTGCAAACCAGTAAAGAGAGTACAAAGTCAAGAGAGCCATAAGAATCTGAAATTCCTCCATATTCTGCCCGGAGTTTGAAGACTTACTGACACAGTTCTGGGTAATCATTAAAAGTCTATCTAAACTTTCAAAAGGAGCTTGAAAGAAATTAACCCATTAGGTTTAATATTTTAACAGGCACATTATAATTTAACTTGATAGAATGAAATATTTCACTTTAAATTTAGAAGTTTATAGTGTTTGTGCCTGGATTTGATTGGATAATGAATAGCTTGAGCCACAACCTTTTTTCTTTTCTTTTCTTTTCTTTTGCTCTCAATTTTCTCCAAACTTGAAAAACAAATTGAATCCACAGGACCTGAGAGAAGCAGTGAACATTTAGAGTGCTTGTTAGATTGCTCTGGCTATTTGACTTGAGGCTAGAATTTCTTGTACCTTCCCACTTTTGTTCATACGGAATTCTGCAAGATGCTAACCGCCCACCACATAATATTCATGAACTAGTGGGCAGACAATTTAACTTCAACAACTGTTTTGTTAGCAATTTCTCAAAGTACTGAGAGATACATCTGCATTGTGTGGCCTAAAGTTGATGACATTCCTAAATAGGCTCAATGATTCATAACTGAAGGTCCTTCCAATGACAGGGAATGAAAGTCTCTTGGTCTCTGCATCAGTTATTTTCTCATTTCTTTGAACAAATGTCTCTCTAAAAGCAACTTGTGGAAGGACAGTTTATTTTTTGTGTTTGTAAAGGAAGCTTCAGGTTAGTGAAGGCCTGGCATTAGGAGTGGGAGCAGAGCTGGTCACAGAGGAAGGCAGGAAGCAGAGAGCAAACAGAAAGTGGGGCTGGGCCAGACAAAGCAAGGCCTTCTACCAGTGACTCACTTCCTCCAGCAAGCCTTTACCTACTAGATATTCCACAACCTTCCCTAACAGAACCACTTTGTTGGGGACCAAGTAATCAAGTACATGAGCCTATGAGGTACATTTCACATTCAAACCACATTAATCATAAAGGAATTTAGCAGGCAATTCTGTTCTTTTAAGAAATGCTGGATAGCCTTGGGACTAATGCCACAATAGCTTGGTTCTAAAGTATTAGGTTGTGTTATTCAGAATCCTAAATACCTGTTTGTTATTATCACTTAGCTAAATAAATGAGGTTAAAAATAAATCTCTATCAGATTTATGTAAGTCCTGCCTTTGATGGTATACTCACATGGATGCACACGGTTGAAAGAAGAAGCTATACTAGTTACTTTTCTGAGTATTATGATCAAACACCTGACAAGAAGCAAATTAAACTCATAAGGGCTGAATTTTCTTACAATGTGAGGGTATACTTTCCATCAAAATAGGAAAGGCATGGCAGCAGGAGTGTGAGATGGCTGGACACCATGTACTGACAGTAAGGAAGCAGAGAGAATGGATAGCAAGTGAGGCTGGGCCACAAACGTCAGGTCTTGCCTACAGTAGTCCTCTTCCTATGGCAAGGCTGTGCCTTTATAGGTTTCACAACCTTCTCAAAAAATACCACCATCTGGGGACCAAGATTTCAAATACATGGACATTTATATCCAAAACATAAAAGAATCACACACACTTATCAAAATGTAATTACATTTTCAAGTTTAATTATTTTCTTCATCACTGAATCAAGATCAAGAATCATATTATTGACTTCCAACTGTTTTTTGTAATTAATATCATAAGTTGATTGTCACTTTGTCACTCTCCTTTGTTCACATGCTAGTGCCCTTCTTTGCTGATCAGATAATAGAAGCTATGCCAGTTGTGAGCCAAATGCTATCTCTCTGCAACTTCTCATTTGCACTGTGTCTCTCAAAGCACTCATCTGAGTGAAAAGCTAGTGTTATCTAACATCAGTGTACCAATGGGTTGAACTTCTAAAATGTATGCTCATGACAACCCAGACCACATGTTCCTTCAGACAAGAGAATCTTGCCAACATGTCTAAGAAACAGTTTTCACAAATATGGAGAACTCATGACTTCTTAACAATGTTACACATTTTATTTAGTTTGTGACCTTTTAATGATATTTTTACACTAAAAACTACCTATTAGGATGGAGATATGGCTCAGTGGTAAAGGCCTTGCCTGTGAAACCAAATAACCAGGTTTGATTCCACAATACCCATGTAAAGCCAAATGCACAAGATGGCACGTGCGTCTGGAGGTTATTTGCTGTGGCAGCCCATTTTCTTTCTCTCTATCTTACACACTCTCTAATAAATAAATAAATATTTTTAAGAGCACCTACTCTGGAAATCAGATTCAAATATATTAAAGTGCACTGAACATTGAAAATAACAAGTGAATGTTCATGAAGTTGGTGATGAGTTTAGTGACAAAGCTTCAAAGAAGTAGTTCTCTGGAAAATGGATTAAGTCTCCAATAAAGTTACTTGAAAGTATTTTGATGGATTACCTTAACATTTTAAAAGATAAGTTTTAAAATAGATTTAATTTTTATTACATTGTTATGCAAGACAGTAGTAAAAAATAAAATAATAAATTGTACAGAATGAGGTAAACTCTACCATAACAGTGGTGAAAACAAACGTATCAAGCCAATCCTTATAGCTATACTAAACCTTAAAAAAACTTAAAAGCTTATCTATGAAAATCATAGTTAATCTTACATTTCTTATGTGTGAAATGCACACAAAATATTCTACCATGTTTTCTAGAGAAAACATCCTTATGAACAGAATAGGATAATACAAGCAAGATCTATAGCATTCCAACAACATTTAGAAGGACACCTAAAATGAATGAAACTGTTTTCTTTAATTGCATAGTGCTTTGGGGCACATATCAGGTGAATGTTAAATAATACTTAGTATTAAGTGTTGATACTTAATAATAACAAGCAAGTGTAAAACTGTATGACACTGAACAACTTTATGGAGACTAATGTGAAAGCTTGCAACAACTTGCCTTTAATGTAAGAATTTGGTCTGGTCTTAGTGATTCCAATAGGTTCTGTGCTTTGTCATTGTGTTGCTGGCTCTGGAAGTCATTGCTAATGTGGTGTTCTCCAGATTATCCTATGATATGATATGAGCACATTTTCATGGTAACTAATGGTGTGGAGAACATTTTCTTATGTTTATCAGTCACTTAGAAATAACCTTTTGTGCAGAGACTGTTCAAGATTTCTTCCTGTTTCTAAAGATTGGTTCTTTTTACTGTTTATGTTTTATTTTATCTTTTTGAACTAGGATATTTGACATAGTGTCTGCAGAATTTCTCTAGGTTTGTGTTTATCTTCTCCCACTTTGCTTGCTTAAACATGCTTGAGAGTGATAATGCAAAAATGTAATTTATTTGAAATATGACAGAATTTTTCTTACTATAGTCCTTATTGTTAAAAATTAACTTGATTATTTTGGGTTCTTTGAACTTTTATACAATATTAGTGTCAATTTGTCTAGGTAGAAACAACCATGATTGTGCTATTTTGAAATTACAGTGTAATATGTAGAGGAAAGAAATAGCATCTCAAAAATGTTAGGAATCTGGTTCACATAGTAACTATCTACATTTATCAATGAGTTGACCACTTATTATATATGCAATAAATTCAAGTAGAATTTTTTCATTTTTAATGCACTTATTTCTATGCATTTGGTGCATATTAAATTTACTTTAAAATTTTTAAATATATTTATTTTCATATTTTTTTACATAGGTTATAGTCTTATGGCCCCTCTGCCCCCAGTCCCACTTTCCCTGCAGGTTCTCCTCAGTAGTGTTATTGACATTCACTGTTGGGTAAATGAGGTCTCAGTCAGTCTTTGATGTGGGAGGGGGAGTGGGCTGTGCCTCAGGATATTTTTGCCCACCCTCTGGCTCTTACAATCTTCCCATCTCCTCTTCCAAAATGGTCCCTGAGCCTTGGTGAGTCTGGTAGCAGTGTAATTTAATGTTGAGTTCCCTGTAGTGTCTGTGTTTCTGATTTGATGTGTTTTAATTGACCACAGTGTATGTTGACTTTCCCTGGAGCTGGTTGTCAGCCTAGCAATGGGAGCAATACTTGTGTTGTAACTTCCTTCGCAATTTCTTTTGGCCTAGCAGATGGTAGGCAGTTGGTAATCTTTTCTTGTCAGGTTGATGGATTTTAAATCACCTACTATTCTCTGCCATATGTCAAATAAAATAGATCATCTGACCAAGAGTGAGAACAGCTTGGGTTAAAAGGGATATACATAGTTATTTGAGAGTTTGATATTATAAGCCTACTCTTCTTCTTCAGACAGTAGTGGGGGCTTTTCTTTGTAGTCTATGTTTCCTAAAAAGGGAGTTCTGATTTGATTTCCAGTACCAGATGTGAGTTCTCTGCCACTGAGGGGGCCTCATGTCCAATCAAAGAACAGTTGCTTTTACCCACAAAGGCTGTGTGACACTATTATACAAGTGTGTACTTCTTGCCTGGTTGGTTGATTTAGTAGTTTTCAGGGTCCTCTGCTTATTCATGCTGTTGATGACCATTGTCCTCCAGCAACTCCCATAGTGCTTTCCAATACTTTGAGGGCTAGCTAGGAAGCAACAGGTTTCCCTCTCAGTTCCAACACAGTATATCAATGACCTGTGACCACAGTCTATGGTGTCTTCAGCAATAGAGTCTTTTACCTTTTAAACAAAATCCTGCATTGCTTTTGGGACCTGAAGGGTTTCCCTGCCCAACAGATCACTGTGAGGGCTAGCTCAGTTTTGGGTCTGGGATTACCAAGCCTGAACCTGTGGTTTTATAGTTATTTCTACCTTCTACAGGACACTTTTTTCTAGACCAATTCCCCTACCCCTTTAGTGATGGTTGTATCTTGCAGAATGGTATCTAGAAATGAGGTTTCTATGGAAACATTGAAGTTATCTTAAGCTATATGTAAGTTCTCTCCCCACACTCCCTATCCCATGCCCCTCCAATTCTCTCCCACCTCCTCTATTTTGTCACTCACCTAGCATAGAGTGTATTACCTTCTTTCCTCCCTCCCTATTTCTTCTTTCTCCTGATCTCATTCTTTTTTATGTCTGTATTCTTGATGCTTGCTGCCATTTACATTTATCTCCTGTTGATCCCAGTTAGGACCTGCATATGAGAGGAGAACATGCTGCATTTGTCTTTCTGTGCCTGGGTGACTTCACTTAGAATGATATTTTCCAACACCATCCATTTTCCTGCAAATTTCATTATTTCATTTTTCTTGGTGAATAGAATTCCGTTGTGTATATGTACCACATATTCATTACCCATTCATCTGTTCATGGACATTCGGCTGATTCTAGTTCTCTCTGTAGTAAAGTATAGAGATTTTAGGGCATATTCCCAGGAGTGACATAGCTGAATCAAATGGCAGATCTATTTTCATCTTTTCATCCAGGAGTTGTCATACTGATTTCCATAGTGTTGTTTTGCATTCCCATCAGTGATGAATGATGAATCTTCCCCTGAAGCCTTGCCATCATTTATTATCTTTCAATTATTTGATAAGTGCTATCCAAAATCTCAAAGATATTTTGATTTATATGTTCAACATACTTAGTCATTTCTGTAAGTGTGTGTTGACCATTTGAATTTATTCATTTGATAATGCCCTGCTCAGTTCTCTACCCCATTTTTGAATGAATTATTTGTTCTTTATTATTAATGTTTTGAGTTCTTTATTGATTCTTTTATATTAAGAACTTTGTTGCAGATATAGCTGGTAAAGTTTTTCAAACATTCAGAGGGTTCTTTGTATGATACATAGGATGGAAATAATTTAATAGAAATTCATTTAATAAGAAAACTTAAGTTCATTTCTTTAAAACAGCATTTTAGTTACACTCAAATTATATTCATGTTTCACCAGAAAATCCATCATTTAAATAAAGGACTAGCTATTACAAAACATGAAAATTTGAACAAGTTTTGTTTTATAAAAGTCCTTCAAAATTTAGAACATTGTAAACTACAATATATACACCTTAAAAGAGCAAACATTATCAGGAAAACATAACCTTCTCTAATAGAAAAATAAATGTAATATACATACAATGATATACATAATTCACATTGGCTCAACTTGCAGGTATGTCCCAAAATATATATGTAAAAACACAAGAAGTACTAATGCAGGGAGCCACACAGATAACAATCCAAAGTAATGCAGCAATAGAATGTTGCCTCAGAGAAAGCAGAAGGGTTCTCCAATTTGTACGTTGACTCAGGATTCTTCATTTCTTTGTTCTCAAATGTAGAACCAGACCACATGTTTTATTTTATCTTTAGATTGCATTCATTTTTCTAACTGACTTACATGTATTATGAGCAGTACCATCCAACCTGCTCTTTTTAGAGCTTGGGAACCAAGGTGTACCTATCATCTTTGCCTTATATTTCTACCTCTCTTGAGAAAGCCTCTAAAGAAACTTTCTATGTGAGGTGGTGAAGACATCACGCCATATCACTCTAAGATGGCAAACAAATGTGAGACTTGGTATTTGGGAAAATTCCCATTCACTAAACCATAAACATAGAAAAGGGGAAAATCCTATCTGGAAACAAAAGTAGGTAAAAAAAAAAAAAAAAAAAAAAAAAAAAAGAGGAATAAATGGAAGAAGACATTTAGAATTTGTTGTTCTTGTGGGCTTTAGTTTTGACACCAGTAACTACTGAGCATTTTTTTAAACCTTTTATAAAGTTCTTTAAATTTTTTACTTGTCTAAATCAAGTTTCTACAGCCAAAGTTAACATGTCATAATCACTGGGCTCACATAATACTTGTGAGAAGCTGCTATTTAAGAGAGTGAGGGAGGGAAAGAGGGAAGAAGGAAGGAGAAACTCTACCTGAGGCTAAAAGAGACAGGGCTAGGACTGAAGTTAAGCATTTAACCTGATTTGGTGAAAGGCAGGGAGAGGAGCACCATCCTTCAGACCTCACTGTGTTCTGTCCGCACAAAAATTCTGTGGGGTCTTTATTGACTCTGTTGATGTTTTGTTTGTCTGTAAAATACCTTTTTAGTTTTATGAGGTCCCATTGTTTGAATGTTTGTCTAATTTCTAACTACTATGGTCTTATTCAGGAAGTCTTTCCCCATGCCTATATAGTGGAGAATTCTCCCTATTTTTCTCCTATTAATTTTATAGTTTCAGGTTTTGTGTTGAAGTCCTTAGTCCATTTAGAATTGCCTCTTGTGCAGGGTGAGAGAAGTAGATATAAATACAGTTTTCTACATGTGGCTATATGGCTATTCAAGTTATCCAGCACCATTTGTTGCAGATGCAATCTTTTCTCCATTGTGCATTTTTGGCCACTTTTTCAAAGATTAGATAGCAGTGGCTCAAATTGACAGTTGGGTCTTATATTCTATCCCATTGGTCTATGTGTATGTACCATGCTGTTTAAGTTACTATGGATTTGTAATATGTCTAAAAATCATGTATGTTGATTCCTCCTGAAGTATTTCTCCTGTGAAGGATATTTTTGACTATTTGAGGCCAGTTGTGCTTTCATATGACTTTTTATATTATTTTTTTTCTAACTATGAAGAATGTTGTTGGATTTTTATTGAAATTGCACTGAATCTGTCTATTGCTTTTGGCATTATGGCCATTTTAACAATATTAATTCTTCCAATCCATGAGTATGAGAGGCCTTTCCATCTTCTTGAAGTCTCCTCATTTCCTGATTCAATGTTTTAATGCTTTAATTGTATAGGGCTTTTACTTCTTTGGTTCGTAATATTCCAAGATATTTGAATTTTTTGTGGATATTGTAAATGGGAGAGCACCACTGATTTTTTCTCTGTGTCTCTCCCTTTCCAGTATTTCCCCCCTTCCAATATTTATCCCTTTCATTTCTTTCTCTTGTCTTATTGCTTGATCTCAGACTTCTAGTACTATGTTGAAAAGCAGTGGTGACAGTGAGCACCCCTCTTTTCTTCCAGTCTTGAATGTAAAAGCATTGATTTTTCCTCATTTATTGTAATCTGGGTCATATGTGCTTTAAATATCACCCTTATTATGTTGAGATATGATCCCTCCATTTCAAGTCTATCCAGTGTTTTATTTGTGAAGGGATGTTGTATTTTGTTGAAGGCCTTTTCTTCATCTATTGATATGATCATGGAGTTTCTGTGTTTAAATGGTGTATTGTTTATTGACTTCCACATATCAAACAATATCCCTGAATCCCAGGGATGAAACCTACTTAGTAGAGGTGAATGATGCTTTTGATAGTTCTTGGACTCAGTTTGCAAGGATATTCTGAAGAATTTTTCCATCTACTTTCATCAGGGATATTGGTCTAATTTTTTCTTTTGTTTCTGTCTGGTTTGGGTTATGTGTAATATTGACTTCATAGAAGGAGTTTGGAAGCATTCCCTCTTTTTCAATTATTTGAAATAATTTGAAGGGAAATGGTTTTAGTTGTTGAATGAAGATTTGATAGAATTTGGAAGTGAAGCCACCTGGGCCAGAACTTTTTTTTTTTTTTGGTAGGTTTTAAATTACTTTTTCAGTTTCATTTTTCAGTTCTCATTTTGTTTGAGTCATTTATTTGTTCTGGGTTTAATTTTGTAGGTGGTATGAATCAAGGAATTTCTCTTCCCGGTTTTCCAATTTTATGGAATACAAGTCCTTGCCATATACACTGATGATTCTCTCAATTTTTTTTTTGTTTGTTTGTTTTTGTGGTTTTCTGATGTAGGGTCTCACTCTAGCTCAGGCTGACCTGGAATTCACTGTTGTCTCAGGGTGGCCTTTAACTTACAGCAATCCTCCTACCTCTGCCTCCTAAGTGCTTGGATTAAAGGCATGTGCCACCATGCCTGGCGATTCTCTCAAATTTATTGGTATCAGTTGTGACATCTACATTTTCATTTCTTATCTTATTGATTTAAGTCTTCTCTCTTTTTCTTTTGACTAATTCAACCAGGGGCTTATCAATCTTGTTTATTTTTGAAGAACAAGCTCTTTGTTTCATCCTTTAAAATTTTTTTTTTATTGATTTATTTGACAGAAAGAGGGAGGCAGGGGGAGTGAGAGAAAAAGAGAGGAGACGAAGCAAAGAGAAAGAGAGAATGGCCATGAACCAGGGCCTCCAGCCAATTTAAATGAACTCCAGATGCATGCACCATCTCATGCATCTGAATTATGTGGGTACTGAGGAAAAAAACCTGGGTTCTTAGGCTTCACAGGCAAGCTCCTTAACTGCTAAGCCATTTCTCCAGCCTCTGTTTCACCAATTTTTAAATTGTTTTCTATGCTTCTATTTCATTTATTTCTGCTTTGATCTTGATATATATATATATTTACTTCTGGCACTCTCAGGAGTATATTATTCTTATTTTTTCCAAAACCTTCAGATGGGTAGTTATTTATTTGAGATCTATCTTTGTAATATAGGTGTTTAGTGCTATAAACTTCCCTCTTAGATCTGTCTTTATTGTGTCCCATAAGTTTTGGTGTGTTGTGCCATCACTTTCATTCAATTCTGTAAATGTATTGGTTTCCTTACTGATTTTTTAACAACCCATTCATTGTTAGTGAGTTGTTCAGTCTTAAGGAGTTGTGTTTTCTGTACTCATTGTGGATTTCTACTTTCATTACATTGTCAGATACATTATGTCAGTTTTTCTAAAGGTGTGAAAACAAGCTTTATGTTCTAATATATGGTCTCTTTTGTAAAAGATTCCATGGGCTGCTGAGAAAAATATGTATTCAGTAGAATTTGGATGAAATGTTCTGTAGATGTCTGTTAGATCTTATTGATCTATGGTATTGTTTAGGTCCATTGTTTCTCTAAATTTTCTGCTTAGAAGATCTGTCTATTGATAGTTGTGGGGTGTTAAAAAGTCTCCTACTATTATTGTGTTAGAATTTAGGTTTATTGTGTAGAAAAATTTGTAGTATAAAATTAGATGCTCCTGTGATTCTCTTGTTGAATTGTTCCTTTAATGAATATGAAGTGGCCTTCTTTATTTCTTTTGATTATATTTGGTTTAAAGTCAATTTGTGTGATATTAGTATAGGCACACTTACTTATTTCTTGTTTGCGTTTGCTTGGAATAAGTTTTTTCCATCATTTCACTTTAAGGTGGTGTTTATCTTTAATTGTAAGGTGGGTTTCTTTCAGAGAGCAAACAGATGGATCCATATATCTGATCCAGCAGGATAATCTGTGCCTTTTGATTGGGGAATTGAGTCCATTAATTTTCAGCATTATAATTGTGAGGTTTAATCATTGAAGGTTTGTGGAGTTTGGTGTGGTTTTTGGTCTTTGAAAGCTTAAATGTCAATTCTAGTCTTGATTATTTTTTTTCTTTTTTTCTCTTCATGTGTATATTAGTTCACATCTTGAGTGTGGATTATTCCATGTAGTACTCTCTGTGGGGCTGAATTACTGCTCATGTAATCATAAAGCTGGTTTATTTCATGAAAAGTGTTTCTCTTACCATCTATTATGTGGGATGATTTTGCTGGATATATTTTGGGTTGGCAGCCATGGTGTTTCAGGTTTTGAAATACTCCATTCCAAGCTCTTCTGCCTTTAGAGTATCCATTGAAAACTCAGACGTAATTTGGAGGGGTTAATTTTGTATATAATGAGCTGTTTGTCTCTTGAAGTTTTTTTTAATTTTTATTTAATTTTTTTTGTTCATTTTTATTTATTTATTTGAGAGTGACAGACAGTGAGGGAAAGAGGCAGAGAGAGAGAGAGAGAGAATGGGCATGCCAGGGCCTCCAGCCACTGCAAACAAACTCCAGACATGTGTGCCCCCTTATGCATCTGGATCCTAGGGAATAGAGCCTTGAACCAGGGTCCTTAGGCTTCACAGGCAAGCTCTTAACAGTTAAGCCATCTCTATAACTCTCAATTTTTATTTTTTAGAGAGAGCAAGTGAATGAGAGAAAGAGAGAGAGAGGAGAGATAGAGAACTGGTGCACCAGGACTGTAGCCATTGCAATCTAACTCTAGATGCTTGTGTCACCTAGTGGGCATGTGTGACCTTGAGTTGCCTCACCTATGTGCATCTGGCTAACATGGGATCTGGAGAGTCGAACATTGGTCCTTAGGCTTTGCAGGCAAGCACTTTAAATGCTAAGCCATTGTGGTGGTTTTAGTAGAATAGATGGCCCCCAATATATTCAGTTGTTTGTTTGTAGTTTGCATCTGCAGCCACCTGGCTGGAGTCAGTGCTATTGTGTGGATCTTAAGGTATGGTGGTGGGTTTGAGATTTCAATCTAAAGATATGCAAAGTGTGCCTAGCTGGAGTTCCTGAAGTGTGCTGTGGCTTTTGGCTTTTAGGCTTGTGCTTCTCTCTCTCTGCTTGGGCCTGTGAAAGCAAGCCAGTTTCTTCTGCTTTTATGGAACTTCCCCTGGATCTGTAAGCTTCAATAAATCCCTTCCTCCATAACTGTGCCTGGTCTGGAAGTTCATCTCAGCCAACCTGAAGCTGTCTGATACAGAACTTGGTACCGAGGAGTGGGGTGAGATGTACCTGGCCATGTGCATGTTGATCTTTTGGAACCTTTGTTTTGGAGGAATAGGCATGGACTTGGTGCTTGCAACTGAAGATGTCTTCTGGAGTGGTAAACCAAGTTTTATGGACTATTCTGATGAGAGTCTGAGAATGCTAAGTGCAGACAGCATTAAACTTCAAGGCTTGGCTTATGAGCTTTCTAAGGGGAAGGAAAGACTGCAGAGGACTTTGTTGGAACTGGGCTACTGGCATAAGGGCTGGCTGCATCCTGCTGCCCAGGCCCAGAGAGTTTGATCAAGGTTAAATTTGTAATGGACTGATGTGGGGAACCATTGGACACTAGGAAAGCAAAAGTGCCTCCATCTTAAATAATGACTCCATTTTGTAAAAAGCTGTCTGTTCTGGAAAGTCACAAGATCTGCAGTTGTTTGCTAACCCACAAAGAATGAGAAAGTCGTTGTCTTGTGGCCTTGGGGCTGGGGCCGGGGCAAAGGTCTGCAGTTGTTTATTAACCCATACACAGAGAAAGAACAATGTAACCCATGAAGTCGTTATCTCTTGGCTTTGGGGCTGGGGCCTTATCCTGTGGAACATCTTGTGGTATGGGGGCTGGTGAAACAGAACTGTAACAATACCTAAACTGCTGACAAACTCCTCTGTTCTGCTGTATAAAAGGCACCCTGAGAAAAATAAAATTTGGCAGCTTGATCAGACTCCTGTCTTGCTGTCGGTTCCTTGTGTCTCTTGTTCCCTTCATTTCAGGTTTTCTGGGGTCCGTGCTCCCGTTGAAGCCCCGCTAGCCGGGGCAGACTGATGTGCTTGTCTAAAGATATTGGACTGAGAGATTTGAGATTTTTAGGTGGAAAACCTCAAGCAAGTTAAAATTACAGGCACTGAGACTGGTTTTAGGTTACTGAGTCTGCTATTGTCAAACACATTAGCAATCTTAAAGGAAGATGGTCCAATTGCTTTCCCATGGAAAGGATGCCTGAGGAAAGACTATCATAGAAATGCAAACACTTTTGGAAAGAGTTGACTGGAGAAGGAACCTGCTTTTCAAGGCTATGATTTATTTCATCTGTGAATTAAGAATATGGCTGTGTCCTGCACACCTGGTATTGGTTTCAGAAGCATGAAAAATGCGAGGAGTGGTCATGAATTGCACATGCTTCCAGGAGCTGCCGCTGAGATGTGGCATGAGGTAGGGCCTGTTACCCTGATAGGCTGAAAGAGCCTTTGGAAGATGGACTGTGGTTTGTATGAAGACCTGAAGATGTTTTCTATATATCAGGACTGTGCAAGGGCTACCATAGAGTGCATTGTTGGCCTGGGATGGAAGTGTTCCCTGGCTACTCTGCCCAGCTGGAGGGGCAGAATTGGAAAGTCTGGAGACTATTAGTCTCTGGATATATTGAACTTGAACTACAGAAGTTTGATGTTTGTTTGATGGTGGTTGAGTTTGCGTTGTTTTTGTCTCTCCTTGCTATGCATTATACCAGTTGAAAATGTTTACTCTGTGCCTTTATATGTTGGAAATGTTTAACTTGTTTGATTTTATAGGTCTTAATATCTTAAATTGGTCAATACTGTGGGGACCTTTGAAATTGAACTGAGTACAATTTACAATGTGTAATGGTTATAAATCTATTGGGGGCCAGGGGCAGAATGTGGTGGTTTGAGTAGAATAGATGGCCCCCAATATATTCAGTTGTTTGTTTGTAGTTTGCATCTGAAGTCTCCTGGCTGGAGTCAGTACCATTGTGTGGATCTTAAGGTGTGGTGGTGGGTTTGAGATTTCAATCTAAAGATATGCAAAGTGTGCCTAGCTGGAGTTCCTGAAGTGTGCTGTGGCTTTTGGCTTTTAGGCTTGTGCTTCTCTCTCTCTGCTTGGGCCTGTGAAAGCAGGCCAGTTTCTTCTGCTTTTATGGAACTTCCCCTGGATCTGTAAGCTTCAATAAATCCCTTCCTCCATAACTGTGCCTGGTCTGGAAGTTCATCTCAGCCAACCTGAAGCTGTCTGATACAGCCATCTCTTCAGCTCTTTCTTGAATCTTAATATTCTTCCTTTGTTCTCTGTCTTTAGTACTTTAATTATAATGTGACATGGGGAATCTCTTCTCTGGTCCTATCTACTTGGTGATCTGTGCATCTCCTGTACATGAATGGGTCCCTCTTTGTAAGGTAGGGAAATTTTTTTCAATATTTTTTAGATATTTTCTATAACTTTGGTCTGTATTTCTTCCCTTTCCCATATACACATGATTCAAGTAAAAGAGGACTTTTTAAGTTATTCCACTCTTCTCTCATGTTCTGTTCCTATATATTTTTTAAATTTGGCATAAACTTTGGACTCCTGATCTCATCCCTCTGTCCTTTAGTTCATATATGCTATCCTCCATATGGTCTCATGGGTTGGTGAGCCTTTTTTGGGAACATTTTAATAAAGCTACTTCATTTTTGTCTCATATTATGCTTTTCTTCAGTATCTCCATCTCTTGTTTGAATTCTGATTTCATTTCTTGATTGGACCTACTTATTATCTCTTGGATTTCATTTCTGCATTTTGTCAGGTACTCATTGAGTTTATCCAATTGACCTCTGAACTCATTTATTTGTTGATTCTCCTTCATTGCATTCATATGTCTCCTGAGATATATCTGAACACCTTCTATTTCACTGAGCCTGCTGGAGAAGGTTAATGTGATGGCTCACTTTGACTTCAACCAGTCATCCGTTTATTTGCTTGTGTTGGTTTTCTTCCAATTCTTTAATCCATACTTTGTGTTCTATTTGTCAGTTTTCTTCTATTTCTGTGAGCCATCTTTGGCTTTTATTTGAAAATCTTTTTGTCTATTAACTTTCATCTTTGAGATTTTCTTTGAGTATTTTTGACTATTTTTTCATCCAGCAGATTGTTCATGGCCTCATTAAGATTGTTTAATATTCTTATCATACTTTCATTTTTAGTTGCCTCTAGGTCCTCATTGGTGACTTCCATTATACTCTTGGTGGGGATGTCTTTTTTTTTTTTTTGGGTGTCTTATATTATTTGTTATGCATTGGGGTGTTCCCATCTCAAAATCAACTTCTCTTGCTGTATGACAGTGGTAGCTGTTGTTGTGTGGCTACACACTGGGTTTGTGTGTTGTTGTGTGGGTTTGAGTGGAAAGAACCTTTCTGAGTATATCAGTGATTGTTGCCTAAGGGAATTCTGGGCTTGGCAAGCAGGAACATGTTCCCAGTGGTTTATCTTCTCTAGTTTATAGGCACCTTAAAGGGCTGCCTCCCATGTGCATGCTAGCAGGGCTAAGCCAGTATTCTCTGTTCACTTTAGGTTTGCTCCACTCACATATTACCCTGCTGCGGCTTCTTTGCCCAATTGGGGGCTGTTTGCCCTGCAATCCATGCTGCTCTGGATCCCTCTCTAAGCTTCCTCCCTCATTGGTAGCCTGACTACTGGGTTGGTGTCAGCCAAGGTGCCTGATTTCTCTGTAATACACCAGTCAGCTGTTAGGGATTCCCTCTCATGCTTCTTCCTTCACATGTGCGCTGATGTTGGCGTTTGCTTGGGGCTGCCCTTTCGTCTGGGGCATCCCTTTTCCCCTGTGGTCCATGCCACTCACGCGTTACCCTGTGCAAGTTTACACCCTCAGGTGGAGACTGGCAATTGCCTGACACTACACAATTCCCAAGCCCCAAAGATTGGATCATAGAAAAATTGCCTGGCCCGGAGTTATCCAGTAGCCCACATTCCCAGCAGCTGATGGAGCCACCTACCTAAGTGCCAGAAGCTCTCGTAGTTTGCTGGTTTCTTACAGACCCTCATGGTTTGGGAGAAGGGATTGTTTTACGAAATCTATGTTACCTTGCTGTTTATAGTTTGTCTTTTTTATTGCCGTTTTAACCGGAAGCCCATGAACTGTGTTCTAAATTTCACTTCTTGGTGGCTTATTACCTACAGATAGGCAATTGACTTTTTAATATTTTTGCTTTAATCATATAATCCTACTAAACTAACTTATTATAACTGATGTTCTGTTTCAAAATAATATGTTCTTATTTGGCTGCCTAGAAAACTAGTATGATATTAAAGACATTTGCAGTTATCATCTATATAAGAGAAAAAAAATATAAACCAATAAGGGGCATGAACTAAACATAGTTTTGATAGCTTTCATTGAAATGATGAAGTTGCTTCTATGCTTGGTTACCAAAAGCTTTTGATTGTGAATAAATGCTCAATTTATATTTTAAAAAATTGGGCTGTAGAGATGGCTTAGTGGTTAAGGCAGTTGCCTACAAAGCCAAAGCACCCAGGTTTGATTCTCCAGGACTCACATAAGCCATATGCACAAGATGGCACATGCATCTGGAGTTTGTCTGCAGTAGCTGGAGGCCCTTGCACACCCATTCTGTCTCTCTTTCTCTCACTCTGAAATAAGTAAGTAAAGACAGGGCTGGAGAGATGGTTTAGCGGTTAAGCGCTTGCCTGTGAAGCCTAAGGACCCCGGTTCGAGGCTCGATTCCCCAGGACCCACGTTAGTCAGATGCACAAGGGGGTGCACGCGTCTGGAGTTCGTTTGCAGTTTCTGGAAGCCCTGGCGCGCCCATTCTCTCTCTTTCTCTCTATCTGCCTCTTCCTCTTTCTGTCACTCTCAAATAAATAAATAAATAAATAAACTGAACAAAAACATAAGTAAGTAAAAACAAAAATAAATTATTCCAGACATATTGAGATGATCAGTTTTTAATCTTTATTCTATCATATTGATTGATTTCCTTATCTCAATTTGGTTCTATGCTCAGATAAACTTTACTGATCATGATGATTTAGTGATATTTAAAGTCACTGCATATGACTTACTAATAATTTATACTTTGTATACATATTATTGTAGGATAAACTTAATCCAATCAACTTTAGTAAATTACAGTAAATGTAAATAGACCATGTACTCAATCAAAGTGAGAGATTGGCTGATTGAAATAATAAATTTCTGTTTCCATGAGAAAAAATGTTCTTCAACATGCTCATATGCTGCTAGGTTGCTTTTAAATTTTAAATGATTATGGCATTTATGGTAAAATCTCTTATCATCTAAGCAAATACCAGTACTTTATTTAAAATTATCTTGAAAACTATCAATTCCTTTATTTGTTTAAAATATACATCATTTAATTGTATTTCTATTCTTTAGGAACAAATAATTCATGTTGGATCTCAGAGTTCTTCAGCTCTGTCTCTGTGCCAATTTATGTTTTACTTCCTTCCATCCAGTATGAATATCTAAGTTTATTGTATGTTAAGAATTAATCGCTTTTGTTGACATGTGCCTTAGTTTGTTTTTCTTTATTATAACTTCATACCACAGACTAAAACTTTTTGAGAAAGGCTCTAATATATTCCAGGCTGGCTTCAATATACGTAGCCAGTGCTGACCTTGAACTTCTAGTCCCTTTGCCTCCACCTCCTGAGTGCTGAAATTACAAGCATGAATTCATGTGATGTTGAGAATTGAACCCAGGGCTTCATGCATTCTAAGCAAGCATTCTATCACATCTTCAGCCCAGACTAAGTATTTGATAATGAATGCTGAAACATTCAGCTCATGTTTTGAAGGTTGATATGCTCAAGATTGTGTAGCTGCACTGGTGAGGTTCTCTTTCTGGTGGGTACTGAAGAAATTTTAGGCTGATCAAGATAGGTAAGACAGCACATAGCAAGACAGAACATAGCTGGGGCCTAGTCTTTATTTACCTGAGTGTGTATTTGGTATGTGTGCATGTGTGTATGTGTATGTGCATGGGCACATGTGTATGTATATGTGTGTAGACACCTGTAGAGGCCAGAGATCAATGTCAGGTGTCTTGTTCATTTTCTATGCACCTCAGTTTTTCAGGCAAAATTTCTCATTAAACATGGATCTCGCTGATTTGGCTAAACTGACTATCCAGCTAGTCCTGGGAATTCTCCTATCTCTGATTCCCCAAAATTGAGATTATCACCTACCCTGTCATTAATATGGGTGCTGGGAATCAAACTCTAGTCTTCATACTTGCATAGCACTACTTTAATGACTGACCATCTGCCCAGCCTCTCTATAAAGCCACAGTCTCATTGGATTAAGGTGCCACGTGTGGTCTCATTTAACCTTAACTATGTATCTTCAATGGTCCCAAATCCAAGTAGTACAGTTCATCAGCTTTCGACCTCATAGTGGAAATTCAATTTAAATGAGTCTTGATAGGGACATGTGACCTCTAACAAAATGCTTATTTTCTTCCAGTTTTGCTTACTTTTCTTTACTATTCTGACTTGATCCCATACTCTTCTTTGCCCATGCTTTCCCAGAAGTTATGTCTAATCCTAATTTCATCTTCACTGTGAAAATATATCCTTATTGGACTTAGACATTAATGCTCTTAATCAATTATCTGAAAGACACAAATAAGGGTATATCATTTGTTTCACAATACTTAATAATCTACTAGATTTCAAAGTATAGTTGATCCATATTATTATCTTGGGCTTATGAAAAGCTATGCCACCAAAACTTTAGCATTATAAAGTAATGAGTATGTCTCAGTGTTAAGTAAGAATACACAAAAAGATCCATAAAGGTATAAATATGGAGTGTACAATTTCATTTTAAATCATACAGTAAGTTGAATTGAATAGTCTGCACATGGCATAAGAAGCACATTATTCTCTGGAACAAACCAGAAACCAAAGAAAGGAAAAATGTTTATGTTATGCTGGCTTTCTCCTCCTCTTCTTTTTTTGTTTTTACTCCATAAGCCCCATGCCATGAGTGGTGTCACCCACATTCATGGTGGGTCTTCTTTTCTTAGTTATCATCTCTGGAAACTCCCTCACAGACAAGCCCAGAATTGTATCTCCTAAGTGATCCTTAGTCCTGTAGTGGTTTGCTTCAAGTGTCTCCCATAAACCTAGGTGTTCTGAAGGCTAGGTTCCCAGCTGATGGAGATTTGGGAATTAATGCCTCCTGGAGGCAGTGTGTTGTTGGGGGTGGGCTTATGGGTGTTATAGCCAGTTTCCCCATGCCAGTGTTTGGCACACTCTCCTCTTGCTGTTGCCCACCTTGTGTTGGCCAGGGGGTGATGTCCACCCTATGGTCATGTCATTTTCCCTGCCATCATGGAGCTTTCCCCTCCAGCCTGTAAGCCAAAATAAACCATTTTTCCCCACAAGCTGCTCTTAATTAGGTGATTTCTACTAGCAATGTGAACCTGACTGCAACAGTCCAATCAAGCTGACAATGAAAACTATCCTTCACATTATGACATCTCCAGAGCATTAGTTTAAGATGCCATAGTTCTGGAAATGAAATGTCTATATGTATATGTGTAATGTGCATGCATGCATTTGTTCATATGTGGCCAAAGAAATTGGTAGAGGTGGTGTATAGCTCAAGATTCACCAAAAATAAATTATAAAACGCGTGGATCTTACTAGCAGTTTCATAAAGTCATTCATTTATTCCAAGAGCTTTCCATGAATTATCACCGTCATTTTCTATCATCTACAGAAAAAATACTTTACAAATTATAATTTCAATTAATTTTAAAAGTTAAGGAAAATTGTCAATGGGCAATAAACCTCAATTCTGCAAGATGCATATAAATTCTTGAGACTAGCTAACTATGCCTAAATTAACAATATTGTTTTATAGCTTCAAAATGTTAAGATGGTAGATTTAATGTGTTCTTACTGCAATTAAGTACTTTTGGAATGAGAGTGAATCCCAACACCATCAGTATGTTGACCGTTTATATATGTATATATATGAGAAAATCTTAAATGAATGGCGTCTGTGGGAATTAAATGCAGAATCAGTATAAATGAATAAATAAATAAATATACATTATTTTATTATTATTACTTATATATAATATGTATATTATATATACATATAATATATATAATATGTATATTATATATTATTTTTATATATTTAATTTATTGTATAATATATATTTATTTATTATACATATATATAAAATCAAAGAATGCAGCATTTAGGCATAGCTATTTTCCTTGGTATGAGAAATATGAAAAATGCTATTTAAAGAGGGCCAAAATATCTCAGCTTTTATTAAATCAAGATAGCATACTAGCTCACTAATTGAAATTAACTTCTATCTTGGAAATTAGTGAAAGCCATTCATCAGAAGTTATCATGAATAGACAGAGATAAAAGCAAAACACTTAGTGGTTGAGTTCAAACATGGACTTGATGTCTATCTGTCAAAGACCTGCTGCCTAATTCCTATGGCTCTTTAGCTCAAAGAGATTTCTTTTTTTTTTTTTTTCACGCGTTACCCTGTGCAAGTTTACACCCTCAGGTGGAGACTGGCAATGCCTGACACTACACAATTCCCAGCCCCAAAGATTGGATCATAGAAAAATTGCCTGGCCCGGAGTTATCCAGTAGCCCACATTCCAGCAGCTGATGGAGCCACCTACCTAAGTGCCAGAAGCTCTCGTAGTTTGCTGGTTTCTTACAGACCCTCATGGTTTGGGAGAAGGGATTGTTTTACGAAATCTATGTTACCTTGCTGTTTATAGTTTGTCTTTTTTATTGCCGTTTTAACCGGAAGCCCATGAACTGTGTTCTAAATTTCACTTCTTGGTGGCTTATTACCTACAGATAGGCAATTGACTTTTTAATATTTTTGCTTTAATCATATAATCCTACTAAACTAACTTATTATAACTGATGTTCTGTTTCAAAATAATATGTTCTTATTTGGCTGCCTAGAAAACTAGTATGATATTAAAGACATTTGCAGTTATCATCTATATAAGAGAAAAAAAATATAAACCAATAAGGGGCATGAACTAAACATAGTTTTGATAGCTTTCATTGAAATGATGAAGTTGCTTCTATGCTTGGTTACCAAAAGCTTTTGATTGTGAATAAATGCTCAATTTATATTTTAAAAAATTGGGCTGTAGAGATGGCTTAGTGGTTAAGGCAGTTGCCTACAAAGCCAAAGCACCCAGGTTTGATTCTCCAGGACTCACATAAGCCATATGCACAAGATGGCACATGCATCTGGAGTTTGTCTGCAGTAGCTGGAGGCCCTTGCACACCCATTCTGTCTCTCTTTCTCTCACTCTGAAATAAGTAAGTAAAGACAGGGCTGGAGAGATGGTTTAGCGGTTAAGCGCTTGCCTGTGAAGCCTAAGGACCCCGGTTCGAGGCTCGATTCCCCAGGACCCACGTTAGTCAGATGCACAAGGGGGTGCACGCGTCTGGAGTTCGTTTGCAGTTTCTGGAAGCCCTGGCGCGCCCATTCTCTCTCTTTCTCTCTATCTGCCTCTTCCTCTTTCTGTCACTCTCAAATAAATAAATAAATAAATAAACTGAACAAAAACATAAGTAAGTAAAAACAAAAATAAATTATTCCAGACATATTGAGATGATCAGTTTTTAATCTTTATTCTATCATATTGATTGATTTCCTTATCTCAATTTGGTTCTATGCTCAGATAAACTTTACTGATCATGATGATTTAGTGATATTTAAAGTCACTGCATATGACTTACTAATAATTTATACTTTGTATACATATTATTGTAGGATAAACTTAATCCAATCAACTTTAGTAAATTACAGTAAATGTAAATAGACCATGTACTCAATCAAAGTGAGAGATTGGCTGATTGAAATAATAAATTTCTGTTTCCATGAGAAAAAATGTTCTTCAACATGCTCATATGCTGCTAGGTTGCTTTTAAATTTTAAATGATTATGGCATTTATGGTAAAATCTCTTATCATCTAAGCAAATACCAGTACTTTATTTAAAATTATCTTGAAAACTATCAATTCCTTTATTTGTTTAAAATATACATCATTTAATTGTATTTCTATTCTTTAGGAACAAATAATTCATGTTGGATCTCAGAGTTCTTCAGCTCTGTCTCTGTGCCAATTTATGTTTTACTTCCTTCCATCCAGTATGAATATCTAAGTTTATTGTATGTTAAGAATTAATCGCTTTTGTTGACATGTGCCTTAGTTTGTTTTTCTTTATTATAACTTCATACCACAGACTAAAACTTTTTGAGAAAGGCTCTAATATATTCCAGGCTGGCTTCAATATACGTAGCCAGTGCTGACCTTGAACTTCTAGTCCCTTTGCCTCCACCTCCTGAGTGCTGAAATTACAAGCATGAATTCATGTGATGTTGAGAATTGAACCCAGGGCTTCATGCATTCTAAGCAAGCATTCTATCACATCTTCAGCCCAGACTAAGTATTTGATAATGAATGCTGAAACATTCAGCTCATGTTTTGAAGGTTGATATGCTCAAGATTGTGTAGCTGCACTGGTGAGGTTCTCTTTCTGGTGGGTACTGAAGAAATTTTAGGCTGATCAAGATAGGTAAGACAGCACATAGCAAGACAGAACATAGCTGGGGCCTAGTCTTTATTTACCTGAGTGTGTATTTGGTATGTGTGCATGTGTGTATGTGTATGTGCATGGGCACATGTGTATGTATATGTGTGTAGACACCTGTAGAGGCCAGAGATCAATGTCAGGTGTCTTGTTCATTTTCTATGCACCTCAGTTTTTCAGGCAAAATTTCTCATTAAACATGGATCTCGCTGATTTGGCTAAACTGACTATCCAGCTAGTCCTGGGAATTCTCCTATCTCTGATTCCCCAAAATTGAGATTATCACCTACCCTGTCATTAATATGGGTGCTGGGAATCAAACTCTAGTCTTCATACTTGCATAGCACTACTTTAATGACTGACCATCTGCCCAGCCTCTCTATAAAGCCACAGTCTCATTGGATTAAGGTGCCACGTGTGGTCTCATTTAACCTTAACTATGTATCTTCAATGGTCCCAAATCCAAGTAGTACAGTTCATCAGCTTTCGACCTCATAGTGGAAATTCAATTTAAATGAGTCTTGATAGGGACATGTGACCTCTAACAAAATGCTTATTTTCTTCCAGTTTTGCTTACTTTTCTTTACTATTCTGACTTGATCCCATACTCTTCTTTGCCCATGCTTTCCCAGAAGTTATGTCTAATCCTAATTTCATCTTCACTGTGAAAATATATCCTTATTGGACTTAGACATTAATGCTCTTAATCAATTATCTGAAAGACACAAATAAGGGTATATCATTTGTTTCACAATACTTAATAATCTACTAGATTTCAAAGTATAGTTGATCCATATTATTATCTTGGGCTTATGAAAAGCTATGCCACCAAAACTTTAGCATTATAAAGTAATGAGTATGTCTCAGTGTTAAGTAAGAATACACAAAAAGATCCATAAAGGTATAAATATGGAGTGTACAATTTCATTTTAAATCATACAGTAAGTTGAATTGAATAGTCTGCACATGGCATAAGAAGCACATTATTCTCTGGAACAAACCAGAAACCAAAGAAAGGAAAAATGTTTATGTTATGCTGGCTTTCTCCTCCTCTTCTTTTTTTGTTTTTACTCCATAAGCCCCATGCCATGAGTGGTGTCACCCACATTCATGGTGGGTCTTCTTTTCTTAGTTATCATCTCTGGAAACTCCCTCACAGACAAGCCCAGAATTGTATCTCCTAAGTGATCCTTAGTCCTGTAGTGGTTTGCTTCAAGTGTCTCCCATAAACCTAGGTGTTCTGAAGGCTAGGTTCCCAGCTGATGGAGATTTGGGAATTAATGCCTCCTGGAGGCAGTGTGTTGTTGGGGGTGGGCTTATGGGTGTTATAGCCAGTTTCCCCATGCCAGTGTTTGGCACACTCTCCTCTTGCTGTTGCCCACCTTGTGTTGGCCAGGGGGTGATGTCCACCCTATGGTCATGTCATTTTCCCTGCCATCATGGAGCTTTCCCCTCCAGCCTGTAAGCCAAAATAAACCATTTTTCCCCACAAGCTGCTCTTAATTAGGTGATTTCTACTAGCAATGTGAACCTGACTGCAACAGTCCAATCAAGCTGACAATGAAAACTATCCTTCACATTATGACATCTCCAGAGCATTAGTTTAAGATGCCATAGTTCTGGAAATGAAATGTCTATATGTATATGTGTAATGTGCATGCATGCATTTGTTCATATGTGGCCAAAGAAATTGGTAGAGGTGGTGTATAGCTCAAGATTCACCAAAAATAAATTATAAAACGCGTGGATCTTACTAGCAGTTTCATAAAGTCATTCATTTATTCCAAGAGCTTTCCATGAATTATCACCGTCATTTTCTATCATCTACAGAAAAAATACTTTACAAATTATAATTTCAATTAATTTTAAAAGTTAAGGAAAATTGTCAATGGGCAATAAACCTCAATTCTGCAAGATGCATATAAATTCTTGAGACTAGCTAACTATGCCTAAATTAACAATATTGTTTTATAGCTTCAAAATGTTAAGATGGTAGATTTAATGTGTTCTTACTGCAATTAAGTACTTTTGGAATGAGAGTGAATCCCAACACCATCAGTATGTTGACCGTTTATATATGTATATATATGAGAAAATCTTAAATGAATGGCGTCTGTGGGAATTAAATGCAGAATCAGTATAAATGAATAAATAAATAAATATACATTATTTTATTATTATTACTTATATATAATATGTATATTATATATACATATAATATATATAATATGTATATTATATATTATTTTTATATATTTAATTTATTGTATAATATATATTTATTTATTATACATATATATAAAATCAAAGAATGCAGCATTTAGGCATAGCTATTTTCCTTGGTATGAGAAATATGAAAAATGCTATTTAAAGAGGGCCAAAATATCTCAGCTTTTATTAAATCAAGATAGCATACTAGCTCACTAATTGAAATTAACTTCTATCTTGGAACTTCCTAATATATTTAGTGAAAGCCATTCATCAGAAGTTATCATGAATAGACAGAGATAAAAGCAAAACACTTAGTGGTTGAGTTCAAACATGGACTTGATGTCTATCTGTCAAAGACCTGCTGCCTAATTCCTATGGCTCTTTAGCTCAAAGAGATTTCTTTTTTTTTTTTTTTCCAATGACAATTAGCTTTCCAGACATATAAACATGTTCCCATCTTACGTTCTTGTAAGTGCCTTTCTACTCACCCATAATAGTTTACTAAATGCTACACATTTTAAGCCATTCAGTCATTTACACTTGAAATGATCAAAATCGACAGAGGTCAACATGATACCATGGGAGATGGTATCGCCAGTCACTAGTGGTTCAGATAAGCAACTATTTGGCAATGTTGTGGGCTCTAGGTAGAAAAAAAAAAGTATCCCAACACTTTTAAAAACTGGAGAAATCTTTCAAACCAACCTGCCATTATACATTATATTTTGCATTATAGAAACTTTTATTTTCTTTCTGGTGGAAAGGCTTTCTCTAGCCCTCATTTTATTCTATTTATTTTTGTGTTGTTTTATATATTTACTTATCCCATATTTTTCTGTTTCTGTCTTCTCATACTCTTGTATAGCCTTCTTAATTCATATTGTACTAGCAACATAATAAATTTCAATATATATGGAGAGAGAGAGAGAGATACATTTCTTGAAGGTGACACAAACATCTGTAAACATACTACTAACTCAATACTAGAAAACTTCAACTTTCACAATCCTTTTGGTCCACTATTTGAACTAAAATGTCAACTATCTGAGTAATCCTGTGCATATCTATTTAACACAATGACTTAAATATTCATTCAACATTGAATTGTAATTCTTTACTTATTTTTATTTATCTATTATAGAGAGAGCAAGAGAGAGAGAGAGAGAGAGATTAGGCATACCAGGACCTTTAACTACTACAAATGAACTTGAGATGCATGCACCACTATGTGTACCTGTCTTATGTGGGATCTGGGGATCTGGGGAATCCAACTTGGGTCCTTAGCCATTTCAAGCAAGCGCCTTAACTGCTAACTCCTCTCTCCAGCCCTGAACTGTAATTCTTTTAGACATCAGAAGTGGTATTCATTGGGATATTATTGTAAAATATGAAGGATTATTGCAGCTTTGTAATGTGAACTTCCTCTTTATTTATTTGTGACAAAAAACACCATAGTAAAGATTCACCTTCAATAGTCTATAATAAAGAAAAACATGTAATATGTTTCAGCCATAGGTTCATTTATTTATTGAATGTTATAACTTTGGGAAAATAGACTAGGCTTCACAGAGGAAAGAATAATTATGAGATAGGTTGTGTGTTTTATTACATCATGCTACTGTTCCCTGATTTGTGTCCTCATTGAGTTTGGTCTCACATCCCTAAGGTTAAATAAAAATATGGACCATTACCGTGGTAACAACTTGCTTATAACCAGCACTGTAGGTTAGCCCACTTTCTGGTTATTTTCTAAGAAGCATAGTTCTCTTTGAACATCAGAATTTGAATAAATGGCAGATGTGAGGAACATGTGAGGTGAGCTCCGGGTCTCTATAAAAGGCTTGATACAGTGTAGAAGTTGAGAGATTAATACTTTAATTCCAAACCTCTAGTTTCGGAAGCTTATAGTGTACTTGGACTGACTAATCATTCATTAACTCCAGATTTGACAGTGAGCAAAACACAGCTATGCCCCTGCACTCATTTTATCAGCTTTACCTGCTGGGTAAACTCAACTGGACAGAATTTGGTTTGATACCCATCAATTCCTAACACTATTTAGATGTATTAGCAATCCTCTATATAAAATAATTGGCTAAAAATCACAATAAGGATATGTCCCCTATCTCCAGAGTCATTTGTTTCCCTTATTAGAAGATAATAATTGGCCCGTGCGGCCCGGGCATGTTCAGTGCGGGCGCAGCCCCGGCCCTGGGAGCGCCCAGGAGGAGCCGGCGGTCGGCGCCGAGCGGCCGAGCTGGGCCGCGGGGGGCGAGCTGGCGCCCTGGCGGAGCCGCCGCAGCGGGGCTGCGGGGTCTTTCATGATGAGAACTTTGGGGGTACTTCCCTCTCTGAGTAATTGATAGTCTGGGCGGTGAGGAGATGGCGGACAGTGTTAAAACCTTTCTCCAGGACCTTGGCAGGGGAATCAAAGACTCCATCTGGGGCATTTGCACCATCTCAAAGCTAGATGCCCGAATCCAGCAAAAGAGAGAAGAGCAGCGTCGAAGAAGGGCAAGTAGTGTCCTGGCACAGAGGAGAGCGAGCCCAGAGCATAGAGCGAAAACAAGAGAGTGAACCATGCATTGTTAGTCGAATTTTCCAGTGTTGTGCTTGGAATGGTGGAGTATTCTGGTTCAGTCTCCTCTTGTTTCACCGAGTGTTTATTCCTGCACTTCAGTCAGTAACAGCTCGGATCATTGGTGACCCATCGCTCCACGGAGATGTCTGGTCGTGGCTGGAATTCTTTCTCACCTCCATTTTTAGTGCTCTTTGGGTGCTCCCCTGTTTGTGCTTAGCAAAGTTGTGAACGCCATTTGGTTTCAGGATATAGCTGACCTGGCATTTGAGGTATCAGGGAGGAAGCCTCATCCATTCCCCAGTGTCAGCAAAATAATTGCTGACATGCTCTTCAACCTTCTGCTACAGGCTCTTTTCCTCATCCAGGGGATGTTTGTGAGTCTCTTCCCCATCCATTTCGTTGGCCAGCTGGTTAGTCGGCTGCATATGTCACTTCTTTACTCACTGTACTGCTTTGAGTATCGTTGGTTCAATAAAGGAATTGAAATGCACCAGTGATTGTCAAACATAGAAAGGAATTGGGCTTATTACTTTGGATTTGGCTTGCCCTTGGCGTTCCTCACAGCAATGCAGTCCTCCTATATCATCAGTGGCTGCCTCTTCTCTATCCTGTTTCCTTTATTCATCATCAGCGCCAATGAAGCAAAGACCCCTGGGAAAGCGTACCTTTTCCAGCTGCGCCTCTTCTCCTTGGTGGTCTTCTTAAGCAACAGACCATTCCACAAGACAGTCTACCTGCAGTCAGCCCTGAGCAGCTCAACCTCCACAGAGAAGCTCCCCTCACCGCATCCATCTCCTGCCAAACTGAAGGCTGCTGCAGGCCGCTGTCCAAAGGAGATGGTGGGATTGGATGGAGGCTGTGGCAGCTCTTTCCCTGTTCTCCTTCCCTGCCAGGGAAGGTGGGATCCACTGCCAAGGGCCCTCTGCATCCCCTTCTCTTTGAGGAATTGGAATCTTTGTCTCTGGTGCACATAAGGCAGGATCTTCCTGACACCAGTATGTGGAGTTTTACCACCACCGTGAGTCTGAAAGGACCACAGGTTTTCCAGCTTTTTTCTAGCATTTACCAGCCCCTGTGCCTGGACAAATTTGAAGACTTGGTGTTTCTCCCTGTGCCATTACCCTCCCACCTCTCTTTGCTGCCTTCCAGCACCCTCGGATGAATGGGTTTTGTAATCCTAACTGTTGTATTTTGTGAATTTGTTGTTTTTGTTTTTCTGTGAAGCACATACATTGGATGTGGGAGGTGAAGGAGTATCTCAGTTACTCCTGCTGACCCCCTGACTAGCCATCACTGCCTTGTTTCTTGTAACTCAGGTTACGTTTTGGTCTCTTGCTCTACAGCAAAAAAAAAAAAAAAAAAAAAAAAAAAAAAAACAAAAAAAGAGCCTGAAGAGATGGGACAGGATAGACCTCACAGCCAGATTGGCTGGCTGCTGAGGAATAATTTTCTTTCTTCCCCTTGAAGGGGAAAAGCTTTTTTCACTGGTACATTTAAAATTCCCCAGCTAGGGGAGATACCAATTCTGGACAAGTGCCACTGGAATACAGAATGCTTGGAGAATCTGAACTTTTCAACTCTGGAAGATGAAAATTTACTGTTGGCCACTGCTGGGTCTGATTGGTATTTCAAAGGAATATTGGCTACTGCAAATAGGAACTGAAGCGCTAAACTTATTAAACCCATTAACCTGTGATTGATGATGTTTCCCTGTCATTTTAAAAGACTAAATAGAAGGTGGGAGGTCTGATGTCAAAAACTTGTACAATTTTAAAATATCACAATTAAATGTGAGCTGGTTTCCCATAAAATACGTAATGGTTCAGTTTGCAAATCATGACCTTAAGACAGAGGGGTTCAAAGATCATAATCTTGGATATAACTATCGATTTTTACAGATTGACACTGAAAGATGTTTGCTGCCTGAACTTGGAGAGGCAGCTCAGCAGTTAAGGCACTTGCCTGCAAAGCCTAAGTACTCAGGTTTGATTCTCCAGTACCTATGTAAAGCCAGATGGACAAGATGGCACATGCGTCTGGAGTTCATTTGCATTGGCTATAGGCCCTGGTGTACCCATTCTCTCTGTCTCCCCCCTCCATCTTTTATAAAATAAATGAATAAAAATGTTTACAAAAAAGAAGATAATAATTGAACAGTCCCTATGTGACTTTGGACAGAAAACTTGGGGTAGAGATTATGTCCTTGCATTTTTTAAAATGTTATATAGAAAATGAAATTGAAGTAACTTTCCACTCTGCTACATTAATTTATATTATTTTATCTTCAAATATTACTGTATAGCTGTAAAACTGGGTTGCATGCAAGAATGCAGGAATCTTATTTTCAATTGTTTAATTGACTACATAAAATTGCTGTCATATTGTAATAATGAACACTATTGCAACACACTGCAAAGAGTTGCCAGTGTGCATATGAACCTTATTTCCCACTTTAGTCTCTTGTTGGGCTATATTCCCATGTCTGCCCAATGTGAACACATTCAGTCACTTGTCATTGGATTCCAAATTTAACTGAGTTGACATATTTTATTTAATCTTCCCCAAAGGAAGAACTCTACTAAATTAGCAGGGTTTTTTGGGGGGGTAAAAAGGTTTCACAATAAATCATCTACACATACTTGTAGCTAACACTTTAATATCCTGCATATATGCAAGGAAAGCAACTGCCAAAAGAGCTGAATTCTTATGGAGCAGATATCCTCCTACACACTAGAACTTGCATTTCTGTTTTATTATATCACTTGAAAGAAAAGTAAAAACTCTACCACTATTTTAAAACATAGCTTAAAATATTTATGAAAATGCATTGTAAATGTGTTTTTGTTCTTTTAATATATTTTAGAAATTAGACAATTCTTATATCCACCAGGGGCACATCTTCAAAGCAGGAGTTTTGGAAAAGCTCAAGATGGAACACAAGGAGGGAAAGAAGGCAGCAAATACAGTTCTAAAGGGGAAACACCACTAAACATATATCTTTACTGAATAACATGAGAACAGTACTTAATGACAACATTAGGGCTAGGCTTTGCAAGATGTATTTTTTAAAGTCTACAGTGTTTTCATATTAGAATCTCTGTAAGTTTGGAGTGGTAAACCAGCCTAGACTCAGGAAAAGAATGATGAGCATACACCAATACTCCAGGAATATGAGCTATATAAACAGAAAATAAGCTATTAAACCAAAGGTAAGCTATCATGAGAGAAAGACTTCTGCTGCAGAGAAAAGCTGAGGAGGAAAGGTTAGAAGACAGTTCCTATATTGCCTCACATTCCTTCACAAATCAAGCCCTTTGAAAATGATCTTTATAATCAATATTTGCATGAGGAGATATTCAAGGATTATAAATCTGAGGATGTCATCATGCCAGTAGGCAACATAGGTTTGACATAAACCTCTCATTCCAACTTTAGTAATTTATTATGTTGCAGGGTGGAGAATAGAGATCCCTGTATTCTTCCCCCCCCCCCAAGAAAATAATCAATTTACGTATCAGACAAAAGGCACAGTTTCTTTCAGCCAAAAAGAGAATATTCATGTCAACAACCGCACTATACATTCTGATTTCTTTAATATTCACTTAACCCTACCATCTGGGACTAAGATATGATAAAAGGAAAAATTGTTATCAAGGATATTAATGGAGAAATATCAAATAATAAGAAAAGATATATATGTAAGTCCTGAAGCACAGTTATTAAGGTAACTTGGAAGAAATGTTTGTTTCTACAGCTTAACCTCTATGACCCAGAATTTGGGTTTATTATTAATAAAGAGACTACCACACACACTGTGATGATCAATCTCTGGCTGTGAATTTGGCAGAATTTAGAATCACCTTGGAAAGAGATCTCTGGGAACATCCATAAAGGGTTTTTAAGATTATATTAATTGAGGTACTAAGAAACATTCTAATTGTGGGTGTCACCATCCCCTGGTTGAGATCTTGAACTAAATAAAGAGGAGAAAGAGCATCAGCATTCATCATTGTCTCTTCCTTACTGTGGATGCCTCTGCAAGCAAAATAACTGCACCCAAGACCCCAACAAGCCCCTTGGATAAATTTAGATCTAGCCAAAATATAAAATATATTAACTATTATTGGGTAAACCTAAAGATTAAAATAGTGCTACTTTTGCTAAAATCTTCATAAAACATGCCTTCAATTATATGAAAATATTAGAAAGGATACGAGAATTGAGTATATTATGTCAAATAAGTTGGGTTTTAAAACTCACGAAACAGAGCACAAGAAAGGATACATAATATTTTCTTGATATCAAGTTGCACATTATTGTTGATATTCAATAAAACCAGACACATATTTTCTACCCCTGTCCTATCCCTCCCACCCTTACCTTTCTATCACTCTCTTAAGACACATCAGAAAATACTCTTTTCTTGAAAATCTGTGCACTCGCTGCCGATGGATAATATATATCATTCACAGAAATACTATCTTTAGAAAGCAAGTGATATTTGATCTGAAAGGGCTTTTGGAAATGATTGAATGGAGTTTTGATATGTAGTTAGATGAACTGAGGCTGTGAGCAGTATAGCTACAGAGATTTTTCAGGGCACTGGAGACCACACTGTGTTGCATCCACAGGTCATTGTTCTGCCATCAGCTCTACCTGCTGAAACATGCCAAATTGAAAATAAATAAATATAAGATAATAAAATGAAATAACTCTGAAGATATGGATACCAGAAACTCAATATTTGAGTGACAGTTTCTATGAGACCTCAGATTTTTCAGTGGTACTCCTATGTGCCCAAGAACATCTGAGAAAATCTGGCCAGAAATCTCTCTTTTTTTTTCTTCGTTTTGGTTTTTCGAGGTACGGTCTCACTGTAGCTCAGGCTGACATGGAATTCACTATGTAGTCTCAGGGTGGCCTCAAACTTACATTGATTCTCCTACCTCTGCCTCCCAAGTGCTGGGATTAAAGGTGTGCACCACCATGCCTGGCTATCTGGCCAGGTATCTCTTAACATTGGGATGATTACTGTACACTGTCACCAGGACTGATGACATTTGGTTAGATTCCATCTGCAATCATCTAAAATAACTTGGCTTTTACATCTTAATTTTTCTGTGTATTTTTTGTCAGGAGCTGCAGCTGCTCTTTGACTTCAGGAGCTCCAGGTGGTCTTTGATCTCTTAACACAGAGGCCTTATCCTATGGCCTAGGAGGGCCTAGGTGTAGAAGGCAGAAGGCGCCAGATACAATGGCATTATTTAACATACAGCCTAGGTGAGGTAGGCGCCAGACATAGAGGCATTACCCTATGGCCCTGGTGAAGCTGACCTTAGGCATGCAGGCATTGTCGAGAAAGTTTTAGCTTCTGTATATAAGCTTGTGTCTGCCTGAATAAACCTGAGCCTTGTTCAGAACTTGTCTTGGCTCCATTCCTTGTGTTGTTGTCTCAGATTCATTCCCACTCCCTCTTTTGAGGTCTCTTTCGACTCGGGCTGCAGGCTGACACATCGTGGCACCTGGAACAGGGACCTGAATACGAGGAGCTTCACTGAGGAACGCCAACATCAACTCGGGATCCGCAGAAGAAAGTGAAATTTAAAAGAGGACTGTAGTTGCCCGCTCAGTCTTCTGGAATAAGGTAAGTTGGCACAGTTATGGGACAAGCAAAGAGTAAAAAGGAGCTAATTCCTGTAGCAAAAGACATTTTAAAAGCACAAGGAATTGGGATTGCATCAAGTTCTTTAAGCAAATTTTTTGATTTTGTTAATAAAACATTTATAGAGCAGAGAAATGTTGATTCAGATGCTTGGGATAAGGTAGGGAAAGAATTAAATATCTGAACTAATTTGTGTGTGTGTGTGTGTGTGTGTTTATGTGTGCTCATTGTGCTTGCTAGTTGTGTCATGTTTGTGGCTGTGACTAAAGAGATGAGATGAACACAGGTGACACCCCTTTCTCTTCTAGAATCAATTTGCTGTAATTTTTTAATTTAGCCTGATAAGAAAGATGGTTAATAATGTGGTGAGATAAATTGATTGAAGGAACTGGAAAGGAATTTTTCAATGTTGGGACATAGAATGCTCATTAAAAATGCTTTTTGAGTGGTACTTAAATCAGAATGTTAAAGTATGTAAATAAAGGTATGTGGATGTAAAGAAAAGAAAAAGAAATGTTCAAGCTAAACCTAAACACCATGCCTAAAGTTAGAATTTTTTAAACTAAATATGTTGGGATAGCTTGCTTAAGCTTTATCAAATTTAAGTCATGGGTAAAACATAAAATTGTTTTATGTTAAAAAAAACTCTGTGGTACATGAAATCAATAGCTATCAAGTTTAAGCCAAAATCATTGGTTGTCAAATAATGTTTTTTCTTTCAAAAAGCTGTATCAAGGGTTATATTAATATTTGGCTAGCTGTTTTGGCTCAGAGAAGACCAAATTCTACTCTATTGTATGTAAAGTAACTGTCTCAATTTTGGCATCTTAATGTCCTGTTACTTGAAAATCTCTAGGTAAAGCTCGTTTATCAGGAGGAGAATATTTAATTTGGAAAGTAGAATTCTATAACTTATGCAAAAAGACTACAATGTTGAATCAACAGGCAGGAAATGGTACTTGGAATGTTGATATGCTTACTGGGGAAGGAAATAATGCTGGGAATGACAATCAAATTGCATATCCCCGTGCTGTTTATCAACAAATAGCCACAGCAGCTCGTAAGGCGTGGTTTAGTTTTCCTTCAAAAGGAGAAGCTGCGGGGGAGAATTTAACTAAGTTTATACAGGGTCCTGATGAGAATTATGCTGATTTTGTAGACAGATTGATAAAAACGGCGGGGAGAGTATTTGGAGATGCTGGCGCTGGTATGGACTTTGTAAAACAGCTTGCTTATGAAAATGCAAATAGTGCTTGCAAAGCAGCTATAGGCCTTATAGAAAGAAAGTTGATCTACAAGGATATATTAGATTATGTGCTGATATTGGCCTTAGCTATATCCAGGGGATAGCCATGGCTGCAGCATTACAAGGAATTCCTTTTTAAATGGCCTTTGACCAGGGAAAAACTGATAGCTGCTCAAACGTTAGTTCAATAGCAATTAGAGGCAGGGCATATAGAGGAATCATCTTTATCCTGGAATACTCCAATTTTTGTCATTAAAAAGAAATCAGGAAAATGGCAATTACTACAAGATCTGAGAGCTGTGAATATTACGATGCATTTAATGGGAGCATTGCAACCTGGTCTGCCTAGTCCTGTAGCTATTCCAGCTGACTTTTCTAAAGTGATTATTGACTTGAAAGATTGCTTTTTTACTATACCTTTATATCCACGAGATTATTGTCGTTTTGCTTTTAGTGTTCCTTCTAGTAATTCTAAGGAGCCTATGAAAAGATATCAATGGGAAGTTCTCCCTCAGGGTATGGCTAATACTCCAACTATATGTCAGAAATATGTGGCTAAAGCTTTAGCTTCTACAAGAAGCAAATTTACTCAAATATACATTAGTCATTATATGGATGATATTTTATTAGCTGGAAAGGAAAAGACAGATGTTTTGACTTGTTTTTCTTACATGGAACAACAGCTTACTATGTGGGGATTAAAAATTGCACCTGAAAAGGTACAACAAGATTCCCCTTTTTCTATCTTGGGTTTTATTTATATCCAAAACAAATTTAACCACAGAAAGTTACTCTTAAAACACAGAACCTTACCACTTTAAATGATTTTCAGAAATTGTTAGGGGATATTAATTGGATTAGGCCTTATTTAAAACTTACTACTCATGAATTAAAACCTTTATTTAATATACTACAGGGGGACTCTAATCCTTCTTCTTTTTGTTCTCTTACACCTGAAGCTTCTAAAGCATTAATTACAGTACAAAAGGCTATAGAAGACCAATTTTTCACTTATATTGACTATAGTGAAGAGTTGTGATTACTTGTATTTCCTACCCCATATACTCCAACAGGATTGTTGTGGCAAGGAGCTCCTATACTATGGGTACATCTTGCATCTTCTCCTCCAAGAATTGTCACTCCTTATGATGTTGCTAAAGTAGTAATGGAAGAAAGAGCTCATTCTATTAAATATTTTGGAATAGAATCACAGGTTATCTGTCAGCCTTATAATTCAAAATATGTTTCTCCACTTTTTGCTTTTTCAGATACTTGGGCATTATCCATGGCAGGTTTTGCAGGAAGCATTGATAATAATTACCCTAAACATAAATTGATTCAGTTCTTTATGCAACATCAAGTCATTTTTCCTTGCAATACACAATTTTCTCCTATCATGGATGCTATGTTGGCCTTTACAGATGGATCTTCTTCTGGCCTAGCGGTTTATTCTTTAAATGGACAAACATACTTTTAATACTCCTTATAAATCTGCACAATTTGTAGAACTGGCAGCCTTTAAAGCTTTATTGCAACATACTGCTACTATATCTGTTAATATTTACACTGATAGCCAATATATTGTCCACTCAGTTCCTTATTTAGAAACCTGTAGTAGAATAAGTCCTTCTTCTACTGTTTATAATTTGTTTCCACTGGTTCAACTTTTGATTCTCCAATGCTCAGCACCTTTCTATGTAGGACACCTTCATGCTCATTCTGGCCTTCCCGGACCCTTAGCACTGGGAAGTGCTATTACAGATGAAGCTAATAGAATTTTTTCTGTGGAAGAAGCTATTAATGCTCATAAGCTTCATCATCTTAATGCTAATACTCTACGTCTTAACTATAAAATTACACGTGAACAAGCACAACAGATAGTTAAAAATTGTCAACTATGTCTCACATTTTTACCTGTGCCACATCATGGTGTCAATCCTCGAGGTTTGACTCCTGGCCATTTATGGCAAATGGATATAACTCATGTTCCTGAGTTTGGAAAAATGAAATTTGTACATGTTTCTATTGACACTTATTCTGGTTTCATTTGTGCTTCTGCTCAAATGGGAAAAGCTACTAAACATGTTATTGCTCATTGTCTTCATTCTTTTAATATTTTAGGAGTACCTAAACAACTGAAAACACATAATGGTCCAGGATATACAAGTGCAGGGTTTAAGCACTTTTGTTCTTCTTTTAATACTGAGCATGTTACTGGAATTCCTCATAACCCCCAAGGGCAAGATATCATTGAATGAGCTAATGTAACATTAAAAAGCTGGTTACAAAAAGCTAAAAGGGGGGAAATGACACAGGGATCAGTAACAAAATGGTTAAGTCATGCTTTATTTATTTTAATTTTTTTAGTTTTGGATGCAAAAGGGTTTTCTGCTGCTGACCATTTTTGGCATGCACAAACCAAGACTAATTATGCTAAAGTAATGTGGAAAGATCCATTGACTAACAAATGGAGTGGACCGAACCTGTATTAATATGGTGATGAGGATCTGTTTGTATTTTTTCACAGAAAGAAAATGGAGCCAGATGGTTGCCACAATGTTTGGTCCAGTATGCAGGCCACGAGATCAAACAAGAGGACACTGCTGATCCTGATAATATGGAGTCATCTACATCTTGCTTACAGTTTCCTCTACTGGACCTATGTTCCTGACCCTCCTATACTACATCCGGAGACATGGGAGAAAAAAGAAATCATAGTTCTAGTCAATAATACTTGGTTGCTAAGCATGCTGTCTAGTAAAAATATAAAATTACATCAAGTAATTACGAGTTCATACTCAGGGTGTGGTATAGGTATTCCACTATGCTTTTCTAAGACCAGCATAGTGGGATGTTTTGAAATAAAGGAAAGAAACATTACTGTAAAGCATGTACAAGAGCACGTACAAGGTACAAAAAAGATAAAGCAGGTTCAAACAAGCAGAATTTCTATTTGGCTTCCCTATGGAAATCAAGTTACAGGGGATAGTCCACCAGAGGACTTTATTCCCTGTGAAGGAAATACAACTTGGTTCAATAAATCTATACATTGGAGCAAATGTGTAGGAAAAAAAAATTATCAGGTATAATATTTCTGGATCTACTAGATATGTTAAGGATTCTCAGGATCAGCAGGTTCTATAGAGAGTAAAACTGTATGGGTTAATGATTGGGTTACTGGACTGTCCTCAGGATTGTGGTGGTCAGACAATGGACATCAGCAAACTTACATGTGGAAAATTGCTGCTGCTATGGGAGGTATCAAGGTTACATCTGCCAGCAATAATTCAAATAGTCTTCCAAAGGGAACTGTTGTGGCATGTGTTACACCACCTTATGCCCTGATGTTAGGAAATATAAATATTACTTGGTATCAGGGGTCTGAAGGAATGTTTAATGTTACCTGTGGTAATTGTAGTCTGTCCAATTGTGTTTCTCATGATTCTGAAACTGTAATGATTGTCAAACAACCTGCTTTTGTTATGATTCCTGTTAATCTTTCAAAGCCTTGGTATTCTGACAAGGGTATTCAAATTCTAGAGGAGGTTAAAAATAGTTTAGTAGACCAAAGACAGTTGTAGGTTTAATTATTGCTGGAATTGCTGCATTTATTACATTATTAACTTCTATTACTACTGCTGCTGTTGCTCTTACACAAGAAGTTCATACTGCACACTTTGTTAATAATCTAGCTAAAAACGTTTCTGTTGCTTTGGGAACTCAAGTATCCATAGATAAGAAGTTAGAAGAAAAAATAGATGCTTTGTTTGATGTAGTGACTTATTTAGGAGAGCAAATTCAAGGAATGAAGATTAGAGCTCAATTGGAATGCCATGCAAATTATCAATGGATCTGCATCACTACTAAAACTTACAATGCTAGTTATGAAGATTGGGTAAACGTCAAAATGCACTGGGAAGGAATTTGGCAACATAATAACATTTCCTTAGATTTGGTTAGTTTACAATCAGAAATTCTAGCTATACAGAACAGACGTCTTGATTTTGATGCCACTAAGGCTGCTAATGATTTACTTGCTGCAATAAAGTCTGTGTTGCCTGGTTGGGACTCTCTAAGTTCCTGGATAGGCAGCCTTGCAGCTGGGGGAGTTTGCCTTCTGCTTCTCTTATGCCTATTGCCTATTTTCTTTTTTTTTTTCTCAATTTTTATTAATATTTTCCATGATTATAAAAAATTGAAATTCTGTTCTCCATCATATTGCCGACCCATTTCAATCCTTCTACTTACATATATACAATACCAACCTAATAAAAGCCCTCCTCCCTTTCTTTCTCTTCCCATTCTATCTCCTTTTTTAACTTACTGGCCTCTGCTGCCGAGTTATTTCCTTCTCACACAGAAGCCCAATCATCTGTAGCTAAGATCCACATATGAGGGACAACATGTGGCACTTGGCTTTCTGGGCCTGGGTTACCTCACTTAGTATAATTCTTTCCAGATCCATCCACTTTTCTGCAAATTTCATAACTTCATTTTTCTTTACCGCTGAGTAAAACTCCATTGTATAAATGTGCCATATCTTCATTATCCACTCATCAGTTGAGGGACATCTAGGCTGGTTCCATTTCCCAGCTATTATAAATTGAGCAGCAATAAACATGGTTGAGCACGTACTTCTAAGGAAATGAGATGAGTCCTTAGGGTATATGCCTAGGAGTGCTATAGCTAGGTCATATGGTCGATCAATTTTTAGCTGTCTTAGGAAACCCCACACTCATTTCCACAATGGCTGGACCAGATTGCATTCCCACCAACAGTGTAGAAGGGTTCCTCTTTTTCCACATCCCCGCCAACATTTATGATCATTTGTTTTCATGATGGTAGCCAATCTGACACAGAGTGAGATGGAATCTCAATGTAGTTTTAATCTGCATTTCCCTGATGACTAGTGACATAGAACATTTTTTTAGATGCTTATATGCCATTCGTATTTCTTTCTTTGAGAATTCTCTATTTAGCTCCATAGCCCATTTTTTGATTGGCTTGTTTGATTCCTTATTATTTAACTTCTTGAGTTCTTTGTATATTCTAGATATTAATCCTCTATCAGATATATATCTGGCGAAGATTTTTTCCCATTCTGTAGGTTGCCTCTTTGCTTTCTTCACCGTGTCCTTTGCAGTGCAAAATCTTGGTATTTTCATGAGGTCCCAGTGGTTAATCTGTGGTTTTATTGCCTGAGCAATTGGGATTGTATTCCGAAAGTCTTTGCCAAGACCAATATGTTGAAGGGTTTCCCCTACTTTTTCCTCTAGCAGTTTTAGAGTTTCAGATCTGATGTTAAGGTCTTTAATCCATTTGGACTTAATTCTTGTGCACGGAGGGAGAGAAGAATCTATTTTCATCCTTCTACAGATATATATCCAGTTTTCCCAACACCATTTGCTGAAGAGGCTGTCTTTTCTCCAATGAGTATTTTTGGCATTTTTATTGAATATCAGGTGGCTATAGCTACCTGGAGTTACACTTGGGTCCTCTATTCTGTTCCATTGATCTACAAGTCTGCTTTTGTGCAAGTACCATGCTGTTTTTGTTACTATGGCTCTGTAGTATAGGTTAAAATCAGGTATGGTGATACCACCAGCCTTATTTTTGTTACTCAGTATTATCTTAGATATTCGAGGTTTTTGTGATTCCAAATGAATTTTTGGATTGTTTTTTCTATTTCCATGAAGAATGCCTTTGGAATTTTGATGGGGATTGCATTAAATGTGTAGATTGCTTTTGGTAAGATTGCCATTTTCACAATATTGATTCTTCCAATCCAGGAACAAGGGATGTTTTTCCACTTCCTAGTGTCTTCTGCAATTTCTCGCTTGAGTGTTTTAAAGTTCTCATTGTAGAGATTCTTTACTTCCTTGGTTAGGTTTATTCCAAGGTACTTTATTTTTTCTGATACAATTGTGAATGGGAGTGATTCTGTGATTTCATCCTCTGTGTGTTTGTTGTTAGCATTTTTGGAGGCTACTGATTTCTGTGTATTTATTTTGTATCCTGCTACATGGCTGTAGGTTTTTATCAGCTCTAACATTTGCTAGTAGAGCCTTTAGGGTCCTTTATATATAGAATCATGTCATCTGCAAATAATGATAACTTGACCGCTTCCTTTCCAATTTGTATCCCTTTTATGCATGTCTCTTGCCTTATTGCTATGGCTAAGACTTCCAGAACTATATAAAGTGAAAGTGGGGACAGTGGACATCGTTGTCTTGTTCCTGATTTTAGTGGAAAAGCTTCCAGTTTTTCCACATTTAGTAATATGTTGGCTGTAGGCTTATCATAAATAGCCTTTATTATATTGAGATATGTTCCTTCTATTCCCAGTCTCTGTAGGACTTTTATCATGAAGGGATACTGGGCTTTGTCAAATGCTTTTTCTGCATCTAATGAGATGATCATGTGTTTTTTTGTCCTTCAGTCCATTTATATAATGTATTACATTTATTGATTTGCATATGTTGAACCATCCCTGCATCTCTGGGATAAAGCCTTCTTGGTCAGGGTGAATGATCTTTCTGATATATTCTTGTATTCTGTTTGCCAATATTTTGTTGAGAACTTTTGCATCTATGTTCATGAGGGAGATTGGTCTGCAATTTTCTTTTTTTGTTCTATCTTTGCCTGGCTTTGGTATCAGGGTGATGCTGGCTTCATAGAAGGAGTTTGGTAGAATTCCTTCTGTTTCTATTTCATGGAAAAGCTTAAGAAGCAATGGTGTTAGCTCTTCCCTGAAGGTCTGGTAAAATTCAGCAGTGAATCCATCTGGGCCTGGGCTTTTTTTAGTTGGGAGATTTTTGATAATTGTTAGGATCTCCATGCTTGTTATAGGTCTATTTAAGTGACTAATCTCATCTGGATTTAATTTAGGTAGATCATAAAAAGCAAGGAAATCATCTATTTCTTTCAGATTTTCATACTTTGTGGAGTATATGCTTTTATAATATGTCCATATGATTTTTTGAATTTCTCTGGCATCTGTTGTGATGTTACCTTTTTCATCTCTAATTTTATTAATTTGTGTCTCTTCTCTCTTTCTTTCGGTCAGATTTGCTAAGGGTTTATCAATCTTGTTTATCCTTTTAAAGAATAGCTCTTTGTTTCATTAATTCTTTGGATTTTTTTCTGTGTGTGTTTCTATTTCATTAATTTATGCCCTAATCTTTATTATCTCTTCCCATTTACTGATTTTTGCTTTGCCTTGTTCTTCTTTTCCAAGGCTTTAAGCTGAAGCATTAGGTAGTTTACTTGCGACCTTTCTAATTTCTTAATATAGGCACTTAAAGCTATAAATTTACCTCTTAAAACTGCCTTCATTGTGTCCCAGAGATTTTGGTATGTTGTGTTCTCATTATTGTTTGACTCTATAAATTTTTTGATTTCCTTCTTGAGTTCTTCATTGACCCATTCATCATTTAGTAGTGTATTGTTTATTTTCCATGATTTTGTGTATGTTCTATATCCTTTCTTGCTATTGATTTGTAGTTTGATTCCATTGTGGTCAGATAGAATGCAAGGAATTATTTCAGTTTTCCTGAATTTGTTAAGATTTGCTTTGTGTCCTAATATATGGTCTAGTTTAGAGAATGTTCCATGTGCTGCTGAAAAGAATGTATATTCTGCAGCATTTGGATGAAATGTCCTGTATATATCTGTTAGGTCCATTCCTTCTATGACCTCATTTAGTCCAGATGCCTCTCTGTTTATTTTTTCCGGGGTTATCCTGTCAATTGATGAGAGTGGGGTGTTAAAGTCACCCACTACCACTGTGTTTGGTGTTATCTGTGACCTTAGTTTTAACAGTGTTTGTTTGATGAATTTGGGAGCGCCCAGGTTAGGTGCATATATGTTTACGATTGTAATGTCCTCCTGTTGGAGTGTGCCCTTAATCAATATAAAGTGACCTTCCTTATCTTTCTTGACTAACGTTGGAGTGAAGTCTGCCTTGTCAGATATTAGGATAGCAACCCCTGCTTGTTTTCTGGGTCAATTTGCTTGAAACACCGTTTTCCAACCTTTCACCCTAAGATAATGTCCATCCCTTGTAGAAAGGTGAGTTTCTTGGAGACAACATATTGTAGGATCCTGCTTTTTAACCCAGTCTGCAAACCTATGTCTTTTGGTTGGGGCATTGAGGCCGTTGATATTAAGAGATATTATTGAAAGGTATGTATTTATGCTTGTCTTTTTTTTTGGGGGGGGGGGTTTCGGTTCTACCTTTGCTCTCTTATGTTAACTAGTATTTGAGTATTGCTTGTTGTTTTCCATGTTCCTTATATGTGTGTTTTTCCTTCTCTTCGGCATGGAGGATTCTTTCAAGTATTTTCTGTAGAGCTGGTTTTGTCTTCAAATACTCCTTTAGCCTGCTTTTGTCATGGAATGTCCTTATTTCTCCATCTATTTGAGTGGATAGTTTTTCAGGATAAAGTAACCTTGGTTGACAGTTGTTATCTTTCAGAATTTGGAATACATCACTCCAAGCCCTTCTGGCTTTGAAAGTTTGTGTTGAGTAATCTGCTGTGATCCTGATGGGCTTTTCTTTGTAGGTAACTTGATTTTTCTCTCTAACTCCTTTCAATATTTTTTCTTTGGATTGTGTGTTTGGTAATTTGATTATAATGTGGCGAGGAGAGGTTCTTTCCAGGTTTTGTCTTGCTGGGGTTCTAAAGGCTTCCTGTATGTGCTTTGGCACCTCTTTTCCAATTTGGGGGAAGTTTTCTTCTATGAACTTGTTGAAGATGCCTACTATGCCTCTGGATTGAAATTCTTCTCCTTCTACTATGCCCTGAATTCTTATATTTGATCTTTTCATAGTGTCCCGAATATCTTGAAATTCCCATTCATACGTTTCTATTAGTTTGTCTTTCTCTTCGTTGGATTGTATTAGATCTGCCACCTGGTCTTCTAGCTTAGATATTCTGTCCTCTCCTTCATCCATTCTCCTGGTGAGATTTTCTACAGAGTTTTAATTTCATTAGCTGTGTTCTTCATTGCTAGTAATTCTGACTGGTTTTTCTTTATTATTTCTATTTCCTTATTTATGTCTTGTATTGATTTCTTTATTTCGTTAAATTGGTGTCCTGTATCTTCTCTGATTCCTTTGATTTCTTTGAACATATTTACAATCATTGTTTTGAAATCTTTCTCAGGCATTTCCTCTAACTTGTTCTCACTGGAGGTCTTTTCTGATGCACTGATACTTTTTGGTGGATTTATATTGCCTTGGTTTTTGGTGTTTCTTGTGCTATAATGTATATATTTTTGCATCTTGGATTAACTTACTGCTTAGATTTTCCAGTTAGCTGGGTATTCTTAGCTGTATCAATTGATCTGATGTTGTATATCTTCAGTGTAGGAGATTAAGATGTTAGGTGTGGCTCTTAACACTCTCAGAGTATCTAGACACGTGTTCCTAGGTGTTGAGTTTGCCTGGTATGGGAGTATTGAAGTAGGTTGAGTGGAATAAAATACAGGTATATTCTAAAATTTAACTAAACCCCGTACACATTCAGTCAAAAACAGCACCGAGCATTTATGCAAGAGTAGGTATTATAAGAACCAGATCCTCTATCAATAAAGAGGTTAAGATTTCTGGTCTCTTGAGGGATTGAAGTCAGCTTGTGACCAAGTGAGACCCTTCCCTGGTTCAATCCCAGTTACCTTTTTGGATGTTCTTGGTCTCAGTCAAGTTGCTGGCTGGGACGTTGGGCCACTCTTCTGTTTTCTGGAACTGGGCACTGGCTTTTACTGTGGGGCAAACCAAGCCTGGCAACTGTGGCCCTGCAGATCGGGACCCCTGCAGCTGGATCCCCGCTACTGCCGCTGAAGCTGCTGCTACTGGATCCGCCACTGCTGCCGCTGCTGGATCCGCCGCTGCTGCCACTGGAGCTGCCGCTGGAGCTGCCACTGCTGGGTCCACTGCTGCTGGATCCGCCATTGGAGCTGGTGCTGCTGGATCTGCCCCCTCTGTTCTGCTGGAGCTGCTGCTGGTTGATCCGCTGCAGCTGATCCACTGCAGCTGCCGCTGCTGGATCCACCGCCGCTGAAGCCGCTGGGGCTGCTGCTGCTGGGTCCACTGCCTCTGATCCGCTGGGCGCTGCCGCTGCGGGATCCACCACCACCGCTGAAGCTGCTGGAGTTGCCACCGCTGAAGCCTCTGTAGCCAGTGCTGGAGCGGCTGATGTTGCTGTTGGAGCCTGAGTCACGGCTTCCACCACTGCTTCTGCTGCCGGAGCCCGAGCTGCCACTGCCGGAGCTGCTTCGGCCTGCCTGTGTGGGCTCTGGATGCTCTGGATGTCTCCTACTTCTCTGCTGCTGTTTTAATCTCTTATACACCTCCCTTTTTAGTAAAGGTGTGCATTTTGCTGTGTTTTCTTTGTCTTTTTCTCCCCTAGGCTGCTTTGGCATGGTTTCTATGCCGCCATCTTGACTGGAAGTCCCCTATTGCTTATTTTCTTCAAGTGTCTAATGAAGTCTATTGTGAATGTTTGCGCAGAGGTCCGAGCTATGCACTATAGAACATGTCCTTGGCTCCCTCAGACTTTATTCTAATTCTCCCTGAATTTAATCGGGCTGGTAGCCAGAGATGGTTAAGATCGGGGAGGAGGCATCCAACCTAAGACAGGGCACGTATTGAAGAATAATACGTTTGTCCAATGATGGGTAAGGATAGTCTTCTGCCTCTGACAACCTAATACAGGCACAGTCACTTCTTTTAATAAATAAAGAAGGGGGAGATGTTGGGAGCTGCAGCTGCTCTTTGACTTTGGGAACTTCAGGTGGTCTTTGATGTCTTAACACAAAGGCCTTACCCTACCACCTAGAGGAGGGCCTAGGTGTGGAAGGCAGAAGGCACCAGATACAATTGCATAATTTAACATACAGCCTAGGAGAGGTGGGCACCAGACATAGAGGCATTACCATATGGCCCTGGTGAAGCTGACCTTAGGCATGTAGGCATTGTTGAGAAAATTTTATCTTTTGTATATAAGCTTGTGTCTGCCTGAATAAACCTGAGCCTTGATCAGAACTTGTCTTGGCCCATTCCTTGTGTTCTTGTCTCAGATTCATTCCCACTCCCTCCTTCGAGGTCTGTTTTGCCTTGTGCCGCAGGCCGGCACAATTTTTATTTGTTCATTTGAGAGTGAGAGACAGACAGAGAGAGAGAGAGAAAGAGAGAATGGTGCATCAGGGCCCCCAGCCACTGCAAAAGAACTCCAGATGCATGTGCTACCTTGTGCTTCTGGCTTATATAGGACTGGGAATCAAGCCTGAACAAGGGTCCTTAGGCAAGCACTTAACTGCTAAGCCATCTCTCCAGACCCATCATGTCTTAATTTTAATTTAAGAAGACATATTCTAGCATATTTCCTACCTACTAGCTGTGAGTAAAATCTATAAGCATAAAATCCAAGTTATTCCTTTCTCTTCATCTTTGCTCCAATCATAAACATTTTTTTCTGAGGTGATATGATTGGCTAAACTTCAGTGACAGGTGGTGTTAGCACACCTCCTTTTTTTTAACCTCTTAAGTGTCTATGAAAGTACAGTACTGTGAGTTAATGAAGTGTGTTGAAGTCTTCTTCCCATCGAAATGTCTTTTTCTTCACTCTTTTTCATCACTAAAAAGGTCAGACTTTGTCTAGTAATGCTTCTCAAATTAGAGAATGTTATGTTTCTTTTGACATTTTCTACAGCCTATGAAACTGAAAGATATTGCCAGAAAGCCTTTGAGGTATTTATCTCAAACACCATTTTTTTGCAGTTTCTAATGAAGCCATTTATGCAAAGCAATATTAACACCATACCACTATTGGGTGGCTTATTCCATTACTATTTTATAGTAATTCTCAGAGGTAGTACAGTTAGGGTGACTGGACCCCTGAAGATAAAAAAGGCAAGAAAGTCTGTGCTTGCTAAAAATCAAAGATGATCTGACTTATTATCTCTTGCCTAGTTCCCTAGACCTGTTTTTCCATAAACAACCAGGACCCCTCCTTGGAGAGAGATCTCTCACAGGATTCAAACATTGTGGTTAGTCAAATTCAGCACCTAGAACTTCTGTCAGGGCTAGCCTCTTCCTGAGACAGCCCCTAGCAGCCTTAACCATCCAGCTCTCCCTTAGGTTTACCTGAGCTGGAAGATAGCACACCACTGTATGGTTATAAATCCCTTTGCAAGGGGAGAGCAGGCTCTCTGACCACCTGGAAACTTCCAGGTGTGGGTGAGTTTTTCCCTCTATTGGGTCTTGGCTGGCTTGGCTCAGGCCCAGATGGGAGAGTTCCCTAGCCCTTACTCTCCCATAGGTCCTTTATCCCCTCCAGATCCCCACATGACAAGAGCTCCTTGAAGTTTCTTTTTTCTCCATGGTTTTTTCAGGCCCTCCATATGGGATCTTTAGCCACTTAGGTGCATTTCCTTGGCACTGTACTTTCCTCAATAAATATAACTTAATAATTATCCTTCTCAATCTGTTTTTATTCAATTCTTTGATTAAAATTAGATACAAACCTAGGGTCTAGGGTTCAAGGGCATTCTGAATGCCAAGCAACCCTGTTACAATTCTTCAATTATTGACTATTAAGTTGAATTTAACAAAAGGTATTAATGTGGAGTCATCAATTACTTTCTCAACAACCCAGCCCACTCCTTTCCTCAATTGTGTACTCTACAGCCTCAATCCTGGATACAAAGATAGAATCTGTGTCTTCACAAATAGATAAAAATAATCAAAAAATTTCCATAATGGTTCATTGAAAATTAAGTCAACAACCCCAATGTGTCTTAAGGTGATGCCTAGCAATACTTTTGTGTCCTTTGCTGGGTGGTGCCTCACAGTACTTCTGTATCTGTGTACACACTTCTTATACTGTGTCCTTTGCCAGGTGGTGACCTCACAGTACTTCTGTGTCTGCGTACACACTTCTTATACTGTGTTCTTTGCTGGGTGTGATGGTATCAATGTGAATGGATATAGACTCAGGTGTTTTATTAAGCCTAAAATTCGGGTCTCCAGCCACTTTGCTGAACTTTTCATTTGGGGGCAGGTCCTACTGTGCTTGGAGGCACTGAATTCCAGCCCAAAGGTATGCAGAGAGTGTTATGCTCTGGGAGTCTTACTTGTTGCTGGTTCATGCTTGCTGCTATTTGGTGTTTGCTGGCTGGTGGTGGTTTCTCTCTCTGCTTGGATCTACAAATGGGAGTCAGCTACTTCTGCCAGTTATGGAGCTTTGCCTGCATCTGTAAGGTTGAAATAAATGCCATCTTCTCGTCAACTCTGACTTGTTTGGATAGTCATCCCATGGCCATGAGTTGCTTGGAGAGATATTGGTCATTTTCCCCCAGTTGCTCATGTAGCACCTTCTGGCACTAGACGCACTAACTGTCTGAGGATTGACTCTCTTCCAGCTTCCAGCTATGTCACTCCATGTTACTTTATAACAGCATATGGTGTCTTCAGTAGTAGGGTCTTACCACTAACATTTGGTGGGTCATCAAGTACTGTGACAGAAATCTGTCTTTTTTGGGGAAACCTTATAGGTCTCTCTGATCAAAAGCTCATTGTGGATGATAACCACATGCTGTTACTGGGAGTTACAGGTCAGAGCCTAAGAAGAAGATAAGTAATTATATAAGAGATAGAAAAGAGAGAAAAGAAACAGGAGAATATTAAGGTCAGTTTTCATTGTAATCTCTCCAGGGCCTTGAGATTCATTCTCAGTGAATTCACTCAATCACATAAGGATAATTGCTGCATAGTCTCACTCATCTACAGATCCCAACCTTAATCTACCTGAGATGCCAACATACCTAGCAAGCATCTCAAGGACTGGACAATAGGGTGGGTGGGGAGGGTGGGCAGGGTAAAGGAGGGGGTGGAGGACAGAAAAATGGACCCAAATGGCAATAGTATCACAAAATTCTACACCCTAAAAGACAGACCAAATGATGTAACCTTCACCAGGCCCTTAAACATAACTGACAACTTTAAGAAGCAGAAACATGATTGCTTGGTCAGCCTGTCCATCTTAACCCACCAAAAAGAATAAGTAGTGAAGATTGAAATGCAGTGATTGTCCATGTTTCTGACATATGATTCCAGACAAAGTCTTGGCACTGTGAAGGAGACTAATTTCTGAAATAATCAGGTACAATATTTTATGTGATAGAGTTGTATTTTCTCATGTAAAATAAATCATTACACATAAATTATATTCCAAACAACAGGAACTCAAAAGCTTCCTAAGAATGCAGTAATACACAGATCATGGATTTTTATCTTTAGAATTTACATCATATCATCCTTTCCCATTGCTCAAGAAATGTTATAGAAGAGGCAGAAAAACTAAAAGCTATAGAGTAGGGAGGAAGGCTGTGGGACTCTCTTATTTGGATGTGACATGGAGATTGCACTCATGAACTCAGAGAAGCTGTAGTTACCTACACAAGTTAGACCAGTTACCATTCTGTCATGGACCACAAAGTGTCTTAGAAAACCTCACTCCTCCCTGAGAAACTATTGCTAGGCAATTGGTAGGGTGAGGGGAGTTGTTTCCTTCATGAATGTACACTCTAGTATGTGAAAGAAGGGGTTCAAGCTGTAGTGGGAGGTGAAGGTAATTGAGGGTTTTTGTGATCAAATTAATATATGTATAATTCATGTAATATGTATGTATATTACTATAAATTAGTTGCTACTCACAGTTGATTGAAGAGGCATACAAGGTCCCCAAATTAAGTCAGGTTTCTGTCAAAGTGCTTGATTACCCACCTGAGACAAAAGGTAAGACCCTGTTGCTTAAGACATCATATGCTGTCAACACAGAGCATGGACAGACTTAGATGGAAACTGGAAGAGAGCCAGTGTTCAGACAGCCTGGAGTTAGACAGTTCTTGCTAGAAAATGGTACATGAGCTATTGAGGGAAGCTGCCCAACAACACTCTAAGCAACCAGAGGTCTAAACTCCTCAGGATCAAACAATCTGACAGGATGTACATGCCAGTGCAGTAGTAGAACACTGTCTTGGTGGGTAACCAATAAGTTTCTGATTGGTCAAGTGTACTCAGTGTAAAGTAACCTATATCTGGAATTGTGAACCAGATCAGAATCCTATGGAGACAAATATTATGCCTCCAGTGTTAAGCTCTCACTAGTCTTTGGCTAAAACATGGGTTACATACATCAAATTCGCCCTAAATTAATAATGGTTATTCCATTCAAACTATGCTGACTTCACTCTTCATTAGAGATTCTGTTCTTATTTTTCAGAAAATAGTGAGACCAGAGGAGATAAACTAACCCTCACACTTCAGACAATCTACAGCCAAAACCACAGAGGAAATGGAGAGATGAGCAAGAATGCTCCCTCCATGCTGAACCTGATAATCAGTGCCAGGATGAAGGAGACAGACCCTGAGGATACTCAACACTTACCAAAGCAAAGATCCAGAGGCTTAAGAGCTCATCAATGAAGTAGACTTAAAACTCATCCACCATCACTCAGGGAATTTTGTGGAGGAGGGAGTGGAAAGATTGTAAGAGAGACAGGTTGAGCCATCATGCCCAGAGGCATTCCTCCCCCCCCCCACCCAAAGTACTGATTGCTGCTCCCACAATGCATAACTTACAACCCCATAGAGAACATTTGCAACCCCACTGAGGAGAATCCCCAGCAGAATGGTGGCAGGGGCAAAGGAAAATAAAAGTACCAGCACATAATGTATCCATCAAAATATGTTGTAATGATAATAAAAATAAAAGGAAAAAAATAAATAATGTATGTGAAATTGCCAAAGAATAAATTTTAAAACAAGATTTGAAAATGTGCTTCTCAACTGGCCATGTATGCTTTCTTTGAGTTAATTTGAAAGTTTCCTAAAAATTCACCAAGAATCATGACAGAGGCATGTGACAGCAAATCCACTGCTGAAGTCTAGAGCACACATTGAACAGATTGGCATGCTGTCATTTTTTTTAAGAGCTACAATGTCTCAGAGGGTTAATTCTTTAAAACAATGTAGCCAAGCCTTCCATTTTCCTGAAGTTAGTGCTTGACTTCATCTGCCTTCTCTTTATCTCTGTTTAAAAGTGGTTTCCTCTCCTCTGTTAGTTGCAGATCAGGTCAAGCACAGGCCAGCTGGTTTCTTCATCTGTAAGAGCTATTTCTGTGGTTTCTCTCAGTCATACACATCATTCTGTCTTCACCCCTTCCCAGCATGGTACCTATTATAAATTCATAAGTCTCAGCTCGTCCTCACCCTTTACTGCACTTCATCTAAGATGGTATCTACAAATACTGTGAAGCTATCTCAGAAAAAAAAAATCCTCATCTAAATCGCATATGCCGGCTCTTTAATAAAAATACTCCTGGGCTTTTAAAGTGGAGAAGCATTAATGGTACATGATTATAATGACATGCTGTTTCTTTTTTAATTTCTACCATGGAGAAAATACATTTTACAATAAGCAGTATACATAAAGTCACCATACATCTCATCATCAAACTCAAGGTATTTTAAGAGGAAAAGTAGATACTATAGATAATTGCCCCAGGAAAACCAGTGTAAAACAGATTTGTTCTGAGATAACTTGAATGTTAATCATCCCAAACTAGGTCTACACAATGCTCTTGACATTCAAAACAGTCAGGTAGCTGACCATACCTCAATGATATTAATTTCATTATTATAAATTATCCTGAAGATTTATTTCATAATAGCAGAATTTTTTGAATAGCTAACAATTACATGTGACATATGTTGTAGTTTGGATGGATGTCCCACAGTAGATTCAGGAATTTATTAAAGCTTGTAACTTATTAGATTTCTAGTTGTCTGGCTGGAGGAGGTGTCACTGTGGGTGGATCCTAGGGTCAGCTCTAAGGTGCATTTGGGGGAGGATCTGAATTCCAGCCTAAGGGATGAAGAGTGCTTGAGCTCTGCCTGGGGTTCCTGGAGTGTGCTTGCTTGTGGTGGATGGTGGTTGCTTTTCTCTCTGCATGTAAAGGGAACAAGCTTCTTCTGCCATCAGTAGAACAGCCCCTGGATCTGTAAGCTTCAAATAAATCTCATTTCTTCCATAAGATGTGTCTAGTTTGAGTTCATCTACAGAAAAAGGAGATACTGTACAAGCAGCTTCTGATGCAGCATTAAATATGTGGCAAAGCATTCTTCCAGGCAATGGAGAGTGTTCAAAACCTCAGATATCATTTCTTCTTTGTATGGCATTTACTACATAATTTTAGGAGAGTAAGAGAATGATTTTGGGTAATATAATAAGTGAAGATTTAAAAATACAGTGACAAAAACATGGTTAAAATAATTTTAACTGAAGTATTTATGGACACAGATGAAGTGTGAGGGAAAGAATAACACAGACAAAGCACTGGGCACTGATGTCTCATTCATGTCATTTATACTGACCACAACACCCCATAGGGAAAAGGCACATTAGGGATTGCAGAAAATAAGGACATAAAAATCAACATAGGTTTGATATATTATAGTGTGAGAAGCCTGGAAATTATGTTATTAATATGTCTTAGAAAGTCAGTCTGAGAAAACTATTCTTGATGAATTACCATGTAAGGAAGAGAACCCAACACAAGGTTATTTCTATATGCATATGCGAGAAGAGAATGACTTTCTACAGGTGATGATAACATAAACAGAATAGTGTTTCTAAAGTTCTAAAGAGAGCCAGAAGTGCAAAGAAAACAAAGAAATGTGGATTATTCTTGGTGGCGGATCAGTAAGTGCATCTAGCCAGTGGAATCTCCTGAAATTAAGAAAGTCATAATTCTTAGAGAAGGGTATGACAAGCTTGCTTCCATGCATGTTAAATTTGAAGTTGCAGGAACCCATCTAATTGGAAAGATGAGAATACCACAGTTGTCATGCCAGTAGATTGTAATAATTTTAGAAACTGGAGGAATTCTGTAGCTTTCACCCCACTGTAAGAGTTCCAGCCACAGGATTCCCTTTAGGATTCCTCCTTCCTCTATTACAGTGGCATAGATAACATGTCATTATGATTGGGACCATCAAGTAAGCTCCAGTACAAGGGCTGCTTTGAGGACTCCTCTACCTTTCATCCTGTGAGCACAGAAGACCCACTGTTGGGATATAGACCAAGTAAGTTGCAGAACCTGGGTTCCCTTTAGGAATATTCATCTATTAACATTGTGGGACAGTTATCCACCATTGAGGCAGGGACAAGTGGTAAGTTCTCAAGTTCCAATTCCCCTTTCCCATTACGAATCCTTATTCCGTAACTATGTGGATACAAATGACCACTCATTGTGGGTAGGGCTAGTATATGAGTTCCAGTACTTGGTTTCCCTTTACCATTTCTCCTGTTTTCACTATTTAAGTTAGGACCCCATTGTAAGTTCAGCCATGGCTGCAAACAAATTGAGACCACTTCAACTATCTCATCTACAGTGCAGTGCCAAATGCACTCAAACCTAACCAGCACAAGGAATAGCAAAGACAAGTAAACAGAAATAAATATCAAGTACTATTAAAATGACTCAATACAAGTGTGCAGCAAGACCTGACCAGGTGGGTTAGACTCCTCACAAACCAGGTAACAGGAAGAATCAAGCTAATATATCTACCCAGAAAATCATAACACCATGCTAGGGGAATTACATGAAGTACTACTTAGAAACTCCAGACAAATATCTCAAAAGAATGATTTTAAATATTTACAAAGAGCACAAGGAATCATGGAAAAAATACATAAACAAAATATCAGTTAAATTCAGAGGACACAAATAAATGTCCATATTAATACCAACAGAACTATAAAAACATCTAGATGAGATGAGGAAGTTGAACCAAGACATGCAAATGAAACTCAATACAAAAACAGATATCCACATGAAAAACCAAACTGAAATAAAGCTAGTACAGAAAGATGCAAGAGAGAAACATCTAGTCACACACAAATGCAGGCCCATCAGAATAACCGCTAAATTTTCAGTGGAGACTCTAAAAGCTGGAGCAGCTTAAAACTAAGTACTTAAAGTATTGAAGAGCCACAGTTGCCAATGCAAACTATTATACCCTGCAAAATTATATTTTATAGTAGAGGAAAGAAAAATGTTTCTATGTAACAGAAAGAAAAGGGAATTTATGAGGACTAAATCTCTCCAACACAATAGAATACTTTATATTGAAGAGAAGAATAAACATATTAAAGAGGGCATAGGAAGAAAAAAATGCTAAAACAATTGTTAAGCAAGTGAAGACAAAGAAAACACCAACGTCCCCAAAATGATCTACATGACAGGGATTAAGTCTAACTTTTCAATAATAACTTTGAATATTAATGGACTCAACTCCCCCGTCAAAAGACACAGATTAGTAGACTATCTCAGGAAGCAGAATCCAACCCTTTTATGTCTCCAAAATAGTCCACCTTACTGTCAAAGATACTGTCTTATGGTGAAAGGATAGAAAAAGGAATTCCAAACAAATAGAACAAAGCTATGCTAATATCTGACAAAATAGACTACAAAGAAAATTAATGAGATCAGATACTGATCAAGGAAAAAATAATCAACAGGACATTGTAATTCTCAACTTATACAAACCAAACACATATGCAAGTAATTTTATAAAATAAAATTTTCTAGATATAAAGTCAGAGGTATATTATGACACAATAATAGTGGACAGTTTCAATGCTCCACTTTTATCTAGACAGGAAATAAACAATGGAACAAAGGACTTAATAGACATGATAGATCAAATGGGCCCACCAAACATTTCCAGAACATTTCATCCAAACCTTCAGAATATAAAGAATTTTCTCAGTAGCTCATGGAACTTTGTCTCAGATATCAGGACACAAAGAAAGATTCAACAAATTTTGGAAAATTAAAATAAATCCTTGTATTTTATCAGACTGTAATGCAATGATACTAAAAATTAACAAGAGAATATTCACACATAGAAATTGGACATTATGCTTATATACAATGAATGGATCATTGAAGAAATTGAGAAGGAAATAAAATTTTTTATAACTGAATGACAATAAAAATACAACATTCCAAAACCTACTGGACAAAAGTCTTAAGAAGGAAGCTTATGTAACTCTATATGCTTACATTAGAAACAACAAATAAATAAATAGCTTTATGATATACCTGAAATCCCTAGAAAATCCAGAAAGAACAATCCCAAACCCAAATTCCTAGAAGAAAATAAATACGTAAGAGCAGAAACAATGAAATATAAACAAAAAATTAAAAATGATAAAACAGAGAGTAGTTTCTTTGAAATATAAGACTGATATACCCTCAATTTCCCCCAAAGAAAGAGAGACAAGACCCTAATCAATAAGAATTGAGAGGAAAAATGAGACATTACAACCGACATAAATAAAATTGAGAGCATCATAAAAAAAATGGAGAGATTAGAGATGGGGGAAATATACCTAAACAAAATAAAGGTTACATATGACAAACTTATCCAATATCAACTGAAGAAAAACTTGATACATTCCCACTTAGATCTGGAACCAGACAAGAATGAACACTCTCCTTACTGTTATTTAATATAATTCTTAAAGTCTTCCCTAGAGCAGTAGGAGAAAAAGAAATAAAGTGTATAAAACTGGAAAGAAAAAAAAACCTATCCTTATTGGCAGGTTATATGATTCTATATATAGCAGACTCTAAAGACCCAATCAGAAAACTCCTAGATTTGGGACATTATGCACAGAGACATTGCCTCTTCGCCATAACTGACCTCTGTCCTGACAGTGCGCCACCCACAGTCCCCATGGGGATAACCTGCATCCCCAAAGAGGATGGTCTTTTTGGAGTGGGTAGGGATGAGGGAAAGGATGGTACCAACATGTGCTATTTACATAATGAGTATTTCCATAACTAATAAATGATAAATGCTAAAAGTACACCTACCTTTATACTGAAATTTGCATACAACATAGAAAACAATGGATGGACTTAAAAAGAAGATCAATTTTATTAGTGCTATGATGAGTTACAGTTCAGTTAAATTTATAATGGATTGAGAAAAGGTGCCTATGCCAATTATAGATAGACCTCAGGCTGTATTTTTTGCAGTAAGTACAATCTGAAACTGGTGAAACACTAAGTAAATACTGAGCTGAGTTTAAAATTTCAGGTGCATCATTTTTATTTTTGTGTGCTGTACAAACACTGTCTTTGATGAAAACAGGATGTATGTCATTGTCAAACCCATCCACAGTCTGTGCACTGTTAATATAACTTCAAATGTGTGAGTAAAAGCTGAAAAAAATCAGTTAATTATCTAGATAGTCACACATTTCTAGATATTTAGTTCTTTGTATAAAATATATTTATATTCAAATATTGGTTTCTGCAGCTTCTGAAATCATGTTTGAATCTGCTATGCTTCAAAACCAGAATCAACTACAAAGCAATCTTCATCCAGAAATACCATACTTATGTCCCCTATCTTTACTCATGACTTCTCTAACATTAGATAAGAACTAATTCTGTGCAGGAATTGTGAACATGTTCACATATACTGTCACTGTTCTCAAAGGAGTAAGTACATGATTGATGCCTCAGACCACACAGGTTTATATATAGCCTTCCTCCTGCCATCCTAAAGTGCCTTTCTCCATCATGCCTGTGCTGATCATTTAAGATGGGAGCTGCATTAAATAACTACTTCACTATCTCAGATCACCATTGGCTAAAACCACTTTTGTGCTATATCCCTCATCATACTTTTCAGTAATCCCTTAGTCACAAGAAATAAGAGCCTCATGATACAGCTGACTAACTCTACATGAAAGATACTTCATCATGAAATTTACAGGGGTAGATTGCATAAGTCCTAGTCAGTGAAGTTTGGATAGTAACTCATTACCAGTAGCAAATATTCTGAGACACACACAAACACACTGAGAGACAGAGAGAAAGAGCGAGAGAGAGAACACAACATTCTTTAAAGGCAATGATGATTGTGATTTCTAAACTTCTAACATGATGGTGTAAATCCATAAAGCCTGATTCTGTTGTCTCAATATTCTCCATTCTTCATTATTCTGGATTTTCTTTTCTTTTTTTTTTCAACATTGTGGATACTTTGCAACATCCACATCATTTTATTTACTCATTATTTTTGCCACAAACTGATGCTTTCAATGCATACAATTTACTTTGACCAAGTCTTTATTTATTAGTTTTAAGGGACAATAACGAAATGTATCTAAATAAACCAAAATTCATATAGCCTATCTTCAAAATTTGACGTCCTCATGCAATATAATTGTGACATATTATATAAGAGTATCAATACACTCCAGAACATTATCTAATTAATGGTTATATAAACTACCCATTTTTATTTTATTTTATTTTTTCTCAATTTTTTAAACATTTTCCATGATAATAAAAAGTATCCCATGGTAATACCCTCCCTCCCCCCATTTTCCCCTTTGAAATTCCATTCTCCCTCATCCCATCCCCATCTCAATCAGTCTCTTTTATTTTGATGTCATGATCTTTCCCTCATCTTATGATGGTCTTGTGTAGGTAGTGTCAGGCACTATGAGGTCATGAATATCAAGGCCATTTTATGTCTGGAGGGAGCACGTTGTAAGGAGTCCTACCCTTCCTTTGGCTCATACATTCTTTCTGCCACCTGTTCTGCATTAGACCCTGAGCCTTGGAAGGTGTGATCGAGATGTTACTCGGTACTCTAGTCACTTCTTTCCAGCACCATGATACCTTCTGAGTCGTCCCAAGGTCACTGCCATCTGAAAAGAGAAGATTCTCTACCCAAAGTGAGAGTAGCATTAATATAAGGGTATAACTATTAAGAGAAGTGCTTACAGGGCAGTTTGATAAGCATAGTATCCAGATATCAGCAGATGTTACACCCCTAGGGCTCATGACTGTTTTAAGTTTTCGGTATCAGGGATGTATTCCCTCCCATGGAGCAGGCCTCCAGTCCAATTGGAGGGCAGTTGGTTTCCACCATGATAGACATGCCACTATTGCACCCATTGGCTCATTTGGCCTGGCTGGCGAATTATAAGGCTTGCAGTGTCCACTTCTGAGTATCTTCACTTGTGTTATCTCTTTCTCCCATTGAATTGACTGTAGAATGGCTTCTCCCAACTTTCTGTCAGCTGGTCTACATGGAGAAGGTTATCAGCTCAGTTCCAGCAGGATTTCTGAGTGGCCTTGCAGCCCAAGTATGTGGAGTCTTCAGCATTAGGGTCTTAGCATATATTCCTGGTCAGAAACCAAAGGCCTTGACAATGGCCTATAATGTTTTGGGGCATCAGGGACCTCCCTAGCCAACAACTCACTGGAAGGTATCTCATCCCTGGTACTGAAAGTTTTCTAGCAACAATCTATGGCTCCTGAGTGTTCCATTGTCCAAAACTGGAGGATTCCATATGATTTATTTATATGCTCTTAGATTTTGATTAACCCTCCCTCCACCTTTCCTTTACTCAATCTCCTCCCCTGACCTCACTTTGGGCTTTTTCACCCCCGTTAATCTATTCTTCTACTTACATATATACAATACCAACCTATCAGTGACCCTTCTCCCTTCCTTTCTCTTCCCTTTGTATCTCTTTTTAAGCTTACTGGCCTCTGCTATTGAGTTTTTTCCTTCTCACACAGAAGCCCAATCATCTGTAGCTAGGATCCACATGTGAGAGAGAAAATGCGGTGCTTGGTTTTCTGGGCCTGGGTAACCTCAATTAGTATAATCCTTTCCGGATCGATCCATTTTCCTCCAAATTTCATAACTTCATTTTTCTTTACTGCTGAATACAACTCCATTGTATAAATGTGCCATATATTTATTATCCACTCATCAGTTGAGGCACATCTAGGCTGGTTCCATTTCCCAGCTATTATGAATTGAGCAGCAATAAACATGGTTGAGCACGTACTTCTCAGGAAATGAGATGAGTCCTTAGGATATATCCCTAGGAGTGCTATAGCTTGGTCATATGATAGATCAATCTTTAGCTGTTTTAGGAACCTCCACATTGATTTCCACAATGGCTGGACCAGATTGCATTCCCACCAACAGTGTAGAAGGGTACCTCTTTTTCCACATCCCTACCAGCATTTATGATAATTTGTTTTCGTGATGATAGCCAATCTGACAGGAATGAGATGGAATCTCAATGTAGTTTTAATCTGCATTTCCCTGATGATAGGGATGTAGAACATTTTTTTAGATGCTTATACTCCATCCATATTTCTTCTTTTGAGAACTATCTATTAAGCTCCATAGCCCATTTTTAATTGGCTTGTTTGATTTCTTATTATTTAACTTTTTGAATTCCTTGTATATCCTAGATATTAATCCTCTATCAGATATATAGCTGGCAAAGATTTTTTCCCATTCTGTAGGTTGCCTCTTTGCTTTATTTATTATTACCTCTTTATTTCATTAAATTGGTATCCTGTGTCTTCTTCAATTCCTTTGATTTCTTCTTTGAGTTCTTTGAACATATTTATAATCTTTCTTTTGAAATCTTTCTCAGGCATTTCCTCTAACTCGTTGTCACTGAAGGTCATTTCTGATGCATTAATACTTTTTGGTGGATTTAAATTGTCTTGATTTTTGTTATTTCTTGTGCTATCATGTATATATTTTTGCATCCTGCATTACTTAATGATTGGATTTTGTAGTTAGCTGGGTATTATTGGATGTATCAATCAGTCTGATGTTATATATCTTCAGGGTAGGAGCTTAAGGCTCTACGTGTGGCTCTCAAGACTCTCAGAGTATCTACAAAAGTGACTCTAGGTGTCGGGTTTGCCTGCTATGAGAGTATTCAAGTAGGCTGAGTGGAACCAAATACAGTTAGCTTCTAAAATTTAACTAAACAATATACACTTTCAATGAAAAACAGCACAGAGAATTTATCCAAGAGTAGGTATTATGACAACCAGATCCTCTGTCTGTCCCTTAGGCTGTGTGGTGCCTCATCCTCTCCCTTAATCCTGACAACAAGGAGGTTAAGATTTCTGGTCTTTAGAGGGTTCCAAGTCAGGTTATGACCAGGTGAGACCCTTCCCTAATGTATAATAGAAGAGTAAACAAATCCACTATAAATCAAGAAGCAACAAATAACAAGTACAAAATACAGCTTATCTAAGAATGGCAAATTTGACCGTCCATCTGACTTAACATATAATTTATCCTGATATGGAAGGTGCAATTAGCACTTCTGGTTCAGGCCTATATACCAGGTTTATTAGGTGGGTACTGACCTGCTGTAATCCCAGTTACTTTTTGGGATGATTTTGGTCTGAGCTGAGCTCTTGATTGCGTGCCTCTTTGGTGCGCTGTCAGTTCAAGTAGGCGTGGCCTGGTCCCTGGACTGCTGCTCTGTTCCTGAGGGCTGGGCACTGGTGCTGGGGGAGGAGGAGGGAGCTGTTGCTGCTCTAGTTCACCCGATATTCCATGTGTTCTTCTACCTTGTGATCTGCTCCTCCTTTGTTCACTGCCATTCTCCCTTCATGTTTCTTGAGTTTGCAGAAACCTCCGGTGCGAGTGGAAAATCCCCTTGCCTGGATTTTCCTGTGGCTCAAGCTGAGCCTGGTGGCTGGCTAGCATGTGGCTGCCAAGGTCTCCAGCACGGACCTGCTGGAGCAGCTTCTGCTGGCCCCTGAGGGCTCTGGATGCTCTGCATCTCTCTTAGTTCTCCGCTGCTGTTTCAATTTCCTATACACCTCACTTTTTAGTAAAACTGTGTATTTTTCTGGGCTTTTTTTTTTTTTTTTTTTTTTTTTTGGCCTTTTCCCCCCTAGGCTGCTTTGGCATGGTACCCACACCGCCAACTTAACTGGAAGTCCTGGATTTTCTTTTCTTTCTGGACTCTTGGTTTTGTTACTACTGTTGTTCTTTAAAACCGTGGCTGTCATCTTCATCTTTTAATCCCTTCTCAGAAAAAAATCAGGGTTTATAATGGGAGGTTAAGGTCCCGCCTTGCAGTGACATTGAGATTATGGCATACCACAGTATAAAATCTGTTGCTGGTCTATTCTCACTCTTGTTTGTGTCGGTTTGAATAAGGTATCCTCTATAAACCCATGTGTTTTGTTTGAATGGCTGGTTCCCAGCTGATGGCAATTTGGGAATTGAAGCTTTGCTAGAGGAGCTGTGTTGCTGAGGGCAGACTTAGGGGTATTATAGCCAGTTTTCTCTTGCCAGTGTTTGGCACACTCTCCTACTGCTTTTTTCCACCTGATGTTGGCCAGGAGGTGATGTCTAGCCTCTGCTCATGGCACATTTTCCCTTGCCATCATGGAGTTACTATCAAGTCTGTAAGCCAAAATAGACTCTTCCTACCCATCAGCTGCTTTTAGTCAAGTACTTTCTTCCAGCAACTAAAAGGTAATTGCAACTTTTCATCTAGCCTAAGGCTGGACTCTCCAGCCAGACACAACCACATGCAGTAGCTGATCTCTGCTCTTGACATAAAGTGGTATGGCATCTCCTGAACAGCCTGTGTGAAAGTGCATGACATTCACACCAAAAGTTGGAATAATATATTTATATCATTTTGTTTCCAGTATACATGAATTTCACCATGCATTGTAATTAATACACATGAACATATCAGGAAAGAATGCCGTGTGCTCACAGAGGTAGTATACACACCATGGAGGCCAGGGTAGAGATGTGAGCAAACAAAAGCTCTAACTACTTCTCTCTGCACAACTTTCTGTGGTTCCTGAGGCAGGAAGCCCCTCTACTGTTGGGCAAGGTGCTGTGGCACTGGAAACTTTTCTTCCCAGAGCAGGCAAGGAAGGGACTAAAGGGGATACTGGGTCACATTTCTTTTCTAGTTAATTGTGTTAAGATCTTCTATGTGAACAAAATGTGAATAATCTTTGTGATAATACCATAGGCTTCACTGAACAAGTTACAATATCAGATACTGACTGTTTTATGTATGAACAATAGATAGTCAGTTCACTTTGATTATGAGTGAATGCTGGGTACTGGTGATCATTTAACTGCCCTCCTCTCTGTGACTACCTCTCAGTACAGAAGCACCAAGGATAACAGCAGCAGCAAAATCTTAGACCCATAGAAGACTGGCCCTCCCAGTGGTCATGGCCATTGGTCCCTTTCCATAGAGCAGCTGACACACAGAACAATGTAGCTACTAAGGATGTTCATATCTTATGTACAAATTCCATGAATGTGTTGTTTCAGAGCTAATCAGAATTATGACTCTAATGAAATTTAAAGAGTTAAGTAGGTGACCTTGAGGTAGGGAATTTATGCCAGATTACTCAGATGGGCCAATCATAAATAAGTGTATGCTCCTTGAGTATGCAATTGCGAAGAAGAAGTAAAGGACCATACAACAAGGTCCAGCATGTCCAATACCCGGTGTTCATTCCCCAGCACTGCAGAAAATAGAGTTGGGGCTGCTTGGGGACTGACAGACAAAGGGAATTCTTTTGCTGTTGGCTCCTTATAGGGCTATCTCATGGCCAATAGCTGGTTGATGGAAAGAGGCTGCTTACTCCTATTTGGGAAATCTCTGAGGGAATCTCAACCTCAGAACTTCCTAAGGACCCAAAGTCCTTCAGAGCTCAATGCCCATCTGCCCAATGCTACTCTCCTCCCACTGAAATTCATAGTACTCACAAATGTTCTCTGTAAAGCTCCTGCAAATCTCAGATTTCAATGAAACATTCAACAGTGTAAGTGACCTGTCTAAATGTCAAACATAAAGAAAATAGCATTTTCTGTAATAATTTAACACTTAGAAATTAATAATTGTTTACAGTTAATAGTAATATTGTGTTTAAAATTACCAGAGTTTAGAAGCTATGTGTCAAAAATCTTAACTGAATAACCTAGAACAAAATGAATATAATTTCTTGATATAGATGCAGAAATAAGAGAAATGTATATTCTGATTAATATAAATATTGTGGTTAAACATCGATGAAGATAAAAAGTTAAGTTACTGTCATTAACTTTCTCAGTGGTGGCAAGGACATCAGGACAATTTTCTTAATGTGATTTGTCTTCAATCAGTTCACATAAAACAAAAAAATAAGACTTTTGGAAGCACCCAAGCTGTATCAATTTCATATCACTATAGCATTTATTATATCAAATATCCCTTCTCAACCTTTTGTCTAAAAGCAAGGGTAATTTTCCAGCTAGGGATTATTTACTAAACTAACTTACATTCTAAACAAGACAAATCTGACCTCTACTTGCTCTGACAAAAGAACATTTTTAGAATGCTTGGGTCTTTTTCTCTTACCATGAGTCATGTAGTTTTAGTACAAAGATACAAGGACTATTTCTACATTGAAAATTTTCATTCATTGGATTTTATTAAGGACTTTGACTTTATCAGAAAGTCAATGCAGAAAGGAACATCCATACCCAAACTTTTAAGGCTATCATACAGATTCAACTGTATTTTCCTTTCAATGGTGGCTTACATTTTTTTTTCACAGAAGCATCAGGACTGTTGAGTTACTTCTTTGCATGTTCCTTATCAAGTGCCTCCACTTCATTTAGTGCACAGTGTTCTCCAGTGAATTGTATTAGCTTGGTACAGAACTTTCTTAAGACCATCAGTAAGAAGCCTCTTCCTGCCCCCTCAGAGTGCGATGGATTCTGAACAAGGTTGTTGTTTCTGTTCCTGTTCTTCATGGAAAATCAGTGGTTTACACAACCTGTCTCTGGATCTAAAATTTTATGACAAAGCTTATTTGGGTTAATAATACATTGCAAATAGTAAAGCTAATAATACTTTTATAATTCATAATAATACATTACTTTGTCTAATTATGTTTGAGCTGAAAAGTTGTGGTAAGCAGCACATACACCAAAATTGGAACGATACAGAGAAGATTAGCATGGCCCCTGCACAAGGATGCCATGCAAATTTGTGAAGTGTTCCATATTTTTTAAATAAGAAAGAAGGCCATGGTTAAAATAGTTTTTACCAGAAAACAAAAAATTAAGGTGGGGTGATTACACTTCAATCTCCAGTTATTAAAACTGTGGATTCCTATAGGAATTGGTTAAATAAAACCTCTTTTAACTATTCTAATTTTTTTCCTTCATATGGCTTTCTTTGGAAGAAAGGAGAGCTCTAGGAAATTTATACACTAGTAGTGAGGCTTTATTTTTTTCCCATAATATCTGTTCTTCAGATTTTCCTCTTTAGTTTCAGAGTTATTCAAAGAATACTGGGCTTTACTCAAAGATATGATAACTACTTAATCTATAGCAATGTCATGTCACACAGAGATCAAGTTTCTGTTCCTACCTGGCCACTCAACACAGAAAATGATACAAAAATCCATAGCTAGTGTGGCTCATGCTGAGGTGAAAGAAAGGCTCTTCAAACAAACAGAGAAAAAGGTTAAATTCTCACAAATGTGAAGACTCAGATTTTTGAATTCATGATAATTACCCTAGATTTCAGAAGGCACAACTACAACAATGTTGGCTAGAAAATCATTAAGTGAAGGTGATAGAGTATCAGCAAAGACACTCAAAACTATAGATTCCTAAAGTAGTGGGCTAGATAAAGCCTAAGCCAAGAGTACCTTTTTCAATTACTCATCCCCCCCCCAAAAAAAACAAAAACTAACTATCCAGTGCCCAGAATACAAAGGCCAAATATTTGATGATAACATGGGCTTAGTTCTGTTTCAGATTTAGTGGAAACTTTCAGATGTAATCTTTGACTTTATTCTTCTGTATAGTAAGCACAATTTTGGGGTTTACCCAGAGCATGCATTCTTAAGTAAGGCACCTAAACACCCTGCAAATAGAGATGCATGGACATGGACTGAAACACAAGACATCTGAGGTGAAGCAAAATCAGGTTGCAAATTTTTCTGAAAGATACCAAATAGTGTAAAAACATCCACTTGTGCTATCACAAACACATCACATTGATTTTACTCAACATCATTTAACCAGCCATGTAATCCATCATTAGTGCCATGGGGAATAATCAGTATGATACACAAGACATGCCAGGACTCAGGAACACTTTAACATACAAAAGATTTTTAAAAATGCCTGTATTATTATTTCAGCACAAACTATTTAAGTAATTCATTTTAAAGGAATTTTTATTGTAAATTCAGTATATTTTTTTCATTTGGGGATTGAGAATAATGAATCAATAAAGAAAACAGTTTGCTATTGCTAATCACTGACAGAATGACATATTGGGTTGTGTTTAAAGCACAGTGTACCATTTATAAAACAGGATTTATGTAGAATCCGTTATGTTCTGACAAAACAAATGCCAGTAGAATGCATAAGGAAATAATTTTACTATCCTTTGGGATCAGTTATCTCAAGAAAGAAACCATATTGGCATAAATGTAGCCATGTTATTGTAATTATGTCTTTAGAATGTCACCAAATCAGAGATGTGACCAACAGAATTGACCTGCAATCTAGTTAAATGGCAGTATCATGGGCAAACTCCTGCTTTAACGTATTTTGTTTTGCTTTTTTAGTGTTTCTTGGTTCTTTTGTGTTGACAAAAATTAGTATTGTCAATTGTCCCATGATAAAAAAGCATAACAATACTTAAAAATGAAAAATCAATCAATCATTTGAACATATGATCAGAAAAAAAGGTAGGCTAATTTCCCATGACAACATTAAAATGGAGCAAGAAATGGGAAAAACCTAGTGTGGACCATAAAACATAGCTCATTGTGTGGTGAAAGGCAAATGGACATAAAACCAAGAGAAGCATTGCATTACCATTAACATCAGTGACTCAGTCAGGGAGGAGCATTATATTATTAACATTAGCAGTTCCAGTACCATAGGTGTGATCATTCACAGCTGATTCTGGATATTTCAGTGAATGATTCTGTAGTTGTTTAATAGTGCATGTGTCTAACATTATGAAAGGGAAGTGAGGTACATCTGGGGACAACAAGAGGAATTGAGATCAGCAGATATTTGCCCACTGTTGAGAAGCATCATTTAATATTGCCCCAGCTCCTGTCTCATCAGCTCATTCTGCCTGACTGCCAAGTCTGGTATAGAGTATACTTGCCACATCAGAGGCATCAGAATCTGAGGAGTTCACAGAGGTGGGTGAATGTATATAACTGCTGTGAATGATGCATGCAACAAGTCTGATAAGATGTTATTATCACTGGGTCTGTTCCCAGGCCTGCAGACTTTATGCCTACTATGCATACTATGTTAGTGTGTTTGCTGTCCCTTCAAGGCACTACAGGACAGCAGGAGCCCTAACAGTTGGGAGATGGGGAAGACTTGGTGAAAGAACATGCTTAGTGGATGGAGAGTTGGCATAGGTGCACACAGCCCACATCTCAGAGTGGGATCAACATAAAAATCCTTTTAATAACTGGTTTTGGATGAACTAAGTGTGCCCTGTTCACATGGCTCAGGAACCCAGAGTGAGACTGGAAATCTCCATGTGTGTCAACTATGTGTCCAGTTATGGGGTGCTAATGAAGATATGTGCAGAGTGGGCTTGAGCAATTTCTTTAGCTTGTCAAAATGGCCTTTTGATAAAAATACCATCTGCCTCATCACAATATATTTTTTAATAGTATCACACCATAAGTAACACAAAACAATTAATAAAATAGTCTAGATGCTAAAGGATTATTTTGTGTGAGATTATTTTTAAGTTTTTACTCTGCCACATCATCTATTGTTAAGTATTATTTAATGTGTAAAATAAATATTTGGCCCAATTGTCTCTTAATGAGACTGTGTATGTGAATGCTTCTCAGAATGGTCATTATTTTTACCACAGTGAAATTCTGTGAAAATTTAGTCCAGTAATCCTAAGTAGAAAATTCATTAAGAGAAAGAGGAGATACTTACTGGTGAAATGTGCCCATGTTGTTGGTAGGATGATGCAGCAATACTGAGCTAAGTAACTCTGAAGCTGCCTGCCTTTGTGTTCTGCTACTACATACATTAAACATGGCACAACTGTCAGCATCACTAATTCCAGAGATAATGTGTGCAATGTTGCACGTCATTCAACTGACAAACAATTGGCAGGTAGCTTTTACAATAGCAAGATAGATTCTTCTATGGGATGTGCTGATTGCTTATGTCAGTTCCTTTGAAATTTAATGACAGTCATAATTAGAGCTTTAAATCTCTTCTAAGTATAATTAGATTACCTATTTATACCCATTGTTACCTTTTTAAACAGGCTGAGGCTTTACTATGGAACAAGGAAGAAGGAAAGGAATAAGGGAGAGCAGGATAGTTCTTTCAAGGCAGTAAACATTGAAAATTTTATGCATGAAACTTTGTGAGTTTAAATACCAAATCCCTAAGAGATTATTTCAGAGACATGGGTCCATGACTCTTTAGCCACTAAGAAAGAAATGTATTCTGCAAAAGAACAGGCATACTTTTGTGCTAAGTAGCCCCAAGATAGACCACAGTCTGTGATTCTGCCTACCTACTTGGATAAGAGCAAAATGAGACCAAAGAATGTCTGCACTGTGAAAACTGAGTTCTTTATTTGGTAGCTTATTAAATCTCCATTCCTCCTTAAAGGAACCTTTTAGCTAACTCTAAGCCAGCAATAGTATAAAAATTCTTAGAAATACACTGTTCAGTTAAAGCATGTGAATTGCTAAAGGCAAGCGTGGACTCTTTAACCTTTGACCATTCTCTCTTTCCTCTTCTTACAGAGGCTGAATAAATAAAACCAGGAGGTCTCAGCTTTCTTTTACATCTAGAGACTTTATGATACTCAATGATATTATAAATCTAGATAAGTGGGAAAATACTTGTCATCTGACATGTAGGATGTATTACTATATCCTCAGCCTACCTCCTTGCTTAAAGACTTGAAATTCCAGCCGTCTGTTTTATCCTTTAAAAACAGATGATCAGCAACTGGACAACTGGAGTCACATGGTGATGAGATCTGGTTTTGCTCATTAAATGATGGCAAAGCAGACACATGACTGCATTGAAGGCTAGCATGGGGAGCATGGAATCTTCTGGCACTGGCACTAAAGGCCTAAAGCAAGGTGGATTGGATTCTGCCCTGGCTTCTTCACATGCCTTCCATTTCCATATATGGAATGAAAACACAGTATTAGATGATTGTTAAAGTGTATCCTAGCCATAATATATGTTCATTATTGCAAATGTCTTCAAATTCCAATTTCCATATTTAATATATTATTAAAGTCTTTTAGCTACTATTTGAAGAATTTAATGCCTACTATTAACAATAATTCTCCATAGCTGAATTGAAACAGCATTACAAATACTCACATTAGAAAAGTAAACTATCATTGATTTCTGTCCTCCCCACACACACATGCATACACATATGAACATGCTTACATGTATGCATCTATGCCACAAACACATACAGATGAAAATCTAAGTTCATATACAATTTTGAGACATGTAAATGTGTGTATATGTCTGTTTACCAGTGTGTCATTCCTTTAGGGAAAAGCTGTTCCCCTTCAGGCTGCTTTAATTTAACTCTTCAGTGAATATTTAGGTAGAACATGTAACTGAGTTCTGGGAGAAGACATAGTTAAAATTCAGAATACATACCTTCAAGAGATGTCAGTAATTTAATAACCTTTACAAAGCAATGAACAGGTGAGTGCAAATTAAAATAGCACTGCCATGATGCAAGTTCTGAGGAGAAGTAAATGAGAAGAAGAGTGAGTCGAGGTTCATAAGAAGAGGTGCTGCGAGGATCTGTGCTCCCAGCCAGGCAGTGAAGGACAGGCTCAGGGAGAGGAAGAGTGAGTTTGGCTTTGAAAAAAGTGCTCACAGATAAGTAGTTTCTGGCGAAGTAAAGAAAGTGATCCTTGCTGCATCCAGTGAGGATTGAATGCACCTCAGTACCATGTCTCTAGCCCATTAAGATTCCATACACACAAGATGCAGGGCAAAATGAAGGATACGACCACTCAGCTCCTTCATTCTCTTGTCACTCAGAAGCATACTGTTTCCATGTCTTTATATGACTCTAAGTTACCTGGAATTCAAAATCAGTAATTTTGAAAAATAATTACCAAAAATAAAATAGCACATTTTAAAGACTAAAAAACAAGTAGACTATGAGATTAGTAAAAGAAAACCTAAGCTATTTATAAATTTATAATCTTGTAAAATGAAAGGCCTTTTATCTACTATCTACCTATCATCCATCAATCTCTCTACTAAATCAACATTTTTTAATCTAACATTTTATGGGTAACTAAGCTGTAGTATATCTACAGGCAGGATGGAATTCTATGCAGCAGTAAGGAAAACTGACACAATGAAATTTGAAGAAAAGTGATCAAACTTGGAACAGATCATTCTAAGCAAACTCATCCAATCACAGAAAGATAATCATCACATGGTCTTACTCATCTGTGGCTCGTAACCTAAATCTGCATGTGATGCTGGCATACCTAACAAACATCTCAAGGACTGGACAATAGGGATGGCGGGGTGGGAGGTGAGGGTAAGGGTGATGGGGGTGCAGAAAACTGGACCCAAATGGAAATGGTACCATAAAATCCTACATCCTGAAATACATACTAAAGAGTCAAACTTTCACCAGGTGCTAAGAGAGAATACCTGATTCACAGGGGCCTAGAAGGGTATGATAAATACTATCCTCAGTCTTCTCCTGTTTCTCTCTCTCTCTCTCTCTCTCTCTCTCTCTCTCTCTCTTTCTCTTTCCTTTCTTTCTCTTCTATATTACCTATATATTCCTTCCTTCTTCTCCCTTGGCACTGACCTATAACTCCAAGTACCAGCATGTGGGTAATATCCACAATGAGCTGTTGATCAGAGAGACCTACAAGGTTTCCCCAAAAAGACAGAATTCTGTCAGAGTACTTGATGACCCAACAAAGGATAATGATAAGACTCTACTGCCAAAGACACCATTTGCTATTGGGACAGAACATGGAGTGACCTGGCTGGAAACTGGAAGAGAGTCAATCAACCTACAGTTAGCTTGTCTAGTGCCAGAATGTGTTACATAAGGGACTGGGGGAAAATTACCAACATCTGTCTAAGAAACTCATGGTCTAAGGTACTAAACAGCAATCAACCTGATGTGATACTCATACAAGTGCAATAGTGGCACACAACCATGGTGGGTTACCAGCTGCTCTTGATTTGGCTAATGGATCCACTCAGTGGAACAGAACCCATACCTGGAACAGGGAAACAAGTCAGAACCATATCCAAAAACTAGCCTGCTCTCCAATATGAAGCTCCCACCAATAGTGGGCTACAAGAGGGCCCACACCTATTAAATTCTCTCTAAAACAATAATGGGTATCCATGTATCTTGTACTGACCTAACTCTCCATGGGAGAATTTACTTCTCTTTTTCAGATGGACGAAGAGCCTGAGGAGAGAATCAGCCCATCGTACTCTACCTGGGCACCAGCTGAAGCCACAGAGTTAGTAGGGTAATGAACAAGAGATGCTTTCTTGGTTAACCTGGTACCAGCACAAGAATGAAGGAGACAGACACAGAGAACACTCAATATCACAGAGACTACCAAGACCTCCTGTCATTGAAATAGACATAAAAAGAACCCAACATTTCTCAGGGAAATTCACAGAAGAGAGGGTGGAAAGATTGTTAGAGCCATAAGTTGGGTCATTATGCATAGAGACATTGCCTCTCCTCTATAACTGATTGCCATTCCCACAAGGCAACACCCACAACTGTCATGGAAGAAGGCTAATGATGGTACCGTCATGGCTGTATACACACTATATACATAACTAATAATAATTTATTTACATAGTGTAATAGACTCTGGGCAGCAATTGGCATTGTAGATCAGCCTAGATCAAACATGTGTTTCTTTTCTGTTCTTGTGCCTTGTATCTCCTGGTTTTCTTTGGCCCTCAATCTCTAACTGAAACTGCCTAAAAGATGCTAGCTATCTCTCACCTTCCTCCACTAAGCTGACAATAGTGATAGTAAGGGAGACTCAGAGGCTCCTTTTCAACTGGTCAAAGTCTAGTTTCAAGATCCTTCATGCCAATCATTTAAAATCAAACTGCTTCTTACTATCCCTTGATCAGGGAAAAAAAAAATGTTGATCACAAGATTTCTGTTTCTTTTTCTATATTTTTAATTTCAAAATTATTATTATTATTATTATTATTATTATTATTTTGGGTTTTGCAAAGTAGGGTCTCACTCTAGCCCAGACTGACTTGAAACTCCCTCTTTACTCTCTGGTTGGCCTCAAACTCATGGCGATCCTCCTACCTCTGCCTAGCAATTGCTGATATTAAAGATGTGCATCACCACACCTGGCTTCAAAATGAAATTTTTATGTTCAAAATTCCTTTGAATACTTAAAAGATAATAATTGGATACATGTGTATATTCTACGATCTCCACACAAAATACAATGGTGAATATCTGTCAGCAAAATCTTCCATTTATTATAAACTGAATGGAATAGAAACAGAACTTTCTTGATATAGTACTTAAGAACTCTTGTGCTTAGGATACCTACAGGTTTATTAGTTCAAGAAAACTATGCCTAGCGCAGATTTCCTAAGGTAAATGTTAGGTTTCTATGCCTCTGCCTTGCCTATAATAATTTTTGTGCAGGAATGTCTTATACTTTAAACTGCCTCAGCTTCAATATGATCATGACTATAGAGTTAACCTCATGAATAATGACCTATTCATTAATGTGTTCTTATTGACAGGCCCTGCATCATAATATGGGAGAAAGAGCCCTGATTTTGGAACCAGGGGACTTGGAGATGGAGTTCAGTCTTTGTTGTTTCTATGGCTTGGCAAAGTTACTTCACCTCTGTAAACTTAAATTCTCCACTATATAAATTGGGAATAATAATATTTCCCCAGTTGATTACTTATAAATTTCAAAGCACTCATACATAAAACAATTGCTTTAACTACTTAAATTATATTATGGTTTCTGTTTTTAACCACACAACTTGAGGATATAATAAAATTAAAGGTCAGACACAAGAGTCAGTATACACTTTAATGTGTATATTATATAATATTTAAATAACTAATTAATTGTATAATTTAGAGTATGATCTTATCATTAAGTAATAACTCTTGTTATATACACCAACTTTCATATTAAAGCTGAGGCAGTTTAAAGTATAAGACATTCCTGCATGAAAATTATTACAGGTGAGGCAGAGGTATAGAAACATAACATTTGGGCTGGAGAGATGGCTTAGAGGTTAAGCACTTTCAAGGTGAAGCTTAAGGACCCTAGTTCAAGGCTCCATTCCCCAGTACCCATGTACGCCAGATGCACAAGGTGGCACATGCATCTAGAGTTCATTTGTAGTGGCTGGAGGCCCTGATGCCCCCATTCTCTCTCTCTCTCTCCCTCTTTATCTCTCTGTCTGTCTGTTGCTCTCAAATAAAATAAAAATAAAACAAAAACAAAAAAAAAAAAGAAACATAACATTTACCTTAGGAAATCCGCACTAGGCATAGTTTTCTTGACCTGATAAACATGTAGGTATCTTAAGCACAAGAGTTTGTAAGTACTATATCAAGAAAGTTCTCTTCCTATTCCATTCAGTTTGTAATAAATGGAAGATTTTGGCTGATAGAAATTCACCATTGGATTTTGTGTGGAGATGGTGGAATATACACATGTATCCAAGTAAATTGCAATTCCTGTACCTCAAATTAAAGATTCTACCTGCTATAGGGAGAGAGAGAGAGAGAGAGGTAGTGTACTATGGAATGTTTCACCTTAGAGTTTCATTGATTATGGGTACAGATGTCATACACCACTGGCTAACGTGTTTGGATTTTCTCTACTTAGATTCTTGGAATCACTTGTAAATATAGCCAGTAACAGTGAAATTAATTACTCATGACAAAACTCAAAGTTTATGAATGCTGTGTTGTAATGTAAATTACAGCAATAATAATAGCTATGTAGCATATCCATATATACGTAATTTTTCTTGAGTAAGAAGTTTGTGAGAATTTTATCAGGTATACTGTTTTATACAGAAAGTGCTACATTGTACACACTCAACATGTGTATTAGGAAGGAAGAGCTAAGGCTAGGGTTGCAGCTTCAACATAGTATCTGGTCTAAACAAAGATAACATGTCCTTTTGCTCCTGGCTTCCACATAAACCTGGGTCTCCAATTCCCTGTTCCCCTGTGCCAAAGGCTACATGCATGGAGTGAATAGGATAGATCCCCTGGCTCAGTCCTCACTCCCAGTTTCCCACGCCTAGTACCGCTGATGCTGGCATGGGATGGCCCGGAGCCCGTGTGTGCTGTAAACAAGAAGGCCTTTTGATCCTGACTCAGTGACTTCCTGCCTCATGGTTCCCCAACTCCCTGTTCCCTGAGCCAGGGGTCACTGTGAGAGCTGGCCTTCAGCTCCCAGCTCCCCAGCTTCCCAGTTTCTGGGTTCCCAACCCCAAGTACCCCTGTGATGAAGAGTACATGAATGGATTGAGTAGGTCTGAGCTCCCCATTCCCTGCCTCCTAATTCCCAAGTACCCCTGTTGCACTTGCAGCCTCCATAAACTGCGCATCTGCTGCTATATCCCCATCCTACTCCACTCTGGGCCAAACCTAAAACAGAACATTTGCTAAAGATTCTACAAGGACAAATACTTGCTTCCTCCTTAATAAAATGAGACTTTTACCCTGAGACAGGTAGAACACAATACACACCATTAAGTAAAAAATTAATTAATTAATTAATTAATTAATTAAAAGTCAGAAAACTAAGACACCTCTACCAAGAATCCCTAATCCCACCATTGAAGCCTCCAGTGAAGACAGAGGAAACAACAGAAATTGAATTCCAAGATGAAAACACAATAAGCTATGTGACCCTGACCAAGTGAATTGCTCAACTGGAAGCAAATAATAATAATAATAGTAATAATAATAATAATAATAATAATAATAAAAACATCAATCACATAATGAAATTGAGTAGAATTGGTAAGAGTTTTTGTCACTAGGATTAACTTAATTGAAGGAAATGAGAGATCTCAAAAGAGAGAAATGAATTGAAGGTGAGTCAACAACTAGATGTCAATAACCAGCTGATAAAACAATAAATACATGATCAAAGTCAAGAATTAATTCCAGGAAACATCAAGAAAATCAGACATTGGCCTGAAATGGGACCTCAAAAAAGTCATGGATATGACATGAAAAAACACAACAGAAAACAAAAATCAAATAGAGGTTTTAAAAACCTCTGCAGAATCCCTCACTAACAGGCAATCATGTAGAGAACAGAACCTCTGAGCTGGAATATAAGGCAGAAGAAATTGATCAGGAATCCAAAAATTTGCTAAGTCACAAAACAAAACATGCAAACAGAATATGAGGGAACTGTGGGATACCATGAAATGATCAAACATCCTTGATCATCGGTATACCAGAAGGGGAAGAAATCCAGGTCAGAGGCATAAAGAACATATTTAACAAAATCATTGAAGAAAAAAATTCCCAATCTCACAATGCTTTAAATCTAGAAATTAACAATAAGAGAAATAACAAGAATTGCACCAGCTCCTAGAGACTGAGAAACATGATAATGAACAATGAATGGGTCATGGAAGAAATCATAAAGGAAAAATTTTCTTGAGGTGAACGATAACGAAAATCCATCATACAAAAAACTTACGGAATACAGTAAAGGCAGTCATAAGGGGAAATTTTATAGCAATAATTGCCTTTATCACAAAGACACAGAAATCTAAAATTAATAGCCTAACCATCTACCTAAAAGTATTGGAAAAACAACAACAATCTAACTCTATGAGATCCAGGAGGACTGAAATAATATCAGAGCAGAAATTAATGAATTGGAAAATAAGAAAACAATGAAAACAAAGAGCTTGTTCTTTGAAAAAATAAGCAAGATTGATAAATCCCTGTCCAATTTGATTAAATGAAAAAAAGAAGTCTCAATTAATAAAATTAGAAATGAATAGGAGTAAGTCGCAATTGATATTAATGAAATTAGAAAAGTTATGAGGACATATTTCCAAAACCTCCATTCCACAAAATTGAATAACCTGGAGGAAATAGACCAATTCCTAAACAAAAGCCAACTACCAAAACTGAGTCCAGAGCAGATAGATCTCCTGTGAGGCTTAAGGTCCCAGATTGAAGTCCCCAGTACCCACATAAGCCAGATGCACAAGGTGACACACACATCTGGAGTTTGTTTGCAGTGGTGAGAGGCTCTTGGGCACCTATTCTCTTCCTCCCTCCCTCCTCTCTCTCTCTCTCTCTGTCTCTCAAATAGACAAGTAAAATATAGAAAAAAATTAAATAAAAAATATCACCCATCCCACTCACAAAATGGGGCAGAGAAATGGGGGCCTGAACTGAAAGTGCTAATTGCACCTTCCATGTCAGGATAAATTATATGTTAAATCTGATGGATGGTCAGATTTACCATTCTTTTTTTTTTTTTTTTTTTTTAAGAGGCAGGGTCTCACTGTACCCAGGCTGACCTGGAATTCACTATGGAGTCTCAGGGCAGCTTCGAACTCATGGCAATCCTCCTACCTCTGCTTCCCTCCCAAGTGCTGGGATTAAAGTTATATGACACCATGCCCAGGTGATTTGCCATTCTTAAATAAGCTATATTTTGGACTTGTTATTTGTTGCTTCTTGTTTTATAATGACTTTGTTTCCTCTTCTGTTATACATTAGGGAAGGGTCTCACCTGGTCACAAGCTGACATGTAACCCTCAACAGACCAGAAATCTTAACCTCCTTGTTGTCAGGATTAAGGGACTGGGTTGAGGACCACACAGCCTAAGGGAAAGAGAGAGGGTCTGGTTGTCATAATACCTACTCTTGGATAAATACTCTGTGCTGTTTTTCATTGAACGTGTACATTGTTTAGTTAAATTTTAGAAACTAACTGTATTTGGTTCCACTCAGCCTACTTGAATACTCTCATAGCAGGCAAACCCAACACCTAGGGTCACATTTGTAGATACTCTGAGAGTCTTGAGAGCCACACATAGCACCTTAAGCTCCTACCCTGAAGATATATAACATCAGACTGACTGATACACACAATAATACCCAGCTAACTACAAAATCCAATAATTAAATAATGCAGGATGCAAAAATATATACATGGTAACACAAGAAACACCAAAATTCAAGACAATTTAAATCCACCAAAAAGTATTAATGCATCAGAAATTACCTCCAGTGAGAAAGAGTTAGAGGAAATGCCTGAGAAAGATTTCAAAAGAATGATTATAAACATGTTCAAAGAAGTCAAAGAAGAAATCAAAGGAATCAAAGAAGACACATGATGCCAATTTAATGAAATAAAGAGGTCAGTACTAGACATAACAAAGGAAATATAAATAATAAAGAAAAACCAGATAGAATTACTATCAATAAAGAACACAGTTAATGAAATAAAGACATTCTACAACAAAAGCAGGCTAAAGGAGTATTTGAAGACAAAACCAGCTGTACAGAAAATACTTGAAAGAATTCTCCATGATGAAGAAAAAGAAAAGCACACATATAAGGGACCGAGAAAAAATGAACTAAACTCAAGTACTAGTTAACACAAGGGAGCAAAGGTAAAACCAGAAGAACTACAAAAAAATGGCAGCAATGAATACACACCTTTCAATAATATCTCTTAATATCAATGGCCTCAATGCCCCAACCAAAAGACATAGGTTTGCAGACTGGGTTAAAAAGCAGGATATTTTAATTTGTTGCCTCCAAGAAGCCTACCTTTCTACAAAGGATGGACACTATCTTAGGGTGAAAGATTTGAAAATGGTGTTTCAAGCAAATGGAACTAGAAAGCAAGCAGGGATTGCTATCCTAATATCTGACAAGTTAGACTTCAGTCCAACATTAGTTAAGAAAGATAAGGAAGGTCAGTTTATATTGATTAAAGGCACACTCCAACAGGAGGACATTATAATCCTAAACATATATGCACCTAACATGGGAGCCCACAAATTCATCAAACAAATGCTATTAGAACTAAGGTCACAGATAACACCAAACACAGTGGTAGTGGGTGACTTCAACACCCCACTCTCATCAACTGACAGGTCATCCTGGGAAAAAATAAACAGAGAGGCATCTGGACTAAATGAGGTCATAGAAGGAATGGACCTGAGAGATATATACAGGACATTTCATCCAAATGCTGCAGAATATACATTCTGTTCAGGAGCACATGGAACATCCTCTAAAATAGCCCATATATTAGGACACAAAGCAAGTCTCAACAAATACAGGAATATTGAAATAATTCCTTGAATTCTACCTGACCAGAGTGGAATCAATTTATAAATCAATAGCAAGAAAAGCTGTAGAGCATACACAAAAATCATGGAAACTAAACAATACACTACTAAATGATGAATAGGTCAATGAAGAAATCAAGAAGGAAATCAAAAACTTTATAGGGTCAAAGGATAGTGAGAACACAGCATGTCAAAATCTCTTGGACACAATGAAGGCAGTCCGAAAAGGCAAATTTATAGCTTTAAGTGCCTATATTAAGAAATTAGAGGCAGGCATGGGGGTACACACCTTTAATCCCAGAACTTGGGAGGCAGAGGTAGGAGGATTGCCATGAGTTTGGGACCACCTTGAGACTTCATAATGAATTCCAGGTCAGCCTGGGCTAGAGTGAGACCCTACCTTGAACCCCCCCCCCAAAAAAAAAAGAAATTAAAAAGGTTGCAAGTAAGTGACCTAATGCTTCACCTTAAAGCCTTGGAAAAAGAAGAAGAAGGCAAACCAAAAGTCAGTAGATGGGAAGAAATAATAAAGATTAGGGCAGAAATTAATGAAATGGAAATAACAACAATAACAAAAAATCCAAATAATCAATGAAACAAAGAGTTGATTCTTTCAAAGGATAAACAAGATTGATAAACCCTTAGCAAATCTGACCAAAAGAAAGAGAGAAGAGACACAAATTAACAAAATTAGAGATGAACAAGGTAACATCACAACAGATGCCAGAGAAATTCAAACAGTTATAGGGACATATGGTAAAAGCATATACTCCTCTAAGTATGAAAATCTAAAAGAAATGGATGATTTCCTTGATTTATATGACCTACCTGAATTAAATCAAGATGAGATTAATCACTTAAATAGACCCATAATAACCATGGAGATCCAAGCAGTAATCAAAAATCCCCCAACCAAAAAAAAAGCCCAGGCCCAGATTCATGGCTGAATTTTACCACACTTTCAGGGAAGAACTAATGCCATTGCTTCTTAAGCTTTTCCATAAAATATAAAAAGAAGGAATCCTACCAAACTCCGTATATGAAGCCACCATCACCAAGATACCAAAACCAGACAAAGATAGAACAAAAAAAAAGAAAAGAAAATTACAAACCAATTTCCCTCATGAACGTAGATGCAAAATTTATCAACAAAAAATTGGCAAACAGAATACAAGAATATATCAGAAAGATCATTCTACCCAACCAAGTAGGCTTTATCCCAGAGATGCAGAGATGGTTCGACATATGCAAATCGATAAATGTAATACATTATATAAATGGACTGAAGGACAAAAATCTCATGATTATCTCATTATACACAAAGAAAGCATTTGACAGAATCCAACATCCCTTCATGATAAAAGTCCTATAGAGACTAGGAATAGAAGGATCATGTCTCAATATAATAAAGGCTATTTATGACAAGCCTACAGCCAACATATTACTGAATGGGAAAAAAAAAAAAAACGGGAAGTTTTCCACTAAAATCAGGAATAAGACAAGGGTGTCCACTGTCCCCATTTTTATTTAATATAGTATTGGAAGTCTTAGCCACAGCAATAAGGCAAGAGACACACATAAAAGGGATACAAAATTGGAAAGGAAGAGATCAAGTTATCATGATTTGCAGATAACATGATTGTATATATAAAGGACCCAAAATACTCTACCAGCAAACTGTTAGAGCTAATAAACACCTACAGCCATGTAGCAGGATACAAAACAAATACACAGAAATCAGTAGCCTTCCTATATGCTAACAACAAACACACAGAGGATGAAATCAGAGAAGCACTCCATTCACAATTGCATCAAGAAAAAAATAATAATGAAGTACCTTGGAATAAACCTAACCAAGGAAGTGAAGTATCTCATCAATGAAAACTTTAATGATACACTCAAGTGAGAAATTGCAGAAGACACTAGGATATGAAAGACATACCATGTTCTTGGATTATAGGGATCAATATGGTGAAAATGGCCATCTTACCAAAAGCAATCTACACATTTAATGCAATCCCCATCAAAATTCCAATGGCGTTCTTCACAGAAATAGAAAAAGCAATCCAAAAATTCATTTGGAATCACAAAAAAACATTGAATATATAAAATAATACTGAACAACAAAAATAAGGCTAGTGGTGTCACCATACCTGATTTTAACCTGTACTACAGAGCCATAGTAACAAAAACAGCATGGTACTGGCACAAAAGCAGACATGTAGATCAATGGAACAGAATAGAGGACCCGGATGTAACTCCAGGTAGCTTTAGCCACCTGATATTCGATAAGAATGCCAAAAATACTCATTGGAGAAAAGACAGCCTCTTCAGCAAATGGTGCTGGGAAAACTGGATATGTGTCTGTAGAAGGATGAAAACAGATTCTTCTCTCTCTCCATGCACAAGAATTAAGTCCAAATGGATTAAGGACCTTAACATCAGACCTGAAATTCTGAAACTGCTAGAGGAAAGAGTAGCGGAAACCCTTCAGCATATTGGTTTTGTCAAAGACTTTCTGAATATAACCCTGATTGCTCAGGCAATAAAACCACAGATAAACCAGAGGGACCTCATGAACTTACAAAGATTTTGTACTGCAAAGGATACTGTGAATAAAGCAAAGAGGCAACCTACAGAATGGGAAAAATATCTTTGCGAGCTATATATCTGGTAGAGGATTATTATCTAGGATATACAAGGAACTCAAAAAATTAAATAATAAGAAATCAAACAAGCCAATAAACAATGGGCTATGGAGCTAAATAGAAAGTTCTCAAAAGAATATGGATGGCATGTAAGCATCTAAAAAAAATGTTCTACATCCCTATCATCAGGGAAATGAAGATTAAAACTACATTGAGATTCCATCTCACTCCTGTCAGATTGGCTACCATCATGAAAAAAAATTATCATAAATGCTGGTGGGGATGTGGAAAAAGAGGAACCCTTCTACACTGTTGGTGGGAATGCAATCTGGTCCAGCCATTGTGGAAATCAGTGTGGGGTTTCCTAAGACAACTAAAAATTGATCGACCATATGACCCAGCTATAGCACTCCTAGGCATATACCCTAAGGACTCATCTCATTTCCTTAGAAGTACGTGCTCAACCATGTTTATTGCTGCTCAATTCACAATAGCTGGGAAATGAAACCAGCGTAGATGCGCCTCAACTGATGAGTGGCTAATGAAGATATGGCACATTTATACAATGGGGTTGTACTCAGCAGTAAAGAAAAATGAAGTTATGAATTTGCAGGAAAATGGATGGATTTGGAAAGGATTATACTAAGTGAGGTAACCCAGGCCCAGAAAGCCAAGCTCAGCATTTTCTCTCTGATATGTGGATCCTAACTACAGATGATTGGGCTTCTGTGTGAGATGGAAAAAACTCAGTAGCAGAGGCCAGTAAGCTAGAAAAGAGATATGAAGGGAAGAGAAAGGAAGGGAGGAGGGTACTTAATAGGATGGTATTGTATATATGTAAGTAGAAGAATAGGTTAATGGGGGTGAAAAGGCCCAAAGTGAGGTCAGGGGAAGAGATTGAGTAAAGGAACGGTGGAAGGAGGGCTAATCAAAATCTAAGATGATATAAATAATCGATAAATGATAATAAATATAAATATGAAATCCTCCAGTTTTGGACAATGGAACACTCAGGAGCTGTAGATTGTTGCTAGAAAATTTTCAGTGCCAGGAATGGGATATCTTCCAGTGAGTTGTTGTCCAGGGAGATACCTGATGCCCCCAAAACATTATAGGCCATTGCCAAGGCCCTTGATTTCCCACCAGGAATAGATTGTAAGACCCTACTGCTGAAGACTCCATATACTTGGGCTGCAAGGGCACTGAGAGTTCTTGCTGGAACTGTGCTGGTAACCTCCTCCATGTAGTCCAGCTGACAGAAAGCTGGAAGAAGCCATTCTGTATGCAATTCAATGGGAGAAAGAGAAATCACCAGTGAAGATACTCATCAGTGGACACTGCAAGCCTTATAATTGGCCAGCCAGGCCAAATGAGCCAATGGGTGCAATAGTGGCACATCTATCATGGTGGAAAACAACTGCCCTCCAATTGGACTGGAGGCCCACTCCATGGGAAGAGAATGCATCCCTGATACTGATAACTTAAAACAGGGGTAGTCATAAGCCCTAGTGGTTTAACGTCTGCTATTGTCTGAACAAATGTATATACTGTGCTTATCAAACTGTCCAGTAAGCACTTCTGTTAATGTTCACACCCTTATATTAATGCTACTCTCACTTTTCGTTGAGAATCTTCTCTTTTCAGATGGCAGTGACCTTGGGACAACTCAGAAGGTATCATGGTGATGGAAAGAAATGTCCTCATTGTTCAGTACTGCAATATCTGTATCACAACTTCCAAGTCTCAGGGTCTAATGTGGAAGAGGTGGCAGAAAGAATGTAAGAGCCAAAGGAAGGGTAGGACTCCTTACAACGTGCTCCCTCCAGACATAAAATGGCCTGGATATCCATGACCTCACAGTGCCTGACAGTACCTACACAAGACCATAATAAGAGGAGGAAATGATCATGACATCAAAATAAAAGACAGATTGACTGAGATGGGGAGGGGATATGATAGAGAATGGAATTTCAAAGGGGTAGGTGGGGGAAGGGAGGATATTACTCTGGCATACTTTTTATTATCATGAAAGATGTTAATAATATTTGAGGAAAAAATCAACCAACAATGAATGTTGGCAAGGGTGTAGGGGAAAAAAAGGAACCCTCGTATCGTGCTGGTGGCAGTACAAACTTGGACAACCACTGTGGAAATCAATGTGGAGACTCCTGAAACAATGAAAATAGAATGGGAAATGAGGATGGCTTCTCCTGAAATTTTAGGATTTGTGACCACAGGAAAGTTCTGTTGTTGTTGTTTAATTGTCAGTGTGTCTGTACATGGTATGCTTTCTGACCAATTACTATGCTGATTATACTTGTTTTGTAAGTCTGGGGGTTATAATAAACTTTATATAATGTTATTATATAACAAACTATATTAATAATATAATAATATTATAAAATATATAGATAGTAATATTAATTATATAGTAGGATTATAATAGAGCTACCAACTGACTCAGCTATTCCTCTGTTGGGTCTCTACCCTAAAGGCTTCACTCTTAACTACAGGGATATTTGCTGAACCATATTTATAACTGCTTAATTCACAATAGCTAAGCACAGGAATCAACCTAGATGCCCATCATTTCATGATTGGATAATGAACATCTGGTACATATAGATGATGGCATTCGACTCAGCAGTAAGGAAACATGATGTAAAGAAATTTGAGGAAAATGGATGAAGTTTGAGCAGATTATACTAAACAACCTCACACAACCTCAGAAAGACAGATGCTGTATGTTCTTCCTTATCTGTGGTTTCTAATGTGGAACACCTTGAGTGGCAGGCATATCTGACATAGAACTTGAGGGTAGATAATAGGTATCAAAATTTGTTGGGGAAGGGGAATGGGAGGGCTGGGGAAATACACACAAAAATTAATTCCAAAACAAATTTGTTCCATCAAAACCTTTCTCCTGGATATTAGACTAAATGATACAACCATCAACAGAAATATGCAGGGATTGTTAGATAAGAAGGAACTTGGAGATGTAGGATAAAGCCTAACCCTAAAACATGTGACTCTGGCTTGTAACTCCCAGTCCCAGAAATTGGTTACAATCCACATTGACCTGTTCCTTGGAGTTACCTATGAGGTCCCCAAAACAAGACAGGTTTTTGTCAAACCACTTGACCCACCTGAAGTAAAAGGTAATACTAGTGCTGAAGACACCACGTGCTGCCAACACAAAACATCAAGAGACATGGCTTGAATCTGTAAGGAAGCCTGTCCCTAGATTGTCTACCCATACAGTATTGGAAAGTGCTGCATGAGCTGTGTGATAACAGAGAACATTGCTATACAAAAACAACCAGCCTGACAAGACAGATATGCAATAGTGGCACCCTGCCTAGGTGGGTAACCGATGGCTGTTTGATTGGCTAAGAGATCTGCTCAGTGGAAAGGAACCCTTAGCTAGAACTGGGAACCAAGTCAGAATCCTATATAGTCCAAAGTCATGAACTCCAACTTGAAGCTCTCACTAGGTTTAGCCAAAAGGGAGGCCACACCCACTAAATCTCTCTTAATTTACAATGCTTATGCCATTGAGCCTATGCTGACCACAATCTCCTTTGGAGAATCTGTTTTTCTTTTTCAGAAGGCAGCTAGAATGAGGAGATAAAATACCCCATGTATATCAGCCAGGACTCAGGTGAAACCACAGAGGAATTGAAGAGATGAGCTAGAGTGCTGCTTCAATAGTGAGCCTGGCAACCAGCACCAGAGTCAAGGAGACAGGAACAGAGGACACTCAAAATGCATGAAAGCAGAAATCCAGAACCTGCTGAGAGCATAACACTAAAGTATACTTAAAACACATCCACCCCTTCCCAGGGAATTTTGTTGAAGAGTGGGCAGAAAAAATTAAGAGCCACAGAGTGGAAGGGAATGTCCAGAAACAATGTCTCTCCCCCCTTACAATGACTGACTTATGTTCTCACATTTCATAACCTGAAAACATAGGGTGAATACCAGCAACCCCACTGAGGAGGGCCCTCACAGGAATGGGGTCAGGAAGAAGGGAAATGATGGTACTAACTAACATAAGATGTATCCATACAACTTTCTACTTAGTAAAAAAGAATGATAACATGATTCAGCTTGGAACCATAACATGATTTTCAGGTAGATTCCATTATCACATATGCTTACTGGTCACTCAGTCCAAAAGGCATGTATACGAATATATGCTCCACTTTGAATGAAGTGCCTGTGCTTGGAAGTATCACCATCTTGTCCATGTGGGCAACTATAGCAAAATGCCATCAGCAGGATGTCTTTTAAACAACAAAGTATCAATTCATTATTCACAGTTATAGAGCCTAAAAAGGCTAAAGCAAGATTCATTGATTGTGGAGAAAAATGTTATTTCTGAAAGACAAAATCTTATCCCTACGTTTTTGAACCATAGCCATTCAGCACCCCAGGTTTGAGTTGTTCTGTAGGAATATGCTTCCTTTAGCAGTACTAGGAGCTCAATTCTTACTGCATAATCATGTCTCTCATAATGTTGCTCTTTAAAAATATATTAATTTCATGATAAATAACAATTCCATTGCATGGAATCTACTATATTTTTTAAGTTACCATATTTTGGAAAGTTAGGTTTGAAAAAACATATCGTTTGAATGACTGCAAAATCCAAGGGAAAATATTAGGGGAAAAATCCACATAGATCAAGAAATTTCTTGGATATCCAGTATCTCTTAAATAACTATATATGATGAGATAAGCATACATAATAACATGTTGATGAACTAAATGGCAAACGTACACTTAAGACAATGTTCATCATCCCTAATCATCAGAGAAATGCAAATTAAAACAACTATGAGATTCCACCTTACCCCAATAAGGATAGCAAACATCAAAAAATCAAATAAAAATAAATGCTGGTGAGGATGTGGAGAATTAGGAACACTCATCCACTGTTGGTGGGAATGTAGGATGGTACAACCACTTTGGAAAGCAATATGGAGACTTCTGGAAAAAGCTGACTATAGAGATACCAACAGACCCAGTTATTGCCTTACTGGGCATCAACCCTAAAACCATCAAACCACAGGCTAGAGAGATTTGCTCAACCATGTTTGTAGCAGCTCAATTTGTAATAGCTAAGAGCTGGAATCAACCCAGATGTCCGTCACTAGAAAAATCGAAAACTAAGATGTGGTATATCTACACAATCTAATTCTATACAGCAGTAAGAAAAAATGACACAATGAAATTTGAGGAAAAATGGTTGAACCTGGAACAGATCATTCTCAGTGAACTTACCCAATCACAGAAAAAAAAAATCGCCACATAGTCTCACTCATCTACAGCACCTAACCTGAATGTACCCAAGATGCCTTACATACCCAGCAAGCTTCTCGTGGACTAGACACTAGGATGGATGGGGGGCTAGGGGAGGGCATGAAAGGGGTGGGAAACACAAATCTAGACTCAAATGGCAATGGTACCATAAAATTCTACTTACTAAAAGACAGACCAAATGCCTGATCCTTCACCAGGCCCTTAGAGGGAACACCTGAACCACAAGACACTGGAGAGGGTAGGATCACGACTAACCTTAATCTTCTACATCTTCCCTCCCTCCCTCTCCCTTTGCCTCTCCCTCTCTCTCTCTCTTCTCTCTAACTCTTGTATGTTAGTCATCTTTTTTCTCCTTTTCTTAGTGGGCACTGACCTGTAACTCCCAGTACCAGCATGGGGCTATCATCCACAATGAGCTTTTGATCAGAGAGACCTACAAGGTTTCCTAAAAGACAGACAGATTTCTGTCAGAGTACTTGATGACCCACCAAAGGTTAGTGGTAAGACCCTACTACTGAAGACACCTTATGTGGTTGACATTGAAAATAGAATGGCATGGCTGGAAGTTGGAAGAGAGTCAGTCCCCAGACAGTCAGAGCATCTAGTGCCAGAAGGTGCTACATGGGTGACTGGGGGAAAACGACCAGTATCTGTCCAAGAAACTCATGGTCTAACGTACTTAGCAGCAAATAACCTGTTGTGATGTCCACACAAGTGCAATATTGGCACACAGCCGTGGTGGGAAACCAACTGCTCTTGATTCGGCTAACTGATCCCCTCAGTGGTACGGGACCCATAGCTGGACCTGGGAAACAAGTTAGAACCATATCCAAACAAAAGCCCACTCGCCAATATCAAGCTACCATCAATCATGGGCTACAAGAGGGCCTACACCTGTTAAATTCTCCATAAAAAAAGTAAGGGTTATCTCATTTGTCCTGGTGCTAACTTACTCTCCGTTGGAGAATCTGCTTCTCTTTTTCAGATAGATGTTGATCCTAAGGAGAGAGCTACCCCATCATACTTCAAAAGGGCCCCGGCTGAAACTAAGAAAAATTGGAGAAACAAGCAAGGGTGCTGTTTTCCTGATGAACCGGATACCAGCAGAAGGGGGAAGGAGATCAACACGGATTAAAATCAACTCCTACCAAATCAGAGAGCCAGAGCCTCAGAGGCCCCCAACACCTCATCACTGAAGCAGACCAAAAATGAACCCAACATGGCTCAGGGAAATTTTGCAGAAGAGGGGGTGGAAAGAATGTCAGAGCCACATGATGGGTCACTATATGCAGAGACTTTTATCTTACACATAACTGTGGGCTAACTCCACAATGCATGATCCATATACTTCAACAAGGAGGGGCCAAGGGGAGGGGACAGGTCACGGATGAGCCTAATAATGGAACCAAACTGACTGTATTTTCTGAATACAAAACTAACTAATAAAAAAAAAAAGGAAAGTAAAAAAAAATAAATAAAATGGAATGAGCAATTGTAATATCTACTATAATCCCAATAGTCATACCCTAGCCTGAAGGTATTCCCATCTGTAACCACATCTACATTTAGCCAACATGATGAATGGTTTTTCAATATATATGACCTTGGAATTACTTAGAATACTTCAATATGAAAAATTATTTTCTCATCAGAAGAAATCTTCACATTCTCAGGTATGTTAATAAAATACTTTGATATTTCAAGCATGTGAATTAGGAAATACTATTTTGAAAAATAGAGTAAAAGGTAGCTGTTCATTCATTCTAAAAGTGTCATGAATACATACATTTGTAAACAGCTACCAGAAACAGTAATTAACCTTCAAAGATGAATAATCATGTACTACTCTGAAATGCTGCCAGTGTAAACAATCATGCTGAGAAAAAAATAAGAGTGATTAGATGAAATACCAAATTTCAGACTTTGTACAATCATATTTAAATATGAAGTAAGTATGTACGTTGACTATGTATAACAAGCTTTAAAATATGAAGTCTGGTGGGCTTAAATGATGAAATACAAAAGACTGTCAAGAAATTAAATTCCTCTCTTCTCTAAGTTTACTGAAATTCTTCAAAGGTTTCATAATGTTATGAGTCTTTAGCTCATCTTATTCTAGTAATATTCTCTTTTAGTTCACTTTAGTAAGGAACTCATACACTGAATTTTCAATAGCAAAAGACAATGTCATAATTGAAAGTTTATACAACCAGTCTTGGGCTTATTCATTTTTGTCTCCTATTGTAGGTAGCTTCATGTTGCTGAGATGAAATTCCAAGCAGACACAGTTATGAGAGGAAGGGATTTATTTCAAACTTACAGTCCAGGAGGGCTGTTCCATCGGTGGCAGAAGAAGCTGCTTCCATACATCCAGGCACAGAAAAACAACCAAAAGCCAGCAAAAATCAAAAGCAGCAGCAGGGAATTATAGCAAGCAAGACCCTGAGCTCAGGTCTATCTGCAAATCTTTGAGCTGGAAAATCATATCTGCCCCCAAACACACCTTAGAGCTGGACTCTAGGAGATTTCCCCAATGATACCAACTTTAGCAAGGTGGCTGGAGACCCAAGTTACAAGCTTTAATAAAATACCTGTGTATATGGGGGACATACATTCAAACTACCATGCTCACCTGCTCTTTTTCCTCAAAATATTCCAGTCACATTTGTGTCAGTTGCAAGATATGTTATTCCTTGAAATATAGGAAAAACAAAAGATGTGATCATTTATGTCCACCCACATGGTTTTCTCAGTCTACTTAAGTTCAAGGAGGGCTGGAAGCCATATTTTAAGAACTGTCTTATTGTCCATTCTCCTAATCATATCATGGTAAATATTAAATATTGTAAAATAATTACATGTTTTGTTGTGAATATGCATAGAAGAGAAAATAAATATATTTTTCTTTCCATACTCCTTTTTTCTTATCTTTTAGTATCAAAGGAAAAAAGAGAAAATGATCACTGTATCTGTCCATAAATCCTTAAGTTTTACAAATTCATTCATATATCTAGTGAGAGTTTAAGATTTGGTTTGACACTCTAATTTTAATCTCATCCATCAGATGGACTTTGAAGTATCTATTTTAATGAATTCTTCAACATATCTGCAGAGAAACACATAGTTAATTCTTCTTAAAGTGCTATCAAGTTGGGTTTTATTCCATAGACTTATGTATTTGTCAAATTAAAGTCTGCATAAGATAATTTCTGCTACTTAGATGTAATCTTACAAATGAGAAGCAAGTATAATTTCAGTATAGGAAAAAGTAGATTTAATTTTGTAATGCAAACTCCATGTGTACAGCAAATCCAGTGGCTGTGAGCCTAGATTAAATAATAAATGGCCTGTAGCATGGTGTGTAAAACTAAATGTTTAATTGTGCTTTTATTTTAAAAAAAACTGAATATGAAATTATAAAGGGTAAAAAGTAGAGGGAGATCAACTTGTCAAACTATAATACACTATACTGATAATTTAGCAAGTGGATGTAAATTCCCTTAAATATAAACCAATGAAAAGCTTCCACATACAAATGTTTATTATCTTGTTATGGTGACATTTGGGTCATATTTTAATGTCTTTATAACTTTACCAACAAATGTTATATACCTAGTGTTTATGCAAGTAGAAATTGGATTACAAACCATGGATGCCATCTTTCAAGTCGTTGTATTATTAGGCAATGCAAAAGTTAATCTTTGACCCAATTCAATCATATTCCTTTAATGGTAGGTTTCAGTGGAAAAAGTAATCTAAACTGGTAATAGCTTAATTAGCAGTTAATTAGGAAATTTTCAATGGCACAACCTCAAAAGAAAGAAAAAGTAGTAAATATAGCTAAAATCAGGGAATAGTTAAGGTCAAAATTCTAATAAATTTGCTGGCATTAACTTAACATTCCTCATTAGTTTTAATGTTTAACTATTAGAATAAAAAGTAGCAGACCAAATAGTAACGTTTGCAGATGTTAGTATACCACAAATTATAGCACAAAAATGTAAATTAAAATCTACTATAAAGGAAAGAAAACACATATTTTATTGTTATGAATGCTAAAGTATATTTTTAAAGTTTTAGTATATATTTAATCATTGATATTCAGGGAGAAAGACATGTATGACAATGAGTAGTTCCCAGCCTAGAGCAGGTGAGGGCTTCAAGAGAGAGACCCTTATATTTGAGTTTATGCTTCGTAGTTGATATAATATTTAATTTGCATGATAGACTCTATTTCAGTTATTATTAAATGGATCAGTAAAGAAATTCTTTACTTTCCTAATCTGAATTAAATATCTTAGAATTTTATAAATGATATTTGCTAGAAAAGTGGAAAATGAGAGAAAAGACTTGGCTCAACAGCAGGGACAGGCTTTACTCTAGAAACTGAGTAGGGCTCTAGTCCTGCAAGGTCAGAAGGCCCCTTCCCTTATAGACTAGGGGACACTTATGGGGTGGTGATGGGGGCAGGTCATTGGGATTTCTTGGTTGTAGAGCAGTCCACCTTGTCTTAGGGCTTGGGCCACTATAGGAAACTGATAAGAGGACCAGGGATGTGATCATTGAGAGGGTTGGCTGAGTCATCCTTGGGAAACAATTATAGTGAAATGTCAGAGTGTTTTATTAGACTAGTTTGAATAGTTTCTTCTTAAACTAGTCATCTAAACTAGAGATGATTAAAGTTGCAAATTGAAAATATTTAATATTCATATTTTGTCTCCTATCTTTGTTTTGTTTTCATTGTTTTTTCATTTGTTTTCTGGTACTTCAGATTTCTCCTTCCTTAATGTCTTGATTTCTCTTGCATCCCTACTTTGTAAATCAGTAGCTTCCTAGAGATTTGTATTTTAAATAACACCTGAGCTCCCCTGGATTTAGGATGAAAGAACTCAAATCTATGAAATCCTGGCAATCAAGCAAAGCCACATCTAGAAACTCAAAGGAAATAGATCTTGACTTTGAACTCTGAGACCAGATACCCCAATTCTAAAGAGATGCTCTTGTTCTTTATTCTTATTTTGCCTGAATTTTTCTGCTCTTGTATTTTAATTGAGTATCTGATAAAATTCTCTGATATGATTCTCTATGCTCTCATTTCTCAGCATATCAATATTATCCTGCCTTGAAACATATGTGCCATACACACAAAACAAAGTAGTTTTTGTTTGTTTGTTTGTTTGAGGTCGGGTTTCACTCCAGTCCAGGATGACCTGGAGTTCACTATGTAGTCTCAGGGTGGCCTCGAACTCATGGTGGTCCTCTTACCTCTGCCTCCCAAGTGTTAGTATCAAAGGCATACACCACCATGCCTGGTTTAACAAAGTAGTTCTTGATATTTTATCAGTTTGTTCAATCATTTACTTGTTAGAATAAACTGGTGACTTCCAAGTTTGGTTGTCCAAGGACGTTTTTAATCCTGATTCTTATTTATATGCTCTACCTATTTTGGGGGGTGTATATGTAAATTTGATCTGACACCTAAACAAGGTTAGTCAGGCATGTGTCTTTGAAAGCTAATCACCTCTCTAATCTCATTCTTAAAGATGAACCTTTTTTATCTTTAACATAGCAAACATTTGTGATTGTTTAAGGCAATACATTATTTTGTTTTAAAAGCCTTAATGGCTCTGAAACTTCTTCAGCCATTGTAAAAAATGAACATCAAGATGAACTTTGCTTTATTAAATTAAATTAATTAAATTTTTTACAAAGCAGAAGTTTCACCATTATATTAGGGACCTCTAACTGGAAATGTCACCATATGAGCTCTTATGTGCCTATCTGTTCAGTTGCATGTCAGCTGTCAATCATCTCTGTCATACCAATAATCATCTACTTCTGTGATTTTCACTTTTGTGCATATGGGAATAACAAAGGCTTCCAAGTAAATTCACTGTTCAATATCACCTGATTATTCTGCCAATGTGCCAGCAAAAGAGTAAGGCAACTCGGCAAGTTTACTCTGAAGGCCTGCACGCTCTAGCTCTTTTACTAGACTTTAGTTTTTAGTAATATGTGAATTGTTTCTTTGGAAGAATCTCTAACACTGGATTTTCATTTTTTATGGTCTCTAGATGATGCTAAGATGCTTTAAACCGTGTGGAAGTGGCAATGTACTTTGTCAGAAAAGCCTTGGTATCAACTCAAAACTATTGGTCAAAGTTGTGAGTGGAGGAAAAAGGCTCATCATCGAATAACTTCCTTATTCAGAAAATGTCTGCCAGATGTACAGGCTGTTTATGTGTGGGCAGGGTAGAGGCTGTATATAGGGCAGGGAGAGAGAATGCTTCAATCCTCACAATGAGAGAGGGGTTGAGACCTTGCATTAAAACACAATTACTTAGAATTATAACATTTGGTAATTGTCCTAGAATTGAAAGAACAAACAGTCCCTTAACTTACAATAGTTTGTCTTAAAAGTTTCAGAATTTACAATGGAATAGAGGCTGTATGAATTCACTGAAAACTGTGCTTGGGACTTTGAATTTTGAAGAGAACAAGTGCTTCAGGATATTATGGCTGTAGTCAGAAATTAGGACTTGGAGTTCCTCCAGGATGGCCATATGCAATGTGAGACTTTATAGTGATGGATTCATTGGGTAGTGAAAAATCACACATCTAGCCACATATCATGAGAGGAAACAATTGAAACTCTGTGCTCTATTCCTAAGCAAAGAGAGCCAGCATGTTAAGAGACATTATATGCAATTTGAACTTAACAATGTTTTCAGTTTGTCATGGGTTTATTAGTATATAACCTGTTTTATATCGTCAAGAGATGCTGCATCATAACATGGGAAGCATTTATAGAGATAGAGGTTTCTGTTTTACTCTTCTGAAGGTGGAATTAGAATTCTGCTCCAATAAGTGGAAATATAATAAAATGAGTAATGGCACAATTGAACATAAAACAGAAAGTGTGAGTATCTCTCCTGTAACAACACTTATGATAACACTGCACTCTCTCACCCTCTCTGAAAGCACAGAGAAATATGTTAGCACACACCCATTACTGACAGTCATTGACCATCTGTCCTGAATATAGTGTACAGTGTACTTAGTATTTGAATTATTGTGCTCAGGTAAATCTTAGTCAAGTACTCTTTTTGTTTCTTTTGTTATGTATGCATTATTTTTCTTAATGAGCACCTGGATAAGATTAAGTCATATCAGATCATCATTTAAGCTATAAAAGGTATGTTACTATTAAACCCAGTTCCCAGTTTTACTATTTTTAGTGAAGTAGTCATTTCAGGGGGAAAAAAAAAGGAAACCATGTTAGGTGGCTTTACCCTTGAAGACCTTGGAATTATCTATAGTAAAACATGAGAATCTAAGTGTCTTGTATCTTACTTTGGCAGAGGTCAACATATATTAAGCAGATATTCTATTCAACAAGTGCGGATGAGAAGAATATTTGCCTCCATTAATATTTTATATCTTGCAGACAAATTCAGACTTAATTAAGATATTTCTATAACTATGTCTGTTCAATGAACAAAGACATAAGTTATAGTTCTTATATCAAGAATACTTAAGAGGATTAAGTGAATCAATGTATAATATACGTAACACACATTGAACACAGGTTGGCCTTTTTAAAGTTTTTAAAAATTTTATTCATTTTTAAGTATTTATTTGAAGGAGAAATAGAAGCAGATAGAAAGAGAAAGAGAGAATGGGTATGCCAGGGCCTCTAGCCATGAACTCTAGATGCATGTGCCATCTTGCACATCTGACTTATGTGGATCCTGGGGAGCCAAACCTGGGTCCTTTGGCTTTGCAGACAAGCACCTTAACTCTCCAGCCTGCATCAACTTGCTATTATCATAGCAAGTCAGGGACTACAAAATTAGCTTAGCTAAAGCATAACAGATTTTCAGGAAAGGCCAGGATGGCATAACAGACCTGAGCCTGAGAGAGATAACCACGAACTTTGTTGGGACATTGGGAATGCACATGTCTCCCTTGGTAGCTTAACTTAATAAATAAGAGGACAAAGCCTGTCTTTTAACTCTGTCAAATTCTGTCATAAGACATTACTTTCATGTAACACATGACAGTTCATCACTGTATAGAGACTGTTGTCCCCAGAGGACAAGACACTGATAGTGTCCTGGGAAATAATGTGTACCCTGTTGACCTTCTGCTATAAAACAATTTATCATGGGACAGAGAGGAGAAATGAGAATTTTTATGCAAACTTTATACAGTGAACCCTTCTTGAGCCCATAGACATTTCTGAATTTCATTTTCAGGATCACAGCAGTCCATTAACCATGAGCCTATAGACTCCCCTGAAAGCATTGTGGGTACATTATTTATGACAATCAGCTGGCATGTAAAAATGCCTTTCAGGGGAGCTAGTTGGCCTTAATTTAGAAAAGAAAACCCAAATTGCTAGGGAAGAATTCCCCAAAACTCAGTTCTGCAACAAAATGACTTTGACTTTAAGTTCAGAGATTTTGGCCAAAGCAAAGGCAGTTAGTACTTTTATGTTTGGCTGTGGAACTAAATTTCTATTTCTGAGGCAGTGAAAAATTCTTAGTATAATGTTCAGTTTACAAATATTCAAACATCAAAAATAAAGCATTACATAAAAATCTTATGGTTATCCCCACTAAAGTGAGTAAATGACATACTATAAAGAAAAAAAAGAATTGAGAAACTAAGATTTTAAAATATTTATTGTTATGGTTGGGATTTGGAATGCTCCCTGAAGTTTCAAGTATTGAAAATTTAGTCCTCCACTAGTGGCACTATTAGAAAATAATGGAAATTAGGAGGTATGGCCAAGTTGATTAAATAATCAAGTAGATCACTGAGGCTTGCCTTTGGAAGGTATATTTTCTTTCACCTCTTTCTCTTGTATCCTCTCTCCATGATTTCTATGAGGCAAACAGCTTCCTCTATAACACATGCCTTCCTCCATGATACACTGACTTACCTCAGGTCCAATGAAATGGAGCCAGGTAACTTTGAACTGAAACCTTGAAGCTGTGAGTCAAAACAAGCATTTCCTACTCTTCATTATTTTGTCACAGTGACAGAAAGCTAACTAACAGAAAATTGGTACTGAGAGTGGGGTTTGTGATACATTATGATGATTTGAAGGGTTTTATACTAGGTGGTGTGAGATGATAGTGCGAAAATAATAAAGGGGATTCCAGAAAAGAAAATGGTATGATAATGTCTTAGGGAAATGTTAGGTTTGTGAAATGAAAATAACATCATGCATTCCCATTATTATACTTGCTTTCTTGCTCGCAAAATATAGGTAAAAGTGGGTGTTTTATCTTCTGTGTCAGTCTCGTATGAGTATGAACTTTCTAAGAAGAAGGAAAGACTGCAGAAAACTGTTGGAACTGGGCTACTGACATAAGGGTAGGCTGTGTTCTGCTATCCAGGCCAGAGAGTTTGATCATAGTTAAATTTGTAATGGACTGATATGTTTGGCTAAGGATATGGGACTAAGAGGTGTAAGATTTAAAATTGGAGAAACACAAAAATGTTTAAAATTTCCTGGCACAGAGAACGGTTTTAAGGAACTGAAACTGCTATTGTCAAACACATTAGCAATCTAAAGGAAGATGACCCAACTTTTTGACACTAAAAAAATGGAGAGAATTCCTGAGGTGACCCCACCCCAGAAAGACTGAATAGTACGAATGCACTATTTATCTTGTCTCTGAATTAAGAATATGGACATATTCTGCACAACTGGTATTAGTTTTGGATGCATGAAAAATGAATGGAGTGGTTATGAAGTGCACAATGTTCCAGGAGCTGCTGCTGAGACACGACACATAGGAAAGGCATGATGACCCTCATTAAGAGGCTGGTGGAGCCATTGGAAGATGGACTGTGATTTGCATGGAGACTCAAAGATATTTGGATATAAAAGGACTGTGCAAGTCTACCATGGAGGCTGTTTTCAAGGGATGAAAGTTTTCCCTGGCTACTCAGCCCAGCTGGAGGGGTGGAATTACAAAATCTAGAGACTGTCAGTCACTGGTCATGATAATCGACTTGAACTGCAGATGTTTGGTGTTTGCTTGATGGTTATTGAGTTTTCATTGTTCTATTCTCTCCTTGCTATGCTTTATGGCAGTGGAAAATTTTTACTCTGTGCTGAAAGTATATTACTTGTTTGATTTTAGAGGATGCAGAGCTAGAGACTATCTTAAATCTCAGATGAGACTTAGGACTTTGGAACTATTTTAAGTTGTTAAAGACTTTGGGGGCTTTTGAATTTGGACTGAATTACAATTTACAATATGAAGTAATTATGAATCTATTGGGTGCGAGGGGCAGAATATCAGATTCGAGAATTTACCCAAAAGCTCATATGTTGAAAATTTATTTCTTACCTGGTAGTGCTAGTGGGAAGTGGAGAAACTTGTGGAGATGAAACCTAGTTTGTGGACATAAGTCTCTCTGGGGCATGTCTTCAGAGGTATTTTGGAATAATGACCCCCTTTCCTTCTCATCTTACTATCATGTGGTTAATATAATCACTACAGATAGTGCTCTGCCTCACCACAACCAGAAACAAAAGAGGCAAGTGTTGTCATTTGAATAGATTCAGGAGTTTTATTCAAGCTTGTAGCTTGGTGTCACAGTGGGCAGATCCTAGTGTCGAACCCTAAGATGTGGGGTGGATTTGGAATTCCAATCAAAAGGTATGCAAACTGTCTGAGCTTGGCCTAATGTTGCTGTAGTGTGCTTGATTATGATATTGATTTTCTCTTTCTCTCTCTCTATCTGGACCTGTGAAAGTTATCCAGCTTATGTTATTATCAAACTTCCCCTGGATCTATAAGCTTCGATAAATCCCTTCCTTCCATAACTTGTGCCTGGTTTGGCAGATCATCCCAGCAACCTGAAGCTGACTGCTATAGAATTAGGAACAATGAGTGGGATAGAGTTACTGAGCTGAATCTGGCCATGTGGATTTTGGTCTTTGAACTTGTGTGCTGGAAGAATGGGAAACATGGTGCTTGAAACTGCAGATATCTTCTGTAACAGTAAGCCAAGTATTAGGGACTATTTTGATGAGAGTTTGACAATGCTAAGTGCAGAGAGAATTGTGTTTGAAGGTTCGGTTTATGAACTTTCTAAGAAGAAGGAAAGACTGCAGAAAACTGTTGGAACTGGGCTACTGACATAAGGGTAGGCTGTGTTCTGCTATCCAGGCCCAGAGAGTTTGATCATAGTTAAATTTGTAATGGACTGATATGTTTGGCTAAGGATATGGGACTAAGAGGTGTAAGATTTAAAATTGGAGAAACACAAAAATGTTTAAAATTTCCTGGCACAGAGAACGGTTTTAAGGAACTGAAACTGCTATTGTCAAACACATTAGCAATCTAAAGGAAGATGACCCAACTTTTTGACACTAAAAAAATGGAGAGAATTCCTGAGGTGACCCCACCCCAGAAAGACTGAATAGTACGAATGCACTATTTATCTTGTCTCTGAATTAAGAATATGGACATATTCTGCACAACTGGTATTAGTTTTGGATGCATGAAAAATGAATGGAGTGGTTATGAAGTGCACAATGTTCCAGGAGCTGCTGCTGAGACACGGCACATAGGAAAGGCATGATGACCCTCATTAAGAGGCTGGTGGAGCCATTGGAAGATGGACTGTGATTTGCATGGAGACTCAAAGATATTTGGATATAAAAGGACTGTGCAAGGTCTACCATGGAGGCTGTTTTCAAGGGATGAAAGTTTTCCCTGGCTACTCAGCCCAGCTGGAGGGGTGGAATTACAAAATCTAGAGACTGTCAGTCACTGGTCATGATAATCGACTTGAACTGCAGATGTTTGGTGTTTGCTTGATGGTTATTGAGTTTTCATTGTTCTAATCTCTCCTTGCTATGCTTTATGGCAGTGGAAAATTTTTACTCTGTGCTGAAAGTATATTACTTGTTTGATTTTAGAGGATGCAGAGCTAAGAGACTATCTTAAATCTCAGATGAGACTTAGGACTTTGGAACTATTTTAAGTTGTTAAAGACTTTGGGGGCTTTTGAATTTGGACTGAATACAATTTACAATATGAAGTAATTATGAATCTATTGGGTGCGAGGGGCAGAATATAGTTGTCTGAATGGATGTCCCAATAGAATCAGGAGATTTTTGTTTGTTTGTTTGTTTGTTTGTTTGTTTTGTTTTTTGAGGTAGGGTCTTGTTCTAGTCCAGGCTGACCTGGAATTCACAATGTAGTCTCAGGGTGGCCTTGAACTCATGGTGACCCTATTACCTCTGCCTCCCAAGTGGTAAGATTCAAGGTGTGTACCACTATACCCTGTTAGATTCTGGAGGAGTTTTACTCAAGCCTGTGACTTTGTGTCACAGTGGACAGATCCTAGGTTCCAACCCTTAGGTATGGGGGTGGATTCAAAATTCCAGTCAAAAGGTATGCAAAATGTCTGAGCTTGGCCTGGGGTGTGCTTGCTTATAGCGTTGGTTGTTTCTCTCTGTGTGTGGACATGTGAAGGTGGATCAGCTTCTTCTGTTATCATGGAACTTCCTCTGGATTTGTAATCTTTAATAAATCCCTTCTTCCAGTTCGGAAGTTCATCTCAACAACCAAAAGGTGTGTACTATAGCAAGTGACAATGGACTGAGACCTTTGAAACTGTGAGCCAAAATAAATCTTGAAATTGTTGTTCTCAGCAAAGCTGATCAATCGTAAGATATGAAACACTGAGAGAAATCATATAAATATTGAGATATGAAACTCCAAAATAATTTATCAAAGAGTAATCTCATCTTGGAAATTAGAAAGACTGACGTTCAATAAGATTAAGTAACATGGATTTTTCATACAACTTTTTTGTGACTTATGATTAGTGCTATAGGTTAATATTAGTATAAAGATGTGCTTGGTTTCCTCCTAGTTATTTTACAAAGCAACTATGTCTTTACAAAGTCAGACCAACCCTCTGACTGATTTCTTTACTCGTAAATTAAAACCTTTCAGTACACAAACTCTAACATGATCTATTATCACACTACTTTATGATCCTCTTCTCTGGCATATAGACAAATCTGCTACTTACTTCTGACTAACAGAATACAGCAAGTACAAGATGGACATGATGATCCTTCATAAGAGGGTAAACTCATTGCCATGCAGGGTACTGTCTGAATGTGTTTGAAGGATCAAGCTAGAAGGTCAGCTGCTTCATGGGAAAGACCATACAGAAAGGAGCTGAGACTATAAGCTAGCCAAAACAATGTAAAGACTGTCACAGCAACCATGTGACCTCAGAGGTGATTGTCACTACAGGGTTCTAACTGACATGTTTTCATCAGGGTAACTAACAGATGAATAGGGTAGGTAATAGTATATCACAATGCAATCACAATTTACCTTTGGTTTTGAAACTTCATGATCATGATCCCTTGACTAATACACATAGGACAATATTCAACGTTTTTGTGCTGCCCTCCTTGGTAAGCACTATCATGTAGCAATGGGTGACATAGTAACAACACTCAGGTAGGAGACTAACGGTTTGTTCACTCACTCCTGTCCCTAGTACTTTAATGAAAGATCTCTGAGGGACATCTTGAGTCTGATTACTTTCTTTCATGTCTGGGAAGTAGAAGAGGTATATTACCATGCTTTCTTATCACATGTATTCACATCTTCTTTAGCTCAGCATAATGTTACCAGTTTAAATAAAGACACAAATGAGAATAATTGAGAAGTGAAACCATGGAGAGAAGAAGGGTATGGTTAAGAAGATGGCTCAGTGATGAAGGAACTTGCTAGCAGAAGCTCACAGCCTGAGTTCAAATTCTCAATTTCCAATCTGACCATGTAAACTGGATGCAAAAAGTGATGTGTCTGATGTTTGCTTGCACTGGCAAGAGGCTCTGGTGCACACACACACACACACACACACACACACACACACACAAATTAATTTAAAGTTCTTTTTTAAAAGTGACAACATCCTGGGCTGGAGAGGTGGCTTAGCGGTTAAGCGCTTGCCTGTGAAGCCTAAGGACCCCGGTTCGAGGCTTGATTCTCCAGGACCCACGTTAGCCAGATGCACAAGGGGGCGCACGCACCTGGAGTTCGTTTACAGAGGCTGGAACCTCTGGCGCGCCCATTCTCTCTCTCTCTATCTGTCTCTTTCTCTCTCTGTCTGTCGCTCTCAAATAAATAAATAAAAATAAACAAAAAAAAATTAAAAAAAAAAAGTGACAACATCCACCCCAACCAACAGCATGCTGAGGTCACAGAAGCATCTTACCAACAAGAGAAGTGTGCTGTGAATGTTGTAAACCTGTGGTAAACAAATGAAGAATTAGAAAGCCATGCTGTGGACAGCTAGAAGTAGGACATACATGTCTGGAGAAATCTGTAGACAGTGAAATCTCAAAGCAGAGAATAGAGAGAGGACATAAATATGTTGGTAGATTGTAAAATGGCAGAGAAAGAGATTTTCCTCATTTGTTCTCCATTCCAGAAGCCACAATCTTAGAGGCACCCAGCAATATTTATTATATAGAAATAGTAAAGCAGATAGAAATAATAAAGAAACAATAAAAATGAAATAAAAGTGAAGTCCCTATGCATTCTACTTAACTTGCTTTACTTTTGGTGACCATAATAAAAACCAGGTGGGGAAAATCACCAATACATCTGGGACATGTGGTTTATTTTACACTTACTGGAATATATGGTCCATAGAATCTGAAAAACAACTCATGGGGAAAGGTGGCCTCGCAGGTCATGAGTTTCTCCATCAAGAAGAGCCCTGCCCTAGGCAGCTTTACACTCTGTATTTTCTCTCTGTCAGTGAAATTAGTTACACAGTCCTCCTGAGATAGAATATATATTTTCACTAACCCTTTAAAAAAATTGTAATAGTCATTATGAAAGCCATGCAGGTTGCCAGGCACATATTCAGAAACTACAACCTTCTGAAGCTAGGAGGAGCCAAAGGGTGTGTTTGTTTTGGCTCATGTTCCAGCAGAAGTCTGCTTGAGGTCACCAACTCACTTCTATCAACAGAGAGAAACTATTACAAAAACAAAACAAAACAAAACAAAAACTCACATTGATCAGGAAGTTTGACCAGAATGAAAGACACTGAGGAAATGCTGTTTTCATAATTCCTACTGAAAAGGTGATAATAGAAAAATCTCCAGTCTGTCGAAGACTTACCTATAAGCCTTAGAGCAGGGACAGGCAGGAATCAAGACTGGCCTGTAGAATCCCTTCTTTGGGTGAGTGAATGAAACAACCCCCACACCCTTTCAAAGCTAGTCATGCTACCCTTTCAATGTTCTTCATGCTCTCAGTTATGTTTCAAGTCCTCTATTGCTTACTGTGTTTTTCCTTTACAGTCTTTCAGTGGATGGGTTCCTGATGTGAGGCTAGATCCAATAAGACACACATGAGTTAATATCTATAAAATTCCAGGAAACAAGGACCCATGGTTTTTGCCTACCTTCCTTATGCTCCTATAAAATTCCTTGACATTATAGCTTCCAGACCATCAGCAATGTGTGACTATCCTATGTCTCCTGCCCACATCATACTGTTGTTGGTGAAGTCCAGGGCCAACAACAAAATAATGGCTTGTTTAGATATGTACAATAGCATATGATTTGTCAATTAAAGGCATGCCACATTACACATGCTCCAATATGAATGAACAAGAGCCACTAAAGTCTGCTCTGGCATATGGTTGCTCATCCACACAGGATCAGCCTCACCTGGAAGCTGAGCAGGCATTCACAATACATTATTGCACCATTTCAAGATCTAACTATATTCTCTACTTGCACCCTTTGACAATTTACTTCCTGTTACTTTCTATGTTCTTTTTACACATGTAGTAACTGAGGTTTATAAACATATGACTTACTCAAATTTATGCAATCATGTTGTATTGACAGAGACAGTATTTTGGTTTTTGAACCACATCTTCTACTTAATGAAACAGAGACTCCCATATTGTACCACACAAGAGAAGAAAACAGGGGTGTAAAAGACTCTACCTGCACAGATTACATGCAGTAGGTCAAAGTATGCACTGGAAATTCTATCTATAGCATGTTCCAAGAAGGTGGCTGTATGATTCTTCAAGCATACTTAGAAACCAAAACTTTTACAAAAATGTGTAAATTAGGCCTAAGGTGAGTGACCTATTAGTAAGAAATGCTCATTAATGACTTGATAGTTTGAGACCAAATATATAGATGGAAAGACAATACTGGAACTTCTATACTGAAGCTGAGGAAGATGATACTACTTACTATTCACCAACAATGGGCCTAATTTCATTCACACTGATATCTAAACTCAAAGACAAGGATCTGGACAGGGACCTAACAATAATTATTTCTTCTCTATGGTAACCAATTACCATTGACTTTCCCCATAGCTCCTACCAACTCCTAATTGACTTTCTGTCTCTGTCGGTTTGATAGCTCTGAGCAGGTAATATAACTGAAATCATCTAATTTATAGCCTTTTGTGACCAAGTTCTTTCATTTTATATGATGTGCTCAAAGTTTATCCTTGTAGCATGTATTGGTCCTTCAATCCTGTGATACCTTTTGTTTTTCCTCACATCAGTCCTACCATATAGAGAGGAAAGCCAGAGAAAACTTAAGAAACATTGAAATGTTGTACATTCCTATAATGTCAAGGTCAGAGGCAGTGACTTATAGCAGAATCTTTCCTTAAAATTGTTTCCTTATTTGCAAGCAGAGAGAGCAAGAGTGAGAGAGAGAGAAGAGAGACAGACAGAGAGAGAATGGGCATCCCAGGGCCTCTAACCACTGCAAACAACCTCCAGATGTATGTGCCTCTTGTGCATCTGGCTTGCATGGGTCCTGAGGAATTGAATCTGGGTCCTTTGGCTTCACAGGCAAACGCCTTAACCACTAAGCCATTTCTCTAGCCAGCAGAGTTTTTTTTCTTTGGTGAACCATAAATAAAATTTTATACATACATATTTTAACAGTATGTTATAATTTCTTTTGAATATGTTTTCTATGTATTGGAGAATTACCCTGAACATTTTCCTACTGCTTCCACTTCCTAAGAGCTGGAATTACATGTGTGTGTGCTATCACATCTAGTTAATGTGAAGCTGAGGATCAAACTCAGAGCCTCATACACGCAAGACATCCACTCTTCCACCTGACCTTTATTTCCAGCCCCTAGGGTACACATTAAAAGCAAGAACTTTTATGTCAGATTCCCTGAATTGGATTAATCATTGGCTAATTTGTGTCTTCCAAGAGTTCCATTGCCTGGGGCCATACTGGCCAAATTGACTAATTTTTTAGTATTTTAATTTTCCAAAGTGCAAATAATAGCACTTACCTTAGATAGTATTATAATTAATAAGATGAAATATTTTAAATAAATAAAACATACCTACTAGTATTTTAGCTATTTTAACATGGCTAAAAGTACCATCATAACAAATTCCAAATGATGCAATCAATTATGTTTACTTATTTTAACTGAATGGAAAATTTAACATAAGTCATTATTATGTATTTAATATTTATATTATTATTCTTATTGTTATGATGTGTCTTCACTTTGCTTTGAATGAAGTCTTCACCTTGAGCAAAGGCATTAGAATCACAATGCTCATTTCACATAGAGAGATTTGATAATTAATAGTATTTTGCTATTTCTAATGAAGAAGTAGAATTTTTCTCGATTTTAAGGAATAGGAGAACTAAACAAAATCTTTTCTGTGTAAACAGGACTCATTTCATACTATGGTAACCAATAAGTCACCAAGACTGAAATCTTAAGTAGCATAAATATCTTCATCTTATATCTGACTTTTCTTCTCCTATCAGAATATATACCTTGCTTCTTAAATTTTGCATACAGTTAGGCCCTTTTAAGGAAGAACACTATAAAGATGGCATTATGATTTAAATGTGAAATGTCACCTATGGGCTCATGTGTTTGAACACTTGGAACCCAGCAGGTGTCACTGTTTGGGAAGGTTGTGGAATGTTTAGGATGGAAGCCTTGCTAGGGGAAGTGGGATGGGGGTTGGCCTTTAGATTTTATAGTCTGGTCACATCACCTGCTCTTCCTCTGCTTTATGATTGTACTGCAAAGTGACCAACCAGCTGCCTGCTCCTACAGCCATGCCTTTCCTGACACCATGGACTGTACCCCTTGAAGCTGTCAGAATAATCCTTTTCCTTCCTTAACCTGCTTCTTGTCAGGTATTTGGTCATAGCAACAAGTAAAGTGATTAATACAGATGGCATGTGCACATGGTAAAAGTAAATGTTTAGAACTAAGAGAAGCTCCTAATATAAATTTATTTTCTTTAATGAAATAAAAAAATGCCAGACAAATGCATTCAAAACCTATCCACTTACTCAATTTTCTTAATTTTCCCAAGAAAATAAACATTAAAAAAATGTATGAGGTATTCACAAAAAAAAATGATAAAATCAGTTTATTTCCATACTGCCAACCTCACTACAGAGATGAAAGATGTCACAATGTATGCCACCAAGGAAGCTGAATTCAAGTATTGTTGAGAGTTTTCCATTCTTCTCTTTAAATATAGTTTTCCCCAGCCTCATAGCCTCAAAGTATATACACCATGTAATTACCAAGGTTTATGATAAGACACAAATCAAATTGATGAGTGGAAATGAATCTTAAAGTGCAAGCTAGGTTTCAGTGCTTCCCTAAAACATTTCTTCAGTTCCCAATCTTGGCTTCCAATCAGCAGATCATTGCCACCTCTGTATCATAACTTTAGCCAGACTTTTCTATCATACTTAATTATGTCAAAGAAATACTTTTCAAAATATATTTTTTAAATTCATGCTTTTTTCATTTTGACATTTTCATACATGTATATAACGTGTTTTAATCTTATTCCCCCCATTACCCTCTTTTATCCACCTGCTTCCCACCAACAACCTCCTGTCCTATTAATCCCCATCTTACTTTCATGACTTTTGTGATAGCCCATTGAGTTGAATTAGGGTTATTCACATGGATATGTGCAGAAGGTCATTTATTTTCAAATGGGCAACTTAACAGCAGCTCCACCAATAATGAAGCTGACTACCCTCTCCCAGCAAACATCAACTGACATTAGGTAGTCTGGGAGGTCTGGATCTAATGTTTTATTCCCTTATCAGTGGGGAAGAACTGAAAGGCTTAATATTGTGCTGGAAACCACAGCGGCTATGAGTTAATGAGTGTAATGGCCAGATGATAGCATTATGTAGTCCTCCAACCCATCCTCCAGCTCGTACATTCTTCTTGCACCCTCTTCTGTGAAGTTCCCCTTGAGTCTTAGAAGGGATAGTTTAGATGACATGATTGAAGATGAGTACATAGCAGTCACTTACTCTTGGCAGTTTTGGCAGTGATACATGTCTGCATAAACTACTGCCAGTTATAGAAAGAAATTGCCATGATCAAGGTTTCAAGGAATACTAGCCTATGGGAACACAGATATTTAGAAAGCAGTTTGGCATGTTGTTTGTTTAGTACAACACAGTAGTGTATTCCCCCTAGAGTCTATGTCCCTAATGTGTAAACCTTTAGGCCAGGTTTATTGTACAAGCATGAACTCCTTCCTGTGGAGCAGGTTTCAATTCAATTAGAATATGATTGGTTACTCCCTTAACATTCACACAACTATTGCATCAGTGCATATCTGGCTTGGCAGCTCAGTTGTGTGATGCGCAGGGTCTACAGACTGTTTTTTGTTTTTTTTTTTTCCCCAGCAGTTTGCATTGCATCTTGTGGTGTGAAGAAAGCTCCTGAGATGGCAGGAATGGAATATTCAGTATTAGAGTAATATTTATGGGAAGTAAATTATTGCAAAAGATTGCCAGTAATATCTGTTTAATTCCACTCCAATCTTTAAACAAGATCCACTGATAAGAGTTTCACTAAATTTGACAGCAATCTGCATTCTTAAAAATTTATTTATTTGTATTGACAACTTCCATAATTGTAGACAATGACCCATGGTCCCCTTTGAATCTCCACTCCCCATCATACCCCTGTCCCCTCTCAGTTTTGCTTTTATTTTGATGTCATCATCTTTTCCTCCTATTATGATGGAATGGTGTAGGTAGTTTCAGGCACTGTGAGGTCATAAATATCCAGGCCATTTTGTGTCTGAAGGAGCATATTGTAAGGAGTCCTACCCTTCCTTTGGCTCTTACATTCTTTCTGCCACTTCTTTCGCAATGGACCCTGAGCCTTAGAAGTTATAACAGAGATATTTCAGTGCTAAGCACTCCTCTATCACTTCTTCTCAGCACCATGGTGCCTTCTGAGTCATTCCAAGGTCCCTGCTATCTGAAAAGAGAAGTGAGAGTATCATTAATATATGGGTTTGAACATTAAGAGAAGTGCTTACCAGGCAGTTTGGTGAGCATACTATATACATTTAGCCAGATACCAGCAGATATTACACCCTAGGGCTCATGGCTACCCCTGTTATAGATTTTCAGTATCAGGGATGTATACCCTCCCATGAAGCAGGCCTTCAGTAAAATTAGAGAGTGGTTGGTTTCTTACATAACAGACATGCCACTCTTGCGCTTGTTGGCTCACTTGGCCTGGCTGGCCAAATTTAAGGCTTGCAGTGTCCACTATGGAGTATCTCCACTGGTGATTTCTCTCTCCCATTGAACTGCATGCAGCATAGTTTTACCAAGTTTCTGTCTGCTGGTACATATGAAGTAGGTTTTCAGATCAGCTCCAGCAGGATTTCTCAGTGACCTTGCAGCCCAAGTATGTGGAGCCTTCAGCAATAGGGTCTTACCATCTATTACTGGTGGGTAACCAAGAGCCTCAAAAATGGCCCATAATGTTTTGGGGGTATCAGTGACTGCCCTGGCCAACAACTCACTGGAAGGTATCCCATCTCTGGCACTGAAACTTTTCCAGTAACAATCTATGGCTTCTGAGTTTCCCATTGTCCAAAAGGGAAGGTTTCCATATGACTTATTGATATACTCTTAGATTTCGATTAGCTCTCTTTCTACCTTTCCTTTACTCAGTCTCTTCTCCTGACCACACTTAGGCATTTTCACCCCCATTAATCTATTCTTTCACTTACATATATACAATACCATCCTATTAAGTCCCCCCTCCCTCCCTTTCTGTTCCCTTTATATCCCCTTTCTAGCTTACTGGCTTTTGCTGCTGAGTATTATTCTTACTCACACAGAAGTCCAATCATTTGTACCTAAGATCAACATACGAGAGAGACAACATGTGACATTTGACTTTCTCAGCCTGGGTTACCTCAACTATAATACTTTCGAGATCCATCCATTTTCCTATAAATTTCATAATTTCATTTTTCTTTACCATTGAGTAGAACTCCATTGTATAAATGTAACACATCTTCATTATTCACATATCAGTTGAGGGACATCTAGGCTGCTTCCATTTCCTAGCTATTGTGAATAGAGTGGCAATAAACATGGTTGAGCAAGTATCTCCAAGGTAGTGAGATGAGTTCTTAGGATATATGCCTAGAAGTGGTATAGCTGGGTCATAAGTTAAATCTAATTTTTGCTGTCTCAGGAACCTCCACACTGATTTCCACAATGGCTAGACCAGGTTACATTCCCAGAAACAGTGCAGAAGGGTTCCTCTTTTTCACAGCCTCACCAGAATTTATAGTCATTTGTTTTCCTGATGGTAGCCATTCTGACAGGAGTGACTATCTCAACATAGCTTTAACTGAATTTCCCTGATGGCTAGGGATGTAGAATATTTTTTAGATACTTATATGCAATCTGTATTTCTTCTTCTAGAACTATATTTATTTCCATAACCCATTTTTAATTGGGTTTGTTTGATTTCTTATTACTTCATTTTTTAGCTCTTTGTATATTTTGGATATTAATCCTGTCAGATGTATAGCTGGCAAAGATGTTCTCCCATTCTGTAGGTTGCCTCTTTGATCTATTCACAGTGTCCTTTGCTGTACAGAAGCTTTGTAATTTCATGAGGTCCCAGTGGTTGGTTTGTGGTTTTATTTCATGAGCAATTAGGGTTACATTCAGAAAGTCTTTGCCAACACCAATATGTTGAAGGGTTTCCCCTACTTTTTCCTTTAGCAGTTTCAGACAATACACTACTAAATAATGAATGGGTCAATGAAGAAGCCAACAAGGAAATCAAAAAATTCATAGAATCAAATAATAATGAGAACACAATATACCAAAACCTTTGGGATACAATGAATGCAGTCCTAAGAGGGAAATTTATATCTTTAAGTGCCTATATTAAGAAGTTAGAAAAGATGCAAGTAAGCAACTTAATGCTTCACTTTCAGGCCTTGGAAAAAGAAGAACAAGGCAAACCAAAAATCAGTAGATGGGAAGAAATAATAGATCAGAAATTAATGAAATAGAAACAAAAAACCAAAAACAAACAAACAAACAAAATCCAAAGAATCAATGAAACAAAGAATTGGTTTTTTGAAAGGATAAGTGAGATTGATAAACCCTTAGCAAATTTGGCCAAAAGAAAGAGAAAAGAGACACAAATTATTAAAATCAGAGATGAAAAAGGCACTATCACAACAGATATGAGAGAAATTCAAAGATTCACAGGGACATACTATAAGAACACATACCCCATAAAACTGAAAATCTGAAAGAACTGGATGATTTCCTTGATTTATATGACCTACAAAAATTAAATCTGAATCTGTAGAAGGATGAGATTGAGCACTTAATTAGACCTATAACAGGTATGGAGAGCCAAGCAGTTATCAAAAAATCTCCCAACTAAAACAAGTGCAAGCCCAGGTAGATTTGATGGTGAATTTTACCTTCATGGAAGAACTAACACCAATGCTTCTCAAACTTTTCCACAAAAGAGAAAAGGAAGGAATCCTACCAAACTCATTCTGCAAAGCCAACATCACCCTGATACCAAATCCAGACAAAGATAGAACAAAAAAAGAAAATACAGACCAATCTCCCTCATGAACATAGACACAAAAGTTCTCAACAAAATATTGGCAAACAGAATACAAGAATATATCAGAAAGATCATTCACCCTGAGCACTTGGCTTTATCCCAGAGATGCAGGGGTGGTTGGACATATGCAAATCAATAAATGTAATAAAAATCACTTGATCATCTCATTAGATGCATAAAAAGTATTTTACAAAGTCCAACATCCCTTCATGATAAAAGTCCTACAGAAACTGGGAAAAAAGAACATATCTCAACATAACAAAGGCTATTTACTAAATGGAGAAAAACTTGAAGTTTTCCCACTAAAATCAGGAACACAAAAAGGGTGTCAACTGTCCCCATTTTTATTTAATATAGTATTAGAAGTAGGCCATAACAATAAGGCAAGAGACAGAAATAAAATAGATACAAAATGGAAAGGAAAAGGTAAAGTTATTATTTGCAGATGATATGATTCTATACATAAAGGACCGTAAAGATTCTACCAGCAAAGTGGTAGAGCTGATAAAGACTTATAGACATGTAGCAGGATACAAAATAAACATATAGAAATCAGTAGTCTTCTTATATGGTAACAACAAACACACAGAGGATGTAATTAGAGAATCACTCCCATCCACAATTTTGCCTCAAAAAAAAAAAAAAATAAATAAATAAAGTACCTTGGAATAAACCTAGCCAAGGAAATGAAGGACCTCCACAATGAGAACTTTAAAACACTCAGGTGAGAAATTGCAGAAGACACTAGGAAAGGAATAAAAGGAAAAGATAAACCTTGTTCCTGGATTGGAAGAATCAATATTGTGAAAATGGCAATTCTACCATTATATATATATATATATATATATATATATATATATATATATATATATATATATGTGTGTGTGTGTGTGTGGGTGTGTGTGTGTGTGTGTGTGTGCATAAAATATATACTATGCAATCCCCATCAAAATTCTAATGGTATTATTCAAGGAAATAGAAAAAAATCCAAAAATTCCAATTTTAACCTATATTACAGAGCCATAGTAACAAAAACAGCATGGTACTGGCACAAAATCAGACATGTAGATCAATAGAACAAAACAAAGGACACATATGTAAGTCCAGGAAGCTAAAGCCACCTGTTCTTTGACAAAAATGACAAAAAGACTCATTTGAGAAAAGTCAGCCTCTTTAGCAAATGGTACTGGGAAAACTGGATATGTATCTGTAGAAGGATGAAAATAGATCCTTATCTCTCTCCATGTACAAGAATTAATTCCCAAAGACCTTAATATCAGACCAGAAGTCTGCATTTTACAACCCTGGATTAAACATGGAACTGGTCTAACTGGCAAAATAAGGAGCTATCGTTTTCTCTCTCCATTGGAATTATGATTAGAACTATGGCTCTGTGGCCAAAGCTACCAGCTGAAACAGGACTATTGATAATTAGCAACAAATGGAATGCCATATGATATGGCAAAGTAGTTCACTTCAGTGAGGTCAACAACCAATGTTAGTTATTTTAAAATATTTAGTCAATTATTGATGAGTTTCAGTTTATAAGAATGCAATATCTCCTAATACTTTGTATATACATCCTCAAGTTAGAAAGAAAAAAGAAAGAAAGAAAATGGGCTGAAGAGATGGCTTAGTGGTTAAGCGCTTGCCTGTGAAGCCTAAGGACCCCGGTTCGAGGCTTGATTCCCCAGGACCCATGTTAGCCAGATGCACAAGGGGACGCACGCATCTGGAGTTCGTTTGCAGTGGCTGTAAGCCCTGGCGCTCCCATTCTCTCTTTCTCTCTCTCTCCCTCTTTCTCAGTCTGTCACTCTCAAATAAATAAACAATAAACAAAAAAAATTAAAAAAAGAAAGAAAAGAAGGAAGGAAGGAAGGAAGGAAGGAAAAGGAAAGGATGACAGAGAGGAGATGAGATGAATGGTGGAACGGTAAGGATGGAGAGAAAGGATAGAAAATCAGATTAAAAGAAAGAATTTATGCCAGTTTCAGACATCACTCATTAATCCCTAACACACTTTCTGGATTTACCCATATGAACTTAACCTACATGAACTCAAACTCTGGAAGAGGAATGAACAAAAAAGTGCATAAACTAGTCATAATGACTGCAAGTCTCAGGTATGAGGCTAAAGTCCAAGCCAGGTGAATGAACTTACCTTCAGGCAAATATAATGAGTCTAGTTCTTCACTGCCTGTTTACACAAACCTCCCATTGGTTTTGTGAAGGGGTTCTGAAAAGGGCCAAGGGTGAAAAGCATTTGTTGGTATGGCTGCTATATACTGACAGCCCTTTCCTAAGTACACTAGCACATTCAAGTGTTGTGACAAGGATCTTTATAGTAAATGACTTGAATTTTAGGTAAACAAGGACTCTAAATGTACTTTGAGAACAAAGGAAATCCTAATTGTGAGTTTCTTTCTTCCATTGTCACTCATTTTTTCCACATATACAATCTTTCTATTTAGTGTTGATGTCAACTCAGATACAGTATTTTTCATGTCTAGCAGTTATGTTGATTTAATTTTACATTTTTCTTTTCTATATCATCATGTTTATATTTTCTTATGTCATATGATTTTAAAGTGTATTTATTAGAGGTGTTTCAATGTCTTTTATCTTCATTCCTTAACTTCTGTTACTTTAGTACCTGCTTTGCTTGGTTCGTTTTCTTCAGGCTGTGAGTTACATCATCTACTTCTTCCAGTGTGTTATTGGGAGCTATTCATTTTAAGTAGTTTGTTGTATTTCCTTACACAATGTTTAGACTTTTTGTTGCAGGTATAAGTTATTTAAGTTACTCGGCACTAGTTTGGTTCACTTGTTGCAATTTTTTGTCCAAGGTGTTCAGCAATGTGAACCAGTATCCAACCAAAGTCTCCAGAGAATGTCTGTGTACATTTGGAAGGGTTTCCCTATACAGTGCCCTCAAAGTACTATGCTACATGAAATCTAGACTCCTTGGCTTCTGGAATGCCAAGCTTTGTACTCTCAAGTCTGTACTAGTGACAGATAAGGTTTGGATCACTTTTCCCAACACTACAGAGTATATTCTCCCTGAAGAAAAGCATCGTATCTGTTGGACAAGGAAAACTATCTTACTCAAGCCCAGGCTGACCTGGAACTCACTCTATAGTCCCAGGCTGGCCTCAAACTCAAAGTGATCCTTGTACCTCTGCCTCTGGAATGCTGGGATTAAAAGAATGTGCCACCATGCTCTGGGAAAAAAAATCACACACACAACACACATACATATATGTATATGTATATGCATGTTTGCATGTATGTATGTATGTATTTTTTTGAGGTAGGATCTTTGCTCTAGCCCAGGCTGATCTGGAATTTTCTATATTGCCTCAGGCTGGCCTTGAACTCAGAATGATCCTCCTACCTCAGCTTCCCAAGCATGCACCACCACTCCTAGCTAAAAGCTGTATTTTTAATTAGAGTAAATGGTGTGCATAAAAATTTGATAGCATCAAAGGAGCTTTGTCAGGGGAGCATAGTGATGGGAATTCCTATAAACTATCTGCTGTATCATTGAAAACTCCCACTTTGTTTTCTGAAATTTAGCTCTTCAGTTTTCTGGTGAATTGTATTTGCAAGTAAGTTTTATTTTGGTTAATTCACTAAACTAAACATAGTAAATTAAAATGAAGTGCTACTGAAGCACTTTGCCCAAAGTTTGTATAACTTAGTTAATATGGATATTAATCTTGTCCATTCATGGAGAAACTGAGACACAAAGAGTTAAGAGCAAAACAGCTTAAAAACTGTTGGAATTTGAAACCATCCCAATCAGTTATGTTTCTAAGGGCTGTAATCCACATGTGAAAAGTTCTCAGCACGTGTTGTTTTGTAAAGTTCATTTCTCATTGTTAAAACGTGGGGTGATTGCAGTTTGTTGGTACATTGGATCCTCCCTGCATGGAGGCTCAACTTTCAGAGTATGGTACATAGTTTTGACAAATGACTATATTCATCTTCTTTATTTTATTGTAAAGTTTACAAAAAACCACAAGCTTGCTGAAAGTATTATTAGCTCTTATACGTATGCAATAAAATAAAATGTTGACATTAATATAAGATACATTAAAATGAAAAATTAATAAGTATAACTATGGAACTAAATATTATAAGGCCTCAATCCACCTCTGAGGAGTCCCTAAGGAGCTATGAGGCCAGGGTCAGGGTTGTCCTTGAATATAGGACAGCAGAGTTTACTCTCATCACTAATTTCCTGGTATTCTCTACTGACTTGGAGGACACCATGATACTCTTTTCAAACTTCCTTCATATTCACACACATAACCCTCCTTGCATATAAGTTTCTAGAAAGGGGTGGGGAAAGATCATTGCAACCCCTTAAATTGGCCACACTGCTATAAATATTGCAACCCATGCTTTCAAGCCAATCATGTCAATCACCTTCACCCTGTGCAGTCTCATAAATGAATAATTCTCCTATGGAATCCAATTTCAAGTAGGCAATCGTACTTTTGGAAGACAAATTCCTAACAGAAATCACCTTCCCAGAGTTTGTGATCTATCATTTATTCTCTTTTACTTCTTACCCTGATATTGAGAATTATACCTCTAAATGGTAAAGCTAAGGACTGAATATAAAATACTGATTATGGCAGTGAAAAGTAATTAGTAATTATAGCCCAAATATTCTTCTGTGGTGGTTTGATTCAGATGCCCCCCATAAACTTAGGTTTTCTGAATGGTAGGTTCTCATCTAATGGTGATTTGGGAATTAACCCCTCCTGAAGGCAGTGTATTGTTGGGGGTGAGTTTATGGGAATTATAGCCAGTTTCCCCTTGCCAGTGCTTGGCACAATCTCCGGTTGTTGTTTCCCAACTGATGTTGGCTAGAAGGTGATGTCCACCCTCTGCTCATGCCATCATTTTCCCCTGCCACCATGGAGCTTCCCCTCAAGCTTGTAAGCCAAAGTAAGCTTTTTTTTTTTTTTTTTTTTTTCCACAAGTTGCTCTTCATCAGGTGTATTTTGCCAGCATTGTAAAAATGACTGTGTGGGTGGTTTGATTCAGGTGACCCCAATAAACTTAGGTATTCTGAATGCTAGTCTCCCCAGCTGATGGCAATTGGAAATTAAAGCCTCCTGTAGGCAGTGTATTTTTGGGGGCAGGCTAATAGGTGTTATAGCCAGTGTCCCCATACCAATGTTTGGCATACTCTCTTGTTAGTATTGTCCACCTTATGTTGGTCAGGGGGTGATGTCCACCCTCTGCTCATGCCATTGTTTCCCCTGTCATAGGGGAATTTCCACTCAAGCCTGTAAGCCAAAATAGACCTTTTTTTCCCCACAAGCTGCACCTGGTTGGATGATTTCTACCAGCAATGAGAATCTGACTGCACCAGAAAAGTGGTACCGAGGAGTGGAGTTGCTGCTAGACACCTAACTGTGTGGCTTTGGCCTTTCCAAACTAATGTTCAAGAGGAATGTGGAGGGATTTGAAACCTTAGCCTAAGATATGCCTTGCAGTGCTGTAAATACAGCTTGATGGACTATTCTGGTCAGAGTTGAAAGACCTGAATGCAGTAAGAAGTATGGACTGTGAGGTTTGGCTTATGAGGGTGAGAAAGAGCTTTGCTTGGACTGGGCTAGTAGTTTGTGTGAGTCTTGCTGTTATGCCCATGTCCTGAGAAGTTGTGCAGGGTTGCTTTGTGTAGAAATGAACTGGTATGAGATGAGGAATATGGCACAGAAAAAAAAAAATCTTTGGGTCAACTGCTGCCCATTCAGCTGCAACTGAGAGATTACAATCTTTGAGATTGTACTACTGTGGTACAACAATCAGTTTATGGGGGCCATGGGTGGAATGTGGTGGTTTGATTCAGGTGTCCCCCATAAACTTAGATGTTCTGAATGCTAGTCTCCCAGTTGATAGCAATTGGAAATTAAAGTCTCCTGTAAGCAGTGTGTTGTTGGGGGCTGCCTTATGGGTGTTATAGCTAGTTTCCCCCATGCAGTGGTCTCCTGTTGCTATTGTCCACCTTATGTTGGCCAGGGGTGGTGTCCACCTTCTACTCATGCCATTGTTTTCCTCTGCTATTGTGGACCTTCCCTCAAGCCCATAAGCCAAAATAAACCTCTTTTTCCCACAAGCTGCTTTTGATTGGATGATTTCTACCAGCAATGTGAACCTGACTGCAACAGACTGCAACAGGAAAGGTGGTACAGAGGAGAGGAGAGCTTGAAACTTGACTATGTGGCCTTTCTGAGCTGATTTTCAGGAGAAATGTGGAAATACTTGAAAGCTTGGCCTGAGAGATGTATTGCCACGTTGTAAGTACAGGTTGATGTACTATTCTGGTCAAAGTTGAAAGATCTGAATGCAGTAAGTACTATTGACTGTGAGGTTTGGCTTATGAGGGTGAGAAAGAGCTTTTCCTGGGCTGAGATAGAAGCAGTTTGTGTGAGAGGCTTGCTGTTATGACTTTGTCCTGAGAACTTGTGTCTCTTTGTGCATTGCATCAAAACAAGCTGGTGTGTGCAGAGTGATATGGCACAGAAAGAAATCTTTGGGCTGAAACTTCTGCCTGTTCTACTGAAATTGAGAGATTGCCACCATTGAGATTGTGCCAGCTGATCTGCATTGGGACAATAGAAAGAATGCACATTCTTTTGAAGGGGCCTGAATGCTGAAGGAGATTCCTATTCTCCAAAGTCTGCTTTATTTCCCCCAGATTAACAAATTGCCACCCAACCTGGTATTATGGAGTATAAGAAATGCAGAAAAGAGAGGGCCATTGAATTTGCAACACAGTCTTAAGCTTTGGAAGCAGCCATGGGCAGTGTGAAGCAGGTTTGGAGAACCGATGGAGCCATGAGGATAGTCGTGGGTTGCACTGGAGACCTTGTGGAGATGCCAGGACCATGAGATGGCTGCTAAGGAAAGCTGCCAGCATTGGATGAAGTTTCCAAGGACTGTGAGTAGCCTAGCTGGAGGGGCAGAATTAGAATGCCAGAGACTTGTTGCTGGTTAGAATTATCAGACTCAGAGATTTGTCACTGTCTAGATCTGTTAGACTTACAGCTACAGAGTCTGATGTTTGCTCTGTTTAAATCTTGCTTTGGTTGAATATATCTTTGCTATGTCCAATGTCATCTTTTGCAGTGTGAATGTTTATTCTGTGTGCCATTATGGAGTTTTTGACTTTTTTTGTATTATGGCTGTTAAATGATCTTAGACTATGGGAATATCATTGGAATAGATTAAAACTATGGGGACTCTTAAAGTTGGATGAATGCATTGCATTTTACATCATGTATGTTTATCAATGTGTGATGGCCAGGGGAGGAATGTGGTGGTTTGATTCAGGTGCTCCCCCCCCATAAACTTAGGTATTCTGATTAGTGAGTTCCCAGCTAATGGAGATTTGGGAATTAACCCCTCCTGGAGGCAGTGTATTATTAGAGGTGGGCTTCTGGGTGTTATAGCCAGTTGCCCCTTGACAGGGTTTGACACACTCTCATGTTGTTATTATCCACCTGATGTTGGCCAGGATGTGATGTCCAAACTCTGCTCACGCTCATGCTATTATTTTCCCCTCCCATCATGGAACTTCCTCACAAGTCTGTAAGTCAGAATTAATCTTCCCTACCCCCTCCCACAAGCTGCTCTTATTCAGGTGATTTCTTTGTGATTTTTATTTACTTATATTTTTTCATTTTTTTATTATTAGATATGGACATATTTTATATGTAAACATCACATGTTGGTACCACCCTTTCCTTCCTTCCTGCTGCTTTTCTGAAGAGGCCTTCCTCATTGGGGTGCAGGTCAACCCCATGGGGATTGTGGGTCATGCATTATGGGGCAGCAGTCAGTTATGAGGGAGAGGCAATATCTCTGTGCAAAATGTTCCAACTTGTGTCTCTAACAATCTTTCTTCCCACTCTTCTGCAAAATTCCCTGAGCCATGCTGAGAGCATTTTAAGTCTACTTCAATGATGGGCACCTAGGAGCATCCAGATGTCCAGTTTGGTAGGTGTTGTGTGTCCTCAGTATCTTTCTCCATCACCCTTGTGCTGATATAAGCTACTTAACCAAGACAGCATTATTGCTCATTTCCCCAGTTCCTCTGTGGTTTCAGCTGGGGTCAGGGTGGAGTGCACTGGGTCATTTATCTCCTCAAGTCCAGTTCCCATTCCAGACCCCCATGCCCCGGTCAGGTGATTTCTGCCAGCAATGCAAACTTGACTGCGATGTCTTCCAACTTGAAGACAAACTAACAAAAGCAGAACCCTAACCACCATTTACAGAACTGACCTTAATTGTTAACTAAAGGTAACAAGAGTACATTTAAGCTGTGAAATAATGAATTAAACTAAGGAATCCAAAACAAAGAGGTAGAAAAGGCCAGTGAGGACCTGTGTCCACTATTCAGCAATCATCCTCAGAAATAAAATCCACTACTGGCTGTCTGTAGGCACAGCTCAGCAGGGAAACAGACTTGGAGCTTACTACTTTGACAGGATCACCATCAAAATGCCAATGAAAGTAATATCACTAGGGCTGGAGGAATGGCTTAGCACTTAAGGTGTTTGCCTGCAAAGCCAAACAACCCAGGTTCAATTCCCCAGGACCCATGTAAGCCAGATGCACAGGGTGGTGCATGTGTCTGGAGTACATTTGCAGTGGCTGGAGGCCCTGGTATGCCCATTCTCTTTCTCTCTCACTCTCTCTATCTCTGCCTATTTCTCTTTGTCAACTAAATAAATAAATAAAAATAAAATATTTTTAAAAGTAATATCACTAGAAATCTCCAGCTATTCCTTCTTAATAATTGTTAAAATCAGCAATCATTTCAGTCATCTTTAGTTTTCTTCACATCTGACTGTGAGATGACAGACATGTTTAATTTTCATTATGGTTCAGTTTCATACATGCTATACTTTCAAACACACTCAAGTGTTGCTGCTTGTGATGAGCTAAGAGTCTCAGGAGAGCAATGGATTATGAAAGAAACTTGAAACAGGGTCCTAATCCTAATTTTCAAATCTTCAAATAAGTAAATATGTTTTATGAGTGTTCAATTCTTGTTTGAGTTATAGTATGTGAAATATATGATTGTATTATTCAATGCTTTTTCATTATAATCCTTAAAATATAATTTAATTGGTAACAGTGGTCGTTCCAGTGCATCCCAGTGCTCCATTGTCATGCTTAAGTCTTCCTTTTTATTATTTATTCACACAAAGGCAGGACCCTGCATTTATAATAAGCATTTCCATTAGGTGAACCAGAAATAGACATCCCAAGTGACATTTATTGACACAAAGAAACAATGCTTTTATCAACAGGGTGTCTGGGTTGAGATGCTGTTTTTTCAGTTTCCAGCTCTCCAGTGACTGCCAGGTCTTGATACTGTCTGCAGCCCTCAGATAGAACCATATGAGCTCCATCTGCAGCTTGCCAACTTGTTTTTTGAGACTGTGGGCTCACATGACCCAAGGAACAGGTGTTGAAGATCTCTGTGTTTGGAGACTCGTAATGTTCGTCCTTACCTAGGATCCTTATATCTACTGCTAACACCCTCCATGGCCTAGAACCCATCTCTCAGGAACCCTATATTTTGGAACTTAACCACAGATAAGCTGTGGTTGTATTTAGTTAAGGGAGAGGAAAGGATTCTTAAGCATAGACTTTCAACTTCTCAAGCCAAACCATTAGAAAAGAAAAAAAGTCTACTAGGATGAACTCTTATTTCCACTTTCTCATGTCCACCTATCCTTTGTTCAGGCCTTGTCTCTTCTTTGCTCCACTCAGCTTGGTATCCATCCTCTTGGATACTCTTCAGTACATTCTGGTGGGCTCAGAGCCTAGCTTCTCTATTAAAAGCAGAGCACAAGCTTCTCCAGGTCCCTGCAGGCATTCCAGAGACCTAGTAGGGAATAAAGGTTGGTAAGGGGGCTTCCCTGGTAAACTGGGGAAGGGTGTAAGGCTTAGTGCACTAACCCATAGAAAGTGCTCATGACCAGCAGCAGCATCTTGCAGGTAGCCCTGCTTATAAGGTAACAGGAGTAAGTGTGAGACTGCTGAAGGTAAGTTTCTCCTGGCCATTTAGGATTGCACATTCTAGACCAACCTGATCTAATGTTTTGGTTTTTTTTTTTTTTTTTCTTTTTTTCTTTTTCTGTTTTACCTTCTATATTTTGTTAAACCAGCAAGCTGATAATTTGGTGCTACAAGGATCCCTGTGGTGGACACCAGCTGCTCTTTGGCCAAAGCCCTCATATGTGATTCAGTCCTCATTGTCTCTCCAAGTCTCTTAAATCTATTATTTTTCCCTTTGAGAAGGCATTTTCTTTTAGCATTGTGTAATGTGCAGGACCAAAGCTGGCTATGAGAAAAGCAGTGATAGATTGGGGAAACTGAAACACCATGGGGTAAAGGTGTATGGTGTGTCTTCAAAGGCTTGGGCCTGCATACCTACATTTAGGCCAGCCTGAGTTTTAATGCTTACAAGTAGCACATGCCAGACTCCCTCTGATACTAGCTCTGTTCTCCATTTCTGATTTTTTAGTCTCTGGGTTTAGGGAGAGAGAACTGTATGCCACACCCAGGGAAATAGGAAGGAAGTCTCATGGTTAAGATCCTGAAACTGTATGAACCTCCAGACCCTGAAGTTGGGTGGATGTTGGCCTTTTTAACTAACTTTTGTGAGAAACCTGTTTGACCTATTAAATAAAGGAAGGGAATATGAGGTCTCAGCCACCCAGCAACAGGATGTCTCATAGGACAGCTTGGATTTCCAGCTAAAGACCCTAAGAAGATGAATTGAAACCTTCTCACTGGTTTTGCTTTCTAAATTTATTTGCTTTTATTTTTCTAAGAACTGTAAACTCTATTTTTTCATGTTCTCGGGGCCCCTGGGTAGACAAAGGTTGAAGATTTCAGAGCAGATAATAGGCCAAGAAACCATGGCATTGAGTGTGCTGAGTCCAGACAAATGATATTTATATACACATCCAAATTTGAAGAGAAAATGTATTTCTTTAGGTTTTAAACAATGCTTTCATATATTTTGTGGAACAATCCTAGTCTACCTAAAAGAACAACTGAATAATATTCATTTTGGGTGATCATTATTAATAAAAAATATCTCCAAAAGTCATTTAATAAAATCTCCCCCAGATCTTTTAGCTATCCAAATCTTAGAATTACTTAGTGTGCCTCTCTGTGCCCAAGACTGCTGTTCAAAGATAGATTTTATAGAAGAATGTGCAGTGTGTCAAGTGTTTAGGAGTATAAACAAATTTAGGAAGGGCAAACACAGTCTACAGGCAACACAATAGACTGACCTTCTGTCAACCCCTTTCCTTAGCCCGACAAAGTCAGGAAAGCCAGAGCACCAGAACAATGAATGAAAAATGACCCTTGCTAACTGAATTTTCAGCGCTTGATTGCTTAGCCATCCCATCTTATGCATCAAAGAACAAAGGGTAAGGGGACTCTGGTTAGAGTGAGGAGGAAGAAAAGGAAGGGAAGACTATTTGCTGGCAATTTGAGGTCTAGTTACCAGGCTGAAAAACAAGAACAGATGTATTTGCATGATTATAAAATGAAATGCCTTTCAAATAACATAATCTTTAGGAATATTCTAGTATATGCATTTGTTTTTAATTCCCCAAGGATAGCCAACAGACTGTGAGATCCTTTGTTTAGTCATGGGTATAAGGACAGAAACACAGGTCTCTGACTGCATGCTGGTGAGCTACATGTGTGAGAGCCAAGAGGATTAGCGTTTTATCCTCCTATTGTTTTCTGCACTACAGCCACTTCAATCTACAGGAAAATGAAAACAGAAACAGGGCCCAGGAGATTATAAACAGACTGTTGCCACTGAAGTCAGCTCTTCTATTGCTGCTGTAGCCCAGGAAGCAGGCTTGTTTCTTTCTTCAGGTTCCCTTCTAAGCCCTGTCTGAATGTGAAAAGAGTTGGTAAAGGTGAAAGCAAGCAAAAGGCAATCACATTCTTTTCTCTGAGGAGTAGATTTCAGCCAAGCAGACACAAAAATATAAAGTTTCCATCATAACTGAAGAGTTCAAAGACAAGAAGCAAAGTAAGTGCCCTGGTTTTGGAAGTGCTCCTGCTCCTAGTTAGTGCTGGTTAACAGAGGATTTAGGAAAATATAGCAGCCCAGACTAAATATGAGTTTAGGGAGAAGGGGGAGAGCAGAGCTAACTCCTCCCCCATGCTCAGTTTTCCTGGGGCTAAGACCAGGGATTTATTTTCCACTTGGCTCAAAAGAACTTGCAAAGCTGCCCCAGCTGGATCAAAGAGCCACAATGTGTCATGACCACAGGGCCCACTTTTGTGCTGAACTAAATGACCCTGGGTCAGCTGTCAGAAGGCTGAATTTCAGGGGGCAGCTGGGACCATTAGGTCAAATATAAAAGCAAGATGGCCAGCTTATAGGGTGATAGTAATGTCAGGTAAGATCAATTTACTTTTTTGGTTCTGAGTCAGTGCTGGCCTGTCATGGTGAGACGGCAATGATAGTAACAATGGGAACAAGGAATATGTTTTAGGGAAAGGTTTCAAAACAGTTTTTAAAGAAAGGACCTGTTGTTAGTGTCCCTAATGACAGATAAGGAAATGCAGACATACAGGAGATGGTTAGTTCCAGAACACACACAGATGTTGGGCAAAGTGAGAGTATTGAAGACTGCTTGACTCTTGTTCTGGTTCTTGGCATGGTGTTCTAATCTGCTGGAGCTATTTTCTAAAGGACTGCCTGATTTTTCTCAGAGGCTTCAGAGACTGAATGAAGATGTACTCTAGTCAATATAGTATCTGAAAACCCTCATAAGTTATGAACTTACGCTGTGTTCAAACAATGTAAACATAGTGATTCTGTTGTTGCTTTACATGCATTAAAATCTGTATAAGGGCAGAGAGTTCATTCAGCGGGTTTACTGTGCATGAGGACCTGAGTCAGAATTCTCAGAATTCATGTAAAATGCTGGGTGTGGTGAGTTTAAGGTTTGGGAGTGACCAAGACCACCCAACCACTCTGAGGCAAAGATGAAAGCTTTTATTTTGGAAAAGCATGAGCTGCCAGGGCTGACTCTCAAGAGCAGAGCACAGCCAGCCTGAGTTTTCAGGTAGTGGGCTTTATAGGGCTTTTTCAGTTGGGGGAAGGTAAGGAAGGAAAAAGAACTCATTTGTTAAGTTAAATAGAAAATTTTCTTTAGGAGGTATCATTACATTAACCATTTAAAATAGCTAGGGTATGACACCAGAACAGTGACCATGTGACTTAGGAGATCAAAGCGTAGGAACTCATGACCTGGGGCATTGTTAGGTAAGGAGGGAATTATGACCCAGTGGTTTTTGAAGAAAGTGATAGTCTACTTCATTCTGTCTCTGTCACCATTCTGCTGACCTTTGTGTCTCCATCTTGGAAACTCATCTAGACCTAACAGTGATGAGTGTCTATAATCCCAATTCAGGGGAGGCAGAGACAGACAGATTTCTTGGACTTACTGGTGAACTAGCATAGCCAAACTAATGAGCTCCAGGGTTAGTGAGAGACCCTGCTTCAAAAAAGAGTGGAAAGCAAATGAGAAGGATACCTTATATCAATCTCAGGACAACACATGTACACGCACATGTGCAGGAAGACCTGCACACACACATTCCCACACATACAAATGTACCTATACATATGAATGTATATCATACACACACATACAGATACAAAAAATGCCTTGCACTTCCATAATAAGAACCTAAACAGACCACATAGTTAAGAAAAAAAATGGAGTTGAAATGCCATCTCTCTCCCCAGTACAAGGTGTACTGATGCATAGACATGACTTACTCATCTGCTCCTTGAAGAATAATTCTTTAAATAACTAAAATTTCATGTGCTGGGGACTTGTTTAAGGAAAGTTTAATCTTTCAAATATTCCTATCAAACTATTCAGGAATACTATGACTTTTCTCCATGGATAAATCTGAAATGACCTGGGAATCACAAAATTATCTGGCCATTCTTTTAAGGCAACATTGACTGAGCCGCACTTTCTAATGTTATTAAAGAGGTTGTGTGGAGTTGTGGCTAAGACCATGGACTTAAAGCAAAGTTCCACTTTTTCTAAGCTGTCACACATTGAGGTGATACTTAATCCCTCTGCTCAGCTTTTCCTCATTGTAAAATGGGATTGGAAAGAGACCCCTGCTTCTAGTAGCTGTTGAAAAATGATATAAGGCAATGTATGCAAAGGCTGTAAAAAGTGTCTCATGCCTAGCAAACAATTGCATTCATTTTTGTCCACCACAAATGTCTCTCTGAATAATAAAAATGTTCTGAGACTGTGTATTCCCGCCTGTGTGTACCATATTATAATAAGCATGAAAAAAATATGTTTGTCAGTGTTTGACTAAATTAAAATATTTCATAAGATAGTGTTGTCATTTGAATTAGATGCCTCCCATAAATTTATGTCTTTTGCATGCTTAGTATCCAGTTAGTAGCAATTTGAGAAGTGAAGCCTTGCTAGAGGAGGTGTGTTACTGGGGGCAATATCTTAAGGTTCATTAATCCCTACTTTTCCAGCTCTAGTCAGCTTAATCTGCTGTTCAACCTATTGTGGCAAAGGTGATGTGTAGCCTCTGCTTTACCATTTTACCCCTGCTTCCCCACAAGACTATAAGCCAAGTAAAAAACTTTCCTCCCATCAGCTGTTTCAGGTCAGGTGCTTTGTCCCAGCAATAAAAAGGTAACTACAACAGGTAGTTTAATAGAATAGTGTTTCAAGTTAGCAAGGAAAACTTTCTAGAAAAAGCCAGTAATGGCTGGGAAAATGGTTGGTAAAATGCTTTCCATGTAAGCATAAGACCCTAGTTTTATATCTCCAGCAGCCATGTACTCCCAGTGCTAAAGAGGCACAGACAGAAAGAATCCCTAAACTTACTGACTAGTTAGTCTGGCTGAATTGGCAAGCTTAAGGTTTAGCAAGGATCCTGTCTCAATATAGAAAGTGATTGAGAAAAACAAACTGTCCTCTGGCCTCCACGTACATACACACACACACACACACACACACACCACACACACACAAAACACACATATAATAGAAAACAATAGAGAAACTGTGGTGGTTTGAGTGTGAAGTTTCACCCATGGCCTCATATGTTTGTGATTAAGCCACATCCTTGGTTCCCAGCTAATATAACCTTTGAGAGTTGAAGCTTTGATGGAGTAGTGCCACTGGGGTTTGCCCTTGGGGTTTATTATTTCATTCCTACTGTTAGCTCAGCTCACTCTTGCTGCTACCTCCCAGCTGATATGACAGGATATAAGGTCCAACCTCTGCTCTTCCATTCTTTCTCAGGCATAATGAAATTTCCCCACAAAATTATTAGCTGAAATAAAATTTTTCCTCCAATTACCTGCTTCTGGGTGGGTGCTTTGTCCTAGCAATGAGAAGGTAACTACAACAGAAGCCAATGTTATTTTCATCAAAATAAAAATAAATGTTTCCTTTATTCTATTTGTCATTCAGTATCATTCCTAAGGCACACACATTAGAGTCCAGCTACTTGAGTGAGAGCAGCTGGATTCACAAATTGTCATGTTTTTAAAATTAGAGATGAATAAAGTATAATTCAATGACTGGCAACTACTTGGTAAGAAATGTTTTCTACACTTCATGTAATTTCATTTCTTTTAGAATAAGACTGGAATCACTATTATAAGAAAGGCTACTTGGTTTCTCACCACCACAGGTAAAGATCGACTTGGTTTTATGACTTTTTAATTGATGCACTACTGAGTCCTTTTCTGAAGTCTTCTTTTTATTCATCATTGTTAGGTCAGGACGGGCTCCCAAGATGGAGTCACCAAGGACAGTAGAATGGTGACAAAGGCATAAAGAAGTGGATTATCCATATTCCTCAAGAAACCACCTGGTCATTATCTGTTCCTTGCCTAAAACAATGCCCCAGGTCACGGTTTCCTGCCCCCCCCCCCCCTTGTAAGTCACCTGGTCATGGATCTGGTGTCACACTTTAAATGGGTAATATAATGATCTCCCCTAAAGGAACTTTTCTGTTCAACTTAAAAAAAATGAGTTCTTTTATCATTTTCACCTTCCCCCAACAGAAAAAGCCCTATTAAGCCCACTACCTGAAAACTCAGGTTGACTGTGCTCTGCTCTTGAGAGTCAGTCCTGGCAGCTTGTGCTTTTCCTGAATAAAAGCTTTCATTTTGCCTCAGAGTGGTTTGGGTGGTCTTTGTCACTCCCAAATATTATAATCATATGTGTTTCTTAATTTTTTTTTCCAAAGAAAATACCAAACATTGGATAACAATGTATAAAGAATTTAGGAATAAATAGGACACATCTCTTAATCTTAAAGTGCTCCTAAATCAGTGTATTTCAAATATTGTGTTAAACTTTTCTAATTACAAATTCCTATAGATTTATGTTATTAAATTGATGCACTCAGAATAAGTATGACAGAAATTAATATATAATCATATGCCTACAATATATTGATAACTACTATGATATACTTCCTTTCAGTCTTTTCACAGGAGAAATAAATGTGCATAAAACATAATCATGACTGTGTTACCATTCAGCTAGCTAGGGTCACTTCACTATAACTAGATGGAAATAGTGGGAAAGACAAGAGAAGCTCTTCACAGGCCTATCTTGCCACCTTGGAAACCCTGAGAATCTCAGCTGCATCTGGCAGTGGGGAGGAGCAGCAGGTTGTGCCCTCTAGTGTTACAGAAGTCCAGGAAGACAGGATTCCTTCACATTTGGCTAATGTCACAGCTCCTGAGCAGGCTTCAGTACCAGGATTCCTCAGCGATTAACAGCAGCCAGTATGGCTTCCAAGCCTATCATGTCTGACTTGGTACTAATGCCTCCTTTCTCTGTGACTCAGCCAGGGTATGCAGGACATCTTCTCTGGCTTGTCATAGTCTTTTATCCTTCTTCAACCTCAAGTCTCTAGCCTCTAGTTCCTGCCCTGTTCCCTCGTTGGAATAGTTCTACTGTCTGTTCTCCAGCTGCCAGGCCTGCTGGCTGCTAGACTATTCCTAGGGCTGGGCTGCATCTGTGCCACTGGCCCACACTGCCGCCACTGTGGCTTATTATTTCATATGACCAGATTACCCAACACTACTGAAAGTAGGAAAGGAAAGACAACTGGAGAGAAACCTTTTATTATATAGCTAGAGAATGAGTTTGTATACCAATCACAGCAAACCACTAAAGGAATAGTCCAACAGCTGATAATTAGGGAGTAATACTGCCCTATATTCCACCAAGATCAGAGGGCATAAATGCAATAAGAATACCTTTATAAATTATCATTAACCTTAACAGTAATTTTTTTTAAAGCAAGTTCTCACTGTAGCCCAGACTGATCTGGAACTCACTGTATAATTCATGTTGCCCTCAAACTCACAGCAATCACCCTATCTCAGCATCTTGAGTGCTGGAATTACAGGCAAAAACCATTGTGCATGGCTTACTAATAATGATTTCAGCATGTTAATATCTGCCCAGTTCCCTAGGAGAGGTAGATATTCCTCTGCTATTTCAGCGATACCACATATGCAAGTTTAATGCTGGCCTTTTTCAAGTATATAAAATAAATATTTTTCAAGCTATCAACATTTCTTTAAAAGTATCATTTTAGTTATTCTATTCCATCATGGTTATTATCTATGAAATAATCACATCAACATAACATTATGCAAAAATGGAAGTGTCTTGACCACCTAAAGACACAATAAATACCTTCATATTCACAGTGAGGGTTCACTCCCCTGAGAAACAAGCTACCTTTGTACTGTGAATGGCCATGTCCTATAGAGAGAGCATGGGCTGTGGTGTCTGGAGGTGAGCCTCATAGCAGCCAGGACCTTTCACATTCTCTGTAGCTCTTGTTTACCTCATCCTTATGCCTTTACTCCAAAAGTAAGTGAGCCTTACTGGTTAGTCATGCTTCCTACCTTTTGGAATTTCCAGCAGAGAGATGGCCAAATGTACATGAGTTACTGAGATAAACTATCTAAATTATACTTTATACATATCCTCTTAATAATCACAATTTTCTTTAAAATAAACTACTTAAGGACATAATTAACATACATCTGTGATGACTCTCCTGATATTTCCCAATACTCCAATATACCCAATTCATAATATTTTCATTTGATTGTTTTAAGGTCACTTTTTTCCAAGGATGTGAAATTAAGTGGGTATTATAGAATTAGCTGTCAACCTTTGCACTGACATTACATTCCAGGCCTAAGAGGCTGTCACGAAGACTATCATGATTTGGATTCCCCTTACTTCTCCAGTCTTGTAATCTACTGAAAGCACTAAGGTGAGAAACAAAGTATATATCGGGGACAGACAGTTTTATTGCAAAGCAAAGCAGACTTCACTGTCAAGTCCTTGAGTAGATACTAGCCAGAAAGACCATTCTCCCTATCTACAAGCTAAGTAGGCTTTCTTTATTACTTTTTTTAAGATCTTTGGAATAGCTGACATTCTCTTAGGGTCTTTGTCTTTACCAAGTTAATTGAATCTTATAGTAGGGAGGTCAGTGATGCATAATATAGGATGGTATGTCTTTTTTGTCTTAAAAAATAAAATAAAAAACTTCCTGCTTTGCCGTAATCTTAGGAGGTCTAGAAGTCTTACAGCCAGGTGTAGTTATCTACAAATGGACCTCTAGGCAGTCCAGGATGACTTTACTTGCACAGCTAGAAATCTGATGCAGATTGATTTCCAACCAGTAAAGCCCTTCTGTTTCATTCTTTTACTATATGGGCAACTACCTGAGGGAGAGGCCAGGCCCAGTGTCCTTAGAACCTGTTATTCTCTAGCTCCCTACCTAATAATGACAGGCATATTTCCAAAGAGTAGGGATATGAGAAAATTTCTTTTTTTTTTTTTTTTTTTGGTTTTTCGAGGTAGGGTCTCACTCTAGCCCAGGCTGACCTGGAATTCACTATGTAATCTCAGGGTGGCCTCGAACTCACGGCGATCCTCCTACCTCTGCCTCCCGAGTGCTGGGATTAAAGGCGTACGCCACCACGCCCGGCTGATATGAGAAAATTTCTTAATAGCTAACTCACATTCAATGAAATTTGGAAACAGCATAGTTCTGTGCATTTTTCATAAAAATTATCTTTTCACATGATATTTTGAGAATGTAATTTTATGATAATGTAAGTTTCTTCTTCATAACTACAAAACTGGCCCAGAGAAATGGCTTAGTGGCAAAAGCTCTTGCCTGCAAAGCTTGACAACCTGAGTTTGATTCCCCAGTACCCATATAAAACCAAATGTGAGGGCTGGAGAGATGGCTTAGCTGTTAAGTGCTTGCCTGTGAAGCCTAAGGACCCCGGTTTGAGGCTCGATTCCCCAGGACCCACGTTAGCCAGATGCATAAGGGGGCACATACGTCTGGAGTTTGTTTACAGTGGCTGGAAGCCCTGGCATACCCATTCTCTCTCTCCCTCTCTCTCTCTCTCCCTCCCTCCCTCTCTCTCTCCCTCTCTGTCTTTCTCTCGCTCTTGCTCTCAAATAAATAAGCAAAAATAAACAAAAAAAGTTTAAAAAAAACAGATGTGACATATGCTTCTAGGGTATATTTACAGAGGCTGGAAGTCCTGGCATGCCCATTTTCTGTCAGTCTCTCTTTTCTTTATCTCTGTTTTCAAACTGATTAATTAATTTTTTTAAAAAATATAAAAACTTCACTGGGCACGGGGGTGCACACTCTTAATCCCAGCATTCAGGAAGCCGAGATAGGAGGATCACCATGAATTCAAGTCTACACTGAGACTAAAAAGTGAATTCTAGATCAGTCTGGGTGAGAGCAAGACCTTGAGCCCCCCCCCCAAAATATTGATATAAGCTGATTATATATTTTTATATTTATGGAGAAAGTAAAAAGTTCTCCCTAAACTTCCAATGTCCCAATATAATATGCTGCACTTCACAGAGTATAAAGTCTTTGGAAGGTATATGCAAATATTTGTTCTTTAATATTCCCACTTGTTTCCATTAGAAAATCAAGCATGAATTCCTGAAAACAATAATAAATAAGTTAGTATACTAAATAAATTTCATATAAGAATTTACCATTATATTCATTTGCTAATATATTATAATAATAATATAATATGCAATAATGTTACATAACAAATCACCCAGACTCAGTGGGTTTTAAGGAATATCTATTTTCTTCATTAGTCTCCAGGTCAGTGATTTTGGTGGGATCAGCTAGCCTTGACTAGACACAGCTGGTATGAGCAGGGCTCACTTACATATCTGGTCTTCTCTCAGCTGTACCAGGACCACATTAGCCAGAACATCTGAGGCCAGTTGCCTTCTCTATACTTGGCTTTCCTTGTTGCAGGTTGACCTAGACATTTTCTACTGACAGTTTCAGAGAAGAGGCAACCAGAAACACACAAGTTGGGAGTTTGTTGATTTTTCCAGTTGTGCTTGTGCCTGCCTGATAACTCACAGAGCAAGTTTCAAGTGAAGCTCAGATTCCAAGAACACAGGAACAGATTATTATATTACAATAAAAGCAGTGGCAAAGTAATATGACTAAAAGATGGCACTGTCAATCAGATTCATTGAGCCTGAATTAATCACAACCTTAGATTTTTACAATACAATAACAACAGCCACAATTTATATGCATTAGGAGCAAAGGAGCCTTTTATATAGGTATTCAGCAAGGGATCAGCCCATGCCCTAGCTAGCTTTGACATCATATGATAGCCCAAACTGGCCTTGAACTTGTGATCTTTGTGCCTCAGCCTTCAGAGTAGCTAAGATTATAGACCTGTCCCTTTTTCTTAGTAGCAAAGGGAAGAGTCTTCTGTGTAAAAAAAAAAAAAAAAAAAAAAAAAAAAAAAAAAAATCTGGGTCTGAGAGATGGTTTAGCCATTAAGGCGTTTGCCTGCAAAGCCAAAGGACTCAGGTTTGATTTTCCAGGATCCTTGTAAGCCAGAGGCATAAGATGGCACATTTGTCTGGAGTTTGTTTGTAGCAGTTGGAGGCCTTGGCATGCCCACTCTCCTGCTCTCTTTATCTCTCTCTCAAATAAATAAAAATAAATAATTTTTTTTACATTTTTATTTTATTTTTTTATTTTTTTGGTATATTATTTTTTTATTATTTATTTATTTATTTATTTATTTTGGTTTTTCGAGGCAGGGTCTCGCTCTAGCCCAGGCTGCCCTGGAATTCACTATGGAGTCTCAGGGTGGCCTCGAACTCTCGGAGATCCTCCTGCCTCTGCCTCCCCAGTGCTGGGATTAAAGGCGTGCGCCACCACACCCGGCTTCTTTTTTTTTTTTTTTACAGTCAGTTTGGTACCATTATTAGGCTCATCCGTGACCTACCCCCTCCCCTTGGCACCTCCTTGTTGAGGTATACGGGTCATGCATTGTGGAGATAGCACACAGTTATGGGTAAGCTAAATGTCTCTGCATAACATGACTCAACATGTGGCTCTGACATTCTTTCCGCCCCTCTTCTGCAAAATTTCCCTGAGCCATGTTGGGTTCATTTTTGGTCTGCTTCAGTGATGAGGTGTTGGGGGCCTCTGAGGCTCTGGCTCTCTGATTTGGTAGGAGTTGATTATTCTCTGTGCTGATCTCCTTCCCCCTTGTGCTGGTATCCGGTTCATCAGGAAAACAGCCCCCTTGCTTGTTTCTCCAATTTTTCTTAGTTTCAGCCAGGGCCCTTTTGAGGTATGATGGGGTGGCTCTCTCCTTAGGATCTACATCTATCTGAAAAAGAGAAGCAGATTCTCCAACTGAGAGTAAGTTAGCATCAGGACAAATGAGATAACCCCTTTTTTTTTATAGAGAATTTAATAGGTGTAGGCCCTCTTGTAGCCCACAATTGATGGTAGCTTGATATTGGAGAGTGGGCTTATGTTTGGATATGGTTCTGACTTGTTTCCCAGCTCCAGCTATGGGTCCCATACCAGTGAGGGGATCAGTTAGCCAAATTGAGAGCAGTTGGTTCCCCACCATGGCTGTGTGCTACCACTGCACTTGTGTGGGCATCACAACAAGTTATTTGTGCTAAGTAGGTTAGACCATGCGTTGCTTCAACAGATATTATAAATATTTTAAAAAATAATCAGCTGGGCATTGTGGCACATGTGTTTAATCCCAGCACTCGGGAGGCAGAGGTAGGAGGATTGCCATGCGTTCAAGGCCACTCTGAGACTACATAGTGAATTCTAGGTCAGCCTGAGCTAGAGAAAGACCCTGCCTTGAAAAAAAAAAATATCTGAATATGGTGGAGAAGAAGACAAAGTAAATCAGCACTGTTCTGCTAGCTAAATTATCCTCCTTAATTCAAGCCACATTTAGATTTGACAACTTGATAGACGTGAAAACTTCCCAAAGGCTATTCAGTAGTTTGCTGAAATTAAAATAAGTATTAAAATGATTAAAATTAAAATAATTAAAATAAGTATTTGATTATTAAAATAAGCATTTGATAGCAAAATTAAAATTAGTATTTGGTTAAAATAAGTATTTGATAGCAAGAATTCCTTCTACCTAAAATACTTTCCCCTCCTTAGTTACCTCTTAATACTTATCTTTCTTTGAATCTATTTAGTTCAAATTTCACTTATTTGGGGTCCTCATCTTCAACTAAGTGACAGGTAGACTCTGTATATATCTCTCTCTATGTCACACACTCCTTCCAGCACTAGACCATTTCTATTTTTGCTCATTGTAGTGGTTGGGGTCAGATGTCCCCCACAAAATTGTGTTCTGCGTTGGTCCTAAGCTAGTTACAACTTGGGAGGTAGGTGAGGTGTGTTTCTGGGGATGTGGTTCTAAGTGTAGAGCCAGCCTCCCCTTTTCAGAGCTTCTGACACTCTGTTACTGCTACTTTCTACCTGTTGTGGCAGAGTTGATGCCAGCCACTTCTCTTGCCATACTTTCTTCTATTATCATGAAGCTTCCCTTAAGATTCCAAGCCAAAATAAACCCTTTCCTAAAATCAATTGCTAATGGTCAGGTGCTTTGTCCCAGCAACAAGAGTGTAAACATAACACTGATAAGTGATTTTCCTTATTGTCCCCTCTGGACATACTATTCATGAGGGGAGGGAGAGTCTGTGTCCAGGTTATTGTTCCCTCTGTACAGTCTTATCTGGGAGGGGATGGAGTCCATGTTCAGCTTTGTTTCATCTTTGGATCCAGTGTAGTCACTAGCTTTCAATAAATACATCATGGATGAAGTAACAAATAAGAAACAATAAAGAGGAATGTATGCTTATTGGAAATGGGTGATAGTATCCTTGGTGACAGAGCACATGTATGTGATAGTATTATGGGACCAGAGCACTTACATGTTATAGAATCATGGATAAGAGAGCACATATATGTGATCATATCATTCTCTGTCTCCTCTCACTATCCCTTTTACTATACTCTCATGCTTCCATGTGCTAAACCAATTTCTATTATGACTCTTGGATGACATTAAACCTCATCATCTGATCTTTCTCTGCAACTCTGCCTGGCCACAATATAAGCTGGACAATGTGTCCAAATGGCCTAAAAATGGTACTTTTGATTTCCAAATTCTTGCTGATGCTGATTTAGAAAACTTCTGCCAACATCCAGGCAGTTGGTCTGAGGTACCCTATATTCAGGCACTTTTTACTCTGTATGCACAGTTCTTTGCTCTACCTGCTGTTCTCACCAGGTTCTTCTAGCCAAGGTCTCAGGAATATGCTCTAATTCAACCCCTCCCCCATACTTGTCCTCACCTTCTGCTTTTGAAACCATAGATAACCTGGTCCCAACAGCCTCAGCTGTCTTCATCTGTCTCCTGTTCCACTTCCGTGCCCCCCCATCTCCAATCTCCTCTCCTCCTCTTTTCCCTCTTGCCCAATGTACTCATTCTTACAGGGACAGAATGTACCCTTTATGTGAGGTCACAGGTGCTAAAGAAATTGTTCACATTCATGTTCCTTTTCCCATGTCTGACTTATCCAAGATTAATAAATATCTTGCTGAGCATGGTGGCACATGCCTTTATATCCCAGCACTTGGGAGGCAGAGGTAGAAGGATCACTGTGAATCTGAGGCCACCCTGAGACTCCACAGTGAATTCCAGGTCAGCCTGGGCTAGATTGAGACCCTACTTCGAAAAACCAAAATAAGTAAATAAATAAGTAAATAAATAAATATGTAAGGTCTTTTGCCACTGATCCAACACACTGTCTCACTTAGGTATATGACCTAACCTGAGATATACTAAACTGATAATACTTTCCCAGTGGGGACACTTGTCCCCAGGGAGGACCCTGAATAAGAATACTATGCTCCCACTAACTCCCCCAGATGGGTGGCCTATGATAGGATGGTTCTTTGCCTCCTGGCTGGCCTCCAAAAGACATTCCATATGTTTGTCAATTTTTACACACTTTGAATGCTTACCCAGAGGATTAATGAAAATCCAGCTGAGTTTGTGGGATGCCTAACTGAGGCACTCACTCAATATACTTACCCAGCTTCCCACAACATCCATTTCCTGTCCCAATCTGTCCCTGACATCAGGATAAAAACTTAAACACCTAGAAATGGGCCCTCAAACCCTTCAGGGAGATCTGCTTGACCTGGCATTTAAAGTTTTTAATAACAGAGAAGATCAGGAATGAACTGAAAGGGTGGCCAGAGACAGATGGGCATTCCAGTTCCTGGCTGCTGCCTTGAGGCCTCCTCCAAAGAAGATGATGTGGCCACAATCCTCACCACCAGGACTCTGCTTCAAGTGTGGCCACACAAGTCTATGGACAAAAGCCTGCTGCAACCTGTGCCTACTGCCAGGACTCTGTCCTCACTGTGGATTTGCTGTTCACTGGAAGGTCAACTGTCTTCCTTTGCCTTGACAAGGTAGGCCAGTCCCTTCCATCATCCCCATGAGAGGCAATTGTTGATCTTCTGGGCCTGGCAGCCAAAGATTGATAGTGCCCTGGGACCTCAGCCCCACCCACTCTCTCTCTCTCTCTCTCTCTCTCTCTCTCTCTCTCTCTCGCATTCTCTGACTTACAGCTTACACTCTGTCTTTCTCCTCATACCAGTCCCCCCACCCCCTGCAAAATATCCAAGTTTCCCCCTTCCTGTCTCCAAGGTTTATCCCAGGGTGTGGAACACTTTCTCGCCAGCACTAGCCTCTCACCACATGCCTGTCCTCATCATACTCAAAGACCTCATGTCTTTTACCTACCATTCTCAATACCCAATCTCACTTAAACATCACCAAGGATTCAAACCTATTATTTCTCACTTGTCCAAGCTGGCCTCCTTTGCCCCACGCATTCCCTTTTCAATACTCCTATTTTGCCTGTTATCAAACCTGACAGGACCTACTTCTTAGTCCAAGACTTGCGCCTAGTCAATGCCGTTGTTATGCCCATTCATCCAGTAGTCCTCAACCCCTATAATCTCCTCTCATATCCCTTCTTCCTCTATTCATTTTTCAGTTCTTGACCTCAAAGATTCCTTCTTCTCCATCCCTTTCCACTCCAATTCCTACTATCTTTTTACCTTCACCTTAGAGGACTCCAATACTCATACTGCCTCTCAACTCACCTGGGTTTTAGAGACAGCCCTAACCTCTTTGGTCAAGCTCTCTCGACTTACCTTTTGTCCCTGGGCCTGTTGCCAAGTACATATTTACAATATGTAGATGATCTTCTGCTCTGCTTACCCTCTCTTTCTCTATCAAAACTATACACCAACAAACTTATTAACTTTCTCAGACCTAAGGGATATCGAGTTCCGCCCACAAAAGTTCAACTTTATTTAACCCAAGTTAGGTGCCTGGGCTTTCTCCTTACCCCCACCTCATGACAACTCACCCTAGACCACAAACAGCATCTTTGCTCCCTCTCCCCACCTACATCTAGGGAAGAAATACTCTCTTTTCGTGGCTTTGCTGGGTTCCTTAAAATGTGCATTCCAAACTTTGCCCTCCTTTGCCCTTTATGACAAAGCTAAGGGAGACCCTCATGAACCCCTAGACCTAAGTCCAAGACAGATGCTGCCTTCTCCCACCTGCTGTTGGAAGCTCCAGCCCTTGCACTTCCAGACCTTCAGCAGCCTTTTCTTCTTTATTCTACATAAAAAAGGGGGTATGGCATTGGGAGTTCTGGGCTAAATGAGGGGTCCATCCTTTGCCCTGTAGCTTATTTTTCTAAACAACTAAAAACCCTCTTTTTGGAGTTGGCAAAAGTGCCTATGTGCTCTTGCTACAGGTACTCTTCTGGCCCAAGAGGCACAGAAATTCACTTTTGGGCAACAACTCACTGTCCTCTCCCCCAACAGGCTTAAAGAACACATGTTATTCTCAAAACTCACCTGTCTAAACTGACTTCTGAACTTCACCTATCTTGGCCCCAGCTCCTCCCACTTACCTTAGCCAGAATCAGAGATAATCCTTGAGCTTCCTCCTTCCTTAGTCCTTTTTTTTTTTTTTTTTAAGGCAGCTTGCTTTATTCTTGAGATGCATGTCGGGGAGGGGGGGGCAGAGACAGCCTGTCTGCCTCTCACCTGGGCTTCTCTGAGCTGCAGGCACCACACAGGTGACACATTTGCAAACTGCACTGCCTCAAAGAGGTTCAGGTGAGTCCCTCTCAACCCACCTGCCTGTCTCTGGATCTAGGCCTCACATCCCCACCAGGCTCTGTCCAGGGCAGACAGCCTGGGGTCTTTTTAACACATGCATGGACTCCCTTTCTTGTTAACCTTCCCCCACCAGAAACTCCTTTCTATGGGTACTTACCAAGTTTTACTTCTCTCTCACTGAACCCTAGAGATCAAGTCTTCCATAAGCAGTCTTGTCTACAGGAGCTCAAGCCACTCTGGACTGGACCTCATCTGGTGATCCTAACCATTCCCATGGCCGCAAAGCTTCAGGATATCCCCACGAGGATCCACCTATCATAGCTAAAGAGAGTCAAGCCACCTCCCTCCTACCCTACCACATCCAGGGATAAGTATAACTTCATCCCACCGGGCCCTCTCAAACTCTCTCATGTTCCTACTCTTCCCCCAATCCCAGAATGTTCCTCTTGAAGACAATGATGCCCCTCTGCCTCCTCTCTCTTTCCTCAAGTCCTCTATCCCTCACCTCTGAGTGCTCATCCCTCCGTTGAGCCTGGCATTCTGATGTCATAACTATTGACAAGGATAACAAGCTCCTTAATTCTTCCTTCTGTCCTCTCACAGGGTGCATGAAGCCCATCTCCTTCACCTTCTCCATAACAGGTGTCACCAGAGACTGCCCCAAAGCCAGCTCAATACAGGGATGGTAGGAGAGAAGTCTTGTTTCATTCAGGACCAAGTCATAACAGCATGCTACACTGGCACTGTTGGAGGGTGCTCACTATCGATATCACCACTCTCTCACCTCTAGCCACCATGGAACTGCCTCATCATCACCTACTCTGAAGGGAGACCCATCAACCACATTATCCAGCCTCTTCCACAAGAACTCACTGCCACTATGGTCAGTATGAAGACAATACAGAAGAGAGATCACTGTCTTCCCTTGTCATTAACACAAGGCTGGAATGTTAGGTTGGGACAGGCTCCCAAGATGGAGCCACCAAGGTCAGCAGAATGGAGACAGAGGCATAACGAAGTGGATTATCCACATTCCTCAATAAGCCACCAAGTCATTATCCCCTCCTTGCCTAACAATGCCCAGGTCATGGTTTCCTGCCCTCTTATCTCCTACATTACATGAACATTGTTCTGGTGTCACATCCTAGCTGCTGCTGCTGCTGCTTCTTCTTCTTCTTCTTCTTCTTCTTCTTCTTCTTCTTTTTTTAGTTTTTCAAGGTAGGGTTTCACTGTTGTCCAGGCTGACCTGGAATTCACTATGTAGTCTCAGAGGGGTGGCCTTGAACTCACAGTGATCCACCTACCTCTGCCTCCTGAGTGCTGTGATTAAAGATGTTTGACACCACATCTGGCTCCTACCTATTTTAAATGGTTAATATACTGATACCCCCTAAAGGAACTTTTCTAGTCAACTAAACAAATGAGTTCTTTTTTTCTTCCTCACCTTCCCCTAACTGAAAAAGCCCTATAAAACCCACTTACTGAAAACTCAGGTTGGCTCTGACCCTCTCTTGTGAGTCATCCCTGGTAGCTTGTGTTTTTCCTGAATAAAAGCTTTTATCATTGCCTCAGAGTTGTTTGTGTGGTCTTGGTCACTCCCAGACCTTACAGGTAGTTATTAATAACACCTTAGGAAACAAACATGAAATGAAGGATGGAGATGGTGCTTCCAGTGTTCAGCTCCAGGCAGCAGTGGACATGGTGAACATGGAATACATTTCTCCATTGCTACATGGTCTTGATGATATGGTAACTAAATTTAGATGCATGGAAATACCTACATGTAATGCATAAGGAGCAGGGGCCTATGAAAGATCTGAGATGGTATGAATGAGATACATTGATATCTAGGAGAGAAAGATGTGGAGGAAGCTGAAGCAAGATAGATATTAATGGGAAAGAACACCACAGAATTTCAAAGATTTGATAATTTAGATTTTATTGTTTGTAATTCAGGTATCATCATATTACTAAATTTGAATTATTATTTGTAAAATAAACTTAAACTGCTTTGAGACCTAAGTCTTCACCCTATGCTAGCAATCCCCTTTTTTACTTCAACAGAATACTCTAATAATGAGGACATTTTGTTACCCATGTTTTTAAACCTAATACCTACCACATCCCAAAATGTATAGAGTAACCATATAATATTTGACAATGAAAATTAATGTAGAATGATTAATATACTCTCAGGTATTAGAAAAATTATATCTTCATTATGACAATAATGAGTTCTTGAATTATATAAAAATTCAGTATGCCAATGAGTTGAGATGTTTGGTGTTTGATGTGTGTGTATGTATGCATGCATATGTGAATGTATGTTTGCATGTATACATGCACTCATGTACTGGCACATATGCTGAAGAAAGGTGTTTCTATGTTTCAGGCCACTCATTCATTCATTCTATATAAATCCAATTATATTGTATCCAGCAGGGAAAATTGCCTCTGACAGGTCTGAGCAAGCTGAATTTGCTTAGCTTCCTCTTTTCTAATAGCTTTCTCCAACTAATCTATATTTTTGTCAGCTGAAGTCTTCCTCTATCTTTTAATAGTTACAACTACATTTCCAGATTCAATTTTCTACTTCAGCAGAGTATGAAATATTCTAAAATTAGAACTTATGTATTTTTTATTTTATCAATGATTATTCATATACTAATAAAATGATCATTTCTCTTTGCAATCATGTTATCAGAAAGTATTGAAGATATTGCATCAGTCAACAATCTTGCTAAATGAGACAGAGGAGTTTCAGTGTTACTGAATAGGATGAAGATGCCATTGGTTTGAGTCTTTGTCCCCCAACGTATGGCTAGTTTGGAATAACTGATGTTACTAATGACTAAGACAGGTTCCTATCCACAGAAAGGTTAAAACACATTGGTGCTCCACCAAGGAACACAATGAGGAACTGCAAAGTACATCTGCTTTTCCTGCCATTCTAAATGGCCATAATGTGCACTGTGCTGTGCTTTGTATATATTCTTGTCATAACATAGATGGACCCAAAGTAAGCACCATGAAAACATTGTGCCTTAACATAAATGCATGGGGACCCATCCTTAGTAGTGGGATAATCCCATGATGGGGCTTAATGTGCATATGACATACTTCTGCTCTTACTTGTCTAGCTTCTGCCATTGATGTTGCAGCAAAAATGCCCTTATCAGACCAAATTCTGGAAATTTGAGTTTGTAGTACACTATATCAAGAGTTATAAGAACTAAATTTCTGTCCTTTTCAAAAGTACCTAGTCTCAAATATTCCTTAAGTCAGCACAATTAATAATTTGAAAGCTTTGAGAAATAAATCTGTCCATACTAGCTATTGTAGAAAATAAAAACATGAAGCATGCTGACTTTCTACATTGTGACACACTAGACAATGTCATTCCAGGCCTACCTGCCAAAAACCATCTGCTCTTTCTTGGACTTGGAAAGACATACAATGGCCTATGTGCTAAGGGCCTATGCCCCCAAGCTGGTGCTATTGGAAATTGGTTAGAATCTTTGAAAGGTGTGCTATACTGGGAGGCATTTAGGTCAGTGGAGGTATGTCCTTCAAAAGGATTGTGAAAACCAAGTTCTTTCTTTTCTTTTTTGCTTCCTGACCATTAGTTGAGTGACTTCACTCCACTCCACCTTCTCTAACAACTCCACTGGGCTTCTCCACCAAAGACCTAAATCAATGGGGAGAATATATCATCAAAAACCATAAGTCAGACAAACCTGTGCTTTTTATAAGGTAATCAGATAAGGTATTTTGCCATGGTGACAGCTGACTAGCACATTTTCATACCTGCAAACACAGATGAGTGAAGCTAAAAGAGGACAGGTCCTAGGAACTGTACCTACAACTAGAGTAAGCCAAGGTATGGAAACCAACAGAGAGCAGATGCTAAAAAGACTGGAAGGTATAATGATCAACATGTGGCAACTTAATAATTGGTGACAAGAAATCAAGTAGGTAAAGGGTAATTACTGAGAGGCATGGGGCTGTAGAGATTGAGAAATGTGCTATGCTATAAAAAATGCATATTTCCTGAAGACAAAATCTTTATTATTTTTTAATGTTTGTTATTATTAACAACATGATTCATATGGATACATCATGTATTGGTATCATCTTTTCCACCGCCCCTGTTCCCATTTCATTGGGGAAGCTCCTCAGTGGGGTTGCAGATATTCCCCATGTCGTTGTGGTTTATGCATCGTGGGAGCAGCAGTCAGTTATTTTGGTGGGTAGGGTATGCCTCTGGACATGATGTCTCAATCTGTGGCTCTTAAAATCTTTCCACCACATCTACTACAAAATTCCCTGAGCCATGGTGAGTGACTTTTAAGTTTACTTCAGTGATGAGCTCTTAGGAGCATCTGGATCTCTGCTTTGGCAGGTGTTGAGTATCATCAGGTCTGTATCCTACACCCTGGTGTTTATTTTCAGGCACAGCATGGAAGCAACACTCTTGCTTGTTTCCCCAATTCCTCTATGGACTCAGCTGTGGCTTGGCCAAATTGTGAGGGGTAGTTTATTTCCTCAAGTCTTGCTACCTTCTGAAAAAGAAGAGCAGATTCTCCAACAGAAAGTGAAGTCAGCATAATTTAAATGGGATAAGCATTATTAATTTACGTAGAATTTGATATATGTAACCCCTCTTTCAGCCAAAGACTAGTGAGATCTTGACACTGGGGAATATAATCTTTGTCACCATAGGATTCTGATCAGGTTCCCAATTCAAAATATGGGTTCCTGTACACTAATCATATCTTTTAGCCAATCAGAAAGCTATTGGTTAACCACTGACACTGTGTGCCACTATTGCACTAGAGTGTACAACATGTCAGGGTGCTTGCTTCTGAGTAGCTTAGAACTCTGGTTGCCCAGACTGTTGGTCATCACCCCCCCCCCCCAGTAGCTCATGTAGTTCTTTTCATCACGAGACAGGCTAACAGTCTGGAGACTGGCTTTCTTTGGAATTCCAGTCAGGTGTCTCTGTTCTCTGTGTCAGCAGCATGAGGTGTCTTCAGCAATAGGGTCTTAGCTTTTGCCTCAAGGTGTTATCAGTGCTTTGACAGAAAGATGTCTTGATTTGGGGACCTTGTAGATGTAGGTCCCTCTGATCAACTGCTCAATGTGGGTAGCAACCAATCTCTGGTACTGGAAGTTACGGGTCAGGCACAGGAAAAAAAAAAAAAAAAAAAAAAAAAAACTTTTAAGTTTAGGATTCATTCCACCTTTCCCAGACCCCTACTTTTCTCCTTTCTCCTTTTGAGGGTTACATCTTTTAGGCTATCTCCAAGGATAGTGGTTTCTAATGTATTGGCTCATTTTAGATTTAATTTTGTGTTTGTTTTTCCCCTTTCTGTTCCCCTTTCCCCAGCTGGGGATTTTGTTCAGGAAGTCATTTCCAAATCTTATATCAAGGAGAGTGCCTCCCAATTTTTTCTTCTAGTAGGAGAAGAGTTTAAGGTCTTATATTGAGATCCTTAATCCATTTTGACTTGATTGTTTTGTGTATTGAGATATTAGTGGGTCTAGTTTCATTTTTCTACATATGGTCATCCAATTTGTCCAGCACCTTTTGTTGAAGATGCTGTTGTACCTGACCTAAGGTCTGAGTCTTCAATTTTGTTCCATTGGTCTATGTTTCTGTTCTTATGCCAGTACTATGCTGTTTTTGTTGCTATAGCTTTGTAATATTGCTGTAATTCAGGTATGGTGATACTTTAGAGGTGTTTCTTGGCTGAGGGTATGTTTAGGTAACCAAGGCCTATTGCCATTCCATATGAATTGTCATTCACTTTTTTCTATCTCAGTGAAGAATGGTGCTGGTATTTTATTAAATCTATATATTACTTTTGGTAGAATTGCCATTTTGACAATATTAATTCTACCTATCCAGGAGCATGGGAAGTCTTTCCATCTTCTCAAGTCCTCTTAAATTTCTTTCTTGGGTTTTCTTATGCTTTCATTATATAGGTCTTTTACATACTTGGTTAATGTTATTCCAAGGTATTTAATATTCTTTGTGGCCACTGAAAATGGTACAGCCTCACTGATTTCTTTCTCTGCATATTTGTCATTTACCAGTACCTATAGGCTACTGAATTTTTGCATTGACTTTGTATCTTGCCAATTTACTGAAGGAATTAATCACCTCTGAAGTTTTCAGATGGAGACTTTTAGTCACTCATACATAGGCTCATGCCATCTGCAAATAGGGCTAACTTGACTTCTTCCTTTCCAATTCCAATCAATTTTCTTTCTTTCTCCTGTCTTATTTCTTGAGCTAGTACTTCTAGTACTACGATGAAGAGCAGTGGTGAGAGTGGGCACCCCTGTCTTGTTCCCAATCTCAATGTGAACTCCCTGTGTCTTTCCCCATTAAGTATTATTTGGGATTTGTGTGCTTTATATATGTAGGCTTATTGTGTTGATATATAAACCCTCCATGCCCATTCTTCCAAGTTTTTTTTTTTATCATGAAGTGATGTTGTATTTTGTCAAGGCCTTCTCTGCATCAATTGTGATGATCAAATGGTTCTTATGGTTATGTTTATTTATGTGGTGTATTACGTTTATAAATTTCCATATGATAAACCATTCCTGCATCCTTTGTATTAAGCCTATTTGATCAAGGTGGATAATGCTTTTGAGGTGTTGTTGAATTCATTTTCAGAGGATTTTGTTCACGATCTTTGCATATCAATTCATCAAGGTTATAGGCCTATAGTTTTCTTATTGCATCAATGTCTGGTTTTGGGATTAGGGTGTTGCTAGCTTCATAAAAGGAGTTGGGAAGGATTCCTCAGTCTCTGGTTACATGAAATAGTTTGGAAAAATTGGTTTCAGTTTTTCAGTGAAGATTTGATACAATTTGGCTGATAAGCCATCTAGCCTTGACTTTTCTTTTGGGGGAGGTTTTTGATTACCTATCACATCTCCATGGATGTGATAGGTTTGTTTAGGAGATTAATCTTCTCTGAGTTTAGTTGTGGTAGGTGGTATGTGTCCAGAAATTCATCAATATCTTTTATTACTATTATTTTTTCTCATTTTTATTTTTTATTTTACTTTTTTTTTTTTTTTACAGTCAGTTTGATACCATTATTAGGCTCATCCATGACCTACCCCCTCCCCTTGGCCCCTCCTTGTTGAGGTATATGGGCCATGCATTGTGGAGTTAGCCCACAGTTATGGGTAAGATAAATGTCTCTGCATATCATGACCCAACATGTGGCTCTGACATTCTTTCTGCCCCCTCTTCCGCAAAATGTCCCTGAGCCATGTTGGGTCTGCTTCAGTGATGAGGTGTTGGGGGGCTCTGAGGCTCTGGCTCTCTGATTTGGTAGGGGTTGATTTTTCTCTGTGCTGATCTCCTTCCCCCTTGTGCTGGTATCCGGTTCATCAGGAAAACAGCCCCCTTGCTTGTTTCTCCAATTTTTCTTAGTTTCAGCCAGGGCCCTTTTGAGGTATGATGGGGTGGCTCTCTCCTTAGGATCTACATCTATCTGAAAAAGAGAAGCAGATTCTCCAACTGAGAGTAAGTTAGCATCAGGACAAATGAGATAACCTTTTTTTTTTTTATAGAGAATTTAATAGGTGTAGGCCCTCTTGTAGCCCACAATTGACGGTAGCTTGATATTGGAGAGTGGGTTTATGTTTGGATATGGTTCTGACTTGTTTCCCAGCTCCAGCTATGGGTCTCATACCAGTGAGGGGATCAGTTAGCCGAATTGAGAACAGTTGGTTACCCACCATGGCTGTGTGCCACCACTGCACTTGTGTGGGCATCACAACAATTTATTTGCTGCTAAGTAGGTTAGACCATGCGTTGCTTCGACAGATATTGGTCATTTTCTCCCAGTCGCCCATGTAGCACCTTCTGGCACAAGACGCGCTGATTGTCTGGGGACTGACTCTCTTCCAACTTCCAGCCATGCCATTCTAATTTGCATGTCAATCACATAAGGTGTCTTCAGCAGTAGGGTCTTACCACTAGGCTTTGGTGGGTCATCAAGTACTCTGACAGAAATCTGTCTGTCTTTTAGGAAACCTTGTAGGTCTCTCTGATCAAAAGCTCATTGTGGATGATAGCCCCATGCTGGTTCTGGGAGTCACATGTCAGTGCCCACTAAGAAAATGAGGAAAAAGATAACTAATATACAAGAGTTAGAGATAAGAGAGAGAGAGAGAGGGGGAGAGGGGAAGTGAGGGAGGGAAGATGTAGAAGATTAAGGTTAGTCTTGATCATACCCTCTCCAGTGTCTTGTGGTTCAGATGTTCTCTGTAAGGGCCTGGTGAAGGATCAGCCATTTGGTCTGTCTTTTAGTAAGTAGAAAATTATGGTACCATTGCCATTTCGGTCTAGATTTGTGTTTCCCACCCCTTTGATGCCCTCCCCTCCCTCCCCTTCCATCCTAGTGGCTAGTCTAGGAGGTGCTTGCTGGGTATGTAAGGTACCTTGGGTAGATTCAGTTTAGGTGCTGTAGATGAGTAAGACTATGTGGCAATTTTTTTTTTTTTTTCTGTGATTGGGTAAGTTCACTGAGAATGATAGAGGCTCAATTTGTAATAGCTAAGTGCTGGAATCAACCCAGATGTCCATCAGCATAAGAATGGATAACTAAGATGTGGTATATCTGTACAATGGAATTCTATACAGCAGTAAGAAAAAATGACACAATGAAATTTGAGGAAAAATGGTTGAAACTGGAACATCAACATCTTTTACATTATCAAATTTTGTGGAGTAGAGGTTTTGGAAGTATGCCCCCATGATTCTTCCAATTTCATTGGTGCTTGTTGTGATCCCTTGTTTTTCATTTCTGATTTTGTTAAAGACTTCTGTTTTCCTTTCTTGAACAAATTGGTCAAGGGTTTATCAAGCTTGTTTATCTTTTCAAAGAACCAGCTCTTTATTTCATTTAAAAAAAATCTATTTACTTAATTAATTTGTTTGATAGAGAGATGCAGATAGAGAGAGGAGAGAATGGGCATGCCAGGTTCTCCAGCCACTGCAAATTAACTCCAGACACATGTGCCCCCTTGTGCCTCTGGCTTATGTGGATCCTGGAGAATCAAATAGGGATCCTTTGGCTTTGTAGGAAATGCCTTAACTGCTAAGCCATCTCTCCAGCCATATTTCATTAATTTTTTTAAAAGTTTTTTCTTAGTTTCCCATTTATCCACTTCTTCTCTGATCTTGATTATTTCTTTTCTGTTTGGAGCTCTTAGGGTTGGATTCTTTTTGTTTTTCCAATGCCTTTAGGTGGACAGTTAGGTTATTAGTTTGAGATATCTCTGTCTTTGTTATGAAGGCATTTAGTGCTATGAATTTTCCCCTTAAGACTGCACTAATTGTGTCCCATAAGTCTTGGTAAGTTGTGTTTTCATTATCATTCAATTCTAGGAATTTTACAATTTCTTTTTTAATTTCTCCCACAACCAACTCATTGTTAAAAGTGTGTTGTTTAGTCTTCAGGAACTGGTGAAGTTACTCTTCAACTCTTGTTAATTTCTAGCTCTTAAGCACTATGGTCTTCTATGATGATGGAAGTTACTTCAGGTTTCCTGAATTTATGAGGCACACTTTATGGCCTAATATATGGTCTATTTTCGAGAAGGATCCATGGGCTGCTGAGAAGAATGTGTATTCTGTAAAGCTGGAGTGAAAATTTCTGTAGATGTCTGTTAGGTCTAGTTAATCTATGATGTTGTTGAGTTCCATGATTTCCCTGTTGACTTTTTGCTTAGATGATTTGTCTATTGATGATAGTGGAATATTGTAGTCTATGATTATGATGGAGTTGCTGTTTATTTCTGTTTTATTGTAAAATAGCTTTTGTTTTATAAACTGTGGTGCACCTGTATTTGGCACATATAGATTTATGATTGTGATATTCTCATGTTGGTTCATTCCTTTAATGAGTAAGAAGTAGCCTTCTTTGTCCGTTTTGGTTACTTTTAGTTTTTTATTTCCATCTGCTTGGAATATTGTTTTCCATCATTCTACCACCAGGAGGCATCTATCTTTAATGGTAAAGTGTGTTTCTTGAAGAAATCAGATAGAAGGGTCCATTTTTTTTTTTGATCTGCCATTAAATTATAATTTAAGGTTATAACTGTCAGGTTTGAATTAATCCCTGCTATGATGAAGTGAATTATGGGGTTTGGTGCTTTCTTGTGTTTTGTACTTTTCGAGCCTGGTCTATTTTTTGTTATTGTCATCTTCTTATTGACTCTGGAGATTGGTTGTTTGTTCTGTGTGGAGTATTTCCTGAAGTATTCTCTGTAGGTTTGGCTTTGTGTTCATATAATCATAGAGTTAACATTTTTCATGAAAGGTTTTCTTTCACCATCTATTATGGAGATACTTTTGCTGGCTACAGTAGCCTGATTTATAAGCCACAGTTTTTTAGACTTTGAAGTGTTCCATTCCAGGCCCTTCTAGCTTTCAGGGTTTCCCTTGAGAAATCTGAGGTAATTCTGATGGGATTGCCTTTGTATGTAGTGACTTGTTTCTCTCTTGCTGCTTTTAGCACTCTCTCTTTCTTTACATTGTTAAGAGTTTTAACTATGATGTGCCTTGGAGAGTTTCTTCTTTCTTTGTGTTTGGTGTTCTTTGTGTTTCTTGTATCTGGATGGGCCTCTCTTTTGAGAGATTTGGAAAATTTTCTTCAATAATTTTTTAAATATGATCTGTATGTCTCTGCCCTAGATCTCCTCTCTTTCAGGTATACCCATGAAGCAGATATTTGGTCATTTTAGAGTATCCCACTGTTCCTTTATATTCTGTCAACTTTTTTTTTTTTTTTTTTTTTTTTTGAGATTTCAAAGTTTTTGTCCTGCCAATCAATTTCTTGTGTCTTGTCTTGCTGGTCAGAGGTTTCACCTTCCACACAAGTAACTCTGTTAGTGAGGAGTTCTAGAGAGGTTTCTTTTTTAAATTTTTTAAATTAATTAATTAATTAATTTGAGAGCAACAGAAAGAGAGAGAAAGAGGGAGGGAGAGAGAGAGAGAGAGAGAGCACACCAGGGCCTCCAGCCACTGCAACCAAACTCTAGACGCATTCGTCCCCTTGTGCATCTAGCTAATGTGAGTCGTAGGGAATCGAGCCTCGTACCAGGGTCCTTAGGCTTCACAGGCAAGCGCTTAACCACTAAGCCATCTCTCCAGCCCTTGAGAGGGTTTTATAAGCTCTATTTGGTTTTCACTTTCTGTTGTATTAGTTTGCTTCATGTCCATCTCTTTTTTGAGATATCATTTCAGTTCGAGTTCTAATTTTCTTGATGCTTCCTGGAATTCATTCTTGCATTTCATCAAGTCTTCATTAAGCTTAATCAATTGGTTATTGGTCTTCCATTTGTTGACTTGCCTTCAATTCATTGATATCTCTGTTGAGAGTATTAACATTTTCTTCAATCAAGATAAGCCTACTTTCAAAAACTGAACACTCTAAGAGACAATTTTATTGATATGATTGCTGGTTTTTTGATGGTTTGATTCTAGTTCAGCAATTATTTTGATGAGGGTCTCACTGGTTGTTGTGTTTTCATTTTGGGATTGAATTTCTGTTGACATCTCTATGGTTTCATTGAAGGCTTCCATTGTGGGGCTAGGCACCCTTGGTGGAGTTCTCCCAATTCTCTGACTTTTGTTAGCTTTTTGGCATTGTGGTCTATCCATCTTGGGGAAATGTTTTATTCTACTAAGGAGGAAACAAGCTTTTTGTCTTTGTATCATCTTTAAAGGGTGTTCTGTTTTAAATGTGACCCAAATTAGTGTACTCTCATATGATGGTGTTATAACCACAGATGCACAGATTGTGGTGATTGTAAGTATATCAAAGGTACCTGGGGGGGGGGGGGCTAGAGAGATGGCTTAGCATTTAAGGCACATACCTGCACAGCTTAAGGAGCCAGGTTTGATTCTTCAGGTCACATGTAAACCAGATGCACATGGTGGCTCATGCATCTGGAATACGTTTGCAGAGGCTGGAGGCCCTGGCATCCTGGCATGCCCATTCTCTCTCATAAATAAATTTTAAACATATTTTTTTAAAGGTACCTGGGGAACTGGGAGCTCTGGCTTACCTACTCCATTTGTATTTACTCTTCAGCACAGCATGATCACTGGTTGGAGAACTAGGGGACAGGAAGCTCTAAAGCCAGGGGCAAGAAGCCAGCTCCTACAGTGTACTGTGAACCTTCTGACTCAGGTGAATAGGGATGTGGGTACCGTGGATCCAGTCCGGACACCAGAGCAAAAGCCCTGTTTTCATAGCACAGACACATGGACCAGGCCTCTCCAAGGCAGCAGCAGGGGTACCAGAATTAGGGAACTGGGAGGTAGAGGACAAGTCAGGAGCTGTACCCTACTCACTCTGCACCGGTGTGCACCCTACAGCACAGGGTATCCAGGAATTGGTGACCCAGGAGCACTTCAATCAGGAAGGTGGAGCAAAGGGCCTGTTTCTGCAGCAAGTTTTCAGGGTCTAAGCATCCCTAAACCACCTGCAGGAGAACCTACTTGAACCATGGAACTGGGAGGAGCTGGGGAACAGAGAGATCTGGCCTACTTACTCTGCCCCATGCTATAAACAACATCTTTAAGTTTTTATAAAATATTTAATTAGAACACTGAAAGAATAAACTTTTTGTTAACAAATACAGTTTTTGAAATGTGTAAACCGTTACATGCATCTGACATATTGCTCTAGAATTTTTTTTTTTTTTTTACAATAGACAAAATCTTGTTATTCATATAATGGCCTAAGCAAACAAAAAAGGTATCAGATGGCACATTGAAGTAAGCTAAGGATTGTTTATCTTTAGTTTCACTTGCTGACAAGGACCAGTCAAGAGGCTGATCTCAGGGTGGTTTCACCACTTGTGACATTAACTTGTAACTTTGAAATATGTTTGAGATATTCACATCTGGACAGAAGAAAATTTTTGTAAAATGTTCACTAGAGATTGGTAACTATTTTTATGGAATATATTTGAATTATATCTGAGTATAAAGAGTCACTCACATGTGAACATTAAAGCTTCCTGGTACAGCACCGAGGAATGCTCGGCTCCTTACAGCAGTTTCTGCCAGTTGCTTATTTGGTCTGTACTTTAATCCAACTCAGCCACCAGATAAGTAGGTTATACATGGGAAATGAGGATCACAGAGTAACAAAAGGCCAGAAGTAGCCCTTGGTGCTGAGGAAATTGCTAGGTGTTGTTTTGAGCACACTCAATCTAACCCTCATAAATGCTAGGGTAAGATCCTTCCCCCTTCCCTTCAGTTCTGCAGAATCTGGCAAGCTTCTAATCCATACAATATGACGTCAATGAGGTAGTATTCCTATCATTACAATACAGTATACAAGACTGTCTAAATAGATTAAACAAGAATCTGTCACTGGCTTGCTTTGAAGAAGTTCACCACCATGTTGAGAAAAATCTATAGGAAAAATTGTGTGGCAAAGAACTAGCAATGGCCTCTTGGAGATGAGAGCTGAGCCAGCTGAAATCTGGTTAGTAAACTGTGATCTCAGTCATACCACTACAAGGACATGAATCCTATCAACAACCTGCAAGAGAAGGGAAAAAGTTCATTCACTGATATAGCTTGGGCTTATAAGATGATAAAGCAAGTATCTCAGTGAAGCTTTGACCAGAATTGTGACTCACTGAAACTGAAGTGATGAATGTGGACTGCCTGGGGTACTAAGTCTATTCTAATCTGTTACATATCAGGAAAAACCAATGCAATGGACATCAAAGTTCAACTACTTGTCAGGACTTTATTCATTGTTCAAAGTTAGAATTTTCTAAAGCACAGAAGGTATAACGAACAGACAAGGTTTCAAATGACTGGCCAGACAAAAAGATAGTAAATTTGGCAAAAATTTATCTGTGTACTTGTAGTGAGACAAACACTGGGTGCTGAGAGCTGTACAAAAGATCCAAGCCATGCAAACACTCATACTGGCAGTGACAGAGATGAGTAGGGACCAATTTTAGAAATGAGAGCCAAGTAATGAGAGGAATCTTCCTATGAAGCATATGGTAGATGGTAATCAATTTTGTTGCATTTCTTTTTGCATTTCTGGTTTTTGCTTTTAAATTTGAGAGCATTTCACTGCATTAGCTTGGCTGGTTCTGGCCTCCTAGGTCCAGTGATTCTCCTGTCTCAGTCTCCTGATTGTGGAATTGCAGGTGAACACCACTTTACCTGCTATTACTGACTTTCAACACAAAATAAAGGAGGATGTATACTCAAAAATAGCTGTGTGTGCCTGAATATTTTGAGTATATACATTCTTGTCACAAATACTATTCTTGACACTCTTCAATTATAAAATAATGAAATCCTAATTGGAGCCCCAATTAGCTGATTTTTTTTATTCCACAATGAATTTATGGAGTTAGAATTATATTTAAATCTTAGTTCCCATATTTGCTAACTCTCATTCATGCAAACTACTTGACCCTTCTGATACCCAGTCTACTCATTAAAGTAGTGCTAGCTAATTACCTGGTAACCTTGGGACCAGAAAAGTGAGTAAAAGACAACAGGATGTTTTAAATAGTCTCCTCAGTGGCATAAAAGCATGGATCCAATAGCACAGAGTTTAAAACTTATGTGTTGTATTGTATTTGCTTGTGTGACTTTGAATCTTGACTCATTGGTTTGTTTGATCTATGGCCTTTTGCTAGTTACTTGATCTTCTAATGTTCTATTTATTCATTTAAAGAGGCATGAAAGTAAAATTTAATTTTCCTAGCTGATTGCATTGCTCCACTTTTTTGACTGTAGAACATTATTTCAGTTGAGCAAGAGATTTCTCCATGAATCCTATCCTACTTACCTCATTGTTCTCTATAGTTCTTGTTAGATCTGTGAATAGGGTGCAGTATCATTATATACACAACTCTTTCTATAACTTGCATCTCCAGGACAAACCTTTTCAGTCAATTTTGGAATTAAGTTGAACATAACTCTTTAGGTTAATGAAGCTGAAACTTCTACGTGATGCTAACCAATGATAACTTCACACCCTTTTGTGTCATCTGTTTCTCCTAATGGGTCTACCTGGAAGGATAGTCCATAATTTCCCCTGGCAACACATTTTCCTATAGCTTAAAGGTTTTCACAAAGCCATTACCTGACAGACAATTTTGTGTGGAGTCTTAGTTTAGAATTTTAGAAAGAAGCAGATAAAATAGTCTATTGTTCCATGTAACCATTAACAAAATAAGGATCATTCTCAGCCCTTACAGGTATCAACTCATTTAATCCTGGCAGCTTCTAAACACAGAAATGCCACTAAACTCATGGTTGAAAAGCACTAAGATTGAATCTCTATATCATGTCTAATGATCTGCATGAATACTTGATTACTTCAATTTTGTTATAAGAATAACAAATATGTATACTATCCAATTGGGAAGATTACATAGATATATCTAACATCTCCTTACACATAATAGTATGTGTGTTAATCAATCTAAATAATCAATTTGATGAAATTTAGAATTAGCATGGAAACAAACCTATGTTCATGTCTGTGAGGGAGTTTTTAGATTACCTAAATTGAGGTGGGATGACCCACCCTACCCAAATGATAGCACCATTTCATGGTCTGGAGTCCAGAGCTAAATACAAAGAAGAAAGCTAGCTGAGCATCATTACTCATCACTCTCTAGTACCTGAATATGGATTAGATATGCCCAACTGCTTCCTGCTCCTGATGCCACACTTTCCCCACCCTGATGGCCTGCACCCTTGAATTGTCAGAAGAAACAAGCCCTTCCTCCCTTAAGATGATTCTTGACAAGTATTTTACCACAGCAAACAGACAAAGTAACTAATAAGATTCAAGTTGTAACAGATTGTAATTCACAATAGGTACTCAACTCATACTACTTGTAACCAAATTGGATTCCTTTTGATTTTTTTAAACTAGGATTCTTATTAAGCCACAAAATAATTAATTGGATCTGTGATATTTTTAACCATATTTCTGTTGGAACCTAAACATAGTTTTGAGCAAAGCTGAAAACAAACAAGTTTACTTGGATGGACTTTGTGTAAAACAACAACTTGAAGCACTGAGCAATGCTGCAGGGAGCAGGGCTAGGCTAGAGAGGATAGGGATACTTGGGCAGCAAATGGCCACTGTGAACTAAAGAGAGAATGGCAAGACAAAAAGGTGTCAAAGAGAGCATGCAAAGTCCTGGAACCATGTTTCCTCAGACAAATGTTTCTCTAATGTCTGACCTATACCATGGCTCAGCACCAAGTGGAGCTGGAAGTAGATAGGATCATGCCAGCACTGAGAGGGACAAGTTAGAAAGCAGATGCTCAAAAACTGGCACCTCCATCTGAGATCTTTATGTCGGATCCACTCCACAGTTCAACCTGAGGTGAAAGTGCTACATCATCTTTCCTGGCCAATGCATGTTGAGGAAGTGAGTGTAGGCAGAGACAGCTCTGCAGACATTACAGAACTCAGGTCCAGCACTATATTTGTGTAGTTAAATGTTTCCATGCTACAGTGAAGAGAGGTATTCTTTTGAGACCACACACTTTTCTTTTATGACTCCATTAGAATGTGACAAAGCACAGTTGACTCATCACACCAAACATCATGGAGAACCCATGCTTCTTGGTCACCCCCTCTCAGCAAGGAAGAAAGGACTTTCTTAGACATCCAGGGCCAAAGCTGCCCTGTATGTCTTTCTAAGTACCAGATACAAAGAAGGTGCAGCAGAACTTAGAGGGGATGATATATGGGCATAGGTGTTGTGATAGTTGACTCACACGGGAAGCACAGATAGATATGACTATCATCATGATAAGGAAAGTGGGGTCTGGAAGCATGAGGGACTTGCACAAGATCTCACAACTCATGAGTGGGTAGTGACAGCTAAAAGAAGGGAGGGAAAGCAGGATGGTTCCCCCTGAGGCACTGAGATAGTTGCCCTTTGAGTTTTGGGAGTGTTATGGCACCATGTCATAGGAAATATGATGTGACCTGAAGCCAGGGAGAGAAGGATTCCAGAAATCCAAAGGATATCATAAGGTTGTTTCTTTTCATAAATTTATGGGGAAGGGGAAAGTTCTATGCAGCTTGACTCAGTCAGTGTGTTAAGGCCTTTATTCCTTCTTGGGCTCTAAGAGAACTGGGCTGTTTTGCTCCTGCTCAGGGCAGAAATGTGGTTTTGAGAAGTGGGAAGACTCATAGATAGAAGTAATGTTATGATTCAAAGTTGTTTCAGCTCAGGCATCAGGGAGACTTGACTTGCCTACCTAACCTTGGTCTCAAGCATCAGAGGTACTCAAAGTTACCTATCTATTCTGTACCAGCGAGCTAAGAATCTGTGTGCTTAACAATGTAATCTGTTTGTTCTTCTTTATTCTTTTACCTATTCTCTCTCAGAGCACCCTGCAAATTTCTCTGGCAGCCATAGTCAACATTTAGAATTATACACTTTTGCTATGTAATATGTCTATGGTAAATGTCTGCCTATGCAATCACACAGATATCTCCTTGGAATATTAAGCTTGATTGTTTGCTTGGCTTTTGTTGTTGTTGTTGTTTAAAATTGCATAAACAGCAGTTGTCTGAGTCTATCACTTAACACTATTAGAATGAGTAAATGGCTTTGGGAATCACCTGTGATTTAATGCTAATTCTGAGCTAAGCAAAGTTAAGAGCAGAAGTGCCCATGAACTGAAAAAGGGCATGGCAGATGCTAAGAACATTGTTAGGTTACGATCTAAGGCATGGATTTTGATTTAAACAGTTGAAAGTGATAGGAAGACTCACATAGTGAGAAGAAATCATGATACATTCTGAAAAATAGGTACAAATTTGAGATTGGGACTATTCAGGTAAAATAGGAAAATATGACAATATTAAGATGTGGAAAATTTTGGAACTCTGGAAGGTTTTCTTTTTGTTTGTTTTATTTTTATTTATTTATTTGACAGCAACAGACAGAGAGAGAAAGAGGGAAAGAGAGAGAGAGAGAGAGAGAGGAAATGAATGGGCATGCCAGGGCTTCCAGCTACTGCAAAGGAACTCCAGATGCATGTGCCACCTTATGCATCTGGCCTACCTGGGTGCTGGAGAATAAAGCCTCTAACAGGGGTCCTTAGGCTTCACAGGCAAGCACTTAACCACTAAGCCATCTCTCCAGCACTCTGGAAGTTTTATACAAAGTTGACTTGCAGTGCTGTGGAGGTTGCTTGTGATGCTTAGGCACCAGGAATGGGACAGGAAGAAAGACCACTGCAATAGAAACAGTGGGCAGATGGAGGAGAAAAGTCATGCTAAAGGGAGCTATGTGCAGGATTTGAGGGGATCTGGAGAAAGCAGAGATCCCCAGAGATGGATTTATAACAGCTTGACAGGCAGAACTGGGCATCATATTAGAAATGTGGGGAAAAGGCTATTTGAGGCAAAAGGTTATAAAGCTAGCTTGAAATGTCAAGAAACCAAAAGATACATGGTCAGTGCTTCATATTTGTGGACTCCACAATTGCAAATTAAACTTTGATTTGAAAGTATTTGCGGAAAATATATCTGTACAAAACATTTCTTTGTCAGAATTGTCTGAACAATATATGGCAAATTTTCATGACACTGTTTTGAATGTAAAATGTCTCCCATAGTGGCACATGTTTGCACATTTGATCTTCAGCTGGTGGTACTGTTTTGTGAAGTCATAGAACTTTTGGGAGGTAGGGCATTACTGAAGGAAGTGGCTTTCTCTGCTGTAAACCTTGATGTTTAGAGCTTGGCCTTCCTTTCTACCCCAGTGTCTGCTCCCTTTTCCTGGAAATATGACCATGAAGTCTCTTACTCCTGCCCCTATTATCATGTGTTGTCCACTGTAATATGCTTTCCACTCAAACTATGAGCCAAAATGAGTCCTCCCCACTTTAAATTCTTTGTTGTCAGGAATTTTCTTGCAGTGATGAGAGATGTAACTAATACATAGACATTCCTTTGTTTTTCTCATCACATGTACCACAGCAGCTAAACAGCCCATATTAGGAGGGCTCTTAGCAATCAGAAGCCTGTATGTACCTGTCATACTTATTTCTCACTACCAAGGTGCCCAAGACAAGCACAAGTCAACCTAAGGGACCATGAGGGAAGAACCTAAGAGGAAATTAGCAAGGCTCTCACCACAGCTCCTACAAAAGCGGAAATAAAGCAAAGAGAAGGGAAAGGATGATTCTTCAGTCCAAAAGTAAAACCCAAAGGTCATAAGAACCAAAATGAAAATGATCCAACATGAATAATAAAGGCACTGAATAATATTTACCTGTAAGAAATGGAGAATTAGAAACAAGGAGTCGCAGTAACCTCATTAGGATAAAACAGCTGACCAAAAGCACCATATGGGAGGTGTATCAGACATCTTCATCTCTACCTTCTCCACATCCCCTCAAATCATGCAATAGATCCCTTTAGCATGATTTTTCTCCTCCATCTGCCCTCTGTTTCCATTGCAGTGGTCTTTCTGAGATAAACTTCCAGACCAGGCATAGTTATGGACGATGGGATTTATTGAAGCTTACAGATTCAGGGGAAGTTCCATAATGGCAGAAGACGCTGGCCTGCCTTCACTGGTCCAAGCAGAGAGAGAGAAGCACACGCCTAAAAGCCAAAAGCCAAAAGCTACACAGAACAGCACACTTCAGGAACTCCAGCTAGGCACACTTTGCATATCTTTAGATTGAAATCTCAAGCCCACCACCATACCTTAAGATCCACCCAGTGTCATCACCTCCAGCCAGGTGGCTACAATTGCAAACTGCAAACTAAAAAAAACATTGAATATCTTGGGGGGGGGGGCAGGGGGCATATATTCAAACTATCATGTTCCTCCTCTGGACTCCAATAGATTTATAAACATAACACATTGTAAATTGTACTAAGTTCAATTTCAAAGGTCCCCACAGTCTTGACCAATTTAAGAAAGTAAGTCCTATAAAATCAAACAAGTTAAATACTTCCAACATATAAAGGCCCAGAGTAAACATTTTCAGCTGGTATAATGCATAGCAAGGAGAGACTAAAACAATGCAAACTCATCCACCATCAAGAAATCATCAAACTTCTACAGTTCAAGTTCAATATAACCAGAGACTGCCAGTCTCCAGATTTTCCAATTCCACCACTCTAGCTGGGCAGAGTAGCCAGGAAACACTTCCATCCTAGGCCAACAGTGTGTTCTGTGGTAGCCCTTGCATAGTCCTGGTATCTCCAAAACATTTTCAGGTCTTCATGCAAACCACAGTCCATCTTCCAAAGGCTCTTTCAGCCAATCAGGGCATCATGCCCTGCCTCATGCTGCATCTCAGCAGTGGCTCCTGGAACTGTGTGCAATTCATGACCACTCTCCACATTTTTCATGCTTCTGATACCAATACCAGGTGTGCAGGACACAGCCATATTCTTAATTAAAGGATGAAATAAACCATAGCCTTGAAAAGTAGGTTCCTTCTCTAGTCAACTCTTTCCAAAAGAGTTTGCATTTCTATGATAGTCTATCCTCAGGTATCCTTTCCATTGTTTTAATGTAAAACAGTTGGGCCATCTTCCTTAAGATTTCTAATGTGTTTGACAATACCAGGTTCAGTAACCTAAAACCAGTCTCAGTGCCTGTAATTTTAACTTGCTTGAGGTTTTCACTTAAAATCTTAAATCTCTCAGGGTAATAACTTTAGCCAAGCACATCAGTCCATAACAAATTTAACCTTGATCAATCTCTTAGGCCTAGCAGCAGAATGCAGCCAGCCTTTGTGCCAGCAGACTAGTTCCAACAAAGTCCTCTGTAGTCTTTCCTTCCCCTTAGAAAGCTCATAAGCCAAGCCTTCAAGTTCAATACTCTCTGAACTCAGCATTTTCAAACTCTCATCAGAATATTCTATAAAACTTGGCTTCCCACTCCAGAAGGCATTTTCAGTTGCAAGCACCATGTCCATGCCAATTCCTCCAAAACAAAGGTTCCAAAAGATCAACATCCATATGGTCAGGTACATCTCACTCCACTTCTGGTACCAACTTCTGTAGCAGACAGCTTCAGGTTCACTGAGGTGAACTTCCAGACCAGGCAGTTATGGAGGAAGGGATTTATTGAAGCTTACAGATTCAGGGGCAGTTCCATAATTGCAGAAGAAGCTGGCCTGCCTTCACAGGACCAAACACAGAAAAGCACAAGCCTAAAAGTCAAAAGCCACACAGTATACTTCAGGAACTCCAGCTAGGTTACACTTTGCATATCTTTAGATTAAAATATCAAGCCCACCAACACACCTTAAGATCCATCCAGTGACATCACCTCCAGCCAGGGGGCTGCAGATGCAAATTATGAACTACTAAAACACTGAATGTATTGGAGGCCATCTATTCAAACTACCACAGGAGAAAGGGAAATTTTCAGTTTAATGTCTATGTCATCATGGCATGGCAGAGCAGAGTATGGGCATCACACCTTGTCCCATCAGCTGGAAATTAGCAAGTTGGGTAATCAGGGCTCTGGCAAGAGGGCTTGAGCTATGACACCCAAGGCCCTCTCCAAGAATCACATCTCCTCCAACAAGTTTCTACCTCCCAAAGTTCAACCAGCTGGAGAATGAGTATGATGAGGCTTAATTACAAACTTGTGTGAGTATGGAGGATAATCAACCTACTACAAGGAGGGTCTAGGGTCTGATGAAATAAGAAAAACAAAGTTTGAATGACATATCTCTACCTCTGTTCATCCTATCTCCCTCCTTGCATAATCAACAGACCTTTTTTCATTGTAAATGTAGCTTAATGAGAGCTCTGGAAATATTGGTGAAAAATAATCCCCTGCTTTTCAAGTGTATACAATTTTCAAGCAGTGAATGTACTTCCAAATAGCTTCTACCATACCACAGAGCAGTAGGATATTGAATTATGGAAGGTTTGATTGTCATGGATGTAAGCTTTCTGTGCTATGGGCATAAGTTGGTTTGATAACTTGAAATGGCAGCTTAGAGTCACTGTTGCATAGTTAACAGTTGTTGAGTATTTTAGGTTACTTCTTGTTCCATGTTGTTTTAAGTACATTCAGGTCCTATGGAAAACTGCCTCTTGGTTGTTGCTTTGCTAGAACTATGTGCTGATAATCTAAGTGTCTTAATGATTTTGTTAATTCTCTGTAAAATAATAAAATTTGCTTATGTAATGTACATTACTTAAATGTGCATCTATGGGACTTAAGTGATAGCTTTTTGTATGTAAAATAATAGTACTTAATTACATTCTTATGGGAAATTTGCCTCCAAATATGACATTCTATATTCACTGGAACTTTTGAAAGAATCATAATACCGTGCTTTTTCATGTCCAATACAAGTGTTGTCTTGTGCAAATCTAGAAATATCTGTGTAATAAGCCTCAACATAACTAAGAAAACATCAATTATGAAAAAATATTTAGCTTATATCTGTGTAAGAATGAAATAAAGGCATTATCTACAATGATGCCCAGGTTCAAAATAAAAATATAAGAGTAGAGAGCTCATGAGTCTTAATATAAGGAACAATTTGCTGCCAGTGAGAGATGCTCAAGTGAGAAAAGACATGATTGACTGAACTTTGATATTTTACCAGGAAGCATTCAGACAACTATTGCTGAACATTGTCCTTCACTTACAAGGATGTGGGCTGGTCAGCAAAGTGGATAACAGTGGTACACATTGTCTAGGTGCTAGCTTAAACCAATCACAGCAAGAACACATACATCCAACATCACCTATGTGATATTATGGCTCCAGGTTGACATCAATGACAAAATTAATATAAACATAAAAATACATATTTTTCAGTTGAAAACTGATTTTTGCTTTTTCTTGTTAGCTCCATTTCATGTGGGCATACAAAGCCCGTGTTTCCCACAATGGAGACAAAAAACTAATTATGTCAGGACTGGATGTGATTTGAGACTTATAAAATCCAATATACAGCGCCATCCTCTTGTAATTTTTTGGAATCCATTAGCTACATAATTCAGTATTTTGGAGAGCAACCTCTCTTTATTTACCTATTTCATCAATTATGTAAATGTATAAATATTTTGTATATCTGAAGCATTATTATAGAAAACAAGTGGTATTTCATTAAATAGGCATTTTAATCTGGGAATAGTGCCTTACTTATATTGACATTCCCCAAAATTAAGAGACTACACAACTCAGAGGAGACATATGAGTACACAAAACCCTGCTGTGTAATGAATAAGTGAATGCAAGAAAGAATTAATAAAGGGAGCAATGTACAAAGGGACGGATATGGAAGATGAAGCTAAGGGTTTTTTTGTTTAAAAAAGCACACATTCAAGTTTACAGATCATCAATTAAAATTAGACCTTTAAAAATCAAAAGGTTTAGGAAAAATGATTTTCCATTATGTTAAGATAAAAATTAGCTCCTGTCAAAGAGCAAACATATATTTTAAGCTTAGCTTCAGGAAAACAGCATTGCTTTTTTGGTTTTAGTCTGAAATTATCTTTCATAGAGAAATCACTTTCCATTTGTTAACTTTGTTTTTATTTTGTCTCATAAACAGTGATCATCCTTCCTACATTGACATGCAGATTTGATTAAGACATAAAAAGTACTTTAGGTCAAAAAATACTAATCTATACATAAGCACAATTGATATATCCAACTGTCACCAAGCACATCATGTCAGTAATAACACTTGGTCAGCTCAGAAGACTGTGGCTCATGGGAAGAAAGAGAACTGAGCCCCCTTTCAAACAACCTGGGGGCATTGGTCTTCCACGAACTTGTATTCCTATAATATAAGAAAGGTAGCACCCTCAGCCATTTTCCTGTCTTAGTCTTCTTCCACAGAAAACATGGGACTTTGGCTAAGCCTCCAACACCAGCCACAAAGAGGTTCTTCTGTCAAATTCACTGAAATATAATTATATGCTCTACCATAACATTTCCACATTTTTGCCCTAAGACATTGACTTGGTATTTTTTTGAATTGGCCTGTGATCTGTATTTATGACATGTACACACACATACATACATGTAACCATGCAAACTTGCACACACATGCACATACATACAAGTACAAAAGAAAAATGGTGACTAGTCAAAATTCATTAAATGCCCTGAGTTAGCCCTTACACTAAGCACTTTTCATATTATTTCATTTAGTCTAAAAACAATACCAGATGACAGTTGAAAACTCTTATACTCCATTTTAGAAATGACAAGAAGATTTAGTATTGAGAAATCAAGCTGGACTCTGGCTAATTCAATATAAAATTGGTATATGTAAAATAATTTACAGTAATAGTTAAACAATGAGGCTAATATAAGAAAGCAGTAGGGCCAAGCCCCAGCCAAAGGCTGTCACCCAAAGTATCCTAACTTTAACTTCCAAATGCTTGACCACGAGTTATTCACCACCCACAGAATGTCAGAAAAATCTGACATTGTATGTCCTGCCAATTCTTCAAATGGGAGTGAGTGTTAAGCCTCTGAGTTGCAGTTAGACTGGAAAAGTTATATCTATTCCACCCATACCCTCTTGCTTCTGCAGTGAGAAATGTAGTATTCTATTTTATCCAGAGCTATGTTCCAGACCTGATTTATAGATAACATGGAAAACTTAAACATACTTTACTGTTACTGTACAATAAGAGTTATCAATACCTTATAATAAAATAGAATAGAATAATATACTCTACAGAAGTTATCTAAAACTTATGAATTGTTTATTTCTGGAATTTTATATTTAAGAGTTTTGGACTGTGTTTCACTATAAGTAATTGAGGCTATGATAGCCAGCTATGGTCACATACCTGTAATCCCAGAATTGAGATATGAAGGTAGGAGGAGCTATAGTTCAAAGTTATCCTCAGCTGAAAAGCTATCCAGAGCCTGAGCTCCATCCTTGTCTCCAATCATCAAATACAGTGAAACCACCCAAGAGAGGTACTGAATTCACAGGAGTAATCTTTATATCCCCTTCTAATAAAAAGTGACTTTTAGTGACCAAAATATCATCTATGCCATCACCAGAGTTTACAGGCAGGAAATTTTTTTTTCACTAGTTAGGATAGTTTGGTCCTAAAAACACAAATAGCTCAACTAATTATATAGCAGCTATACTGATTCTCAATCACAGAATAAAGTATCACCCTTTAAGTCTTTGTAAACATGGCTCATAGAAGTGAAACTTTGTAAGTGCAGGATCACAAACCAGTAATGCCAACACTCAGAAGGCTGAGGAGGGAGGATTGTGAGTTTCAGGCCAACTTGGGCAAGAAACCTTATCTCAAAAATAAGTGAGAGCTGGAGAAATGGCTTAGTGGGTAAGATGCTTGCCTGTGCTGCCTCAGAACTCATGTTTAAAACTCCAGGTCCCACATATTCAGATGCAGTGACACAAGTATGCAATGTCACCCAAGTGCACAAGGGTACACATGTCTAGAGTTTGTTGAGGCAAGCTGAAGGTCCTGGCATGCCCATTCTCTCTCTCTCAAAGTAAAAAAATATAAAAATAATTATTTTAAAAAATAAGTAAGTGAATGAATGAATGAACAATAGCTCCATCCAGCAAATAACTAGTTTTTGATTTTGAGACAGTCTCATGCAGACAGGATGGCCTACAGCTTGCTGTATATCTAAAGACGGCATTGAACTAATGCTTCTGCTTCTCCCTCCTAAGTGTGTTAACCTCCTATGTCCATGTCATTAGGTGTACTTGTTCTTAACTTACATCTTTCTTCTTTTTTTCTTTGTTTTTAGTTTTTTGAGGTGGGGTCTTACTCTAGCACAGGCTGACCTGGCATTAACTCTGTAGTCTCAGAGTAGCCTTGAACTCAAGGCCATCTTCCTACTTCTGCCTCCCAAATTTTGGGATTAAAGACATGCTCCACCATGCCTGGCTTAACTTACATCTTTTTAACTTAATTATCTGAGATCATAACTTTTCTCTCATCCTAAATTTCTCAGATAAATGATAATTCCTCTGGAAAGAATTGCAGTATTGCTTCTGCCTATTCATTTCTATATTGGTGAATTACTTCTAACCTTACTGAGTGATCTTCTACCACATCAATTATTTATTTTTAAATATTTTATGCATCCCACTCTATGGATTTATTATTAATGGTTGGAATGCTACAATGTTGACATGGATGATTCCATCAGTCAGCATCATCAATAATTGAGTATTTTATTTTTTAATGATTTGGTGTTTAATTTATTGTAAATGGAGTTGACCTGGAGGTTCTTCATTCCCATTATAAAAAAAGCAGTAAGGAAAGACCAGATGAGAAAAAAATATTTTTAAAATATATTCATGTCTAAGCATAAGATAGTGATCTTAAATGAGGTTGATTTTAGCAGCCTCATATATTGTAGAAAACTATAGAAGTGGATAATTTGTGGATAGTTCATGAAAGATATCCTTCTAACAGCACTGTGGTCAGCAATCAGCAATAACATGTAAAATAAAAACTACCAAGTACTGCAGTGATCTTCCAACTCACCATGGCACTCAGCAAAATTGAATCTACATAGTCAGCCTGGAAAAGGAAAGAAGATCCTATACAAACGATAGGAAAACCACCTACATTCCTCTATGCTTTGACATAAGAGAATACCATAAATATAAACCATGTTGAGTAGAGAAAAGGAAACACATATTTGTTATTAACATAGAAAATAATTACTATTAATAGCTTGAATCTAGAATGTTCTCTGAAGGCTCAAATGTTAAAGGCTCTGACACTAGTTAGTGAAAACATTGCAAGACAATGAAATTTGAAAAGGTAAAGCTGATTTAATGTCTTCTAGATATTTGGTGCTCCCTCTTGAAGCAAACATTGTGACCTCAGTCCCTTCTTCCTGTCTATGGTTCTGGGCTTGAAGTGGATAGGTTTCCCCTGACACACTCCTACCATGATTAACTGCATCATCATAGGCCTGACACAACAAAGACAATCAGTTTGGACTGAAAGTTATGGAATGGGCCACAATAAATTTTTGTTTATAAGTTGATTTATTCCAGGTATTGTTTCAGCATTAGAAAGCTAATGAATTCTCATTGATTATTAGATATTTTGCTGTGGCATAGGTTAATAGTTATTAGTCTGAAAAAAGAAGCACTCATGTTTGATGTAGTCATTCATTTTACATTTATTATAGTTTTCAATGAAAAGGGAGAACAAGAGGTAAATTAACATTTAGCAAGCAGAAGTGCCTTTCATTTATTCATGAACACTATAAACAGTTTCTGGAGCAAACATTTATTTAAAAACACACAGGTGTACCAAGGAGAGGTATCAACATGACATTACCTGCATTCAGAGTACTCAGGGTTGATTAGTAGAAATGTAATATGTCAATAGGTATATAAATAGTAAAAATGCAAGAGCAGTATTAAAATTCAAGTAAAGTCCTAAGGAAGTATAGAAGGAAAATTATAATTTTGAACAGGGTTCTCACTTAAAGTTTTAAATTAAAGTCAAACTTTATACTATCCTGTAAGTTGATATTTGCTCTTCTATGACAATGGCTTAGGTCTGGGTTATGCATTAACTTGCAACAATAAAGCACCAGAAATTATCAATCTTGGGATATGGAATAATCACATAAATTCTAAGAGTCTTAAAAACAATTCCCAAGGGTGATATCTTATCCTACAAACCTGATATTATAAGTTCACACCACCACATTATGGCATGTAAATCTTAGCAACTATAGGAAAAGGTTATAAATTGCTTGATCTCATGAGATAACCAGGTGTCCTTGGGCAAACCTTTCCATGTCTCAGTTTCTCAATTGTAACACAAGAGGGTTAAAGCTCAGAATTTCTGCAATCATTTCAAGGTCTAATATCCTGAGACTCTAAGACTTCTCACATGGGCCATTTTTCATACCACCGATTTTCATCCATGAATAAATGCTGTCAGGTTCTCTGCTCCACATAAGGGGACTCTACAGAAGTAATTGGATCCCCATGGAAAAGCAATGCCCTCTATGTCTCACACCTCATAAATAATATGCTGTGAGCATATGTTTCTATGCAAAGAAACAAAAGAATTGAAATTTTCCTCGTTTTCTCAAAGTACTATATTTTTCTTAGTACAGGTACAGACGGTATACTTACTGATAAGCTATTAATACAGAATATAGAATGGTGTCTTAAAAACACACCAGTTCTTGTTGAAAGGATTGGATGGATACCAAAGTTGCAAGGCTCGCTACATAAATTTTAGTAATAGGAATAACAATGTGAAAGTCAAGGCTCTGTTTGCATACATGATGTAATCCGTTTTCCATCTTCAAAAAGTGCTCAAACTAACTAAAATTCAGGTGTATTTGTTGTTTGTTGTTGTTATTGGTTTCATAACTGATGCTGAAATCACAGAGAGTTAAACACCATGGTGATCAGGTAATGTAGAACATTACATGAGTTTCTAGAATTTTACAAGTTACTGTTGAGAGAGCACTCACTTTCTACTATTTTGTGTTATGTAGTACCTCTATTCTCTTGCGCTGAAGACACTTGGAAGGCGAATCCGTGCCTGATTTTTCTTTCACACAACACTATGTCTCCTGCATCTCTGTCAGTGGGGCCTGATGAATAGTTCCTGAATGATTTATTGGACAGAGATATAACTAAGCAAAAGAGAACCTTGGATCCCCTGGTGAAAACCCTACCTAACTGTGTAGTTATCCTGAATCTCTTAGAAGATATAATCCTTTTGGTTTTTGTTGAGATGCTATGATGCTTTTGAAATTAGCATTCTGTCTGTTTTGTTTTTAATATGTTTATCAACATCACTAGTGAAACATGGTAGCCTTCAAGGCTTGGATTGTTTCTTCTACTTAACTCCAAGTAGGAGATGACACTAAATAGAAGAGCTCTGGATGCTGATACAATGCCAGTGATCTCAATAGTATTAACAACATTGGACTGAATGGCTGATATAATGAATGTCATTCCATCTCCTCTATTTTCCTGTTGATGTAGAAATCATGCCTTTCACTTGAAGGAAGTGAGAATGCAACAATAAATTTATCCTTAATTTATAGCTTAATTTACCATTTAAAAACTGTGTGAAACACAAAACAAAAAGAAGATGATGACTTGGCAAGATGTCTAAGAAATTCTGAACCAGATCTTGAGCTTCTTTGTGCTCTGTACTGACAACAACTTAAAAAGAAAGGAAATGCACAAGAGTACATGCCCTTCCTACTTTCTACACACAGCAGCAACATATATCTGAAAATCTCATCCTAGTTTCTCTGGGGACAGGAGATAGCATCACATTCATAGCATAAGGACATTGCTGGGCTTCTCCTAAATAAGTCAGTTTATCCAGTGTCCCCAGGTTTATAGCCAATTGTTTCATGGAGAATGACTTCTTATTTCTCTCAGGTCTTGAGACGATTCAATCACTGATGGAGAAAGTTATTAATAGAGAAGTTAGAGTCAAGCTTCATAATCACCTGAGTAGTAAGGTAATGAACCTTTCATGCTTTATCTGTGTAATGAGAAAATAGGAAGAAATACCACTGGGTGTATTTGAACAAATTAGAAACAATACAAAAATAAATGATTTGCTTTTTCCTAACTATAGAAAAATTAGCTGATGTAGGAGACAGAGACCTGTCTGAGAACTTAATTTAGAGGAGGCTAAAAGTGTCATATTGTAAACCTTCAGGCATTTCCATCTGAGTAAGGGTAGAGGTCAAAATGGATGATGTTTCTTTATGAAAACTCCTAGAGCAGTATTTCCATAAGATTGGTTGGGAAGACAGCACTAAAGTGATTTACAAAATAAATGGGTGTTTCTAATTTCAAGATGACAGTTCTTAACCTCTCTTCTGATTAAACTAGCCTTATTATAGACTTGACATTAAATATGTACTACAAAGGACTTTGCCAGTTATATTGGGGAAGGAATTAGAGCAACATTAGTTGGGACTGGGAATAAGACCCTGGTAGAACACTTGCTACACATGTATAATGACCTGAGTTGAGTCTCTAGCACCCACATGAAGATCTAACCATAGCTGTGTGTGCTGTAACCCCAGGGCTGAGGGACGTTGAAGATAGGGAGGATGTGTAGGACTTGCTGCTCAGTCAGCCTGACCAGGATGGACAAAATAATATCCCTCAGTTCAAACCTATCTCAAGGAAAATAAGGCAGAACAGTGATAAGGGAAGAAACATGGCATCCTTCTTTGGTCTTCACATGTGTGCATATGGGACATATGAATCTTTAGACATGTACACACAAATACTACATACAAACCCTCATATACACACACAAATAAAACTAAGTAAATGTACTGGTGAAATAGACTAAACAGATATAGGAAAAAAAAGAGTCAAATTATATGGGAGCTGGAAAGTGTTGCAGCCTCAGAACTGTGGTACTGGAGGACATGAAGTGACTCACCCAAAATTAGCTAGGTAGTCTGAACATCAAAACAGCCAACCACTAACTGTTATTTCTCACTAGCCATCCTTTCCATCATTATAACAGTAACTATCCTTAGCCTTGCATCATTACCTGTTCCCCCCATATATTTACACACACATGTAAAGATAAAAAGGGAAAATAAACCCTACTTTGTAAAACTTCCAAGCCATTTCTGGAATTTCCCACCTCTTCCTATTTTCCCCTACCCTTAACTTATCAGTAATCATTCTTTCAATTAAAATTTTACCATAAAGACTGGAAAGATTGTTTAGTGGTTAAGGCACCTGCCTGAAAAGCCTAAGAACCCAGGTTGGAGTCACCAATACCCACATAAGCCAGAGGCACTTGGTGGCACATGCATCTAGAGTTCCATTTATAGTGACTAGAGGCCCTGACATGCCCATTCTCACTCTCTCTCCATCTTTCTCTCTCTCCATCTTTCACTCTCTCCCTCTCAAATAAATAAATAAAAATAATTTTTAAAAATAGACCATAAGTGGGTGAAGAGATGGCTTATAGTAAGGTGTTTGCCTGCAAAGCCAAAGGACCTCAGTTAGATTCCCAAGGCCCACGTAAGCCAGATGCACAAGGTGGCACATGCTTCTGAAGTTCATTTGCAGTGGCTGAAGGCTTGGCACACCCATTCCCTCTCTCCTTCTCTCCCCCCGTCTCCCTGTGTCTTTCTCTCTCTCAAATAAATAAGTAATAAAATATTTAAAAAGTCATCCATAAAATAAGCTATCCAAAATCCCAGCAACACGACCCTCTCTTACGTAACCCTTACTTACTCTGGAGTGTGTACCTTTGTTTCCAATGAACTTCCTCCCGATTCCTTCCTTTATCTCATCTTGAATTCCTCCTTGATGATGACAGGAGGTTGGAAATGTTCGGTAAAAGTCTCAGTCTGGCCGGGAATGGTGGGGCACGCCTTTAATCCCAGCACTCAGGAGGCAGAGGTAAGAGGGTTGCCATGAGTTCAAGGCCACCCTGAGACTCCATAGTGAATTCCAGGTCAGCCTGGGCTAGAGTGAGACCCTTCCTCGAAAAACCAAAAACAAAAAAATCAAAAAAAGTCTCAGTCTGTCTGTTTTTGAAATCTTCCTAGCCCTCACCATAGCTTACTTCTGGAGTTACAATCCCAGCCAGAGTAGGAAGCACAACTGCTTCTCCTGCACAGCATGCTATGAAGAGCCAAAGCAAAATTCTCTGACTAATGGTGTCTACCAAATCCTACAAAACAAATCAATAAGCAAACAAGTCCACAACCACATGCAGTTCAGAGAACTTAACACAATCAGGATGAAAAGAGAATTTTAAGATCGTCTAGAAACAGATTAGATGACCACCTACAAAGGACAAAATTAAATTGAAATCACATTTTAAAAGCAAGTCAAGACACACGGACAAATTAAATTAATGTATTCAGAGTGCTGAGGGACATAAAAACCTTCCTTCCTGGAATCATATAAACTATTAGATTTTATTTAAGTGATAGAGAAAACTGAATATACAGGTCCTCAGAGAATTCAGCATATTTCTGAAAACAGAACATTATGACACTTATGAATAATGACAATAAGTACATATAATTTATTACTCATTTGTTTACCTTCTTTTGAAAAGCATCCTTTGTGTATTTTTATTGTTTTTGCTTATTTATTTGTTCTTATGCTAGCTGATTGTTCCTTAAGTATTTTGGACTTTAACCCTCTGTTATATCATGAAATATATATTTGGCTTATCTCAAGTTTCTTGAAATACATCTCCTAAAATCTTTAGGATCTTAAATGTAACACATGTCTTTTACATGATAATGAATTCATTAATGATGGCTGGAAACCCTCAGGATACTTCTGGATAGGAGCACGTCAATTCACGGCATGATTATGGATTACAGGATTGATACAATCAGTCCCATTAATTTCCAACTTCCAAACACATTAGAGGGTCTGCAGGCTAAGTTGATCACAAATGGCCATGGAATTAATCATTCGTGAATTTATTATTATTATTATTATTATTATTATTATTATTATTATTTTCATTAGATTTTTCAAGGTAGGGCCTCATGCTAGCCCAGGCTGACCTGGAATTTCCTATGTAGTTTCAGGGTGGCCTTGAACACAAATCTGTCCTCCTACTTTTGACTCCCGAGTGCTGAGATTAAAGGTGTGCACCACCACACCTGGCTTTCAGTCATGAATTTTAATTATGGTTCCATTAAACTCCAAAGGAGGGCATTCAGATATTCTGGTGACAGAACATTTCAAGATTACTAGAAAGTAGTGTCCCGGAGAGACCACATTTCTTCTCCCACACCCACTCCATGCATATCTTCCTTTGTTTGCTTTAGAATAACCTTTTTTGTGACCTGGTGATTATAAAGAGCTTATCAAGCAAATAAATGAAACCTGAACTAGGGATTATGAAAAGCTTGATTTGCAGCCTATTCGCCAGAAGCTAAATGAACTTGGGGCTCATGACTATCAACAGAAGAGAGAGCACAATGAGGTATAATCTCAGACTTGGTAAACTAGATACTATCCAAAAGCAGGACGTGGTGGTGCCGCACCTTTAATCCCAACACTCAGGAGGCAGAAGTAAGAGGATCGCTATGAGTTCAAGGCCACCCTGAGACTATATTTTGAATTCCAGGTCAGCCTGAGCTAGAGTGAAATACTACTCCCAAAACCAAGAAAACAGGGCTGGTGAGATGGCTCTGCAGTTAAAGTGCTTCTCTTCAATGGGTTTGATTTCCTGGTACCCATCTAATGCCACATGCACAAAATGGTACATGTACCTGGAGTTCATTTGCAGTGGATAGAGACCCTAGTGCAAACATTCTCTCTCTCTCTCTCTCTCTCTTTCTCACCTTGCAAATAAGTAAATAACAAAAAAAGTTTTATAAAAAGCTAAAAGATAAGACATTTTTTGAGAATATACCAAAATAAGAATTCTTACATGTTTTCATAAGTGCAATATAGGAGTTGAAAATGGAGCTTCTTTGTGATACAGAAATCCCACTTCTTGGTACATATTTAAGGAAAGAAAATCAATTCTTAAAGTATGACCTGCATCCCATTTTCGTTACAGCATTATTCATAAAAGTCAAGATATAGCACCACTGCCCCATTTTGTGAGTGGGGTGTTTGACTTCTTACTGTTTAGATTTTTGAGTTCTTTGTAGATTCTAGAGATTAGGCCTCTAGCAGTTGGATAACCCGCAAATATTTTCTCCCATTCTGTGGGTGATCTATTGGCTTTGCTTATTGTGTGCTTGTCTGTAAAGAAACTCTTCAGCTTCATGTGATCCCATTGGTTGAGTGACGGTTTAAGTTCATGAGCTACTGGGGTTTTTTTCAGGAAGTCCTTTTCCATTCCTATATCATGGAAAGTACTTCCTAAATTTTCTTCCAGTAGTATACGAGTTTCTTGTCTTATATTGAGATCTTTGATCCATTTGGACTTGAGTGTAGTGCATGGTGAAATATGTGGATCAAGTTTCAGTTTCCTGCATATGGTTATCCAGTTTGTCCAGCACCATTTGTTGAAGATGCTGTCTTTTTTCCAGCCTATATTGTTCAGGCCTTTATCGAATATCAAGTAACTATAGGTGGTTGATCCAAAGTCCGGGTTCTCAAGTCTATTCCATTGATCTATACTCCTGTTTTTATGCCAGTACCATGCTGTTTTTATTACTATGGCTTTGTAATATAGCTTTAGCTCAGGTATGGTGATGCCTCCAGAGGTATTTCTTTTCGCTGAGGATATGTTTGGAAATGCAAGCCATTCTGCCTTTCCATATGAAATTTGAGATCATTTTTTCTATCTCTGTGAAGAGCACTGTAGGGATTTTAATTGGAATTGCATTAAATCTGTATATTGCCTTTGGTAGGATTGTCATCTTCACAATGTTATTTCTGCCTCTCCAGGAATATGGGAGGTCCTTCCATTTTCGCAATTCGGCCTCAATTTCTTTTTTGAGTGTTTTTGTGTCTTCATTGTATAGATCTTTCACTTCCTTGGTTAACGTAATTCCAAGGTATCTTATTTTATTTTATTTTTTTGTTGCAATTGAAAATAGGACTATGTCCCTTATTTCTTTCTCTGTATCTTTGTCATTTGCATAAAGGAAGGCTACTGACTTTTGTGCATTGATTTTGTATCCTGCTACTTTGCTATATGAGTTAATCACCTTCAGGAGTTTTGGGATGGAGTCTCTCAGGTCTCTTACATATATAATCATGTCATCAGCGAATAAAGCTAACTTAACTTCTTCCTTTCCAAATTGTATCCCTTTTATTTCCTTCTCCTGTCTTATTGCTTGAGCTAGGACTTCCAGTACTATATTGAAAATCAGAGGTGAGAGTGGACAATCCTGTCTTTTTCCTGATCTTTACAGAGGAAGAAATAGAAATGGCAAACATACACTTAAGAAAATGTTCATCATCCCTCATCATCAGAGAAATGCAAATTAAAACAACTATGAGATTCCACCTTACCCCAATAAGGAGAGCAAACATCAAAAAATCAAATAAAAATAAATGCTGGTGAGGATGTGGAGAAGTAGGAACACTCATCCACTGTTGGTGGGAATGTAGGATGGTACAACCACTTTGGAAAGCAATATGGAGACTTCTGAAAAAGCTGAGCATAGAGATACCAACAGACCCAGTTATTCCTTTACTGGGCATCTACCCTAAAACCTTCAAACCACAGGCTAGAGAGATTTGCTTAACCATGTTTATAGTGGCTCAATCTGTAATAGCTAAGTGCTGGAATCAACCCAGATGTCCATCACTAGAAGATGAATAACTAAGATGTGGTATATCTACACAATGGAATTCTATAGAGCAGTAAGAAAAAATGAAACAATGAAATTTGAGGAAAAATGGTTGAACATGGAACAGATCATTCTCAGTGAACTTACCCAATCACAGAAAAAAAATCACCACATAATCTCACTCATCTACAGCACCTAACCTGAATCTACCGAAGATACCTTACATACCCAGCAAGCACCTCCTAGACTAGCCACTAGGATGGAAGGGGAGGGAGGGGAGGGCATCAAAGGGGTGGGAAAAACAAATCTAGACCCAAATGGCAATGGTACCATAATTTTCTACTTACTAAAAGACAGACCAAATGGCTGATCCTTCACCAGGCCCTTACAGGGAACAACTGAACCACAAGACACTGGAGAGGGTAAGATCTAGAGTAACCTTAATCTTCTACATCTTCCCTCCCTCACTTCCCCTCTCCCCCTCCCCCCTCTCTTATCTCTAACTCTTGTATATTAGCTCTTTTTCCTCATTTTCTTAGTTGGCACTGAACTGTAACTCCCAGATCCAGCATGGGGCTATCATCCACAATGAGCTTTTGATCAGAGAGACCTACAAGGTTTCCTAAAAGACAGACAGATTTCTGTCAGAGAACTTGATGAACCACCAAAGGCTAGTGGTAAGACCCTACTGCTGAAGATACCTTATGTGATTGACATGCAAATTAGAATGGCATGGCTGGAAGTTGGAAGAGAGTCAGTCCCCAGGCAGTCAGCGCGTCTAGTGCCAGAAGGTGCTACATGGGCGACTGGGGGAAAATGACTAATATCTGTTGAAGCAATGCATGGTCTAACCTACTTAGCAGCAAATAAATTGTTGTGATTCCCACACAAGTGCAGTGGTGGCACACAGCCATGGTGGGGAACCAACTGCTCTCAATTTGGCTAACTGATCCCCTCACTGGTATGGGACCTATAGCTGGAGCTGGGAAACAAGTCAGTACCATATCCAAACATAAGCCCACTGTCCAATATCAACCTACCATCAATTGTGGGCTACAAGAGGGCCTACACCTATTAAATTCTCTATAAAAAAAAAAGGGGTTATCTCATTTGTCCTGATGCTAACTTACTCTCCGTTGGAGAATCTGCTTCTCTTTTTCAGATAGATGTAGATCCTAAGGAGAGAGCCACCACATCATACCTCAAAAGGGCCCTGCCTGAAACAAAGAAAAATTGGAGAAACAAGCAAGGCGGCTGTGATGAACCGGATACCAGCACAAGGGGGAAGGAGATCATCACAGAGAAAAATCAACTCCTACCAAATCAGAGAGCCAGAGCCTCAGAGGCCCCCAACACCTCATCACTGAAGCAGACCAAAAATGAACCCAACATGGCTCAGGGAAATTTTGCAGAAGAGGGGGCGGAAAGAATGTCAGAGCCTCATGTTGGGTCATGATATGCAGAGACATTTAGCTTACCCATAACTGTGTGCTAACTCCACAATGCATGACCCGTATACCTCAACAAGGAGGTGCCAAGGGGAGGGGGTAGGTCACGGATGAGCCTAATAATGGTACCAAACTGACTGTATTTGCTGAATGCAAAACTAACTAATAAAGAAAAAAAAATTAAAAAAAGATATAGCACCACTGAAATACCCTTCCACAAAAGTATAAATGTAGGCAAAGTGATAAATATATACAACAGGATATTATTTAATATTAAAATAAGAAGTGTACTTGTTACTTTTCTTGTCATGGTGATAGAATTAGCTGGGAGAGGAAAGTTTATTTTGGCTCAATTTTAGAAGTTTTAGTCCATCATGGTTGGGAAGTCCTGAGAGTGGGATTAGTTATTTCCATGGTGGTAGGATTGGGACCCCACATCTGCCCACAGTACTGCTGACCAAGAAGTCAAAACTGTGGGAGTAGAAACAAGGACAAGCCTAACCTTCAAAAGTTCACCCTTAGGGACCTTCTGCCAGCCCTCTCTGCTTAGAGGCTCCACAGCATTCAAAAACCATGCCACAACTGCAGAGTTAGCATTTAAAATGTGAGCCCACTAGGGACATTTCAGATTTACACCATAACAAGATGAAAATACTGCTATTTACAAAAGTGTGAATGAACCTGGAGGACCCCATATTAAGTGGAATAAATGAGGAATGGAAAGAGAAGTCCTCCTTGATCTCATATGTGTGGGTTATTATTTCACATACAAGGACACACATGGTATACATTAAATGTATGCATTTTCATTAATTCTACTGTAATAAAACTGGAGGGAAAAATAAAAAGAAGACATGAACTGAGAAAAACATTTTTAAGAAATTTAAAAAGTAAGAAACAAACAGCCTGCTTATCAAAGATGGACAAGAATAACACTGAGTAACACTAAAATAACACTAAAATATCCTAAACAAATTCTAGAAATACAAATATGGAGAACAAAAGGGAAATGTTAAATGAGGTAAAAATATGCTGAGATACATATTTTATTTGTCGAAAGGTTATGGATTGCTAAATTCTAATGTCTAAACATCAGAAAGGTAGAATATATATACTTTACATATATAATGAAATCAAAAGGGAGGACTTATTCAGTAGCCTTCATGTATATCTATGGCAAACATAAAGACGAAGTAATCAGGAAACAGCCACATTCACAATAATCATACGCACAAAAAATAAATACCTTGAAATATCCCTAACCAAGGAAGTGAAAGACCTATATAATGAAAACTTAAAAACACAGAAGGAAGAAATGGAGGAAGTTAAAAGGAGATGAAATGACGTTCCATGCTCATGAATCTTAGAATATATATTGTGAAAATGGCCAGCCTACCAAATGCAAAGATTCCATGCAATTCCAATCAAGATTCCAGCAACATTCTTCACAGAGTTAAAAAAAAAAAAAACCTTCAAAATTCATATGGAAGCCCAAAGGGTCTCAGCCAAGAAATATACTCAGCAAAAGGAATACTTCCAGTATTATCACCATACCTGATTTAAAGATATACTATAAAGTCATAGTAATAACAACAGCATTTTACTGGACCAAAAACAGACACATAGATTAAGGGAATAAAAAAGAAGTTCCCAGTACATGTTCTAATAAGAACAATTACAAAAGGGCCAAAAATGCACACTGGAGAAAAGACATTTTCACCAAATAGTGCTGGAGAAACTGATTAACTAACTATATGTAGAAGAATGAACATGGACCTACTTCCTTCACCCTGCACAACAATCAACTCCAGATATATCAAGGACCTCAAAAAGATCTGAAACTCTAAAATGACTTGAAGAAAAAAATAGGAGGAATAAGCCAAGACATAGGCATAGGGAAAGACTTTGTGAAGAAGGCCACAGTAACCCAGGGAATTAGACAAGCACTCCACCATTGGGATCACATAAAGTTACAAATTTATTATCCAGATAAACAAACCATCAGCAGAGTCAAATAGACAACTTGCAGAATGGAATACAATCTTCACCATCTATACATCAGACAGGGTTTTAAAAATATCTAGAATTTAAGACAAACTCAAAAACTAAACAGTACAAAACAAACAAACAAAAAACAATCCACTCAAAAACTTGGGCAGGGAATTGAGCAGAGTACTCAAATGGCAAATAAACCCCTAAAAAGTTGTTCAGCATCTTTATCCATCAAGTAAACTTTCTTCAGTCAGAATGGTAACATCAAAAATCAAATGACAGGCTGGAGAGATGGCTTAGAAGTAAAGATGTTTGCCTATGAAACCTAAGGACCCAGGTCCAGTTCCCCAGAACCCAGACAAGCCAGAGGCCCATGGTAGTGCATGTGTCTGGAGTTCATTTGCAGTGGCTGGAGGCCCTGGTGCACCCATTCTTTCTCTCTTTTTCCCTCTCTCTCTCTCTCTAGTAAATAAAAATAATATAAAAATGACAGAGAATTATGGCAGGGATGTGGGAAAAGAATAACCCTAATCCAACTGCTGGTGGGATGCAAACTTATAGAACCACTATGGAAATAAATATGGATAATTCTCAAAAAGCTGCAAATAGATCCACCATTTGATCCAGCTCCACCACTCTTGGATGTAGACCCTAAAAACTCCAGTCTACTACAGAGACACCTGCTCAATCATATTTGTAACTATTCTATTAACAATAGCTAGGAACAGCACAGATGACCACGAATGGATGATTAGTGAAGATGGCAATGGAATTCTACATAGCAGTAAGGAAACGTAAATTAATAAAATTTGCAGGAAAAGGGATGGACTTAGAAAAAAAAAAACATATTAAGTGAAGTCACACAAGCTCAGAAAGACACACTTATATGCCCTCTCTCATATGCAGTTCCTAGCTTGGAGCAACTTGAGGTGTGTGTAAGTGGTAGTAAGCATCAGGAGTATTGACAGGGGGTTAGAATGAAGCTACAGATACTAGAAATAGAAAATAAGGGGAAGACAGAATACTTGACAGGCAAGGAAAGGGGCAGAACACAGAGGGTGGAAGGGGATAGAATGAGGTACCATATGTGGGGGATACACAAAACTTATGACAGCAGGAACCAGTGCCATTGAAACCTTCTTCCTGGATAGTAAACTAAGAGATATAACCCTTACTAACAGGTTATGTGTATGGGAGGGGGGAAAGACAGAAAGGCCCTGGAAAGGGTGGAGGAAGTTTAATCTTAAAAGCAAGGACATTGGCTGGTACATCCCAGAACTGGATTACCACCATATTGTGCTGTTGGTCACAGATAGACCCAAAAAGTCCCCAAAACAACATAGGCAATTGTCAAAGCACTTGGTTATTCTCCACAGCTAAAAGGTAAAACTCTGTTGCTGAAACACCAACAGGTAAGCATCAAAGGGTCATACTACAACTTAAAAGGAAGCAATATTCTTTCTGGCTAGCTTTCATAATGCCAGAAAGTGTTAATGGTCACCAATAGCATGAACAGACAGGGGACCCTGCAAGTTAGGAAATCAAACAGCCTGACAAGATGTACACAAATGTGTAATAGTGGGACACTAGCTGATTGGATATGAGGCCTGTTCAGTGAGAGAGAACTCATACCTAGTACTGAGAACCAAGTCAGAATCCTCTGCATATGAACGTCATTGACTCAAGAGAGAAGCTTCTGCTGGTCTTTGGCCAAGAAGAGACACTGTAGCAGTCAAAAGTCTTTAAAATAACTATGTTTATACTGTTTAATCCATGCTGATCTCACTCTCGGTTGGAGAATCTGTTTTTTCTTTGTTTACACATGGCAGTGAAGACTGGGAGAACCTAAATCCATCAATAGGATAAGAAAAGATAGCTGATTGCCTATCAATACATAATCCACCCTTATCACATCTTCCAGGGCCAGGAGACTTTCTAGAGAAAGTGGTGATGTTAACATGAGTGCTGCTCTCACTGCTAGCCTGACAATCAGCTACAGACAGTAATGCAATAGACACCAAGAACACTCAAAACTCATTAAGCAGAAATCCAGGAGTTTCAGAGAGCTCAGTACTAAAATAGATTTATAATACACCTGCCTCAGGGAACATTGTGGATGAATCAATGAACAAAATAAAAAGGTTTCTTTGTGAAGGAATTTGGCATACATCATACCAGTACATAAGCAATAGGACAGAAGGCACAAACAGTGGTTAAAAATAGCACCTGTGGGAACAGAGCTGCAACTGGGTGTTACAATGACATTTATTGTTTGCTTTTCTGCTCACCTCAGAATCGGGTTCCTTATACGAGCATGATGATTGTCCAGAATATGTAGGAAAGGGTAGACTTAAAATTTCTGAAATTTGATGATATGCATATTTAATTTATATCAAAGTTATAATAAGCATTTGAAAAGAAAAGTAATTTTTTGATATGAATGCTAGCTGCTACAAAATAGACCATTCTCTGAAGTGGACAAAACAATTAAATAACATGCTGAGATAGGCACCTCTGTACCAGATCTGACATCCTGTCTGTGATTGCAAATAAACTTTTCTGAGAACACAGCTGGACTTATACATTTATGTATACTATGGTTGCTATATTAGTTGACTTGAGTGGGTATGACAGATCTTATGGTCTGAGAACCTCAAAAATGTGATCCTGTCCAGCAAAAGCCTTTGACTTCTGGTTCAGATAATGAATAGGAGAAAGTGTACCACTCTACCTAGAAAGGGAATTGTTAACATCCTACAAGCAATTCTATGAGTGCATTGTTATAACACAAAGGAAGGAAGAGGACAGGAAGTATCCTAGGCAGCTAATAACAATTGCATGCAGATGGTAACAATACGTTTGTTCTTATCTCTATATTTAAAATTAGGGAAAGAAGTTTTGTAATATATATTTATTCTTTTACTTCAAATTTATAATATTATATATGTATATATGTACACGCATATATATATATATGTATGTATGTATATATGTATACATATGTATATGTATGTATATATATATATATATATATATATATATATATATATTAAATCTTGAAGCCATGGCAAGCAAGGAATCATGGAAAGGCCAGTTGGAATATTTAGAACTCATGAATTAACATTCCATATCAAGATATGGAAGACTCCATCTAAAGAATGAGGAGTTGACCCTACACACAGCAGTGTGCATTTTAATTCTACAAAAACAATTCCATAAAAATTAGTCTCTGAGACACTGCATACTCATGAACCTGCAGAACAAAAATGCTTCAGATATTCGTGGAAAAATGCAAGAGCCATAGGTGTTCTCCCATTTGATGACAGAGTCAAAAGATGGGTGAATCTTGTTTAGTATGGAGAAACAAGGTTTAGAAATTCAAAAACTGTGTCAGAGTCAGATATTTTAAATATCTGAAGTAGGAGCAGAAAGTGTTTTCAGGGCTAGGAAAATGACTCAGCAGGTAAGTGTGCTTGCCATACAAGCATGAGGACTTAGAGGGCCTGAGATCAATCCCCGGCACCCATATAAAAACTATGTATGCCCACCTTGTCTGTAACATCAGTCCTGGAGGTGGGGGAAGACAGAAACAAGAGAATCACAGGGGTTCACTGTTCACAGTCTGACCATGAAAACAAAAAATGGCAACTCCAGCTGTAGTGAGAGACTTTTTCTCAACAGGAGTGGGCATGGCAGAAGTGCAATAGAGGACACCAGATGGTTCTCCTCTGGTCTTTGAATGCTTGAACAGAGAACACACATATGTGCATATACATTCATACACATACCACATACACATCACATCACACAAACTATATGTACATATGCCCAAAGAAAAGACCAAGAAAAAAATAACCACAAAAAAAACAGAAAAGTGAAAAAAAAGAAATGAAAAAAAAAAAAAGAATTTGCATTATCCTTCAATTATCCTTCATACTGCCCACTGATCACACTACATATCTTTAGAAATAAACAAGGGACTTTTGACTATTCTTATAGTGATTATAACTTTAAATACTGGGTTTTTAAACACTATTAAATCTTTTTTCCTGAGTGGCTTGTTGAAATAATACTGAGTTAAATGATTTTAATTCCCCTTTGTATTATCAATATATTCAATTAAGGTAAACAATTATGAACTCAGTTTGTTCTGATTGTGACATTTGTTTCCAAATTTCTTGGAAACAATCATTGTTAAATAAAATATTATCAATTACTCTCTAAAAAATTAAACAGTATTCATGTGGGACATGAATAAGATAAATTCCAGATTCACCATTATTATTCCATATTTCTTTTGGTTTCATGTTGAAATAATGTTTCATTTAACTACTTGCTATTTATAATAATGCTGAAATATGATATAAAATGTAATTTTTCACCATAATAAAACTGCATAGCAGTCACAGCACTTCAGGCTGTCCAAAAGATCTGTGTAGGGCAGGAGGCTGCCTACTGGACCAAGTTTCCTTAATTCTCACCTCTACAAAGCAATGGACATTTGCCAAATGTCTCATGACTGAGAATCCTTTATTCTATTGAATCTTTTAGTTTTATGTACTCAGTGAATATAATAGCAGCAAGAAAGTTTATTTTATTGCAAATTCATGTGATTTTCTCACTCTTCTCTTTCTCCTCTCTCTTTCCCTCTCTTTCTTTCTTTCTCTCTCTCTCTCTCTCTCTTTCTCTCTCTCTCTCTCTCTTTCTCTCTCTCTCTCTCACACACACACTAAACACTTTCATCAGGAAAAACATCTCTACCCATTTTCTTTACATTATTTGTTTTGTTAAACAACCTTATAGGACTGCACTGCTTGCCACAAAACCCTCATAAAACTTTGCACTGGAGAAGCTCTGATGGCCAGATAGAGCCAGACCAGACCCGTTCGGGATCTGAACATGTGGTTCTAACCTTTCCTTTCATTAGAGAAATTTCTATGACATCTAATCTTTAATCTTTAAAATTTATGATAAATTCATTATATGTAGATATTAAGAAATTATAGCTGGGCATGGTGGTACATGCCTTTAATCCCAGCACTTGGGAGGCAGAGGTAGGTGGATCATCATGAGTTTGAGGCCACCCTGAGACTACATAGTGAATTCCAAGTCAGTCTGGACTAGAGTGAGACCCTATCTCAAAAAAAATACATAAGTAAATAAATAAACATATATATATATATATATATATATATATATATATATATATATATATATTTGTTGTTGTTGTTGTTGTTGTTAGTTTTTCAAGGTAAGGTCCCACATTAGCCCAGGCTGACTTGGAATTCACTATGTAGTGTCAGGGTAGCCTTGAATTTACAGTGATCCTCCTACCTCTGCCTTCCAAGTGCTGGGATTAAAGGTGTGTGCCACCATACCTGACTATCTGAGAATATATTTGGGTCAAATAAAAATTTTAAATTACTTATGATGGAGTTTAATTGCAGTTTAAAGAAATAATGTACTTGTTTTCCCCAAATTTATGGATAAAATAATGAGTTTGTATTTAACCTCAAGTTGTGATGAACTCTTTCTGGGAAACCTGAGCTCTCCAGCAAGAATTGGAAAGCACTCCTTTTCTTTTTTTTTTTTTTTTTTTTTTTTTTTTTTTTTTTTGGTTTTTCGAGGTAGGGTCTCACTCTAGCCCAGGCTGACCTGGAATTCACTATGGAGTCTCAGGGTGGCCTCGAACTCACGGCGATCCTCCTACCTCTGCCTCCCAAGTGCTGGGATTAAAGGCGTGTGCCACCACGCCCGGCTTGAAAGCACTCCTTTTCTAATTACCTTAACCTGATCCTTCTCAACAGCCATGACCTGACCATTGTGACAACAATCCAGAACCATGGGTCTTTTCAGCACCACACTACACCAAATTCCTCTTTCTCCATGCCTTCACTTGTGTGGTGCTTCACCCTACAATGGCTTCCCTAATCACTTGTCCCAATAGCATCAGTTCCAGCCCTTGCTGGTCCTCTGAGGCCCCTGGATTCTATCTCCTCTGTGAAAAATTCTTTGGATCTTCATGCAAGATGATCAAGAGATACTAGGTGATAGATATTTCTAGTGGTGTTAGATTTTTATTGTGTATGTACCATTTTCTATTCTATAAGCAATATCAGATGTCTTGGGAAATTTGATATGTATAATGGATAGTCTATTCTACATTCTGCTTTCCTACTGTGTCTTCTTCCATCATGATAATGACACTGAATTTCAATTATCTTATTTTTTATTTATTTATTTATTTTTTCTTTATTAGTCAGTTCTGTATTCAGCAATTACAGTCAGTTTGGTACCATTATTAGGCTCATCCATGACCTACTCCCTCCCCTTGGCCCCTCCTTGTTGAGGTATACGGATCATGCATTGTGGAGTTAGCCCACAGTTATGGGTAAGCTAAATGTCTCTGCATATCATGACCCAACATGTGACTCTGACATTCTTTCCGCCCCCTCTTCCGCAAAATTTCCCTGAGCCATGTTGGGTTCATTTTTGGTCTGCTTCAGTGATGAGGTGTTGGGGGCCTCTGAGGCTCTAGCTCTCTGATTTGGTAGGAGTTGATTTTTCTCTGTGATGATCTCCTTCCCCCTTGTGCTGGTATCCGGTTCATCAGGAAAACAGCCCCCTTGCTTGTTTCTCCAATTTTTCTTAGTTTCAGCCGGGGCCCTTTTGAGGTATGATGGGGTGACTCTCTCCTTAGGATCTACATCTATCTGAAAAAGAGAAGCAGATTCTCCAACGGAGAGTAAGTTAGCACCAGGACAAATGAGATAACCCTTACTTTTTTTTTTTAATAGAGAATTTAATAGGTGTAGGCCCTCTTGTAGCCCAAAATGGATGGTAGTTTGATATTGGAGAGTGGGTTTACATTTGGATCTGGTTCTGACTTGTTTCCCAGCTCCAGCTATGGGTCCCATACCAGTGAGGGGATCAGTTAGCCAAATTGAGAGCAGTTGGTTCCCCACCATGGCTGTGTGCCACCACTGCACTTGTGTGGGAATCACAACAAGTTATTTGCTGCTAAGTAGGTTAGACCATGCGTTGCTTCGACAGATATTGGTCATTTTCCCCCAGTCGCCCATGTAGCACCTTCTGGCACTAGACGCGCTGACTGCCTGGGGACTGACTCTCTTCCAACTTCCAGCCATGCCATTCTAATTTGCATGTCAATCACATAAGGTATCTTCAGAAGTAGGGTCTTACCGCTAGCCTTTGGTGGGTCATCAAGTACTCTGACAGAAATCTGTCTGTCTTTAGGAAACCTTGTAGGTCTCTCTGATCAAAAGCTCATTGTGGATGGTAGCCCCATGCTGGATCTGGGAGTTACAGGTCCATGCCCACTAAGAAAATGAGGAAAAAGATAACTAATATACAAGACTTAGAGATAAGAGAGAGAGAGACAGGGAGAGGGGACTTGAGGGAGGGAAGATGTAGGAGATTAAGATTAGTCTTAATCTTACCCTCTCCAGTGTCTTGTGGTTCAGGTGTTCCCTGTAAGGGCCTGGTGAAGGATCAGCCATTTGGTCTGTCTTTTAGTGAGTAGAAGATTATGGTACCATTGCCGTTTGGGTCTAGATTTGTGTTTCCAACCCCTTTGATGCCCTCCCCTCCCTCCCTTTCCATCCTAGTGTCTAGTCTAGGAGATGCTTGCTGGGTATGTAAGGTATCTTCGGTAGATTCAGGTTAGGTGCTGTAGATGAGTGAGACTATGTGGCGATTTTTTTTCTATGATTGGGTAAGTTCACTGAGAATGATCTGTTCCATGTTCAACCATTTTTCCTCAAATTTCATTGTGTCATTTTTTCTTACTGCTGTATAGAATTCCATTGTGTAGATATACCACATCTTATTTATCCATTCTTCTAGTGATGGCCATCTGGGTTGATTCCAGCTCTTAGCTATTACAAATTGAGCTGCTATAAACATGGTTGAGCAAATCTCTTTAGTCTGTGGTTTGAAGGCTTTAGGGTAGATGCCCAGTAAGGGAATAACTGGGTCTGTTGGTATCTCTATACTCAGCTTTTTCAGAAGTCTCCGTATTGCTTTCCAAAGTGGTTGTACCATCCTACATTCCCACCAACAGTGGATGAGTGTTCCTACTTCTCCACATCCTCACCAGCATTTATTTTTATTTGATTTTTTGATGTTTGCTATCCTTATTGGGGTAAGGTGGAATCTCATAGTTGTTTTAATTTGCATTTCTCTGATGATGAGGCATGATGAACATTTTCTTAAGTGTGTGTTTGCCATTTCTATTTCTTGCTCTGTGAACTGCCTGTTCAGCTCTTTGCCCCATTTTGTAAGTGGGGTGTTTGACTTCTTACTGTTTAGATTTTTGAGTTCTTTGTAGATTCTAGAGATTAGGCCTTTATCACTTGGATAACCCACAAATATTTTCTCCCATTCTGTGGGTGATCTATTGGCTTTGCTTATTGTATGCTTGTCTGTAAAGAAACTCTTCAGCTTCATGTGATCCCATTGGTTGAGTGATGGTTTAAGTTCATGAGCTACTGGGGTTTTGTTTAGGAAGTCTTTTTCCATTCCTATATCATGGAAAGTACTTCCTAAATTTTCTTCCAGTAGTATTCGAGTTTCTGGTCTTATATTGAGATCTTTGATCCATTTGGACTTGAGTGTAGTGCATGGTGAAATGTGTGGGTCAAGTTTCAGTTTCCTGCATATGGTTATCCAGTTTGTCCAGCACTATTTGTTGAAGATGCTGTCTTTTTTTCCAGCCTATATTGTTTGGGCCTTTATCGAATATCAAGTAGCTATAGTTGCTTGACCCAAAGTCCGGGGTGAAGTAAACAAATTAATTTAAGCATAGTTTTTTGGAATCTCTCATACCTCTGGTCAAAGAGGGGGGAAAAATGATCCTTGGAACTCATTGTCTATGTCAAGAAAAATTTTAACCAAGGAAAATGAGCATAAACACACTGCTGGCAGGTGTAGAGTTTTCTAAGCCTTTCCTGAGATTAGGATTATTAAATCATTCTCTGACAGCTGCCCAAAGATAAGAGGGAACAAAAAGCCTCTCTTGTATTTCATCTTCAATGAAGTCATCCCTGAACCTAACTGAAATGCATGAAATGCAACTGAAGAGGCCTCAGGGTTGACTTGGCTTCCAGAGGCATTGAATAATGTCTAGTCCCCATGAGATTTTGTTGGTGATATTGTTGTTGGTACTGTGTATTACAGTTCAACACATTAAATAAAAAACAATACAATCTACTTCAGTCATAGAATTATATTGTACCTGGTGCAAGGTGTTTGATGTCATTGCTACCTTCCCAGAATTCACAGTCAACATAATGTAAATTTGTCTCTTCTCCATATAAATTGTAGTAATAGTAAAACCAAGCTTTAGTTGGACCTCCTTTGGACTCAAATTTCATGCTTCCACTACGATAACATATGGCCTTGGCAGGGCTTATTTCCAGATGAAGTGTTGTGATAATTGTTATCTTTAGTGCAGATTAACTGGACATAAATGAAAGATTAAATTTTAGACTTGATAACATGGAGTTTTCCCTATCCTGCATGAGAAACCTGAGGCCTGAGGTGATGTCTAAATGCAGATCAGCAAGGTACTAGGTAGCTGGCCTAGAGAATGTCTTTAAATTTTTTATGTGGTCTTATGACACTCAGGTATAAGGCGTAAGACTAAAGTAGGAGACTGGCAATATAGGTCAGAGGTTAAGCACTTCATTAGAATGCATAGGGCCCTGAGTAAAACTTCAAATTTTTTGAAAATAATGGAAATTGCTAATTTTTTGAAGTATTGTTTTTCACAAAAGCAATCATAATTTTGCTAGTTATTATACACACACACACACAGGCATTCTTAAAATTACACAGTAGGGCTGGGAGACAGCTTTGCAGTTAAGGCATTTGCCAGCAAAGCCAAGGGACCTCAGGTTGATTCCCCAGGACCTGTAAGCCAGATGCATGAGGTGGTACTCTTATCTGGAGTTTGTTTGCAGGGCCTGTAGGCCCTGGCACACACATTCTCTTCTCCTTCTCTCCCTCTCTCTCTCTTTCTCAAATGCACACAATATTTGTGATATAAGTATCTGACACTGTTGTGTAAGGTTTGCAAATGACCAAAGACCATGCAGGACCACTCTGAGGCAGGGGAAAATCTGTTTATTGGAGCCTGAGCTGCCTGGCTATCTCATGCGAGAAGAGAGAGAGAGAGAGAGAGAGAGAGAGAGAGAGAGAGAGAGAGAGAGCAGCTGGCATGACTCCAGATAGTTTGGGTTTTTATAGAATTTTTCCTTTGGGGAAGGGGATAAAGAAGACAAAGAATGGGAAATGCAGGGAACAGCAAAGGCCAAATGGAGAAGCTAGATAGTCAGAAAGACAGAGCTCAAATGGCAGAGAAGGATGTGTCACCAGGAGAAAAGCCAGGCTATCTCTGAGATAAAATCAGCAGGAAACTCTGGCTAAGGGCCTTGTTAAAGTCAGGGGAATGGGGATTAGGCATATAAACATCTAAAGTTGCATCAGTCAGGCTGCTGTTATTCTCTTCCTTCATTGCGACTCCATCTTGGGACTCTTGTCCTACCTAACATTTCAGCATTTTGCTAAGGATAAGGGGACATGGTCATCTCTCATTGATGTTTCCACCTATGGGGGGCGGTCAGGTGCTTCAGGGGATGTTGGTGTCAGCAGCTGGCAAGTCCTGCTCTGAGCAGGTGACAGGCAGTTAGTCTCAGGAGGCTAAAAGTTGGTATTGAGTAGAAGAGAGGTAGGTTAATAAAGTTGTTTGGAGAAGAGATGTGTGAGATTTTCTACCTGGTTTTGGGTGTATTTCTAAAGATGGGGGCTATCAAGAGTAAGATAAATATCCCCATTAATGACCCAAGTAATGGTAGTAGTCAAGGCCAAATAGTTCTAAAGATATCTCATGGTCTGAGGACAGTGAAGTGTCAGTATAGATTCTATCAGCCAGAGTTTGGAGTTTTTTATCTCTAATTTTATATTACCTGATTGGTTTATATGATAACATTTTTTTTTTTGTTGTTGTTGTTTATGAAGAGACAGCTTCCTAGCCTGGCATGGTGGTGCACACCTTTAATCCCAGCTCTCAGGAGGCAGAGGTGGGAGGATCGCAGTGAGTTCCAGGTGACCCTGAGATTACATAGTGAATTCCAGGTCAGCCTGGACTAGAGTGAAACCCTACCTCAAAAAATAAATAAATAAATAAACAAATAAATAAATATAGAAATAAAAATAAAGACAGAGAGAGAGAGAGAGAGAGAGAGAGCTTCCTCCTGTCTCACCTGTGAGGAGGTGAGTTCTTGGTGGTTCTGAAGGACTACTGATGCCAATGAGGTGAGCTGCTGCTATAGCAGGTGAAGGGCCATAGTAGAGTATTTAATGGCTGTACGCAGTTATGCCGAGATTATGCTGTGTCCCAGCCCACCTGCAGCCAGTCCTATAGCTGTTTAGAGGAGGCAAGACTCATTTTTATTAGTATAGGCACATGGATTGTGACAAGCTCAGCCTTTTGGGATTTACTTCCCTTAGATAAAGGTTAAGTCTCTATTATCTAGTCATCTGAAACAATAGCATATCTTGTTATTAAGGACCCCTATGGGGTGGCAGAAGAGCCTCCATTTATATACCAAGTGTGATTAGGGTTAGGGCGGGGAGACAGTGAAATCCTGGGGTTGTGGCAGGTAAGCTCTTCTAAAGTGTCTAGACAGGTATGCGTTAAGTTGTTTAGTAGAAGTTAGGTGGGGGCCAGAAGATTGAAGTAATGTTTGGGTTGTATAGAAAGGTAACATGAAAGAAAAAGCTGAAGTTTGGATGGGGTTAGGGTTTAAGTAGCCTCCATTCCAACGTGGGATTTTCATTAGCATTTTAGGCCTTGAAGGGCGATCCAGGTGACCCAAGTACATGAAGTTGGATTGTCATAGAAACATCTGAGTGTGGGCTAACTGTAGAGAGAGGCTACAAGGTTAAGATTATAGATAAATACACACTCCCAAAATTAACAGAATTTTTACCAGAAATGCCAAGCATGATCATCATGAGGATCTAGAGATTTACAAAATGGTGTAGTTTATATCTGTTTCTGTTACAGTGAGCATGTATTTTTGCCTGTATTTTTCTTTTTTTTTAATTTTTTTATTTTTTAAATTTATTTAAATTTATTTTATTTTATTTTATTTATTTATTTATTTATTTATTTTTTACAGTCAGTTTGGTACCATTATTAGGCTCATCCATGACCTACCCCCTCCCCTTGGCCCCTCCTTGTTGAGGTATAGGGGTCATGCATTGTGGAGATAGCCCACAGTTATGGATAAGCTATAATATATCATGATCCAACATGTGGCTCTGACATTCTTTCCGCCCCTCTTCCGCAAAATTTCCCTGAGCCATGTTGGGTCTGCTTCAGTGATGAGGTGTTGGAAGGGCTCTGAGGCTCTGGCTCTCTGATTTGGTAGGAGTTGATTTTTCTCTATGCTGATCTCCTTCCCCCTTGTGCTGGTATCCGGTTCATCAGGAAAACAGCGCCCGTGCTTGTTTCTCCAATTTTTCTTAGTTTCAGTTGGGGTGGCTCTCTCCTTAGGATCTACATCTATCTGAAAAAGAGAAGCAGATTCTCCAATGGAGAGTGAGTTAGCATCAGGACAAATGAGATAACTCTTTTTTTTTTTTTTTTTTATAGAGAATTTAATAGGTGTAGGCCCTCTTGTATTCCACAATTGACGGTAGCTTGATATTGGAGAGTGGGTTTATGTTTGGATATGGTTCTGACTTGTTTCCCAGCTCCAGCTATGGGTCTCATACCAGTGAGGGGATCAGTTAGCCGAATTGAGAGCAGTTGGTTCCCCACCATGGGAAGCATTAAGGGTTTTCCATCTGTTTTGACTCTCCTCTGCAGACTGGGTAGTGACTGGAATCCATTTTTTGGGTCTCCATGTCTTGTCTGATCAAGAAGATAGGTGACATAACAAGAGCTTTAGGATCCCATTGTCTCTTGAGCCGTTTTAATCTTTAGGGGCTGGGACCAAAATATTGGGTACCCTTTTAACCCCAAAGTCTTTATTGATGTAGCTACTACATCTGGTTTTGTTAAGTATCCAGTAAAAAAATTGGAATAGAGAGTATGTCTGTATCTTTTTTCTTTAACAAAATAGATCTAGTTAAAACATAGTATTGAATAACCTTAATATTTTGTTGTAACATTTAACTTATGTTGTCTGATGACATGGTAAGCCATATCTGGAAGATAGAAAACACTATATACATATATATATATATATATATATATATATATATATATATACACACACATTTGTAAACACAGATAAAACATGTTAACAATCCTGGAGACAAGTTTTAATAACAAAAATATGAATATTAATTAACTCTGACTTTTATTTTTGGTGAGAGACATTTTTGCTTTTACACTAGAGGACCTGAACTTGAATATGAGATAAATTTATTAACAAACTCAAATCAAGCAATCTGTAAGAAATCATGTTAAATTTTGACCTTTTAATTGAGTCTGTCAATCTAAAATCAAAGTTGAATTTTAGATTTTTTTAAATGTTTTTTTTTTTTTGCTTTTTTTTATTTATTTATTTGAGAGAGACAGAGAGAGAAAGAGGCAGATAGAGAGAGAGAGAGGGAGAGAGAGAGAGAGAATGGGTGTGCCAAGGCTTCCAGCCACTGCAAACGAACTCCAGGTGCATGCAACCCCTTGTGCATCTGGCTAACATGGTTCCTGGGGAATAGAGCCTTGAACAGGGGGCCTTAGGCTTCACAGGCAAGCACTTAACCGCTAAGCCATCTCTCCAGCCCTAGATTATTATTATTATTATTATTATTATTATTATTTTACTTAAAAACCTGTCAGCTGGGCATGGTGGCACACGCCTTTAATCCCAGCACTCGAGAGGCAGAGTTTGGTGAATCTTCATGAGTTCAAGGCCACCCTGAGATGATATAATGAATTCTAGGTCATCCTGGGCTAGAGTGAAACCCTACCTTGAAAAAACAAAACAAAACAAAGCAAGCAAACAAACAAACAAAAAAATCCTGTCTATTATTTTAGTAGATATAAACAAGAATTCTGGTTTTAAAGTTGTAAAACCCAGAAGTCTGACTTTAGTAATTTAGAATCTCCTTTAAATATATCTATGTACCTGTGTCCATTTTAGTGGCTTTAATTTTTTTGTCTAAACTGGAACAATCAATCTGTTGTATCTTGTTTAGGGTTACCTTGATTAACATAAAAAGAGTAATAATCCATGACTATCAAATTAAGCTTTGATCAGATATTTGATAGTTTAAGTTATATTGTTTGTAAATAACAGATTTAAGCATTACACCTCATTTTGGCCCAAGAATTATTAATGGAGCTCCTCAAAAGTTGAGAAAGTTGGCTCAGGGAAATTTTGCGGAAGAGGGGGCGGAAAGAATGTCAGAGCCACATGTTGGGTCATGATATGCAGATATTTATCTTACCCATAACTGTGGGCTAATTCCACAATGCATGACCCATATACCTCAACAAGGAGGGTCCAAGGGGAGGGGGCAGGTCACAGATGAGCCTAATAATGGTACCAAACTGACTGTATTTGCTGAATACAAAACTAATTAATAAAGAAAAAAAGAAAAAAAAGTTGAGAAAGCACACAGTTTATATAGTTATTAGAATATGTGGAGACTTCTTTATCTCCCTAAGAACAAAAGAATTCATGAATGAAGTTATATTATATTATTTATAAAATTTGAGTTATAAACACAATGACTGTTTAATAGCACTAGTTTTATTTAAAAAAAAAAAACAATAACTAATAAATAAATGTTAACCTTGTTAAGACTCAGGTTTTATACCTAAAACTTTAACATAGAGGCATTATTAGTTTTGAAGAATGCGATCTCAGGAGGAGAGGAGATAGAGACGGGGTGGGGGGGGGGAGCATAGTGACTGTGCAGGGGCAGCGGGCGGGGCAGGGCTGCAGACCAGAAGGGCTTGGGAAATGAAGCTTCAACCTGGCAGGAGCATGTAAATTATGGTAGCTCAGTATCCTATGTTTGAGGCCTTCCACCTGGCACAGTGACAGCAGACAGAGAAATTGCAGCACGTTGTCTGAGGTCTGAGAGTGGCTGAGGGAATCTCGCAGAGAGAAGAACAAAGGAAACAAAGGACAGAGGGGAGGAGCGAGTTGGTCCCTTTGTGCATAGCAAGTAGGAGGAGGGGCAAAGAGCTACCTTCTCCTCTGGGCAGTGGGAGTTTGGTGGGGGGGGGGAGGAGAGGATCTCTAGGCCCTCCAACAGAGCTGAAAGGTGCCTCTTAGGGCTCGGTGGGCCTGACAGAGAGAGTTCCTAGGTGTTAAGAGTTCATCTTTCTCAAAACCTGGGGACACCAGAAACGGAGCCAACTCAAGTTGTGAGAGACAACCCCGAAAGGGGGAAAGGTGAGAGAAGGTTTAGAGGTGAGAGAGAGAGACAGAAATGGAGGGAGAGTACTTCTGAGAGCAAGCCAATTTGTGGAAGACACCGAGGGTAGAGGATGAGGGACGAGGACTGAAGCCAAAATTGTGGTGGTTGGGAGAGTCTGCACCTGGCAGATGGTCTAGGATCATCAGCGGTCAGTGGCAGCTTGGTGGTCTGGCCGGTCTGGCTGCCCAAGAGGCCAACCAGGAGCGTCCTATGCGAGTTGCTGCACCAGACGTAAGGTTCACAAATAAAAGACCACGCAGGACCACTGGGAGGCAGGGAAAAAGCTGTTTGTTGGGGCCTGAGCTGCTTGGCTATCTCATAGGGAAAGAGAGAGAGAGAGAGAACAGCTGGCGTGACTCTGGATAGTTTGGGTTTTTATAGAACTTTTCCTTCGGGGAAGGGGATACAGAAGACAAAAGATGGGGAATGCAAGAAACAGCAAGGGCCAAATGGAGAAGCTAGGTAGTCAGAGGGACAGAGCTCGACAGCAGAGGAGGAGGTGTCACCAGAAGAGCCTAGCTGTCTCTGAGATAAAATCACCAGGAAACTATGGCTGAGGGCCTTGTTAAATCAGGGGAATGGGGATTAGGCATATAAACATGTAAAGTTGCATCAGTCAGGCTGCTGTTGTTCCCTTCCTTCATTTCAACTCCTTCTTGGGACTCTTGTCCTACATAACATGCTGTGGTTTGAGGAAAGAAGCAATGCCATTGTTGGGAGAAAGCTGTCTGCATAAACCTGCTCTTAGAAAGAAATGCACAGCAAAGTAATGTGTTGGAGCAGCCTCCCTGTCCTGAACTTACTGCTTTTCTCATCATACTTAGGCAAATGTGGAATTAGGGAAGTTAGGCCTTAGGCCAACATCCTCCCGAGAAAAGATCCTCATAAGGATATGGGTGGTGCCCAGGCACAGGGAAAAACATGGATCATTGTGGTGTAGTCACTGTCCTTCTCTTGACATCCGCACTGAAAAGACAGGCCTTACAGATGCTTCAGTGTGATAAGCTGAGAAAGGGTTGGCCTTACCTACTATCCTCATCATGTAACAATTTCCTAGGACAGAGTACCAGAGCTAAAATTTGAAGGCTGGAAATAAGGCAACCTTATTAAGCCAATTGCCTTGTAACTTGAATTAACAGAAATGAGATGGCCTTGCATGCCTCAAATACCAGTTTACATATTAGATTGATACTCTAGAAAGGCTGCATAGGGCAGAAAGCAAAATTCTATTCTAGATCACAATCTGCCTTGCCTACAGTCTTTTTAAAAATAATTTTATTATAAATTCATTTCCAATTTTTAGTACTGACTCAAGGGATATTTGAGAGAAATGTACTCTTAAGAACTGTGAATTTATTAAAAGATAACAAATTTTTTTAAAAAATGTAAAACTTACATATTAAAAATATGCCAGGTCTATTGTTACATCTTTTTGAATATTTGATACTTTTTATGTGAAAACTGATTTTTTGATCAGGGACAATATCTATATGGTAAAGGAAGGGACATCTGAACAAGATAGTCATTCAATATATGGACTGTCAGTAATGGTATAATTGCCCAATCACGTGTGAAAAAAAGATTGTGTCTACTTATTTAATGTGAAATATACTGGGTCATTATATCCCTAAAATGAGCCTGTTAAAATCCCACCTATTCTAAACTCCATTATCACCCTATTTATTATTTGTCTATTCTACTCTCCATACCCACCCTGTTTACTATTTATCTATTCTAATCTCCATACCCACTCTGTTTACTATTTATCTAGTCTACTCTCCATACCCAACCTGTTTACTATTTGTCCATTCTACTCTCCATACTCACCCTATTTACTGTTCGTCTATTATTTTACTGTCCATACCCACCCTGTTTGCTATTTATTTATTTCTGCTATTCATACCTTATTTAATATTGGTCTATTCTGCACCCCATATTCACTTTTTTCCCATTTATTTATTCTACACTCCCTCTTCACTGTCTTTACTATTTATCTATTCTGCTGTTCATACTCTCCCTGTTTTTTTGAAGATTAAATAGTAATTTTTCCTGTTTTGAGAATCTATATGTTTTCACTTAAAAAATAACAACCTAGATTGTATTTGGTAATACATTTTGGATCACAGTAACAGTTAGGAGAAGGTATAGATATTCCCCTTTACTTTCTGCTCCCACATGTGCTCAGCCTTCTCTAGCATCAGCTCTCCATCAAATGTCACACTTTTTAGAGCAGATGAATCTACACCATGGTCAGCGGAGACCATTGTTTACATTAAGTTGTATGTATGTATGTATGTATGTATGTATGTATGTATGTATGTACATATGTATTTTCAAACACAGGAAGAGAGGGAGAGAGAATTAGTAGGGAGGGAATGTGCATACCAGGCCCTCTTTTCACTGCAAAAGAACTCCATATACACACACTACTTTGTGCCTTTCCACAGGTACTAGAAAAATGATTCCAGGCCATCAGGCTTTGAAAGTAAGCAACTTTAATGTTGAGCAATCTCTCTCCAGCCCTTAGTTTATTCTTGGCATTCCACATTCTACGAGGTTTGGCAACTGTGTAATAATATATATCCACCATTCTTGTGTCATGCAGAGTATATTTACTGCCCTAAAAGTCCTCTTCATTTGTGTAGCAGACAGCTAAACATTGCTGGTATGAACTTCTAGAATAGGCACAGTTAAGGAAGGAAGGAATTTATTGAAGCATGGGAAGTTCCACAATTGCTGAATAAGCTTGCTTGCTTTCACAGGTCAAGAGAGAGAGAGAAAGACAGAGAGAGAGAGAGAGAGAGAGAGAGAGAGAGAGAGAGAGAGAGAGAAAGACAGCGCCATAAGCCACACCAGCACCATAAGCAAGCACACTTAGGAGCTCCATGCAAAAGTTTAGGCACTTTGCATATCTTTAGAGTGGAATTCCAAATCCACTGCCACACCTTAGGGCTGGACCTTAGGATCCACCCACAGTGGCACCTCCTCCAATTAGGTGGCTGTAGTTCTAAATTATAAACTTTAATCCTGTATATATTGGGGACCATCAATTCAAACTACCACATTCTGCCCTGGCTCCCAATAGATACATAACCACCTCACATCGTAAATTGTCAAAGTTAAAGGTCTCCAAAGTCTTTGCCAATTTAAGATAACCCTAGAGCCCCAGGTCTCATCTGAAATTTAAGATAGTCTGTTAGCGGTAAGTCCTGTAAAAGCAAACAAATTGTGTAAACCAGGTGGGAGGAAGGGATTTATTGAAACAGGGGACATTCCTTAATGGCAGAAAGCTGGCCTGCTTTCACAGGTCCAAGCAGAGAGAGAGCGAGAGAAAGAGAGAAAGACATAAACCACACACACACACACCATAAACAAGCACATTTAGGAACTCCATGCAAAGCTTAGGCACTTTGCATATCTTTAGACTAGAATTCCAAATTCATCCCCCAAAATTAGGGCTGGACCATAGGATCCATCCATAGTGACAAATCTTCTCATCAGGTGGCTGTAGATCTAAATTACAAAATTTAGTAAAGTACTGAATATATTGGGGGTCATCCATTCAAACTATCACACCTTGTCATTTCTGATGCTGAGATTTGACAAGATCATGTCTATTGCTCTTAAATAAGGATATAATAATGTGCTGATCTTGAGTAGAATATGTTAATCCAATACAGGCTTCAGAATCACGTTAAATAAAGTGTTTTTAATTTTTTAAAATATTTTATTTCGTTCTCCCTTTCTTTCTTTCTCTTTCTTTCTTTCTTCTTTCTTTCTTTCTTTCTTTCTTTCTATTTCTTTTGAGAGAGAGAGAATGTATGTATCCACTGCAGATGAACACCTGACACATGTGCAATCTTGTGCATGTGGCTTTATGTGGGTACTGGGGAACCAAACATGGCTCCTTAGGTTTTGCAGACAAGCACTTTACCACTGAGCCATTAGCCTCCAGTTTTTGTTTTTGTTTTTAATGGTATTTGGCATAAACTTTCTGGGCTCCTATTGCATTTACATTCAAGTAATATATTCAGATAGCAAACCAACAGGGATATGTACTCATATTTGTTCCAAATAATAGGAATTAAAATTCAATGTTTAGCATGGTAGTATGTTAGGTTTGTCTGTACAAAACTTTTAGCTACATGAGATCCCACTGGTCGTAGTAACTGTTTAATTTTGTGGGCTACTGGATATTGTTCAGGAAGTCTTCCCCACTCCTATATCATGGAGAGTTCCCCTTATTTTTCATCCAGTACTTTGAGAAGTTCATATATTATGTTGAGCTCTTTAATCCATTTGGAGTTAATGTTTTTTCTGGTTTCATGTAATTATTCTTATTGTTACTTTGAATACTTACATTTTAAATATTAAAATAAGCCCTCAATATTTTCTTGTGAATTTAATTTGACAAATTGTAAGAGTAGAGAGGGAAACTAAGGAGAAAGAGTTAAATATAGAATACTTACACATATAGACCTTGACTTGATTGTAATCTCTCTCTCTCTCTCTCTCTCTCTCTTTCTCCATATATATATATATACATATATATATATATAGACATAGATATAAACTATCAACTATATCTATATATATGAAAGGCTTCTATGGTACCAATTCATTTGGGGTATACATTCATATATATATGATAGAGACATACACACACACACAGAGAGAGAGAGAGAGAGAGAGAGAGAGAGAGAATTTGCAAAGGACATTTTAAATTTGATTCATAAAGGATTTGAGATATTGTGACTTTTAATTTTAGGTTATAAATCATTACACTTTTACACTTATTCAGGGAAGTCAGGGGAGTTCCTGAACCAAGGAGATGGAGCTGGATGCACCCACTTTGTCTGAGAGCCCAACTGGGAGCTGAGTATGAACCTAGGGAAGAAAACTTAGAAAGGATTTTCTATTTTTTTCTTTTCAACATTTTTTAAATTTTTAATTAAAAATATGCTTTGCATGGACCCACTGTGTGCTGCTACCATTATTTCCCTCCTCCCTGCCCCTAATCTTCTAAGGGCCCACCTCAGTGGTGTTGCATTGTGAGAGCAGAAGTTAGTTCCCGGGCTGGGGCGGGGGGGGCATGCTTCTGGGTATGCCCTCCAGACTTGTGGCTCTTATAATCTTTCCACGCCCTCTTCTAAAAAATTCCTTGAGTCATGGTGGGTGTATTTTAAGTCTATTTCAATGTTGAGCTCTCAGGGCCTTCTGGATTTCTGCTTTGGTATATGTTGAGTATCCTCAGCATTTGTCTCTAGCACCCTGGTGCAGATTGTAAGGCTTGCCATGGAAACAGCACTTTTGTTCATCTCACCTGGTCCTCTATGGTTTCACATGGGCCTTGACTGAAGTCTGAGGGAGGGGTGGTTTATCTCCTTGGGCCTCACTGCCTTCTGAAAAAGAAGAACAGACTCTCCAATGCAAAATGAAGTCAGCATAGTTAAAAGGGATAAGCATAGGTAATTTAGAGAAGTTTTGATGTATGTATTGCCTGTTTGGCCAAAGATTAGTGGAGCTTGTCATTAAAAACCACAGCCTTGGTCTCCATTGGATTCTGACCTGGTTCCCAGCTCCACCCATGGGTTTCTTTACACTGAGCTGGTCCCTAGCCAATCAGGAAGCCATTGGTTACCCACCAAGGCTGTGTGCCACCATTGTACAGGCACCTAAGTCTTGACAGGCTGATTGCATTTGAATATCTGTGACCCCTGCTTGCTCACAGTTTTGTTGGCCACTTTCCCCCAGTAGCTCATGTAGTGCTATCTAGCACTAAATGGACTAACCATTTGGGGGGACTGTCTGCCTTCCGGATTCCAGCTGAGTCATTTGGTGTTCAACATTAGAAGCATGTGGTGTCTTCCGCAATAGGGTCTTAACTTTTACCTCATGTGGATAATCAAGTGCTTTGACAGAAGCCTCTTTTGGGGACCTACAAGGTCTCTCCAATCAATATCTCAATGTAGGTAAATCCAATGCTTGGTTCATTCTGTGGTTACAGGCCAGAGCCAAATATTTTAAGGTTATGCTTCATCCCTCCCTCTCCTAGGTCCTTCTTACCAGATGATCCCCCCATACTTTACTGAAGATTATGTTTTTTAGTCTTCTATCAAGGGGAAAGCTTTCTGTAGTACTATGCCATTTTCAGTTTAGTTTTGTGTTTACTTCCCCCCCGTCTCACTCCTGTTTCCTTGGCCCTTCCATCCCTATTGCCTGGCCCTTTAGTTGCCTGTCCAGTATGCCAGAAACTCAAGCTGTTCCAGGTTAGGGATCACAGATTAGTGAGAACATGAAGCATTTGTCTTTCTGGGTTTGTGTGAGTTTGCTGAGATTGATCTGTTCCAAGGCCATCCACTTTTCTACAAATTACATTATATCACTTTTTCTAAATGATGAATAAGATCCCATTGTATAAATGTACCACATTCTCAGTATCCATTCTTCCAATGATGGGCACTGGGTTGATTGCAGTTCTTAGGTATTATAAATTGAGCAACTATAAATATCATTGAACAAATGTCTCTGCAGTAAAGCGTGGAGCCTTTAAGGTAAATTTCCAGTAAAGAAATAACTGGTATTATTGGTAACTCTATTTTCATCTTTTTTCAGGGGTTTCCATATTAATTTCCATAGAGGTTGTACAAGTTTGCATTCCCACCAATAGTGAATGAGGGTTCCTCTTTCACTACATCGTCACCAACATTTATTGTCATTTGACTTTTTAAAATAAAATTATTGACAACTTCCATATTTATAGACAATAAATCATGATAATTCCCTCCCCAACTATCCCCTTCACAAATCTACTCTCCATCATATCTGCTACCCCTCTCAATCAGTCTCTCTTTTGTTTTGATGTCATCATCTTTTCCTCATATTATGAGGGTCTTGTTTAGGTAGTACCAGATATTGTGAGATCATGGATATCCAGGCCATTTTGGCTCTGGAAAATTGTGTTGTAAGGAGTCCTGTCCTTGCTTTGTTTCTTATATTCTTTCCACCACCTCTTTAACAATAGACCCTGAACCTTGGAAGGTGTGATAGAGATGTTTTAGTGCTGAACATTCCTCTGTCACTTCTTTTCAGCACTAGAGTACCATTTAAATCATCCCAGAGGTCACTGCCATCTGAAGAGAAGCTTCTCTAACCAAAACTGAGAGTAGTATTTATATATGGGTATGAATGTTAAGAGAAGTGCTTTCAAGGCAGTTTGGTGAGCATAATATATGTATTTAGCCAGACACTATTAGGCATTACACCCCAAGGGCTCATGACGTCCACCATTATAGTTTTTTAGCACCAGGCATGTATTCCCTCCTGTTTACCAGGTCTCGAATCCAATTAGTGAGTAGTTGGTTTTCCCCATAACATACATGCCAGTATTACACCTGTTGGCGCATTTGGCCTGGCTGGACAAACTTGAGGCTTGCAGTATCCTTTGTAGTTTATCTCCACTGATGATGTCTCTCTCCCATAGGTGTGCATGCAGCCTAACTTGTCCACCTTTCTCTCGTCTGGTCTATAAGGAGGAGGTTTTCAGCTCAGCTCAAGCTTGATTTCTCAGTGAACTTGCAGCTCAAGCATGTGGAGTCTTCAGCAATAATGTCTTGCCATCTATTACTTGTGTGAAACCAAGAGCCCTGGCAGCAGTGTGTAATGTTTTGGGGGTATCAGGGACCTCCCTAACCAACAACTTGTTGGAAGATATACCATTCCTGGCACTGAAATTTTTCTAGTAACAACCTATGGCTTCTGGGTGTGCCATTGTCTAAACAGGCAAGTTTCCATATGGCTTATATTCATACTATCTTGAATTTTGCTTAACCCTCCCCTGACCCATCTTTTACTTATTCTCTTACCTTGACCTCACTTAAACCGTTCCATCCACAGTAATCTGTTTATCTACTTACATACATACAATATCATCCCCTTAAGTCCTCCCCTCTTCTCCCTCCCTTATAGCCTCCTTCTAACTTACTGGCCACTGCTACCAATTTTACTCCAATTCACATACAAGACAAAACATTTGTAGCTAGGATCCACATATGAGCAAGAACATGCAGTGTTTGGCTTTCTGAGCCTGGGTTACCTCACTTAGTATAATCCTTTCCATATCCATTCATCTCCCTGAAAACTTCATAATTTCATTTTTCTTTACTGCTAAATAGAACTCCATTGTATAAATGTACCATATCTTCATTAACCATTCATCAGTTGAAGGATATATAAACTGGTTTAATTTCCTAGCTATTGTGAATAAAGCAGCAGTAAACATGGATGTGCAAATATCTCTAAGGTAGTGAGATGAGTCCTTAGAATATAGGCCCAGGAGTGGTACAGCTGGGTCATATGGTTAATCTATTTTTAGTTGTCTCACGAACCTCCACACTGAGTTCCACAATGGCTGTACCAGTTTACATTCCCATAATCAGCACAGAAGGGTTCCTCTTTTTCCATATCCTCACCGGGACTTATTGACATTCATTTTCTTGATGATAGCCATTCTGACAGGAGTGAGATGGAATCTCAAAGCAGTTTTAATTTGAAATCCCCTGATGGCTAAGGTTGTAAAACATTTTTAAAAAATATGTTTATAGGCCATCTGTGTTTCTTCTTTTGAGAAATCTCTATTTAGTTCCATAGTCCATTTTTAATTAGTTTACTTTATTTCATATTATTTAGATTTTTGAGTTCTTTGTATATCCTGAATATTAATCCTCTGTCAGATGTATAGCTGGCTATGATTTTCTTCCATTGATTAGACTGCCTCTTTGCTCTTTTCACAGTGTCCTTTGCTGTACAAAATATTTTTACTTCATGAGGTACCAGTGGTTGATTAGTGATTTTATTCCCTGAGCAACTAGCCTTACATTCAGAAAGTCCTTGCCTATGCCAATATTTTAAAGGGTTTCTGCTACTTTTTCCTCTAGCAGTTTCATGGTTTCAAGTCTGATATTAAGGTCTTTGATCTATTTGGATTTGATGCTTCCGCATGGAGACAGAGAAGGATCTATTTTCATCCTTTTACATATAGATATCCAGTTTTTCCCATCACCATTTGTTAAAGAGTCTGTCTTTTCTCCAATGAATATATTTGGCATTTTTGTTGAAAATCAGATGGCTGTAACTGCCTGTACTTCTATCTGGGTCCTCTCTGTTCTGTTCCATTGATTAACATGTCTATTTTTGTTACTATGGCTCTGTAATATATCATAAAATCAGGTATGGTGATACCATCAGCATTATTTTTGTGTCTGAAAATTGTTTTGTTTATTCCAAATGAATTTTAGGATTGTTTTCTATTTCTGTGAAGAATGTCATTGAAATTTTGATGGGGACTGCAATACATGTCAAATTGCTTTGGGTAAGATTGACATTTTCACTATATTGATTCTTCTAATCAAAGAACATGGATGTCTTTCCATTACCTAGTATCTGCTACAATTTCTCTCTTGAATATTTTAAAATATTTGTTGTAGAGATACATTACTTTATTGATTAGGTTTATTCCCAGGTACTTTATTATTATTTTATTGAGACTATTGTCAATGAATCAGAGTGATTCCCTGATTTCATACTCAGTCAGTTTGTTGTTAGTATATAGAAAGGCCATTTTTTTTTTTTTTTCATTTGCACTTTCTAGAAATCCAAGATGACCTGACTTCTTTTTTCTTGCCAAGTGCCCCAAACCTATTTTTCCACAAACAGTCATGTTGCCTCCTGGGAGGAAAGTCTTTCATAGGATGTAAACATTGTGATTGGTCAAGTTTAAACCCTGGAACTCAGTGCCAGAGGTAATATCTGCTAAGACAGCCCCTAGCCCCATCAAACCAGCTAGCCCTCTGGTTCACCTGAGCCAGAAGACAGCCTACCACCCGAAGATTATAAAGCTCTTTGCAAGGGGAGGGCAGGCTCTCTGATCACTTGGGAACTTCCAGCTGTGGGCAAGTTTTTCCCTTGGTTTGGCCTGGGCTGACTTAGCCCAAGCCAAGCCCACCTGGGAGGGACTCAGCTTTGGCCCTAGCCCAGGCCCAGCCTGGAGGACCCCCTATCCTTACTCTGCATGGGTTCTTTATCATCTCCAGCTACCCACATGTCAGGAGTGCCTTGAACTTTTTCTCTTTACTTTCCATGCTTTTTTCCCCCCAGGTCCTTCTCATGGGATCTCTTGCCATGTGGGTGCCTTTCCTAGGTTCTACTCCCCTCAATAAATATAATAATTTAATACTTATCCTTCTCACTTTTTTCTAATTCAATTCTTTGACTAAAATTATAAATGAACCTAGGGTTTGGGGTTCAAGGACTTTCCTCAACCCTTAGCATCCCATTACAGTTGGTGAGTCAAACAAAAGAATCTTGAGAAGGACAATTATGATTATTAAGTTATGGGTGAGGATGGGAAGCACATTTTCTGGCTGTGAGCAGGGCTTGCAGTATTTCTACTGCTTATCTCCATTTTTTGGAAAACTGGCTTGCTTTCTATATTGGCTAAAGGCTAAAAAAAACTATCTTTGATTAAGCTGAGGAAAATGAATGGCATTGGCCAGGCAGTCTTAGCTACCTGGTGCAGCATCTAGACCTGGCCTGCTCCACCCTGCTGGGCTCAGCACCCTGTTGAAATGTGGTATCTCCGGAGGCCAAACTGGTATAGCATCAGGTGGGGCTTTTTGGTAAGCTGACAACTTTTGTAGGGAGATGCACTGGGTTGAGCTCCTCTGACCCCAAGGCTAAACTAATCCAGAGCTTGGGAGCTGGTTCTGCTGAGCTGAGGGGGAGAGTCCTCACAGCCACACAGAGATTCCAGAGCCAAAGATGCCTGGCCAGAATGTTTTCTAAAGTTTTTTTTTTCTTTTTCCATTATAAGCCACTGTGCCACAAAACACATGGCTACCTGTGGGAGGGGTGGGAGGATGGAGTTCAGACTCCTGCTGTGGGCTCTGCCCATCCTGAAATATGGACAGGCCTCTGCCGAATTCATTTGGAGATTTGAGACCTCATTTCTGGAACAGAGGGAGTCCCTAGCCAGAGACTGGATCTCAGGCCCATTTAATGAGGGGGAGACTAAAAGTGCTCAAGCCAAGCCTTGAGCGCTTGACTGTAAAGGTTTATTTTTACAGGCATGGGTCCCAACAACATGCCTCCTCCCTCCTATGGAGCTGAGTCCAGTGACTATGTCAACTGGGTGGGGGAGGTCTCATGCTGTCTCTCAGAAAATACAGAAACACAATAGAAAAGACATGCCTGATGGTGCTCACTAACTGCCAAATTGCTCTATGACAAATATACCTTTATATAACTGTAAATCATTTATTTATGCAGGTATTATAACAGTAAAATCAGCTAGGCCTGATGGTGCAGGCCTATTATCTTAGCTACTTGGAAAGTTGAGACAGGAGGGTCACCAGTTCAAGGTTCCAATGTTATACCCTGACTCCACATTTTTAAACTACATGACTTTGAAATTGCAAAGTAAAAATAAGTACATAATTTTAATTTGAACTGTGCCTGATATTTTCTCTTTTGTTTGGGCTTTGAACAAATAATATGTTGTTTACAGACAACTTTTGGTTTCTTTATTAATTCAAATAGTCCTACATGTCTCTCCTTGAAAGGCCAAATATAACCATTTTAAGTAGAAAGGCCCAGGCCTGACTTAGATAGAGAACTAGCTGGCTAATGTGCTGACCTCTGCTTCTCTAAACTTGGCTTGCTTGCTCAATTGCTGCCTTTCTCCCTAAAGTTTCTGGGGAATCTCCATTTGAAGGACATTGCAGAAACACTCCACTGCGGAGGCCTCCGACCATGTGCTTAGATAAGAAACTGAGGAATCTCCACTTCAAGGACCTTTCAGAAACACTCCACTGTGGGGGCCTCTGGCCTTCGACCACCTGTTTAGATAAACCTGGCAATTGAAAAGTCGTAAAGTACCACTGTTTGCTTAGCTCATCACAATGGAGATTACCTCATCTGCCTGGAGTGCCCCTAGCTCCTGCCCCCAACTTTGCCCGCTGAAACCCCAAACCAATCAGAACTGTTTAAATCAACCAATCATGTATCTATCCCCTACTTCTTTGTTTGAATTCCTATATGAACCCCTTCCCCCAAAAGGAAGGGGCTCTCTCCCTCACTACTGCTGTGCCGGACTGTAGGGACGGAGCCCAGGCCTAGGCTTGCAATAAAGAAACCTGTTGCTTTTACCTTTGAGTGTCTCGGCTTCTGTGGTGGTTCTCTGGGTGACTCCTGGGTGACCGGGGTCTTGGCTCCTGGTCAGGGGACTTGGCACAACATCCTAAAGTTTTTTTTTTTTTTCATTTTTGTCTTTAAAAATCATATTTAACTAAAGCCTATGGTGAGCTGAAATTTTATTTAAACAAAGCCATACTTTTCTACATGATATATAAATACTGAGTTTACATTCTAGTTCAACTTCAACTTACATAAAGGATTATTGAAAACAACAAAATTCTCTCCAAGGTAGTGGCTCATAATTTGCCATGTATTTTAAAAAGATTGTAATGTCCTATTACTTAAAAGGAGGAGGCAACTGGCCTGAGTTCTAGGCCAGCCTTTCTTAAGACAAAACAAAAATTTGCCTTGGTTACTCTTTTTTTTTTTTTCTTTTTGTGGTAGGGTCTCACTCTAGCCAAGGCTGACCTGGAATTCACTCTGTAGTCTCAGGGTGGCCTCAAACTCACAGTGATCCTCCTACCTCTGCCTCCCAAGTGCTGGGATTAAAGGAGTGGGCCACCATGTCTAGCTTGCCTTAGTTACTCTTAATAAAAGCATTTCCAAGTGTGTTAGAATTATTGATAAAGATTATCCCCAAAATGGTTGTCATGTTTTGCCTGTATTCATAGATTTATAACTTAAGAGTATATTTCGTGGAGTATATTAGTAGGAGATATCTCAAATCAATGGGTTATATAAAATCTGTAGGTATACACATTGGTATTATAAAACAAGTTTGGTTGTCAAGTAGAGAATTTTGGTGACAAATACAAAGGAAGCTGTAAGTTTTTCTGCTAAGGCTGTTCCTTTATAAATTCGCAAAAGTAAGATGGTTAACTCTTTGAAGCTAAGACTACTTGCTTCTTTGTCAGTGGATATAAGATTACTCAATGTGGTATAGTTTCTCTTAATAGTCTTATAAGAATGAAGGTTAGTGCTTGCTTCAGCAGCACACATACTAAAATTGGAATGATACAGAGAAGGTTAGCATGGCCCCTGCACAAGGATGACATGCAAATTCATGAAGCATTCCATATTAAAAATAAAAAAGAATGACAGTTAATTGTGGGTTGAGATGATATGGTTGAAAGAACTAGGAAGGAATTTTTCAATGTTGGACATAGAATGTATACAGTTTGAGAGTAACCAAGACCATGCAAACCACTCTGAAGCAAAGATGAAAGCTTTTATTTGGGAAAAACATGAGCTGCCAGGGCTGGCTCACAAGAGAGGAGCACAGCCAATCTAAATTTTCAGATAATGGATTTTATAGGGCTTCAGTTGGGGAAAGGAGAGGAAGGAAGAGGTGAATAAGAAAGGTTTCTTTAGGGGAGATCTAAGATAGCCAGGGTGTGACACCAGAACAGTGACCAGGTGACTTACAAGATAAGGGGGTAGGAAAACAGGACCTGGGGACATTGTTAGGCAAGGAAGGGATAATGGCTGAACAGTTTCTTGAAGAATGTGGATAACCTACTTACTTATGTCTCTGTCACCCTTCTGCTGTTCTTGGTGACTCCATTTTGATTAAGTGAAACCTTAACTGAGACTGATTATACATAGCTCAAGAATAAAATAAAACCTGGTCATTATTGAGTTAAGCAAGCCTGATTTTAACATACATTAGAGACAATATGACAGATACAAAGTAATTTCTTAAATAAGTATGTTTTACCATTGAACAATTTTAAAAAATTCTTTTGTTTATTTTTATTTATTTATCTGAGAGTGATAGACAGAGAGAGAAAGACAGAGGGGGGGGGGGGGAGAATGGGTGCACCAGTGCTTCCAGCCATTGCAAATGAACTCTAGATGCATGCACCACCTTGTGCATCTGGCTTGCATGGGTCCTGGGGAATCAATCCTCAAATCGAGGTCCTTAGGCTTCACAGGCAAGTGCTTTACCACAAAGCCATCTCTCCAGCCCCTACCACTGAAAAATTTCAAGGCTTAACTAAACAAATATTTATGATTGCTACCTGAAACTTAGACAAACTATATTAACATTGTTTGTATACAGTGGATTACCCTAAGCCATGGGGAGCTTCCTCAGTTTTTCTAAGAACAAAATCACAATAAGTCATTTTTTTATAAGACTTAGATTATAACCTCAGTGAAAATCACCCAGCAAAACCAGCATGAACAAGACAAGGACAATCTTAAAGTTACAGAGTTTTAGCCAGGCATGGTGATGTATTTTTATTTTTATTTTTATTGATAGGTTTCTTTAGGGGAGATCTAAAATAGCCAGGGTGTGACACTAGAAGAGTGACCAGGTGACTTAGGAGATAAGGGGCAGGAAACCATGATCTGGGGGCATTGTTAGGCAAGCACGGGATAATAGCTGGGCAGTTTATTGAGGAATGTGGATAACCTATTTCCTTATGACTGTCACCCTTCTGCTGTCCTTTTTTACTCCATTTTGGGATCCCATCATGACCTAACATAATGCTTGTTAAAAATGGCTTTTTCTGAGTGGAAGTTATATCAGAATGTTCAAGTATGTCAATGAAGGTGTGTATGTAGAACAGATGTAGGAAACCTAAAATGACCAAATTTTGCCTAAAATTTATTTCCTTTTATAAGGGACAAAAAGATAATTTTCAGGTGAAATGTAAACACAATGCCTAAAACTAAAGATTTTCAACTATTTACAGACTCTTAAGGATGCTCTAAAAGGTTTATATAGAGACATAGACTTAATCTAAATTCTGCTTACATTAGATACAGGTGATGTCCTATCCTCAGTGGGTTTCAAAGTTACAAGCACAGATGAAACTTGTATTCTTTGGAGATCTAAATAGGTTAGACATAGACAAGACACTACCACATTATATATTACAAGTGGGTAAAATAAATTTCTTGGTAAAAACAAACATCTTCAGAGTAAGACAAGAAATGTCAGGATGCTTAGCTCTCTGCTTTGTCATTTCCTTTTGCTCTTGCTTACTGTTATATGCCACTTAAAATCATGGCAAGCTGGACTCTGAAAAAAGTAATGGTGGTCCCTTTATTTCAGAACCCATGCAAGTTTAAACCATGTGTCCTTCAGACCCTGTAAAGAGATAAAATGGACAATTGTCATTGACAAGGAAAAAGGAATTACAAACAGCATATAACTCTGGTTCTCTTTATAATTGCTTTCTTTGAACACATAAAGTCACATCTGTTGGATGAAATTTCTCAATAGACAAAAAGATTAAATAGGTAAACTGAGTCAAGGTACTTGATCAGGTCACAAATTCCTTATATAAAACTTATATAAAAACTTATATAAAAAAACTTATAAAACTTATATAAAACTTACATATCAGACTTACACAAAATGTATATTGGGGTATAAACAGATATCATTAAAAGGCATCAAGTAAATGATGGCTTAGTGATTAATGTGCTTGCCTGGCAAGCCTAAGGACCTAGGTTCCATTCCCCAGTACCCATGAAAGCCAGATGCACAAGGTAACACACATGTCTGGAGTTTGTTTACAGTGGATAGAAATCATGGCTCGCTCGCTCTCTCTTTCTCTCTCCTTCTCTCTCAAACATCAACAAAAATATATCCCTATATGTAAGATAATAAAACCAAAGACCAGCTTTAAAATAATACTTTTTCATTCCTAGACCACTGTGAAACATTCACAAATGGGGGAACTCATGTATCAGGCTCCCACAGAACAGAGAAGGGAAAGCAGTCCCAGGATAGCCCTCCCACAGACAGGCATATAGGCTGTCAAGACAGGAGTAGATGAAGAAGTCTTCACACTTGGGCATATCTTACTAATGGCACTGCTTATTTGCCATGATGTAAGTTACTTGCAAGGCTGGAGGACTGCTGGAGATACTTGGGCTTGGAAGCTGGCCAGGCAAGATGAGCATGGATATCCTGTCCTGGACCTTCCTTGTTCCTGGAGGCATAGACTGCACTATGTGTCCCCATTTTGTTGGGGAGAAAAACTGAGTATTATGGTTAAGGCTTCACTCATTAACATCTCAACTTCTATGGGACAACCAAATTTTAAAAGGTTGGGCAAAATGATTTTGAGATCTTGTGCTATTTTAAAAATCGATTTCAGTAATTAAATGTGCTCTCTCTCTCTCTCTCTCTCTCTATCTCTCTGTATGTATATATATATATGTTATGTTGAAATATGTTCCTTCTATTCCAAGTTTCTGTAGGACTTTTACCATGAAGAGATGTTGGATTTTGTCAAATGCCTTTTCTGCATCTATTGAGATAATGATGTGACTTTTGTCCTCCAGTCCATTTATATAGTGTACTACATTTATCAATTTGTGTATGTTGAGCCATTCCTACATCTCTGGGACAATGCCTACTTGTTTGTGGTGAATAATATTTCTGATATATTTTCGTATTCTGTTTGCAAATATTTTGTCCAGAAGTTTTTCATCTAAGTTCATGAGGGAGATTGGTCTGTAATTTTCTTTCTTTTCTTTTTTCTTTTTTCTTTTATTTTCTTTTCTCTTTGTTCTGTCTTTTGTTTGGTATCAGGGTGATGCTGGCTTCATAAAAGAACTTTGGTGGAATTCCTTCCTTTTCTATTTTAAGGAAAAGTTTGAGAAGCAGTGGTATTAGTTCTTCCAATGAAAGTCTGGTAAGATTCACCAATGAATCCATCTGGGCCTGGACTTTTTTTAGTTGGGAGACTTTTTATAACTGCGTCAATCCATGTACTTGTAATAAGTCTATGTAATTGGTCTGGAGGTCATATGAATCAAGGAAATCATCCATTTCTTTCAGATTTTAATACTTAGTGGCATATATATTCTTAAAGTATATCCTTATGATTTTCTGAATTTCTTTGCTATCTGTTGTAATGGTGCCTTTTTCATCTCTGATTTCATTAATTTTTGCCCTTCTGTCTTTCCACTGTTCAGATAAGCTAAGGGTTTATCAATCTTGCTTATCCTTTCAAAGAACCAACTCTTTGTTTCATTGATTCTTTGGAATTTTTTTTTGGTTTCTATTTCATTAAGTTCTGCCCTCATCTTTATTATTTATTCCCATCTACTGATTTTTGGTTGCCTTGATCTTGTTTTTCCAAGGGCTTAATGTGAAGCATTAAATTCTTTACTTGTGAACTCTCTAATTTCTTAATATAGGCACTTAGAGCTATCAATTTCCCTCTTTGGACTACCTTCATTGTGTGATAAAGGTTTTGGTATGTTGTATTCTCATCATCATTTGATTTTATGAATGTATTGATTTTTAAAATTTTCTCAATGACCCATACATCATTTAGTAGTGTAGTGTTTAGTTCCCATGATTTAGTGTATGCTGTATAGCACTTCTTGCTATTGACTTAGAGTTTAATCCCATAGTGATCAGATAGAGTGCAAGGAATTATTTTAATTTCCCTGTATTTTTCAAGTTTTGCTTTGTGTCCCAATATATTGTGTGTTTTAGAGAATGTTACATGTGCTGCTGAGAAAAATCTATATTATGCAGCATTTGGATGGAATTTCCTGTAGATATCTGTTAGGTCCATGTTCCATGATGTCATTTAATCCAGATGTCTGTGTTTATTTTTTGCTGGGATGACCTATCAATTGATGAGAGTGGTATATTGAAGTCACTTACTACAATTATGTTTGATGCTATCTGTGACCTTAAGTCCAATAGTGTTTGTTTGGGGGCTCCCATGTTAGGTATGTATATGTTTAGGATTGTAGTGTCATCCTGCTGATGTTTTCCCTTAATCAATATAAAGTGACCTTCCTTGTGTTTCCTAACTAATGTTGGACTTAAGTCTACCCTGTCAGATATTAGGATAGGGACATCTGTTTGTTTTCTGGGCCCCTTTGCTTGAAACACTCTTTTCCAACCTTTCACCCTAAGATAGTGTCCATCTTTTGTGGAAAGGTAAGTTTCTTGGAGGCAACAAATGGAAGGAGCCTGCTTCTTTTTAATATATATATATATATATATATATATATATATATATATATATATATAATTTTTATATATTTATTTATTTGACAGAGAGAGAGGGCAGAGAGAGAGGGAGAAAGAGAGATAATGGGAACACCAGGGCCTCCAGCCACTGCAAACGAACTCCAGACACATGTGCCCCCTTGTGCATCTGGTTAATGTGGGTCCTGGGGAATTGAACCAGGGTGATTTGGCTTTGCAGGCAAATGCCTTAACTTCTAAGCCATCCCTCCAGCCAGGATCCTGCTTTTTAACTCACTCTGCAAACCTGTGTCTTTTGATTGGAGCGTTGAAGCTGTTGACATTAAGAGTCATTATTGAAAGGTGTGTGTTTATTTTTGCCATTTTCTTGTTTTGTAGATTTTCTAGCTTTACCTTTGCTCTCTTGCATTAACTAGTATTTGAGTATTTGTTTTTCCAGGTTCCTTACCTGTGTGCTTTTTTGTCTTTTCAGCATGGAGGATCCTCTTAAGTATTTTCTGTAGAGATGCTTTGGTTTTCATATATTCCTTAGCCTGCTTTTGTTATGGAATGTCCTTAATTCTCTGACTATTTGAATGGATAGCTTTGCAGAATAAAGTAATCTTGATTGACAGTTGTTATCTTTCAGAACTTGAAATACATAATTTCAAGCCCTTTTGACTTTTACAGTTTGTGTTGAGTAATCTGCTGTTACCCATATGGGCTTACCTTTGTATGTGTCTTGATTTTTCTCTCTAACTGCTTACAATATATTTTCTTTGGTTTGTGTGCTTTATAGTATGATGGTGAGAGTTTCCTTCCTGATTTTGTCTGTTTGGAATTCTATAGGTTTCCTGTATCTGTATTGGTATTTTCCCTATTGGGGAAATTTTCTTCTATGATTTTGTTGAAAATGCCTGTTATGCCTTTGGAATGAAATTCTTCTCCTTCTACTATGCCCGGAATTCTTATGTTTGATCTCTTCATAGTGTTCCAGATGTCTTGAAATTCCCATTGATGCCTTCCTATTAATTTTTATTTCTCTTCCTTGGACTATAGTAGATCTGCCACCTGGTCTTCTAGTTTAGATATTCTGTCCTCTCCCTGATCCATTCTACTGGTGAGACTTTCTACAGAATTTTCTATTGGACTTACTGTTTTTTTTTTTTTTTTTTTCATTTCTAGTCTTTATGATTAGTATTTTTTTTTAAATTAGTTATGTACACAGTATGTATACAGCTATGTTGGTACCAGCGTTAGCCTCTTCCCTGTCTTCCTCCCTCCAAAGGGACCCTCCTCATTGGAGTATGTGGGTCATGTATTGTGGGGTTATCCATCAGTTATAGGGAGGAGACAATGTTTCCATGAATAATGTCCCAAGATGTGGCTCTAACAATCTTCCCACCCCCTCTATTGTGAATTTCCCTAAGTCATGTTTGGTTCATTTTAGGTCTACTTCAGTGATGAGGTCTTGGGAGACTCTGTGTCTCTGGATTTTTGGTTTGGTAGGAGTTGAGTGTTCTCTGTGTCTATCTCCTTCAGCCTTCTGCTGGTACTAGGTTCACCAATAAAGTAGCACTCTTACTCATGTCCTCACTTCCTCTATGGATTCAGCTGGGTCCCTGGTGAGGTGTGATGGGCTGATCTCTCCTCAGCTTCTGCATCCTCCTGAAAAAGAGAATCAAATTTTCCAATTGAGAGTGAAGTCAGCACCAGAGAAATGGGATAACCATTATTACTTTAGAGATAATTTGATAGGTATAGGCCCTCTTGTAGCTCAGAACTGGGGGGAGCTTGACAATGGAGAGTAGGCTCATTTTTTTGGATAATGGTTTTGACTTGTTTCCCATTTCCAGCAATGGGTTCCATTCCACTGAGCAGATCTGTTCACCAAATCAAGAGCAGTTGCTTACCCACCATGGCTGTGGGCCACTTTTGCACTTGTGTATCACATCAGTTTGTTTGTTGCTGAAAAGCTTAGCCCATGAGTTTCTTGGACAGATGTTGGTCATTTTCCCCTAGTCATTCATGTAGCACCTTCTGGAATTAGATGAGCTATCTCTCTGACGACTGACTCTCTTCCAGATTCCAGACAGGTCACTCCATGTTCCATACCAACAGCATATGGTGTCTTTGGCAGTAGGGTCTTACCATTAACTTTTGCTGGGACATCAAGTACTCTGACAGAAATCTGTCTTCTTTTGGGAAACTTTGTAAGTCTCTCTGATCAACAGCTCATTGTGGTTGTTAACCACATCCTGGTAGTGGGAATTACAGGCCAGTGCCAAGGGAAAAGAAGGAAAAAAAAAAAAAAAAAACGATATGTAATATAAAAGAGAAAGAGAGAAGAGGAAGAGAGAGAGAGAGAGAGACAGAGACAGAGAGACAGAGAGGGAGAGAAACAGGAGAAGATTAGGTTAGTCTTCAACATACCCTCTGCTGGGCCCTGTGATTAAGTTGTTCCCTCTAAGGACCTGATGAAAGTTCAACATTTTAGTCTGTTTCTCAGGATATAAAATTTTATGGTACTATTGCCATTTGGGTCCAGTTTTCTTTTTATTTTTTTTTTCTTTTTTTTGTTCTTTGTTTGTTTTGTTGTTCTCGAGGTATGGTCTCACTCTGGTCCAGGCTGACCTGGAATTCACTATGTAGCCTCCAGGTGGCCTCGAACTCATGGTGATCCTCCTACCTCTGCTTCCTTAGTGCTGGGATTAAAGGTGTGCACCACCACACCCAGCTGGCTGGGTGCAGTTTTGTGTACCCCCCTGCCCCTTACCTTATCTTCCCACTCCACCCTCCCTATTGTCTGGTCCTTGAGATGCTTATTAGGTATGACAGCATCTTGGGTAGATTCATGTTAGGAGCCACAGATGAGTGAAACAAGGTAGCACTTATCTATCTGTGATTAGGTGAGTTGACTGAGAATTATCTGTTCCAAGTTTGACCATTTTTCTTCAAATTTCATTGTGTCATCTTTCCTTACTGCTGTGTAGAATTCCATCATGTAGATATACCACATTTTGGTTATCCATTCATCTAATGATGGACATCTCGGTTGATTCCATCTCTTAGCCATTATGAATTGAGCAGCTATACACATGGTTGAGCAAATCTTTCTGAACTGAGGCATGGAGCTATTAGGTTAAATGCCCAGTATGGGAATAACTGGGTCTGTTGGTAACTATGGTCAACATTTTTAGGAGTCTCCATATTGCTTTCCATAGTGGTTGTACCATCTTACATTCCCACCAACAGTTGACACATCATTGCCAGCATTTGATTTCATTTGAATTTTTAATGTTTACTATCCTTACTGGGGTAAGGATAAATCTCATTTTAATTTGAATTTCCCTGATGATTAGGGATGATAAATATTTTCTTAAATATGTGTTTGTCTTTTGTATTTCTTCCTCTAAGAATTCTCTGTAAGTTCTGTGCCCCATTTTGTGAGTGGGTTGTTTAACTTTTTATTGTTTAGGTTTTTGAATTCTTTGTAGATTCTAGAAATTAGCCCTCTGCTAGTTGTATAGCTGGCAACAATTTTCTCCCATTCTGTGGGTTATCTATTGGCTCTGCTTATTGTATGTTTGTCTGTGAAAAAACTGTTCAGCTTCATGAGATCTCAATGGTTGAATGATTTCTTAAGTTCCTGAGCTACTTTTTCTTTTTTTCCAGGAAGTATTTTCCCACTCCTGTATCATGAAAAGTTTCTCCTTTTTTTTTTTTTTTTTTCCCAGCCATAGCAGAGTTTTATACTGAGGTCTTTGATCCATCTGCACTTGAGTTTTGTGCATGGCAAGATGTGTGGATCAAGTTTCATTTTCCTGCATATGCTTATCGAGTTTGTCCAGCACCATTTGTTGATGATGTCTTTTTTTCCAGCCTACATTGTTAGGGTCTTTGTCAAATATCAAGTAGCTGTAGTTACTTGACCCAAAGTCTGGATCCTCAATTCTGTTTATTTGTCTATAATCCCTTTTTATGCCAGTACCATTACCATGTTGTTTTTACTACTATGGCCTTGTAATATATCTTTAGATCATGTACGGTGATGCCTCCAGAGGTGTTTCTTTTGCTGAGGATATGCTTGGATATCTGAGGCCTTCTCCCATTCCATATGAATTTTGAGATCATTTTTTTTTCTATTTCTGGGAAAAAATAATTTGGGATTTTTATTGGTATTGCATTAAATATATATATACTGCTTTTGGTAAGATTGCTATTTTCACAATTTTAATTCTGCCTATCAAGGGAGCATGGTGATCTTTCCATTTTCTGAAGTCCTCCTAAATTTCTGTCTTGAGTGTTTTTCTGTTTTCATGGTAAAGGTCTTTCACATCCTTGGATAATGTTATTCCAAGGTATTTTTTAATTTATTTTTTGGGTGTTGCTATTGAAAATGGGACATTGTCATTTATTTCTTTCTCTTTATTTTTGTCTTTTCCATATAGAAAGGCTTCTGATTTTTGTGCACTGATTTTGTATCTTACTACTTTGCTAAAGGAGTTAATCATCTTTAAGAGTTTTGAGATGGAGGTTCTTGGGTCACTTATGTATAGAATCATGTCATCTGTGAATAAGGATAACTTATCTTCTTCCTTTCCAATTTGCATCCCTTTTATTTCTTTTTCCTGTCTTATTGCTTGAGCAACGACTTCCAGTACTATGTTGAAGAGCACAGGTGAGAGTGGACACCCCTGTCTTGTTCCAGATCTCAGTGGGAATTCTTTCAGTCTCTCCCCATTAAGTATAATTTGGGCTTCAGGAACTTTATATAGCCTTTATTGTGTTGAGACATAAACTGTCCATGCCTATTCTCTCCAATGTTTTGATCATGAAGTGATATTGCATTTTGTCAAAGGCCTTTTCTACATCTGCCAAAATGATCATATGGGTTTTGTGGTTAAGCTTCTTTATGTGTTGTATTACATTGACAGATTTATGTATGTTGAACTACCCTGTGTTCCTGAAATAAAACCTAACTGATCAAGGTGGATAATGCTTTTGATATATTGTTTAATTTGGTTTGCAAGGATTTTGTTCAGGGTTTTTGTGTCTATGTTCATCAGGGAAATAAGCCTATAGTTTTCTTTTCTTGTGGCATCATTGCCTGGTTTTGATATTAGGGTGATACTAGGTTCATAGAAGGGGTTAGGAAACTTTCCCTGTTCTCTGATTGTGTGGCACAGTTTGAGAAAAAATGGTTCAGTTCTTCCATGAAGCTTTGATAGAATTCAGCAGAGAAGCCACTGGTACTGGGCTCTTCTTTTGGGGTAGGTTTTTGATTACCTTATAAATTTCGATGGGTGTTATAGGTTTGTTTAGGAGATTGATCTGCTCTGAGTTTAGCTTTGGTAGGTGGTAGGTGCCCACGAATTCATCCATTTCCTCCAGATTATACAGTTTTGTGGAGTAGAGGTTTTTGAAATAAGTCCTGATGATTCTCCCAATTTCAGTTATATCTGTTGTAATTTCTCCTTTTTCATTTCTAATTTTGTTAATTTGAACCATCTCCTTTTTTAACTTGATCAAACTGGCCAGGTGTTTATCAATCTTGCTTGTTTTTCAAAGCGCCAGCTCTTTGTTTCATCAATTTTCTTAGTTTCTAATTTATTAATTTTTGCTCTGATCTTAATTATTTCTTTCTGTCTGGAGCTTTTTGGATTGTATTCATCTTGTTTTTTCAGTGCCTTTATGTGGATAGTTAGTTTATTGATTTAGGATTTCTCTGTCTTTGTGCTGAAAGCATTTAGCGACATGTATTTTCCCCCGAGGACCACCTTCATTGTATCCCTTATGTTTTGGTTTGTTGTGTTCTCATTGTCGTTCATTTCTAGAAATTTTGCAGTTTCCTTTTTTATTTCATCCACTACTCATTTATTGTTTAAATAATTGTTTTTTGGAATCCATGAGCTGGTGGGATTTCTGGAAATCTTGGTTGATTCACATCTTTTGCTGTTAATTTCTAGCAATACAACATCTTGATCTGATATCATGCAGGAAATTATGTTGTTCTTCCTAAATATATGGAGGCAGGCTTTATGACCCAGTATATGATCTATTTTAGAGAAGGTTCTGTGGGCTGCCGAGAAGAATAAGTATTCTGTGGATTTTGGGTAGAATGTTCTGTCAATGTCTGTTAAGTCTAACTGAACTATGGTTCCTTTCAGCTTCCTTACTTCACTCTTAATTTTCTGTTTGAATGTTCTATTTATTGCTGATAGAGGTGTATTGTAGTGCCCAACTATGATGATGTTGATTTTTATTTCTGTTTTGTTGTCAAGTAAGTTTTGTTTTATGAATTGTGGTGTACCTGTGTTTGGTTCATAAAGATTGATGATTGTGATATCCTCTTGTTAGGTCATTCCCTTAGTAAGTAGGAATTCAACTATTATATCCAATATTAGTATCAGTACACCTGCTTGTTTCTTATTTCCATTTGTTTGAAATATTGTTTTCCACCCTTTCACTCTAAGGAGGTGTCTGTCTTTAGTAGTGAAGTGGATTTCTTGAGACAGCAGAATGAGGGGTCTAATTTTTCTGATCCACCTGATTAGTTTATGTCTCTCTCTCTGTCTTTACAGAAATCCTTTAATTTTACTTATTTCCACATATTAAAAAATAAAACACACTTTACAAATGTTTTTTCATAGCAGATTACATGTAGGTTCATTCAGACTTGCTCTGAAAGTGCTGCCAACATTACAGGTCTGCCTCAGATGACAGATGTGAATCAGGTAGCCAATGTATTGATTTAAATGCAGTAGCATGCAGCCTTCAGCATGGAAGTTTCAGTCCCCTCTGTTCTTAAGTTAGATTAAATGGCATTGGTGTCTGTATTTACAGACTTGAAATGTATCAGTCCTGAGCAGTTCTGCTATGGTCTCAGACCAGCTGATGGGAGTCACAGTCTCAGTGTTAAAAAGGGAGGTCCAAATGGCAGAAGGCTGGCTGTTATGAACTTGAGCTGTTTTCGTTTTCTCCATTGGAACTATTAGCTTGTGGGTCACAGTCAGATCCTTCGAGAAGGGATACGCCAAGTAACTGTAGCTGTATTTTTCACCATCACCTGGCTCCAAGTATTCTTTCTCAATGAGAATGTCAATGCATTTCTTGATCACTGAGATTTGGGATTTGAACCTGAAGGACAGCTGCATAAGGAATTTTCCAAGTACCTGCTGGTGTTTCAGGTCCTTCCTCATTTTCATGATTCTCATGATGGTTGCCTAAATCAAGAGCTTGTGGTCTTCCTCAGTGTTTTTGTGTGTTGTTTCTTGTTCTTGCTTCTGTTCAGTTTTCATTGGTACATTGATGTTAACCCTTAACTTCTTATTTTTATAACCAAGATATAATTTTATTAAGGTATCTGGCTTCAATTCTACTTCGCCAACATTTGCATTTTCATCTTCTAAGACCAATAACTTTGACTTCAATAAAATCTCTAGAACCTGTGCCAAAATGCCCATTTTAATCTGCATGCTCCTGCTGTTCATCAACTGCTGAACATTGTATGCATCTTCTGTGTTGTACTGAAGCAGGATTGCCCTCTGGAATGTGGATGCCTGAAAAGTGTATCTGTTTTTGAAGCAGTTAGTTACCAGTTCTCTTTTGGACAGTTGATGCAGCCATGTCAATTTTCTACCATTGTGATGGCTAGCATAAAAATCTGTGAATCAATGATAACTACATTCCAACTTGGATGGCAAGGCAAATGTGCAAGACTGCTGAAAGGGCCATGATCCAGAACTCATTACCTGAATACTGAAAACCAAGACCAGTGGTTCTGAATTTATGAGGTGCTTTTTGAACTGTTCATTCAAATCTTTGCTTACACCAATGTCTTGAAACATGCACTGAAGTTTGGAGGTATACTCAAAACTACAAGCTTGCTTCAACTTGGAGATCATGCTGGCTTCAGCATCATCACTTGCACTGTTATGATGCATGAGTTTCTTGGCCAGCATCTTTGCATAGAACTTCTGGGATACATCTTTGTCCTCTATGTACTTGAAGATGACCATAACTTGATTGAGGGTGTCTTCTAGTTCTGCCTCTTCTGGGTTCTTGGAACTTTTTTTCAACAAGAAGCCACAGTATCAAGCAAGCAACTGAGGGGATTTACTGGATGACTGGGCTATTTTGGTAACTGCATTGTTGTTTATGAAGAGTCCAGAAGCTTTATCAAATGCAGCCATGAAGCCAGCATCATTGTTGAATGTTGACATCACCCCGGCATTGTATTTTTTATGAACATCCAGAACTGTCTTTACATGCATTTTGGGGTCATTTAAAGCCTGTTCTCCACACTTCTCAATTGCTGCAAGACCCTGATTATCAATGTGTGTCTCTAGCAGTTTCTTCAATTCACCTAGGCCATCCTGAGTTCAAGATACAAAATTATACATGCGGCCCAAATCTTCATTCTTATCAGCATCCAATAAATTCTGAAACTCTGTGCGGAAAATTTCCAAGTGTTTTTCAATGAGAACCTGCTCACATTTCCTTGCTAGCTCATCCTGTGTAATTTCATGGAGGTAAACCTGAACTCTCCAATGTTCCTCAAGCAGATGAGCCTCTGCCTTTTTAACATATTCAGTAACTGGGTTCTACTGTGAGAATTCAATACTCTCTCTGGTATAAAATCTCACTGCGTGAAAAAAAGAAAAAAATTGAGATTCAAAAGATTCTTTATAAACTGTTAATGTAGGGCCCTTTGCAAATGCATCATCTTCATTCAGCCCCAATTCCACTTAAGATTACACAACTCCACTAATCAGTCTTCAATTGGTGGTTTCCCCACTTCTTTCCTTTTCAATCAGTTTTAAGACAGCGTTTGTTGCCTGTTTATTCAATGACCTAAACAGACAATCTTGCCACATCACCAGTTCAAATGAGTAGATTTCAAATATTCCTTTTCATCCTTCATCACATTCATGGTGAACCCAATGTCTGTTGAGGTAGACACAGATTCCAGTTAACACTTTTCTGGAGAATTGGTAGTCTTCCCACTGCTGAGAGTAGAACTTCAGGACATTCTCATACATCAAATCTTCTCCATCCTTAAGAAGATTTGTCAAGTAATTCTTCAAAAATTCCTTAAGTTGTTTGTACAATTCCAAGCCAACAAACTGAGCTCCTCCAGGTGTCTGCCCTTTTATGACTTGGTAGGAGGCAGTTTGGACCCCCAGACTTGGTTGGACTGGTGTACACTAGTACAGTAGTTATAAACATGAGTGTACAGTTCAATGTATCTGAACTTTGCCATACTTTGTCTGGTGTACACTTGCTGGATCCCAGCTCTGAGGTCATCCCAGATCTAGTCAAGACCAATATGCCTCAACCCATGAGGATTCTGACTCCTGTTGGATGACATTTTGAGTAGAGTTCTGAAATCGTCCAGTGCAGCAATCCTTGGTCAAGACACAGCCAATTCTCCATTAGTTGAAAATATACAGTATGATCCCAAATTTCCTCACAGCAGCTCAAAAGAATGTCCTTTGGGTGTAGAGCATGAAATCTCATTGCAGGCAAACCTGCACATCCCAGGGCCTCACCAGCCCCAACGGGTGCCCCCCCACCAAAGCAAACCAGCTTATGTCTCTTGATAGGTGAATTAAGGCCATTAACATTTAGGGTAATACTGGTGAAGTTTTATTTAATCCCTGCCCTATTGTGGTGCTTTATATGGTTTATTGTTTTCTTGGACTTCATAGTTTTTGTTCCTTCATTGAGTTTGGTTATTGTGATCTGCTTCTTAACATTGGTTATTTGATTCTTCTGTGTGTAGAATACTCTGAAGTACCACATGTAGGTTTGGCTTTGTGTTCATATAGTTGTAAAGTTGAGTTTTGAGTTTTATTGTGAAATTTTATTGAATCTTTTAGACTCACAAACTGTTTCTTCTGTTTTGTCTTCCAGGTCTGAGTTTCTATCCTCCACATGGCTGATTCTGTTCTTGAGAGATGATGTAGAGTTTTGGACTTGTTCAATTTGGTTTGTGTTTTTTACTGCTTGTTTATGTACTGTTTCCACCCCTCTGTTTAGTTCCCTTTTCATGTCACTTTATGATTTTCTTAATGCTTCTTGGAATTCATCCTTGCGTTTATTTATGTCTTCATTGAGCTTAGCCAGCTTGTTATTGAGGTCTTCTTTGTTTCTTTCTTTTTGTTTTATTATTATTATTTTTGCTCTCCTTCAGATCATTTAACTGTCTTTGGAACCCTTCCTGGTTCTTTTCTATTAGGTGTAATTTAGTGAGGACAGCATTCATACAATTATTGGTCTTTTGTTGATTTTCTGCAAGTTCTAATATTTGATTGGCCAGGGTTGTGTAGCTTGTATCTTCATTTTGGTGTTCTGATCCTATTGTCTCTTCTATGTTTTCATTAGAGACATCCATTGCAGGACTAGGCAATCTTCTTGGATTTACTTGCATTTGATTTTTCATGTTATTCCTTTTCCACTGTTGTCTGCCCATCACAGTGTAGGAATCTTTTTTAATTTAGGAGGAAGCTTAATCTACCATTCACTGAAGTGTCTTCAGTGATTATTCCCTTTTATGTTTGCTTCGACTAGGCTTCTGATGGCAATGGGGTCTGCCTGCTCATAGGGTAAGAGCCCATGAGGCACTGGTGGGGGTCCAGGGACCTGATGAAGGGGCTTGTTGTTTGTTGGTTCAGGGTATAGGACTGCACGGTCAGGTGGCCCAAGAGGACAGGGGTATTGGGGAATGAGAAAAAGCTGACTGGTGTTATGTCTGGGCTGCAGATGGGGAGGAGGATGGGAATGCATGGTGGTTTCACAAAGCTGAGGGTTGAGGGGATGGGACAGTAGGTCCATTGGGACCATATAGCAGGGGGTGGATTGCACTGCCACATCATGTGAAAAGGCAGGGTGGGGATATGGGACTGCTGCAGTGATATGCATGGGAGCAGAGAGTGGAGGTCCCCTGTGGTGGGAAAGCCTAGGGAGGGGGAAATCTGGAAATCCTAGGGAGGGGGAAAGGATAGCCTGCTGGCCTGAGTCTACACATGGAAGGGTAGTGGGATGTGGAGTTCCCATTGGTGATGGGGGGAATGCTAGCCTGATGTCCTGGGTCTGCGGACTGGAGGCAGGGGTGTTGGTGAGTCAGACTGTGTTCTTTCATGTAGTTCCACAGCGGCAGGAACACCTAGGGTGGGGGGCTACACTAGCCTGGTGGCCTGGGTCTGCGGGCTGGTGAGGGGCGATGGTGGTAAGTGGGACTGTGTTTGTGTGTGTAGCTCTGCCGTGGCAGTAATGCCAGGGTGTATGGGGGGGTGCTAGCCTGGTTGCCTGGGTCTGAAAAGGTAGGGGGTGGTGGTGGTGTGTGGGAAGGAGTTCGCTTGTGGACCTACACTAGCCTGCTGGCCTGGTCCACTTAGCCTGCAGTTAGCACAATGGCAATCTACAGCTGGGACTGAGGCTAGGACAGCTGCTTGAGGGGATTGTGGGACTGGAGGGCTACCCGAGAGCATGGGAATCAGTGGATTCCCTACCTTGCTCCTCCACACCCTCCCACTGGAGGTCTACTAGGATCTACAAAGCTCTAAAAAACCTCATGAACCCTAAAGGTCTTTCCTTTCCTTCCCCGGGAGGTGAGGCATGGTTAGGCAGATGCCATCTTGACCAGAAGTCTGGATGTATAATTTTTGCTGAATTGTCTTGTCTGGATTTTTGTATTTTTGTATTATAATGTAGATATTATTCATATTAAGTTAATTTGATGCTTGGATTTTCTAATTATCTGCAATATTTTTAGATGTGTAAATCTGACTTTATAAATCTTCAGTGTAGGAATTATGGTGCCAGATGTGGTTTTATATTATTCCCAGAGTAACAACAGTAGTGACCATAGGTGTTGAGATTGTCTGATATACAAGTATTCTAGTAAGCTGTGTAGAGCAAATTACTGGCAAATTCTAAAATGCAACTGAGCAATATATGCATTCAATCAAAACTAGCACAGAGTATTTATGTAAGGGCGGGAATAAACAAGCAGATAATCTAATAAAGTCAAAGTCCCTATGTGTGTGCACCATACCCTTAAAACTGTCAAATAGGAGGCTGAGATTTCTGGTATGAAATGGGTTCCTGGTTATTCTGGCACCAAATGAGACTCTGTCCCCCAGTAATGACAGAAGAAAAAGACAAAGGCCCTATAAATCAGAAGACATCAAAAGGCAACAATAGTCAATACCAAAATACAGCTTATTTGAAATCTCAAAAAACTAAACAATAAAACTTAATAAATCCCACTTAATAAATGGGGCCAAAAAATGAATAGGGATTTCTTAAAGGAAGAACTACAAGTGGCTAATACGCACTCAAGGAAATGTTCAACATCCTTAAACACCAGGGAAATATAAATTAAAACAACTTTGAGATTCTTCCTTACTTCAGGATTTCTTGGTAAGATAGTGGCATAGTAGCCATGGCAAAGCAGCTGGAGTGGGGGGAGGGATAAGCATACAAACATCAAAATACACTCTTCTACCAAAAATTGAAGGAGTATTAGAAATTACCAATCACAGAAGAGAAGCAGGTGTGGTAGTTTGAATAGATGGCCCCCAATATATTCAGTTCTTTATGGTTTGTAGTTTGCATTCTGTAGCCACCTGGCTGGAGGCAATGTCACTGGGTGGATCTTTAGGTGTGGTGGTGGGTTTCAGATTTCAATCTAAAGATATGCAAAGTGTGCCTAGCAGGAGTACCTGAAGTGTGCTGTGGCTTTTGGCTTTTTGGCTTGCACTTTTCTCTCTCTGCTTGGTCCTGTGAAGGCAGGCCAGCTTCTTCTGCCATTATGGAACTTCCCCTGGATCTGTAAGCTTCAATAAATCCCTTCCTCCATAACTGTGCCTGGTCTGAAAGTTCATCTCAGTGAACCTGAAGCTGTCTGATACAGCAGGAGAGACCCAGAGCTTCTTGCAAGCAGGAAAGTAACCAGAATCAGCTTCCACTGCGATGCCATTCCACGTGCCACCTGACCTGTTGCAGAGCCACAGGAGCAGAAGCCAAGTTAGCAGGTTTTCCACTCACACCAGCCTCCTTGAAAAGTCAAGAAACCTAAAGGGAAAGATGGCAGCAACCTGCTGAGTAGCTGCTATAAGAGAAGACAAATGGGACAGCTCGAGCACAACTCCAGGCACCCTACACATCTTACCTTCCCCCAAACACCAGTGCCATGAAACATCCCACAGCCCCAAATATCCATCACAGCTGATCAGACCACAAGATTCAGTCACCCAAACAGACTAATTGAATCCACAGTGCAACACAGAGGGACTGAGGTGGACAATCAGCATAGGTGTCAAAGATCAAATAGATATAGTTTCTTGAACTAAGGGCTAAGTCTTCAATTCTGTTCCATTGGTATATATGTCAGTTTTTTTATGCCACTACTATTCTGTTTCTATTACTGTGGACTGTTAGAATAGCTTTAGATATGGTATGATGATACCTCCAGAGGCATTTCTTTTTCTGAGAGTATTTTTGGATACACAAGGCTTTCTGCCATTCCTCATGACTTTTTTAACTCATTTTTTTTTCTTTTTTAAATATTTTGTTTGTTTATTTATTTATTATTTGAGAGAGAGAGAGAGAGACAGAGAGACAGAGAGACAGAGAGAGAGAGGGACCATGCCAGGGCCTCTAGTCACTGTAAACAAACTCCAGATGCATGTATCACCTTGTGCACTGGTTTAAGTGGGTACTGGGAATTAAACCTAGGTCCTTAGGCTTCACAGGCACACATCATAACTGCTATGCCATCTTTCTAGCCCCCACTTGAATTTTGAGATCATTTTTTTTCTATCTCTGAGAAGAATGATGCTGGGATTTTTATTGATATTACATTAAATCTGGGTATTGCTTATGGTGAAATTTCCATTTTCACAGTTATTAATTCCACTTCTCCAGGAGCATGGGATATCTTTCCATATTTTCATGTCCTCTTCAATTTCTCAATTTCTTTCTTGAGTTTTTCATGTTTTCATTACATAAGTCTTTCACAACCTTGGTTAGTATCATTCCAAGGTTATATATATACACACACACACATACACACACACATACACACACACACACACACACACATATATATACATATATATATAATTAATTATATATCAAATACGCACACACATATTTTTGTGTGTGGCTATTGAAAATAGGACAGCCTCACCAATTTCTTTTTCTATATATTTGTCCTTTGCATATAGAAAGGCTACTGATATTTGTGTGTTGATTTTGTGTCCTGCCACTTTATTGAAAGAGTTAATTACCTTTAGAAGTTTTGAAATAGGTTTTTTTGGGTCACTTATGTATAAGATCATGTCATCTGCAAATAGAGCTAATTTGACATCATTCTTTTCAATTTGTATCCCTTTTATTTGTTTCTCCTGTCTTATTGCTTGGGATAGGAATTCTAGTACTATGTTAAATAGTAGTACTATGAGTGCCCCCCCCCATCTTGTTCCTAATCTCAGTTGGAATTCCTTGAGTCCTTCCCCATTAAATATTATTTGGGCTTTAGGTACTTTATATATAGCTTTTATTATGTTCAGTTATGAACCTGCCTTGCCTATTCTTTCCAGCATTTTGATCATGAAGTGATGTTGTATTTTGACAAAAGCCTTATCTGCATCTATTGAGATGATCATGTGTTTCTTGCCTTTAATTTTATTTAAGTGGTGAATTATGTTAACTGATTTCCATATGTTGAACCATCACTGTATGCCTATGTTGAAGCCTTCTTATTCAAGGTAGATAATGCCTTTGATGTGTTGTTGAATTCAGTTTGTGAAGATTTTGTTCAGGATCTTTGTATCTAAATTCATCATCAATATAGGCATATACTATACTTCTTTTGTTTTGTGTCTGTCAAGTTTTTGAATTAGAGCAATACTAGCTTTATAAAAGGACTTGGGGAGCATTCTTTGCTCTCTGAATATGTAAAACAGTTTGAGAAAATGTGGTTTAAGTTCTTTAGTGATGTTTATTTTTCTTTTTTTGAGGCAGGGTCTTGCTCTAGCCCAGGCTGACCTTTAATTCATTATGTAGTCTCTGGGTGGCCTTGAACTTAACACAGTCCTCCTACCAATGCCTCCAAAATGCTGGGATTAAAGGTGTGTGCCACCACGCCCGGCCTTCAATGAAATTTTGATAGAATTTGGTTAAGAAGCGTTCTGGTCCTGGCTTTTATTCTTTGGGGAGGTTTTTGATTACCTTTACAGTATTGATGGAAGTAATGGGTTTGTTTAAGAGATTAATCTGCTCTGAGTTTAGTTTTGGTAAATGGTATGCATCTGGGAATTCAACCATTTCTTCCAGATTGTCTAATTTTGTAGAGTACAGAGTTTGGAAGTATGGCCTGATGATTCTTCTAATTTCATTGGTGTATGTTGTGACCTGTTGTTTTTCATTTCTAATTTTGTTAATTTGAGATTGCTCTTTTTTTTTTTTTTTTACTTGATCAAATTTGGTGGGGTTTTATCAATCTTGTTTATTTTTTCAAAGCTGTTTTTTTCATCAATTTTCTTAATTGTTTTCTTAGTTTCAAATTCTTTACTTTCTGCTTTGATCTTAATTATTTCTTTTGTCTGGATCTCTTGGGTTGGATTCTTCTAGTTTTTCAAATGCCTTTAGGTGGATGATTATGCTATTTATTTGAGTTCTCTCTGTCTTTGTTATGAATACATCCAGTGCAATGAGTTTTCCCCTTAGGACTGCCTTCATTGTGTTCCATCTGTTTTGGTATGTTGTGGTTTTGTTATCATTCAGTCATACAAATTTTACAATTTCCTTTTTGATTTTTTTTCCACAAACCATTCATAATTTAAAACATGTGTTGTTCAGTTTCCAGGAGCTCATGTTCCTTTCTATGTAATGTGTTGCTTCTCTCTTGTTCCTTTGAACACTCCTGGTTTTCATTGGTTAGAGTTTTAACAATGGTGTGTTTTTCAGTTTCTTTTTTATTCCAGTCTGGAGTTCTGTGTCTCTTGTTGTTAATTTCTAGCTTTAAGTCACTGTGGTCCTATATGAATGCAGGTAGTTAGGTCATTTTTTCTGAACTTATGAAGGCATACTTGATGCCCTAATATATGATCTATTTTGGAGAAGGTTCCACAGGCTGCGAAGAATATATATTCTGTGGAATTGGAGTGGAATATTCTGTAGATGACGGTTAAGTCTAATTGATCTATGATGTTGTTAAGCTCTATTATTTCCCTGTTAATTTTCCACTTGGATGATCTCTATTGATATTAGTGGAGTATTAAAATCCTCTACTCTGATGGCATTGTGGTTTATTTCTGGTTTGTTGTCAAGTAGATTTTGTTGTATGAAGTGTGATACACCTGTATTTGGTGCATATAGGTTTATGATTTTGATGCCCTCTTGTTGGCTTGTTCCCTTGATGAGTAAAAAGTGGTCTTCTCTATTCTTTTTGATTACTTTTGGTCTGAACTCTTTTTTAAATCAAATATTAATTTAGCCATACCCACTTGTTTCTTATTTTCATTGGCTTGGAATATCATTTTGCATCCTTTCATCCTGAGGAGGCATCTTTCCATAGGACTAAGGTGGATTTCTTGAAGACAACAGATAGAAGGATCCATTTTGTTTGACTGACCCTGTTAACTTGTGTCTTTTTTATAAATGTGCAGTTCAATTTAATTCCTGCCATCTTGGTGGCAGTATAGGGTTTGGTGCTTTCTTGGACTTTAAACATTTTTGAGCCTGCTATAGTTTGGTCATTGTGATCTTCCTCTTTTAGGCTCTTGAGATTGGTTACTCAACTCTTCTATGTGTATTCCCTGAAGTATTCTCTGTAGGTTGGGCCTTATGTTCATATAATCACATAGCTGGCTTTTTATCATATACATTTTTTCTTTCACCATCTATTAAGAGGGTTGCTGACACGGGGTACAGTTGGGTATGGTTGGAAGGCATAATTTTTAGACTTTGAAATGTTCCATTCCAGTCCATTCTGGCTTTCAATGTTTCAACTGAGAAATCTGAGGTAATTCTGATGTAATTTCCTTTGTATGTAATGTATTGCTTCTCTCTTGTTGCTTTTAGCACTGTCTTTGCTTTTTTTGTTTAGAGTTTTAACACTGATGAATCTTGGAGAGTTTCTTCTTTGTTCCAGTCTGCTTGGAGTTCTGTGAGCTTCTTGTTTCTGGATGAGTTTCTCTTTTGAAAGGGTGCGAAAGTTTTCTTCAAAAATTTTGTTGAATACATTTTCTATGTCTTTGTCTGAATTTCTTTCCCTTTCCCTTCTGGCATATCCGTAATCCAGATATTAGTTTCATTTGCGGTATCCCACAGTTCCTTCATGTTCTGTTCACATGATATTTTTTAACTTTTCAAAAGTTTTGGACTCCAGAACTGTTTCTTCTCTTTTGCCTTCCAGGTCTGAGGTCCTGTCCTCCACCTGATGGAGTCTGTTAGTGAGTGGTTCTAGGGAAGATTGTACAAGCTCTATTTGTTTTTATTTTCTGTTGCCTTTGTCTGTGCAGAATCCAAACCTTTGTCTAGTTCCAATTTCAGGTCATGTTTTTATTTTTTTGATGCTTCTTGGAATTCATTCTTGCATTTAATTATGTCTTCATTAAGCTTAATCAGCTGGTTATTGAGACCCTCTATTTTTTGATTCACTTTCAATTTATTCATCTCTCTTTTGAGGTCTCTCTCATTTTCTTCAATTAAGTCAAGCTCAGTGATGAAAGCTGTGTGCTGTAAGAGAATAATCTGCTCAATTTCATTTATTTGATTGTTGGTTTTTTTTTTATGTTGGTTTGCTTATGATTCAGCAATTTTCTCAGTCAAGGTAAGTAAGCTTATTGTGCTTTCATTATGGAATTCAATTTCTATTGTCTCCTCTATGTTTTCATTGGATACTACCTTTGTAAAACTAGGCAGCTTTGGTGGAGATCTCTGTTTATTGTCTCTTCTTCTTCTCCTTTTTCTTCTTCTTCTTCTCTTTGCATTGTGGTCAACCCAACTCTACATAATATTCTTTCTTATTAAGGTGGAAGCAAGTAATTGCCCTTGTAGGACATACTATGATTGTTCTATTTTGGGCTTGGCCCAGGTTGGAGTGTTAATGGCATTGTATCCACAGATATACATCTTGTGGAATTTTTACATGTTGCTGCAGCTCTGGGCTGATGGCTGATAAGAGAACTGTGGTTGGACATCTGGAACCTCTTTATCCCACTACCACAGCTGTGCCTTGCCTCTGGGGTCTTCGCATTTGTCCCTGTTCCCCTACTGTACCCAGCTGGGAAGGTTATAGAGAACTCACTGATACCCCCTGGTGGGTAGTTGCCAGACATCCCTGTGACCACCCATCTGGACAGTCCAGATGTATCAAAGGGGCATTGTGGGGAGGGGGGCAAGGTCATGCAGGGGTGTGTGAAACACCAGGTTCCAGGGACCAGGCTAGAACACCAGTCTGTAGAGTTGGAGTCAACTGGGCACAAAGGCCTCCCAGCTACATGGAGCCCCTCAGCAGCCCTAAGCATACAGGCCCCAGACAAGCCTCATACAATCAGGCACCCTTATGGCCCAGGCCCTGACACAGAAAGCCACTAACCTGATGGTACTACTCAGGGCTCAAACATGCCAATACCCTTATTAGCTAGGAGCCCATAGGTTCCCACATGCAGATCCCCTCAGTCACCGGGACCACAGAGGCCCTACACAAGCTGATGCCTTCATTGCCCTTGGGAACACACAGGTACCAAACTTGCCAATCTGGACTTAAATTTTGTGCACAGTGAGAGAAGTGGGTCTAGTTTCTTCTTTGTCAGGAGTCCCCTTATTGATTTCCACAGTAAATGAGGGTTTCTCTTTCCCTACATCTTCACCAACATTTATTGCCATTTCATTTTTTAAATGATTGCCATCCTGACTGTGGTAAGGTGGAATATAATTGTTGCCTCAATTCGCATTTTCCTGATGATCAAGGATTATGAACATTGTTTTAGGTTATTAAGAGCCACTTGCATTTCTTTGAAAATTCCAGTCACCTGCACCACATTGTGCATCTGGCTTACTCAGGAATTGAGTCTGGGGCCTTAGGCTTCTCATGCAAGTGCCTAAACTACTGAGCCATCTTTCCATCCCTCTATGTTCTTTTAACTTCCTGAAACAACTGGCACAATTTGTTCCTTCACCAGCCTACAGGCTCCAAACTTGATGCACCCTCTCACCAGCCTGGAGTGTGCAGGCCCCAAACACATTGGTGCCCTGAAATCATAGACCCCCAAGATGCAGTGAATCTCACCTTCCTGTAGTGTACAGCCCCCTTACTCATCCATGGCCCACAGGCCCCAAAGACTGTGCTTCTCACAAGCATAGTCCCCAAATATGCTAGGGTTCCAAACACACAGACCATAATTTCTTTTAATCCAGTGCTTTTGAAAAGTATTTAAACATGAAACAACCTAGACATATTTTTACAAAACCATAAAGTCGGTGCTGGGGACATGGCTCAGTAGTTAAGAGCATTTGCTAAAATATGAGGCCCTGAGTCCAATCCCTAGCACATAAGGGAAAAAGCAGGCAAAGTTGTGCATGTCTGTTACCCCAGCAGTGAGTGGGAGGGGCAGGACCAGAGTGATTGGTAGGGTTGGCTGGTTGGTCAGTGTAATCAAAAATCTACAAGATTACTGAGAGATACTGCCTCTGGAAAATAAGGCAGAAGAGTGATAGAGCAAGGCACCTGATGACCTCCTCCAGCCTCTGCACATGTGTGCCTGGGTTGTGCACATCTATACAGAGAGACAGAAGACACACACACACCAGAAAGAGCATAAAGTACGGTGGCTCTATCAATATCCAAACAAAGAAGCCATAAGATTACTTATGTTAGCATTAATATTTGAAACAATATGTATAGGTAATGTCATGTTTCATAGTTCAATTTTTTTTTCATTCCAGGGTACTATTACATTTGAGGTTTTTAAGACAGTAAGTATATTTAAAAGTGCTGTGTTCCATCTTTCATGACACTCTTCAGTCCTCTCATTAAATAGGTTACTAATAGTTACAATAAAATTGCTATATCTATAAAAAGAGCACTCTAAAGCAATAACCTCAAATGCTGCTCACAATAAAGAACACCTGTATACAGAGAGTTTTACAATCACATAAGATTCACTTGTAGTAAGAAATAATTCCACTGAGATAAATAAATGCTAAAATATTTCGTCATACAAGTCAGAAGCTTTCAGATTTCAGGTACAGATTCTAAAAATGAGATTAATATTAAAAGACCATTATTTGTCTGCCTTGCCTACCAGCAAATGTGAGTGTAGGCACACTTAACTAACTACATGGAAGAACACTAATATTATGGAAAAACATAAAACTCAAAATACTTTGTTCTGCATTAGAAACTGTTTTGCATTTAACAACCATGTATTAAGAGGGAAAGTTACTTAAACAATGTATTTCTTATTTTTATTATTTCTATAATGGAAATGATATTGCCTAGCTTGAATGGCTGATCAGAGAATTAAGTTTTGTGGTATAAAAAAACCCTAGGCCCACATCTAACATTTAATATTGCATAACAGCCAATAAACTCACAGAAATTTCCTCTTATACAATCATCACATTGGTTTCATGTGTCCTCATCATGATATGAACATAAATATATCTATTTTAAAATATGGGCAACAGTCACAATGAGAAAATGAACTTCCCCAATTTGTAAATAATGACTTCAATTTTAAATGTAAATATTGTAATTCAATGACCCAAATAAAATTTTCCATGAATTAACATAATTAAGATATTTTTACTGATTTTATGGTGTAAAGTTTAAGATGTGTTAATTCTAACAAACAAGTTAAAAAAATATAATTACCCATAATGGCCCTGAACAGGGCACATATCTGTATAGATGTAAAAAGTTTGGAAGAACACAGTTTGTGACTTTGTTGGATTTCTTCCATCATGCACTGTCTCTATTCTATCAACTAATATACTTAAATACTGGTAATCATTTCTAACTCTAGTAGAGATAAATCTCCATGCTCAACTGGCAGTTCACAGAAGTATAACTTACTCCTGCACACTATCACAATATGATTCATATGAGAACTGTCCAAAATAACAGACTACAGTGAATTCCTTACAATAGTTTGAAATAAAAATAATCATTTTTTATGCATAGTGTTTTGTTTTTCCAGTTAGGATCTCAATTTTAGCTCAGGCTGTCCTGGAATTCACTATGTAGTCTCAGGGTGGCCTTGGACTCATGGCAATTCTACCTCTGCCTTCCAAGTGCTGGGATGAAAGGCGTGCACCAATATGCCTGGCTTATTATTATTATGCTTTTTCCAACTAGGGTCTCACTGTAGCACAGGGTGACCTTGAATTCACACTGTAATGCCAGGTTGGCTGCAAACTCATGATGATTCTCCTACCTCAGCCTCCCTAGATGTTTTATTTTTTATTTTTTATATTTTTCTCAATTTTTATTAACATTTTCCATGATTATAAAAAATATCCCATGGTAACACCCTCCCTCCCTCTGCTTTCCCCTTTGAAATTCTATTCTCCATCATATCCTCTCCCCATCTCAATCAGTCTGTCTTTTATTTTGGTGTCATGATCTTTCCTCCTCTTATGATGGTCTTATGCAGGTAGTGTTAGGCACTATGAGGTCATGGATATCCAGGCCATTTATGTCTGGAGAGAGCACGTTGTAAGGAGTCCTACCCTTCCTTTGGCTCTTACATTCTTTCGGCCACCTCTTCCGCATTAGACCCTGAGCCTTGGAAGTTGTGATTGAGATGTTACTCAGTACTCCAGTCACTTTTTCCAGCACTATGATACCTTCTGAGTCATCCCAAGGTCACTGCCATCAGAAAAGACAAGATTCTCTACCCAAAGTGAGAATAGCATTAATACAAGGGTATAAATATTAAGAGAAGTGCTTACTGGACAGTTTGGTAAGTATAGTATATACATTTATCGAGACATCAGCAGATGTTACACCCCTAGGGCTCATGACTACCCCTGTTTTAAGTTTTTAGTGTCAGGGATATATTCCCTCCCATGGACCGGGCCTCCAGTCCAATTGAAGGGCAGTTGGTTTCCACCATGACAGACGTGCCACTTTGCACACATTGGCTCATTTGGCCTGGGTGGCCAATTATAAGGCTTGCAGTGTCCACTGTTGAGTATCTTCACTGGTGATTTCTCTCTCCCATTGAACTAAATGTAGAATGGCTTCTTCCAGCTTTCTGTCAGCTGGTCTACATGGAGGAGGTTATCAGCTCAGCTCCAGCAGGATTTCTCAGTGGCCTTGCAGCCCAAGTATGTGGAGTCTTCAGCAATAGGGTCTTACCATCTATTCCTAGTGGGAAGCCAAGGGCCTCGGCAATGGCCTATAATGCTTTGGGGGCAATCAGGGACTTCCCTGGCCCTCACTGGAAGGTATCCCATCCCTGGCACTGAAAATTTTCTAGCAACAATCTATGGCTCCTGAGTATTCCATTGTCCAAAACCTGAGGATTCCATATGATTTATTTCTATCCTCTTAGATTTTGAGTAGCCCTCCCTCCACCTTTCTTTTACTTAATCTCTTCCCCTGACCTCACTTTGGGCCTTTTCACTCCCATTAATCTATTCTTCTACTTACATATATACAATACCAACCTATTAAGTACCCTCCTCCCTTCCCTTCTCTTCCCTTTATATCTCTTTTTTATCTTACTGGCCTCTTCTACTGAGTTTTTTCCATCTCAAATAGAAGCCCAATCATCTGTAGCTAGGATCCACATATGAGAGAGAACATGTGGCACTTGGCTTTCTGGGCCTGGGTTACCTCACTTACTATAATCCTTTCCAGATCCATCCATTTTCCTCCAAATTTCATAACTTCATTTTTCTTTACCATGGGGACAGTGGACACCCTTGTCTTGTTCCTGATTTTAGTGGAAAAGCTTCCAGTTTTTCCCCATTTAGTAATATGTTGGCTGTAGGCTTGTCATAAATAGCCTTCATTATATTGCGATATGATCCTTCTGTTCCTAGTCTCTGTAGGACTTTTATCATGAAGGGATACTGGGCTTTGTCAAATGCTTTTTCTGCGTCTAATGAGATGATCATGTGTTTTTTTGTCCTTCAGTCCATTTATATAATGTATTACATTTATTGATTTGCATATGTTGAACCATCCCTGCATCTCTGGGATAAAGCCTACTTGGTCAGGGTGAATGATCTTTCTGATATATTCTTGTATTCTGTTTGCCAATATTTTGTTGAGAATTTTTGCATCTATGTTCATGAGGGAGATTGGTCTGTAATTTTCTTTTTTTGTTCTTTCTTTGCCTGGTTTTCGTATCAGGGTGATGCTGGTTTCATAGAAGGAGTTTGGTAGGATTTGCTCTTTCTCTACTTTATGGAAAATCTTAAGAAGCAATGGTGTTAGTTCTTCCCTGAAGGTCTGGTAAAATTCAGCAGTGAATCCATCTTGGCCTGGACTTTCTTTGTTGGGAGTTTTTGATAACTTCTTGGATCTCCATGCTTGTTATATGTCTATTTAAGTGATTAATCTCATCTTGATTTAATTTTGGTAGGTCGTATAATGAAGGAAATCACACATTTGTTTCAGATTTTCATACTTTGTGGAGTATATGTTTATATAGTATGTCCCTATGATTTTTTGAATTTCTCTGTCATCTGTTGTGATATTACTGTTTTCATCTTTAATTTTACTAATTTGTGTCTCTTCTCTCTTTCTTTTGGTCAGATTTGCTAAGGGTTTATCAATCTTGTTTATCCTTTCAAAGAACCAACTCTTTGTTTTATTGATTCTTTGGAATTTCTTTTTTTTTTTTTGGTTTCTATTTCATTAATATCTGCCCTAATCTTTATTATTTCTTCCTGTCTGCTGATTTTGGGTTTTTCCAAGACTTTAAGGTGAAGCATTAGGTTATTTACTTGAGACCTTTCTAATTTCTTATTATAGGCGCTTAAAGCTATACATTTACCTCTTAGGACTGCCTTCATGGTGTCCCAGAGATTTTGGTATGCTGTGTTCTCATTATCGTTTGACTCTATAGAGGTTTTGATTTCCTTCTTGGCTTCTTCGTTGACCCATTCATCATTTATTAATGTGTTGTTTAATTTCCATGATTTTGTGTATGCTCTATAGCCTGTCTTGCTATTGATTTGTAGTTTGATTCCATTGTGGTCAGATAGAATTCAAGGAATTATTTCAATTTTCCTGTATTTGTTAATATTTGCTTTGTGTCCTAATATATGGTCTATTTTAGAGAATGTTCCATGTGCTGCTGAAAAGAATGTACATTCTGCAGCATTTGGATTAAATGTCCTGTAGGATATCTGTTAGGTCCATTCCTTCTATGACCTTGTTTAGTCCAGATGCCTCTCTGTTTATTTTTTTCCCAGGATGATCTGCCAATTGATGAAAGTGGGGTGTTGAAGTCACCCACTACCACTCTGTTTGGTGTTATCTGTGACCTTAGGTCTAATAGCATTTGTTTGATGAATTTGGGTGCCCCCATGTTAGGTGCATATATGTTTAGGATTGTAATGTCCTCCTGTTTGAGGGTGCCTTTAATCAATATAAAGTGGCCTTCCTCATCTTTCTTAACTAATGTTGGACTGAAGTCTACCTTGTCAGCTATTAGGATAGCAACCCCTGCTTGTTTTCTAGGTCTATTTGCTTGAAACATCGTTTTCCAACCTTTCCCACTAAGACAGTGTCCATCCTTGGCAGAAAGATGGGTTTCTTGAAGGCAAAAAATTGAAGGATCCTGCTTTTTAACCCATTCTGCAACCCATGTCTTTTGGTTGGGGCATTGAGGCTGTTGACATTAAGAGATGTTATTTAAAGGGGTGTATTCCTTTTTGCCATTTTTTGTCGTTCTTCTCGTTTTACCTTTACTCTCTTGTGTTAAGTAATATTTGAGTATTGTTTGCTTTTTCCTGGTTCCTTATATTTGTGCTTTTCTTTTTCTTCAGTACGGAAGTATTTCAAGTATTTTCTGTAGAGCAGGTTTTGTCTTCAAATGCCCTTATTTCTCTGTCTATTTGAATGGATAGCTTTGCAGGATACAGTAACCTTTGTTGTCAGTCGTTATCTTTCACAACTTGGAATACATCACTACACACCCTTCTGTATTTTAAACTTTGTGTTGAGTAATCTGCTGTAATCCTGATAGGCTTGCCTTTGTAGGTAACTTGACTTTTCTCTCTGACTGCTTTCAATACTTTTTCTTTGGCTTGTGTGTTTGGTAGTTTGATTATAATATGGCGAGGAGAGGTTCTTTCCAGGTTTTGTCTGGCTGGGGTTCTAAAGGCTTCCTGTATCTGCTTTGGCACCTCTTTCCCAATTTGGGGCAAGTTTTCTTCTATGATTTTGTTGAAGATGCCTACTATGCCCTTGGAGTGAAATTCTTTTCCTTCTACTATGCCCTGAATTCTTATGTTTGATCTTTACATAGTGTCCCAAATATCTTGGAATTTCCACTCATACTTTTCTATTAGTTTGTCTTTCTCTTTGTTGGACTGCATTAGATCTGCCACCTGGTCTTCTAGTTTAGATATTCTGTCCTCTCCTTCATCCATTGTACTGGTGAGATTTTCTACAGAGATTTTTGTTTCATTAGCTGTGTTCTTTATTGCTAGTAATTCTAACTGGTTCTTCTTTCTTATTTCTATTTCCTTATTATGTCTTGTATTGACCTCTTTATTTCATTAAATTGGTGTCCTGTGTCTTCTTTACTTCCTTTGATTTCTTCTTTGAGTTCTTTGAACATATTTATAATCATTCTTTTGAAATCTTTCTCAGACTTTTCCTCTAACTCATTCTCACTGGAGGTAATTTCTGATGCATTAATACTCTTTAGTGGATTTAAATTGTCTTGATTTTTGGTATTTCTTGTGTTATCATGTATATATTTTTGCATCCTGCATTATTTAATGATTGGATTTTGTAGTTAGCTGGGTATTATTGGATGTACCAATCAGTCTGATGTTATATATCTTCAGAGTAGGAGCTTAAGGTGCTAGGTGTGGCTCTCAAGACTCTCAGAGTATCTACAAAAGTGACTCTAGGTGTTGGGTTTGCCTGCTATGAGAGTATTCAAGTAGGCTGAGTGGAACCAAATACAGTTAGTTTCTAAAATTTAACTAAACAATGTACACTTTCAATGAAAAACAGCACAGAGAATTTATCCAAGAGTAGGTATTATGACAACCAGACCCTCTGTCTGTCCCTTAGGCTGTGTGGTACCTCATCCACTCCCTTAGTCTTGACAATGAGGAGGTTAAGATTTATGGTCTGTAGAGGGTTCCAAGTCAGCTTGTGACCAGGTGAGACCCTTCCCTAATGTATAGCAGAAGAGGAAACAAATCCACTATAAATCAAGAAGCAACAAATAACAAGCCCAAAATACAACTTATTTAAGAATGGCAAATATCACCATCCACCACATTTAACATATAATTTATCCTGATATGGAAGGTGCAATTAGCGCTTCTTGTTCAGGTCTATATATCAGGTTTATTAGGCGGGTACTGACCTGGTGTAATTCCAGTTACCTTTTGTGATGATTTTGGTCTCTGCTCCTGCTTGAATTCTGCTGTGGGTTCAAGCAGGCGTAGCCGGCTCCCTTGACCACTGCTCTGTTCGCTGGAGCTGGGCCCTGGCGGTTGGGGAGGGGTGGCCTCCAATGCTGCTCTAGTTCTTGCGCTGTTCCACGTGTTCTTCTACCTTGTGATCTGCTCCTCCATTGTTCACTTCTGTTCTCCCTTCACATCTCTTGAGTTTGCAGAGAGCTCCAGTGGGAGTGGAAAATCCCCTCACCTGGATTTTCCTGTGGCTCAAGCTGAGCCTGGAGGCTTGCTGGTGCACCACCTCTGCGGTCCCATGGAGCTGCCTGAGCCACTTCTGCCGGCCTGTGTTGGCTCTGGACGCTCTGGATCTCTCCTACTTCTCCGCTGCCATATCAATTTCCTATACACCTCACTTTTTAGTAAAAGTGTGTATTTTGCTGTGTTTTTTCTTTTGTTTTTTTTGGGGGGGGCTTTTCCCCCTAGGCTGCTTTGGCGTGGTTCCTACACTGCCATCTTAACCCAAAGCCCAGTCAATGTTTTGTTTTTAAAGATACAATTTTATTCTTTTTAAGATGACATTCATTAAATAAATGTCAGATCACAAGGTAAATGAGTCCTTGGTAAGTAGTAATACCCATGCAAGTGGAATGTTGGTTGTTTCTATGTCAATGTGTGTGTTCCTGTACACATGTGTGAACAGACATACCCAGTGAAAATGCATCATATGTAGTTATTTTTAGTTTATATTTACTACTTATAAGATACTTGGTCTATGTACAGTAACTTTTGGGCATTGTGTCAATATTTTTTGCATACTTCATGGTTTAAAAACACATCCATTTGCCTATGAGATGTTTCTTTCCAAATGTATTGTTACAGGTCTAATTTTTTGGCATTTGTAATTTAAAAGAACATCTTTAATTTCTGAAATCAATGCCATATGAGTATTAATAATTATTACATTTGCTTTCTTGTTAAAAATATGTCATTAATTCTCATGTTTCAAGACTAGACATTTTTCTAAGACAACACCATTTAAATTCAAATGAAACTTTAAAATAGCGTAGCATTTAATAGTTACAAAATAAGATAATTTTCATACAAATTGTAAACTGTGAATGGAAAAATAGAGAAGACATATGAACAGTAGTATTCTTACTAACTGAGCCAGATTTAAATTGTCTTGCAAAAAGGTAAAATAAAATATTTAAATTGTTTTAATGCTGCATTTTTTTTTTTTTTTTTTTTTTAGGTTTTCTAAGGTAGGGTCTCACTGTAGCTCAGACTGACCTGGAATTCACTATGGAGTCTCAGGGTGGCCTCGAACTCTCGGTGATCCTCCTACCTTAGCCTCCTGAGTGCTGGGATTAAAGGCGTGTGCCACCACGCCCAACTTTCATGCTGTATTTTTAAAGGAAAAGTATATACTTCCTCCATGGTGGCATTTTTTCTTAGAACTTAATTGCAAATGGTCATGTGAACTGTGGCAGAAGAGATTGTAAATACACCCCTTCTTAATTCATTTATTATTCATTTATTATTCAGCTCATGATACTTGAGTACTTAATATATTTCATGGTGAAACTCTGGCCTTGGTCTTGAGACTGCTTTTCTTTGTGTTGTATACACAAGTCTCTTCTTTACTTCTGTGTGTGTTTGCTTTCAGCCTCTTTCTCTCTCTGCCTTGGAAAACCAAGAACAAAATAAACTGCAGTTGTACAGCATTCCATACAGTTAAAAAAAGGAATAATTCAAGGTAGATTTTTTTGTGTAAATTAACTTAGAAAAAATATCAGAATGTCCTCTGGGACCCTAGTTAGGACATAAACATTGAATAAGCAAACTTCAACAATGGAAGAAATTAAGGCAATTCCAGAATCTTCACCTCTCGAAACTTATATACCTTTTCCTGGGAACAGCATACTGAACCTTGACTACAACTTTCAATCACCAGGTAAGATGCTTTTAAAGTATAATGCCTAACCTTCAACCAAACCAGCCAAGTCAAGAGTCTCTGGGGTCTAGACTTGCTCCATAGCAAGGATCACTCTTGAGCTCTATGAGATTTTAATGAATAATAGCTGCCTTGCTCTAAAGGGCTACAGTTCATACCTTGCTGCAACCATATTAGTCATCAATCAGTCATGAGGGCAGAGGCAATGCTGATCCATCTTAGTTAAGATAGACACTAAAGGATGAGTCATGACTTAGAGGAGGCTGGTAAACATGAGAATTGGTGTCAGATAGGATGACCAATTGTTCTGGCTGCTAAGAAATTAGGGGATTCCTATAACTGGTGCAGTCTCCCAGTTGATCCAGGACAGTTCATGTGGTGAGACAGCAGAGCAACCCAACAACTTCAAACATTTACCAATGCCAACTTTGCAGGGCCCATCCCTTGTAAAGTGTTAAGTGACTTGTTTTCTTGGGGAAAAAGTGGAGGTGATGAATGTGAGTATGATGGATTATTCTATAGTACAAATTAAAGCCTAATGTAACCTCACAAATTTCACATAGTATGTTTCCAATAACAGATAGAACTAAGGTATGTTTGATAATTTCATGTAAATTTAACCAAACAACATGAAACTTAGTGAATAAAATAATATTTTTCCTGCAAATCCTATAATGATGCTCTAAGATTGACTTCATACCCAAAACTAACATTTCACATAGGTATAAATGCAAAATGTGTCTGGGATGTTATCTCTGGCCACCAAATTTCATGCTTTTCTACATGTTATAATGAAAACATATTGAAAGTAGGAAATTTTACTTTAAAATGACATGCTATTTCCAATACTTTCTTCCACTCTGTTAGTCAGGACTAGCCAAATAGCTTTTTATTTTGCTCTTAATTTGTCAATTCAATAGCTAAATTGTTGTCTGGTCATGAACCAATGGCAAGTGGATGGTTGCCCAAGCTCATTCAGGATGTTTTTCGGACTGTAATAGTGTGTCTGGAAAAAGAAATTCACAGCACCTCACCAAGTTATATACTCTGAGAAGAATGTAAGTTATCATTTGATACAGACTACTTTCTGGAGATCTCCTGCTTAGCTTCTAGGAGATAAGATCAGATCTAGGGTGTCTCCAGAACTCACAAGCAAAAGATTATGTAAGCTGTTTGCGAACACTAAACATAAGTACTCATATACAGGGATGCTGGGAAAGTTGAAAAATTTCCCTCAGCAACAGAGCTGAGGATTCCCATAGATTCAGCAGTAAACTCATAGTTATTTTTCAAATGAAAACCAGTGTCCTTGGAGCATGGAAGAAGAATTAATGGTGAAAACACAGAACCTGCCTGACAATCAGTGCTGTCCTTCTGACAGGAACACAGAACTCCCAGCTGAAAATGTACAAATTACTCTCTGTGATCTTTGTTTCCACAAACACATCCATAAAATAATCTTGCTGTGTGAGTTTGAAAGCCAGGCAGGTTTTACAATGTTTGTGCTGCAAAAGAAATAATAACAGTGACCAATAAATGCAAAAATCTCAAAAGCAAACTACAAGTCATGAAACACAAAGAGATAAAAGGAAATTTTTCACCCTGGGGACATTGTATGTTTTGAGGCATAGGTTTTTTTTGGCTTGCCTATGTTCTAAATCTATAATTCTTTAACCAGGCAATGGGAAATGACTTAAATTCCTTAAATTGTTGAAACAGCCAGTTATTATAGAAGTCCAAAAATTGAATAAATAAAAAAAGAGAAATCATGATAAAAAATAGTACACACTAGTAATTTGCAAGTACTGTGGTAAGAAACCCCCAACCATGCTTATTCAAGCAACCCTAATTAATCTTAGTGAGATACACACAGGCTCTCTCTCTCTTTCTCTCTCTCTCTCTCACACACACACACATTCACATTCAAAAGAAATTTAAAAAGACATTAAGACATTAAAGGAGAACATGGATAATCAGGAGGAAGAAGGGTGAAGGAAGGGAATCAAGAGAAGATAATGGGAGGGGATTATGGTTAAAATATACTATATATATGTATGTATATATATGTATATACATATATGTACATGCATATATGTATGAATATATACATACATATATGTATATACATACATATACATATATATATGTATGTATATACATATATGTGTATGTATGTATATACATATATGTGTATATATGTATATATATATATATATCTTCAAAACAGTCAAGAAATAAATAATCCCATTTGTCTGTAGACTAAAATAAGCTCAGATGATGTATAATTTTAATGACCTAGCAATTGTTTTTCTGGTTGAATTTTATCATATAAAATTCTGCCATTTTATACTTCTAAAATGTAGCATTGAGCATTTACACTGCATGACCTTCTCCCCCAACAGTGAAAGGCAGCTGCCAAAACTGAATTTTCACAGAAAATCAGAGACGTAAATTACTAGGGAAATGATGGGCAGTTTTCCATGCATTTCTGCATTCACTGGCCTGAGCAAGCTATTTTTGTTTTGAAAATGTGCAGATGTCTGTCCAGTCCCCTCAATGTTTGTCTGTGGCTTTGCCACACAGTAACGTCTTTGATAAGAGCAGTTATCTGAATGCTGTGCTGGGAAGATCTTTCCTCTCACTTTCAGTGCTCACCACACACTAAGCTAGCTTCCTAGGAAAGCTTCCCCTATGAAACCTGTATTGCACCATGCCCCAAACAACTGTAGCTGGGGACAGTCCATTTCCCTCATCCAGAACTGTGTGTTCTCTGAGTAGTATATGCCTCTGAGCACTTGAGGCCAATGCAAACAAGAAAGAGAGCGGATGTCATCATCTCAGTGGAGGCTCAGCACTCATCGTACTTCTGAATATGAGTTTTGCTTTCTTGTTTTGTGTGTGTGTGTGTGTGTGTGTGTGTGTGTGTATGTGTGTGTGTTTTGCACCCAGGATACAATGTCAAGTGTTTCACTCAAACGCTGCAAGCTCAATCTATCCATGTTTGAATTCTAGCATTTCAGATTGACATCTTTTCAGTGCTTTTAACTCAATTCTAAAGGACAAGGGGTCCATAAGCCCCAACTTTAGAAATTAAATGGCAAACAAAATTACTTTTCTTTTAAAAATCAGGTAAAAAAATAGAGGACTTATTTTTAAGTCTTAGCATTCTTGCTTTGAAAAGCCTTTTAACTAACCAGCACAGATAGCCTCAACACACCACAGCTCCTGTACTTATGCAATCTGGCTGCAAATCTCCGTAGGCTAAAAACTGAGAAATAGTACAGAAGACATTGGAGCAATCACATGGCCTTGCTTTTCATTTATTGATGAACTTAATTGATTACTACATTTTTCCAAGAACTTAATATTTTAAAAATGGTAAAGATGGGCTGTGGAGATTGCTCAGTGGTTAAGCATGTCTTCTCAGACAGGAAGACTTCAAAGTTTAAATCCCATATATTGTGAACCTCAGGCTATGGGAGATCGGTGGGTGGGGGGAGAATGGAGAATCAATGGGGCCCACTGACAGCAGCTCCAGGTTAAGGGACATATTGTTCTCAAGGGAAGAAATATGCCATTGACCAGTAAGAGGACACTCAACATTCTCCTTTGTCCTGCACACACATACACATGGGGCACACACACACACACACACACACACACACACACACACATGCACGCACACTCAAAGAATTATGTATGGCCTCTCAGACCATTTTTGTAAGCCCCAAAAGTGTGGGCCACCGCTGAACCCCAAAGTACTTCTCTGAGCACACACAGCTGTCCAAGGAATCTCAGTGATGGATGGATACTTCCAGTGGTAAAGACATGACTGGTCCCCACATTTAAACACCTGCTTACGACAATGTGGGGAGACAATTTCATGCCCCAGGGTGAGCATCAGCAGGAATCCAAATAGAATATACCAACCCTCAAATCTGAAGACACAACCTTTGCAGGTTCCAGTGCATGACCAAACAATGGCTTGCAGGAAGAAGGGATAAGGTAGCTTTGAGGTTCAAGAGATGTAAAATGTATTGGAGGCTGTGAATTTGCTGTCATTTACTGGGGACGTATCAGGAGAACGCATCTGGACAAGACAGAACCCAACTTAATAGCAGATGATTTTTTTTCAGGGGATCAGAAATCATTCAAGTTACATTTCAGGGAATATACTTACATTTTAGAGAAAAGATATTGAAGCTAAATCATAGAATTTATGTGGTCATTCAACCACATTTGTCTTAACTACATTTTCACAGTCTATTTAATATTTATGACTGCTAAGAACCCACAGTCATGCAGAGTAGGAAATAGCCTTTCATAAGGTTACATAAAATATCACTTTTAGGGGGTAAAATTTTGCTTGCAAAGTACCTAAAAATATTTTTAAGGTGTGATGTGTCATCCATGAATCAGAGGGGCAAGGGCAATGGCAATTCTGCTCATCTCAACAAAGAAATCCAGAAAGCAACTGTTTCAAGCATAATGAAAGCACCTGGGTAAAATTAAAGATTAAAAAAGGAATGCATGAAGAAGGGATTAGAAGGGAAATAATTATTTTTGAAAAGTCCAGTGTGTATCTCAGGATCACCAGCCATCCTGATCCTGTCCTTTTGCTCATTGCCTGGGGACCAGACCTTTACAGCTGCCTGGAAAACAGGAAGTGTGTATGGGTCAGCTCAGAGGTGACTCACTCAGTGAGTAGAGGAAGGGCTTAGTTGCCATGGATCTCCGACCTAAGTAAGAGGACTCTGGGTGAACATGGGCAGGTGGGCTAGTCCCATCTGCTCTCATTACTCCATGGTAACGAGGTATCCACATGGAAAATGATAACCTTCCAAAATCAATGGGGTGAGCTTCTCCACATATTTTAGTGGAAGAAACCCACTAACTATTAATCAGTTTCAAACTCTTAACGGTAAAATTTTAAAACTACAAAATCAGGGACAATTTTAATTCGGCCCTAGTGCCAATATATTTGGAGGGGAATTGCATCTTTTATACACCTATCTGACTCCAAGCTTCAACTGAAGCAGAATTACAAAATAATCTGTAATTATTAAATTGACATTAAGAATATCTCAAACACTGACTTTATACCTTTATGTAATGAGCATTACTATATATGAGATTGCAGGCTCTTTACAACCTCAGTCTACAAGAACCCACATTATGTGTGCCCTCAGCATCATGCTTGCTTATTAATTGCTAAAGAAATTCTCATTTATACATTTAATTACCAATGCCCAGGGTGGCTCTGTCATATGAAGCCAGAGACATTCAGTAGCTTTCAGGTCACATTCAAAATGACAGGTTACATGAGGCTGTTCCATCACTGGTGCATACCTCATGAAAACTAAACAGCTGGCAGAACAAAGCTCTGATTTTCTGTATAAAACATATTGAAACAGAGGCCTCTGTCAACATGTACCATTGCCAGGATAAATAATCTATACATCTTCAGAGAGTTTCTTATTGTGCTAAACTCTATAAGGAAAAAAAATCACCACTTGATTTTCAAAGTGTGAGGATGTCTGAGACTTATCCTTTAGTTATTGTGCATGGGCTAGGCATTGCTTCTGTTTCAGAAGAGGGCATTTTCATAGCAATTATGAACTTAAAACTAGCTCTATCACCAACACATCTCACAAGAGAAAGCAGAAAGAATGGGGGGAAACAAACAAACAAACAAGGACTGAGCAGGAAAATCCTTAAGGTTTCCTGGGTAGCTAGTCATGCTGATTCAGTGAGCTCCAGGTTCAGTGACAGATGTCATCTCAAAAATGAGGTGGAGAGGAATCGATGAAGACCTGTCAACATTGACCTTATGCACATAGACTCCCAGACACACAGACACACAGACACACAGACACACACACACACACACACGAGCAGAAAAAAATCTAGTAAATAATCAAAATATACTAGTAAAACATCTATTAGTAAAATAGAAAACATTCTCTGGCAAAATCCTCATTAAAACATTGGTATGAGGGCTGGAGAGATGGCTTAGTGGTTAAGTGCTTACCTGTGAAGCCTAAGGACCCTGGTTCGAGGCTTGATTCCCCAGGATCCACGTCAGAATATGCACAAAGGGGCCCACGTCTTTGGAGTTCGTTTGCAAAGGTTGGAGGCCGTGGCATGCCCTTCTCTCTCTCTCTCTCTTTGCCTCTTTCTCTGTCTGTCTCTCTCAAATAAATAAATAAAAGTTAGTGTGAATTCTGAAAGTGGAAGGCCCAGATGAAGACATCCTTGAGTTCTATGTCTGCCACAGTACACAGGTAGGAGTGGTTTCCATAGTCAAGAACTTGGGGCTTCCTGTGGTGGATGGAAGAAAGAAGCTGTTGGAACTGACATTTATTGAAGGGAGACATAGGCAAAGCAAGCCCAGTGTGGAAGTGAATAAGGAGCAGGGAGCACTTTGTGTAAGATGCAGGGAGCTTAAGGGGGAAGGAAGACACACAGTGATGTGCTAAGGATGGTTCTTGGTCACCACTGACTTTGAGCTTGTTGTTCCTTTGATGACCCAAGTGCTTTCAAGTTTCAGGAGAGCCAGAAGCCTTGTTAGCACTGCCTTGGGGTGAAGGAAAGCAACAGGTCCACTTTCAGGTCAAAGCCACCATTCAGATGGAAGGTAGTGGGTAGAAAAACTAGGTCCAGCCAGGCCTGATGACATATACCTTTAATCCTAGCCCTCCGGAGGCAGAGGTAGGAGGATTACTGTGAGCTCAAGGCCAGCCTGAGACTACATATTGAATTCTAGGTCAGCCTGTGCTAGAGTGAGACCCTGCCTCAAAAACAAAACAAAACATAAAAAAAGAGAAAAAATAGGTCCATGCCCTGTGCATATGTGTGATGGAGGAAAATACTGGGGAGAACAAGCAAACATCAATATATCAAGAAGACAAAGCCTACTGTTTACCATGAGATTGGTTACCTTCACCTCATCTTCCCAGGCCAGAAGTCATTACAGGGGAAGTGGTGACAGGAATATTGCTCTCACAGCTAGCTTGTAAACCAGTCCTAGGGAAATGGTGACTGACATCATAGTCACTAAAACCTCATAAAAACAGAGATCCAGAGTCTACGGAGAAAACAACACTGAATCAGATTTCTATCTTGCCCACCAAGGCTCAGGCAGCATTGGGTAAGCAGGGGTGGAAAGATTTTAAGAGCCTCTGGGTGGGTGGGAATAGTCTGAGGCACCAATGTGAAGGGAGACACCTCTGTAGAGACTGAATACCAATAACCCCATGAAAACCCTCAGCAGAACTGGAGTGGGGGTGGGGGGTCTATGTGTGCAACATTTTTATTAAAAAAATCAATAAATTAAAATTAATTAAAAAATGGTATGAATGAAATGAATGAATTGAAACAACTCAAGTCTCACTTTCAGGAATATTACAAGATTAATTAAAATTAAAAATGACAGAATCACGGTATTTTTATGGGTCTTGGTATGTACCCATTTCCTAAAAAAATGAGTTATTAATAGTTTCTCATTTAAAAATGTAATTTTTAAAATAACTTGCTGCCATTTTCTTCATGGCTTACCTATAAGTTAATTGAAAGGAGGAATGTCACAAATCAGAGTTCTACATAAAAGAATAAGAAAATATTCAACTACACAGAACCCACCTAAAATGCTAGGCATTACAATTCATGTCTGTCACCCCAGTCCATGGGAGGCAGAGACAACAGAATCTCTGGGCCTTGCTGGCAGACAGCAGTTCCAGATTAAGAGAAAGCTCAAGGAACTATGCAGATGAGTCATAGAGAAGGACATTCAATGTTCTCTGGCCTCTGCATATAAGCACATGGGACATGTGCATCCACCACACATCACACATATTACATACAGTTCACCACACACAGACTCTACACACATGCAAACAAGAAACCATATTACCATATAGTTACTTTGAGTGGTTGGAAGAGTGTACAAAACAAAATTACCTCATATAATTTATATTGTTTAATTTTATTAGCATATTAGTAATATTGGCAATTGATACCAGGAGTAATATTAGTAAATACACTTGTGTAGCAAAAACTGTCCAACTTTTATCATGGAAACAATGGATTGACAGTAAACAAAAAAATGTTAGCTTTAAGTAAAAAACATAAATTTCACATTTTTTTCTAAGCATGAATTATGGATTTTCTTCATACAGTCTTTCATTATTTCTTCATTTGGCAACTGCTGAACACTCTTCTGTTCTAATTCCACTCGAGACCCATTCCTCACTGCTGTCATTGAAGCTGATAGTATACTATACAGGTTCTATGGCATCCTTAAGAGTGTGTGTGTGAGCCTCTGTCAGTTTCCTTATGATGTTTGTAGGCATTAATACTGTCCTATTCCAAGCTTTGAGCAATAACCCAAAATTTAAAAACTAGTAACATAGAAGTTCATATAAAAAATAACACGGACACAAACTACACTGTCTTCCAACTGTTATGTTCATTCTAATTGTGAAGTTCTTAGAATCATACAGATCTTAATTACCCTTTCTTCAAAGTCACAGTTAAACCTTGATTATCACAGGACATTTCCTCTGAAACTCTAGCCAAGCACATCACTTTTCACTTTTTATTAGTGTTTAACATTTCAAAGTTTTAAGCTACTTTAAAAAATAGTAGCTATAAAAAGCAAATGTAAAACATACTACATATCATAGCTATATAGACTAGAATGTGAAGTTCCATGTATACTATCTTTTACCAAAGTGGAATCCACATGGATAGGCATGAAAATGACTGCAGCACATCATCCATCAAAATGTCAATAGTGATCTCATTTGAACTGGTTGCCTCAGATGAATGTATTTTCTATAGAAAAATTTCGAAAGATCTACAATGAAAGTGTTTTTATTGAAAGTTTTTATTGAAAGAAGCATGCCGAATTTTTATTCCTAGCTTACTGTGTCATTGAGAGTATTACACCATGCTTGAGAATCAGGAGCATATTACATGTGCAGTTCTGCAGAAGCTTATAGTGAGATGTCCAGAGGTCTTAGCTACTCAATGAGATCTTTGTGTTAGATGGAATGAAGTACAAAATAAATGAATCATTTTGCTATCATCTTATAAATACAGAACAAACAGGAACTTGATAACATTTCTGTAGAAAATAATCCCTCTGAAGACATTAGACCAATAACTTTCACCAAGGAAAAGTACTCTTTATGCCACTTCACTGGGTGAGGGACTGTAAAATGCTTTACATGACATTTGTATTGGTCAATAATAGGGTAAGGTCATACCTTGGTGCTGGCCAGGGATGCTAAGATATATATATATATATATATATATATATATATATATATATCTGATTATATTAGCTATATGTTTATTTGCTGATCACAAAGAATAAATCAGATAAGTCAAATATAATACTCAATACAGTATGATTGTATATCATACCAGTATCTTTTTGTTGTGACAAGCCCAACAGCCTGGCCTTTTTTATGCTAGAGAGCAAGAGAGAGACAGAGAGAGAGAGAAAGAAAGAGAGAAAATTGGTATGGCAGGGCCTCTAGCCACTGTAATCAAACTTTAGAAGCATGTGTCACCTTATGCACATGTGCAGCCTTGTGTGCTTGAATCACCTTGTGTGTCTGGCTTATGTGGGATATGAAGAGTCAAACATAGGTCCTTAGGCTGTGCAGGCACAAGTGCCTTATCCACTAAGCTATTTCTCCAGCCCCATACCAGTATTTCAATCAGTTTACGGTAGATTAAAAAATGGCCTCAATGTTTCTGACACTTGACGGGAACATCAAAGAAAAACATTGCTGCTGGTAGTTATGACTAATGGAATATGATACATGTAGAATTAAGGCATTTGCTGATATTCAATGACCACATATTTCTGTCGTCTCCTCTTAGAATTCATCAGCTAAATAAAAAGTAAGACTATACTGAAGCTGCCTTGCATGAGAAATCCAAACCACATGAAGAGTCTGGGAATACCACGTGAATAGAGATAGACCAAAGAGCATGAGAGTGTCAGGAATGAATATTGAGGGGTCAGATATGTGAAGAAAGTCATGAGAGAAGTGAAGCCTCAAGCCCCAGATGATCTCAAGATCACAGAATTGTGAAAAACAATGACAACAAAACTGTGAGTTAGGTTACTTCATTGTCTCCTTTTATCTTGAGTCCATTTCCTTTACTCCAAGAAACCCAACATGGAGGACGCATTGGCTTTTAAAGTCTTTCTGAAGAACAAATGAAATATTATTTCCTTTGCTATAAACAAATAAACTGAATCTCCAAGTGAAATTTTGGCAACTGTTTCAGGCTTTGTTTTTAGTTTTACTACTATACATGGATATTGTTTGTTTGTTCTTATTACAGGGTCTCATGTAGCCCAGGATGGCCTGGAACTTGCTATGTAGTTAATAATGATTTTGAACTTCTGACTCTCCTATCTCCAACCAAAGTGCTGAGATTACAGGTGTGCATCATCATGCCTCTGACCTTAGTTTTTAAACAGAAGACAGTTATGATCATCTACTAAACTCTTTCAAAACTAAAATGCACAAAAACCATCTATGGAGCTGACTGTGATTCCATTATGAGACTAATTTAAACCTACTCTGTCACACAGAGTTCATGATATATGTGTCCTCACTACTGAATCGAAAAGTCCTTAAGGGCAAGAGTGGTGTCAGCTGTATTTTGTATGTGTGTGTTCTTCTGTAATACACAGTTGAATGCATATGGTGTGTTACTTCAGCAAACATTTGTGAGTGTGTACCATGTAGCCTACCATTAGAAATTATTTTGGTTAAACTGAACATCACCTTCTTCTTGCCATATGTTCTGAAACCCTGATGCTGTCAACATCATTTGAAAAACTGATATTGTGTTATCTAATCAAACACCTTTTTCCATTTTTTAGACAAGGAAAGAAGTCAGCCATGTTCTGCGATTTATACAGTTATGTGGTACATGATAAACTCACTGGGAATTTATATTTTCTTCCTATAACAAGTTGTTTTAAAGATGATCAGGGCCAGTGAGTCACTAGAGATGTTGAAAATGTGAGGCCTCTACTAGAGGATGTGAGTTAAAAAAGGTGGCTAAGGGTCTTAGGAGAAGCTTCATGCATCTGAAGCATGAGTGAATGCAGGCCATCATCTCTCAAAAACTAGAAGAAAATAGAGATCGGGGAGATAGCTCAGTGGGTAAAAGTGCTTGCTGCTCAATCATGAGGGTCTAAGAAAGTCTGAGAGGGTCTGAGTTCTATCCCCATCACCCAAATAAAAAGCTGAGTATGACAACATTTCTGTAACCACAGTCTTCTGTGGGGGAGTGTGGAGATGGGAGAGTGATTGAGGCTCATGGGTCAACCATTTCCAGGTGCAATGTGAGAATCTAACTCAAAAAAAAAAAAAAAAAAACAATATGAAAGAATTGTAGAGGAGGATACCAATTTCTCTGATTCTACTCCAGTCTCTCTGCTTATAGGGCACGCACATCCATACACTATGCATACACTATACATACACATACCACTATTACATACATATGACACACACTGCATCATACATACTATACACACACATGCAAAAAGCACACATGCCAGCAGATACCGTAACACATAACAATACCACACAAATAAGCGCACTCTGAGCATTGGGAAAAAAAAAAAAAAAGCTGCATGGCCTCCTTAAGGTAATGGATTCTCCACCTTTAGAGACACTTCAGTTGAGGTTACTTCCACTGAGTCTGCCCACAGATTGAGGGTGGGAAACCTCGTTTATTGAACTTTTAGTGCTGAGCCCTAATCCTTACTGCAACTTCACTAGCTAGTATTTCTTCTACAAGGAAGCACTGCTCCTGCTTTTTTTTTTTTTCCTTTTTTTCTTTATTAGTTAGTTTTGTATTCAGCAAACACAGTCAGTTTGGAACCATTATTAGGGTCATCCATGACCTACCCCTCCCTTTGGCCCCTCCTTGTTGAGGTATATGGGTCTTTCATTGTAGAGTTAGCCCACAGTTATGGGTAAGATAAATGTCTCTGCATATCATGACCCAACATGTGGCTCTGACATTCTTTCTGCCCCCTCTTCCGCAAAATGTCCCTGAGCCATGTTGGGTTCATTTTTGGTCTGCTTCAGTGATGAGGTGTTGGGGGCCTCTGGGGCTCTGGGTATCTGATTTGGTAGGACTTGATTATACTCTGTGTTGTTCTCCTTCCCCCTTATGCTGGTATCCAGTTCATCAGGGAAACAGCACCCTTGATTGTTTCGCCAATTTTTCTTAGTTTCAGCCAGGGCCCTTTTGAGGTATGATGGGATGGCTCTCTCCTTAGGATCTACATCTGCCTGTAAAAGAGAAGCAGATTCTCCAACGGAGAGTAAGTTAGCACCAGGACAAAAGAGATAACAATTACTTTTTTTATAGAGAATTTAATAGCTGTAGGCCCTCTTGTAGCCCATGATTGATGGTAGCTTGATATTGGCTAGTGGGCTTATGTTTGGATATGGTTCTGACTTGTTTCCCAGCTCCAGCTATGGGTCCCGTACCACTGAGGAGATCAGTTAGTCGAACCAAAAGCAATTGGTTTCCCACCATGGCTGTGTGCCACTATTGCACTTGTGTGGGCATCACAACAGGTTATTTGCTGCTAAGTAGGTTAGACCATGAGTTGCTTGGACAGATATTGGTCATATTCCCCCAGTCACCCATGTAGCAACTTCTGGCACTAGATGCGCTGACTGTCTGGAGACTGACTCTCTTCCAACTTCCAGCCATGCCATTCTATTTTGCATGTCAACTACATAAGGTGTCTTCAGCAGTAGGGTCTTACCACTAACCTTTGGTGGGTCATCAAGTACTCTGACAGAAATCTGTCTTTCTTTTTGGAAACCTTGTAGGTCTCTCTGATCAAAAGCTCCTTGTGGATGATAGCCCCATGCTGGTACTGGGAGTTACAGGTCAGTGCCCACTAAGAAAAGGAGGAAAAAGATAACTAATATACAAGAGTTAGAGAGAAGACAGAGAGAGGAGGAGAGGGAGAGGAAGGAAGAGAAGATGTAGAAGATTAAGGTTAGTCTTGATCTTACCCTCTCTACTGTCTTGTGCTTCAGGTGTTCCCTGTAAGGGCCTGGTGAAGGTTCAGCCATTTGGTCTGTCTTTTAGTAAGTAGAATTTTATGGTACCATTGCCAGTTGAGTCTAGATTTGTGTTTCCCACCCCTTTGATGCCCTTCCCACCCTCCCATTCCATCCTAGTGTCTAGTCCATGAGATGCTTGCTGGATATTTAAGGAATCTTGGGTAGATTCAGGTTAGGTATTGGAGATGAGTGAGACTATGTGGTGATTTTTTTTCTGTGATTGGGTAAGTTCTCTGAGAATGATCTGTTCTAGGTTCAACCATTTTTTCTCAAATTTCATTGTGTCATTTTTTATTACTGCTGTATAGAATTCCATTGTGTAGATATAGCACAGCTTAGTTATCCATTCTTCTAGTGATGGACATCTGGGTTGATTCCAGCACTTAGCTATTACAAATTGAGCCACTACAAACATGCTTGAATAAATCTCTCTAGCCTGTGGTTTGAAGGTTTTAGGGTAGATGCCCAGTAAGGGAATAACTGGGTCTGTTGGTACCTCTATACTCAGCTTTTTCAGAAGTCTCCATATTGCTTTCCAAAGTGGTTGTACCATCCTACATTCCCACCAACAGTGGATGAGTGTTCCTACTTCTCCACATCCTCGCCAGCATTTATTTTCATTTGATTTTTTGATGCTTGCTATCCTTATTGGGGTAAGGTGGAATCTCATAGTTGTTTTTATTTGCATTACCTGATGAATAGGGATGATGAACATTTTCTTAAGTGTGTGTTTGCCATTTGTATTTCTTCCTCTATGAACTGCCTGTTCAGCTCTTTGCCCCATTTTGTGAGTGAGGTGTTTAACTTCTTACTGTTTAGAGTTTTGAGTTCTTTGTAGATTCTAGAGATTAGGCCTCTATCAGAGGGATAACCTGCAAATATTTTCTCCCATTCTGTGGGTAATCTATTGGCTTTGCTTATTGTATGCTTGTCTGTAAAGAAACTCTTCAGCTTCATGTGATCCCATTGGTTGAGTGATGGTTTAAGTTCATGAGCTACTGCGGTTTTGTTCAGGAAATCTTTTTCCATTCCTATATAATGGAATGTACTTCCTAAATTTTCTTCCAGTAGTATTCGAGTTTCTGCTCTTATATTGAGGTCTTTGATCCATTTGGACTTGAGTGTAGTGCATGGTGAAATGTGTGGATCAAGTTTCAGTTTCCTGCATATGGTTATCCAGTTTGTCCAGCACCATTTGTTGAAGATGCTGTCTTTTATCCAGCCTATATTGTTCGGGCCTTTTTCGAATATCAAGTAGCTATAGTTACTTGACCCAAAGTCTGGGTCCTCAAGTCTATTCCATTCGTCTATACTCCTGTTTTTATGCCAGTACCATGCTGTTTTTATTACTATGGCTTTGTAATATAGTTTTAGATCAGGTATGGTGATGCCTCCAGAGGTATTTCTTTTGCTGAAGATATGTTTGGATATGCGAGGCCTTCTGCCTTTCCATATGAAATTTGAGATCATTTTTTCTATCTCTGTGAAGAACACTGTAGGGATTTTAATTGGAATTGCATTAAATCAGTATATTGCCTTTGGTGGGATTGTCATCTTCACAATATTAATTCTGCCTATCCATGAACATGGGAGGGCTTTCCATTTTCTCAAGTCCTCCTCAATTTCTTTTTTGAGTGTTTTTATGTTTTTGTTGTATAGATCTTTCACTTCCTTGGTTAACGTTATTCCAAGGTATTTTATTTCATTTCTGTTGCTATTGAAAATGGGACTATGTCCCTTATTTCTTTCTTTGTATCTTTGCCTTTTACATATAGGAAGGCTACTCATTTTTGTGCATTGATTTTGTATCCTGCTACTTTGCTATAGGAGTTAATCACCGTCAGGAGTTTTGGGATGGAGTCTCTCAGGTCTCCTACATATACAATCATGTCATCAGTGAATAAAGCTAACTTTACTTCTTCCTTTCTGAATCGTATCCTTTGTATTTCCTTGCCCTATCTTTTTGCTTGAGCTAGGACTTCCAGTACTATATTGAAAAACAGAGGTGAGAGTGGACAACCCTGCCTTGTTCCTGATCTTAATGGGAATTCCTCCAGTCTCTCTCCAGTAAGTAGTATTTGGGCCTTAGGAACTTTATATATTGCCTTTATTAGTTTAAGATATGAACCAACCAGGCCAATTCTCTCCAATGTTTTGATCATGAAATGATGTTGTATCTTGTCAAAGGTCTTTTCTGCATCTATTAAAATGATCATGTGGTCTTTATATTTAACCTTGTTTATGTGGTGCATTACATTGACAAATTTCCATATGTTGAACCACTGCTGTGTTCCTCGGATGAATCCCACTTGGTCAAGGTGGATAATGCTTTTGATCTGTTGTTGGATTTGGTTTGCGAGGATTTTGTTTAGGATCTTTGCATCTAAGTTCATCAGGGAAATAGGCCGGTAGTTTTCTTTTCTTGTGGCATCTCTGCCTGGTTTTGGAATTAGGTTGATGCTAGCTTCATAAGAGGAGTTGGGTAGCTTTCCCTGTTCACCAATTGTGTGGCATAGTTTGAGGAAGATTGGTTTGAGTTCTTCCATGAAGGTTTGATAGAATTCAGCTGAGAAGCCATCTGGTCCTGGGCTCTTCTTTTTTGGGAGGTTTTTTTCTTTTATTACTTTTTTCAATCTCCATGAGTACGATGGGTTGATTGAGGTGATTAATCTGCTCTGAGTTAACCTTTGGTAGATGGTATGCATCCAGGAATTTATCCATGTCCTCCACATTATCCAGTTTTGTGGAGTAGAGGTTTTTGAAATAAGTCCTGATGATTCTCCCAATTTCACTTATGTCTGTTGTGATCTCTCCTTTTTCATTTTGAATTTTGTTTATTTGAAGCATCTCCTTTTTTTGCTTGCTCAAATTGGCCAAGCATTTGTCAATCTTGTTTATTTTTTCAAAGAACCAGCTCTTTGTTTTTTCAATTGTCTTAATTGTTTCCATGGTTTCCAATCATTGATTTCTGTTCTGATTTTAATTATTTCTTTCCTTCTGGAGCTCTTTGGGTTGCATTTTTCTTGCTTTTCCAGTGCCTTTAGGTCGATGGTTAGGTTATTGATTTGGGACCTTTCTGTCTTTTTTATGAAGGCATTGAGTGCTATGAATTTTCCCCTGAGGACCGCCTTCATTGTGTCCCATAAGTTTTGGTACGATGTGTTCTCATTGTCATTCAATTCCAGAAATTTTGCAATTTCATTTTTTATTTCATCCACTATTCGTTTATTGTTTAAAAGTGTGATGTTCAGTTTCCAGGTGCCGTTGGGCTTCTTGGTGGGTCTTTTGTTCTTGATTTCTAGCAATATAGCATTGTGATCTGATATCATGCAGGGCATTATGTCAATCTTCCTAAATATGTGGAGGCAGTATATGATCTATTTTAGAGAATGTTTCATGGGCTGCTGAGAAGAATATGTAGTCTGTGGATTTGGGATGGAAAGTTCTGTAGATGTCCATTAGGTCTAAGTGATCTATGCATTTGTTGAGCTTTCTTACTTCCCTGTTGAGTTTCTGTTTGGATGATCTGTCTATTACTGATAATGGTGTATTGACGTCCCAAGCTATGATGGTGTTGGTGGTTATTTCTGTTTTATTGTCAAGTAAGTTTTGTTTTATGAACTGCAGTGCCCCTGTGTTTGGTGCATACAGATTTATGATTGTAATTTCCTCTTGATGGATCATTCCCTTGATAAGTAGGAAGTGGCCTTCTTTGTCTTTTTTGATTATTTTTGGTTTGAAATCTATTTTATCCAATATTAATAGAGCTACGCCTGCTTGTTTCTTATTCCCATTTGCTTGGAATATTGTTTTCCTCCATTTCACCCTGAGGATGTGTCTGTCTTTAGTGTGGAGGTGGGTTTCTTGAAGGCAACAGATTGAGGGGTCTAATTTTTTGATCCATCTTGTTAGCTTGTGACTCTTGATGGGTGAATAAAGGCCATTAATATTTAGCGTAATGACTGTGAGATTTGGTTTGATCCTTGCCATATTGTGATGGTAAATGTGAGTTGGTGTTTTCATGGACTTTGAAGTTTTTTGTGCATACTCTGAGTTTGGTTGTTGTGATCTGCTTCTTTTAGGCATTTGAGTTTGATTATTTGTTTCTTCTCTGAGGAGAAGTTCCTGAAATACTTTCTGTAGGTTTGGTTTTGTGTTCATATAATTGTAAAGCTGAGTTTTGTCATGGGAAGTTTTTCTTTCACCATCTATTATGAGGGATACTTTTGCTGGGTAGAGTAGTTGGAGTTAGAAGCCATAGGTTCTTAGACTTTGCAGTGTTTCATTCCAGGCCCTTCTAGCTGTTCAGGGTTTCCATTGAGAAGTCTGAAGTAATTCTGATGGGGTTACATTTGAAAGTGGTGTGCTGTTTTTCCCTAGCTGCTTTTAGGATTTTCTCTTTGGTGTCAATGTTTAGAGTCTTAATGACAATATGCCTTGGAGAGTTTCTCCTTTGGTCCCGTCTGTTTGGAGTTCTATTGGCTTCTTGTATCTTGATGGGCCTTTCTTTTAAGGGACTGGGGAAATTTCCTTCAATTATTTTGTTAAATAAGTTCTCCATGCCATTGGTTTGAATTTCTTCCCCTTCTGGTATTCCAATGATCCTGATATTAGGACGTTTAAGTGTATCCCACAATTTCCTCATGTTCTGTTCACAGGAACTTTTGAACTTACTGAAATTTTTGAACTCTCTAACTGTTTCTTCTGTCATGTCTTCCTGATCAGAGTTTCTATCCTCCACTTGGCTGACTCTATTCTTGAGAGCTTCTAGAGAGTTTTGGACTTGTTCAATTAAGTTCGCATTTTCTATTACTTTTCTATGTATAATTTCCATCCCCCTGTCAAGCTCCCTTTTCACATTATTTTCTGATTTTCTTGATGATTCTTGTAATTCATCCTTGCATTTCTTTATGTCTTCATTTAGCATGGCCAGCTGATTTTTAAGGTCTTCTTTTTTTTCACTCTCCCTCAAATCTCTTAACTCTCTTTGAACTCCTTCCTATTTCTTATCTATTAGTTCTAGTTTAATGATGGCAGCATCCACATGATTATCAGTCCTTTGTTGCTTTCCTGCTAGTTCTACTAGTAAGTTGGTCAGAGTTGCATTACTCATAGCTTCAATTTGGTGTTCTGATCCTAATGATTCTTCTATGTTTTGGTTAGATGTAATCATTGTAGGATTGGGTGATCTATATGGATTTTCTTGCATTTGATTTTTCATGTTATTTCTTTTGTGCTTTGGTCTGCCCATGACAGTGTATGGGCATGTAGGTGGGCGTATCAGCCTGGGCTCAAGCAGAATGGGAATCTGAGGCAGCCTGTGGCAGTTGCCAAGCAGCCTGTGCTTTGGCTCTCACTTTCCAAAGCCACCTACCTACTACCTGGCAGGGGCTCCAAAGTTGCCTGAATTCTCAAGTGGTAATGTGCCAAAGCTTCCTGCATTTGAGCTAGGAGTGACACTGAGGCACCAAGCACTGAAGCAGCCCAAACTCTGGCTGGGAACACTGGGACCGGAAGCAGCCTGTGCTCCCCTGCCACAGGACAATGGTGGCCTGCAGTAGTGGCAGACAGGTATGGGATGGCACCTAAGCTGTTCGAAGCAAGGGACACAGTGTGAGCTTGTGTGGCAGTTGCTGTGGGACTAGGCTCACTCAGTAAGTGGGCAAGTGGACGAGTGTGCGGAGCAGTCTAAGCTTCCACACACAGGGATCGAGTGGAGCACAGCGGCAGTGGCCGTGCTGTGGACATGGTGGTTATGTGTGGGGAGAGGTGGGCTACCCGCCTGCGAGGGGATCCGTGATTCCCTTTTTCCCCTGCCTCTGTGCCCTCCCGCTGACAATCTATTGGAGATTTCTCTCCCCTGAAAGCCCCAATGAACTCTTAATATCTTGCCATTCTTTCCCCAGGATTTGCAGCACAGCCAGGTGTTCACCAACTTGGCTGGAAGTCCCCCTGCTCCTGCTTTTAAATGTTATATTTTAAACATCGTATCAGGCTAGGAAATAGCTCATACCAGTTGATAAAGTGCCTGCTTTGCAAGCATGAGGATCTGAGTTTGATTTTCAGTACCAATGTAAATGCCAGGCTTATTGGCACATACTTGTAATCCCAGCACTGGAGAGGCAGAGCCAAGAGGGTCACTGGAGCTAAGTACCCATGCAGAGATTACCCTCTAGTTTTCATATACATACTTCTGCACATGTACAAGCACATTCCCTTCTGACCCTCACATGAGCATGCATGCATGCACACACACACACACACACACATACACACCCATTCTGCACACCACACACAGAGAGATGCTCAAAAAGAAATTCTTTTTGCAAAGGTCAAATATCTTAAGGTTACATAGCTTACTGAGGTTAAAAACAAATCAATCATTTTAATATAAATCAGAAAGATGATAATTTATCCTCCTGACAATTACACAAAGCTGATATTGCTATCCTCATTTGGATTAGGAGATAACCAAGATTTAGAAAAATGCAAAGCTCAAATGCACAGCGTTCATGAAAAGAAGGGCAAGGTAGGCTCAGAATTACATCTAGGCCTGTCCACTTCAACATGCTTGTTGAAGATGCTGGGCATCTTCTTTCATCACAACACAGCACGTGCTAGTAAGACAGAGAGGGCATGAGAGGACTTATAACTCTCCTTTCTCTTAAAGCTGCTAATTCCATTATGGAGCTCCAACCCTCATACTCTCTTCTAATCTAATTACCTCCTAAATGCCCTACCTCCAAATGTCCTTAACATATAAATTGGGGGGGGGGGCTGCATTGTAGCTCAGTGATAAAGCATGGGCTGAGCATTTGCTAGGCTCTGGGGTCAATACTCAGCACTTCCAGAAAACAGCAGAAAAAATATGAACTTGAGGATTGTGTTTTAAGCTTACGAATGGTTGAGAGATATATTCTCACACCATACTTCCTTTTTGATTTCATTTATCAGAGTCTTATATGTCCTAACCTAACTCTGTAATCTCAGGGTGGCCTTGAACTCATGGTGATCCTCCTACCTCTGCCTCCTGAGTGCTGGGATTCAAGGGATGCACCAATATACATGGCTTTTTAAATATTTAACTAAAGGGTCAAACTGACAGAAAATATGGGTTTATCTTACTCTAGGGTAAAGGCTGTGTGTCATTTTCAGTTTTTGTCTTTACAATTCAATTTCTCAAATTCTTATGGGTGTCTCCTGTATAATACTGAACAGGATCTAGGGTAAAGGCTTTGTGTCCATTTTCAGTTTTGTCTTTACAATTCAATTTCTCAAATTCTGCTCGGTGTGACCTGTATCATACTGAACAGGACCCATGATGAGGTGAAGAAGCCCAAATACAATCGGTGCTGATTCCCTAACCAATTACATGTTTATGGGTGACAAAAACAGTGTTGTACAGCCTTTTCTGGGGAGTCAGTTTTATTTACCCATTTAGAGACAGTAATGATGGACCTAAACAAAAAGCAACTCTATCTAGCTTAATGAAGCAATGAATTTATTGAGGTTTATTATGGAAAAGACAGTGAAGGTTATGATGTCAGGTGCTGGTGTGATGACCCTGACCCTACCACCTTCTGGGAAGATGTCTTGCCTTGCTTTAAAGACAGCAGAATTCCAGAACAGTAGATTAATGTCCAAAATAAAAGCCAGGTTGTTAGTGATAGGGTCTCAACATGTCCTAAAGCACAAGGTCTGAAAAGAATCACTGTTTCTGATTTTTCTGTAACAGCCACTGCTTGCCACACTTCTCCCACTTTGCCCAGTAATGGCTGCTGTGTATTGCAGTCACTCAGCACCTCAGTGGCTTAGAAGGCTTGAGTAAGAGTAGAAGATAAAAGACTTGCCATCTAGATTCCTGATGCACATCAGCAAAAATAACACATGACACCTTAGAGAAGAGCACAAAGTGACACATCCAGAACATCACACACCCTCATCCCCACCCCCAACTCATTTCATCCTGGCACCCTTATATTTGAAACACATGACAGTGTACTATGGAAATGTACTGATCAATTTAATGATCCTCTGTGAAGCAAAATGGCTTCTCTACCAAGCAAAATGACTTCTGCCCCACTTTATCATATTAGTGAGGGCTAAAGGGGAACTGTGGTAAATCCTTTTCTGTATCACCATACAGAGAAACAGTTTCCACATGGAAAGGTCTGTGCACATCTGTTTTCCCCCACAGATCTCAAACTTGGCTCCAAAAGTCAGTACTTCCTAGAGACATCTCATTAATGATAGCGGGTTGATTTGACCACAGACCATTTTGTGATTGATTTATTTCTACCAGTTTTCTATCTGCTAAAAAGAAAAAAAGAAAGAAGGAGAGGGAGGGAGAGAAGGAGGAATGAATGAATAAAGGAAGGAAGACAAAACCTCATTTTCCACTGTGTTTCCCATCCAAAATTCTTAAGTCAAAAATGAATTTGAGCCGGGTGTGGTGGCACATGACTTTAATCCCAGCACTCGGGAGACACAGGTAGAAGGATCACCGTGAGTTTGAGGCCACTCTGAGACTACATAGTGAGCTCCAGGTCAGCCTGAGCTAGAGTGTGACCCTACTTTGAAAAACCAAAAAAAAAAAAAAAAAATTTGATTTTCTTACAATTAATAATGGATTGAACTATGGCATTTTATTATCATTCAGGAAGAATGGAAGTGTTCTTCCTGATGTTATTAAATATTATTAGATATATTTACTAAATAGCAGATCATTTGTTATTTGGAGAGTTTCTTGTTTTTTTAAAATAATCTATTTTTAGTTAATTTATCTTTAAGCAGAGAGAGACAACAGAGAAAGAGAGAGAGAACATGAATGGGCATGTCAGTGCCTCCAGCCTTTGCAAAGGAACTCCAGATGCATGTGCCACTTTGTCCATCTGGCTTTATGTGGACACTGGAAAATTGAACCCAGGTCATTACGCATTACAGGCAAGCACAATAACCACTGACCCACCTCTCCAGCCTTATTTTCTTTACTTGTAAATTTATGTATACATGTGTGGTATAAATATATATGGATGTATGTTCATACACATGTATGCAATGAATGTGCATGCATGTTTTCATGTATGTGCATGTGGAGGTCAGAGGTCAATGTCAAGTGTTCTCAGATACTCTCTACGTTATTATTGTTGTTGTCGTTTTTATCGCTGTTGTAGTTATCAAGACAACGTCTGAACTAGAACTCATTGATATGGCTAGGCTAGCTCATCAATAAGCCTTTGGGATCAGCATGTCTCTACCTTAGGATAGGTTGCAAGGGAGTGCCACCATGCCCAGAATTTTACGTGGATACTAGACATCTGGACTTAGGTCTTCATGCTCATGTGGTGTTTTGGTTTGATTCCGGTGTCCCCCATAAACTTAGGTGTTCTGAATGCTAGGTCCCCAGCTGGTGGTAATTTGGGAATTAAAGTTTCCTGGAGGCAGTGTATTGTTGGGGGTGGACTTATGGATGTTACAGCCAGTTTCCTCATGCCAGTGTTTAGCACATTCTCCAGTTGCTGTGATACACCTGATGTTGGTGAGGAGGTGATGTCCACCCTGTGCTAAAATAAGCCCCTTTTCCAGCTGCTCTTGGTTGGGTGTTCTACAAGCAATGTGAACCTGACCGTAACATGGCCCTTTACTTACTCACTGAGCCATCTCCCAAGCTATAAATGCTCTATATTCAAATTGAAAAAAAAAATCCATCAAAATGAACCAATTGGAAAATTTTCATTCCCTTTTATCTAGCCTCTGAGGAGGATTTGGAGAGAAATTTCTGTGTTCATTATTTTTCTCCTTGTGAGGTAGTTTACGGTTAACAGAATCCCCAAAGTAGATGGTTTTCTCTTGACTAATGTGGGCACTGTTTTGGGGCCAGTAACAGGAGAATCTAAGACATTTCACTTTGTTGTAGATCAGAAATGTCAGAAGGGAGAATCTGGCTTTTTTCTTATCTAACTAGAGGAGGTAGATAAGTTCCTCCATTGTTCCCCTTCAAGGAGGGCAAAACCTGACCCCAGACACCTGTGGGACTGTCTAGATCAGCCACCCATCCAGGAGGGCTCACATAAAGATACTCTCAAAGGTTTTGGCGGGGGGCTTCCTCATTTCCAGAAAATCCTTCTTGTGTCCTTGGGTAAGAACTGTGCCTTACTTTCCTCTCTTAAGTTCTCTCTATAATCTAATAAAACTCATAACTGTACCCTCTGGTCTGTACGTTTCAATTCTTTGAATTCATATGACAAGAATCTAGAGGCCACTGTCTCAGTGGAAATTTTTCTTGACTGTTGAATTTTCTGGAACCTTAACTCCTGGGTTATATTCCAACCAAGAGCTTAGAAATACACCCCCAAATTTCCATGTTGTTATGATAAGATACCTGAGAAAGGCAACTTAAAGAAGTATTGTATACTTATAGCCAAAATGAACCCTTATGCCAGTTGCTCATACTTTTTTTTTTTGATTCATACTTTGAGGGGCTACCATCCATCATAACAGGGAAAACATGGTGACAAGATTGTAGTATGATTGGTTACAATGTGTCCTTATCAGGAAGCACACAGAGTGTTGAAAGCTGGTGCTCAGCTCATGTTCCTCCCTTTCCCCTTTTATTCAGTCCAACAACTCAGCCCATGGGATGGAGTCATTCACACTCAGGATGGAACTTCCTTCCCCAGTAAAGCCTCTCCGTATAGACAGTGACAGAAGCATGTCAATCCAGTTATGTTGACAATAAAGATTGACTTTCACAAAAGGGGAATAGGCATTCTCCAAGCACCCAATTCTGTGGCATTTCCTTTTTTATAATAACAATCCAAATCCTCCTATCTTGTTGGCCTTCATGGAGCATGACAGATTATAACTGGGAAGTCTTCCATTAAATATTGTCAGGTTCTATTTTGTATTCTTCATTAATTTCAAGGAAGTACTTCCTCTGAAAGCCTGACATCTTTGTATTTCTATTCATTTTCTTCATTTCCCTGTCATATTCCAAGTATCACTGGGATTTTAATGATACAAGTTTTAAAAATGTAATTATTTTTATTAGAAAATTTGAACTGCATATATTTGTGATGTGGAACATGATGTTTTGATCATAGAATGGCTAAAAATGTGCATGACATATCCATTACTTCACATACTGTTTTGGCTTGCATCTTAAACATCCACAAAAGGGCTGTAGAGATGTCCTGCAAAGCCTAACAATGAGAGTTTGATTCCCCAGTACCTATATAAATCCAGATGCACAAGTAAGAGCATGCATCTGGAGTTAATTTGCAGTGGCTATGGCCCTGATGTGCTTATTCTCCTCTCCACCTCTGCTTACAAATACATAAATGAAAAGGTTTTTCTTAAAGTCCCCAAAGGCCATATGTTGTAGGGTTGGCTGTCAGCTTGGGGTGATATTGGAGGAGGTAGAATGCATTGGAGTTGTGGGCCAGTAAAAGAAAGGTAGGTCATTGCATGTGTGCCATTGAAGAAGATACCTAGGTCCTGGCTTTTCTCTCTCTTTCTCTCTCTCTCTTTCTCTTTCTCTCTCTCTTTCTCTCCCCCCCTTATTGGCTACCACTAGGTGGGCAAGTCTTCTCTGTCATAACCTCCCACTGTGATATGCTATGCTGCCACCAACTCAAAGCAACAAGGTCATGCCTACGTGGACTGAGATGCACCAGGGCCTCTAGCCTCTGCAAACGAACTCCAGACACATGCACCCCCTTGTGCATCTGGCTAACATGGGTCCTGGGGAATCAAACCGCGAACCAGGGTCCTTAGGCTTCACAGACAAATGCTTAACCACTAAGCCATCTCTCCAGCCCTCAGTGATATATTCTTATTATGGTGGGTGTGTGTATGTGTGTGTTGAGAAAACTTTAAATTTAAACCCATCAATTTCCAGGTGTATAATAAAAGATACTAACCCTATTCAGCATATTGCACAGCAGATCTCTTAACCTCATTCCTCTAATCTAACAGAAATTTTGAATCCACTAGTAAACATCTCCTCAATATCCCTACCCCCACACCACTACTAACAGCTAACCAACTGATCCTATTTCAATGAGCATCTTTAAAGTCCCTGCCAAGTAATTAAAAGGAAACACACAATGAATAGCTAGAGTTCAGATTCAATATGTGACTTTGGAAGTCGTTAGACTCCAGGCATCTGTATTTTGCCACAGATGACCAAACCTCACCAATCAATCCCAAACCAAACCAATACCTGTTTTGTGTGGCCTGCAGAACTATTCTAGTGTGGTAGCACTGAGAGCACACAGGTCAAGCTGGTATAGTATATTCTCATACTCACTTTTCCTTCTGCTTATACTGCCTGACTGCTGGCTGGAACCACCTGGTTTTGCCCCCTCCCATGAAGGCCCATCTGACAAACACAAGGCCAGTGGGGCAAGTCTTTCTCTCTTTTCTAATAAGTTTCTATGTATTATCTTTCAATTTGCTCTTTGCTTACAAAGACCACAACCTTGTTATTTACCAAAATAATAAATAAATAAACAAAATAATTTTAAAAGGTGTGATAATGGAATTAACTACTGTGTGTATATTATGCCAGTGGAATTAAACTCAGGGATCAAACATTGTCACACCCTATTCAGAAGCTTAAACCAGAAAGTTGTACTGAAATGTGAAAATTATACCACATGGCACAGATGGTACTCCTGTACTTGTCCCACCTTTATTACTATATGGAAAAATAAAAGCTGATTTGTTGATGTGTTACTCTGATTTGAGTAACAAAATAATATCTTGAAGATAGTAATACATCTATGAAAATATATTAAGGCACTATTCCTTCCTCAAATAATGATGTAAGCCTTAAAAAAACTGGTTATGCCATAGTTATTTGTTTTCTACAATTCTAGACACCTAGTAGAGCCAATGTGGCTATTGTAAAGTTGAATTCCTTAGTTAATTAGAGACATAGTTCAACCAGATCACACTCCTATTTTATTTTTTAAGTTTTAAGAGTAGAAAGACTTTATTAGATTAAAAGAAGGAAAGAGATTATGAAGTGCTCCTGCCCATGAGAAGGTAGAGTGAATTTAATTTTTGAACATCTTACTAGCCATATTGTACAAATCCAGAAGTGAAAGGCTTAGGCAGAGCCCTGGGAGGTAATTACTGACCTTTAGAAAGAAAACAGAAGTTCATTTGGCCAAATGGCCCAAATGCAATGTAGTCTTTTGAAAGCATTTCCTTTTGAAAGGAACCAGATTTGATCCTTTAAGTTCTCTTTTTCCTTTAGATGCATTTAATTCAAAGAACAGATGGAGAGAATATTTAGAAAAAGATTTTGGTCAACCCACATAAAACAGCATGTTTGAGCATGGGATGAGTGTGGAATAGAATTCTGTTTGTTTGATGTGTGCAGATAGACTGGATATGGGAAAGCACAGACTTCATTTAATCTCTCCCAGGAAGGAGCATTGGAAGACTTTACAAAGAGATAAAAAGAAAACAAAGTTCCCTTAGTAAGCACATATTTCTATGTTTTCATATCTTTGGTATTTTACAGCAATAGTAAATGGGGATTTCCAGGACTATAGTAATTTGGTACTATGAATTGGAAGAAAAGTAGGAATGGATATAAAGCACCATCCACAAATATTAGACTTCTTTCTACACTTTGGGAATTTTACATCCATTTTATCTGGATAAGGTCATTCCTGTATGTCACATGTGCTTCTAGTCAGGGAAACCTAGAAACGAATGAGCACAGAGCTGCAGGAAAAGAAGCTTTCTACAGACAGGTCATAACTGTGACCTTCAGCCTAACTCCAGGGGTTGCCAAGGCTCACAAGAAAACCTGTTTCTCTTGAGATGCCCATGTTAAAGCCCAGGTGTCAACAGGAACTTACATGTAAGTGAAAATTTTGATGTCTTGAGACAACTTGAGCTTTGGAACTTCGTGAGGTGTGTCCCTTTGCAACATGGGCCTCAATCTGGAGTCCAGCAGAAGATGCAAGAGGCCAAAGGATGGACAATTCTAACCGAAGGGACTGGCCAGACAAGAAAGGATCAAAGGGCCACCCAAAAAATAAAATGGAGAGATGGCTTAGCAGTTAAGGCATTTGCCTACAAAGCCAAAGGATCCCAGTTTGATTCTCTAGGACCCACGTAAGCCAGATGCATAAGGGGCACATGCATCTGGAGTTGTTTGCAATGGCTAGAGTCCCTGGCTCGCCCATATTCTTTCTCTCTCTCTCCCTCTTTCTCTCTCTCTCAGATATAAATAAATAAATAAATAAATAAATAAATAAATAAATAAGGTATTCAGGTTTGTAATTGTTTGTGTGTTTTGTGTGTGTCTCTCTGTGTGTGTGCAACATACAGATTTCTTTGAGGATAATAGCAGAAACATGTTTTTGCAAGAAGGGCCCAATGTATGCCAAGTAATGACAGTGTCTGACTGAGCCTCAATATGCAAAATTCTACTTTTCATCTGTAAAAGATACTACTTATTTACATTATCTTGAATCTGTAGTAACCACTAGCAGATACACAAATGGGAAATATTCCCAAAGCATACATAGGCAGTATGCTTACAAACTTCATTAGAATCACTCCATTTGTGAGGAGCACAATTAGCTCATTTTCAAGCCAAAGTCTAAGAGCTAAAGAATTTTGTCTCTACAACAGTGAATGAGTACTGAGGGGAGCACCTGCCACTCATTGTCCAACCCTCTACTGTCACACTTAACAGCTTTGTGTTGTCTGCTGTCATGCAGTCTGTGCATGAGAAGGAGTTTCAATCTTTGTAACCAGAGGTTGTTTTACTAAAAATGTGTGCATTTTTAATCTGATCAAATTATTGATTTTCCCATTTAAAGAGTTTAGCAAATTCCCTTTGTATTTAGACAGCCTTGCCCTCTATCTGCTAAGCTCTGCTCCAACTGAAAAAAAATTAAATAAGTTTAATATTTGATAATTAACACAGAGAACGATAGTAAATAAAAATGAAATAAGGAGATGTAGAAACAGCTTGGTACATCTCAAAATGACTAATTGTTCAAGAAAACTTTAGTCTAATTTACCATCTCTGAAAGGTTGTTCAATGACATACTTCTTTGGGAAACTCAGTAAGAAGGAACTTTGAAGTTCCTTCCCTGTGTTTACTAAACAGAATGACCAAGCCATGACCTTCAAACTTAATTATGTTATTACATTTAATTTTTGCAATTACACAAGGTTTTGCAGATGCAAAGTGCTTATGACCTTTAATTAGTCAACCTTTCCAAGTCCAAGTTCATTCTCAGGTAAGGATATTATGACACGTAGACTAAAATTTGTCATTCGGTGGCTGAGTAAATCAGAAAATCCTCCGAAGCAGGTTGAAGGCCTGGGCACTAGGTTCAGGTTGGCTTTAGTCCATACCAGGCATCACTGGACTGTGCACTTTTTCACTGTGAGAACATGCAAATAACACTATCATCAATCACAAGTTTTTGGTTAAAGAATTTTATTACATTTCTACCTTGACATAAGTACAAGTCAAATATAAATAAGCACTTTTTTTTCTTATTGTATTCCTTACCTGGAGTCTTTGTACCCTCTTGCCCTCGATTTGAGGACAGAGTATTTGCTTTTAGAATGATCTTTCCTTAATGTTTAGAGAAATAATTTGACAAAGAAAGAGGAAGAAAGGGAAAGAAATAAAAAGAGAGTGAGTTGTTAAACTAATTTATTTTTATTTTTATTATTAGATATGGACATATTATGTATGTAAACATCGCATGTTGGTACCAACCTTTCCCTCCTCCCCACCCCTTTTCTAAAGAGGCCTCTTCATTGGGATGCAGGTAAACCCCATGGGGATTGTGGGTCATGCATTGTGGGGCGTGGGGGGGGGGAGGCACTGTCTGTGCAAAATGTCCCAACTTGTGGCTCTAACAATCTTTCTGCCCTCTCTACTGAAAAATTCCCTGAGCCATGCTGGCAGCATTTTAAGTCTACTTTGGTGATGGGCACTTAGAAACATCTGGATCTCTGGTTTAGTAGGTAATGAGTGTCTTCAGTATCTTTCTCCACCACCCTTGGGCTGATATAAGCTTAATTAAGAAAGCAGCATTCTTATTCATTTCCCTAATTCCTCTGTGGTTTCATCTGGGGCCAGGGTTTAGTGCTCTGGGGCATTTATCTCCTCAGGTCGAGTTCTTATCTGAAAAAGAGAAGCAGATTCTCCAGACAGTGAAGTCAGTGCCAGTAAATGGGATAACCATTATTAATTTAGAGAGAATTAAAAGGCTTTAGACACTCTTATAGTCTAAGGTTAGTTGGAGCTTGACAATGGAAAGCAGAATCATTATCTGGATATGATTCTGACTTGTTTCCCAGTTCCAGATATGGTTTCCTTTCCATTCAGTGGCTCTGTTAGCCAATCCAAGACCAGTTGGTAACCCACCATGGCTGTGTGTCACTATTGCACTTATGTGAGTGAGCATCATATCAGATTGTTTGCTTCTGAGTCGCTTAGAGTTTGAATTGCTTGGAGAGATATTGGACACTTTCACCTGGTAGCTCATGTAGCACCTTTCAGCACTAGATGGGCTAATTGTCTGGGGACTGGCTCTCCTCCAGATTACAACCATGTCTCTCCATTATCTGTACCAACAGCATTTGGTTGTCTTCAGCAGTAGGGTCTTACCATTAACCTCTGGTGGGTAATCAAGTGCTCTGACAGAGGTCTGTGTTGTTTGTCTGGGGAGAGCTAGTGGGTTTCTCTGATCAACAGCTCATTGTAAACCACATCCTGGTACAGGGAATTACAAGCCAGGGCCAAGGGAAAAGAAAAAACAAAAATTCAGAGAAGAAAGAGAAATAAGAGAAATTTGAGATTAGGTTTCATCTCATTCTCTCCTGGACCTTTCAATTAAGGTGCTCCCTTTAAGGTCCTCTTGAGGGTTCCACCTTTTAGTCTGACTTCCAGGATATAGGATTCTATGGTAACAGTTCAACTTGGGTTCAGTTTTGTGCTCCCCCACCCTTTCCCTTCCCCCAAGCCCTACTCTCCCTATTGTCCAAGCCTCAAGATGCTATTCAGTTATGTCATCAACTTGGGCTGATCCAGGATAGGAACTGTAGATGAGTGAGATCATGTGAGGCTATTTGTCTGTCATTGTGTGAGTTCACTTAGAATGATCTGTTCCAAGTTCAACCATTTTTCTATGAATTTCAATGTGTATTTTTTTCTTACTGCTGAGTAGAATTCCATTATGTAGATATGCCACATCTTAGTTATCTATTCATCCATTAATGGGCACCTGGGTTGATTCCAGTTTTTAGATATTGAATTGAGCAGTTATAAATGTGGTTGAGCAAATTAGGGTAAATGCCCAGTAAGGGAATAGCAGGATCTGTTGGTAACTCTATATTCATCCTTTTCAGGAGTCTCCAAATTGATTTCCACAGTGGTTGTATGAGCTTACATTCCCACCAATAGTGAATGAGGGTTCCTATTTCTCCACAGCCTCACCAACATTTGTTTTCATTTGATTTTTTTTAAATATTTGCTATCATTACTGGGGTAAGGTGGAATCTCATAGTTGTTTTAATTTGCATTTCCCTAATAGTTCGTGATGTTGAACATTTTCTTAGTTGTATGTTAGCCTTTGCAATTCTTCCTCTAAGAACTCCCTATTTAGTTCTCTGCCCCAGTTTTGTGAGTGGGTTTTTTATTGTTTAATTTTTTGAGTTCTTTATAAATTCTAGTTATTAGGTTTATGTCAGTGGTATAGCTGGCAAAGGTCCCCCCCCCCCCATTCAGTGGATAATCTGTTGGCTCTGCTTATGGTATGTTTGTCTGTACAAAAGATTAAAGCATCATGTGATCCCATTAGTTGAGTGCTTGTTTAATTTATTTGGCTACTGGGTTTTTGTTCAGGATGTCTTTTTCCAGTCCTATATCATAGATAGTGATTTCCATTTTTTATTCCAGTAGTTGAAGAGTTCCAGGCCCTATAATGGCATCTTTAATGCATTTGGACTTGATTTTTGTGTTTGGCAAAATGAGTGGTTCTAATTTCATTTTTGTACATATGGTTGTCCAATTTGTCCAACACCATTTGTTGAAGATGCTGTCTTTTCTCCAGTCTACATTTTTAAAAATAATTTTATTTTTATCTATTTGTTTGACAGAGAAAGATGGAAAGAGAGAGAGAGAGAGAGAAAGAGAGAGTGAGAGAGAGAGAAAGAGAGAGTGAGAGAGAGAGAAGAGAGAGTGAGAGAGAGAGAAAGAGAGAGTGAGAGAGAGAGAGAAAGGGAGAGAGAGAATGGGTGTGTTAGGGCCTCCAGCCACTGCAAATGAACTTCAGATGTGTGTACCCTCTTGTGCATCTGGCTAAAGTGTGTCCTGGGGAATTGAACCTGTGTCCTTTGGCTTTGCAGGTAAATGCCTTAAGTGCTAAGCCATTCCTTCAGCCCATCCAGTCTACATTTTTGGTACCTTTGTCAAAGATCAAGCAGCTGAAGTTGCTTGCCCTAAGGTCTGGGTCTTCAATTCTGTTTATTGGTCTTTGTTTCCGTTTTTATTCTAGTACCATGCTGTTTTGTCAGTATGGCTTTGTAATATAGCTTTAAATCAGTTATAGTGATACCACCAGAGGTGTTTCTTTTGCTGAGGATATATTTGGATATCTGAGGCCTTCTGCTATTCCATATGAATTATGAGATCATTTTTTCAGTCTCTGTGAAGAATGATGCTGGCATTTTTATTGGTATTGCATTAAATCTGTACATTGCTTTCGGTAGAATTTCCATTTTCACAGTATTAATTCTACCTACTCAGGAGCATGGGAGGTCTTTCCATCTCCTGAAGTTCTCCTCTACTTTTTTCTTAAGTGTTTTTATGTTTGCATTGTATAGTTCTTCATTTCCTTTGTTAATGTTATTCCAAGGTATTTAATTTTTTGTTGCTATTGAAAATGGGACAACCTCACTGATTTCTTTCTCTGTATATTTGTCCTTTGCATATAGGAAAGCTACTGATTTTTGTACAATGATTTTGTATCCTGACACTTTGCTGAAGGAATTTATCACCTTTAGAAATTTTGGGATGGAGACTTTTGGGTCACTTATATATAGGATCATGGCATCTGAAAATAGGGATAACTTGACTTCTTCCTTTCCAATTTGAATCCCTTTTATTTATTTCTCCTGTCTTATTGCTTGCATTCATACTTCTAGTACTATGTTGAAGAGCAGTGGTAAGATTGGGCACCCCTGTCTTGTTCCTGATCTCAGTGGGAACTCCTTGAGTTTTTCCCCATTAAGAATTATTTGGGCTTTAAGAGGTTTATATATAGCCTTTATTGTGTTGAGCTATAAACACTTCATGCCTATTCTTTGCAATGCTTTGATTGTGAAGTGGTGTTGTATTTTGTCAAAGGCCTTCTCTGCATCAATTGAGATTATCAAGTGGTTTTTATGGTTCAGTTTATTTATGTGGTTGACCAATTTCCAAATGTTAAACCATCTCTACATCCCTGGGATGAAGCCTACTTGTCCAAGGTGGATAATTCTTTTGATGTGTTGTTGAATTCAGTTTGCAAGGATTTTGTTCAGGATCTTTGCATCGAAGTTCATTGGGTTAGCCCACAGTTATGGGTAAGATAAATGTCTCTGCATATCATGACCCAACATGTGGCTCTGACATTCTTTCCTCCCCCTCTTCCGCAAAATTTCCCTGAGCCATGTTGGGTTCATTTTTGGTCATTGGGGATATAAGATATAATTTTCTTTTCTTGTTGCATCTCTGTCTTGTTTTGGTATTAGGGTGATGCTAGTTTCATAAAAGCAGTCGGGGAGGATTCCCTGGTCTTTGTTTTTGTGGAATAGTTTGAGAAATATTGGTTTCAGTTCTTCTATGTAGGTTTGAAATAAATTCAACTGATAAGCCATCTGGCCCTGAACTTGTCTTTTTGGGGAGGTTTTGATTAACTTTTCAATCTCCATAGGTGTGATAGGTTTGTTTAGGGAATTAATCTGCTCTGGGTTTAGTTTTGATAAGTGGTATGTGTCTAGGAATTCATTCATTTCTTCCAGATTATTTAATTTTGTGGAGTAGAAGTTTTGGAAATATGCTTTGTCAATATTTTTTATTTTTTCAAAGAACCAGCTCTTTGTTTCATCAATTTTTAAAATTGTTTCTTAGTTTCCAATTCATTAATTTCTGCTCTAATCTTGATTATTTCTTTCCATCTGGAAAGAAAGTGAGTCTTGGAGCTGAGCCTGGGGGTGGGGCAGAAACAAAGCAGGAGAATTGTGGCATCTTTTTCCACCAAAGACTGCTGAAAAGATTAAAATACAAAACAAAACAAAAGAGCAACAACTAGCTCTCAGATCTTCTCCTTCTCAACTGTCAGTGGGCATGCTTGTTAGTGGAGCCCACAGAAAGTTTCTTAGCTGCTCAGCTTTGTCTTCACTGGGATTTTATTTACAGTAGCTTCACTCTATATCCATCTAACCTCAAACACAAGCATGTCAAACTATGGGAAGAGCAATGTTAGTGTTTCCAGAGAACAAAGAGGAAGAATAGCTCTCAGGCATAAGGAAAGATTAAGAGCAGATTATGCCTGTACCACATTTCCTGTCTGTAGTCTTGTGAGCTTTGTGAATGTGCATGTTATCCACCAAACATAAAGACACGGGGATAGGCTTCCTAGCACCCTGTGTACTGGACGTTCTTTACCAACAGCACTGTTCTACCACATGCTTGGCTTCGGGGTAGTTGCCTATAAAAGTTCTGAAAACACCATTCTCACTTTTATTTTTGCTGTTCTGAGTGATAGGCATCTTTTCTCTCTCCTTTAGCTGCTTATCCTTGAATTCTTTGTATATATTTATAGTTATTATTTTGAGAGCTTTGTCTGGAATTTCCTCTAGGAAGCTCTCATGGGTGTTCTCTGGTTTGGGCTTGGTATTTCTTGAGACATGGTGGCTTAGTTTATCATGTTATGTTGAGACTTGCCCATGTGGAGAGAGCACATTAGTAAGCTCTTTCTACCACACCTTTGTTACTTGGAACAGAGTTGTTGTTTCTTTATATTATTTTGTCTTTTTTTCAGCTTGTGGTGCTTAGACTTCAGGCCTGGAGGTACTTTGTAACCGTTTGCCGATGCTTTGGTCTTCTTTCACTTGCTACTCTGCCCACATAGGAGATCTTGAATAGCCATGCAGTGGGGGAAAGAAGATTGGTGAAGGGAATCTGAATGCTGGACTGGACCTCAGCTTGAGTTCTAGTCTCAATGGCTGGCAAACTTTACTCACAGAGTGTTGGGAAGAGGATTTATGACTGGAATTCAGTTGCTGTAACTAGATTACTCTGTCTCAATTAGGTCCCAGTCATAAAGAAAAGCACTGTGCACCACATGGTAAATAGGAGGGCTTTGGTTGAAGGATCCTGGTACTAGAGCTTGCACATGCCATCCTAGAAAACATGGGAAAATGTGGTAAAGGGAAGGACCAGGGACTCTTGAAAATATGAATTATGAAATGTATGTATGTTTGTATGTTTCTTGCTCAAAATAACTCCCAAATGAAAGTCTGTAAGCCAAAATAAACTCCCCCCCCCCCACAATAAGCTGCTCTTGGTCAGTAGTTTTCTGCCAGCAACATGGACCTAGCTACAATAGTAAAGTTGGTACCAGGAAGTGGAATTCTTGCTGCTTGAAACCTGATCCTATGGCTTTGGCCTTTTGGGACTGCTTTGCAGGAGGGATGTGGAAGAATTTGAAACCTTGGCCTGAGAGACACCTTGTAGTACTGTAAATACAACTTGGTGGACTATTCTTGTAAGGGCTGAAAGACCTGAAAGCAGTAAGAACTATGGAATGTGAGGTTTGGCTTATGAGGGTGAGAAAGAGCTTTTCCTTGACTGGGCTAGAAGCGGGTTGTGTGAGAGACTTGTTATGTCCATGTCCTGGGAACTTGTGCAGGGTTGCATTGCATAGAAATGGACTGGTGTGAACAGAGAGATACAGCACAGAAAAAAAAAAAAAATCTATGGGCCAAAACTTCTGGCCATTCAGCTGCAATTGTTTGGGAAATTAAAATCATTCAGATTGGGCCAGCTGACCTGCATTAGGACAACAGGAAGAATACAGACTCTTTTGAATGTGCCTGAATGCTAAAGTAGTGTTCTGTTTTCCAAAGTCAGCTTTATACCACCTAGATTAATAAGTTGGTAGCCCACCTGGTATTATTGAGTATAACAAATGTAGGAAAGAGGTGGGTCATTGAACTTGCAGCAAAGTTTTGAAATTTTGAAACAGCCATGGGCATTGTGAAGCAGGCTTATTGGATTACCTGTGTGGAGATACAATGGAGCCATGAGGATGAACTATGGGTTGCAGTGGAGACCCAATGGAGATGCTAAGATTATGGGATGGCTGCAAAGGAGAGTTTCTGGCACCTGATGAAGTTTTCTAGGACTGTGAGTAGCCTAGATATAGGGGTAGAATTTGAACTCCTGAGACTTGTTGCTGGTTAGAATTATCAGACTGGGAGACTTGTCACTAACTAGAGTTGTTGGACTTGGAAGCTACAGAGTTTGATGTTTGCCCTGTTTAAATCTTGTATCTATCTGAAGAGGAAGGCTGTAGCATCTCTTAGATAAGCATTCTGTAGTTGGGAGCACACTTAGGACAAATTTTATTTCACATTTCATTAAATCTCTTGGGGAGACAGGTCAATTATCCTTATCATCATTTATAAATGAAGAAACTGCAGTTCCAAATGGTTAAATGACTTGCCCAAGGTCATGAAGTTAGTAATTCAGTAGTGGCAAAGTATAATCTCAGTTCTTTTTCCCCAAAGTGTTGTCCTATTTCTCATATAATTAGCCTTTTTTTCTAAGTATTCATAAATTGATGAACTGAAATTAATTTTCACCTACTTACTAATATATGATTTACATATTATGCCTCTTTTTCTAAGATATAAAATGGATTTTATGTGGAACTTGCCTTAAGAATCTCACAATTGGGCTGGAGAGATGGCTTAGCAGATAAGCACTTGCCTGTGAAGCCTAAGGACCTCGGTTTGAGGCTCGGTTCCCCAGGAACCACGTTAGCCAGATGCACAAGGGGGCACACGCGTCTGGAGTTCCTTTGCAGTGGCTGGAGGCTGTAGCGCGCCCATTCTCTCTGTCTCTCTCTACTGCCTCTTTCTCCCTCTGTCTGTAGTTCTCAAATAAAAAAAAAGAATCGCACAATTGATATTTTATTTTTTATATTTGTGTATTTTTGTATATGGTGATATGCACAGATGTATGTATATATGGTGTGTGCATGTATGCATGTACAAATGTATATGTACATGTGCAGGGACCAAAACTTCTCTATAACTCTCCTGCCTTATTTCTTTGAGACAGCATCTCTCATTTATCCTGGACATTCCAATTTTTCAGACTGAATAACCAGAAAACTCCAACTATCTTCCTGCCTCTTCCTCCCTCAGTACTGGGATTATAGGAATGTATCCCATGTCCAGCTTTTTAGGTGGTTTCTTGGGACTGAACTCAGGTCCTCATGCTTGTGAAGCAAGTACTCTTCCTCACCAGGCCATCTTTCTAGTCTCTAGGTAGAATCTTAACAGAGGTAAAACCTGCAGTAGTGGATTTTGGAATAAGCTAGGCTTTCTGTCAATCGTGCCTTTGGTTGTGCTTCCATATAATTCTTTAGGTTTCTCAGACTTCCTTAATTTTTGAATGGGAGAAAGGTAGGTTCTATGCACTGTTGTGATGGGGATGGCATGGTAATATGTGAATAATATTTATTCTATGGACAATATTATGATTTATATGTAAAGTGTCATCCACAGGCTCATGTGTTTGAACATTTGGCTCCCAGATGATGACACTCTTTCGGGAGCTTATGGAAACTTTGAGTTGTAGGAAGCCAACCTAGAAGAAGTGGGCTACAGGTGTGTCGGGAGGAATAGGTCTTCAGGCTTATCACCTCACCCAGTTTTGACCCCAGTCTCTTCTTTCTCATCCACTCTTACATAAGAAGCCTCATGCTACTGCTATCATAGCCAAGAACAACTGTCACTGCCTTTCCTACCATAACGGATAGTACCTTCAAATCATGAGTAAAACAATAATAAAATAATATAAATCCTCTCTCCCCTTAAGTTGCTTCCTGTCAAAAAGTCACAGCAATGAGAAAAACAACTGAAATACATGATACTCAGCAAACTAGAAAGTTTGATTTATTTGTTTTCAGGATCCGGCTGGAAATTCTCACCAGGTTTTCTAAGTTGTGATTCTTTCATAGATGCTGGTTTTATTCTATATAGATGATTATAAAGCCATATACTGGAAACTGAAGAGTCTTCATGTTTTTACACAATAATAATGGCAGGGACAGACAAGAATCATCAAGGGTGCTGCAGTTACCTTTTAGTTACTGGGAGAAAGTACCCACTAGAAGCAGCTGATGGGAGGAAAGGAGTTTATTTTGGCTTACTGTCTTGGGAAGCTCCATGATGTCAGGGGAAAAGATTGCATGAGCAAAGGCTAGACAGCACATCTTCCACAAAATGTGGAAACAGTAGCCGGAAAATAAGCCAAGCTATAGCAAAGGGAGCTGGCTATAACTCCCATAAGCCAACCCCCAACCACATATCTCCTCCAGCAAGAGTCCACCTTCCAAATCTCCATCAGCTCAGAATCAAGCATTCAAACCACAAACCATCATGTTCTGCCCCTGGCCCCCATAAACTGATAATCATCCATGATGCAAAATTCAGTTTAATCAGTCCAACTTAAAAAGTATTCATGGTTTTATTTATCCCAACCTTTTTCCAATGACCACATAGTCCAAGGTCTCTTAACAGTTAGCCTGTACAATCAAAGTAACATAATGGCATAGAAAATACATAGAAAATTCACACTGCAAAAGATGGCATTGGGCATACCAAGGATTGACCCAATAGAAAATATAAAACAAGCAGGCAAACATCAAATCCTGTAGCTACTGTCCATCTAGCTGGTCTTCTCACAGCCTGGTGAGCAATCTATATTGAGCCTGCAGCTCTCCTTGTCAACCATCCTATAGTTCTGGCATTTCCTAGAGTCTCCACTGGTACCCATGTTTCATCCTCATCATTCCACTGGGCCTCAACACAAGGATTCCAATCAGTCTGTTTCACATTTTCCAGTGGCCATTTCCAAAAAACAAACCATGTTTCAAATTAAATGGCCTTTTCTTTCCTGCATTTGTTATACTACCATAGTACAAGGTGGGCTATAAAATTGGGTGATTCGGCGGCGGTGGGGGGTAAACCCAACTTTGAAGATCAGGACATTACTTCAGCATTCAGGCATTCTGAGCTCAGGAGATGGCTTAGAAGTTAAAGGTACTTATTTGCAAAGCAGGTTGATCTAGGCTTAGTTCCACAATACCCCTGTAAAGCCAGGTGCACAAAGTGGTGCATGTATCCAGAGTTTGTTTGCAGTGCAAGAGGCCAAGGTTGGCCCATTCTCTCTATCTCTCTCATAAATAAATAATTAATTAAAATAAAAACAGTCAGCATTTTTATTGATGTTCCAATGAAGATAAACTGGTCCAATCCAATTGTTATAATCTCTCAAGCAATCACAAATGAACAGGCAGCAGTTTCAGCACAAAGATTTCATTTCTTTCTGTGCCATATACTTTTGCTCACACCAGTCCATTTCTACACAATGCAACCCTGAACAAGTTCTTAGGACACAGCAAGAAGCAGGAAGTCTCTCACACAAACTGCTTATAGCTCTTTCTTTCCCTAATAAGCCAAGCCTACACACATAGTCCCTGGCTCATACTGCATTTAGGTCTCTCATATCTGACTATAATGGTCTATAAAGGTTTTCTTGGAGTAGTTAGTGCAAATCTTAGGGCAAGGTTTCAAATCTTTCTATATTCCTCCACAAGTCAGTTCCAAAAGCCCAAAATCAAAAACATAGTCCAAAAACACAGTCAAAATTCTAGCAGCAATAATTCCACTCCATTGATACCAATTTTTGATTGCACCACCCATGTCTTAGTGCTTAGGTTTTAATCCAGGCTTCTCACATGTGCATGAGTGACTGCCCATGGAGCTGACTTCACTCTCTGCAGAAGTCAGGCTGATATTGCATAACCCAAGCCACTTCCTCTAAATCAGAGCCTTACTGTCTAGACAGCCCAAAGCCCACAGGTAACAAAGGAAGTTTTATCAGAATGAACATTTGACATCACACCTTTGAGGAGACAAATGGAAAACCAGATGTGGTGGTTTGAGCTAGATGTCTCCCATAAACTCATCTGTTCTGAATGCTAGGTCCCCAACCGATGGAAATATTAGAATTGGAGCCTTGTTGGAAAGGTATTTTGCTAGAGCTGGTCTTTGTGAGTGTTATAGCCAACTTCCCTTGACAGTGTTTGGCTCACTTTCATGCTGTGGTGTTCTACTTGCTATGGGAGAGGTATTGTCCAGCTTGTGCTTATGCCATCCTTTCCTCTGCCATCATAGATTTTCCCCTCCAGCCTGTAAGCAAAAATAAATACTTACCTCCCACAAGCTATTGTTGGTCAGGTGCTTTGTACCAGTAAAGGTAACTGCAATACCAGGCTTTCTTTGGGAAAATTGAATTCTTTACCATGAAACTGGATGCTCCGTTTTGCTGAGGATCGTTCTCCATTATTACTGTACAGTAAGGAAACCTATAAGAACAGTTATAAAAAAATGAACATGTGCTAAATATTTATTTTATTTGGATCCTTTCTAATTTTGCCTGTATTAAATCTTTGTTATATGGTACAGTTTATTTATTCATAGATGAGGACACTGAGGCATGCCTATGTTTATATCTAGGGAGTGGTGAAGATGGACATTGAACAAAATCTATATGATCCAGTCACATTGCCTTCTCCAGGTGAAATTGGTGTTCTTAAGCATGTGCACAGAAGGCAAAGTTGAATGAGAATTGCAAACCCTGCTGTCTTCCTATATAATATACTTTAATTGCAAATGCCTCAATATGAAGCATTTTTCTCTTCATGACCTTCTAGACAAATGGCAGAAAAGCACAAAGACCTCCCAGGAGCTCCTGATATCTTGACCAAAATGAGCGTTTGGGACTGGAAAGATAGCTTAGGTTAAAGCACTTGCTGGCAAAGCCAAAGGACCCAGGTTCAATTCCCGAGAACCCACATAAAGCCCAATGCACAAGATGGTTCATGCATCCTGGAGTTTGTTTGCAGTGGCTAGAGGCCCTGGCACACCCATTCTCTTTCTCTCTCCCCTCACCCTCCCCTCTCTCTAATAAATAAAAACATTTTTTTTTTTTAAAAAAAGAAAAGGCTTCATTGACATTAGGATTCAAATGATCACTTTTGTCTGGCAACCCAGTGTTCTGTTGGCTTTAAGGTGCTGATAATGAGATTCTGAACAGGTGAAAGTCTGCTTGTTATGAACAAGATTACAGGTGGGAAAAAAGAGCTGCCTGTGTCTTCTGAGACAAATTTTTCTCAGAGAGAAAAATTTAGAAAAAGGGACATATGGAGGTTGGACATCTAGAAAGCCTTCCTCTTACAGGTCTATACCTGAGCACACCCTTTGTGAATCTTCAGGCATTCCAGAATACTTTAGTTTGATAACAATGCTGCCAAATATTCTGGTTTCTTAAGTTTACTTTATAACATTTTGGTAAAACTTCACTAACTTATCATTACATCAATGTGTCATAAAAATGGATAAGTTGGAATCATAATCCTGAAGAGACATAAGGAATTTAAACTAAATTTCAAGTGAAAGGAACTTGACACAAGGAGGGAATATGAGATCTCAGTTTTTCTGAGGAATGGTGCTTTGTGCGATATGGACCTAATGGTACTATGAGAAAGAGCGTAACTGAGGGAACATACATGTTATGTAGTTTCCTCTGCTAGGTAGACAGATAGGAAAGAGGAGTCCCTAGGTAAATAGCTATTTTCTTATACTGGCATGCCCCAAGATGGTAAAGAGGACACTTACTTCTTCATTCTTCGTATGGGTAAATTTTCCCACCAACAGTCCCTTTTCTGCAGGCTCATTTGGCTGGCTTTCTGAGTCATGTTCAGTCAAAGATACTCAGGGGCCAATCAACATCTTCCTCTTGATTGGAACTGACCCACCGAGAGAAGGGGTGGGCTATTTCCTTCTATCAATGAAGACCCAGCCCCCAGAGAAGAAGGCTGATTCAGATTCTGGATCCACTCCTCTCAATGAGGAAGCTTTCTCTACCTCTTTCTTTGACTTTATATAAACTTTGCTCTTCCTTACTTATTCAAACATTTTCCCACCTTTAATTCTTTAATTCACAGAGAAAATGAGCCTGTCCCCCTAGATGGTAACACTCCTTCCCACAAATGCATAAGTAATGATATAGCATAACCTCAAGTAGTACAGTGGAAATGTATCAGCTCTTTTCTGGATGGTTAAGTAAAATTTCCACTGAGACTAATGGCAATTAAAAATGGTACCAAGTTGCTGGAGCTGAGATGAAAACCTCCTCAGTGTAGACAAGCTGACAGAAACCCAGATAAAACTATGCTGCCTGCAGTTTCATGGGAGAGAGAGAAGTCACCAGTGGAGATAAACAACAGTGGACACTAAAAGCCTTAAGTTTTGCCAGCCAGGCCAAATGAGCCAATGGGTGCAATAGTGGCATGGCTGATACAGGGGAACTAACTTCTCTCTGATTGGACTAAATGCCGCTCCATGGGGCGGGGGGAATACATGCCTGACACTGAAAAACTACAATGGGGGAAGTCATAAGCCCTAGGCATGTAACATCTGCTGGTATTTGGCTAAGTATATACTGTGCTTACAGAACTGTCTGGTATGCACTTCTCTCAATGTTCATATCAATGTATCAATGCTACACTCACTTTTCATTGGAGAAGCTTCACTTTTCAGATGATGGTGACCTTGGGATGATTCAGAAGGCACCATTGTGCTGAGAATGTCTGACAGAGAAGCTTTTAGGACTAAAACATCTCTATCACACCTTCTAAGGCTCAGGGTTCATGGAAGAAGAGGTGGCAGGAAGAATGTTAGAGCCAAAGGAAAGATAGGACTCCTTACAATACGTTCTTCCAGAGACAAAACGGCCTGGCTATCCATGACCTCGTAGTACCTGACACTATTTACACAAGTCCAACATAATGGGAGGAAAAGATGATGACATCAAAATAAAAGAGAGAGTGACTGAGAGGGAGAGGGATTTGAAAGATTGTGGAGTTGCAAAGGGGAAAGTTGTGGGGGGGAGAGAATTACCATGGTTTATTGCCTATAGTTATAGAAGTTGTCAATAAAAAAAGAAAAAAAATGGTACCAAGAATAATGAAACAGATGACATATGCTATGGCTTGAATATGGATAAAATTTTCTAAAGGTCACTATGCCCCCAGAGTGGCATTGTTTGGCAGTACTGTGGACTGTTTAGAGGTCAGGCCCAGTGGAATGTCTTTAGGTAATTGGGAGCATGCCTCTCTTCATGCTCCTACTAGAGGTGGCAGGGTGGATTTTGCTCTCCTGCAGGCACCCATAGGACAAGTTGATGGATCTGCCTGACTTTGGATTCTGAACATCAAAACTGTGAGGTAAATCTTGTGATGAAGTTAGTTGTCCTGGGTATTGGTTATATGGAGCTAACTAATACCACATTATTGGAGGGTGATGGGTCATAACGTGACATAAGCCATGACTGATCACCAAGAGGTCTGATAAGTGGAATTGTGCTTGTGAGCTCCTCTTAGTTCTGTCCCTGGCAAGAAGTTCTTGAAAGAAGGAGACCACTGGTAAACCTTAGTAATAGAGTGACCATTGGGTCTACAGTAATGTTTTTTTTCAGGTAGCGTTTCCCTCTAGCTCAGGCTGAGCTGGAATTCACTATGTAGTCTCAAGGTGGCCTCAAACTCATGGCAATCCTACCTCCTCTGCCTCCCAAGTGCCAGGATTAAAGGCGTGTGCCACCATGCCCGGCAGTAATGTTATTACTATATTAATCCCTAATCCTTGTGTGGGTAACCTTGAATACACAGAATATATTTTGTTGCCTGTATATTTTATAATAGATATAATATATATATTCAATCTGTATATATGTATATATGTTATTTAACCATGACTTGAAATAAATTATCTTTAAAGATACTCAGCCTATATTTTGAAACATACCAACATTTGATTCAGAGCAGAACTTTGAGAGCATTCTATCACATTATTATGATGAGTACAAGTGGAAAATTAGTTAATTATCCAGTGACCTTATCCATAGGAATAAACTTTGTGGTGTTTGGTTTTATGTAGATTTATCCCACTAGTTTGGTGAAGTCACTGTTTTGCTGAACTATTGTCTGTGCTACTTAAAGCCATATCATAGTGCCGGAAACCTTATGGCTTGTATGGAACAGAAGCACGTGCAGTCTTCTCTAGCACTGCTGTAAATGGTGATGTTAGCTACTCAGTTTCTTTATTGTTTTTACTTATTTGCTTGTGTGTGTGTGAGAGCACACACACACATGCACACACACACACACACACACATGCACTTGTGTGTGCACATGCATGTGAATGCACACACATCAGTTCTCTTTCTACTACAAAAAAATGCCAGATGCTGCCAGGCATGGTGGCACCCACCTTGAATTCCAGCACTTGGGAGGCAGAGGTAGGAGAATCGTCAGGAGTTCAAGGCCATCCTGAGACTACATAGTGAGTTCCAGGTCAGCCTGGGCTAGAGTGAGACCCTACCTTGAAAATCCAAAAAGAAAAAAAATGCCAGGTGTGTGTGCCAATTTTAGCCTCTGGCTTTTCATGGGTGCCTGGGGAATTGAACCCAGGCTGGTAGGCTTTGCAAGCAAGCCCCTTTAACTGCTAAGCCATCTCCTCAGCCCAAATATCCCTTTTAGAAGAGAAAGAAAGGCCATACTCATGTTCAGGAACAGATGATCCTAAGACACAGGGAATATTAGCACCATCAGGAACAGCCAAGATAAGTGGAAAATAAAGCCAAAGCAAGGGTGGGTTCTTGTCATTTTCTACAAAGGGGAGATTTTCCTTTACAATTAACATCCCACCAAAGCATGTTGCAGTGTTGGTATTGCATGTTGAAATAAGAGCAACTTTGATTATCTACCACAGACCCTTGAAAGATCTGCCTACTGACATTCTTTTTTTTTTTTTTTTATTAATTAGTTTTGTATTCAGCAAATACAGTCAGTTTGGTACCATTATTAGACTCCTCCGTGACCTTCCCCCTCCACTTGGCCCCTCCTTGTTGAGGTATATGGGTCATGAATTGTGGAGTCATCCCACAGTTATGGGTAAGCTAAATGTCTCTGCATATCATGACCCAACATGTGGCTCTGACATTCTTTCTGCCCCCTCTTCTGCAAAATTTCCCTGAGCCATGTTGGTTTCATTTTTGGTCTGCTTCAGTGATGAGGTGTTGGGGGCCTCTGGGGCTCTGGCTCTCTGGTTTCGTAGGGGTTGATTTTTCTCTGTGTTGATCTCCTTCCCCCTTGTGCTGGTATCCGGTTCATCACCAGGCCCTTACAGGGAACACCTGAACCACATGACACTCTTTTATAGAAGGTTGGTGGACTTCATCAGACCCTCACCTGAGAGTCCAGCCATTCATGTCCTTCTGCCCCTGCTCAGGTGCACATAATTCTTCAAATGCATGTGATCCAGGAAGTGTAAGAATATACAGGATGAAGAAGGTTGATTGAAGAAGAAACTTTATCTGTGAAGTTTTGGCATGTTGTTATCCATGTTATGGTGTGACTTCTTGGTGATGCTCCTGTTTTGGAGTCACCTATGGTTTTGTAAATAATTCATCACCCATGCTTCTGTAAGCAATCCCAATGAGTTTGCCATTAGTTTACCAAGCTGGACTTTGATGTAATCCTTCCTTTTGTTGCAAGTGAATAGACATTTGCTCATGTCTCCCCAGGGAGAGTCCCACCACAGGTATTTCCTTGTGGAGGGGAGAGTTAGAGCACAATTGGGAGAACAAGACATGCAAAAATAGCTCTCATGTTTGTGGAAATTAAATAAATGTCTTTCTTCCCAGCTTGATGGTCTCCATTATCCACAACACAGCTTAAAGAGAACATCGAACTTTTAAAAATAAGTTAAAAAACTACAAGCAGGTAGGATCACTTTGTTTCTGCCAAAATCTTAGAAAAACATTCTGTTTACTGCTCGATATGTTCCAACTGAAGTCTTGATCCTTGTCAAAATGTTTACTTTTTTGTGGGATTTTTTTTCCCTTGCAGGTCATTATGAAACCATACTACATGGATGGAATTTAAAGCTAAAGCTGATTTCCTTTCCAAATTAATTATTTTAAACTTTTCACCAACTCCTTTCATAAATGTGTTAATATTTACCAAATAATATTATTGTGTCTAAAAATTTGTTGATTTTAAAAACATGATGAAATGTTGGGGAAAATTTATGGAAAATGAAAACCCCTGAAAAGTAAGATACTTATGTGTCTTATTTTGGTCATATAAAACAACAAAAATAAAAATAAAATTAAAAACTGACCTTGTTTCTAAGCATTTCTGAGCTACTGGTATAAGAGTTCAAAATACCATGGAAGTAAGTTTAAAAATTAAAAAAATGTTACTTTGTACTGCATTAATTATTTTATTCAACTCTGTTTTCTTGTGGTAAAACTCACATGCCCTGAATGATAAATATGTCAAGACAATGCACAGCTACATCTGACATCTCTAAAAAATTTAAAGATATTTAAAAGCCACTGACTGTAATACAAGAAGAGAGAGAGAGAAAGAAAGGAGGGGGGAGAAAATTGGTGTACCAGGGCCTCCAGCCACTGAAAATGAACTCCATATACATACACCACTTTCTGTATCTGGTTTTATATGGATACTGGGGAATTGAGTCCGGGGTGGGGTGGGGGTGGGGGTTGACATTGCAGGCAAGTGCCTTAACCTCTGAGCCATCTCTCCAGCCCTAAGAAAATGTTCATACATAAGTATTCTTTAGTAAATAAGACAAAAGAATTTGGTAAAATAACTAAAGTAAAAACCTTTGGCTATCTCTGTAGAAAAGATTTTATTTTTCTCTTCTCAATTTTTATAATGCTATACATATTTTCTAATAGTTTCTCAGTCAAATTTATAATACTATACATATTTTCTAATAGTTTCTCAGCCACTTTTTCTTTCCCCAGAAATGCTGATATCAGTTTTCAAGAACTGAGCTCTGATCTTTCCATTCCTACCTTCTGATCTGATGTTTATAAGTTAGTCTCCTCACTTAAAAAAAAAAAGAAAAAATCACCCATAACTTAAAACAGCTCAAGATTTCTTGGTAATACGTGGTCCTAGCTCTTTGGCTAGCTAATGGGGTTAGTTTGGCTGGGATAACCTCATCAATGAATCCAAGGCATCAGCAGGGCTGGTAGAAGATAGCTCCAGCTTTCTCTTGTTCACAATGATCCACTCTCTAGAAAGCTCAAGCACAAGGTACATGAACTTTGCATGCTCCTCTCTGCAGCAAGTTCACTATAGTCTCACTGGCCAAAAGCAGCGATGCACCTACATTCTGTCAGTGGATGAGGTGAACTTCTTATGGGGATGGATACCCAGAGATGTAAGCAATTTTGAAGGTATTATTCTTAAAATATATTATTGCAATTTGCTAACCAAGGCTAGTCAACAGTAATTTTGTTCACTTCTAGGGAAGATATCATTAGGCATTCTCTCAATTTCTAAAATTACATACGTAGTACATACATACATATGCCAGGCATTTAGAAACACTCTTATAATTCTAGTACCTGGGAATTGTAGACAGGAGGGTTAAGCCCAACATCATTCTTGGCTACACACTGTACTGGAGATCAGCCTGGGATATATCAGAAATTGTATCAAAACAAACAACTAAATAAAGATTAAACAAACAAACAAATAAATACAGAACAAAAACTCTGTTTTGATAATTAAATGATAAATATATATGGAACTTACTGATAAAAATTTTGAAAAAAAATTAAATACTATAATTATACAGACTAACAGTCAAGATGGCATCTGCCTAACCTCACCTCACTTCACATCACCTTATGGGGAAGGAAAGGCAAGACCTTTATGGTTCAGGATTTTGTTTGTTTGTTTGTTTGTTTAGGGGTTTGCTAATTCTCGTAGGCTTCCAGTGGTAGGGTGCAGATGAGGAAAATGGGGAATCTGCTGATTCCTACACTCTTGGGTAGCCCTCCAGTCTCCCAATTCCTTCATGCAGCTGTCCTAGCTGCCATCGTAGGAGGTCCCTCCTGCACTAACTGCAGACCAAGTGGAGCTAAGCTAGCAGGCTAGATCCTCTGCCCTAGGCTTTCCTATCATGGGACATAGCTCCACTGGTATGATTGCTGTATCTGCCCAGCCTTGCTGACTCCCACTCAGTGCAATAGCTGTTCCTGCCCAGCATTGCTGAACCCTGCACATGATCGCCATTCCCGCCAAGCCATGCTGCCCCTGTGTACACTATAACTGTACCAGTCACCATTCCAACCCAGCCCTTCTGAGCCCTGCATGTGGTTGCCATCCCACTCGAGGCTGCCCCCAGCCCCCCCCCAAAAAAAGGGCCTCAGGCCAGTGTCTCCACCCTAGCCTTTCTGAACTGCACAGGCAATTGCCTATCCCAGTCACCACCACCCCCACACCATTAGCCAGCAGGCTAGAGTCCCACACCCTAGGCTTTCTGAAACATTGTAATAGGCAGACCACAGTGAAAAAGGAATACCAGGAAAAATCAGTTTCAAGTAAATCCAGCTAGATTGCCCAGTCACACAATGGATGTCTCTAATCAAAACATAGATGATACAATAGGATCAGAACCCCAAAATGAAGAAACAAGCTATGCAACCCTGGCCAAGCAAATAGAAGAACTTGCAGAAACTCAACAAAGGACCAATAATTGTATGAAAGGTATGCTCACTAGATTAGACCTATTAGAAAAGAACCAGGAAGGGTTCCTAAGACAGTTAAATGATCTGAAGGAGAGTGGGAAAAAAAAGGACCTCAATAACCAGCTGGCTAAGCTCAATGCAGCCATAAAAAAATACAAGGATGAACTCCAAGAAGCATTAAGAAAAATCAGAAAATGATGTGAAAAGGGAACTCGACAGAGGGTTGGAAACTATACATAAAAAACAGTAGAAAATATGAACTAAATTGAACAAGCCCAAAACTCTATAGAAGCTCTCAAAAATAGAGTCAGCCATGTGGAGGATAGAAATTCAGAACTAGAAGACAAAACAGAAAAATAACATTGCATGAATTCAAAAGTTTCAACAAGTTCAAAATTTTCTGTGAACAGAGCATGAGGGAATAGCGAGATATCCTTAAGTGTCCCAACATCTGGATCATGAAAATGCCAGAAGGGGAGAAATACAGACCAAAGGCTTGGAAAACTTATTCAACAAAATTGTCAAAGAAAACATTCCCAATCTCTCAAAAGAAATTCCCATCAAGTTACAAGAAGCTAACAGAACTCCAAAAAGACTGGACCAAAGCAGAAATTCTCCAAGATATATTAACATTAAGACTCTAAACATCGATCACAAAGAGAAAGTCCTTAAGGCAGTTAGGGAGAGACAACATGTTAAATATAAAGGAAACCCATCATAATTACTTCAGACTTCCCAATGGAAACCCTATAAGCCAGAAGAGCCTGGAATAGAACTTTGTAAACTCTAGGAACTTATGACTTCCAACCCAAACTACTCTACCCAACAAAAGCATCCCTCATAAAGACGGTAAAAGAAAAACTTTTCATGATAAAACTAAGCTTTACAACTATGTGAACACAAAGCCAAAACTCCAAAGAGTACTTCAGGCAATGCTCCACAAAGAAGATTCAAATAACCAACCTCAAGTACCTACAAGAAGCAGATCACAATAACCAAATTTCAAGAAGGCACAAAAACTTCAAAGTCCAAGAAATCACCAAAACACATAAACTACCACAATATGGTAGGCATTAAATAGAACCTCACAGTTATTACCCTATATAAGAATGGTCTTAATTAACCCATCAAGTGACATAAGCTAACAGGGTGGATCAGAAATTAGACCCCTAAATCTGCTGTCTTCGAGAAACCCACCTCACAACTAAAGGCAGACACCTCCTCAGGGTCAAAGGGTGGAAAATGATATGCCAAGCAATTGGCAATAAGAAGCAAGCAGGTGTAGCTATACATATATTGGATAAAATAGACTTCAAATCAAAAGTAATCAGAAAAGACAAATAAAGTCACTTCTTACTTATCAAGCAAATGATCCAACAAAAGTATATCACAATAATTAATCTTTATGCACCAAACACAAGTGCACCACAATTCATAGAACAAAACCTACTTTCATTTAAACAGAAATGACCACCAACACCATCCTAGTTAGGGACTTCAATACTCCACTATGAGCAAAATCCAATCGAAATTTTTTGGTTTTTCGAGGTAGGGTCTCACTCTGGTCCAGGCTGACCTGGAATTAACTCTGTCATCTCAGGGTGGCCTTGAACTCATGGCGATCCTCCTACCTCTGCCTCCTGAGTGCTGGGATTAAAGGCGTGCACCACCATGCCCGGCTCTCAATCGAAAATTTAACAGGGAAGTAAGAGAGCTCAATAACACCATAGATCAATTATACCTAATGGGCATCTATGGAACATTCTACCCATAACCTACAGAGTCCATTCTTCTCAGCAGCCCATGGAACCTTCTCTAAAATAGATCATAAAGCCTGCCCCCATATATTTAGGAGGATCATCATAATTTCCTGTATGTATCAGATCACAATGCTGTATGTTAGAAATTAAGAAAAAATGCACCAGAAACCCTACCAACTCCTAGAAACTGGACAAAACACTCTTAAACAATAAATGGGTTGTGGACAAAATAAAAATAAAATTGCAAAATTTCTAGAAGTGAATGACAATGAGAACACAATTTACCAAATCTTATGGGGCACAATGTAAATGGTCCTCAGGAGAAAATTCATTGCACTAAATGCCTTTATAACAAAGACAGGGAGAGCCCAAATCAATAATCTAACCATCTACCTAAAGGCATTGGAAAACCAAGAAGTATCCAACCCAAAAAGCTCCAGACAGAAAGAAATTATTAAGATCAGAGCAAAAATTAATGAATTAGAAACTTAGAAACCAATTAAGAAAACTGATGGAACAAAGAGCTGGTTCTTTGAAAAAAGAAACAAGATTGATGTACTCCTGGCCAATTTGATCAAGTGAAAAAAAGAGATGCATCAAATTAACAAAATTAAAAGTAAAAAGGAGAGATGACAACAGACATAAGTTAAATTGGGAAAATCATCAGGACTTACTTCAAAAACCTCCACTCCACAAAATTGGATCATATGGAGGACATAGATAAATTACTAGAAACATACCACCTACCAAAGCTAAACTCAGAGCAGATTAATCTCCTAAACAAACCTATCATAATCACTGAGATTGAAAGGGTAATAAAACCTCAATAAAAAGAAGAGTGCAGGACCAGATGGCTACTCATAAGAATTCTATCAAACCTTAATGAAAGAAATAAAACCAACTTTTCTCAAATTGTGCCACATAATCAGAAAACAGGGAAAGCCCCCAACTCCATTTATGAAGCTAGCATCACCCTAAGACCAAAACCAGGCAGAGATGCCACAAGAAAAGATAGCTACAGGCCTATTTCCCTGGTGAACTTAGCTGCAAAGACTCTGAACAAAATCCTCACAAACTTAATTCAATAGCACATGAAAAGTATTATCCACCTGGATCAAGTAGGCGTCATCTCAGGAATGCAGGGTTGTTTCAACATATGGAAATCTGTCAATATAATATACTACATAAATAAGCTTAAACAGAAAAAAAAAACACATGATCATCTTGATAGATACAGAAAAGGCTTTTGATAAAAGACAACATTACTTCATGATGAAAACACTAGAGAGAATAGGCATGGATAGTCTATATCTCAACATAATAAAGGCTGTCTCTAAAGATCCCAAAGCCTCAATAATACTTAGTGGGGAGATTGAAGGAATTTCTATTGATAGCAGGACCAAGACAGGGTGTCCAGTCTTACCTCTGCTCTTCAACATAGACTGAAAGTACTAGCTCAAGCAATAAGACAAGCTAAAGAAATAAAAGGGATACGAATTGAAAAGGAAGAAGTTAAATTAGCCCTATTTGCAGAAGATATAATTCTATATATAAGTGACCCAAGAACCTCCTCAAAACTCTTAAAAGTTAATTACTCCTGCAGTAAAGTAGCAGGATACAAAATCAATGCACAATAGTAACCTTTCTATATGAAAAAGCCATATATATAGATAAAGAAATAAGTGACATTGTCCCATTTTCAATAGCATCAAAATATACCTTGGAATAAAATTAACCATGCTGGGCATGGTGGTGCACACCTTTAATCCTAGAACTTGGGAGGCAGAGGTAGGAGGATCACCGTGAGTTTGAGGCCACCATGAGACTACACAGTGAATTCCAGGTCAGCCTGAGCTAGATTGAGACCCTACCTCAAAAAAAGAAAAAGAAAAAGAAAAAAATCTAATGATAACAAATGCTGGTGAGGTTGTGGAGAAATAGAAACCCTCATTCATGTTGTAAGCTGGTACAACCACTATGGAAAGAAATATGGAGACTCCTGAAAAGGATTACTATAGAGGTACCAACAGACCTAGTTATACCCTTACTGGGCATTTATCCTAAAAGCTCCAAACCTCAGCTTAGAAATAGTTGCTCAACCATGTTTATAGATAAATTCATAAGAGCTAAGAGCTGAAATCAACCCAGATGTCCATGATTAAACGAATGGATAACTAATATGTGGTATATCCACACAATGGAATTTTATGCAGCAGTAAGGAAAAATGACAGAATGAAATTTGAATAAAAATTATCAAACTTGGAAGAGATCATTCTCAGTGAACTCTCCCAGTCCCTAAAAGATAATTGTCACAAGGTTGCACTCATCTGTGGCTCCTAACCTGAATTTTCCCTTTATGCTGACATATCTAATAAACATCTCAAGGACTGGACAATAGGGATGGTGGAGTGTAAGGGGAGGGTAAAGGTAGAATGGACAAAAAACTAGACCCAAATGGAAATGGTAGCATAAAATCCTACATCCTGAAAGACATACTAAAAGTTGAACCTTCATCAGGTACTTAGAGGGAACACCTGATTCACAGGAGAGGATATGATAAAGACTATCCTCAATCTTCTCCTGTTTCTCTCTCTTTTCACTCTTTTTATATTACCTATATTTTTCTTCCCTCTTCTCCCTTGGCAGTGACCTATAACTCCCAGAGCCAGCATGTGGTATTATCCACAATGAGTTGTTGAATAGAGTTCTACAAGGTGTCCCAAAAAAAGACAGAATTCTGAGTACTTGATTACCCACCAAAGGTTAATGGTAAGACCCTACTGCTGAAGACACCATATGCTGTTGGGATGAAACATAGAGTGACCTGGCTGGATACTGAAAGTGAGTCAATCCTCATACAGTTAGCTTGTCTAGTGCCAGAAAGTGTTACATGAGCAACTGGAGGAAAATGACCAAAATCTGTCTAAGCAACTTGTGGTCTAAGCTACTTAGCAGCAATCAACCTGACGTGATGCTCACACAAGTGCAATAGCGGCACTCAGCCATGGTGAGTTATCAATTGTGCTTGATTTGGCTAATGGATCAGTGGAATGGAACCCCTACCTAGAATGGGGAAACAAGTCAGAACCATATCCAAAAATGAGCTCATTCTCCAATATCAAGTTTCCACCAATAGTGGGCTACAAGAGGGCCAACACCTATTAAATTTTCTCTTGAGCCGGGCGTGGTGGCACATGCCTTTAATCCCAGCACTCGGGAGGCAGAGGTAGGAGGATCGCTATGAGTTCAAGGCCACCCTGAGACGACAGAGTGAATTCCAGGCCAGCCTGGACTAGTGTGAGACCCTACCTCGAAAAAACAAAAAAAAATTTTTTTCTCTAAAATAATAATGGGTATCCATCTATTTTCCAGTGTCCTCATTCTCTGTTTAAGAATTTGCTCCCCTTTTGCAGATGGATGCAGAACCTGAGGAGAGAATCAGCCCATTGCACTCCACCAGGGCACCAGCTGAAGCCATAGAGTTAGTGGGGTAATGAGCAAGAGATGCTTTCTCAGTGAACCTGGTATCAGCACCAGGATGAAGGTGACAGACACAGACAACATGCAACTCCTACCAAATCAGACATCCAAAGACACAGATACTCTCAAGACCTCCTGTCGCTGAAATAGACCTAAAATGAACCCAACATATCTCAGGGAAATTCACAGAAGAGAGGGTGGAAAGATTGTTAGAGCCATAAGTTGGGCCATTATGCATAGAGACATTGCCTCTCCTCTATAACTGATTGCCACCCCCACAAGGCAACACCTACAACCCTCATGGGAGAAGGCTAATGATGGTACCATCATGGCTGTATATACACTATATACATAATAATAAATAAAACAAAACTATAATTATAAACTCAGTATTTGGATATGGAATACAAGCCACGTTTTCTGAATGAACTTAGTTTGGTTTTGTCTATAATACCTGTCAAACAATTTAAACTGAATTTACCTCAGTAGACAATGTTTGGCACATTTATGCATTTTAAAAGAAAAACAAAGTCTCAACTTTTTGTCAGATTTTTTTTAATGTCTTGATCAGTCAATGGAGCCACGCTCTTCAATTTAGCAGAAAAACAGGGTTGTGCCCAATTATTTAATCATTATCTAACTGAGCTTCATGTGTGTGGTTCCAAGCAACCTGGTGAGCTGACCCATGTGGCATGTGCTACCCTTGGATGCTGTGTTGAATATGAAGACTTTCAATCTCCACTGATAAACGGAGCTGTTTTATCTCACCTTATTTTTCTGGAAGGTGCAATGTCTGCTTGTTAACAGCTTTGATTATTTCAGAGATTGACATGTTCTTTACTGAGAAATGACCTTTTCCTGCCACACTCGATGTAAATTCCTCTGGAAAAAAAATGACTGAGTTTCACCTGCAGAAAGAGAATCAAGACTCAGAATAAATTTACAATCCTCATAGAAACTCTGTCTCTCCTTAATCTTGTTTTATTTTTCTCTCTCTTTGTCCCTTCTTCCCTCCCTTTCTTCCTCTCTCTCCCTTCTTTCATCTTTCTCCCTCTCTCCCTATCTTTCTTTTCCTTATCCTTAATCCAATCTCCCTCTCATATCCATGTATAGGACAGATGAAGTGACAGCTCATTTGTGACAAATGAAATTAACAAGCAATGGAGTTTTAAAATCAGTTTTAATCAGTATTTCCTTTATCACTGCCAAATTTTAGATCTCACTATCATCTTCAAATTTGAATTCTAAAACATAAGGGACAATTAATATTCTATCTAGATTTCCACACTGCACTTTTTAAAAAATATTTATCCAGTCAAAATTTCTAGGAGAAATAATATAATTCACAGAAAAAAAAATCTGAGAAAGACTCCATGTGGTGTCATCCATGTTTCTTTAAAACGTTTTTGTTTCTTTGAGACAGTGTCTTACCATGTAGCCTAAATTGACCTTGAAATTATAGAAATATTCTGGCCTCAGTCTTCCAAGTGCTGGAATTATAGGCATGAGGAAGCACACGCCAATTATAGCTTTCTTAACAGTGTGTTTTTGTTTCTTATTTTGCTTCTTTGCACATGGGAAGGAGGCTTCATGCTCAGGAAATGCAAGGACTATATAGAACTCAGAATATGGACTAAATGGACATGTATGAGTAATCATAAAAATTTAATCATAGCATAATTGAATGGCCCAATGTAAATTAAAATTCTATAATTTGTTAATATTGCCATCATCTGAAAGGCTATATCCAATTGGTTTCAATTATTATTATAAAATTAAAAATACTAAAAATCATGTTGGGAAATCAAAGGAAGCACTTTTATTCAATACATTTGACTTAATTACATGGCTTGATACTCAATAACTTGAAAATGAGTAAGATTATTTGCCATCTATAGCCATTTTTTTTTTTTTTTTTTGCTTTGCCATTTTGGTCTTACATGGTAAATTTGGATCACACCAACAATAGAGTTTGACACTGGGCAGTATATATTTTTAAGTCTAATCACAGGTAATGTTTTCTACAATGCACATAAAAATGCTCTGTCAGAGAGTTTAGATCCAGATTTGAAGAGCCAGCAAATGAGTGGGAAGTGATAGCATATATGCAAAAGAAAAGAAAGTATTTCAGACAATGCAAAAAGGGAAGAGAGACAGAGGGGGAACTCCAAGATAGGCAAAGCATGGTTCAAAGCTGTTCTAAACATGCAGGTGTTTCCATTTTCTTGTAAATGGAAAATAGTCTAACAAAGAAATTCAAGAAGTAAAGGGTTTATTCACTGGAGTCCTTGTCTTCTTCCATGCGCACATGTGCAGCAGAAGCTGAATCCCGGGGAACCCTTGATGCTATGTTTGCTCAGGAGCAACCATATGGGGAAACTTAAATCTATAAGTCTCAGACCACTTCCCACCATAGAACCCATGTTTTGAGAAAAATTCCCAGTGATCCAGTTGCACTTTAATTTATAAAAAGCACTGTCCTAGGGTCTGGGGAGATGGATCAGTGGGTAAAGTGTTTGCCACACAAGTATAAGGATGTAAGTTCAGATCCCCAAAACCCACATGAAAGCACATGATGTGTTTCTGTAATCCAAACAATGGGTAGGCAGAGAGTAGAATTCCCAGAGCTCACTGGACAGTTAATCTAGCTGTATCTGGGAGCTCTAGATTCAGTGGTAGACCCTCTCAAAGAATAAGGTGGACAGTGACTGAAGTAGACACCCAACATTGACCACTGATCTCTGGCCTCCATGCAAACACACACACACACACACACACACACACACACACACACACACATTTATATGAACATGCATGCACACCACAAATATACACAAATACAGAAACAAACAAACAAATAAACAAAACAAACAAAAAAAATCCAAGCACTGGGTCTAGATTCCACTTTAGGTAACCCAAGGAAATAGCTTATCCTCAAATTCTTTGCTTTTCAGACCCCCATACACACCAGAGTCACATCTAATTTATTTGTAAGTATTTTAGCATTGTTCTTTTGCCAATTTAGTGATTATTTAGAATAAAATTACACCTTCTTTTTTCAGTAGTGGACATTTTATTTGTAAATAAAAATGCTACATGGAAAATATAATGGATTATACAGATTTATATGGGTGTGACCTCCCACAGTACCTTCTATGATCAAAGTAAAATTAATCTGTAGAGGTTTTGAAAATTCACTCCATGCCATGCTTATTTTCACCCAATCTTCTCCGCCTGATGTGCTAGACACATTGCTGGAGGGTGAACAAAGGTCTTTCTTGGGTTTATGGTGTATCAGTAGGAATGGTAGCAGAGAATGGGAAACAAACTGAAAAGTGGAAAGGAAAAATTTAAACAGGAGAAAAGACAGAGACAGAGAGGCAGAGACAGAGAGAGAAAAAAAAAGGAGATGAGGGTAAGAGAGGACAGAGGAATGAGGGAGAGAAAAAAAGGCAGATAAGCTCTTGTTTGACAGGAATTTCCTCTTCCTTATTTAGGCTGGCCAGAGTACAAGCTGACTAGCAAAGCAAAGCTGCTCTGTTCAAAAGAAATAACTATAAAATAGTACTGCTTGAATCAACATAGTAATACCACGATACAGGATTCCTTGTTACTTTTCTTTTTTCTTAGCAATTTGAACAGATGTGCAGAATTTATTTTGGTAAGTTAGTATGCATCACTGTTTATAAAAACAGAAAAAATAAATCTAATCAAGTACTGTACAAAAAAGGGAACACAGACCAAAAAAGACCCTTGACAGTTTTTAAGTGGTAAAGCAAAGAGCATCATTAATAACACTTAGTTGACTCTTTAAATATTTAAATGAATTTCTTACTATAGCTTGCTGACCAAATCCCTCTTCATATACATGTAGTTCTATTATAAAGTCTGTGCTTGAAGAACAATCAAATGCCAAAACAAACAATCAAAACCCTATTTACGTTACTCTGTTGAAGTTTAAATTGCCTCAGAACCCTATTTCACAATTGCCTTATAAAATAATACTCATTCATTATACTTATTTTAGTAATAATATATAACCATATTGTTCAATTGACAATGAATGTCAAATTTCTGGTAAAAGATATAATTGATATTTATTAAATGCATTTAAAATAATTTTATTTATTTATTTATTAGGGAGTGAGGGAAAGAGGCAGAAGGAGAGAGAGAGGGAGAGAGAGAGAGAGAGAGAGAGAGAGAATGAGTGCTGCATGGTCTCCTGCAAACAAATTCCAGATGTATGTACTACCTTGTGCATCTGGCTTTAGGTGGGTACTAAGGAATTGAACTCTGTCCTTATGCTTTACAACCAAGTGCCTTAACTACTGAGTGATCTCTCCAGGCCCAGCTGTGCTTTTTTTTTTTTTTTTTAATTTTTAATTTATTTGAGAGTGACAGACAGAGAGAAAGAGGCAGATAGAAAGAGACAGACAATGGGCATGCCAGGGCTTCTAGCCACTGCAAATGAACTCCAGACGTGTGCGTCCCCTTGTGCATCTGGCTAATGTGGGTCCTGGGGAATTGAGCCTCGAATCGGGGTCCTTAGGCTTCACAGGCAAGCGCTTAACCGCTAAGCAATTTCTCCAGCCCTCAACTGTGCTTTTATATACCAATCATCACTGAAGTAGATATATGTGTATGTGTCTACAACCTCTTTTAAGCAAATATTTTACATTAAAATATGTATTTACCTGAATAAGAAATGTAATTTTTCTCATGTTATTCAATAGATCTGAATATATGTATGTATATATCTGTATACTTATACATGTCAGATATGTATACAGATATATACATACATATTCATATGCATATATTCTATTAAGCTCTTTTGAAGAGAAAGTAACAGATATTTATGAGGCGGAAGATACACAGACACACAAACACAGAAACACACACTCATGTATATATATATATATATATGTGTGTGTGCATATATATATACTTTAATCATATTCATTATCAAAGATGTAAGTATTAGCAAAGACATTAACAAAAACTTCAAGTGTTCTTGGGGACATTCTACCTGGTCACACTAAAGCAGGAAGGTAATCCCCTGCCTGAAGGCATCCAGGAAGTCATATTAGTCATCTTGTACAAGGTTCAGGAATCATAGACATTGTTTAACCTATAACTTGAACTCTGTTCTCCTTTGAAATGCTTCAGACTCATTATCATGGAAAGAGAAGACCACCTATTCTACTCACAAGACTTATTACTTCTCTCTGATATTCTTGTGTCTCTGTTTTGCTTCCCAAATGACAGGACTCATTTTTTTTTCCTTTTCTTCCACTTCTCAACAATAATACCAAACTGCAATTGGTCCCAGACATCTTTTGAGCCCATCCATACCCTGGACAGTTTTGCTTGGGTTCCACAAGAGCCTCCTTGTTCTTTTCTTTCATGCCTTGACTCATTCCCTTCACTTACACAATTCCAGGTTATTATGTTTCCTTTTTAAGAACTCCTTTTAACCTGCTTTCCTTCTGTGATCTCAATGTTCAATACTCTCTCAAGCTCTGGTGAAAAGAAAGAAACAAAGATCTTTACATGGAAGAAGATAATCTAAAGTGACAGAAATCTGCTTCAGTGAAATTTTCCAACAAGTGCACTGCTTCTGGCAGCTACCGTGCCTTCAAAATGAAAAAAAAAAAAAAATCAAGAAAAGACATGTAGCCTCATTCTGCCTTGTTTTTAGCATAATCTGTACCTAATATAGCATACCATTCCTATCTGTCACACAAATTGGGAATAAAAATATTTTGTTCTTATATTATTTCCAGGAACACATCTAACTTCAAACTTGCACCAAACCCCCACCACTCCTCCAGGACATCATCCAGAGCCATCAACATATTGCAAGCCCCATCACAATCTGACACTAAATTATTTTGCTCACCTCAAATCATGCTCTAGGCTACATGCAGAGTAGACTAATTGAGTGCTCATTCTCTGGACAAATCTTTCTCTTGGGGGTGTCTACCCTTTGACATGCCATTATAACTAGTTCTAAAATTGCTCAGTTACTCAGGCTTTTCTCAGACTTTAATTCTGGGGGGAACAGGAGATGAGATTAATGGACTGGGGCTCTATTTTAAAGCCCAACAGATTTACAAAATAAAAAAAAAAATGTGTGATAGACAGAAAAAGAGCTGAAAGGAGGAGACATTGCATACTGGAAAATTCAAGTGAGTCATTTAAGAACTTTGAATTTATAAATTTATAAACTGAAAATATTAGTTTTAAATATGCCCCATTGTTTATTTTTAACATATATATTGAGTTTTTAAAAGAAGCAATGACATTAGTATCCACTACAAATGCATTGTTTTTGTTTTTTATTTCATTGTTCTATCTCCGTAAATGAACATATTGTAGGAGCGAAACTGGAAAATAATATTGAGACATGACGTTTATTATAAGCATTTATACAAGTAATCATTAGAAACTCTTTGCCCCAAACACTATGTCAATGAACAGTGTTATATATACATACAAACATATATATACATACAAACATATATATATATATACCACTTGCATTCCCATTTAAGTATTTTCACGTAGCAAGGAGCTATTATAGAATTTCCACAGCATGTTTCCAATATATCCACATTTCGTTACTCCCTTATATCATCATAATGAAGGCTGTTACTATTTGAGGAAAACAAGACATTCTGTTTGCTTCCCTGAGACTCCTGTGAATATTGGCTGTCTTTCTAGCAGAGGAAAACATTCCTCCCCAATACAGTAAAATGACTTACTGTTGAACAATGCTAAAAAGAAAGTACCTGACATAAGACATAGTGAAATGTTACAGACATTTTCTCCTTATACCTTTGAAAGTTTGAGTCCATGAGAGAGAGGTAGACAATCTAGGAACTGGGGAGATGTTTCAATGGATAAACTACTTGATGCACAAATACAAATAGCTGAGTTCAGATCCTCATACTCCATGGAAAAAGTCAGAAGTGGTGATGGACCCCTGTAATCACAGCACCAGCATGTCTGCAATGAGATGGAAGGCAGAGACAGCAGTTTCCTGGAAGCCTGATGAATGGATTAGTGAGCAGGAGAGGCACCCTTTCTCAAATGAGAAGGAAGGTGAGGACTGACACTGTAGATTGTCTTCAAACTTCCACACATGCACTGTGGCTTGCGCATTCCCATATTTACACACATGATCATGCATTCACACACATTACCATGCTCCCACACATAAACACACGAGTCTACACACAATCTAGCTGAAAACCATGAGAGTTTGATGCATGTTTCTCAGACACCATGGGTTATATTTCATATTATATGATTTTAGGTCAAATATTAAATACTATTAGACAGCTGTCATATATCTCATATTCTAGCTCATGCTACACTGAGTCAAAACTGTCACTGTTGCAAGCTAAGATATATGTTTAACCCTTTCTGTGTGTGTTCTTCACATTTAAAATTAAGATTTGTTTAAGTGGGGTCAAAGGAGAAGATGGAGGAAGTAAGGGGTGAGAGAAGAGTTAATCCAAATTAAAGATGTTATGAATAATCCACATGGAGACTACCTTCTTCTCTAGATCATTATAATAATATAATATAATATTACGTAATATAATATGCTAAAAAAGAGAGTTTGGACAAAAGTACCCTGTGCAGTTATACCTACATGCTTGGGACGCAGGTCACTGAGAAATCAAGCTGGAACTGAGCTAGAAGCTTCTTCCCTGTTAAGTAGCTGTCAAAATCCAAAAAAGAGTTATTCATACTGTTGGGAGAGAAAAGTGATCAATGATCTTTACCAGCAGTGGACCCTACAAGTACCACAGCTGGACATCCAGACCAAATGTGCCAACTGATGCCATGGTGGCATGTCTGTTTGGAGGAAATCAACTACTCTCTGACAGAATTTGAGAACCACACCATGGAAGAGAATCCATGTCTGGTACTGAAAACCTACCTAGTCAAAAGCCTATGTCTAAGCAGTGTACTACTGCTTTTGTTGCTTGGCTAAATGAGTATGTTATAACCTCCAAACTACCCTCTAAATTCTGATGTTTATGCCGATATATTAATGCTGCTCTCACTTTTGGTTAGAAAAGCTTCTCTTTTCAGATAGTGATGACCACTGGTGTGACTCAAAACCCATGAAAGTGATGAGAAAAAATGAAAATGGAATGTTCAGTACTGAGATATCGCTATCACCCACTCCAAGGCTCAAGGACTACTGCGGGGAAGAGATAGTTAAAAGACTGTACGAAACAAAGAAAGAGGAAGAGTGTTCTGCAGTACTGTCCTCCAGACACAAAGTAGCCATGGTATTCATGACCTCACAGTGGTTGACCCTACCTACACAAGACCTGCATAGTAAGAGGAGAAACAAAATGATGGCACTATAATTGAAGAAAAACTACTTGGAAACAAGCAGGGATTCAGTGGAGGCCAAATTCAGAAGGAGAAAAAGGGAAGCTGTTGGAGGGGTTATGATGATGGTATATTGTCTGTAGGTATGGAGGTTGTCAATAAAATTTAAAAATAACTGAGATTTGTGTCTCTGTCTTACAATATTGTGCCTGCCTTATTATATTAAATGTAATACTACATGCTTTATTTTTACATTGGACAGTAAATGGTGAGAAGTCAGGTCAAAACTCACTGTGTCCCTCTTCCCTGGAGGCCACAATTTTAACACTGTAAACATTTCAAAGGTAGTACAGACCAGTAGAGAATTTAAAAAAACACCCTAAATTGGAATTATCTTCCCCCAAAATATGAATATGAAGAGAGTGGTGGAGTCCAGTAAATATTTGTGGAACTCTGAGTCAAAAATCTCAGTTTACAACTTTCTTTCTAGTCCCTTGCCTGTGAACATTGACCTTCTGGCTACTGCTGAGGAAGCAACAGTCCAAGATGCCACCTTTCTTATCCCAGCAAACTAGCGTCAGTAGTTTTCTTATTAATTAAAAGTTACTTTGAAGGCAAGAATTCCGACCACCAAACATAAAAAAAAAGAAATTTAGCTTTATTGTTGCTTCTCCTTTGAACAGGTACACAATGAAGGATTAAACATTACTTTTTAAAATTAGAATATATTAGCTGTATAAAGTAAGGGAATTTTTATGACATTTCCATATCTGCATATAATGTACTTTGATTCTATTCACCTTTCTCTTCTTTCTCCTCCTTCTATATTCTTCATAGTACTCCCTTCACTCTCATTGTGTTCCCCTTAAATTACACATATAAGAGAATATAGTCTGCTTTGTTTTTGTGGTTTTTCAAGGTAGGATCTCACTCTAGCTCAGGCTGACCTGGAATTCACTACATAGTCTCAAGGTGACCTCAAACTCACAGCCATCTTCCTACCTCTGCCTCCTGAGTGCTGGGATTAAAGGTGTGTGCCACCACGCCTGGCTGTTGACTTTAATTTCTGTGGTAGCTGAAGCATATAAAAGGCCTGTCACTCCCTATACTTGACAACATTTACTGTGTTTGTTCCTTATGGTGGCCATTCTGGCTGCAGTGGGATGGAATTTCAATGTATCTGGCTTTACAGTTTCCTAATGGCTAAGGTTGTTTAAAAAATTTTTTATGCATTTATTGGTTATCTGCTCTTCTCTATTTGACAAGTATCTGTTTAGTTCATTTTCCTATTTATAAGTGGAAATATATATATATATATATATTGGTTTTCAAGGTAGAGTTAGTCTAGGCTTACATGGAATTCACAATATAGTGTCAGGGTGGCATCATGGTAATCCTCCTGTATCTAACTCCCAAGTGCTGGGATTTAAGGGATGTGTCACAGTGCATGGAAAATATTTGTTATTTTAGTATTTAATATTTTGTGTTCTTCATATACTTTTCACATGAGCCCCTTCCTTATTTGAAAATATAACCACACTTAAACATGTCATTTATTTTTTATTTTTATTTTTGTTGCTTTTTAGTTATTAGAGAGAAACATAATGGCACACCAGGGCCTTCAGCCACTGCAAATGAACTCCAGTTGCATGTCCCACCTTGTATGTCAGGCTTACATGGGTCCTGGAGAATCAAACCTGGGTCCTGTTGAGAATCAGTGCACCATAAGGGAGCATGGTCAGTATCCTAGATAATGGACCTTAGTAGTGACCCCTCAGGATCCTGAAAACATCAACACTGATGATTTTCATGGAACAGATCACTCCATAGCTGGAGTGGTGATTATGTTGGGGTCCCTGACATGAATATTTAGGGTGTGCAACTATTCTGTCAAATGCCTTGCAGAATACTTTGGTCTAAAGGTCTTATTAAATAATTAAAAAGTCTCTTCCAAAGTAAACTCATCTGTGATCATGATCAGGATGTGCCTTTAAGTCTCTTCCAAACACATATTCCAGTTTTTGAACACTATCATTTAGGGTAGAAAAATTTTTTTCACTCTCAGTTGTACAACATAGAATGAATACTACAGTGTTACTTCAAGAAAAAATGTGCTCATAATATATATTTAAATATTTAAGTTTAAATAAGATAATGTACTGTATACAATATGAATGATGGCAAAAATGCCTTCAGTATAAGATGATTATAGCTACAGACTATTTTCCCTCTGAATTAGCCAAAAACCAAAAACCAAAAAAGGGCATCTTGATTCTTACTAATTAAGGTAAAATAATGTGTTTTAGAGAAGTTCAAGGACCTCTTTCAAGTACAATCAGATATATGCTGAGCACTGGAATTTGATAAGAGCACTGTGGATACAAAATAAATTGTACCATCAGAGGCATTTACAGAGCCACTGTTAAAAAAATAAGTTAGCTGACTGGGGACTAAGTAATGAGCATAATGAGGAATCTGTTTGACATGAGTTGGATATGCTGTGACCATCCCTGAGTGACCCTCGGTTGGGTGTCTTCATGTACTTTTCCAATATACAGTAACTAAACACAACCATTGTATATGGAGCTCTAACACACAAATGCTAGAATTTGTTGGCTTCAGGAAGGCTTCTAATAGCATTGACATTAGTGTAATATAAACTGGTGTTATGGTTTGAATATGGAATGTCACCCACAAGCTCACGTGTCTGAACACTTGGTCACCTACTGGTTGGACCTGTAAAGCAGTGGGACCTCACTGGAAGAAATGGTTCCCAGGAGTGCACCTTCAGATTTCTAACCCAACCCCAGTCTCTGTCCAGTCCCTGCTTCCTGACATATTCAGATGTGAGCAAGAGCCTTGTCTCCAGCTTCCACCACTCCTGTCCACCATGACAGACTGTTCTCTTAAACTGTGAGTCCAAATAAATACTTATTACTTTAATTTGCTTGTCAAGTATTTGGTCACAGCAATGAAGATAGAAACTAATACAGTGGAAACTGTCTAACTTGGGTAAAGCCAATTTTGTCTTGATCACTTTAGAAGCTCATCTTTATTCTGATTGCAGGGGTCCACTGGTCTTTTGCCACCAAGGACCAGGCTTGCTCTGTCAGCAAGCACTCTGTGCCATTTTGGATCTGCATGACATTTTTCCCATGGTGTGTGTGTATACACACACACACACACACACACACACACACACACACACACACACACACATATATATATATATATATATATATATATATATATATATATATATATATATATATTTTAGGGACAGGTCTCAAACATTGGGACCCACTTTTTTTTTTTTAAGAATAATCAGAAACCTAGTAGTGACCTTACTTTTTCCAAGTCTAGTCTAGATTTTACAGGACCATTTCCAATGGTGGTATTCAATCAGCAGTAGCATGTCAACCACTCATGTCTAGAGCCAGTGGTGTACACAATGAGAGAAACACGCTATAGAAGCTGTCATCAGATAAGACACATGGCTTTATGGCTCCAATTACTCTTTTCTCAATCAAGACACACTCCATCCTTGTTCATCTGCTTCAGCATTGTCCTAAACGCACAAGTGGCAGGTATGGTACAAAGACAATGTTGTCTATTAAAGTAATATTTACTTGATTGCTATGATTAATAAATTCATTTCTTGGGCTGAGGAAATGACTAAGTTAGCAGACTGCTTGTCTCACAAGCATAAGGAGATGAATTTGAGCCTCAAACTCATGTAAAAATGTCAGGCATGTACCTTTAATCCTAGTGCTAGGAAGGCACACACAGGAAGAGTCCTGGGACTTGCTGATTAGCCAATTTAAGGTGGAAGTGATGCAAGAATTGTGATATCTTTGAGAACATCGGAGCCTCTCTCAGCTTTTCAATGCGCAATAACTCAGGAGCTAAAATGTCTCTTGTGGCTAGGGTTCTGGAAGCTTACTGTCACAGAAAACTTCCCCTGATTCAGTGGCCTTTTGGGTTGTTGTTTTAGGAATTTCAGCACATGAAGCCCCCAGACCAGAGGTTAAAGTTTAGAGAGTCTATTGCAGAAATTACACAGTTATCTCTGTCATAGAGATTAAGAAATTAAGGTTTATAGAGATAAAGAGAAAGTTTAAGAGAAGGAAGGAATATGGGATTCTTGACAAACTTGGCAGGAGCAAGGTTCCTAGAAAACTGGAAAGCCCACCAGGAAATCCAGATTTTGAACTTTTCAGAAAACTGGATGGGGAACAAAACTATTCAGTTTAGTCCTGACACCAAGTATCTGGATATCACCAGGTTCTCAAGAAGGTAGTAGTCCCTTTACAATCGTTTAAAATCATTTATGCATGTCCTCTGGTGAGATTTTAGGGGAAAAAAGATACAGGGAAAAAAAAAAAAACAGATTCTCCCTTACAAGCCTGGAGACATTCCTCACTTTTGGGACCTTGTTACCCCTTAAATGTCTCATAAGGGTGATTTAAAAATAAACCTTTTATGAAAAATTTAAGAAAAGCTAGATGATTAAATATCTGTTCGAAATTTTAACAAAATTTCGGATAATAATTAAAAGTGGTCTGATAATTTTTAGGATGCTTTCAGACGATGTCACCGTTTAAGGGCATGTTGATTTGTCATTAAATAATAAACTATATGTTTCAACTTACTATTTTAAAATATAAAGGTAGGGAAGGGTATAGCCTTGTGAGCTCCAGGCTAAGGCAAAATCCTTTCTCAAAGGAGATGGGTGGCATTCTGGGACATGACACCACAGGATTTCCTCTGACCTTCATATATACTCAAACGCATATACACACATTTGTACATACACAGACATGCATATACACAAACACACATATCTCACACATACACATGTGTAAAATCATTTTTATACTGAGCAAATTAATATCAAAAATTTTTATATACAGATATACAACTTCAGTACTTTTTAAAAACATATTTTATTTATCTGAGAGACAGATAGAGAGAGAGAGAGAGAGAAAATGGGCACACCAGGGCCACAGATGCATGCGCCCCCTTGTGCATCTGGATTACATGGGTCCTGGAGAGTCGAATGGGGATCCTTCGGCTTTGCAGGCAAATGCCTTAACCACTAAGCCATCTCTCTAGCCCTTGAGTATTTTTTTAGACAAAATACAGTTTAGGACTTTCACTTTCCTTGCAGTATCATTTGTTGTTTTTTTTTTCAAAAATGAGTCAAGAAATATACTTAACAGCCTCTAAAAGATACAGCACTTTATTTGAAAATAAATAATAATTCTTGAGTTCTTTGTGAAAATGTCATCTTTAATGTTTTACTACCCCTACACTGCAGAATATTTTTAGTTTAAAAATTACAGAAAACATAAATTAGTAAAACAAACTAATATTTAAACTGTCTTATTTTTTAAAGTATTTATTTTATTTTTATTTATTTGAGAGTGACAGACAGAGAGAGAAAGAGGCAGAGAGAGAGACAGAGAGAGAGAGGGTGAGCCAGGGCCTCCAGCCACTGTAAACGAATTCCAGACGCGTGCGCCTCCTTGTGCATCTGGCTAACGTGGGTCCTGGGGAATTGAGCCTGGAACTGGGGTCCTCAGGCTTCACAGGCAAGCACTTAACCGCTAAGCCATCTCTCCAGCCCTAAACTGTCTTGTTGTATAGTAGCTCAGAGGTAAAAGTTCAATCTTCCATATTATTGATATTCAAAGCCAAGTTCTTTTTTAAGTAAAGTACAACAGAGAAGCTTCTACAATCATAAGACTTTTGAATCTCTGCTATATTTTCCAAAATGCTTGGTTCTGCAGTCATGACTGGAGTGTGGTAAATCACAGGATCAGTGAAAGACTGATGACAGCACTAAATTCATACATTATTTTCAAACTGAGCAGATCATAACTAGCCCATTGTGCAAGCAGACAAAGGGGGCAGGACATAGTAGTTTTGAACATTCCTAACTCTCATACAAGAGAAAGCCTTTTAAACTCACCACTGGTACTGCTTTATATTCAACTCCACATATGTGAAAATATGGCTTTCCCATTCATTCCCATGAAAAATTACAAAAGGTATACAGATAACTATGGGGAGAAAAAGACAAAATCCGTTAGTATTCAAGTAGTTTTGGAAAGCAAAGTTCTCCTCTGCTAACCTCAAAACTTTTTAACTTTTACCAATAAGACAGTCAGGTTTCTGGCATTCATAAAGACTCTGCACCAGTTGACTTGGCACCAGTTGGAAGCAGTAGTTGCCAAGTAGTTTATGCAAGTATCGATAAATCCTGAGTCCCAACTATAAACTAACCACAGTGCCTATTTCCTCCACTACTAGCCTGCCACAGATATCTGTGCCTATGTCCCAATTATTTCCATCTCACTAGAAATTTCTGGGGGAATACTAAACTCTAGAAAGGTATATTTCTACATGTTACACTACCTTTGGTTTTAACCTGAAATTTTTGGAAACTGCTAATAATTATAGAATTGTATGAAAATATCAGTGGATATAAACCAAATAAATCCAGGAAAAACATCCTCTCATTACCCAGCCTTGTTTTAACTGGAAATCAATCCTTTCAGATGAATAAACTGCTGAGTAGAAAATCGGATTCTTTGTCCACATTCTAAATGCTGGTCAGGGAAGTAATTTCTCCTATTTAATGATAGAAGCAAACATGGTTATATGATACTAGCTCATGTTTGTTTCCTTGCTATTGCATATGCAAATGTGATTTAAAAGTAATCTTTTAGGAAAATAAAGAGTAAATAAAATTATTTGAAACTATAACACAAAATTAAAGATATTGTAATTTTGAGAACATATAGATTTGTCATTAAGCAACAAACTATATTTTTCAAAATGCTGTTTTAGAATACAGGATTGACCACACAGGTCAGCTGGTAGAATGCTTTTCTAGCATGCACAAGCAGTCGCTAGCACTGAATGAACTGACCAAGTCTGGCTGTACACACCTGTGATCCCACTTCACAGGACCTTCAAAGTGATTTTCATCTACATAGTGAGATCAAGGCTAGACTGAATTACATGGGATCCTGCCTCAAAACAAAATAAAACAACAGAAAATAAAATACGTGTTTTATTATTATATAATAAACAGTAACATTGTTGCTTATTGCAAAGAACTTAGGGTAAAACCAACATTCTTGTCATGTCAGCAAAAAGTCAATTAAATTAGGTGAAAGCTTGACCTTCTCAATGCAATATTGAATCCAAAATACTTTTGCAAAGAGGATGAAATGCAAAAATATCATGAAGAAAGATTACTAAGTACCTCCCACCCTCCTACCAGTCAGTTGTGGAAGGAAGGAAAGCTGGAGCTCCCCTGTCAAGTGCCGTTGGGTCTGTCCTCAGTGTCTACATACATATAGACACATATAAAATGAAATTTAAAACAAAGAACAAAAGCATTTAGACAAAGGAGAGACAAGAGAGTACATAGCTGGGCTAATCATGTTGTATTTATTGGGGTAAGAGTCAGTGTGGACGGCTGTCAGGCAGCAGGCAGAGGGAGACTGAAAATTCAGCTGAGGTCCAGATCAAGGAAAGAACCACAAACCCCATTAAAATATTTTGAACTTGCAAAGCAGGATTTAAGGAGTAGGGACACAATTTGCTTTTCATTTTTATTTTTAAATTTTATTCTAGCCAAGTATAAAAGCCAAAAGGGAATGCAAGAGGTCAGAGGACAGTTGATGATCCAGGCAAAGCATGGAAAGTGAGTAAAGACGTGAGAAAATCTATAATAGATTTAGCAAAATCAACATAGTACAGGTAATATATTTATCTATGTACTTTTTGTGTTGAAAAAAATCTTTTATTAGTTATGGACATACTCAGTATGTAAACAGCACATTTTGGTATGGTCCTTACCCTTATCCCTGCCCTCCCTCCAAAGGGACCCTTCTCAATGGGCCAGGTCCAAGAGCAGATGCTGAGGACTGTAGGAAGGTGTAGGATAAGTGGTACATGGAGTGGCACTTCTGCAAATTACGCTATGAAAGCAGGGACAAGAGAAAGGCTGCCTCATCTGCTCTGTTTTCTGGAGACAGGTCATCACTGCCACTAATGAAGAGGGTGGCATTCCTGTGTTGCATATTAACACACATTTATCCTTCATATTGTAAGGACACCTCCAAATCAAAGACAGCTATTGAATAGCTGTTTTCTGCATGACTAAAACCTGCATTTCATTATGCAAAGTATTGTACTTTCTCCCTCAGTATTCTCTTATTCCATATGGTGGAGACACACATTACTAACAAGTCAGTGGGGAAAACTTGCAAAAAGTCAAAATTACTCTTATGTAGTCTCACAGATATTCATGAAAACCCATGTCCGTGGCTTTGTACCTACTATGCCCACACTGTTATCTTTTCTTCCATCATTGAAATAATTATTTCTTTAGTGAGGAAGCCAGATGAAATACTAGGCTTGTATTTTGTAGCTATATTGCAGAAAAAACAAACAAAAATGTTAATTTGGTATGTCTTCTTCTCTTTTATTTCTATGCACATGTAGCTGAGCAACTTAAAGCCATATAACTCTACTGGGCAATAATGGGCATGTCTCTTGTTTGTTTTCAAACTTGATACAAATAAATAATTGAATCAAATCACTGAAATAAATTTCAAGCACAATTTGAACAAGTGCATTATTTCATTTAAGTAATAAATTATTTCACCTTTCTTCCATGCAGTCTGCCCCTACCAAGTCACTGGTTCAAGGTGTTGCCCTCAGAAATACATCTACATTCATGCTCCAAGTACAACTTCTTTCCTTACCACTTAGTGTGTAATCTAACAGAAGCTCATTTACTACTACTCAGGGGGTTGGGGAGATGAGGAAAATTGCTCAGTGAGCAGGATCACTTGCTAAACCAGCATGAGAATATGATCCCCAGAATTCATGCAAAAAGTCAGGTATGACCATGCACATCTATAACCCTAGCACTAAGGGAGTTTACAAGAGGATCACTGGGGCCTGCTTGTTAGCCAGTGTAACAACAACAACAAAAATGAATAAATAAATAAATAAATGAGAGCTCCCAGTTCAGTGAAAGACCTGTTTCAAGGAAATAAGTCAGAACAACAATTGAGAAATATTCCAGATATATGCTGCTGGCCTCTACACGTACCCATATATACACACATATAACACACACACTAATAAATGTGAAGTTCAAGTGAACTGTGTGGAGGGGAACTGTTCTTAATTTGAATAGATGCAGGAGCTCAGCAGTTTCCATCAGGGGCATAGGTTTTCTCCATGTTGACTTCCTCCTCAGTCAGGCTGTCTACACATGCCAGAAAATATCACTAATATAAGAGTTAAGAGTACTCTTCCTAGTATCTGTAGCAAAAGTCCACGTATCCCAAGATGACCACGCATTCATTTCATAGCTATAGCTACCCTTCAATTTGTAATCCTTCTATTTCAGCCCACTGAGTGCTTGGACCAACAGGCCCAGCTTCAATTATAGTGAATTCTGATTGGTCAGATTAAAATTCTTGGCCATACCTTGGATTGTACAACAGTGACAGATCCAACCTAAAATCATAAATTTGTGTGGAGGATCAGTCATTCTTCAAGGAAATAAAACTAACTTTCCTTGGGAGTAGGAAGAGATAGAATACTACATAGGCAGAACCAGCATCTCTGGTACACAACAGCAAGGATGTAACTCAAGATCTCATTTAATTTATGATTCATGCATACTTAAGCTAAGAACTGCAGACTATGTCTGAGCCTTATTTTATGGAAGGAAAACAAATTATCAAACTGGAAAATAGCTATGGCCTGCTTTTGTATAGAAGTTACACTTCACACTGTTTCCTATTCTCTCACTAAACTCAGTTATTTCAGATTAAGAATTTTAAGTCCCTTACTTAGGACATTTTGTGAGGTCAGACAAATGTTTGTTAATTTGAAGAACCAAAGGTTACTTTCAGTGCCTCAGTTGTGCTCATATGTGGTTAAGATCTATAAGGCAAACAGTTGAGAAAAACTCATAGCTGTCAGTTTTATTGTGCTAGGAATCTCTGGGGAAATTTAGTCCTATCTAGATGTTTCTCTGGGCCAGAAGTCAAAGTTCCTGAATTGGCCATGTCTTCTTTGCTGCAGTCTGCATTTTACCCAGGACCTAGGGGTCACCTTCATACTAAAAATACAGCTCCCTGCTTCCTTTGAAAGTAACTTAACCAAGAAAGACAATATATTATTACAAAAAAGCATCACTGTGTTTGATCACTGACTCAGACACTGGAGTATAGTATAAATATTTCAAACAAAGGATGAAGAAGGGAGATTGGAAATTCCTAATGATGGTTTTGAAGAAAACTGAGTTTGTTTGCTGTGATGAATTTTAGTGGTCAGAAAATTTTTGATTCATGAAGAAGCATTTAACCAGTCAGGGAGTAGCACTATGAGTTTAGCCTTACTTAATTTAGTGTGGTAATTCAAACTTGATTTAAATAAGGTTAGGAAGAGAATCCATGCCTGCTAACTTGGAAAACAGAGCAGACTTTCCTTTTGACTTTTTCTTGATTGAAAAAAAAAAGTGCTTAATCAAGTAACTTCTGGTGTGTGTGTGTTACATACTGTGACTTGTCTTAATGTGCATTACTAAAAAATTACTGACAACGATTGATCAAAACCCATCTGTAGGCTTAAGAGCAACAGTCCCCAGTACAGATAATATTTTATATAGTGCTGTTCATTGAGGGGATATGAGTGTAATCTGATGGGAATATGACTAACACATGTTCATATAGTAAAGTTCATAATTAATTTTAAAAAATAAACAATGGGGCTGGAGAGATGGCTTAGCAGTTAAGGTGCTTGCCTGAAAAGCCAAAGGACCCAAGTTTGATTCTCCAGAACCCACATAAAGCCAGATGCACCTGGTGGCACGTGTGTCTGGAGTTTGCACAGCTAACGGCTGTTATACACCCATTCTCTCTCTCTCTCTCTTTTTCTCTATTTGCCTCTTTCTCTCTTCCTCTCTCTCAAATAAATAAATTAAGATATTAAGAAAAAATAATAATGAAAAGTACAAAATCATAAAAAGCCTGGAGTTAATATTTATGCCAAAACAAAAAGTCTTTTTATATTTTTTTAAAAAAATATTTTATGTGCAAAACAGAGAGAGAGAGAGAGAGAGAGAGAGAGAAAGAAAGAGAGAGACAGAGAGTATGGGTATTCCAGGGCCTCTAGCCTTTGCAAACATATATCAGATGTGTGTTCCACTTTGTGTTGGTACTGGGGAACCAAATTCAGGTCATTAGGTTTGCAGAAAAGTGCCTAAATTGCTGAGCCATCTCTCCAAGCCCTTACTTTTAAAATGTTAAAAAAAATATTTGTAGAAAACTTCATACGTGATGCCATCCTGAGACTACATAGTGAATTCCAGGTCAGCCTGGGCTAGAGAGTGAGACCCTACTTCGAAGAAACACCAAAAAAAAAAAAAAAAAAAAGAAAAAAAAAGAAAAGAAAACTTCATATGTGTAAATAATGAATATTGATAGCATTCGCCATCCTTTACCCTCTTACTCCACTCCCATGGAGTTTCTTCTTATTCCCAACTGTTTTATAACCCATTGAGTTTAGATGTGTTTTTTTTTTTTTTTGCATAAATGTGGGATGTGTGTGTGGGCATGAGTGTGAGTGTGCATGTGTGTGTGTGTGTGCGTGCGTGCATGCATGTGTGTGTATGCGTGCGTGTGTTCAGGGTATTTAATGGAACACAGGCAACATCACCAGTGGTTTTGCCACTTTAGCAAACGACTTCTCCCTGGACAACCATTAACTTTCAAACTGTCAGGTTGCCTTCCTCATGAAGGGATAAGTCTCATCAACACAAGAGTCAAGTGAAAAGTCCTGTTGGTTGTAAGAAAGGAGGAGAAAAATGGTTACAGGGTATAAAAATTAAAATAAACAAAAAACACAGTAAAACAGTGAGTGAAAGGTGAGTCCAAAGTCATGATAATTTATATTAAAAGAGCTTTTATCTTTTCTATCAGTTATAAAATGTTTAGAAAAAAATCAGTTTAAGTCTGCCTGCTTCCTGACATGGCATACTAGCAGTATGGAAAGATTTATTTTGGGGATGGAATTGCATTTCATAAATATCCAGGAGGCACCTGATTCTATAAGCTGAATCTAGGGGGCTTATCTAAAAGTAAACTCACAGGAATCTGGTGAGAACCTTTAATGCCTATTTTTGGTGTCAGATGAGAAAGAATGTAGTTCTGATAAGCCAGATATCATTTCAACAGATTTCAGTGTGCCTATATCAGATTGACTAGACTCTCCCCATTTTCTAAACAAATGACTGCATGATATCATTTAAAATCCACAGTTCAAAGAGCACAATCTCTTTCATATGAACTGTGACATATTAAGAGTGTGCTGCAAAACGGTTGCAAATAAGAACATTCACCAAATGTGGAGAAGTGAAATAGGAGCTGATTGGAAGGAGCAATCAATACTGCCTTGCCTCACCTTTGGCAGGAACTCCCGTGAGTAAAGGAAGAATGAAGACTTTAATAAACACTCTCTGAGCTTCTCGTTCTCAGTCTTAATTCCTCCTTGTGAGCACCAGCATACTACAGTTTATCATCACCATCTCAGGAAAGAAGATCAGTGAGGAGTGAGATAATACATACATGGTACAGTTTTGAAATGTGCATTGCTATTATACACTGAAGAGTTAAACACACAACATATGCATAACCACACACTCCAGGGTTGTTATAAAGCATGTTTATTCAATATGTTAAAAATACCACCCCTACCACCACTGACTGTACTTTGAAAATATAATCATAGAAAATGACAGACAGCTGTATAATAGCCACACAAATATTCTTACTATATAAAGTAAACCTACTAATAAAAAACAATTTGTTAACTCTGTCATTTGATATTTGAATGTAAATAATTTGCATTTCAAGGTGTGTGTAGGAAAGTTTACCTGTCTCTTAGCCTAAGTATGTAACATAATCACAGATGCTTCCAGATTATATAAACAGATTACCCTATTCCCATTATCCTTAGGAAATCTGTAAGGAGACATTTGAGATCTCAGCTCAGTTACACATAGATTTAAATGGGGGCGGGGGGCACGTACTATGCACCCTGTTCTCATTTTCCTCATTTTCTTTTGAAACTAAGAACACACGTAGGATTCACTTTGAAGTTAGGGCTGCCTGAATATAATATTATTGATTTCCATAACATGTTTTAACTCTGCAAGGCGGATGGGCATTTTTCAAACTTATTACACAAGGCTTTGATCTGATTTGTTCCAGCAGAACACTCGATGGAGGCTGAAAACAATTTCTATATAAGGATTTGGTGTGCTGAGGGGAAGGCTGCTCTCACTTGAAAGACTTTGGAAGTCTCCCATCTGAAAGCTCTTTTCAGTCTTCCTCAGCCTAAACATTTTACTCAGAGGGGTTAAAGGTCACCAGCTGTCAAAACAAAACCAAAATTACACAGTGCTCCTGCAAGGGAAGCTAAGCAGAGTGGAAACTCAAAAGTTCACAACTTGATCTAACACTGCATGCAGCAGACAGGAAAACTGCCCTTAGAAAGTGGACACCAGCAGCCCCACTGAGGAGGGGACCCTGCGGAATGGGGGCAGGAAGGAGGGAGAAGTTGGCACCAACACATGACATATCCACACGAAGTATGTTCTTAACAACAACAACAAAAAATGTAACAGGTATATTACTCTGAACCATCCTGAGTCAAAAGACTAGCCTTGAAGGTATGAATGCAGACTGAGTTACTCTAAAAAGAAGAGTGGACAGTTAGCCCCAGTTTGCATTGTCAATGTAACTAGCCTAGGAACCACAAGATGCAGACGGTTTAATAAGCCCTAAAGTTCACAAATCTTCCCCCCAAATTCCCATTCTCAAAAAGAAGTTATTTCCTTTGTAGGACGGAAGACTGGGAAATTTTTGCAATTGGGTTTCCGACTCTAAAACCTGAGTAGCCTTGTAAACTCCCTTCTCCTCAATCTGGAGAAAAAGCAGCCCCCAGCAAACTGCTCCTAATTCTCTGCCAGCCAGCTCACCATGGGAGAAGATTTCATCTGCTTCCCAGCCTTGTCATTGCCTATCAAGTAGTTGTAAGACTCAGTCTATCAGTTCATCCATCAGACCATACAAAGAATCTATTTTAAAAAAAACATAATACTTTCAGGCTTTAAATAATATTCAGCATTATTTAGAAAACAGAGGGACTGGGGATGACTTCTTGAGGTAAATCTACCTAAACTGTGATAAAACTTTATCCCTGAGGTCTTAACATACTGATGCATTGAAACATCCATTTTCTATCCCATGGACAAGGAATACCACAAACAGGAATGACACAGAAAATTGAAGGAAGAGCAAGGAAAACAAACAGAATCTGATAGCCATAATGAATGAACACCAGTGCAAGAGAAAGCCTGCATGTGATGTCTGCATGCTACACACTGGTATAGCAACTTGCTTTCAATGAGATTTAGGGGCTCTACAAGCAGGAAAATGTACAAGGATGAGGGGCTTTGATTGCAATGTGAAACAGAACAAACCTGTAAAGGGAAACGACTCCAGGAACATACACCTGTCTTTCACTGCCTAGATCTGGGTACAAAACATAGCGCTGTTCCATGACCTCATAGCCCCTCCTTCTTTGTCAAGCCTTCACTTTCACAGCCCTCTTTCCTTCCAGAGCACATCGTATCCCTGTGCATCACAAGGCTCTTAGGAGGATAAAATAAAAGAGAACATGGATTAGGAAATGGGAAGTTATAATAGCTATAACTATCAGAAATGTTTTATCTACCAAAATGTACTCAAGATAGAGTGAGTAGAAAGTAAGACATATAAGATATTTTAAATGCTGAAAATTGCTTACCTTAGGGAAAATTAGGTGTATGGTCATTTAATAATGTTGCCTTTTACTGTATACAGTATTGTTAAAGTAAAAATATTCTAAACTGTCTAAAGCAGAAATAGAAGAAAACATATGAAGTGAGTTCAAACTTCAAGTATTGTATAATAAAATCTTTCAATAGCCTGAGTTTCTGAGCATGAAGGTGGATGGATTATTAAAGGAGACTGTAGTCTGATCCTCCCAGAAATTTAACAAGGCTGAATCAGACTCTCTGGTGTGTTTCTTACTCTGAGACAAAGCCAAAGGAATGAAAAAGATCATTTCAGTCCAAATATATTTGTCAGCTTTAAAATGGTCAAAATATTTTAAAAAAGAAACCTCTACAAAGCCTTTGTAACTTTAATGTAAACATGTATTTTATAAATAATAATGTCTAGGTGTGGTAGTACATGTCAGTACTTGGGAGGCTGAGCTTATAGGATCATAAATCAGAAGATAGCTATAATCACAGTAATAACTAATTTCCCACTACTAATTATCACGTTAATTTCTCTCTACTAAAAACAAATGATAAAATCATTTGTAAATTAAATATGCAAATTTTGTAATGAAAAAATTCAGCAGCAAAAGACAAAAATTTTCTTTGTAAGATACTCCAAGGAACTTAACACTATATTCCAAAGATGGCCACATTAGCACAACAGCAAGTTTATCTCTTCTGTTTTGTAGCTACAGAAAGTTGGTAGAATCTGAGGTGTCCAGGAAAAGAAGAAATTTAACCAAATCAAGAACATTCATTTTCATTGATGGTTCAGCACAAATACTGTCTTAATCCTAGAAGAAAAAGTTACTAATATCCTTGTTCAGATGTTTCTCAGCTAGACTTCATAAAAAATGTATCTGTGATAATTTTGTTCTTAGTTACACATTGATTAAAGTAGAGAAAAAATGAATTAGATGAAGTTTCCTGGGAATGTAAGAAAAGTGTCACTGAAGTTTGCTTGTTAGGAAGAGTGAATTGAAACATTTATTCTACACATCTATAGTTATTTTTATTTTTATTTTTATTTATTGAAGTAAGTAAGGTCATTTCTTTGTTAAAATAAGACTTAGGTTTCATAACTAGTTGTAGGGTTTTACTCACCAAAAAGTATTACACATGGGAGATTCTTCAGTTACACTGCATAGGTGTGTGTAGTTTTTAAAATTTTTTAAATTTATTTTTTAAGAGGATAAAGGGAAAGTTAAATTTATCTTCCAGTTTCACAGTTTTGTAGTGTGTAAATTTCATTTCTTCAGATTTTACTCTGAGTGGATGGTAATTAAGGGATAAACCAATATAAAATGAAGTGCTTCTAAATTTTAGATCTCTGTACAATGGAAAGTGAGACTCTTGTACTAGGTTCCATCTTAATAGCTTGATTATGGGGATATATGCACAGGTGTGTGTGTGTGTGTGTATGTGTGTGTGGCATGCATACACAGTTATGCCATTCAACCTGATGCCAACATGGCATAAAGAACCTGTAGCTACCTAGCAAAGACAGAATGGGTCTCTCCTTCAGAATTATCTCTGCTTTTTAGATCATCTCAGAAAGATAGACAGGTAACTTGTCTTCCATACAGGTTGTTTCAGTGACAAGGAACTTTGACACATCTGTAGACTGACCATTCATTGTACCAGTGATTATGCTAATGGATCCTGGCCTATTTATTTCCCTAAAAGAGTTACTGTTACAAAGACCAAACCAAAAGCAGATTGTAAGAGAGGGACCTTTCATCTACCACTGGATATGTAAGCAACTAACCCTTCTGCTAAATGGTGCATAGACGAACTCATAAATTTTCAATTCTGTTTCTCTCAAATATACTTCCATGGTAAGTTCTTTTGTCCTATAGACAGCAACATTGAGATGTCAATGTCATAGATAATGCATAAGAGGAAGAATTCCAATAGGTGGAGACTAAACTTCAGAATAACGGCTTGCTGAGCTCTTTTTTTCTAGAGCAGCAAATGGTCTGGTACCGCTTGATTCTGTATCTGCTTCCCAGCCCTTCACTTTGAGGGCTGCTGCCCATAGTGTCTGTCCTTCCCTAAGTGGTATTCACCCACAGTGAGCTATAACAAGGGCCCCAGAATGGCCTCAAATTGAGCAACATCCAACATTTACATGCTTACTAATGAACATTTGATAATTTCAGAAGTGCAATAGCAAGATAATTTCTACTACATTTTATTTCACAATTGAACCACATTATCAGAAATAAGCTAGGCGACTTTAATACCAAACATGAGTGTGTATACATATATTCAATACAAAACATGAGTGTGTAAAGAATATTATATCAAATTAATTATTTGGGGGAAATTATCTCTATTATATATTTCTTCTTTTAGTCACTGGTCAATCAAGTTTGAGTTATATGAAGATTATTATCAAAGAAAAGGAACCTGGTACTGGTATTGTAGAGGACAGAGAAAGACCAACACAGAGGAAAGGCAAAGTTTGGGATTTGGGAGATGCAAGAAAATGAGAAAATAAATACATTTTCTGATCAATTTTCCTCTAGACTTCCATATTAGCCGTACAGTTTGAAGTGATTGACAGATTTTAGAAAACCCCATCATTCCATGTATAGAGTTATTTGCAATTGAAATGAAAAGGATCAAGCTGAATATTTTAGCTCCCTAATGTTAATGTAGAGCCAAACCTTCAAGATCCACACAAATACATATTCAAAATAAAATATTATTTGTGGACTTTGATGTTTTTATTATTAGCACTGCTTAACAATCTAGGCTAAAGTTTAACAAAGTATAGTTTACAAACAGAAACCTGACATCAGTTTTGATATATCCCATGATCAAAAAATGATATTTATATACTTAAACAGTTAAATTATAAGTAATTACTTGTGTATATATCTAATATTCTCTAGTTTTGCTGCTTGACTAACTAAATCCATAATGTTTAGTATTTGGTACTTTAGAAAACAGTTTTCCCTAATGTGGTTTCTATATAGATAAAATAATTATGATATTCTTTCCTTTGCAAGTTTTGTACCAAGACAATTCAAATAGGCATGGAAGGGAGTCTACATCCTATAAACAAACTCCAGATCCATGTGCTATGTTGTGCAACTGGCTTTATGTGATCACTGGAGAACTGAACTCTGATCATTAGGCTTTGCAGGCAAGTGCCTTAACAGCTAAGCCCTCTATCTCAAGCTCACAAATAGTTTTTGAAGCAGGTATTTAGGGAGTGGTATACAGTAGGAATCTGCTGCTTACTGGTGACCACTAAGGTGGAATATGAAGAGATGTGCTGGTGGTTGAGTCAAAGTTATTAATTAGATGGTAGAAATTAATAGCACCTCATAAGCAAATGTGAGGATAAACATGGCATTTCTAGAGCACAATGATTATAGCAGGTTGTGCTGTCCAAATCTTCATTTCAAACATTTTCTTATCCTATGATGTTGGCCCCTGTCCTATTCTGGGCCTATTGTATTTTTTGAATTGGGTCTAGTGACCATGCAGTCAGTAATGCTATGAATCTTCCAAGGCCAGGAAACTCATTAGCAAAAGGGGTAAAAAATACAGCACCTAACCTAAATCTACCCAAGATGCCAACATACCTTGCAAGCATCTCGAGTATAAAGAATAGAGAGTCAGTGAACCTGAAGATAGAATAATAAAAATTGCCCACTTGAAGAATAAAGGAAAGAAAACCACGAGGTGCAATACAAGACTTATTACTATTGCTTAAAGCCAGTACATTTGGGGGTAATTTTGTGGTTGCTTTGTTTTGGTTTAATAATAATCATCAGAACAACTATATATTATTTCTTTTTTAAAGGCTCAATGACTATTAGGCACATTAGTAATATATCAAAAAATTAATCCTGTGCAAGAAGGCCAGTGTTCCAAGTGCAAAGCCCTAGAAGGACAAAATGGAGCAAATTATACAGTACAAAGCTCCTTTCCTTTATGTAATGACTTAAATAAGCCATTAACCCAAAATGCATTTTATTTCTTCATAAGAAAGAATAACATATCTCTTTATTCATAGTCTTAATTTCACTGTTTTATAACCCTTTTTAAAAGGCAAGGTAAAATTTATGAACTTATAATTTGGTATTATAGGAATTACAATTTATTTACTGAAAGTAAATAATGTCAGTATCATTTTTATGAACTCTGATAATGTGTGTCTGTAGCAAGCAAGAATACATATAATTAAGTCTTTTGTAACAATCCAAAGCAACATTTTTTGATATGTTTGAGAAGATTAGGCTTCTTTGCTTGAAATGATTCTTGAAATAAATCATATTCTCAATTTTTTTAGCAGTGGAAATCCTTTTATATTTTCACAAGTTCTTTGACCTTAACCTTGGAAATCTGGCTACTTAGGATGAAGGCAGAGAAAATGAGCAGGAAAGCTCTAAAGGTGACATGCTGTTATTAAATGCAAATATATTCATTAAGGGATTGGCCAAAAAGAAAGGTATATTTTACTTTTAATGAATTGGTTTTAACATACAAGTCATCAGCAGGTGTGCATTTTAATTTAACCTTTGTAGCAAGGGAGATTCAGTGAAAATGGGCTAGGTAATAAGATGCTATCTGGACTTTTTTTGTCTGTTTAAACCACGTCTGTTACATGTGATTCTGAAGGCTAATAAAGCTGCCTTATCTCCATGTTCATAATGCTGGCTTTCCCGCAGAACAACTGATTTTTATTTTGATATTTTATTTTGATTTGTATTGCTAAAGAGAACTTTATATAATAGAAACATTACCCATAATATTTAAAGTATACATACAAAAATTGTAAATGAGGAACTAAAATATAGTTAGCATGCAGTAAATGTTGTGATACACCATGACTTATGATACACAATTAATTAGGTAACTGTGTTTAGCTAAGTAATTCATAACATATATGCATACATGTCTATTACCCTGCCCCAACATATGCACAATGAAGAAAATGACTTTTAAAGTTCTAAAATTTAAATATTCAAGTAATAGTGATACAATTATTACGTTAGTATTTATATCACCACAGGACTATGACCTAAGAACTAAGAAGAAAGGTTTTCACTCAATCATTATTGTTTGAATCATGAATGAGTTCACTAACAATTGCTCAGGGTCTTCAGAGTCTAACAACTTGACTGATTTTAACTATTTAATTTAATAATTTACTAGCATGTAAATCAAAGTTCTAAATGTCTCAAGAAAAATATGACACCAAGTAATAGGGTAGTGATTGTTAAGTGTTAGCAGAAGACCCAAATTTTGGAGGCTTGGGTCCTATGCAGCACTATTTTATTGAGAGATGGCTTTGATAACAAGCAGGTCTAATGGGGGGTCTTCAGGTGCTTGGGATGTGACTATGAGGGCTAAAGGGCCAAAGGGTTCTTCCCTCTTCCTTGTCTCTGGCCATGAGCTAAGTGATGCCCTGTTCTAGCACAGCCCCCACCCTGCCAGAGGCTGAAATGACAAGAATTGTGTGCTAATGGAAGTCTTATCTTTGCGGTGATGGAAAATGGATGACACATAGACCTACTCAAAAAAAATCTAGTGAGCATTTCTTAAAGTTTCCTGGCAAAAATTGAGCACCTCAACATTACAGGTGGAAAATCTGTTTAAATTGTATCATATGATTGAATATATCTTTGGTAACCTTTTATGCAGAGAAAAGTTTTCACAGTAATGATCCCAAATACTTCAGAAATATTTTTATTTTACATTTCATGGTGCTATACTAAACAGCGATTTTATCATCATAATTCTTTTACTAGCATGCATTCATTGTAAAAAAACTGATTTCATTTTAGTATTTTCATAGATGTATATCATATATTTGACCCTCCATTATCCCTCTTACTTCTTCTTAGATAATAAAATTTATATTCCTATATTCTTGATATGACCTTATGAAAATATACTTACAATTTAATCACTTTTTCCTTCATAATTAACCCATCATATTCTTTATGTCAGGAACATTATCTTGTTCAAGGGCAGCTGAAACTTGCAGCTACTTTCAGAAACTATCACTTGCATTCATTCTCTTTCTTTCTCTGAAGCCAATGCACTTTCAGGAACAAAGATCCCATTTCCTTTCTATTAAGTTAACTTAGAAGGTATGAATACAAAATGGCCTGCAGGAAAGGGAACATTCAAATGCCACATCACATATAATAGCAATGATAACACTGTTTCTCTCAAATAGTTGACAGATAACCTTTTATCGTTTTCTTTAATCTGTAAAAATTTGTGCTTTCATTCCACTAATGATATAGAAGTGACAAGTAAAAAGTTAAATGAAGATTTTATGACATATTCAAGACTCATATTAGCAAAAGAATCCTTAGAGACCAAAATGGCAGATAAATCAAAGACTAATTGGAGGGAAAAATTAGAAGCCTCTCATCCCTTATCTACAAAATTATTAAGCAATTATTTTAAAAATGAATTGTTTCTATTGCACAATGTAGAATTGTACTCAAATTCTCAATGACAATGGTAATATTTCCTTTCAGGCTCCATACCTCTCTTCTGTCTTGGGAAAGTCAGTCACTTTGGAATTTTTTTTTCTTGAAGTAATAATGTGTTTATCAATGTGCTTTCAAGACCACATCTTTATCTCCTCATCCAGACTCATTATCAGCCACATAACATGTTCATGAGTATGAGAACAAAAGGCAAGAAGAAATATCACTGCTGTAGACAGAAAATGTTCAGTAGTTTCGATACCAATTTTATCAGTAACTAAATATGTTTACCTCATTTTCTCATCTGTAAAATGTGCTGTTAGGTCAGATTTACTCAATGGTTGTTCTGACACTTTGAGGACTATTATTTAGACAAATTAGGGATTGTTCAGAAATCATCTGTCAAAATGATTAATCTTCTTGATGAATAAAAAGATTGCATTTGAATTGGACAGAAGCAATAAAATTGTACTATCTAGGTCAAGGTGACCTGGAGAGAGATAGGATGAAACATTTGCAATGTTTGTAGAGGCAAAATAATTGTACCATCCCAACAGGAGGGGTACAATGTACAGGAAAAAAAGAAAAGGAAATAAATCCAATTCTGTGGCATTAACTGTTTTTGTGCATATTAGAAGCTACTAGCTTTAGAGAAACAAGAATTGTTAAGGCTTTTCTTATTGCATTTTGCTTGAAGACATCGGTTGAAATAACTAGCAGCTATGTGGCATGTCAGTATAGATGATAGAAAAGATACCCAGATGTGATAAAATGTTCATGGATCTGACAATTATGACATTAAGTTAATGAAGAATGTCTGAAAGAACTGAATATCAAAAAGTGAACATAAGAGAGGTGTCAGGAAGTTATTTTGATTGAATAATTAAATAATCATTTGTGGCCACTAAGGCAAAACACACTGAGCAACTTGTATATGGTTTTGGACATGCTACTATGATTTGGAAAATCATTTTATTAATTAATTATTTTATTAAGGCCAAGTATGAAGTGATTTATTATCAGTACTCAAGAGCCATTTCCATTGATTGCCTCCTCTGTTGTGCTGGCTAATGTTCCCTGATACTTTTAGTCTTGCTTTATGTTTTATAACAAATTATTGTTGATTATATAAATTAACACAAAGTGCTCTACCTTAATACTTTCACATATTAATAAATATACAACTGCAGCAATGTAAATGTTTTTTCTCTTCTTTTGTAACTCAACATTTTTAGGCATGTCACTGTAGGTTCAGTTTTCTTAATAGTATTACTGGCATATTTTGCTTCAAGTTTGGCACTATATATTGGATGGTTTCTACCTCCCAAATATCAACAGCATCCTCATCTCCACTTATGAAGAACAAAAATGTCTTCATACATTCAGATAGATACACTAAGAGATGAAATCACACTCAAACTCCTTAAATTTTGAAAACTACTTTTATATCCAGGGAATTAAGGAAATGCTACCCTAAAATACGGCACCCTGGAATGTGAAAAATTGCAGAAGCAAAGAAATGTTTCATAGGCCTTCTCCCAACCTTCTCTCCTAAAGCAGTCCATAAAATACTCACTGATCTTATTCTAAAATAGGTCAACAGAACCTTTATTGAAGGGATGTGCTCTCTGTACCATAGAAAACGAGCTTCCGTATCCTTGTAGACAGTGCTATGAAGAAATCTGAAAATTTTGAATTTTCTAAACTTACTGCTTATTACCACTGGCTTATATGCTTCTCCTCCAGGCATTCTTCTTTACCCCTGGCCACAGTTCTACATATGAATTAGAAACATGCATGTTCCCTGTTTCTTTGAATCTCTCTTTCATGAGATTCTCACGCCATATAAAATTTATATTATAGTCATTTGTGTTTTCCTCTTGGATATATTTTCTGAAGAAGTCTCAAACATGAACCTTGAGTGGGTGAGGAAATGGGTCTCTTCTCTCCTACATGATGTACCAGTTGGATACAAGCATGTGCTCATGGTTTCACAGGTTCTAGGGAAGAGTGCCATTCTTTTTCTTCATATGGAAACTTAATCCAATATAGTTGATCGTATTCTCACCCTGATCATTGTATGTGTTCCTACATAGATCTTCTTTGTTTACTATCATTTTAAGTGGAATGTCCTATTTATGTGTGACCTCCTTTTACAAGCAAGTAGTTTAAAACTCATTTTCATTTTTTTGCATTGACTCTTGAAATTTTTTTAAATCAGTTTTACAAGACAGACTTCTGTCATAGCATTTTATTACCTGCCTGACGGGGAAAGTAAGTCCTTATTGCTGAAGACAATACATGCTGCCAATGTAGAACATGTAGAGATCTAGCTGAATCTGGAAGGAAGTCAACTCCAAGATGGTTAGTCTGTCTAGTGCTGAAAACTACAACATGAGATGCTAGGCAAAAATGGCCAACAACACTTTGAGTAAACAGGGGACCCTACTTTATGTAATTAAACATCTTGACAAGATGTAGACACCTGTGTAATAGTGGCACCAACTCTAGGAAGTTAACCAATGACTTTCTGATTGGCAAAGTGATCCACTCAGTAGAAAGGAAACCATAGATTGAACTGGAAATGAAGTCAGAATTGTATGGAGACCAAGATTATGGATTCCACTGAGAAACTTCCACTAGTTGTTGGCCAAAAGTGAGGCTACACCCATCAAAATCTTCCTATGTTAACAGTTCTTATACTCTTTAACCTATACTGATCTCACTCTTCATTGGAAAATCTGTTTTTCTTTTTCAGAAACTAGTGAGAACTGAGGACAGCCAAAAATCTATCAGTGGGCTGGGCATGGGAGACCCTACCTGAAAAAACCAAAAAAAAAAAAAAAAAAAAAAAAAAAAAAAAGGAAAATCTATCAGTGGGACAAGAATAACTGACTCAATGCCAGCAAGTGAACCACCCCTAGCATAGCAGCTGGGGCCCAAGTGAAAACACACAGAAGTTGCAGAGATGATCATGAGTGCTACTGGCATGGTGAGCCTGACAACCTGAGCCAGGGTGGGGGAGACAGACACTGAGGATACCCAAAATGAATAAAAGCAGAAAACCAGAAGCTTCTGAGAGCTAAACACTAAAGTAGACTTAAAGAATACCCACCAAGGCTCAGGGAATTTTTGTGAGAAAGGGCTTGGAAAGAATTTCAGAGCGACAGAGTGGGAGGAAATATCCAGGCATTACCACCCTACACACATACAATGTCTGAATGATGCTCTCACAGCTCATAACCCACAACTCCATGGTGGATACCAGCAATCTCACTTAAGGGAAGCCCTCAGTAGAGTGAGACCAAGGAGGAGGGGAATGATGATACCAACTCTTGATGCATCCATTCAAAATTTCAACTTAATACAAAAAATACACACACACACACACAAATCAGTTTTATATAAGTAGCATTTAATTTCCAAATACAAGCCATAATGTTAGTATATTATAAAACTTCATCTCACCTTTGACCACAGATGTACTTTTGCTATACTTTTAAAGCTTATTTTTCATTCATTTTATCAGAAACAGAGAGATCCAAGACTAAAATCTGCCTTACCCCAGAAGTCTTCCTCGTGACCTTGAAATTTAATTTTCCCCTTGTCATATACAATACAATTATTATAAAGTTTAATTTAATAACAATTATATATTTTAGTTATAAATACTTAATCAACCAATCATTCCTTTAAGAGGTTAATTTTATTTACATTTTAACTATTTCTACACTAACTTTAAATGGGAAAGAACTTTTTAAAGTATGTATCACTTTAGTTAATACCTGAACATGAAAATATATTTTATTTTTATACTATTTATAGTAAGACATATTGTATTTAATGGGTAAATAAAGGAAAATAGACATATCATAGGAAAACATTTTAAATTCTAATAGAAGTCTGCATCAGAGAATTAAGCATATATTGGCCAGAATTGGAAGGTAATATTTTCTCTGAAGTATTTGCCTTACTCCTCAGTGTGATTTTTTTCAGTATTTTCAAAATCAGTATTGTCTGGGAAGGAAGGCAGAGGCATGTGTCTGTACATGTCCAGCTCTGGGAGTTTTAGAATAGCTCCACTCTACCTTACATCCATGCATTTCATTTATGTGATAATTTATAGACATGTATTGTATCATAAGTTATATAATGTGAATAGAAATTATTCCAACCCTTAAAAAGATAAATAAAAATCATAAATTAAATGCAAGCCCTGTTTCTATGTAAGAATTAATCCAATTTGATGTTACTTCATTTTAAATGTTAGAGCCCTCTAGATGGGGCTGAGGAGATGGCTCAATGAATAAAGTGCTAGTACTGCAAATGTGAGTGTCTGAGTTCAGATCCCCCAAACTCCCATGAAGCAGGACACAACAGCTCAAGCATCTCTAATTCCAGAGTGCCTAGGGAAAAAGGAGAGGCAAAGACAGTAGTATCCCTAGCAGATCGCAGGCAAGTAAGCTAGCAAACACAGCAGTGAGTGAGGTAGAGATCCTGCCTCAAAAACAAGATGTAAAGTGACAACCAAATTCTGAGGTTGTCCTCTGCTCTCCTCATGTATGCTACAGCATACACACCTCTAAACTTACACACAAATGTGCAAACACATACACACAAATAAACACACGTATGCATCATACGCACAAGAAGATAGCAAAATTGTTTATTATTTCATGTATTAAAAATATTATGCTAACCTTAACAGCAATTGGGTTTTTGTTAACCTACTTAACAGATATCAATTGGCAGCTCTTAGTTTAATCCAAAATCCTCAAACCAAAAATAGCAAAAAAGTTTTATAAACAAAGTTAACAATCCATTCTTAGAGTTTTATTTAAAGGCACAGCTTGGCAAATATCTATAAAAGAGCACATGCATATATAAAGGGGAAAGTGATGACATAGATAGTACTCAGAAAACATAAGAAAACCATAACTTTTCAAATAAATATACCTTTTTCATTATTTAAATGTTGTGATATCCCCATGCACAGGCTGTGAAGCAGCAAGGGTACACACAAAATTTGCAGGGAGCCTCATACTTCATTATAGCCAAATAAATCCATTGGGCTTTATGGAATAAACACAGCTTGAGTTTTAGCTTAATCTAGTTATCTACCAAAGTTGCAACACCTTTAAATTTATGATTAAATTATCAGTGTTATCACTTAGGGCAGATTTTCTTAATCTTAAGATTTAGGGAAATGGGAGGAATGTCAGACAAAAATTAATTACTCTAGTTACTACTCTAATTACTCTACTATACCTCTCTACTTTTCAATTATTTAATCATCCAAGAGGAAAGCTGGATAGCTACCATGAGCATACAGAGTTCTGGCCCTTCTTTTAGACTGACAGCTCCATGAGGTATCACACTTGATGCTCATAGTTCAAACTCTAGCATTTCTTGAGCTGAAACAATTAGAAAAACAGTATCTTAGGATGTTAATTTTTAGTAAGATTGCTTGCTTTACATAAAATGACTTACCTGAGTAATTGCTAAAGCACATGTGTGCACTCAGATTATGAAAAAGACTAACAGCATGGAATGGGGTGAATTTTTAAATTACCTCACCCATCAGTCTACCATCAGAACATTAAAATTCAATCTTAAGGTCATATGCTGATTTAGATACATGGGCTCAAAAAAATGGAAAAATTCATCAGCAACTTCCTTCTTATTCATTGTAATCATTTCATTTAGGAAATCTCTAAAAGATGAATGGAATTTTTGAGCCAAAGAAGGTGAATTTTTGTCCCCATGTGGTTTGGGGTCAGAGCAGGTAGACAGATTATAAGTTAATAACAGTTTATCCATCTCCATCCTCCAGGAGAGAAGGAAGAAGTGCTTAGACTTGTGAGTTGCTGTGTCATGTTCTAGCATTGGTGCTAACATGTGTGTCCACTACATATTTGTGTCCTCAAAACTACTGTGCTCCTTCCAAATAAATGGTCTCAGTTATGGTGATACCTTGTTCACTTCAGTATGTGTTAAATGACTGATTTTCTGACCTTATTCCATCATTCATCTTGAAACAACAATTATCCCCCCCGCAATTTGACTGTAATGGAGGGTAGACCTTGGAGAAAGAGGAAGGGGTTAACACAAAACTGAACCCAAATTGAACTGATACCATAGAATCCTATATCCTGGAAGTTAGACTAAAAGGTGGAATACTTAAGAGGACCTTAGGGGGAGAACCTGAATCAAAGGGCCCTGGAGAGTGTGAGACAAAGCCTACCCTTTAATTTCTCCTGTTTATCTTTCTTCTCTGGCTTTTTATTTTTTTCTTTTGCCTTAGCGCTGGCCTGTAATTCCCAGTACGAGGATGTGGTTTCCATCCACAATGTCCTGTTGATCAGAGAGACCAACTAGATCTCCTAAATAAAAACAAAACAGACTTCTGTCAGAGCACATGATTACCCAGCACAGGTCAAGGTAATACCCTATTGCTGAAGACACCATATGTTGTCAACACAGACCATGGAGAGATCAGGTTGGAATCTGGAAGAGAATCAGTCCCCAGGCAAGTAACCCACCTAGTGATGGAAGTCACAACATGAGCTACCAGGGGAAAGTGACCAACATCTGTCTGAGCAACTCAAAGTCTAAGCCACTCAGAAGCAAACAACCTGTTGTGATGCTCACATAAGTGCAATAGTGGCACACAGCTATGGTGGGTAACTAACTGCTCTTGGGTTGGCTAACAGATCTGCTCAGTGAAAGGAAACCACATCTGGAACTGGGGAACAAGTCAGAATCATATCCAGATAACAATTTTGCTTCCCAATATCAACCTCCCACTATTTGTGGCATATAAGAGGGTCTACATCCTTTAAATTCTCTCTAAATTAATAATGATTATCCCATTTAACCAGTGCTGACTTTACTCTGTACTGGAGATTCTGCTTCTCTTTTTCAGATGGAAGCAGAATCTGAGGACATAAATGATCCAGCGCACTTCACCCCAGCTCCAACTGAAACCACTGGGGAAATGAACAAGTGTGCTGTTTTCTTGGTGAACCAGATATTAGCATAAGAGTGAAGGAGACAGATACTGAGGCATTCAACACCTACAAAAGCAGAGATCCAGAGGCTCCTAAGAGCCCATCACTGAAGTAGACTTAAAATGCACCCAACATGGCTCAAGGATTTTTGTGGAAGAGGGAGTGGAAAGATTGTTAGAGCCGCCGGGCGTGGTGGCGCACGCCTTTAATCCCAGCACTCGGGAGGCAGAGGTAGGAGGATCGCCGTGAGTTTCGAGGCCACCCTGAGACTCCATAGTGAATTCCAGGTCAGCCTGGGCTAGAGTGAAACCCTACCTCGAAAAACCAAAAAAAAAAAAAAAAAAAAAAAAAAAAAAAAAAAAAAAAAAAGATTGTTGGAGCCACAAGTTGGGACATTTTGCGCAGAGTCGCTGCCTCTCCCCCATAACTGAGTGCTGCCCCTGCAATGCGTGACCCACAGTCTCTATGGGGTAGATCTGCATCCCCAACTAAGAAGGCCTCTTCAGAAAAGGGGCAGGGAGGAGGGAAAGGACGGTACCAACATGTGTCGCTTACATACTAAATACGCCCATATCTAATAAAAATAAATTAAAAAACAAACAACAACAAAGAAAACTGAGGGTGGTGGCAGGAGATTATTATTATGGTATATTGCTTATATTTATGGAAGTTTCTAATAAAAGTTAAAAAATAAAAAATGGCTTCTTCTATATTCTTTAAACTTAATTATCCTAGTCTTTGTTTCTTAATGCATAAATGAACTAAAGACAAGACTACAACTTTATACCTATATGTGTAAAATAAAAGGGAGACAAAATTATGAAACTGTAAACTGTGTGTCAAAATACAATACAGACATATATTTAAAAAGGATTAAAGAGTTCATGAAAACAAGAAAAACTAAAAGGGATTCAGAATATAACTGGGAAATGAAAATGGTACTTTTTCAACCTTTATTTCATCTCCCTGTTTAGTACAAGTACTTGAAACTTCAAATTAACCTAGCAATGATGAATGTGAAATTTTATATTTGATAATGCTTGAGACTACTTCCCAGGAAAAATGTGGTGGTATATAGTCAAGACTGCAGAGAAATAAAGGTATCTTTTAAGGAAATACCATCTATGGTTTCACAGATTCTCTGAGGCAAACTAGAGTCAAGATCTCACCTTAATGATTTCTCTCATTTCCCTTTGCTCTAATTAATCAAAACCTTCATTTTAACCAATGTCTTCCTGAATATTAATAAGAATAAAATACCATTTGATGTTTGAAATTATGGGGATAATCTCAATGACGGAAATAGATGCCTGAGAGGGGGGAAATGCCTGATTAAATATATTCATGAAGATGTCAATGGTTTATAAAGCCAATGTCTGTGAACAAGACAGCTGTAGGCCTTCTCTGGAGAGGTGTGTTCCTGCAATGATCACCACTATGGACAGCCAAGGGTCACCACGGAAAGGTACGTGGAACAGATCAGCTAGTTCTAGGCTTTGTCTACACTGCCAGAGGGGACATTAATGTGATATTTTAACCAATAATAAGAGGATATAGGTTATAGGGAATTGGAAAATAGTTGCTTTCCTCTAAGGATAACATGATCATCAATAACATGGATCAGAAATTGTTGTGATGATATACAAAATAACTTAGCATCTCAGCCATGGCATTGAAGTACAGTAATCTAAAGAGGCTGCTGATATTCACTTTTAGAAGGAGGAGAGAGGGTCACAGGACCCTCACTTGGATATCTAGGCATTATTCCTTTCTTTGGGGCTAGAATACATAGGAGGTGGAAAGTTAACTAAAGACATAATTCCGGGAAAGCAGCTTTTATGAGTCATCACCCATGCTAAGGTTGGACTTTTCAGTAATGTAGCTATCTTTAAGTGAACAATGCTCCTGCTAGGAGTCCTTTTCTTATGTTACCCTAGTAAATCCTTCCCTACATTTATGTATCTAAGCCCAATCAATTCATTGGTTCTCCAAGCTAGCCTCTGATAGAATCATGCTTTGGTCTATCATCAGTGCTATCTGGAGAGAACAGATCTGGGAAAAGACACACAACAAATTGGCACTTGAACATGAGGCATGATAGACAGAAAGTTGAGTTTAGAAAATCAGTAGCATGGCTCCTGCTATGGATAATAAGTAATGTAACTAAAGCTGAGACATCTGGAGTAGGGATATCCTAGGGTAGCCTTCTCTTGTGCACTATCATTACAGGTATGTAGGTCCATAAACCCACCACCTTAAAGTCCCTATATTTTATAGAAATTGGAAAGAAAATTAGTCAGTAAAACTGTATTTATTTAGTTTGGCTAAAGTGGAGGGAGACAGTAGCTCAATTTCTTCTCTAATATGCTTGTAGTCATCTTAAAATTTATGAAAAAGACATTTAGCTTACCCATAACTGTGGGCTAACTACACAATGCATGACCCGTATACCTCAACAAGGAGGGGCCAAGGGGAGGGGGTAGGTCACGGATGAGCCTAATAATGGTACCAAACGGACTGTATTTGCTGAATACAAAACTGACTAATAAAGAAAAGAAAAAAAATTATGAAAAACTATGAAACTTGTTAACATAATCATAATACAAATTAATTAGTCCTTTGTTGGTGGTGAGGAGTACCAAGCACCAGGTTGCTTCCATTCTCTGTTTCAGCGACTCCCATTTTTGAACGAAGAGAGGCTTTCTAGATTTTTTGTGTGATTTGTAATACAAGCAGAGTTCTTTGTTTTAGGTTCATTCCTTTTCACAGGTGGAGAGTGGAAGCCTTTGTTATCTCTTCATGGGAGATCACCTTCATCTCTAACTCCCATTAGAGCACATTGATTCTGCAAGTGGAAAATGGTGATAATCTAATAGCCAAAGGGTGGGGCACAAGTGTGTCTTTAGATTGTCTTTTCTCCTGGAAGGACTTCACAATAGGATCATGTTTATAGTGGACTCTTCCTTAAGGAATGGGGTCAGCTGCATGAGTATGGGGGAGGCCTGGAAGTGGCTAAAGTACTAGAGAATTCACTGCACTCTGTGAGAGTAGCATGCTGGGATAAGGTAGCTGGAAGGTTGTGATGACAGTGGCATATCCCTTGCTTTGGATAACAAGACATGCCACTCCAGCTGAGCTTTCTACTGAGGGAACTGACCTGTGTAAGAGGATTACAGAAGAAAAGGAATATGTGAGTAGGATCTTCCATATGAATCTCTTATTCAATGAGTAAACTGGATAGAAAGGAGAATGAGCTAAGGGTCTGAATTGTTGGGAGCTGAGTGGAATAGAGTAAAAATTGTATCTGTCTTAAAGAACTCTCCCTGGGATCCAAAAACCTAGAATCTGTAGAAAGAATCAGACATGAGGAAGGAGAGAATGATCTAGAGGTGACAGAAGATACTCCTCTGGCCCAACCTTTAATGCAGATGGGGCCCTTAATACTGGTTCAATATAGGAAACTAGCAACCAGAAAATTCTGTGCCTGTGAACATTTTGAATTGAGAAAGAATTTTAAATAAGAAATTAAAGAGCCTCTCAAAGACTGGTTCATGAGGCTGTGGAACATGTAGCAATTTGAATCAATCTGCTAGAAAGAGGAGAAACTGAGTATTAGTACTATTTATCCCTCCTTGAGACAAAGCTACATAAACTGAGGCAATACAAGGGAATCCAATCCCTGATGCACTGGCTCTTATGAGCTGTCAGGAACACTTGGATATCACCAGCAGAATTTCCTATGTATATCAAGGAGTAGAAGAAAATAGAGGAATGATAGGTGTTTTTGAGGGAACTGGATATAACAGAAGTGGTGTTTGATTCCCAATTCACTAGGATGAATGGGACTGTATTCTAGACACTAACACTAGAGAGTTAAGAGTGAATTTAATTAGGCAAGGGTCTTGGTAGGGTTTAATGGCATTGCTCAGGATCATTATGGAGCATGATTTTTACAAGGTAGGAAAGGTTTTACCAGATATGCGTGATATACACCTCTATGTTAATCAGATTTGTAAAGTGATAATGCAATTTAGAGAGGTTGAGAAAAGGGAAAAACAGGCAAAGGTGCCTTCCAAACACCCAAGACAAATGTGGTGAGGTTTGTGCTTGCATTGAGCAATAGTTCCCAGGGAAAAACTTTAACAGAAGTCCAGATGCTATGCTTGTTAGTCTTTGGAAAGCTGTAAATCAGATTGACAACTCAGTGGAGGTATAGAAGAAGTACTGATGCTTCCATTTGTACACACTAAAATGGAAGAAGACTTCAAAGGATAGGAACTAGCCAGTTGCTTAAGTAAAAGAGTGGTCAAGTTTGCAGGCATGTTAGGGCTATGCAGGACAGAGGGTGATGTTCAATTCTAGATTTGTCAGTGTCCTACCAATATGTAGAATCTTGAGAACAGGTAAAAGCATAGGGGCAATGAGTAGCTGTGGATGAATATAGAGATAGAGTGATGCAGATTGAAATTGCTTTTTGATAGGCAATTGCCCGTGGTCCCTAGAGTGTATTTTGTACAGTTCTCCTTTGCAAGAAAGAATAGAAGGTGTGTGTGTGTGTGTGTGTGTGTGTGTGTGTGTGAGTAACACGTGTTACGGGGACATGCTTTGGAACTGTATACCATAGTTAGATAGTTTTGACTGAGGATATGGACTGTAAGGCATTCTTGTGACATTGAGAAAAATGTGTCTGTGGGAGTAGAGATGCTTCATCTGGTCCTGGGCCTTTTAGCACACAGGAGAGACCTATAGAAAGGCAGTGACCACAAGGGTGGCCTGACAGACTCAGGGCAACAGCCGCAGTGTTAGCAGGCGTGGTGAATGAGGGCCCATTATGCTTCTTGGCACAGGCCTGGTTAAACAATGGGAATGGCCTCTGCACAGCCAGCACTGTGGTTCCATGGCTGTACCGCAGGGTGAAGAAGTTGAACAGATAATGAAGAATGGTTTTAGTTTATAGACAACTAAATGATGTAGTACTTTCCATCCGTGTTGAAGTTTCCAGCAATATTTAACAATTCATACAAACAATGGGCATTTTCATACTGTTTCAGTTCCTTGGTCTCTCCTCAGCATCGTGTCTTGCATGAATAGACATTTGTTCATGTCTTACCAGGAAAACTATCACAACACAGGGTTAAAGAACATCACTGTACTAGAAAGCAATCATACAAGGGCACAATAAATTATTGATCATTCTTCTCCATGAGACATGTGAAGATGTCTAATGTCTATAATTTGTGGTTTCAATTGAAGTGAGGAAGGACAGGGAGGTTACCAGCACTTAAGGTGTAGAGCTGGCAATGCTGCTTCCCCTGAACAAACCAGTTCCAGGCAAAGGGGCAGCCCACAAACTCAGTGTTGTTGAGACAGACAAAATGAACTGCAACGAGGCCACAAAGTTCTTTAAATATACTTTGTCACAGCTCCAAAAAGGAGAAAATAACATTTTCTGCTTCCGTTATCTCTATATGATTTGGCCAACTTGATTCAGATGGATTAAAAGTTCATCTCTAAAGCCAGAATGCAAAAAATGATAGCACATATGTGTATTATAATGAGGACAGTGATAGCAGATGTGTGTCTTACACTGATTTGTCAATTTGGCTGAGTTAAATGACATTTCAAAATGAAAAAGAAAAGATAAGGGAAAACAGACTAATACAAATTAACTACCATTATGTTCTCTGTAATATTTGCAAGAAAATTTGTAAAAAAAAATGCTTTTCTTTTTAATCCCTTGGTAGGATGAAAATCGCTCAGATGATAAGTGTACTGAGAATCAAAGAAACTATGTGGTTATGAATTTCCTAGAGCTGCTACTCCAATTTTGTTATTTGCCAAGTGCATTTCTCTACACATGTGGATCAACTGCTCATTTCCTTACTGTATAAAATATATAAACACATTTATATATCACATAAAATAATTTTTAGAAGATGTTTCTGGAAAAGTAAAAGGCTTCAATATGAACTATATCACAACATATTTTGCAAGTCAATATTTTCACATTGTCTGCTACACCAATTTTTTGGCATATTCAGCTTCTTGGATATTTGAGTTTAAGTGTTTATCCAAGAATAAATGTTACAATTTCCCATTTGTGGTGGACATTTCCAATTGCACTTACCAAAGGTTCTTTGGAATACAGATTCCCGAGACACATATTTTTATATCAGAAATTCTTGTGGGGGTTGGACTGTAGAGTTAACTCAGTTCACCAAGTGTTTGCCTTGCAAGCATGAGTGCCTGTGTTCAATCTCTACAACCCATTAAAAAAAAAAGACAAATATGGTGGTGCACTTGTAATCCCAGGACTGGAGAGACAGAGACAGGAGGATCCCTGGGGCTTCCTGGCCAGTCACTATAGCCTGCTTAATGAATTCAAGCTAGTGAGAGACCATGTCTCAAAAAAGGTGGATGGCACCTGAAAAATGACACCAAAGGCTATATTCTGGTGTCTATACACGTTCACATAAAAGCATGTGCACCTTTGTAAACACATGCACCTACATACAAACACACATATAAGAAATTATTTTGTAGTAGTGTCACTAGAGAGCCATTTTAATTTGATCCCTCTGTTGTTTCCTTCTTTATGAGAGGGTGAATTATTGACATAAAGGATGTCTGTCTCTGTCAATCTACTGAAACAGAAAATTAATAACAAAACCATCCTGATCATTATTAAAAATGTCAATGATGGGTGTTTTATACAGAAGGGAAATTGATCAAATCAATCTTCCTTGAACTTTTATGAGCATGTGATCACAGTAAAATGCTTTTCTTGATAAGTAGTGGAAAAAATTCTGCTCACATTGAGCTGCAGAACTATGGATGTGGTCCCTGCCACACAGCTGCACAATGAGCACTCACAGATGCTTGTGACCAGCTGAGATTCAAAGTCTACAATGCCTGTGTTCTGCCCCTACTCAGGAATTTAACCTCAGTAGGCCAGTGCTTCATCACCACAGTGTGATAATAATTGTTAAGTCCTTGTCTATTCACAGGATTATTCTAGAGCAAAAATTTAGAGAAAAAAGCCTGAAGTTTTTGCAAACATGACATTACCATGGTTTGCTAGCAAACCATGGCACCACATTATTTTTATGATAAGATTTCCTTTTTCCTCAGTAATCCAACAATCTTGTTTCTTCTTATCAGAAGTGAAGAGAAGGCCAACAGATGAAGTGTGCTATCTCTGCCATATCAATGTCCAAAATGTACATATCTGACACTGATATTTTTAAATATATTTTATTTATTTATTTGATGGGGGGGGATAATGTGTGTGCCAGGGTCTCCAGCCACTGTAAACAAATTCCAGAGGCACGTGCTCCCTTGTGCATCTGGCTTATGTGGGTCCTGGGGAGTTGAACCAGGATCCTTTGACTTTGCAGGCAAATGCTTTAACTGCTAAGCCATCTCTCCAGCCCCGGACACTGATATTTTTAAAATGATACATTTTAAACTCATGAAAGTCTGACCACTGAAAATTAGTAGCAATTCCTAAGACACTAACTTATGTAAAGAGAGTCAATATCTAAGCTCAGATGAATTTATGCTGGCAATGTTTACAAAGTCTTGAAGCACTGCTGGGACTAATACAAAAGTGCAGGAAGTCATTTCTGAAACCATATGCTGTGTGTGTGTGTGTGTGTGTGTGTGTTATACACAGATGAAGATGTTGCATTTTCTCTTACACTGGCTATTATAATACTGGGTCATGCAGTCTAAGGTTCTGGAGGTGGAAAAGGTTTCCCTAGATGAAGTAACTTTCAGCAATTTCCACTGAATAAATCACCCCTGACTGGTTCCTGTGTCTTTTTAGCAGGGACACTCCTGCTGCTTGTGGTGTCGAACATGCTCTTCTGCCAGAATGTGCACTCACTGCCGATCTGTCCCAGTGGGGCTGCCAACTGCCAGGTGTCTCTCCGGGACCTGTTTGACCGGGTGGTCATGCTCTCTCACTACATCCACAATCTCTCTTCAGAAATGTTCATTGACTTTGTAAGTACCTCATTTTGCCTCCCAACAGTGGTGAGGATGCACGAGGATTCATATCATATAACCTCATGAGTAAAAACAAAGCATCAGCTACTGGGAAGCTATACAGGGAAAAAATGACCATTTCATGAACTAGTAAAGATTTATAAAACTGTGATGATTTTTTTTAAATTTTTTACTCTAATTTGCTATGTAAAATAATTTTTATTGTAAACTTGTAACATAACATGCTGAAATATGTGTCTTGGGAAAGGCTGTGATTTCTTGTTCTTGCCTGTAAGAAGCCAGTCTCCACTGGCTTTCTGTATTGAACACAGTGCAGATAGATAAGATATTGACTTGCTTTGCAGTGAATTGTCTTGGCAGCATAGAACCAACCTAAAAAGAAACTAGTGAAGAGGAGACAGAAAAATAATGGCTTCTCAGAAATCCCCCAAATGCTAGGAACTGCTGCTTTAGGATTTCCAGAGTTTAAGTTTCTCTTTGCATTCAGAAGACTGGCTCACAACTGGAAGCAGGTCCTCTCTTGATGAACATTCTTCAATGGTTTTGTGTTACTGGTTTGATATCATTTTATGTTACTGGTTTGATATCAGTCAAATAGGCCACATTGGGCTTCAGTAAGTTAATAAAATATGGACTCATATTGTGCATCTTACTCACTAGTTTTTTTTCATTGCCCATTGTTTACTGACCACATTTCATTTCTGAAATGTGCATGTTAATTTTAAATAACAAATATTTCATAAATAAAATACATTAAAATAAAAAATAAAAATGATATTTAAGTATTAAATGTTAAGTCTTAAATAATATTTTTCTATTTTAATTGTTCATTGCTTAGTATTTTCTAAAGTTTTATGCCCTGTGTTTTATAACTTCTGTGGTTGAAATTAACAAATTTATATTCACCATTTATGAACTTGATACTATACAAGTGTATATGTTCAGGTGTATTTGAATGATAAAATTATGGCTTTATAATGCCTAGTTAAAGGAAGCATATCTAATTACACTCAAAAGAAATGAGAAAAATAAATATAGACACATGTACATATTAGCTCTTAAATAGTAGAGAAAGATTATATTCAAGCCACTATTTGTTAGTTTTCAATTTCTTGCTTTCTAAAAAGCAATTTATAGGCAAGATGATTCAAGGAATTGGGAAAGAATCAAAGGAGTTGGAATGTTACATACCTAAAGAAAAATACTGAGATTATATAACAAATTGGAAGTACATGAAAGGAAAATAGTCTTCAATCCTTAATGTCAAGTTTTATTACATGCTCATTAAAATATGTATCAATGAAATGCATTAATATTCTGGCTATGGATTATATGTTCAATTCCAAAACCCCAAGTAAAGAAATTTTCCATGATCCTCAGGACAAACGGTATGCCCAGGGCCGCGGATTCATTGCCAAGGCCATCAACAGCTGCCATACTTCCTCTCTTGCTACTCCTGAAGACAAAGAGCAGGCTCAGCAGATTCCTGTGAGTTCTCAACCGTTTTATTCCCAAAACAATAGAAGCAGTTCACTGGCACTGCCATTCTGTGAGTTACTAGAACACTATAATAGGAGTAGTAACCATATATGCAGAGAAAAATGGAGGAAGAATGATCAATCAAAGGAAAATGATATCATGTAATTGATAAATTATAAGTACAATGACATGCTCACTTACACTGTGGCAGATCCATGAATATAGCATCATCTTTCCCCTGAGATTGTTTATTCTATAGAAAACTTTTAATGGAATTAGACTCCTATGGTTAAATACACGTTCATGTATATATGCAAGAAATATATTGTTTTATTAATTTTATATTGCTGATGGTTCCTCCATCAGCAATACTTTTCACTACCAAGCACCACATCATCTCTTCTTCACTTTATTCTTCTGGTTTTATTTCTTCTCTACCTACATCTTTATTCTTTCCAGACTTTTCTTCCTTCTCCTGTGTCTTAACTGATAGTCCTTCCACCAAGGAGGACCAGTAAAATACTATATTATGTCCTCATAGATACAACCATTCCCACTGCTGTGATGATAAGGTCTACATGTCATGACAGCTTGAATTCTTAGTCGTTGTCCTCTCTTTCTTCTGACTTGATGCCATAAATAAGTTTAATATGATTTAAACCAAACTAAAGACACTCAAACATATACACACATGTATGCATCCCTGTATTATGTTCCCTCTTCATGATTTTATGAGTGGACCAATGTTCTGTCTATTATTCTCATTAAGAATATTGTGATACTGATAATAGAAAATGAAGGAACAAGCAGAGAAGGAGGAGATAATGTTTATGGAGAGCTAATACATTGAGAGACACTCCACAAAACACTTTATTGCCTTCTGCATTTAATAAAAAAATCTATAACAGAAGGTATTGTTATTATACTTTCTGAAATAAAGAAACTGAGGTTATGGAAGGTGATATAGAATTTGTTCCATCTGCATGCCTAGTAAGAATGAGAGCCTGTGTTTCATCTAACTCAAGCCTTCTCTGTTAATTATATTTCACATTTTTCCCAGCACCCTATATGGCTACTCTCCATTTTGGCCTGATAACCTTTAAATGTTTCCATTGCAATACCCATGGATTCTTGTCTAGTCTTCTCATTATTATTAGGCACCTGAAAAACATTGACATTTTAAATAAACATTTTGAATACTAAGCATTTCAAATTAAGGGTGAGTTTTATGTATGATGCTGGCAGTAAGATGAGACTAAGGGTCTTACTTTGAGATTTTCACCAATGGTGTTATTAAAGGCCACACTACATCATTTTTCTTCACCTGTATATGCCCACAGACTGCTGTATGAGAAGCAAGGGACAGGGAAACATGTAGAGTAAGGAAAGCAAGTTTCTGAATGGCATGCAGTCTCTACTCTGTCTCTGTTCTAACACCCTAAAATATCAGAAAAGTCACAAATGAGGATTGTAGTGAGCAAGATGACTCAGTGTGAGAATGATTTGGGTTATGCTTTTAAAACTGGTGGCATCTATCTTTCTAAGCACTTATTCAGTCCCAGAAAATTTTGCTTTCTCAAAGACAAACAAAGCAATAAAGTATGGATGGCCTCATTGCATAGAAAGAAAGTGAAATTTCAGACAGAAATACAATGTGATCAACTGTAGACATCATTGAATAAAGAAGCTATTTAAATAAGCTACTTTTTGGTTACTTATGTCAGTAGCTGAAAATTTAAATTTCTATAATGTCCATCATCTCAAATTAATATATTATATACACATAGACATGAAAATGGATGTTTCAGTTCAGCCTTCATGAGCAAAAACAAATATAACTAAGCCTGCTATATTTTACTTATTTTAATATAATTGTTCTATATGATTGCTTAGCCGGAAATCCTTCTGAAGCTGATACTCAGCATGCTGTATGCCTGGAATGACCCCCTGTATCAACTGGTGACTGAGGTGGGGGGTATGCAAGAAGCCCCTGATACCATGCTATCAAGAGCCAAAGAGATTGAGATACAAAACAGACGACTCCTAGAGGGAATTGAGAAGATAGTGGGTCAGGTGAGCAGCCTGAAGCATCTTTGTCTTCTTCATCATGGTAGAGGTCATCTCTGCAATGAGACATGAATCTTGAAATACCTTGCTTTACAAAAACAAAATGTAAGCATTCTTTCATGTACACTGCTATTAAGCAAAACAAGAGCTAAGTCCTTCATAGCACTGAATTTTAATGCACATAAGTCTTGGCACTCAACTGCCATCTGAAATCTAGTGCTTGTGGACAATATCCATAAATGATTTGCCCATCTTGGACACTGGCTGCTCAGTTTCCAAAGAAAGGAAACCAGCATATAGAATCTGTAAGACTCAAGCTTTCTTTAAAATACTTTAGGACACATGCATTAAAGATCTGGTCAGATTTTTTCTTAGAATGTAAGGAGTTAGAAAAAACAAAAAGAACACCAATGTTCATTTAGAAGGTGCCTCACCTTTGCAGTTACTCCAAGGAAATTAAAAAGATGAGGATGTAGGGCAGGAGAGATGGCTTAGCACTTAAGAAGCTTGCCTGTGAAGCCTAATGTTCAACTCACCAGGTCCCACGTAAGCAAGATGCACAAGGTGATGCAAGCACGCAAAGTTGTACATGCTTACAAGGTGGCACACATTTCTGGAGTTGGATTGTAGTAGCTGGAGGTCCTGACATGCCAATTCTCTCTCTATCTTTCTCTCTGTCTCTGTTTCTCATAAAAAAGTTACAAAAGAAAAGGTGAGAATGTAGCCTTAGTACCTAGACAAGCCCCACATTTTAGAGGTTCGCCAAAAGGAATATCCACTTTCTGGAAGTTTTTTTACTTTATAATGTATAGGGAGTTAGTTCATGAAGTGTTGTTTTGCTTTGGCCTTCTACACCAAAACACTTAACATTGTACTTAATCTTCCCACACAAATTGTCATACTGAGATTGAAGTAGTATTTTCAATGCATGTCTCCCATCAGATAAATTCAGCATTGTGACATATCAGCTTAGCAGAATTCTGATTTTTTTTAGAAATAATATATCATCTAAAGAAAAATATACTTTTACATAAATAATAACATTTTATATTTCTCTTTTTGTGTACAGTGTATGTGTTATCATGTGTCATTTCCTGTCATTATCATGGGACAAGTACATAAATCTGAGCAAAATCATGATGTAAAATTAAGAACATATTAGGCCAGTAACATATATCATAAACATACTGATTTCAAGTTGTTTTCTTCCTTCTTGTGAGCACATTTGCAATGTCAGGAATTTGTGCATGAAAAAAGCACCAGGTGTGATTTCCCTTCACTTCCACTGGTTTTGGGGTTTTTGTGAATACATGTAGCTCAAAGCATGAAAATGATAAGCACTATCATAAGCAATAAAGTGCAAAGTACAGGCCTGGGACAAGAATGATGATGTGTAAAAGCTCATTAAGTAAGAGGATAGTGCTCATTCTTCCAATTGTCCTTAGGTCAAAATCCATGTTCTATATTAAAGTATTACTTGGTCTTAATCTGTGAACTCCTGCAATAACATACTTTATGTGTGATCTTTGTTCTAGTACAAGTTTTTAGATGGCAGATTTGTTGTAATCTGCCTAGAACCTCTTGTCTTTGGCTGATGTTTTACAGTCCTGTCTCATCCAAAAGCTTTAATACAGTAATTAAAAGCAACAAGGCTATGAAAATACTAACAGTAAGAATTGTGACTATCTTTTCTGTGATTAGGTCCATCCTGGAGTCAAAGAAAATGATGTCTTCTCTGTCTGGTCACAACTTCCATCCCTGCAGGCAGCCGATGAAGATTCTCGCCTTTTTGCCTTCTACAACCTGCTCCACTGCCTGCGCAGGGATTCACACAAAGTTGACAATTATCTCAAACTCCTGAAGTGCCGGATCGTCTACGACAACAACTGCTGAGCCCACAACCACCCCATCTGCTGATATGCTCCTTACTGACTTATCTCATCAAAGCTCCTTTAGTTTTAAGGCCTTTCACTGCATGCTTGGGTACAGTGGGTCTCTTCTTAAAAAATAAAAACTTAACTCTTCAAAAAGTTTTCTTTGTTCATTTAATAGAAGATCTACCACCACAATTTATGTTTTCCCATCAAATTTTGTATTCATGTAATATAATATAATAATGTAATAACAAGGTAGGCTTGCAAAAATATAATTCATAGTATAGATAGTTAATATGTGTCATGTTATAAGAATCAAAGAGTGAGATTACTATTAATTAGTCCATCCATACTATCAAGAAGATAGAAATTTGGAGATTCTGAAAGCCAGACACTCTCTCGTGAAATGGCAGATAGTACAAGTGTTATGCAACTCTAGTATCTCTAACTAGGGAAACAGTGCTAAACAATCTGAAAAGGTTAGGATACAAACATGAAATTACTCTTAATATTGGCAGTACCTGCCTGTAACTGTGCTTCTCTGAATTCTTATTTAAGCATTTTCATGGACACAACTCCACTGCAAATCTATCAAAGACCTCAGGGTAAGACCTGAAATATTGCTAGAGGAAAACACTTCAAAGGAACTTTAATCTATTAGGAAATTAATACCTAGATCTATAAAAATCTCCAAAAATTAAACACCAAAGAATTTAGCCTAAAGTAATCAATGAGGAAATGAGTAGAACAGACAGTCCTCAAAAGAGAAACTTAACAAATCAACAAAACACAAATAGCCAATAACTTTTGTTTGTTCCAGTTATCAAACTCGTAGACATACATACAAGGGATTCTAAGTCCATATAACACAGATGTATTTACACATCCAAATTTATAGCTGAATTATACTTAATCACTAAGATATGGAGCAAGCTCACATGACTATTAGCAGATGAATGGATAAAGGAAATGGAGTATATAAACATGACAAAATTTATTCAGCCAAAACCAAAAATGCAATTATGCCATTTCAGAAAAATGAATGGAAGTGGAGGTCATCATGTTTATTAAACCAAGGTACATTCAAAAAAAAAATAGATATCACTGTTCTCATATAAGGAATTTATATTTAAATAGATATGTACTTATAGGAATGACATCAAAACAGGATAGGTAATATGACTGGGAAAGAGGAGGCGTTGGAGAAGAAAGAAGACAAGATAATAGGGAGGTATTAATGACAAATACTACTTGTTTTCACTCATATATAGTCTCTATACATGCACACACACACACACACACACACGCACGCGCCTTAAAATAAGAACCAAGATTATTTTTTTAAGATTACATAGGGAGCAGAAGAGTTACAGTTAAATGGAGAAAATGGTTGAGGAGAAGTGGGTACGGTATGCCATAATACAAATGAATATTGTGTAGACTAATTTAAAAATTAATAAAAAATGGGACTGGAGGGATAGCTTAGTGGTTGGAGCATTTACTTGCAAAGCCAAAGGACCAAGGTTCGATTCTCCAGGACCATGTAAGCCAGATTCATAAGGTGGCACATGAGTCTGAAGTTTGCTTTCAGTGGCTGGAGGCCCTGATGTGCCCATTCTTTCTCTCTTTCTTTCTGACTCTCTCTCTTTTTTTTTTTTTTTTATTTTTTGGTGTTTCCAGGTAGGGTCTTATTCTGACCCAGGCTGACCTGGGATTCACTATGTAGTCTCAGGCTGGCCTCAAACTCATGGTGATACTCCTACCTCTGCCTCCCAAGTGCCAGGATTAAAGATATTCACTACTACACATAGGGAGCAGGCCCAAGGTCTGGGGTACATCAGCTATAAGACCTCTGGAGTCTTGGAGGACTCTTAGGGACAAGTATGTGTCAGTAGTCATTGGGAACACTGACACTGTTACCATTAAATCTTGTGTTTTAATTTAGCAGCAGGAACTGGTTCATGATTACTATCCTTGAAAACATGTATGGCAACACAAAATAAGAATTATAGTAAAATAAAGCCAGGAGGGACTTCTCTGTACAAGATTAGTCAGCAAGAGTGAGTGTAACAAATTCTATTGTGAGGAGGAGAGCACAGGACATTCCTGCAGTTAGAGGAAGGGGATTGTACTCCTCAAAAAGAAACAGATATTACTGTGGAAGGAACATGATATAATACAGGGCAATAGTAAAGAGCTGTATCTGTTCTGTGGTGAAATACATGAGTCCCTTGGAGCCAAGGTTTCTGTATGGACCCCATGAGGCTATCAAACCAGCTGACTGGTCCAACATATGAATGAGTTAGGATTCTTACCATGTGTCTGATTATATCTGACTCATAGGGTTCAATAGGGCACATGTTGCTATAAATAGCAGATAATTTTTAACTAGGCTTAGCAAACACCAATAGGATTGATGGAAATCATGCTTATTTATTTGTTTGTTTATTTTATTTATGTATTTTGTAGGAGGGATCTCATGTTAGATTCCTCAGGCTTCTGTCATGCATGGACCAGTCAGCTTTCAGGATTGGAGCAGGGCCGCAGTCTGTTTGATAGACTCTGGTGTGACAAGTTTATATCTCTTGGTTCATGGGTATGGGCCCAACTTCTCAATGGAATCTGGGTCTCCTTGTGTTATAAATTTTCAGAAAGCAGAATCAATGGCAGGAGAATCTGGCATACCTATATAAGTCTAAGCAAAGTGATACCATTAAACAACCAGCACCATCAACATTAGCAAGTAAAAACAGTTAGAACTCTAAATTTTTTTTTTAAGTTAGAGCTTGGCTTAGATTTGCCACAAATGTACCTTAGGGCTGGTATCTGAGATCTTTCCATAGTGATATACCTTATTTTAGTAAGACATATTAAGGATAGATTGGACTAATATGAATCAGTAACTATCAGGTAAACATAATCAATGAAGACAATTTTGGGGTTTTTGATTTAAAGGCAAACAGTGGCTAACTAATCAGGGCCAGGCAGAGGCAAAAGGTATGAGTTAATGTTAGAACTTAGTACATTAAGTCAACATCCAGCAGGTGAGTCTATTAGTCTGAATCTTTATTCATATTGTAATATAATTATGTTCTCTTACTGGGTGTTTAAGGCCATGTAGGCAGCCAAAATTTACTATCTATTATATTTTAGATATAATGTATGGCTCTGTAGGACAGACTTGTAGGGACCTGTGAGGAGTTCTATGATTATCAGCATTGACATCCACTAGGATAAGTCAAGGCCCTGCTGACCAGTAGTTCTCCCCTATTTTGGAAACCTGGAAGACTAATTTTTCTCTGATGTGACTCTACTGTTGCAGATACACTGACTTGGAGTTCATCTCTGGTTTTTCATGTCCTCACTGATCAAGAAGACAGGTAATTTGCTATAGGCTAGAAATTAGCAAGTGTCCCATTGTCTCCTGTGGCCTTCTGACCTGGGAGCAGGAACCAAAATATTGGTTATCCTTTTAACTCTAATATTCCCAATAGACTTTGGCTTGTGCATGTGATTATTAATCACTCAGAGAGACTGTGCACATCTGATTAGTAAAACAGATTTAGATAAAGAGGTGCAGAATATATCTGGTTAGCAAAGCAGATCCAGTCACAAAATGATACAATAGTTCAAAATCATTCTGATTAGCATTTAAGTTTAGTTGTCAGGTGACAGTGTAAGATATCTCTGGAACATAGAAAACATACACATTTTATCTTTTACATATCTGTCAGTTATATGATGCTGATGTTCACAGCGATGGAAACAATATTTTGCCCACAACTTTAAATCAATTGAATTTATTTAGAAGTTGTGTATCAAGAAAAAATAAGACAGTATAAAAAACTTGGTATATGTGTTTGAAAACAACTTTGGCTAGCCTTTATACCATTGTTGGTACAAATTAATCCCCAAGGTGGAAGCAGAACAAGAGTTTAAGGTCATTTTTCTAGAGCAGGGGCTATGTCTTAAGTATCAATATATCTATAAGCAATAAACTTAAGATACGAGAAGTATGACAATTATAAGTAAAACCTTGATTAAGACTTATTGTACACAACTTAAGAATACAGCCAAACCTGGTCATTATTGAGCTAAAAAATTAGCCTGATTTTAACATACATTAAAAAATATTATGACAGTTATAAAATTATTTCTTAATCAAGTTCCTTTAACCATTGAAGTTTTTTAATCTTAATATAAATCAATATTTATGGCTGATAGATAACATAAAGCTTAGACAAATTATATTGACATTGTTTGTATATAGCAAGTTTTCCTAGGACATGAGGAGCTTCCTCAGTTTTCCTAAGAAAAAATTCACAAGACTAAATCAACTTCTATGAAACTTACATAATAATATCAGTAAAACAGCATGAAAAAGACATAAACCATCTTAAGTTTATAGTGCTTTTTATATATAAGAGATAAGAGAACTAAATAATAAGAGGTTGACAAACACGTAAGAGAACTAAATAATAAAAGGTTGAGAAACAGAGGAATATAGCTAACTTGGTTGAGGACATTAAAGCCAGTCTTTTACAACCTTACAGCTATTATCATGACCAGATTATCATCAGTAAATTAAAGTTTTAAATTTACAACCGGAATATCATAGCATCCTGCAGCCAGCTAGGGCCATCCTTTGTTAATCTTATATAAGCTCTAAACTAATAGTAATCTTATATTTCAAATAGTCTGTATTCTTAGCAAGCACCTTCAAACTTAATTAACTTTGTTTTTAAGCCAACTGTTTAATTTTTCTCATCCCTTCATATGCATACTTTTATCTTACAATCTCTGTCACCATTCTGTAACAATCTTTTTATCAACATTTAACATCCGTCATTTAAAGTTTCTTCTTCAGTTTATCCTTTTAACTAATTTATTTCATTATAACAACCAGCAAAAAATTGTCCTTCTTATAAGACCTTTTAATATGACAATTTAAGTTTTTTTTTCTCTTTATTTTTCTCAAAAGGCCCTTTGAAATAACCTTTTACAAAAGAGTAGACCAGACTTGATTTATACTATTTACCAATAATATACATATATATTTTATCATTTGTTCATTTTTGGAACATCTTTTTTATCAGCTTTCTGAGACACATTATAAAAATATGAAAGCAGATTAGACCATTGTTAGAAATTTTAGACATTTTCTGATAAACTCAGTATTGAGTACTTCTGAATCTAAACACAAACCTTTATGCTGTTGTCTGTTAGCAGTTCCATAGAATCTTAGAGAGATAAAGTAAATTTAAACTATTTACAAATTTCTAATAAGAAGTCCCCATCTATCCGCAGCAATTTGGGATCATATTGGGACCAGTACCTGAGATTCCCTGTGCCTGTAGATTCCATTGGCTCTGCAAGGAAGGGAAGCAAGAAAGCAGAGCCATTAGGGATTTCCCTGGGGGCAGCTCAAAGCCTAAAAGGGCCTTATGCCTTGTCTCCCTGCCCAACAATCATACATTTGTGCCAGGTTATCCCACCTAATCTAGGGCCACCTGGCCATTATGCAGATCAAGCCCTGCAGGGGAGCACTAAGTGACACGTTGCAATTGCAGGTGCCTGCTCACATACAGTTCCCCATTTTGTCCTTGCTTTGGAGAGCTGCCCCAGCCACAGCACGTGAGAGCAACACAGACAAGTTTCCCTAGGTTTTGAGCATTTGCCTGGGACTGGCCCCCAAATTCAGCTATTCCTGATTGATCGTTTGCCCCTGGGAAACACAGCAGGTCAGCATACCCTTTTGGTGCAAGCCAGGAGGGGTTCTCCCTTCTTTTCTTGTAGGTATTTATTTGGGTTTCAGGCTTGAGTGGCTTTCACTCACATTCATTTAACTCAGAGGCCTTGGTAAAACCTTGGAGTAAGACTTTTATCTTGGTTTGTTTTTCCCTCAGGGTCAGGTCCTGGAGTGTTAGAATTCCCCAGTAGCTTGGTACCCCCCTTTCTGGGGCCTTGGGTTTAGCCAATTTTAAGTTCTATCAGCCAGTACTGATACTGGAGAGTGTGTTAGGAGGCAATTATGTGTGGGGGTGATCTTTAGCCCTGAAGCTCTGATCTGACTATAGCTGTGCTACATATATATATGTGTTGATTCCAGGGAGAGTTTTGGATTTCTCTCAGGGCTACAGGGCAGCTTCCTAGCCTTGCCATTTTATAAGTTTTAAGAGTAGTAACTCTTGTATTTTTTCCTGTCTATAATCTTAGCTACTTTTGGTGTTTCTGCTGGGGGTCATTCAGCATTGAAAGCTGCCCATCCTAATTTACAGAGGCCTGTAACTTTCTGGATATCATCTTAGTATTATTATCTCCTGAACATTCCCTTCTGAAGGATGGTTTATTTCTGAATATGCACTCTAGGACAGTGGGCTTGGTGGCAAACATCCCCCAAAGTGAACTTCCCACTGTGTTGTGGTGGCAGAACAGACACAAAGACAAAGCTTTCTTCAGTGTGCACCGCTCAGGACAGAAATCACTCTGTAGCCTTAGGGCCATGAGCCACACACACATTGATATCAACTGTACTTTTCATACAGACTGCAGATGGCCATCTCCCCCTAACACATTCATTCATTCATTGAGTTTAAATATTATTTTTCCTATATAATCCTACTCATAATCCTGATCTAGCTAGTTACTGAGACCAGAACAACTTCAATCCTGATCTAGCTAGTTATTGAGAGTGGGACAACATCAGCCCTTACCAGAACAACCTCTGTCCTGACAAAAGGAGGGACATCACCTTGAAATTACCACAAGACTTAAAGCTTCCACAGGGATCAATCTGTGCCAGCACCTCCAGACCCTGAAATCACTTAATTATAATTCAAATATGACTAGTCACAATCCCAATTTTAAACTCTAATTTGCAGTTTCCTCAGGGAGTTCTTACCTGGTTCAGATGTCTGATTCAGTCTTGTCTCCATCCACTCAAGAACTCAAGTCCTGGGATTCACAGTCTCCTTGGGCACCTGGAAGGGAGCCCAGCTATCATGTTGGGGATGTGCACTCCTCAGTCCCAGGGGCCATTGGTAGGCTGGGAGCCCCAGGATCAGTAGCTCTTTCTGACCAATGGGAGTCATGGCAAAGGAAAATCTCACTGAGATTTTCAGAGATGTTGCAGAAATTCTCTGGAATGGTCACTCCAACACTAGTTGAGTAAAAGTAGAGGACTTTATTTACCCAGGGACCAAAGAGTTTGAGATAGCTCTCCAAAGAAGCTCTGACCCAGAGCTGAGATTTAATTTTCATTTTATAGTTTTCGTAGCTAAGAGGAGGGGTAATTGAACAAACAAGATGTGGCAACTTGTGTATCAATCATTTCTGTAGTCAGGTCACCCTAACAATGAACTCCATTTTACCTTGTTTTAGCCTAAATTGTCTTTCCTCCTTATCATCCCTCTGGGCCCTTTCTCTTTGGGATCTTGCCATCTGTTGACAAAGGTAAGTTTAGCTCCTCAGCAATGAACTCTTAGAGTAACTCAGTGAATCAGTTCAAATTTTAGCTTCTTTTCTACTACACAGGGAACCTTTATGTAGAAAAATATAATGAGACTGTATTTTCGGCCTCTTTCAAGTCAATTAATATAGAAAGAGCTTAATGTGCAGAATGAACATCTGTCTAATGTGCAGAATGATACATAAAAATTTGTTAAATCATATGCATTCTTCCATCTTAAAGTGACTTGTCACAGAATTCCTTCAGGAGCCAATAAAAGGCCTAGACTCCATGCTTACAAACATAGCAATAGAGATCTTTAAAAAAAACCACTTAAATGAAAATAGGCATAAATGGTCCCTAGGAATCTTAACCCTCTGGATTTTTATCCAGTAATAGTAGTAATTCGATAATGCAATAAAGACAGTTGCCACAAAAATTTAAGCTTCATAAAGGAGATATAGCTTATTTCATATCACCTGGTACTAAAGAGGAATCCAAATGGTTTTCATACATCAAATGTTAAAATAAAGATTAAACCAAGATCTAATTCCAAAATGCTCCAACAGTTTACACAGAAGGCAGAAAGCCTGTGCCACACTCAATAAGTACATTTCCTGTCATGTGACCTAACAACCACCAGGAAATGGCTCAACTAAGTCTTCAATGTGGTAGTCATTTCAAATGTAACTTGACAAAGAAAATCAAGGTCAGAACCATGAGAGTTTACCAGGAACACTCATATCTGTGAAGATTAACAGCTTTCTTTCCAAATGACACCCTGTCTGAATAACAACTCATTTTCTTTACCAATGCAGCAGTATGTACTTAAATTCACATGGCAATCAAGGATCAGAGAACCCCAACACCAAGTGTCCCAGATGCCGGGGGTTGACTGTATTACAATCACAGGAGCCAGTCATCCAGCAGGTCTCCTGTTACTTGGCACATGCCAAAGCTGCTCATGGGCATGTGGGTCCATAAGCCCACCACATCAGTTTACATATTTGTCACACAAAGTAATAAACAGAAAATGGTAAAGGAAAATACTTCACTCATATGTTTTACCTCTGCTGAAGGATGGAAGGAGAAGGAAGAATAATTTTCTCCTCTACTCTGTTCCTGAGGTTCTCTATAATTTGAAGAAAGCTGCAGGATATAGGCTAAATCTTATCCAATTGTAACTGCATGATAGATAAAACTATTTTCCGGGGGTGGGGGCGGGTAGGTCTCCTGTGCTCCAGAAACTCACTATTCTTTACGAAGATACATTTTGTGTGGGGTGTAAGAGCCTCATCTTCTTGGGACTGACAAAGTGCTTTGTTGGTAGGTTCATTCCTTTGATTGGTAGAGAGAGTAAGACTCAGAACATTTCTTGAGGTCAGTTTCACCTCTCTAATATTGATTTTTGTAAAATAAAAAGAGGACCGACTTTTACCAGGAGCTCCCAAAAATTATAAAATTTGAATAGCCAGAGTCCTCATTCCAAAATAGGACTAGGTCAAAATTAAAAGCTCATTTTATTTTCCAGCTTCTATAAACATGCATTTATATTTTAAAAAACTAACAAACAAATGAGCATCAAAAAAATCCAACCCAAAGCTCCTGGGGCTCTCCTGGGAGATCTTCATAATACAATCATGGCTGTTGTCAGAGAAGTTTGATGTACATGTGTATTAAAACAGTCAAGATAGGCTGAGAGAAAGAAAAAGTAGAAAAAAGTTGTGACCAGAAGGCAAATGTGGCAAGATTTGTGCTAGGATCAAATAGGTGATCATAAGGAAAGCAGTGATAAAAATCACATGGACTATGCCCATGAGCCTCTGGAACTGTTAGTGCATGAATGCCAGTTCTCTAAAAGGTCCTACAAGGTGCCAGTGATTCCCAATGATCCAAGGAGATACAATGTAGAAACCACCCCAAACAATTAATTAAGTGGGTGGCCAATGTTGCCTGGTAAGAGCCATGTTAAGTTATTGTAGACTCAGTATGTGAATTGAAGATTTACCATTTCCCTACAGATGTGCAGAAAGGTTGAGCTTTGCTGAATGCTGTGGCTCAGTATTTCTAAATCATAGCTACACCCAAAACAGCAGGAGTATGGGCAAAAGTAGCAGGTCCTACTGCAATGTGTGCATCATTGTAAAATATGTTCATTTCTGGGCTGTCAGTAAGAATGCTAAAGGGTAATGTACTTAGGAAGTACTTACCACAGACACATTTGGAAAAGTCGGCTTGAGGGTGTGAACTTGTGCTATTGTGGGTTGGGAAATATGAGCCTGTGGAGGTGGAAATTGATCTCCCAGCCCTGGACACAATGTTGTGAACAAACAGCCCATAGATGCATAGCCAATTCAGAGACTGTCAGAATTGGGAAGACAGCTCCAGACAGAGTGGGTTTGGCAGTCAAGCACTACAAAAGCTCCTCCTACACCACTGGCAAGGCCAAGCAGCACCCCACCTAGTTCTACTTAGACAAATTGACAGTGCCTAAGGAAACTGCAAGTCTCATGCAGACTGGAAGGGTTTCCAGTCAAAATAGTATCTCCCACTTAAGGTATTCTACCCAATGTTGCTCTTGGGACAAAAGAGTTCATAAAAGCTTGGGACTTTTCAGGTTGTATTAACACTTAAGGCATTCTACCCAATGTTTCTCTCAGGACAAAAGAGTTCATAAGAGCTTGGGACTTTTCAGATTGTATTAAACCTTACTAACAGTTTTTATTATCACTTTAGTTATTGAATCCATGTTTCAATTTGTACTTTCTTGAAGTGTGCCATGGAGGTTTCACACAGATCCTACTAACACCTGTGTAAGAGACAGCTTTAGGTCATTGATATTAGCTTTTAAATCAGGTATAGTTATGAAAGGAAGGTAAATAATTGAACCTTACAGAAAGAGGGGAAATTCCATAATGGCAGAAGTTGGACCCCTTTTACAGGACCAAGCCAAGAGAGAGAAAAGCCAAAAGCAACCACTACTACCAAATACAAGTATCATTAGGAACTCCAGGCAGATCTAGGCCCTTTTTATTTCTTAGGCTGGAATTAAGATCCGTCCCAGTGACACCTCCCCCAGCTAGGAAGCTAGAGATTTAAAGCTTTACTAAAACTTAATATATTGGGGGTATTTATTTAATTCACCACATATAGTCCCTGGTCTCCAATAGGTTTATAACCACCAATACTGTAGATTTTATTTAGTCTCACTTCAATGACATCACAGTATTTTCTAATTTAAGATAGTTTCTAAGTCCAAAGTCTAATCTGAGATTTAAGAGTGTTTCTTAGCTGTGAGTCCTCTAAAATCAAAGCAAGTTATATACTTTTAACATATAAAGGAACAGAGTAAACATTTTCAACTGTTATAAGGCATAGCAAGGAGAGACCAGAACAATTTAACTCAATATCTATCAAGTAAACATTAAACATCTGTAGTTTAATTCTGATGTCATTAACCAGTGACTGACAGTCAATGGAATTTTAATTCAGTCCCTCCAACTGAGCTGAATATCCAGGGAAAACTTCAAGTCTCAATCTAACAGATCTTCATGGCAGCCCTTGTACAATCCTGGTATATCTAAAATATCATTGGATATCCATGTTAACCACAGTTTATCTTTTAATGATATCATCATTAATTTTATGTTTAATTTAATGTTATCATCATGCCATGTGTTATCTCACATCTCAGGAATAACTCCTGGAATTTGTATACATTATCCACTCCATGTAGTTTTTATGATTTTCAAACCAATGCCATGTTTGTATGACACAGTAATATTTTTTAATTTATAAATTAAATAAATTTTGACCTGGAAGAGCAAGTATTTTCCTCTTTAGATCTCATTTCAAAAGACTTTATCAAACTCTCTGGGCATGGGCAACAGATCATAGCCAGTCTTTATTCTACTAGCTCAGTCCCAAGAAAGTCCTCTGTGGTCTTTTCTTCCCATTAGAAAGCTCATAAGCCAATCCCCCAAATACAATTTTCTTTGCACTTAGCATTTTCAAACTCTCATCAAAATATTCCAAATACTTGGCTTGCCACTCCAGGTATATTCAGTTACAAGTATCAAGTTTCCCATTCCTCAAGCACACAAGTTCCAAAGACCAAAATTCGCATGTTCAGTTTCACCTCAGTAATTCTACCCAACTCCTGGTACCAATTCTGTAGCAGACAACTTTAGATCATTGAAATGAACTTCCAAACCAGGCACAGTTATAGAAGGAAGGGAATTTATTGCATTTTAAAGATACAGGAGAAGGTCCATAATGGCAGAAAAAGTTGACCTCCTGTCACAGGACCAAGGAGAGAGAGAGAGAAAAAAAAAAAAGCCAAAAGCAACCACCACTAACACAGGCAAGCACACTTCAGGAACTCCAGGCAGAACTGTGACTTTTTTTTTTTGATTGTTTTGCTTTTGGAGTTAGGGTCTCACTCTAGCCCAGGCTGACCTGAAATACACTATGGAGTCTCAGGGTGGCCTTGAACTCATGGCAATCCTACTAACTCTCTCTCCCTCCCGAATGCTAGGTTTAAAGGCATGCACCACCATGCCTGGCGGTAGAACTGAGACATTTTGTGTATCTCAGGCTGGAACTCAGGTCTGCCCCAGTGACATGTCCTTGTGCCAGGTAGCTGGAGATTTAATACTTTACTAAAACTGAATCTATTGGAGGACATCCATTTAAACCACCACACTCTGTAAAATTTTCATTATGCAATGCTAATCTCTCCATGGCTAATTTATTTGGGAAAGCATCCAGAAGAGCACTAAAGACAGAAATAAAAGAATTTTATGAAGTTACCTGGCATGGCTAATAGCCATAAGGTTGTTGAATAAAATTTCTGATCCTGGAAGGAATTTCTCCCATGGAGTTTTTAGAAAGTGAGACCCTTGAAGACATAAACACATCATGTCTATTGAGGCTATTGCCACTGTTTTCAGTTTCACCGCAGGATTAAGTTGAAAGATTTATTGCTGAATGCACCACATGTTTTTGTTCACAACATGGTGAAATCAGACCTGTACTAATCTTCAAGCTCTCTCCATGCTGGATGTCTCTTATAGAGCCCAAAGCCACTATGTAGGCTGCTTGTTCATCACTGTTACCAAAGGTACTACTTGACCTCTTATTAAGAGAACCAGAAAGCCTGGAAAGTACAGTTCAATAGTACAATAGTGGCACAAGTCTTATGGATGAAATCAAAATCTTTCTATTTAGATTTAAGGTCAGCCACACAGGAGAAAACCCAGATTTTGTTTTTTAAGACAGTCTAAAAACAGGAACTTGGGGGAGGTCTTAGAGTCCAGTAAGGAGGCTACTGCTCTTGTTACATTAAACAGACATGATGTACCTATCAAGCTCTTTCTTACCACAAGGAAGCATAAGAAAATGATTTAGCAACCTGGGACACCATTTGGTTTGCGCTTATTTCTTAACAGCGCACATAACAACCGGTTAACAACCTGGAGTCTCCACCTACATCAAGCTGCACCTACATATATTTTAAACAATGGATATAAGGTAATCTTGGTAATTGCTTGGTCAAGTCTTGCTTCGATTTAAACATACTCCAGAATTTATCTGAGGTCAGGTGACAAGGGGTCATCTGGGCCTCAACTGGTTTTAAATGCATACATTTTAAGGCAAACTATATCCCCTAAGTGAACTTTAAGGAGATTACCTGATTTACCATCTTATACCTGTTCATGATTTGGCATACAAATGACTAATATCAGATACACCATGAGAAAAGACTTCAGCTGTTTAAAAAAAAAGGGTTATATAACTCTAAACTGTAAATCAAAGCAGAACCATTATATTAGCTCCTCCTCCTAAAATCTCATAATGAGAAATCACAGGTAACTACTCAGTGTTCTTAAGTACTTTCTCACTCACATGGCCTGCTGCCACGCTTAGCAATATAAAATCAATTTGCCCTTACCAATTTCTTTCTGGGCGCACCTACACAGACCAACCTGCCACATTAGTTTGTAGATAGAAAAAAAAAAAATTGTAGTCTTTGGTTTATACATCAAAATAGTCATAAGTATTTAAACTGCTAAATGAGCATTTCACTATGACTATCTTATGGTGGCTCAATTTTCACAAAAGAATCACATACATATATGACCCACTGCAAGATTCAGGGAACATTTGGAAGCAGGGACAGAAGGAATGTAAAAGCCTACTGAATGAGGTATAGAGTGTGTGAATAATAATTACCCTGCCCTCACAAGACTGTCAGTGACCATGGAGAAGAGATGGCTGTCGTGATCTACAAAATAACTTGGACCCTAGTCAGTATAAAAACGGGCAATATCATCACATATAAGTAAGTTTTGGTTATGGGAAAGAGGTTGCTAACACTACAGGAGGGGGGCGAGTCATGAGACCCTCACGATGGATGTCAGACATTATTTCCTCTTGTCCCCAGCTATGTGTAGCTTTTGGCATGATCTGTTACTGTATATAGGAGTTGGAAAGATGACTCTAGACAGAACTCAAGTGAAACTACTTTCCTGTGTCGGCAAAGGAACTTTTTGTGAGACTTTCCACAGAGATGCATCTTTCTTTGAGTCAACCACAGTCTGGTAAGTAAGTCCACACCCATGTTCCCCTAAGTAAGAACAAGCAGTCTATTGGCTCATCATGAGGCTTGGATAGAATTCTTTCTTTTGAGCCATTGATGCTTTACATAGGATGAACAGGCATTTGTCTATGTCTCCTCAGTACAATACTCCAACATAGGACTCAGTGAACTTGGTAATCATTGCTGTAGAAAGCAATTGCACAAGGGCCCAGCCATTCTCTAACATAGAAATCTTCCTCTTAGGGACAAATAGTTATATTGAGACATGTTACACTTTCAAAATTCAAGTGAGGGTAGGAAGGGAACAGTGTTACCAGTTCTATTAACTATCCACCCATACATAAGGCAGCTTCCAGAACAAAGAAAAAATAATATATTCAAAAAATCTAATTTGCTAAGAATGAAAAATTAGATTTTTCTTGAGAACACAAAATTAAATGGGTCCAAATTGTTTTAACTCCAGGAAAAAGAATCTTTGGTTTCCTTAATTCCATATATTAATTTGCTCACATGGATCAGCCTGAAGAGGTTTCATTTTTGAAGCTTAATGTTTTTATTTATAAGCAGATATATATTTTGAATTGCTTTGTCAATTTATTATACCCCAAATGACACAGCAGAAGAAAAAAAAACAGGGCTCTACTGACATCACCTTTTTGGAGGTCATATTAACAAAAAATGAATTAGTAACAACCACAAAGTTTATTACATATATATATATATATATATATATATATATATATATATACATATATATATATATATATATATATATATGACTTCTGGCCAAGATGGCAACCACCTAAGTGAGCCGCACAGCCTCAGGAAAGAAAGGCAAGGCATTAAGTGTTCACTGGGTCTTTTAGGGGAGATAAATCTCTAATAGATTGCCAGTAGGAGGGCACAGAGGGGAAAAAATAGGGAATCGCTGATTCCCACACTTGCAGGTAGCTCACCAGTCCCCCAACCCCCCAAGCAGCCGCCATACCCATAGTCCCAGCTTCAGGATACCTCTGCACTTATGGTAGGAAAGGGGACCCAGGCCAACATAGTTCCACTTGCCTCACTGCACAGGGGTGATTGCCCTGCTACCGCCTTCCACGCATGACCTTGGACAGGCTCTGCCCACTGGCCCACTGGAGGTCAGGCTACATTGGTCCATTTGCCTGCCACACTGGCACCACTGATCCCCGCTTGTGCAAGCTTTGCCTGCTCTGCCCATTTGTCCACTTACTGCTCCAGCCACTACCCATTCAATGGGCGAGCTCAGGCTCACTCTGCCTGTCCACCTGCACCAGCTCAGGTGCAAGCCCCTGCCTGTCTGCCGCCTTGGTAGACCACCAGTGTCCTATTGCTGGCGAGCTCGGACTGCTCCTGTGTTCCAGTGTTCTGCCACATGCAAGTTTAGGCTGCTTTGGTGCTTGGTGCTTCAGAGTCCCTCTGAGCACCAGCACAGGCACGTTTGGCACATCACCGTGTGAGAGCTTCGGCAACTTTGGCGCTCCTGGCAGGAGCTCAGGCTGCTTTGGCATTGTGCCAAATGAGAGCTCTGGCCTTAGGCTGCATCAGCTTCCCTCTGTGCTTGAGCTCAGGCTGATCCAGCCACACAAGTGCGATAGTGGTGCACAGCCATGGTGGGAAACCAACTGCTCTTGATTTGGCTAACTGATCCCCTCACTGGTATGGGACCCATAGCTGGATCTGGGAAACAAGTCAGAACCATATCCAAACATGAGCCCGCTCTCCATTATCAAGCTACCACCAATCACGGGCTACAAGAGGGCCTACATCTATTAAATTCTCTATAAAAAAAAATAAGGGTTATCCCATTTATCTGGTGCTAGCTTTACTCTCCATGGGAGAATCTGCTTCTCTTTTTCAGATGCAGGCAGATCCTAAGGAGAGAATCACCCCATCATACCGCAAAAGGGCCCCAGCTAAAACTTAGAATAATTGGCAAAACAAGCAAGGGTGCTGCTTTCTTGGTGAAACGGGTACCAGCACAAGGGGGTGAAGGAGATGGACACAGAGAACAATCAACTCCTACCAAATCAGATACCCAGAGACACAGAGGCCCCCAACACCTCATCACTGAAGCAGACCAAAAATGAACCCAGCATGGCTCAGGGAAATTTTGGTGAAGAGGGAGCGGAAAGAATGTCAGAGCCACACGTTGGGTCATGATATGCAGACACATTTCTCCTACCCATAACTGTGGGCTAGCTCCACAATGCATGACCCATATACCTCAACAAGGAGGAGCCAGGGGGAAGGGGCAGAACATGGATGAGCCTAACAATGGTACCAACTTGACTGTATTCACTGAGTACAAAACTAATTATTAAAAAAATTAATAAATTAAAAAAAGAAAGAAAAAAATATATATAATTCTATTTTAGACTGTAAAATTCCTTTAGTTGATAAAGGAAAATAAACATGCATACATATGTGCATTTAAATGTGCATTATTATATGTAATAAAGTTTTGGAAATATATCTTTGGAAACTTTTTTTTCATATTATTTTTAATTTTGTAGCTAAAAGGTCATTTAGTTACATGTATATTACACAAGATTTTGGTATATTTGGAACTTGAGGTTTGTGGATTTAGGTATTTTTCAGGTTTAAATCATTAATATTTGTTCAAAAATATGTTTCACATGTCCTATACATATACAGAAAGATCTGTATTATTTGTGCTCATGGAAACACACTTCTCTATTTTTCAGAAACTCTTACAGAGTAGTATTACTAAAATTGAAAGGAATTTAACTGGATATGTACATGTTGTTTCTTTCTTCTTGCAAGTGGAAATATTGATATTTTGAAGTTTGTCTCTATTCTTCTGCTGAAACATTATAGTTTGATGACAATTATGAAGACCCCATCTACTACAGGGTTATTGTGAAGCTCAAAGTCAGAGAAAAAAAATTACAACTTTTGAACCCTGGCAAACACTATTCCACAGCACCATTACCATGAGTTGGCAAATACAGGAAAGGAGTCTTGATGTCAGGAATGCCCTCATGCTCAGCGTCAGTCATAAAGCCATGCACATTGTTATTAGGTCAGCCCTGTTGCCCTTGTCACATCTCTAGCCAAAAATCAAATATCAAAACTTGAGTTAAAAGTTACAAACTCATAGAGAGTCTGGCCACTGAAAATAAGCATAAATTCCAAAGACATTAAACTGTCTGAAGAGAATGACTTGTAAATGCTTGCTCAAGGTTGATAGAAGCTCCAAATGTTTGCAACTTCAAAAGCACTTCTGGGAGCAGTAAAAACTTGGAAGTATTCCATTTTTCAAACTGTCTAAATATGGAAACATAGTTAGAACCATGTTTTTCCCAGTGGAACTAGTTTACTGCCCACCTTGCTACACAGAAATATACCATGGAGCAGAGGGCCCTGGGGAGTAGACAGACTTCACTATTTGGAATTCCAAAGTTTTGTAAACTGAGGTGGATAGTTCATCCTTGAGTGGCTCTGGTTCTACTCACCAGGCACACTTCTGCTGCTCCTGGCATCAAACTTGCTCCTGTGGGAAGTTCATTGCCATAGGACCCTTGGGAACATGTTTGATCATGCCATAATCCTGTCTCGGAACATGAAGAACTTCTCTGCAGAAATTTTAAATGAATTTTTAAGTACCACTTACTTTGGCTTCTTCCCTAATGAACCTTCATGCTCATGACATGGCTGCTCCACAGCTTAAGTGAGAAAGCATCCTGAAACAAACATTAAGTAATATTCCTTCATAGGAAAAAAAAAATCAGTGTTACAAAGCAGAACAAGAATGAGACAGTTTTAAGAAATCTCAAAAATTCGTAGAGAATGCAATAATTTATGTTTTTTGGAATTATAAATTTTAGAAAACTTAATGAAAGCTGGAGATATGGCTTAGTGTTTAAGACATTTGCCTATGAAACCTAAGGACCCAGATTAGATTCCCCAGTACCTATGTAAGCCAGATGCACATGGTGGTGCTTATGTTTGGAGTTTGTTTGCAGTGGCTAGAGACCCTGGTACACCCATTCTCTCTCTCTCTCTCTTTGTTTCTGCAATTGTCTCTTAAATAAAATAAATTAATTATAAAAACTTAATGAAAAATTATACTTGCAAAATAAAATCCTAAATGTGTGAGTGAAGAAGAGTTCTGATTTCCTACTCTTGTGTGCAGAGGATAGTCTCTATTGATATCCTTTTAGCTTACTGCAGATATCCAAAATCGCAATGAATTACATAAATTGAAACGAACAGGACCCTTTAGTGTTGAGCTTCTTATATTCTGCTTTGATGAATTTTGATCTCAGATTCTATAGCTTATCTGGCTACCACTGAGAGCAGCATTTATATTCATTCCACAACTTCCCCCACACTGTTCCCTGTACCCTGTTGAATCTGATAGAGATGGCTTTTCTAGTGCTAAGCAGTGTGCTTTCTCTTCTTACAATCTTGTTGAGTCTCTTGGGTCTCCCCAGTACTCACTGTCATCTGCTGAAATAGCTTCTTTAACCAAAAGTGACAAGACATTAATCAAAGGGCATATAAACATACATATTTAAAATGCTGTTTATAATTATTTATTTGCCATCAAAGACAGATAAAAGAAAGACAGAGAGAATGGGCATGCCAGCACCTCTAGCCACTGCAAAAGAATTCCAGACACATGTGACACTTTGTGCATCTGGCTTTATGTGTGTGCTGGAGAACTGAACCAGATCATTAGGATTTGCAGGCAAGTGCCTTAACAGTTGAGGCATCTCTCTAGCCCCTAGAAATACTTTTAATGAGCATAGTGTCACCATTAAGCCAAAGAACAGCGAAAACTTTCCTCTAGGCTATATGACCTTCTGCATAGGTTCTCAGTACCAGACATGAATTCCCTCCCTCTGAGTGGGCCTCATATCCAACCAGATGCAGTTGATTTTCCTCATAACTTATGCATCATTATTGAACCTTTGGGTATATCTTGCCTTGATGGTTGATTTTTAGCTCAGAGGATACATTGCTTTTTTTACACTGTTGATGACTTCTCTCCCCAAATACCTTGTATAGAACTTCCCAGCACTATGGACAAGCAGGTAGCTTCTATTTTAGTTCTAACTTGATTTCTCAATGCCCTATGATAGCAATAAGCTCTTACCATCTAGTTTTGGTGGGTAACCACATGCTTGGGTAATGGCCTGCATTGGTTTGAGGGCCTGATGGGCCTCCATGACCAACAGGTCATTGTGGGGGTGAACTTTTTCAGGCACTGGGATGTACCTATAGCAGCTTATAGCTTCATGGTAAAAGTTTATTCACCCCGGAAGGATACTTCTGCCCAAACTGCAAGAGCAGCAGGGTGGGAAGAGCACCACGGTGCATTGTCCTCCAGATATGAACCAAGTGGCACATTCATTACCTCACAGCTGTTGTCTGTACCCTCACAAGGTCAGCAGTGTTCTGAACTCATCAACATTATTATGTGAAGGATGAATAAGGACAAATGGAATGAGACAATACAACAGAAGAGGAGTACCTGAAGGATCCTTACTGTTATGGAGATGGGAGCAAGGGATAAAAGAGGATAGCAGGATGTGAATACAATCTAAGTGTAGTATGCTTATATATTTAAGTTATGTATTAAATACAAAACTGAACAGAAACCATGCCATTATGGGACAACAAAAATATTAGATTTTCAGAAACCCTCAAATATGAAGAACCGTATTTGAAGATTTCCAGTACCTGAGTTTATATACTAGAAGGGTTACATTGAAATGGATGTAGGTTCTCTTTTCCTGATGCTACGTATCATTTATAAAGGTTCGCCAATGACAAGGAAAAAATTGTATGTGTTTGAGTACAACAATAGTCATAAAGAAATGTGCCTCTACATTTGCAAAAACAAAAAAGGTGTATTTGTCTTTGCCTCTTTTTCAAATTAGTTTTCCTTCATTCCCCATTCTTGACTGCTGGACTTTCCACTATTAATCCATTAAACTAGCTAATTTATCATTGCTACTAAGCCATTCAACTTTCACAAATGTTTGAAATAGTAGATATTAGAAACAATAAATGAATTTAATAAAATATAATTATATATATATGCATATATATATAAGTTAACATGTAGACATTATTGTTTTTGTAAGTTAATTTTATCACTTTTTGTATTACCTTAAATTTGTTCTGATTTTTATGACTGATTTCTTTATAATCAGCACAAATACAGCCTTAATTTTTGATGAACTACACATTGTTCAGGTATATAGATTTCACAATAATTGAAAGAAAAATTATAATTTATAATATTTACTTGAAGACAACCAGTTAATTTGGGCTAATGGGAAACAAAATATTGATTAATGAGAAAAAAATTATTCTATGACATTGAGTTCTAATACAGAGAAAGAAGATTCTGAATACATGTAATGCTTTATAGTTTTTTTTTTATTAATTTTAGTGCTTGCTTTTCAAATAGTAACTTTCAGGGAAATTATAAAGAGGTTGGGATATTAATAGATGAATTAAAAGTCAGCTTGAGACTATATAATGAGATCCAGATTAGTTGGGTAGAGCGAGACCCTACCTCAAAAAAAAGAAAAAGAAAAATAGTAAATCTACCAAATGCACTAATACCCTGGTAATGGATTCATTTACTCACTTCAAAACTCCAACTAACTTTTTCATCAGTTGCAGGACATACAATACAGACTAGGCAAGTGGTTCCCTGAGAAAGCCTTCAATGGCTGCTGCACTTCTTCCCTTGAACTCCAGGAGCCATGAAGGAGGCCAGGCAGATGCATATGAGTCAGTGCTCATTCCAGGATTTTAACCCAAACACAGGAACAGTGTACTGGCTTTGCTAAGTTGTAGGTTATCACAGTCATTAAAATTGGTGTAGTAATCCCATATACAGAAACATAGAGGAAGAGTGAGGGATCAGCAAAAAATCACATCATATGACTGATAAATTATAAGTAAAATGAAATGCTGCATAGTGTTGTAGTAGATTTGTACATTGCCCATGCAGAGCATCCCTTTACCAATGTCTTTCCAAGAGACAAATGGTTAATTATGTTTATTATATGTATACAACTACTCAGTTTCATTTGTGAAGATCACTAATGGCTTCTCTGTTGGTAGCATAGATGTCTAGACTCTCCTGGTTCTGCTCTTACTTCTTTATCGTTATGTTCATGGCTCCTTGATTTCTATTTATTCCTATGCATTAACCCAAAGTACCAGAACTAGAGTTCTCCTCCTGTGAAATACTGTATTTTTCATGTCAGTACACCTTCCATTCTGATAACAAGTGATAAATGTTATAAATGTATATACATTTATAATTTACAATTATAAATGTTCTGAACTCTTCTTCTGATTCCCTATCATAGCCAATCTGAATGTGTTTTAAACTAACTTTAAATACACACTTCACTCCTTTATTTATTAGGGGTACTAGTAATTTGCACACAATTCTTCTCATTAATAATAAATACAGTAATAGAAGGGAAAGTGAAGGATGAAGAGGTAGATAAAAGAAATTTGTACAGAGCTATTACAAAGCATTATATTGACTTCATATATTTAATCCTTACAAAAAATATAACTCAAAGAAAGTTATTACTATACTTCTGAGTCAAGGAAACTGTGGTCCTGAGACATTAAAGTGACTTGTACAACTTGCATGCTTAGTAAGAATGGAAGTGTGGGGTCACACCCTGAAATCAAGGCCTCTCTCTTAATCATAGGCCATAAGGCTGCCAGTAACATAGATAACCACTCACCATTTTGCTTGCTCCTTTCATTTATATCCTTGAGATGGTTCAATTCTATAGGAACACTTTTAAGCAACCTGTAATCATGGGCCACATACATCCCAATTTAACTTTAAATGTGGCCCTATACATTTGTATGTTACAATGTCATGTTACATTGTCAAAAAGTTGGATGTCTGTGCATTGGATTCCTCTCTACTCTTAATTTTCATTACCAATAGAATTGCCATGAGAAGTCAAAATGGGAAGCATTTTCAATCAGAGGTGAATTCATATATGATCCTCGCAGTAAGCACACACTGGGGTTAAAACTCCAATGAGATTTTCACCAATACTGCTATTAAAGGCAACACTGTAGATCAATCACTCATATTTTATATTTCTAGCATGTGTATCATATACAAAAATGTTTTACATAAAAATGAGAACAACAATTGCATAATTTTGTTTGGATTATTGGAATAAGTATACATGACTAACCCTGCTAAATTTTCCTTATTTTATTGTGATTGTTCAATTATGGTTGCTTAGTATACAGTTCTTCTAAAACTCGTAATCAGTATATTAGACATCTGGAAGTATCCTCTGCCCTATCTTGTGACTGAAATACGTGAGATGCAAAAAGCCCCTGATGCTGTCCTGTCAAGAGCCAAAATCATGGAGACACAACAGAAAACTTCTGGAGCATACGGAGAGGATAGCCAATGAGGTGAGCAGAGTCTTTGTAGTTACTTATTTTCTTCTGCATGAAAAAGTTGAGTTTGGTAATAAGAAAAGAATCATGGAATAACACATTTTGAAAGAATAAAATTCAGGCATCTGGTCCTGTATACAGCCTCACCACTAAAGAGTTCCTGGGAATTTAAACCTTCTTTCAGGTAGGAGAATCACCACTTCCCACACTAGGAATCATAAAAATCAGTCGTTCCTTGCAGTGATTTGGTTAGTGCAATTCCTGGGTGGAGTGACAGATTCCTGACTCCCTCAGCAGGTCTTCCTGGCATCGTCATCATCCCTGGAGTACACATTTTAAAGCATCAAGTGCTGTTCTGATCATATCTGATGTCTGAGTGAAAACATGTGGACTTTACATGGTGAAATAATTTGGTTCACATGAAAATGTGATGCTAACTAAACTAATAATGTGCAAAAAGATGCCGATTTATCTATGACATAAACTGCTAAATCATCCCTCCTATCTACTTCAGAGATGGTTGTTGAACCCTACCTTCAACAGTTTCTTGTAATTGGGGCTGGAGAGATGGCTTAGAGGTTAAGCGCTTGCCTGTGAAGCCCAAGGACCCCTGCTCCAGGCTTGATTCTCCAGGACCCACGTTAGCCAGATGCACAAGGGGGCACACACGTCTGGAGTTTGTTTGCAGTGGCTGGAGGCCCTGGCGTGCCTATTCTCTCTCCCTCTCTCTCTCTGCCTCTTTCTCTGCCTGTCACTCTCAAATAAATAAATAAATAAATTTTTTAAAGTTTCTTCTAATTTTATATGTTCTGTATACATCCTTGGAAGTGTTTTTTCTTAAAAAATAATAAAGCGACCTATATAAATGTCAAAGTCTATGTTTTTGAGGAGCAAGGTCTCAGTCTAAGGTGATTTGGAACTTTCTATAGAACAGGCTGGCATCAGTTTTTTGTTTTTTTAACCTCAGCCTCCTGAGTGCTGAGGTTAAAAACAAGAACCACAATGCCTGCTCAAGAAATGCCAGGCTTAAAAAATTTTGTTAATATTTATTTTGTTCATTGAATACATAATCTGTTAATAGTACTAAAATGTTCCTACTAAAATTTGTCACAAATAACAGAAGCTTTATTCTCAAAATAAATGATTCACAATTTATTTTAGAATCACAGTAAGTGAGCATTTTCTTAGAAGAAAAAAATGAGATTGCTATTTGACTGACTACCCATACTATCAAGAATATGGAAATTTTGGGTGCTTGATAAAATACAGCCAATCTTTATGAAACAACCATAGTATCTTGATAACCAATACAAATACTATGCAACTACAGCATGCATAAGTGCCATGGCATTTTAAATAGTTCAGAACATGTTAGGATACTGACTTGAAATGATTCTAGATTGCTCTAATATCTGCCTTTACCCACACTCCTCTTAATGCCCACTTACTTACTGTTCTCTTGGACATGCTCCATTCCTTATAGTCTAGCATGTCTTCTGCCCAACTTCAAATTCATCTCACATTCAAATTGCTAATATATTCCTCTCACCCTATGAAGATTCAAGTCACACAGAGGGGAAAATATCAGTTATTAAGAGTATCTTTTCCTCCATGCCTCTGCAAATCCATTGTTGTTAGTTTGTCAGAATGAGATGGAGAACATGATGAAATGAACATCACACTTCACCAGTATATGAGGTAATATCAAGACTAATTGATAACAAGAACTCAACTTGAAGTCATTCTAAATTGCAGGTAATCTTCCTATTAGGTAAAACATTTTTTTTTTTTTTGCTTATCCCCTCCAAGGTACAATGCTGTTTATCAGGAAACAATCTCTGACCAGATTGTCCTATGTACTCCATAGCTCTTCCATGGGCCATATGTTTTCCAGCCTCTGATCTGTGCCCTCAACCTAAAGGCACATTGTTAGAGAAAAATGGCTCAAAGAATGCTTTATAGCAACTGACACAGAGGAATGCCATGTAGCATGATGACTGTATGCAATGATGAGGCAATAACCTCAGATAAATGCTGACACCTTTAGGGATTTATACATTTACTTCGCTTTCTGTTCATGTACATTCATAGTGGGTTAGAAAGCTAAATCCATTAACCAATATTGACTTGTGGAATGAGATGCCATCTGTCCTTCTTGCGAATCATTTGATTAGTTTTTTTCTATCAAAGATTACTTTTGAGATAACCATACAGTTAATCTTCATGAAGACAGAGATTATAACAATCATCCACACGAAACATAAACACTACTAAAGTGGCTAATATTTTGTTTACTCAGTCTGTTGAGATGCACTAATCTAAGAGGAACTCAGCTTCTCACCTGCCTCTAAGCAGCCTAAGATGTTGTCTAATCTCACTGTCATATCTCTTAAAAGCAGTGTGAGTGCCAGGTTGTCTTTACAGTAAGCAACATGGATTTTGCAGCTATTTCTACATAATGGGAGATAGTATAGTCAGTATCCTAACAAGACAGAATAGAAAAAAAACGATAGATGGATTGTGGGACAGGGAGAATAAGAATGAAAGACTACAGAGATAAAAATGAGTGAAGGCAAGGTATGGCAGATAAGCTTAGAGTACTAAAGTTGGTGAAAACCTAAATCTTTGACATTTAACTCCAATTAATACATAATCTCTCATGTTCACTTTTCATATCTATTTCTATTTTCTCTCATTTTCCATATTTTCATTTGCACAAGTAAAACTTTTGCTTATATTGGATTTCTATTACTGTAAAGTAAAGCAGAATTTGGCCATTCTGCAAGTCAAAATTTAATTGTCTACCACCTAAAAGAAATTCCATATGCTTATAAGAATATTTTCACTCAAACCAATCACTTTCCTTATACCAGGGTATGCAGGGCTATTTTTATGTTATTCATGCTTCTGCCTCTGTGGTTATCCCAAAATTTCAGACCACAAAAGAACACCCTGGCTCAAATTGATCTATCAACCACTTCATTACCTCTTGAGGGTATACAAAGTGTAAGCTATTTTTTTTTTTTTTGTATTTCAGTGTTTTTCCTTCAAAAGGCAGGAAAGTATGATGAAGTCCACAAATACTTTATATGGTGGTTGAAAGTATCTAATTCTATTCTGTTTTCCACTTAATATTCTTCCCATCAATTTATTGATACTTTTAATTCGGAGGTTACTTCTAAGGGAAAATTGACAATGATTTACAATTTAATTTTATGAAATATAAAGTCCAGAGTCTTTGTACCAAGCATAAATTTCAAATTTCTGATGAAAAAAATGAAGAGGTAATGGTTGAAAAGAAGTCTCTGCTCAATGATGGCATTGGAATTCTGTAGTTTTCAGGTAAGATTGAGTATAGCCCTAGAAGTTTGTAGAGTCAGCAAGTAGTAACTAGAAAGGAAAGACTGTAACAACAATCTGCAAAGACAGTGAATTTACTTTCCTCTTTATTTTCATCAGTTTGGTTTTCAGCATAGCATTGGAAGAAATGGTCCTATTATAGTAAAAATAATAGCAGTGGTATCAAAACAGAAACAAATCAACCCTAAAAATTGATTTGTCTCATAAATTAGCAAATTACGAATTTGTGAGCACACAAGCAAAAAGAGGTAAGAAAACTCTATTCTAGGACTTTCTCCTGACCTTGTGAGAGAGGTTACATGAATATGCAAATCGCAGCACTAAAGTCAGTATAATAGTGACACTAAATGAAGAAACAAAGTGACTCCAAAGACAGCAAGGAGATAACTATAGGAGAGAACAGAGACTTTTCCAGAGTTGCATGGTTGGCATAGCTTTGACATGGAGTTTTGAAAACTTAGTGGAATATTGATGGATAGAAAGCACATAAACCAGTTCATATAGAATACTTTTAGTATATAGGAATAACCTATATCTTCAGAGAAAGTAGCTATTAAAATTATTAAATGATGAATGGCCCTTCTTAAAGCACACAAATGACATCATTATGTTTCTTCTGCATATAGCTGTAATAATTGCAGAAACCATGGTATGAGGTATTTTCCTATCATGGGAGGATGATTTATATCAGTGTGGAGATTCTGATTTTATTGTATAAGAAAATGGTAGAGTAGGACTCTTTAGTACAAGAAAACAATTTGGACAGAATTAGAAAAAAAAATGTTAATCTGGTTTTAGTAATTTGGGAAATGTGGAGCTTATAGAAAAAGAAGGAATCAAGAAAGAAGTTGAAATAACAGTTTGACACTACAGAATAATTTTAACCAGGACTCTGATAAAAATAAATCACAGGAGATGGGTTACAATGAGATATCAGCAGTCGAGGACTCTATGAGAGAAATGTTACAGCAGAGATGTCAAACAATCTTGAGAATATAAAACTACATAACAAAAAGTAATAATGGAAAAATTCTAATGAAGACTTGAATGCTAAAACTCAGTAATTTAAAAAAAAATTTAAAAACCCTTTAGATTAGTAAAATTCAAGAGAAGAAGAATGAGTATATCAGTTACTTTCTCATTGCTGGGACAAAGCACCCAACCAGAAGTGATTTATTGAATGAAAGGGTTTATTTCTGGTTTACAGTTTCAAGGGGAAGTTTCAGCATGGCAGGAACAGAAGGCTGGGCATCATGCATTCTTATCATCATGGAGGAAGTAAAGAGAGGGACCTGGATGTGGCTAGTGAGGTTGGGCTATAACACCCATTGGCCACTTCCAGTGACACACCTTCTTCAGTAAGTCTCTACCTTCCATAGAATCAACAACTTTCCAAAGCAGTACGACCAACTGGGGATTAAGTATTCAAACACATAAGGCTATGTGATGAAATGAGAAGGAAAATAATTTATTCTGCCCAGTGATAACAAGTTGTATGTCTCTTGTAAATCTTAAATATGATATGCATCTCAAGTAATATTGAAAGAAATATAAAAGTAAAATGCCCAGCACTTGGGAGGCAGAGGCAGGAAGATCACTGTGAGATCGAGGCCACCCAAAGAATACATAGTGAATTCCAGGTCAGCCCGAAATAGAGAGTAGACCCTGCCTCAAAAAACAAACAAACAAAACAAAACAAAAAATAAAATAAAATGTAATCAATCAATACACCTTTTCACTGAGCCAAACACAAATAAATCACAAGCTTTGTACCATTTCAACTTTTATCTACCTTTTAAGTTTTATCTACCTTTTAAGTCATTCCTTTTGATATTGTTGGGATCTGGAACACCTCTAAATGGCTCATGTACGAATGTTTGGCACCCAGCCTGTATCAGTATCATGATGTGATGGAAAGTTCATGAGGTAGCACCTGGTATAAAGAAGTCAGGTTACAAGATGTATGCACTTTGAAGGAAATATTGGTGCTCCCTCTCTCTCTCTCTCTCTTTTTCCATTTCTCACCCTACAACCATATGGTGAACAACTTTCCTATAACATGTGTTCCTACCATAACGTAACAAGCTCCAGCAATAGAACCAAGTGAGCATGGACTAAAGTATCTGAAACTATGAACCAAAATAAAATTTTGTCTTTCTAAGAGGATTTCCTCAAGAATCTACTTTGATTTTTTTTCTCATGTGTTACTCTTAGCAGATGATACACTAATTACTAACACAATAAATATTTTTAGACATTTATTTCTAGCATAGTGTTTCTATTTAATGATTGCTGATTAGAAACTTCTCTAGTCTTTTGAAAATGATATCTCATTAGAAGAATTATTAATCCCCAACAGTTTTTTTTTTTTTAAATAGTACTGAATAATTTATTCTACTTGCAATTTAAATCTAAGCATCTGGGAATAAAATTGCATGTGAATATATCTTTCCATTTGCATATATAATATCTTGTAAGATTAAGTAATCAACATTAGACCATTTATTTTCCTATCAACAATTCATCTATGATAAATTAGAATTAAAATTTTATGATAGAATGTTTTTCTGCAAAAGTATAAATTCAGAGGTATTCTGAAAGTAACAAGCCAACAGACCCCTCCAAAATGAACAACTCTGATGATGGTTATTGATACACTTCTCCCTTTGATTTCTGTTGTTGCTTATTCATTTGAATTTTATTGATGATATGATTTCAGTTGTCTTAAATTGTATTTAATATTTATAAAAGGTTATAATCTTATAACTGCTAGCCTATACTTGAGCACCCTCCTCAGTGGGGTCATTGTTATTCACCATGGGTTCATTCTCTGTGTGGGGACTGTGCCTCAGGGTATTTTTCCCCACTCTGTGTTTCTTACAAAGTTTCACCCCATCTTCTGAAAAGTTATTTCAGTTTTGATATCAATAATTGTCATTGTTGACTTACTTTTTTTAAAATAAGTTATGTTGAAGTTGGCATACAGAGTTCTTTGGGTCATTAGTTCTGATATTTTCAAAAATATTTTGTTTTTGTTCATTCTGATCCCTTATTCTATCCTAGCCCTTCTTCCCCAATTCCCTTCTCTTCTCTAATATCCTCTCCACTTCTCTTTTCCTGTGACACATGTCCTTTTAATCTTCTCTCACCCCTCCTCCAATGCCTCTTGTTATACTCACTTTTGGTTATGTTACTACATTTGTAAGTTTTACCCACATTTACACCCCCATATACAAAGTTAGAAATATTACAAGCTAAGATTCACTTATCAGAGAGAAAATTCAGTTTTGTTTTTTTCTGAGCTTGGGTCACTTCACCTATAATATATATATATATATATATATATATATATATATATATATACACACATATATATTATATATATATGTATATATATATATTATGATTCTTTCCAGATCCCACTATTTTCCTTCAAATTTCACAATTTTATTTTTCCATACTGCTGACTAGAATTCTATTGTGTATATGTACATTTTCATTACCTGTTTATCTGTAAATAGAACTGTAATGAACAGGGATGCATAAGTATCTTTGCAGTAAGGTATGTAGTAGTTGGGGTAGATGCTTAGGAGATGCTGGATCATATGGAATTCTGAATCTAATTTTTTAATAACCCTCTGTGCTGATTTCCATAGTGGCTGAAATATTTTACACTCCCACCAACAGTGGATCAGGGTTCCTTTGTCTCCATATCATCACCAGCATTTGTTGTCAGTTTTCTTGAGGATAGCCATTCCAAGGAAGATAAAGTGATCTCAAAGTAGTTTTAATTTGCATTTCCCTAATGGCTAGAGATGTTGAACACTTTTTAAAGTACTTATTGGTCATTTGTCTTTATTCTTTGGACAATTGTCTGTTCATTTTCTTAGCCCATTTGATGACTGGCAGATTAATTTTTTTGTTTGGTGTTCTATTTTGCAGTTTTTTATAAATTCTTGTTATTAGCCCCCTGCGTAAAGCATAGCTAACAAAGATTTTCTCCCACTCTATGATACTCTATGTTTGCTTTACTGCTTGTTTATTTTTCTCTGCATAAACATGTTTCTACTTATGCAGTCCCATTTGTGAACTCTTAGGCTATTTCCTGTGCAATGGGATCTTGATCAGAAGGTTCTGGTCTATACCTGCATCTTAAAGCATGTTCCCCATTTCCAACTCCAGCATTTTAGTGCTTTAGGTTTAGGTGAACATATTTGATACCCTATCAATTGATATCTGTACAGGGTAAAATATTAATCGAATTTGATTCTCTTATAAATAGATACCCAGTTTTGTTAGCACAACTTGTTGAATCAATTGTCTTTTTCTGACTGGTTTTGTTAGTTGTTTGTCAAAGATTAGGTGGCCAAAGAAGTTTGTGTTGATTACTGGGTTCTCCAATCCATTCCATTGGTTTACATATGTTTTTGTGATAGTACTATCCTACTATCTTTATCATGCCATCTTTATCACGATTGCCCTATATAATTAGAGATCAGGTATGGTGATGTCTGTAGCTGTGTTCTTTCTCCATAGGATATCTGTGGACTATTGTGCTTCCATAGGAATTATTTTATTTTTTTTCCAGTTTAGTGAGGGGTGTTGTTGGAAGTTTGAAAGGGATTGCATTGACTCTGTAGATTACTTTTAGCAAGATAGCCACTTCACAATGCTACTTCTGCCAATCCAGGAATATGGATGGCCTTTCAATTGGTCCTCTTTTATTTCTTTTTGTAAGGCATCAAAATATTATCTTATGTCCTGCAAGATTGCAGTAGAATAAAAGTGGCAATAAATTACAACAGCAGCTACAAATATTATACAAATACCTGGAGATTAGGCCATATAAGTATGCTATTGAATAAATCTTGGAGAAATTTAAAAAATATCTAGAATCAAATAAAAATTCAAGTACAATGTATCAGACCCTTTGGGATACACTAAAACTAGTTCTAAGAGAACATTTGATAGCTTTCAGAGATTACATTAAAAATCCCCACAAATATTAGACACAGGGGCTTGTGCCTTAAGTCCCAGCACTCAGGAGGCACAGACAAGAGTATTGCTGTGAGTTTTAGGCTAGTCTGAAACTGCATAGTGAATTTCAGATCAGCCTTGGCTGGAATGAGATCGTACCTCAAAAACAAAACAAAACAAAACAAAAGTTCCTAGAAATGTCAAATGAAGATTCTAATGATGAGACATAAATTCTCAAAAATCAAGAACTTCTCAAACTCAAGAGGAGTAGATGTAGCAGGCATGGTGATGCATACTGCTGATCATAGCACTTAGCAGACAGGATTGCTATAAGTTTGAGGCCAGCCTGGGACTATAGAATGAATTCCAGGTCAGCCTGGGATAGAGTTAGACCTTACCTTGAACAAACAGCAACAATAAAAGAGTAGATGGAAAGAAAAAATCAATATTAGAGCAGAAATTATTAAAATAATAAATTAATAAAATAAAATAATGTAAACTAATGAAATTATCCAAAAACTAATGAAAGAAATAAGGCAGAATTTACATGATCTTCTCAACAAATGCTAAAAAGGCTTTTGATAAAACCCAGCAAAATTTCTAGAATCAAATACAAATTCAAAAATAATGTATCTGTATTAATAACTTTCTCATTACTGGGTCAAAATACCTGACAATTGACAGCTTATGGAAGGAAAGAGCTTATTTTGGCTTAAAAGTTTGAGAAGTTTCCATTGTGCTGAGAAGGCTTGAGAAGCGCACAAAGCCAACATCCCATCTTCATACCAACAGGGAGAAAGCACAGAAGGTAATGGGGACCAAAAGGAGCTAATCCATAACACTCCAAGACATACTGTCAGTCTCATGCTTCCTGCAGCCAGCCTCCTGAAGGATCCACAAACTTCCCAAACATCATCACTAAGTGGGAATCAATTACTCAAACACATAAGTCTATTGGACACATTGTGGATGTAAACCACCACATATACTTTGATTCACTATCTTCCATCTTCATGTGTGTTGTGCCATGAATTTTGCTAACATAATTCTTTAAGACTGCCATAATACTGAGCTCAGCAACATTTTGAAATGGATGATGGATATGGGAAAACCAAAATTCATCTAATAAAAGCAAGAGTTCAGTGCAATGACAGAAGGAGAGTGAGAACACAGATGAATAAAACACATTTGGTGGGGGTTACAATAAAATTGCCTTATGTTCAAGTGTGATAAATTCCAATTAGGAAAAAAATAATGCTGGGGGAGATGGCTCAATGTCAAATGTGCTTGCTGGCAAGCTTCCTAGCCTTCATTCAATTCCACAGCACCCCTATAAAGCCAGAAGCAAAAATAATGTAATAAACATCTTGCACTTATTTGTAGCATCGAAAGTTTCTCACAACCCATACACACATATGCAAATAAATAAATAAAAGGATAGAAAAATTAAAAAGGCACCTTACATAAGGATAATCATAAATATTTATACACAAAATCAAAAGAAGACAAAATGTTTGATAAAAAATGTACATAACTCAGGTCTTGTGGTCAAGCTGGTGGCCTCCTAACCATGTTTAAGTTTTGGGGGTAATAAATAAAGAAGGTGGTACTGAGTACAGCCCTCAGTCCACACACACAACCATGCACATTAGCTGCACATCTGGCAGGCCGCTTTTGGTATGCCCCTCAGCCCATGTGTGCCCTTCTCTCACCATCCAGGTTTCACTTTCCCTTGAAAAGTACAAAGCTCCAGAAAACACCAAACCTGATAAAGCTCCAAATATGGCAGGGATTAAATCAAACCACACAGTTATATCCTAAAATATTAATGGTTTTAACTAATCCATCAAAAGATACAAGTTAATAGAGTGGATCAGAAAACTGGACCCTTCTGCTGTCTTCAAGAAACCTAAATGACCACTAAAGACAGACACCTCCTCAGATCAAAAAGAAGGACAATGATATTCCAAGCAAATGGAAATAAGAAACAAGTGGATATAGTTATATTAATGTCTGATAAAATAGATGTCAAACTAGAAGTAATCAAAAATGTCAAAGAAGGCCACTTTTTACTCATCAAGGGAAAAATCCAACAAGAGGACAGCACAATCATAAATCTACATGCACCAAACACAGGTATACTACAGTTTATAAAACAAAATGTACTTGAAAAGAAAACAGAAATAAACACCAACAACATCATATTGTGTACATCAACACTCCACTATCATAAACTGACAAATAATTCAAATAGAAAATCAACAGGGAAATAAGAGATGTTAACAACATCATAGATCAACTATAATAGACATCTACAGAACATTCTACTCCAGTTATATGGAATGCACATTCTTCTCAATCACCCACAGAATATTATCCTAAATAGATCACATATTAGGCCATAAAGCATGCCTCCATAAACTCAGGAAAATTGGTGAAATTTCTTGCATCATATCAAGTCACAATGCTTTAGAGCTAGAAATTAACAAGAGGCCCAACATATATCCCACCAAATACTGCAGACTGAATAAGACACTTTGAAAATAATTGTATTGTAAAAGAAATAAAAGCAGAAATTGCAAAATTTCTAGAACTGAAAGATAATGAAAACACAGCATACCAAAACTTATGGAACACAATTAAGACTGTCTTAATGGAAAACTCATAACACTAAACACCTTCATAACAAAGGTAGAGAGATATCAAATGAATAATCTAACCATCCTCCTAAAGTCATTAGAAAAAGCAAGAACAATGCAACCCTAAGAGTTCCAGGTGGGCTGGAGAGATGGCTTAGTGGTTAAGTGCTTGCCTGTGAAGCCTAAGGACCCCAGTTCGAGGCTCAATTCCCCAGGACCCACGTTAGCCAGATGCACAAGGGGGCGCACGCATCTGGAGTTCGTTTACAGAGGCTGGAAGCTCTGGTGCGCCCATTCTCTCCCTCTCTCTCTCTCTCTCTGTCTCTCTCTCTCTCTCTCTGCCTCCTTCTCTCCATCACTCTCAAATAAATAAAGAAACAAACAAAAATATTTTTTAAAAAAGAGTTCCAGGTGATAATAAATAATAAAGATCATAGCAGAAATTAATGAATTGGAAATAAAGAAAACAATTAAGATCAATGAAACAAAGAGATAGTTCTTTGAAAAAATGAACAAGATTGATAAATCCCTGGCAAATTTTATCAAATAAACAGAAGAGAATTCTCACATTAACAAAATTAGAAATGTAAAGGGAGAGGTCACAACAGATGTCAATGAAATTGGATGTATCATAAGGAAATCCTTCCAACACCTTTACTCCACAAAATTGGATAATCTGGAAGAAATGTATGAATTCCTAAAGACATACCACCTGCCTAAATGTAACTCAGAGCAGATTAACCTCCTAAACAAAACTATCCCATCCATTGAGATTGGAAAGGTAATCAAAAACTTCCCCAAAAAGAAAAGTCCAGGACTCGATGGTTTCCCAGCCAATATTCCATCGAGCTTTCATTCAATAACTGAAGCCACTTTTTCTCAAACTGTTTCACATAATCTGAGAACAGGGAATGTTCCTCAACTCCTTTTATGAGGCTACCACCACCCCATTAACAAAACCAGTCAGAGATACAAAAAGGAAAGAAAATGACAGGCCTGTATCCCTGATGAATTTAGATTCAAAGATCTTGAATAAAATCCTCGAAACCAGAATTCAACAACACATCAAAAGCATTATTGACTTTGATCAAGTAGGCTTTATCACACAGTTGCATGGATGGTTCAACATATGGAAATTAGTTAATGTAATTCAACACATAAATAAACTTGATTACAAGAACCACAAAATCATTTCAATACATTCAGAGAAAGCTTTTGACAAAATACAACATCACTTCAGGATCAAAATGTTGGAGAGAATAGGCATGGAAAGTTTATATCTCAACATAATACAGATTATATATAAAGAACCTAAAGCCCAAATCATACTTTACAGGGAAAGACTCAAAGAGCTCCCACTGAGATTGGGAATATGATAGGGGTTCTCATGCTCTCATCTGCTTTTTAACATAGTACTAGAAGTCCTTGCCTAAGCAGTAAAACAGGAGAAAGATATAAAAGGACTACAAATTAGAAAACAGGAAATCAAATTGCCCTGTTTGCAGATGACATGATCCTATGCATAAGTGACCCAAAAGACTCCACCTCAAAACTTCTAAAGGTAATTAACTCTTTCAACAATGTGGCAGGATATCAAGTCAACACACAAATATCAGTAGCCATTCTATATGCAAAGAAAAATACACAGACAAAGAAATTATTGAGGCTATTCCATTTTCAATACCTGTAATAAAATCAAATATCTTTGAATAATACTAACCAAGGACCAAAGACCTATAAAATGAAAAATTAAAAATATCAAGAAAAACTTGAGGAGGGCTTGAGAGATGTAAAGACCTCCCATACTCCTGGATATCTAGAATTAATATTGTGAAAATGGAAATTCTACCAAAAGCAATATACAGATTTAATGCAATGCCAATAGAACCAAAGTGTCATTCTTCAAAGAGATGGAAAAAATGATCTCAAAACTCACAGGGAATGGTAGCATGCCTGTGATACCCTAACATATTCTCAGCAAAAGAAACACCTCTGGAGGTATCACCATACCTGATCTAAAGCCATACTGCAGTTCCACAGTAACAAAAACAGCATGATACTAGCATAAGACCAGACATATATACCAATGGAACATATTGAAGACCTGGTCCATAGGTCAAGTAAATACAGCTACTCAATCTTTGACAAAGGAGCCAGCAGCATATACTAGAGAAAAGGCAGCATCTCCCACAAATGGTCCTGGACAAGTTGGTTAACCACATGTAGAAAAATGAAAAGAGACCCACTCATCTCCCCTTATGCAAAAATCAACTCCAGATGGATCAAGGACTTCAATATAAGACCCAAAACTCTTCAACTACTGGAAGAAAAAATAAGAGAAACTCTCCAAGATATAGGAGTTGGGAAAGACTTCCTCAACAATACACCAGTAGCCTAGTAAATTAAATAATCACTTAATCAGTGGTACCGCATTAAGCTAAAAAGCTTCTGCACAGAAAAATGTACCATAACCAGAACCAATAAATTACCCACATAATGGGAGAATATCTTCATCAGCTCTACCATTGGCAAAGGCCTAATATCTAGAATCTTCAATGAACTCAAAATCTAAACAATAAAACTCAAACAATCCACTCCAAGAATGGGGCAGAGAACTGAATAGGTAGTTCTCAGAGGTAGAAATCAAATGGCTGATAAGCACTTAAGGAAATGTTTAACATCCTTAACCATCAGGTAATTGCAAATTAAAACAACTATGAAATTTCACCTTATTCCAGTGAGGATGAAAAAAATCAAATGGCAGTAAATGTTGATGAGGATGTGAGGAAAGAGGAACCCTCATTCATTGTTGGTAGGAATGCAAACTTCTACAACCACTATGGAAATCAATACGGAGAATCCTGTAAAAGATGAAAATGGGACTACCAACAGACCCAGATATTCCCCTACTGAGCATTTACTTTAAAGATGCCACATTTCACTGCAGAGATATTTACTGAACAATGTTTACAGCTACTCAATTCATAATAGCTAAGAACTGGAATCAACCCAGGAGCCCATCATTGGATGAATGGATAATGAAAATATGGTACATCTGCATAATGGAATTCTACTCAGGGCTAAGAGAAAATGATACAATGAAATTTGTAGGAACATGGGTAGGCTTGAACAGATCATACTGAGTGAACTCACACAATCAAAGAAAGACAAACACCAGATGTTTTCACTCATCCGTGGTTCCTTACCTGGAACAGCCCAAGTTGCTGTCATACCTGATGGACAACTCAAAGCCCAGAAAATAGGGATGGAAGGTGTTGCAGTCAGGTTTGCATTGCTGGCTGATATCACCCAACTAAGAGCAGCTTCTGGGAAAAAGAGGTTTATTTTGGCTTAGATGCTCGAAGTGAAGCTCTATAATGGCAGGGGAAAATGATGGCATGAGCAGAGGGTGGACATCACCCCCTGGCCAACATAAGGTGGACCATAGCAACAGGAGAGTGTGCCAAACACTGGAATGGAGAAACTGGCTATAACCCCCATAAGCCTATCCCCAACAATACACTCCCTCCAGGAGGCATTAATTCCCAAATATCCGTCAACTGGAAACCTAGCATTCAGAACACCTAAATTTATGGGAGACACCTAATCAAATCACCACGTTCCACCCCCGGCCTCCATAAACTGATAACCATACATGATGTAAAATGCAATGTATTCATCTAACTTTAAAAGTCCCATAGTTTTTATCAATTCCAATGATGTTCATACATCTCCATAGTTCACAATTTCTTAACTGAGCCATAATACCAAAAAATAACCTCAAAAAACCCATAATGGCACAGAATAAATATTCATACTGCAAAAGATGGCATTGGGCATAGCAAAGAAATATTCAACCAATACAAGATTTAAAACAACCAGGGCAAATATGAAACTCTGTAGCTTCATTTTCAACAACTCTAGCCAGTGACAAATCTACAAGGCCAATAATTCTAACCAGCAACAAGTCTCTAGCATTCCAATTCCGCCCCTCCAGCTAGGCTACTCACAATCCTGGAAAATCTCATCAGGGCTGGCAGCTCTCCTTGGCAGCCATCTCGTGGTTCCAGCATCTCTACTGGGTCTCCACTGCAAGCCACAGTTCATCCTCATGGCCCCAGGGGTGTCTCCATCCAGGCAACCAACAAAACCTGCTTCACACTGCCCATAGCCATTTCCAAAACACAAGACCATGTTGCAAACTCAATGACTCTACTTTCCTGTATTTCTTATGCTCCACAATACCAGGTAGGGTGCCAATTTGTTAATCCAGGGGGGAATACAGCAGACTTTGAAGAACAGGACACTCCTTGAGCACTCAGCCCTGTTCAAAAGAATCGACATTCTTCATGTTGCCCCAGTGCAGGCAGCTAGCCCAATCTGAAACGTTGTAATCTCTCAATTTTCAAGTTAATGGGCAGCAATTTAGGCCCAAAGATTTCATTTTTCCTATGCCATATATCTCTGCTCACACCAGTTCATTTCTATGCAAAGCAACCCTGCACAACTTCTCAGGACATGGGCATAAGAGCAAGCTTCTCACACAGACTGCTAGCTCAGTCCAAGCAAAGCTCTCAGTCCATATTTCTTACTGCATTCAGGTCTTGCAGCTCAGACTAGAACAGTCCATCAAATTGTACTTATAGCACTGCAAGGCATCTCTTACGCCAAGGTTTCAAATCCTCCCACATTCCTCTTGAAAATCAACTCCAAAAGGCCAAAGCCACACAGTCAGGTGTCTAGCAGCAACCCCCCCCTCCTGGTACCACTTTACTGTTGCAGTCAGGTTCACATTGCTGGCAGAAATAACCCAACTAAGAGAAGCTTCTGCGAAAAAGAGGTTTATTTTGGCCTACAGGCTCAAGGGGTAGCTCCACAATGGCAGGGGAAAGTGATGGCATGAGCAGAGGGTGGACAACACCCCCTGACCAACATAAGGTGGACCATAGCAACAGGAGAGTGTACCAAATACTGGCATGGAGAAACTGGCTATAATACCCATAAGCCCACCCCCAATAATACACTTCCTCCAGCAGGTATTAATTTTCAAATATCCATCAGCTGGGAACCTAGCATTCAGATCGCCTAAGTTTATGGGGGACACCTGAATCAAACCACCAGAGAAGGGTTTGGAGAAAGGGCAAGGGGAGTGTGGGGGAAAGTAAACATAAAACTAAACCCAAAATAAACTGGTGCTGTAGACAACTTTCTCCTTGAAAGTAGATGAAAAGATTTAGCCCTTGATAGTATGGGGGGATCATCTGGAAAGAAGGGTGTTGGAGAGTGTGGGATGAAGTCTAATCTTAAAACGTATGGCTCTGGCTTGTAATTCCCAGTACCAGAAATTGGTTACTTCTCACACCAAGCTGTTGATTTTCAAGACCTATAAGGTCCCCAAAACAAGACAGATTTCTGTTAAAGCACTTGATTATCTGCCTGAGGTTAAAGTTAAAACCCTATTGGTGAAGACATCATCTGCTGCTGACACAGAACCCCAAGAGACCAAGCTAGAATCCAAAAGGTAGCCAGTCCCCAAATGGTTGGCCTGTTTAGTGCTGGAAAGTGCTACATGAGCTATCACGGGAAAATATCCAACAGTGACAGTAGAGAGATTCAAATATTTATTTAAAGTGAAATGTAAGCAGAGATGTCTCCTAACAATCTAGGTTTCTGAATATTTATTCCCCAGCTACTCTTCAAACCCCATGGTACTGGAGAATATAGAGGATGAGGCTATACAACTTTCACACTCCAAGCCTGGAGGTTTAAGAAAGAAAACAAAAACTAAAGGCAGGCATGTCAAAATCAGCTATGCAGTGCAAATAAGGAAATGAGTGCTCTACCAAACAAAATCTGAAACTTACTCTCACATATCCAAATCATCTGGTGAATGCCTCAAACAAGCTTCTAAAATGACAAGCATTTTAAATTGACTTTCTTTAAATATTGACAACCAAAAGCATAGAATAAGCCAAGGTCTGGAACACGTGAATGTGTTTTTACTGTAGAGATTATCTTCAGTTCTCTACTCTGGGATGCCTGATACAAATTAATTGTGCAAGTCTGCTTTCAAATCCAAGTCAGCAAATTAAGATATGAAGCCCAGGAACCAGATATTGTTCAATAATTTTCCTTCTAGATTTGGGACAAATATGAACCCACTTACTTTTGTGTTCACAATAAAGTCCAATTTATCCTTCTTAGAAACCTTTACTTCTTTTGGGTGGTGTCATGTGCATTGGAAAATGTTTAAAGGAATGCATACTTTCTGCCCCTGACAAAGCAGTCACACTGTTCTCTGCTTTCCATTGCTTGAACTAAGAGAATCGTCTCTATGAGGAAAACCATATTTGAGAGTTACATGTCCAGGTGTCTATTGTGTCCTTCTTTGCACTCTTTATAGAAATTAAAATAATTAAACAGCTAAGAATAATTTATTGTTGCCAGGTCATGAACACCAAGCTCAGACAAGTGTGTGAGTGTGTGTGTGTGTGTGTGTGTGTGTGTGTACGTGCCTGGTTGGGTTAACTTTGAAGATAAAATATTGCTTACATTGTGTGCTGCATATTTCTTTAGTATATGTTATTTTGAGTTGTCGAGTTTAAGTATTTTTACAGACATAAATGTTTAACACTTGCCTAAGTTTTATATTACCTTTCCAGGCACATTTTTGAACATTTTTGTAGAACTTTAGTGTCTGACAAACATATTTCTATTTCAGACATTCTTTAAGAATAGTGTCACAAAAGTTCAAAAATGATTTTAACATGGTATATACATGTATTTCTTTCCTTTAGAGCATGCAAGTGATTTTTATTTTAGTGGACTGCCCTGTCCAACTGCTGAATCAGAAACTGATATCTGTGTTGTGAAGATTTTGGAAAATTGGGATCTTTATGAAATCCAGCTTCTCTCTATGAGCCAATAGTCATGGTGCAATGGCAGTCGATGCAATTACTTTGCAAATGCCTTATGACTTTGGCTTGAATATTTTTAGAGCTCATGTCCTCTTAGGACACAAACATTTAATGACTCATAAAGGTTCTAATAAATTGTTTTAACCATGCTCTTCTTAATCCCCATCTCCTCAGCACTCTCTTAGGTATGTTTTATAAATTCAGTTCCCTTTATGTCTAACTTCTTTGAGCTAGATTCAATGTTAAGTCACATAGCAAGGAAGGAAAAAATACTCAGTTCTTAGAATAGTATTTCCTCTTATGCTTCTAAATTTTCATTCCTTACAGCTTATCCAATGTAGTCGGTGGGGGGGGGGAGGGGCTTTAGAGGAAATAGAAATCCTGAGATCACTGACTTCTGAGGTGATACCAAAAAGTTATGGCTGACAAGACCTCAGATTGAATTCCCACCAAGTGGCAGGTGCAACTCTCATGCAATGATTAGGGATTTTTCAAGTCAGCTACGGCTGGAGGCAACTCAAAATATAGAGTAGTTCACATGACATAATCTCTCACTTCCTTTTCCTATCCACTCCACAGCTCTACCTTTGTTGACATCCTATAAAGCCTATGCTACTTGTCTGCCCACCATGAAGGCAGACAATTAAATAAAAGAGGCTTAAAATATGTTTACACCAATTGATACAATGGAGTCTCCTGCATCATGACTACTCCTAGCCCTGGGGAAGCAATACCAATGGGTCAATCCTGAGTAATTCCTGGAGACTACTCATTCTCCCCTCTGTTCTTGCTCATGTTCATCCATAATGCATTCCTCGATCCATATGTGGAATTCCCTAGCATACATTCACCTGAAGAATGAAATTCCTTGGTTCAAGAATGAATGCCATGAAAATCCCATAAACTATCACTTTACAGTGAGAAAACAGATATTCATAGTACACTACTAAATATAATACACCCACCCCACACAAGCCAAACAAAAACAGCTAACATTCCATTTATTCAACCTCAAGGCTTGTGATTGGTTGAGGGAAGCTTGACTTGTCACGTAAGCAACTGGGCCAGCTTGTAGCTCTGTTAGAACTCCTTAAAAATTCAGTGTGATGGCTGTATTTCCAGGAAGTGTCAGGGATGTTAACAAGGATTTATAGACTATGAGAGATATCACAGTTTTTATACCCTGGTAGACATAAAATTAAAAAAAAAATAAAGCATAAAATTAAAAAAAGAGTAGGTAGAATTAGTAAATTGCTGTTCTTGAAGAGATAGAGAAGAAAGATAAAAGTGTAAGAAAAGAGTTTTATAAGAGACGACAGAAAGATCATTAGAGCATGAGAAATAAAGTATGTTGATGAATAACAATTTTTCTCCTCGCTTGACCATCAGACATCATGGAGTATAGATGGCTCTGCTGGACTAGAATAAAACTTGAGCACCAGTCATAGTATGAAAAGAAACAAAATAATACAGGCATAGCTAGGTCTGTGATAATGGTCACAAGGCTATTAATACTTCCTGATGAGAGACAGTCATGGGACCTTCACCTAGGACTTAAGATAGTACATTTTCCTGCTCCACAGATGTGAATGTCCTTGCAAGCTGCCTGCTAGCTCTTATTGGAGGTGAAATGTTCACTGACTGCAGGGCTCTAGTGAAGCAGCTTTCATGAGGTATCACTTGTGTGGTGATGGAGCTTCTGAATAATGCAGTTGTCTTTGAGTCAACCATGTTGCTAAAAGTAACCCCTTACCAATGTTGCTCTGTGCAAGAGTAATCAATTCATTGATCCATCAAGTTTCCTTGAAAAGAATCCTTTGGTGTCATTTGTGTCCTATTTGGGGTGCATAGACATCATCCCTGTATTTTCATTAGGAGTAACACTATATAGAATTTAGAAGAATTTTGCAATAATTGCTCTAGAAAGCAAGTTCACCCTAGTGACCTTGGACTTGTAATTCTCAAATACGGTTGTTGTCCTTCTCATAGAGACATGGAAAGATCCACAGATATAGTCTATTCTCTTAACTCAAGAAATGGAAGACAATGTGTCACTAGTTTATAATGGGTAGAACCTGTGCATTCCTTTAAACATTTTCCAAAAGAAAGAATAATATAGTTCAGAAAGTCAATGTTTATAAGAATGATAAATTGGACTTTATTGTGAATACAAGAGCAAATGGGTTTAAATTTGTCCCAAGCCTAGAAAAGGAAAAAGTCTAATATTTTTGGTTCCTTAACTTATATCTTGAATTGTTGACTTGAATTAAAGGGAAAATAAAGTATGCTGTTCATGTCAACATTCAAATATTAAATCTTGTGTTATAAACAAATTATTGGAGTGTCTAGCCTCTGAAAATCAGCATACACCCCAAGACATTAACCTCTCTCAAGAGAACGCAATAAAAACATTCACATAGAATTAAAGTTCCAATTGTTTTCAAATTTTAGTGTCACTTCTGAGTGCAATACAAAAGTGTGGGAACTTACACACACTGAAAAATATAGTTACCTAAAATTTCACATTGAAGATATTTATTCACCACTGCTGTTATACAACACAAATTATATAGTAGACGGCACTTGGACAGAGAAATGTTCACAGTACATGGTGATTGTTTAACAAGTGGGTTCTCCCTTTCTGATGATGTTATGTCATCTGTTCAAGGTCAGCCGATGAGGGAGGACAAAATTGATAAGCCTTTAGTACAAGTGGGCATGCACAGAAAGGGTTTCACTTGTGCTATAAATGTATCTTCATATTGCCTTTTTACTCATTGTCTTTTCATTTCCCTCATCCTTTCTCAGGTCTCTAATAACTTCTCTTCAAAATATTCCTTTGCTTTGTAACTATCTCATTTACTCTGGCTTCTTCCCAAAAGGAGCCTCACCTGAATGATTGACATGTACTCAAGTTTATAAGAAGATTAATTTTATAATATATTTAAGCAAATATAATATTTAAATAATTACTTATTGATTAACATGTAAACATTAATATTTGTGTATTTTAACATTTTTTTGCTCATTATTTCCTAACAAATGGCCAATTTTGTGTGACTAATTTTGTCATATTCTACAACAATTCCAGTTTTTGGTTATGTTAAACTTTGTATAGCATAGGTTTATATACTCAGTAGGCACTATGGCATTTGGCCCAAATCAAGGCAAGGGAGATCTTTAAAAACAAAAAAACTTAGTATTTTGTAGATTTGTGTCATTTTAGGGCTTCTACCAACAGAAACATTTGGAAAACATGAAAAAACTGCAAAATACTAATTGAGGAGAAGAGGTTTAGAAATCTTAGAAGAAATACCAATTGGGATTATAAACATAATGAGCAGACAAGTAGGTAAAAGAGTAATTTTCTAATTCCTTAATTTCACTTTTTATACAATGTTTGTTCTTATTCATATTTCAAAAGCATTAATGCTCTGATCATGGCTTCATTTACCCAGTTCCAGTTCTATAGTTGAATGTTTCAAATGTGTGTAGACACTATTGCTTCTCAGTGAGATGAGTTTTAGTCAGTTCCATCAAGAACTTGATTGGTGTCTTAGAGCTTGTTAGAGTCATATCTGTACTTTCTGCCTCTAAGTGATATCTTGGGTACTATGTTCTCCACTGTCCCTTAGTGAAACTAAACCTGGGCTCAAGAATCAGGTCCTGGTTATCATCTGTCTAGTCTTGTAAGAGTATGCTTCACATAGAGTCTAAGTTTTAGATCACCAAGAGATTCATGACAATCCATGCCTGACACAGAGGTATACATTCTTAATATTTTCATAATCTAACTATGCATTTTAGAAGTAAAAGGGATAAAAATACAGATAGTATCTAATAATAGTAACTGGCTGTATTTTTGGTATTTAGTTTCTTTCAGACATCAAGGAGAATGAGGAATGTCTTCTCTGGTCAGAAGTTGTATTCTTACAGGCGACCAAAGAATACATGGATTTTTGCTATTTTTAAAGTGGCTTACTACCTGCACTTTATACAGATAAAGTTGGTGCTTATCAAGTTCGACAGCAACCACTAAACAGACATCTGCCCCATTAGAAACTTCTTTTAATTTGATCTTTTGGTAGTATATTTAGGTGTAATGAATCTCTTCTTTAAAAATAAGGAAACCCCATAAATAAGTCAAAATCTAAAAATACAATTTTTAAACATCATCTTGTTTTGTAATCTAAATTTATCAATACGATTTAGATGGTCCTATCAAACTCTGTCACAAACAGCACAAGTGTGATTTGCCAATTCCACAATTCACAATTTATTTAGAATCACAGTAAGTTAATATAAGTTGAGTTAATATAATCCTAGAGTGAGCAGCTTTCATAAAAGCATCCATGCTACCAAGTACTTTGATATATTGGAATGTCTTATGAATCCCAATGTCTCTCATGAGCCAACTTTCACTGTGAAATGAGAGACAATACAATTAAATTGCTACTGCCCTCAGTGTCATGATTTTTTTTTCAGTTCATAACTACGTAGGACTCAAGAATGAAATGACTCCATAGTTCTCTCATAAGTAGATCCAACCATGCTGCTCTGAATTCTCATCTCCTCAGCATAATCTTAGATAAGTTTATCCATTCTTTTCCTACTGGGTTTTGCACAGTTCTTTTGGGACAGTTTCCTTTCATCTGATCTTGTTTCCAGACAAGGATTAATGAAGATCAAACAACTAAAATAAAATAAAAAAACATGATGCTGAGACTGAGGAGCTGGACTTCATTGGACCTCAACTGTAAATGGGTCCAAACTTGTTTCCTTTATTGAAGGAAGAGACAGAGGCTGGAGAGATTGCTCAGTAGTTAAAGACATTTTCTTGCAAAGCCTGACAGCCTGGGTTAAATTCCCCAGGACCCAAGTAAAACCAGATGTACAAAGTGGTGCATCCATCTGGAGTTTGTTTGCAGAGGCAAGAAGCCCTGACATGCCATTCTCTCTCTTTTCCTCTCTCTCTGCTTGCAAATAAATAAATAAAATTATTAAAAAAGAAAAAAAAGGAATGGAGAAACAAGTATCTTTGGTTGCTGGATGTCATATCCTTATTGACTCACTTGAATCAACTTGAAGCATCTTTAGTTTCTGACCCCTCATGTGACAGCGATGGTGACAGTGACAGCAGATGAGCACCTTAAGTTGCTTTGGCAATTTGATATCTGCCAAAATGACAGCACAGAAGGAAAAGTAGCCTGGTGAGAATGATCACCTTTTCTTTGTAGGTGGTATTGACAAAAAAAAAAAAAGAAAAAAAAAAGAATTGGAGACAACTAGAATAATCTATCTTTCTTAAAAGTAAAGATGCCTTTCTCCATTTTACTTCTTTTTAGATTGTGAAAATCCCTCAGATGGGAAAACAGGTGAGACACACACATTGCATAAAGTAAACTCTTAGAGGCATCACATTTGTACATTATTGAAAATCCAAAATATTAATTGTCTAGCAACAATTCAGTTGTATAACAAATGATTGTTTGGGTAAGTTGTGTGCTTCACAAGGTTTTAGTATATTTTACTTTGAGCATTTCATTTTTGTTTACCTGCTTTTATGTCTAGCATGTCTTGTTGTGTCTTTTAGACACAACAAGTGTGTTTTAGAGTTTACATGCCTTAGAAATACATTTGTATTTCAGACATTCCTTAGGAGTAGTGTCATAAAAGTCAAAAAATAATCTTAACATAGCATCAACATATATATGCATGTATATATTTTGTAGTGAAAAAAGGTGTATTTAGAATTAACCAGCTGGATCCAGTTTAGATGATCCCAATTTTGTTGGCAACATCCAAAGCATCATAATCAGGAGCCAGCCGCACATAGGCCTTCTTCTCTCCATCAGGCCTGATCAGGGTGTTGACTTTGGCCACATCAGTGTCATAGAGTTTCTTCACAGCCTGTTTGATCTGGTGCTTGTTAGCCTTGACGTCCACAGTGAACACCAGGGTGGTGTAGTCTTCTGTCTTCTTCATGGCCTACTCGGCGGTCAGGGGGAACTTGATGATGGCACAGTGGTCAAACTTGTTTCTCCTGGGGGCGTTCTTCTGAGAGTATTTAGGCTGCCTCTGGAGGCGCAGTGTCTTGGGCAGCGGAAAGGTGGGTGACGTGTGGATCTTTTTCTTTTTGTGGCTGTGGACGCCTTTCAGCATAGCCTTCTTGGCTTTCAGAGCCTTTGCTTTGGCTTCAGCTTTGGGAGGGGCAGGAGCTTCCTTCTTCGCTTTCAGCGCCATCTTGGCGAAAAGCCATATTTTTCTATGCCATCGAGCATATAAATTTTTATTCTGGTAAGGGTTTTATCTCGTCATCTGCTAAGTTAGAAAATGAATGAAGATGCCAGCACTGATGGTTTTCAATCATTTTTTAAGTTGGGTGTTTTATAGAGCATGGAAATTTAACAAAGTAAAGCTTCCAATTTTTCTGTGTTTGGACATAAAAGGCCACAGGTAATGACAACCAACATTTAACATTGAGCCTCAGGACTATAGATGTGTGTCTGCCACACAGAAGCACAGAAGAGACCCAAGTGTGTAAGATGTGATGAGGTGAGGTATGAAGTCCTAGGTGTTGGCATTCTGTCTCTCTACATGGGGACCAACAGGCGAGAAGAAATCCCTTATCCCTTCGTTAAGGAGTTAGGAAGACCCAGTCTACTCAGGAAGTTATTATAAGGCTCAATTTTAAAAAGAAGTAATTTGAAATCTCTGGCAATTGTTTCAAGTAAATTTAACTGCAGATCATTTTAAGACCAGAATCTTTTCTTCCTCAGCACCAGGCAAAAGGTGCTTTTTTTTTTTTTAATGCAAGCCCAACAGACTAGCCTTTTTTATGTATAATTTTTTTATTCACTTCTATACTTACAGACAATAAACCATGATAATTCCTTCCCCTCTCCCACTTTTCCCTTCACAACTACACTCTCCATTATATTATACTCCCTCTTTCTCTACTTTAGTCTCTCTTTTATTTTGATGTGATCATCTTTTTCTCCTATTATGAGGGTTTTGCTAAGGTATTGCTAGGCACTATGAGGTCATGGAAATCAAGGCCAATTTCTGTCTTGACAGTAGCATTGTAAGGAGTTGTACCCTTTCTATGGCTCTCACATTCTTTCCACCACCTCTTCCACAGTGGTCCCTGAGCCTTGGAGGGTGTGATAGAGATGTTTCAGTGCTGGACACTCTTCCATCACCTCTGATCACTATGTTGCCTTTTGGGGAATTCCAGGGTCACCACCATCTGAAAAGACAAGCTTCTCCAACCAAAAGTGAACATAGCATTAGTATATAAATATGAACATTAAGTATAGTGCTTAAAGGGCATAATGTATGCATTTAGCCAGACAAGAGCAGGCTCATGACCTCCCTTGCCATAGGCTTTTGATTAGGTTTTCAGTACCAGGCATGAATTCCCTACCACAGAGCAGTCCTCCAGTCCAGTTAAAGAGCAGTTGGTTTCCCCCCAGGGCAGACATGCCACTATTTCACCTGTTCAATCATTTGGCCTGTCTGGCTAACCTTGAGACTTCCAGTGTCCAGTCCACTGTTTTTAATGCCAATGACTTTTTGTTTGTTTGTTTGTATTTTGTTTTTCGAGGTAAGGTCTCACTCTAGCCCAGGCTGACCTGGAATTTGCTATGGAGTCTCAGGGTGGCCTCGAACTCATGGCGATCCTCCTACCTCTGCCTCCCAAGTGCTGGGATTAAAGGTGTGCACCACCATCGGCGTGCAGATGACTTCTGTCTCTCATAGGGCTGCATGCAGTACAGTGTTTTCCAGCTTTCAGTTATCTTGTCTACAGGGAGGAAGTTTTCAGCTCAGTCCCAGCTTGATTTCTCAGTGACCTTGCTTCCTAGGCATGTGAAATCTTCAGCAATAAGGTCTTACCATCTGTATCTCATAGGAAACCAAAAGCCTTGGAAATATCTTTTAATGTTTTGGAGGCAACAGGGACCTCCTTGACCAACAACTCCCTGGAAGGTAATCCATCCTTGGCACTGAAAATTTTCTATTAATAAACTATGACTTCTGGATGTGCCATTATTCCAAAACGTAGACTTTCATATGTCTTACTCAGAATATCTTGAATTTTCATTGACCCTCCCCCAACAATCATTTACTCAATCATTTCCTATGGCCTTACTTAGGCCATTCCACTCTCTGTAATCTGTTCTTCTAAGTACATAAATAGAATTGTATCGCCTTAAGTCCTTCCATCTTCTTCCTCCCTTATAGTCTTTTGCTACCTTACTGGCCTCTGCTACCAATTTTTGGTTGCAGCTTGCACACAAATCTAAATATTTGTAGCTAGGGTCCACATATGAGAAAGAACAGGTGACATTTGACTTTCTGGGCCTGGGTTAACTCACTTAGTATAATCCTTTCCAGATCCATCCATTTCCCTGCAAATTCCATAATTTCATGTTTCTTTACTGCTGAATAGAACTCCACATCTTTATTTTCCATTCATCTGTGGAGTGACATCTAGGCTGTTTCCATTACCTAACTATTGTGAATAGAGCAGAACATGGTTGTGCAAGTATCTCTAAGGTAGTGAAACGGTTCATTATAATATAGTCCTAATATAGTCCTAGGAGTGCTATAGCTGGTTCATATGGTAAATCTATTTGTAGCTGTCTCAAGAACCTCCACACTGATTTCCTCAATGCCTGTACCAGATTACATTCCCACCAGCAGTGTAGAAGGGTTCACCTCTTTCTGCATCCTCGTCAACATTTATTGTCATTTGTTTTCTTGATGATAGCCATTCTGACAGGAGTGAGATAGAATCTCAAAGTAGTTTTAATTTACATTTCCCTGATGGCGAAGGCTGTAGAACACTTTTTTAGATGTTCATATACCATCACTATTTCTTCTTTTGAGAATTCTCTACTTAGTTCCATAGTGCATTTTTTAAATTGGGTTGTTTGATTTCTTATTGTTTTGTTTTTGTTTTTGGGTTCTTTGTATATTCTGGATTTTAATTATCTGTCAGATGTATAGCTGGAAAAGATTTTCTCCCATTCTGTGGGTTGCCTCTTTGCTCTATTCACAGTGTCCTTTGCTGTAAAAAAAAGCTTTGTAAAATCATGAGATCCCACTGGTTGTTAGTGGTTTTATTTCCTGAGCAATTAGGGTAATATTCAGAAAGTCAATGCCTATGCCAATATGTTAAAGGGTTTCCCCTACCTTTTCCTCTAGCAGTTTCAGGTCTGATATTAAGGTCCCTGATCCACTGTGACTTGATTCTTGTGCATTGAGAAAGACAAGGGTCCATTTTCATCATTCTACATATAGATATCCAATTTTCCCAACACCACTTGTTGAAGAGGCTATCTTTTCTCCAATGAATATTTTTTTGGCATTTTTGTCAAAAATAAGATGGCTATAGCTGCCTGCATTAACATCTGAGTCCTCTATTATCTTCCATTGATTTACATGTTGGTCTTTGTGGCAGTACCATGCTGTTTTTGTTACAATGGCTTTGTAATATAGCTTAAAATCGGGTATGGTGATATTACCAGCCTTGTTGCTCAAAATTATTTTGGCTCCTTCAGGCGTTTTGTGCTTCCAAATGAATTTTAGGGTTTTTTTTTTCTATTTTTGTGTTTAATGCCATTGGAATTCTAATGGGGATTGCATTAAATATGTAGATTGTTTTTAGTAAGATTGACATTCTCACAATATTGATTCTTCCCATCCAAGAATGTGGGATGTCTTCCCATTTCCTAGTATCTTCTGTAATTTCTCACTTGAGTGTGTTAAAGTTCTCATTGTAGAGATTTTTCACTTCCTTGGTTAGGTTTATTCCAAGGTACTTTTTCATTTTTTTGGAGGTAACTGTGAATGGGAGAGATTACCTGATTTCATCTTCCACATGCATTTTTTTGTAGTATATAGGAAAGCTACTTATTTCTGTGTGTTTATTTTGTATCCTGCTACTGTGCTAAAACTTTTTGTAAACTCTAACAGTTTGCTGGTAGAGTCTGTAGGGTCCTTGTTGTAGAGAATAATATCATCTGCAAATACTGATAACTTGATCCCTCCCTTTCCAGTTTGTATCCCTTTTATGAGTGTCTCTTGCTTTATTGCTATAGCTAAGGCTTCAAGTACTATATTAGATAAAAGTGGAGATAGTGGACACACTTTTTCTATTCCTGAATTTAGTGGAAAAGCTTCAAGTTTTTCATCATTTAGTATTCTGTGGCTGTACGTTTGTCATAAATAGCTTTTATTATGTTGAGACATGTTCCTTATTTTACCAGTTTCTGTAAGACTTTTATCATGAGGGGATGCTGGATTATGTTAAATGCCTTTTCTGCATATATTGAGGTGATCATGTGATTTTGTCTTCCAGTTCATTTATATAGTGTATTACATTTCTCGATTAGCATATGTTGAACCATTCCTGCATCTCTGGGGTAAAGCCTATTTGGCTGGGGTGAATAATGTTATTGATATATTTTCGTATTCTGTTTGCCAATATTTTGTTCAGAATTTTTATATCTATGCTCATGAGGGAGATTGGTCTGTAATATTTTTTTCTTTTTTTTTGTGTTGTTCTGTTTTTGTCTGGTTTTGATATCAGGCTGATGCTGGCTTTATAGAAGGAGTTTGATAGAATTTCTTCTTTTTCTATTTTGTGGAAAAGTTTGAGAAGCAGTGGTGTTAGTTCTTCCATGAAAGTCTGGTATAATTCACCAGTGAATCCATCTAGGCTTGGCCTTTTTTTTTTTTTTTTTTTGTTCAGAGACTTTTTATAGCTGCTTAGATCTCCATACTTGTATTTGGTCTATTTAAATGGTTTATATCATTTTGATTTAATTTTGGTAGGTTATATGAATCAAGGAAATCATTCATTTCTTTTAAACTTAGAGGCATATATATTCTTATAGCATGCTATCATGATTTTCTGAATTTCTTTGGTATCTGTTGTAATGGTGCCTCTTTCATCTCTAATTTCATTAACTTTTGTCTCTTCTCTCTTTCTTCTGGTCAGATTTGTTAAGCATTTATCAATCTTGTTTATCCTTTCAAAGAACAAACTCTTTGTTGCATTGATTCTTTGGATTGTTTTTTGGAGTTTCTATTTCATTAATTTCTGCCCTCATCTTTACTATTTATTCCAATCTACTGATGTTTGGTTCCTTTGATTTACTTTTTCTGAGACCTTAAGGTGAAGCATTAAATTGTATATTTGTGAATGCTCTAATTTCTTAATATAAGCACTTAGAGCTATAAATTTCCCTTTTAGGACTGCCTTCCTTGTGCCCAAAAGGTATGTTATGTTTATTATCATCTTTTGATTCTATGAACTTATTGATTTCCTTTTTGATTTTTTTCAATGACCCATTCATCATTCAATAGTGTACTGTTTAATTTCCATGAATTTCTGTATTCTCTGTAGTTTTTCTTATTGCTTATTTGCATTTTAATCCCATTTTGGTCAGAAAGAGTACAAGGGATTATTTCAATTTTCTTGTATTTTTATGATTTGCTTTGTGTCCTAATATATGCTGTATTTTGGAGAATGTTCCATGTGCTGCTGAGAAAAGTTTATATTCTGCAGCATTTGGATGGAATTTTCTGTAGGTGTCCATGAGGCCCATTTGTTCAATAACATCATTTAATTCAGATGTCTCTCTGTTTGCTTTTTGCTGGGATGACTGGGGCTTTGAAGTCACCCACTACAATTGTTTTTGGTCTTATCTGTGACCTTAAGCCTAATAGTGTGTGATAAAACTTGGAGCCCCCTTGTTAGGTGCACATACAGTTATGATTGTAATGTCCTCCTATTGGAGTGTTCCTTTAATCAGTATAAAATTACCTTCTCTGTCTTTTCTCACTAATGTTCATTTGAAGTATATCCTGTCAGATATTAGGATAGCATCCCCTGCTTGTTTCATAAGTCCATTTGCTTTAAACACCATTTTCAATCCTTTCACTCTAAGATAGTGTCAATCTTTTATTGAGAGATACATTTCCTGGAGGCAAGAAACATCAAGACCCTGCCATCTAATCCAGTCTACAAGCCTGTGTCTTTTGGTTAGGGTATTGAGGCCATTGATATTAAGAGTTATTATTGATATTTGTGTGTTTATACTTTCCATTCTTCTTGTTCTGTAGTGCTTCCTTTTTTTCCCTTTACTGTCTTGTTTTGACTGTTGTTTGAGTATGGTTTATTTTTTCCCAGTTTCCTCATGTGTGCTTTGCTTTCTCTTCAGCATGAAAGATTCCTTCAAGTATTTTCTACAGAGCTGCCTTACTTGTCATAAAGTCCTTTGGCCTATTTCTGTTGTGGGAAGTCTTTATTTCTCCTTCAATTTGGAGTGACAGCTTTGCAGGATAAAGTAATCTTGATTGACAGTTGTCATCTTTCAGAACTTGGAATACATCATTCTAAGCCCTTCTAGCTTTTAATGCTTGTGTTGAGTAATGTGCTGTGATCCTGCTGGGTTTTCCTTTGTAGGTGATTTGGTTTTGCTCTCTAACTGCTTTCAATATTTTTTCTTGGGTTTGCATGTTTAGTAGTTTAATTATAACTTTGTGAGGTGAGATTTTTTTTTTTCCATGTTTTGTCTTCTAAAAGCTTCCTGTACCTGCATTGTCATTTTCCCAATTTGGGTAAAATTTTCTTCTATGATTTTGTTGAAAATGCCTATTATGCCTTTGGATTGAAATTCTTCTCCTTCTACTATACGCTGAATTGTTATATTTCATCTTTTCATAGTGTTCCAAATATCTTGAAATTCCCATTCACACCTTTTGATTAGCCCATCTTTCTATTTGTTGGACTGTATTAGATCTGCCACCTGGTCTTCTAAATAGAGGTCTTTTATTCTATCCTTCATACATTCTACTGGTGAGACTTTCCACAGAGGGTTGTAATTTAATTTTTTTTTTTTACTTACTTTATTTTTCAGTGCTAGTATTTCTGCCTGGTTTTTCTTCAGTATTTCTATTTCCTTACTCATGTCTTGTAATGACCTTCATATTTCTTTAAGCTGGTTTCTTGTGTTCTCTTGGAATTCCTTCAGGGATTTGCTTTCTTCTTTAATTCCTTTGATTTCTTTGAGTATAGATAAAATCATTTTTTGACATCTTTTTCAGGCATTTCATCTAAAACTGTAATTGAGGGTCATTTCTGGTGGGTTTATAATTTTTAGTGGGATTGTATTGTCTTGATTCTTTGTGTTTCTTGTATTATAATGTAGCAATTTTTGTGTCCTGAGTTGATTTGATGCTTAGGTTTTCTAATTATCTATGGTGGGAATCCAACTTTATGTACCTTCAGAGTTGGAGTTTAAGGTGCCAAGTGTACATATTATAGTCCAATTCAACCACAGAAGTAATCCTAAGTGTTGAATTTGCCTGCTATTAAAGTATTTTAGTGGGCTGGGTGGATCAATTTATAGCAAATTTCTAAAATTCAACTGTACAATATATGCATTCAGTAAAAACAAGCACAGAGTATTAAAATGTGGAGATTGTAAGAAACATATAACCTTATAAAGCCAAAATCCCTAAGGTTGTGTGTTGCTCTATACCCTTAATCCTGTCCAGCGGGAGGTTGAGCTTTCTGTTCTGAAATAGATTCCAGGTAAGCCTGAGTCTAAAACAGACCATGTCCCCAGTAGTGACAGAAGAAAAAGGCAAAGGCCCTATGAATTTGAAAGCATTAAAGGCAACAACAGTCAACCCTAAATACAGTTTAATTGAGAATCATAAAGGTATTCACAAATATGTAACTCATAACCTGCTCTGACATGGAAAGAGAGATTAGCACTTCCTGCGCAGGCCTATGTATCTGCTTTTTTTTTTGTCAGTCAGCCTCATTACCTTTTGGGGTGAAGTCCAACCTCACCAGTGCTAAGTTCTCACCTCTATCCCTCCATGTTAAGCTGTGGAGTTGGTACTCTGATCAGCTGTGATGGCTGCTGTGCCACAGGGGGGCTGAATGAATTCTCCAGAGGTTCATGGTTCTGACAGTTGGGGGATGGGAGAGTGCAGGAAGCCTGGAGTTGCACTGGAACTGCTTAGCTTATCCCACCTGTATCCCCTTCAGCTGGTCTCTGCTGTCTCCCCTTCAAGTTTCTTGACTTTGAAAGAGGCTGATGAGGTTTGAAAATTCCCTTGTTTTGTCTCTGTTCTTGCAGCTCTGCCAGATGGTAATACACATTGCACACATTAGGGAGGCAAATGCCTTGGTGGGATTCTGGCCAGTTGCCTCCTTTCTGGTAGCTCTTGCTCTCTCCTGCTTCTCTGTTGTGGCCGATAAAAACCTATACACCTTCACTTATCAGAAGAAAATTGCTTTTTATCTATGGTTTTATTTAAATACTACCTAGGGTGGTTTGGAGTGACTCCTATTTTAGAGAGAGAAAGTGACAGTAAATTGGCACAGCAAGGCCTCCAGCCAGTGCAATCCAACTCCAAATGTGTGTGCCCCCTTGTGTGCTTGTGCAACATTGGGTGCTTGCAGCTTTCTTGGGAGCTGGAGAATAGAACATGAGTCCTTAGGTTTCTCAGGAAAGTCATTTAATCACTAAGCCATCTCTCCAGCTCCAGTGTTTATTCTTTATTAAAAAAATATTTTTTTCTATTTTTTTAAATATATTTTTATGTATTTGAGAAAAAGAGAGATAAACTGTGAGAGAATGGGTGCACCAGGGCCTCCAGCCACTGCAAATGAACTCCAGACGCATGTGCTACCTTGTGCGCCTGGCTTATGTGGGTCCTGGGGAATCAAACCAGGATCTGTTGGCTTTGCAGGCAAATGCCTTAACTGATAAGTCATCCCTCCAGCCTGTTTATTCTTTTTAAGAATGAAAACGAAATGCACAAGTGTGCTTTTATTATAAAACATTAAATATGGATTTAAATACAAATTCTGAGAAAGTTTGCTCACTGAAAATCAACATATACCCAATACTGAGCTACATGAAGCAGATGGCTTAAAAACCTTTATTCTAAATTAACCTAACTTCCAAGCATTTGCAAAATTTTGAATCAATTCTGATAGAAATACAAAAATGTGGAAAGTTACCCACTTATCAAACTATATATTTGCACAAATGTATTTATTTACCTAAAATTTCATATTAGATATATTTATTCACCACTGCTTCTTTGTAATGCAAAATCACACAGTGGAGGGCACTTGGACAGAGAACAATTCACAGCACATGATGACTGTTTTAACCTCTGATGACTATAACACAACCAAGTGGCTTTGGTTTTTCTTTAGTAGGGATGCTTCTGCTCCTATTGCTGCAAGTGTCAATCTTGCTGCTCTGGAAGACACATGGTTTCCATACCCTTGTGTTCCAATGGTATTGGCCACTGCCAGATGTCCCTCAAGGACATGTTTGATTATGCCACCAGTCTGTCTCAGACCATCAGTGACATCTCTTTAAATAATGTATGTTGGATTTGTAAGTACCTTGTCTACTGTGGCTTCTTCCCTCAAGCAACCTCATGCCACTGACTGCATTCAGTAAAGTTTGAAGCAGAAAGCATCTTGAACAAAATCCCATAAAATATGTCTTCACAGACAAAAACAAATTAGCCAAATTCAAGTAATCATTTTTTAAAGATTTCCAGCCACTGAATTTACATAAAAGGAAAGCTGGTTTACAAGTGGGCTCTCCCTTTCTGATGATTATATGTTCAAGGTCAGCTAACTTTAAGCAGGACAAAATAGATAAGCCTTCAATATAAGTGGGCCTTCATAGAATGTGTTTGCATAGGTATAATAAAGGTGTATCCTTATTGCCTTTTTATCCATTGGTTTTTCATTCATGCTCCACATCCTTAGTGAGGTTTCTAATAAGTTCTCTTCAACAATACTTCTTAACTTGGTAAGTACCTCATTTCCTCTGCTGTCATCACCTGAATGATTGGCATTCACTCAAGTATAAAGTAGGAGGTATTGTGAACCAAATTCATCATAATATACCTTCCTAGATAACAGAAAGAATCAGCTACCAAGAAATGAAACATGGAGAATGGACACAGCTTCATGAAAGCTCAGATTTTTCAAAGAGTGCAATGATTTCATATTTTTCCAATTTATTTAAAATTTTTTTATTTGCACATGACCATTCAGAGAATGAGTTTCTATATTTTCCATAACACTCTCTCTCTCTCTCTCCATATACATACATATATATATATATATATATATATATATGTATATATATATATATATACTGACATTTTTACTCATGTTTTTCTTTCATTTCCTATGGTAGATTGTCAGTCTTCAACTTTCCAACCCTCCTAGTAACTGATTAAATTTTTATAAGTTTGCTAATTTTTTTGTTTTAAAAACAGATGTTTATGTTATGTTTAAGCAAATGCAATATTTAAATAATTACAACTTTATTAATAAGTAAATGCTAATTAATATCTTATATATAACATGTTCATTTCTCAGCATTTTGTAATTGATGATCAATTTTTATGCCCAATTTTACCACAGTCTACATAATTTCATTCCTGATTTATAATTAACACAGTATTGCACAAGTTTATATTTTCAATGGTAAGTAAAAGAAATGTATAATTTTATAATGTTTAGATAGAGAAAACATATCATCTTAGACCCCCAGGAAGAAATATATTAATAAGTACATTTACATGTACACTATTGCATTGAGGTCAAATACGAGAAAAATATGATCTTGAAAATACTTAGCATCTTGTAGTTTTGCCTTTTTTAGGCCTTTCCTTCCACATAAAAAATTTAGGACAGGTGAGAAAACAGGAAAATAGTGAAGAGGAGGCTATACTAGTGGGTTTCAAAGTTAGAACAAACATCAAATGAGATTGCAGATCTAGTGCACCATAAAGAGGGTAAAGAGACACTTTCTTAATTTCTTCATTTCACTTTTTATGTAGTGTACTACATTGGTACATATCCATTAACACTCTGGTTGTAGATTCACTTATTCAGTTTCAATCTTTAAATTGAATTGTTTAAGTACTAAACATTACAGTCTCTCAGTGAAGATGAGTTTATTGTCAGTTCCCTCAAGAGCTGCTACACATCTTTCATCAAATCCTAGAGACCAAGGAGGAAATCAGAAAGATCGAGGTAAGTCCTCAGCTCAGGCTTTATCAAAACAGTGTTGTAGGTTATCATGGGCACTATCAGATGATGGTGATCACTCATGCACAGTTATAGAGGAATAGCAAAAAATCAAAGCCAAATTATTCCACACAGTTGATAAACTATACCTAAAATCAAATGCTAAAAAATACTGTAGCAAGTCTACAAATTGGCCCCACAAAGGATCATGCTTTATCAGTGCTTTGCCTCTTGAATTATACTTACTGTATCTTAGAAAATTTTCAATTGAATTGCACATCCATGCTTAAATATACATTCATGGGTATGTCGGAAAGAATCCAAATACATTTGTATTACTTTATCTTGGTAATGGCTTCTTGTTGGCAGCATTGTACGCTACTGACTTTCCAGACCCTCCTGGGGTGTCTGCTCCTCTCTTCCTTGTATTAGCCTGTGTCTTAAGGGTAAGTTCCATGAATACTATGTAATATTTCTCAGGATGCAACTCAACCCTGAGTTTTGATGAGAAGGTCTACATATCATTAGAGTCTCAATGACAACGTATCATGGAGAGTTTCTCCTTTGGTCCAATCTATCTGGAGTTCTGTTAGCTTTTTATATCTTGATGGGCCTTTCTTTTGAAAGAGTGGGAAATTTTTCTTTGATTATTTTGTTAAATAAGTTTTCCATGCCTTTGGTTTGAGTTTTTTCCCCTTCTGGTATTCCCATGAACAGGATATTAGGACATTTAAGGGTATCCCACAATTCCCTCATGTTCTGTTCATAGAAATTTTTGAACTTATTCAAACTTTTCCACTCTTTAATTGTTTCTTCTGTTTTGTCTTCCAGATCTCAGTTTCTGTACTCCACATGGCTGACTCTATTCTTGACAGCCTCTAAGGAGTTTTGGTCTTCTTCAATTAGTTTGCATTTTCTACTACTTTTCTGTGTATGGTATCCATCCCTCTATCAAGTTCTCTTTCCACATCATTTTCGGATTTTCTTGATGCTTCCTGGAATTCTTCCTTGCATTTCCTTATGCATAGCCAGCTGGTTTTTTAGGTCCTCAGCTACTACTGGAAGAAAATATAGGAGGAACTTTCCATGATATAGGAATGGAAAAAAGACTTCCTGAACAAAACCCCAGTAGCACAGGATCTTAAACAATCACTCAACCAATAGGATCACATGAAGCTGAAGAGTTTCTTCACAGACAAACATACAATAAGAAAAGGCAATAGATTACCCACAGAATGGGAGAAAATATTTGCTGAATATCCAACTGACAGAGGCCTAATCTCTACAATCTACAAAGAACTCAGAAACCTAAACAATAAAAAGTTAAACAACCCACTCACAAAATGGAGCAAAGAAATGGACAGGCAGTTCTCAGAAAAAGAAATACAAATGCAAACACACAGTTAAGAAAATGTCCATCATCCCTAATCATCAGGGAAATGCAAATGAAAACAAGTATGAGATTCCATCTTACTCAAATAAGCATAGCAAACATTAAAAAATCAAATGAAAATAGATGCTGGTGAGGATGTGGAGAAATAGGAACACTCATCCACTGTTTGTGGGAATGTAAGATAGTACAACCACTTGTAAGCAATATTTAGACTTCTTAAAAAGCTGACTATAGAGTTACCAACAGACCCAGTTATTGCCTTACTGGGCATACTCCCTAAAACCTTCAAGCCTGAGTCCAGAGTGATTTGCTCAACCATGTTTATAGCAGCTCAATTCATAATACCTAAGAGCTATTACATCTGGAATCAACCCAGATGTCCATTACTAGATAAATGGATAACTAAGGTGTGGTATATTGCCACACCAACTCCAGTGGAGTCTGTGTGACCTGTTCACCAGGCCAAGGTGAAAGCTTCAAGGAAGAAAACCTCCTGGAAGGATGTGCATTTTCCAGGCTTGTAGTGCCTTTTGCTGTTCTCTAATAGCTGTTTTCTTGATTACTACTGTTCTGTTCCTGACACCTGACAGCAGCATGATGTTCTTTCACAATTTAGTAAAAATTAGATATGGAACAGTTTCCAAAAATTGAGTCACCTGATGGTGTGATGCTTCCTCCGAAGACCCCGCTGTTGTTTCAAGCCATAGTCAGAATTCTGAGGACCAGAACCAATCTATGAACCATTACCTCATACAGGAGTGTATAGGAATGGGGATATGCTAGTAAACAATGGTGGGAAGCATGTTCCTTGGTAATCTTTAACTTTTGTGGACAGACTTGCTAGGTTGAGGCCACCTTGGTGCTTGCTTACATTTTTATGGCATGGTTCAAGGAAGAAAATATATTATAGTTATGAAGTTGCCCTGTTAGAACTTTTGTTAAAAATACTTGATGCTTGAAGCAGGCTAAATACCCAAATGTCACTTGTAATCACTGACTGTCTAACACTAATTTTGGTGGGATATTAACTATTAAATATGTGATCGCAATCTTTACTCAATGTATTTGTGCCTCTCCTGGAACAGGCTATTCATAGAAATTGTATCGCTTAAATGAACAAAGGCTAAGCTTAATGCAGCCAGAATTGTATATAACCTGATTCTCTACTTCAGTAAAATACACTCAGATACATTAACTTTCTCTGTGTGTCTGTTTGTCACTTCACCGACCCCTTGCCCACCTCCCAAGGCCCTGTTTTCCCTTGGACTGGTGGTCCTGACTTTGCCAGTCCACTGCAGTATATCTACATGATAGACTTCTACAAAGCAGTAAGAAAAAAATGACACAATGAAATTTGAAAAAAAAAAAAGGTCTAACCTGGAACAGATTATTCCCAGTGAACTCACCCAATCACGGAAAGATAATCAGGAAAGATAATCAAAGCATTGTCTCACTCATCTATACCACCTAACCTGAATCTACCCAAGATGTCAACATACCCAGCAAGCATCTGGAGGACTGTATAATAGGGTGGATAGGGAGGGAGGGGAAGACAAGAGAGGGGATGGGAGACACAAATCTGGACCCAAACAGCAATGGTACCATAAAATTCTACATCCTAAAAGACAGACCAAATGGTTGAACCTTCACCAGACCCTTAGCAGGAACACCTGAGTCACAAGGTCCTGGAGAGGGTACAATGAAGACTGACCTTAATCCTATACTGCTTCTTTCCTCTCTCTCTCTCTCTCTCTCTCTCTCTCTCTCTCTCTCTCTCTCCCTCTTCACTCTAACTCTTTTATATCACTTACCTTTTTCTTCCTTCTCTTTATGGGCACTGGCTTGTAACTCCTGGTACCAACAGAGGGCTATCATCCACAATGAACTATTGATCAGAAAGACCTATATGGTTTCCTAAAATAATGACAGATTTCTATAATTGTACTTGATGACCCACCAAAGGTTAGTGGTAAGACCTTGCTGCTGAAGACACCATATGTGGTTGACATGTAACATGGAGTGGCATGGCTGGAAGCTGGAAGAAAGTCAGTCCCCAATCAGTGCACCTAGTTCCAAAAGGTGCTACATGGGTGACTAGGGGAAAATGACCAATATCTGTCCAAGCAACTCATGGTCTAACCTACTTAACAGCAAATAACCTGTTGTGATGCTCACACAAATGCAATAGTGGCACACAGCCATGGTGGGGAACCAACTGCTCTTGATTTGGCTAACTGATCTGTTCAGTGGAATGGAACCCATAGCTAGAGCTGGGAAACAAGTCAGAACCAGATCCAAAAATGTGCCTGCTCTCCACTATCAAGCTACCACCAATCATGGGCTACGAAGGGGCCTATACCTACTAAATTCTCTCTTAAAAATAATGGTTATCCCATTTATCTGGTGTTAACTTTACTCTCCATTGGAGAATCTGCTTCTCTTTTTCAGATAGACACAGATCATAAGGAGACAACCACCCCATCGTACTTCAAAAGGGCCCAATCTGAAACTGGGAATAATTGATGAAACAAGAAAGGATGCTATTTTCTTGGTGAACCTCATGCCCTTACAAGGGTGAAGGAAATAGGCACAGAGAACAATCAACTCCTACCAAATCAGATATTCAGAGACACAGAGGCTCCCAAGACCTCATCACTGAAACAGACCTAAGAAATTTGCAAAAGAGGGGGCAGAAAGAAGGTCAGAGCCACACATTGGGTCATGATACACAGAAACATTTCCTCCTACCCATAACTGAGGGCTAACCCCACAATGTATGATTCATATACCCCAACAAGGAGGGTCAGGGGGAGGGGTGAGGAGAAGGAGGAGGCTAACAATGGTACTAACTTGACTGTATTCACTGATTACAAAACTAATTAAAATAAATAAAATAAAATAAATATACAGAAGAAAAAATTTAAAAAATAAGGAAGCTTAAGTTCTGAAAAGTAACAAGGAATCTGTACCACCTACATGCACAGTAAGAATGAAGATTTGGGTTAAATTTGACTTAATCCTTCACTCTTGACCATATGTCACAGTACTCCTTGGAACCTATATGACCATTCTTCACTTGGCTTTGCTCTTTTCTTTCCTATCTTTTACTAGTATCTGTTACAATGTCAATTGATTACCCTTCTTTTTCATTACCACTGGAGTAGCCAACATACATCAGTGCATTTTCAATCACAAATGAGTTCATGTATGATCATGGCAGTATACATGAGAGGGTCATAACTCTATTATGGTTTCTACCAATGCGGCTCTAAAGACAGCTTAAAGAATTTATGCAAATTATATTGTCTGGTGGTACTTGGAATGACTATCTGCACCATTTAGTGACTGTACTGAGGTAAATGGAAGGAGCCTCAGATGCTGTCATATCAATAGCCAAAGAGATTGGAAAACCAACAACAAAACCACATTTGGAGGATATTCACCCTGGTGAGCTGTCTTTTTATTCTCATTCATTCATGAAAGAGAAGAGTGTTATAATCTATAAAACAAATTTAATTATTTACTTTGCAAGAAAAAATTCAGACACTGTGAAATGACAACTAACATTTCATGAAACTGACCTATGACTAAGTAGTATGGATCTTTTAATGGTTCCTAATATCTTAGGACATGAGCATGAAATAACTCTACAGTTCTCTAATAACTATTATTAACCATGTTCTTATGAATTTTCTTTTAAGTGGCATCTTAGATATGTTTCACTTTTTCTTTTTCCCTCTCAGACTGACAGGGCTTCTTTGGCCTAGTTTCAACTTTATTGGTTATTAATATTATTTAAAACATTCCCTTCATCCTTACTGGGCTCAAATTACATAATATTAATAAAAACATAAAAATCATTGTAATGTCCAGTTTGTGTTTCTTCTAAGTGCTATGGATATTACAGGGATTTATAGAAAATAGGAGACATTACAGTCAACATCCTGACAGACACAAAAAATAAGACAAGTTGCAATGTAAAAACAACAACTCTGGAGCAGGGCGTGAAGGAATAAAATGACATGAAAGACAGTGTTTTGTAGAAGTAAGTAGAAAGATCATAAGAGTTCAAGGAATATGCAGGAGTATTATGGAATAACTATTTTCCTCCTGGCAGGTCTTAAACACCAGTCATCATGGAGCAGATGGCTTTGGTGATCTACAAAATAACTTGGGAATCAGTCATAGTGTAGAAAGAAGCCAAACAATACAGATAGTGCTTTGTTTGTGGCTATAGTCAGGATGTTAGTTAACACTCCCTGAAGGAGAATAGTCATGGGACCCTCATTTAGGTATTTAGATATTTATTCTTCCTTCCTTTTGGTATGGATGGCCTTGAGGCAGTGTGCTCGAGTATATAGGAGATGGAAAGTAATTGAGCACAGCACTCAGGTGCTCTTGACTTCTTTCCTGAGACAGCATTCAAGATACATTGAAACTTCTCAGAGATGCAGCTCTTCTTAAATCAACCAGTCTTCTGTAAGTAGTAATCCTTACGCATGGTCCTCTAATAAAATAAACATATGTCAGATCATCAGTTGTCTTAGAAGGAATTCTGTCTTTGGAGTCATCTGTGTGCTACCTAGAGAGAACAGTCATAAGCTCAGGTATTTAGAAGATCTTTTTAATCCATTGCTCTAGAAAGCAGTTGCATGAGGGCACAATAGACTCCTGGAGTAGTTATCACATATGGTGGTCATTCTTACAGAGACATGCGGCAATATCTAAGAACAACTTTTGTTTTGATTGAAGAGAGAGAAGAAAATGGATCATGTAACTGGATTCCAATGTGAAGAAAACAGTGGTTCTAGTAATCATGCCCCAACAGTCCAGCTAGCTCTCAGACAAGCATAAATGCAGATCAAAAAGACAATGATCTGGAGATTAAGAAGTTGGACTTTTTGGGGACATAGGGGTAAATGGCTTCAAAATTTCTCTAATCCAAAAGGAAAAAATAACATCCTTTGGTTGCTGTATGTGGTGTTTTTTTTTTTTTTTTTTTTTTTTTTTGGCCCACTTGAATCAGCTTGCACAATCTTTCAGTTCTGAAGCCTAATGTAAACAGTCATAGCAAATTTAGTTCTTGTACTAGTTGCCACTATGTATCTGCCAAATGACATTGCAGAAGGAAAAGCAGACTTATGATAATGGTTGCCTATACTTTGTAGGTGATATTGGCATTAAAAATGAAGTTTTCACAAGCATAAAATTTATTTTATGAAATGATGAATGCATTTCTACACTATGATTTTAGACTGTAAAATGCTCAAATGATAAATGATAAGAGAAATGATAAATTTGTACATATGTATATATATTACATGAAATAAAGTCTTAAAATATCACATTTATGAATAAATGAAAATTCATAATATAAATTACCTAACAACTCATTTTGTTGCTAAAGTATTGTTTGCATACATTGTATACTATGTAAGTTTTTAGTATATTTTATTTTGAGTACTTGATTTTAGGTTTTTTTCAAGGCATAAAAATAATTAACACTTGCCCAGGTCTCACATGGAACATTTTCTGTTGTATTTATAAAATGCTTTGTACACTTTAAGTGACCAAGAATATATGTAATATTTAGGAATAGTTTCATAAAGTTGAAGAATATTTTTGACTTGGTATCTTCATATTTTTCTTTCTTACTGATCATGTAAATGATATTTTAGAAATTGCCCTTTTCCATCTTACGAATCACAACATGATAAAAAAAAAATCAACACTGATCATTGACAAAATGTTTAAAGGGGGTGTTTTATAGAGCAGGGAAAGTGGGAAAAATCAAGCTTTCTAGTACTTCTATGTTAGTGTCATAAAAGGTCACAAGTAATGGCAATCACTTCTGCTTCCACTGAACCTCTGAACTACGGATCTGTGTCTGCCACACAGATGCACAGGGAGAGTCTCAGGTATGTTAGATGTGACAGGAAAAGGTACAAAGTCCTTGACGTTGGCATTGTGCCTCTCCACTACCTATTAATAGGACCTAGGAGTTACCATTGAACTCTGTGTGCAGACTCTCTAATCAATATAGTTTGATAATAATCAAACAGTCACAGTCTGTATACAGGGTTATGTTCAGATTTAGAGAAAACCATCTTAAAATATTTTCCATTTATTTTTAATTTATTAATTATGAACATACTTAGTATGGACACATCCTGAGTTGGTAGCATCCTTTCCCTCATCCCTGCCCCCTTCTACTGGAGGCCCTCCTAGTGGGGATATAGGAATTCCCCATGGGTTTGGGGGTTATGCATTTTGGGAGCAGCAGTCAGTTGTTGGGGGAAGGCAATGCCTCTGGGCATGATGTCCCACCATGTGGCTCTTACAATCTTTCTGCCCCCTCTTCTGCTGTGTTAGGTGTATTTTAAGTCTACTTCAGTGATGAGCTTTTGATAAAATGACAAACGTGTAAACTTCATTATTCTGAGAGTTTTGTTGTGACTCTTTAATCAATCATGAAAATAAAGCACACAGATACAATATGCTATCCTTACTTAATATTGGACATTGGATTAAAAACAAATATCAAAGAATATGGCCATTGAAAACCAGTAATACTATAAAGGCATGCAATTATTTGAAGAAAAAAATAAAAATTCTCCCTTGGAATTCACTTCATTCCAGATACTGCAATGATTAAAATCATTTCTTGTACCAACACAGAAATGTATAAAGTTAGCCATTTCTCAAACAGATATCTATGCAAATTTAATTATTTGCCTAAATTTTCAGAGTTGGATATACTTATTGGCCGCCTCCTAGCTGTATAATACCAATTCATGAAGCCAGTTATACTATGGATAGGCAAAGATTTCCTAGGGAACATGGTTCTTGATAGCTCAGGTGACTAATTTTTCCCTGAGTAGCTTCTGTTTCTATTTGGCAGGGCCTCTTCTGCTGCTGCTCCTGTCTAACCTACTCCTGTGGGGGAACGTGGCTTCAGAGCCTAAGTGTCATATTGTAGATGGCCGCTGTGAGGTCTTCCTTGAAGAACTGTTTGAGCATGCCATCCACAAATCCAAAATCATCCAAGATATGTCTTCAGGATTATACAACCAGTTTGTAAGTACCTGAGCTACTTCCAGCTTTTTCATGCCAGTGATTGGGCTTGTACTAGGACCCAACTTAAATTTCAGATAATTAGCTGCTTACATAAGAGAAAGCTACTAGAAGTGGAACTTCTACTAGAAGTGGAAGCTACTAGAAGTGAGACTGCCAGGCTCATAGACTTTCAAAGATTTCAAAATCAACATTTTTTACAAAATATTTTCCAAATTTAGTTTATTTTTAAAGGAGTTTTAAAAAGCTCTGTACTTGTGACATAAAATCTTAAAAAGTGTGTCTGGAGAAAAACTCTGATTTCCTATTTATGTTTAGAGAGGGATAGTCAATATTGGCTTTTCTAACTTAACCACTGCACACATCCAAAAACTTTACATGGCAATGAATTGTAGATGGCATAGAACTAACCTAACCTGAAATCATGTCAAAGAAGGAAGATGAAACAGTAGATTTTTAATCTGCCCCAACAATGAGAATCATTGTTTTAAGATTTCTAGAACAGGACTTGATTCAATAGGAAGGCTGGTTTAGAAGTAGTTACAAAAAAGTTTTCTCTTCATGATGTCTAATGTTTGTCATCTCTCAGGGCCAGACAACAAGAAAATGTGTCTCTATGTTTGCAATAAATATATATTCATGTAGTCCATTTACTCATGAGATTTTATTCTTTTCATTCCTCTCATCCTATATCAGTTTACCAGTGACTTCTCTTCTAAAATGTTCCAGAACTATGTGAGTACTTCACCTCTGTCTTCATGTCAATGATTTTGTGGCACTATAGCCTAAATGAGAAAGCAACACCTTTTACTCATGACTTTTTCTTTTTACTTTTTACCAAATGATCTCTTTACTCTCTGGGTTTTCTTTCATTTTTCATCCATAACTGACAGTACCTACTTTACTCTTTCTAACAATTCAGTATGCTTTCACAAATTCTATGAGTATTAGCTTTAAATAACAGATATTTTAAATAATTTTTTAAAAAAATACTTTGTTAGATAATTATATTTTGATTAATAGGTAAATATCAATTAATACTTTTTATTTTAAACTTTTTTCATTGTTTAATATTTCCTTAACAATGGCAAACTCTATGATTAATTTTGTCACAACCAACAAAATTGCATTCTGAACTTATGATGTACTTCCTATAGTAAAGATGTACATATTCAGTAGTATTCAATGGTAATTGTTTTTAAAGAAAAGGGTGTAACTCTATAATGTTCAGGCAAAGAAACATTAGTGTGGACCAATAAGAGCAAGATATTATAATATATATGCACTACACTATGGTACTCAAGTACTAGAGGAAGATGATTATGATATAAAACACTCAGTTCTTTATAACCTTACTCTTTGTAGCACTTCCTTTCAAAGGCAACTTTGAGGAAAGGTAACAAAACAAGATCATGGCATAGAGTGGGAGTGGTGGGGATGCTAGAAAATTATATGAAGGAAACTGAGATTACACGTGTATTAGAAAAATTAGTTAAGTGTCACTTTCACAATGTCTCAATCTCACTTTATATGTAGAACCTGTTTTTTAAAAATTGCAAATATCTCAAATGTATTAAAATTATGGTCATATATTGACTTACTCAGATCCAAAAGAACAACTGATTTTTTTTTATTACTTGCAGGCTACAAAGTTCGTTAAGCGCGATAACCTTATTGTCCAGGCTTTCAGCACCTGCCACACTGCTTCCCTCCGTGCTCCAAGAAATAAGGGACAGGCCAACCGGGTCCAAGTGAGTCCTGGTTTTGACCAAAACAGCGGGAGTGCACTGTCTAGACCATGATAGATGCAGTGATCATCACAGGTCGCTGTAATAGTGTAGTGATCACATAGGTCATCACAGGCACTATAAAAGAAATGAGAAGTTAGAAATTAAAGTAAAAATGTTGATAAATTATAAGTGAAATGAAATTCTAAGTAAATGTTTAGATAGCTCATAAATGGTCCATTATGTAGGAAACATTAACTGAGTTGCACATCCATGGTTAAGCAAATACACTTGAATATGTGTAAGAAATATAAATACTATTGTATTTATTATATGTTATTAATGACGTTTTACATTACTGATCATCAATTCATCAATCTGTTTATTCTTAAACTTTAATGGTCACCTTGTTCTGCTTCTTCATACTTATCTGTTCATATGTCTGTGACTTTTATACCTTACCTTATGTCTTGACTGTACATATGGGGCTGGGAAATGGCTTGTGGATTAAAAGGTGCTTGCTTGTACAAACTGTCCACTGAGATACAATTTATCAGTACTCACATAAATCAGGCATAAAAGTGGTGAGTAGATAAATAGATAGATAAATATTTTGCAAACAAGAGAACCTGGTATACACACACACACATAAATAAAAATATTCTTAAAATAGAAAGTCCTAGGCTTGGGAGATGGCTTAGTGATTGCAGGCACCGTTGGATTCCCAATACCCACATAGAGCCAGATGCACAAAGTGGCACCTGTGTCTGGAGTTCATTTGCAGCAGCAAGAGGCTAGCAGCCTCTCTCTCTCTCTCTCTCTCTCTCTCTCTCTATCTATCTATCTATCTCATTTTCTCTGTCCTTCCTCTCTTTTCTTCTTTGTCTTAAATAAATAAAAATATTTTAAAAGGTCCTGCAAATAATGCTCCTCAAGATGCAACTTTGGCCTTAGTTGTGACAAGGGTGTTCTACATACTATGGCAGTTCTAGTTTATGATTTTTATTATCACTCCCTCTTGTCTCCCTGCCATAGCTTATTGTAAGGTGATTAAATTTGAACACAATGTGATATTAATAAGGGTAAGTGAAGGAAAACGTAGAAGAAAAAATATATTTGTGGAGAGCTACATTACCAGACACTTCAGAAAACATTCTGTTGACATCACTGAGTTTAATTCTCATAAAATTTAAACAAAATTTATTTTCATTTCACCAGATGAAATAAGGAAACAGGGACTATAAGAGGTTACCTATAATTTTTTTCCCACACATCCTAGTAAGAAGGGGAGTGTGGGTATCTTCTGACACAGCCCCTCACTCTTATACACCACATTCTCCCAGCACTCTGTGATTGTCATTCCCCATTTCGCCTGTTCCTCTCATATTCTTTATACGTTTCCATTTCAATATCCATGGATTCTTCTTTACTCCTTTTCATGATTACTAGATTGGTTAACAGTCATCAAGACAGGAAGTATTCTCAATCAGAGGTTGCTGGTAGTGACCACACACTAGAGGTCAGAACTTTGTTGTAGTTTCTACCAAGGCTGCTGTTAAAGGCAACACTGGGCCATTTTTCACTTGTTTATACTCACAAACAGGCTGGTCTGATACAGACAAGGACATGATCAGTTTGATCTCTCACTAGAAAAAGTAGTTATTTATATGAGCTATAAATTGTTTTATTTTAGCAAACTATAGGTCAATATCTTACATTTTATATTTGTGCTATAAGTATAATCAACAAAAATGTGTCATATTTATTACAAATGCATAATATAGTTTAGTCTTTTCTTGAAATTACTAACTGTAACAAAACATGCCACATTGCAATTATTTTAATGTGATGTATAATTATGGTTTCTTAGCCTCTAATTCTTCTAAAACTGACACTGAGTCTGGTGAGTGCCTGGAATTGGCCTCTGAACTATTTATTGATCAAACTGCCTGGTATGCAAGGATCCCCTGCAGCTCTCCTAGCAATGGTCAAAGAGATTAAAGAAAACAAGGAAGAACTTCTTGATGACATTCATAGGCTACTGAGGAAGGTGAGCAGTTATATGCCCTTCTACCCTTGCTTATTCTTGAAACATGACATCTGTAATGAAAATGAATTTTGAAATAATTCAGCTTGCATAATTGAATTTTAGGCATCTGATCTTGTATACTACTTCAGCCCCAGGTAGTTGGCAGATCCAATCTTCTCAATGGTGCTGTATCTCATAATCCACAAATAGAAATAAAAGTCACAGATGTTCCTTGTAATAAGTTAGATGGTACCTGGGCAGAGTGGAAAACTCCCAAGTACTTCAGCAGATCTTTTTATCATAATCATCCCTGAACTAATTATCTGTATCTTAAAGCACTAAATGCAAGCCTTAGTTGTCAAAGGTTTTAATACATAAATTATGTAGAAACATAGATTTAAATTTAAGGTACAAAAGGATAATGGTGCACTACCCGAATCTGTGAATTACAATAGGACTATCAGAGACAATACTGAGGACCTGTGACATTTCCTTCTGAGATAACTGACACCAGCTCCACATTGTTCCTGACTCAAACACAAGTTTATGCTCAAGCAACAACCTCCTGGTTCTCATGTGTCTATTCCTAAGTGTTGACAGAGAAGACATTGCTTTCACTTCAAGGGGGATAAGAGACAGTTTATTCTGCAGCAAAATATCATCACTTGGAAACAGAGATATAAGTTACACCAATTCCATGTTCCAATGTATTAGCCATATAATGAAGGTTTTACAGTTACAGAACAAAAGAAAGTCATAAATCAAGGCACTTTTCAAATACACTGCCTGACCATCAGGCAGGCAGGTTACGGTAAAGCAGGGAAATCCCCACCATAGGCCTCAGATGCTGATGACATTCTGAGCCGGTGGGTTGGTGGAAGCTGGTGATCTGTTAGTACATTACCAAAAGGTTGTACCTGATCAACTGATAGTCACCAGGATATTAGGTCAGACACAGAGGTGGGCAATAAATGTCTGTTAAGGGGCTAAAGGTAGCCCACAGTAATTTGGCTCGGACTTTCAACACTGCATCTCTCCATGGTCACAAGAGTTCTATCACTTCACTCAGCCTTATTGGAAGTAGGTGCAGCAAATGCAGCACTTTTCTGGAAACTTTAGTTCACAGTAAAGGAACATACTTCCTGGTTCTCATCTGTCTCTTCCTATTGGAAAACATTTCCTGATTCTCATCTGTCATTTCCTATGGGAATATTCTTTCTAGTTCACATGTCTGTTCCTAAGGATGCATACTTCCTGGTTCTCACCTGTCTCTTCCTTATAGGTACATACTTTGTGGTTCATATCTGTCAATTCCTAAGGGAACATACTTTCTGATTCTCATCTGTCTTTTTTTTGGGGGGGGGGGAACGCACTTCCTGGTTCACCTCTGTCTCTTTCTTTGGGAACACACTTCCTCTTTCTCATCTGCCATTTTCCATGTATGCATGCTTCCTGGTTATCACTTGTCTTTTCCTATAGGAACATACTTCCTGGTTCTCCATTTTCCTAATAGGAACATACTTCATTTTGGACCAGTTGCTTGACAGAAAACATGTTTATGGGTCTTGCCTCTAGTTTGTAGATAAATATGATATATGAAAAATTGTGTTGACCAAAGCTTTATTTTTCTACTTTCCCTTGAATCTATGGAGCATTTGGAAAGAAAAAAAGGAAAGTAAATGTTAACTATATAAATAATTAGAGACTGACTATCATTTTGGTCATTAGGTTTATCCTGAAGTCCAAGCAAATGAGGACTACCCTGTTTGGTCGGAGCTTGCATCCTTGCAGGCCTTAGAAGAAAACTCTCCTTTTTTGGCTCTTTTTAAACTGGCCCATTGCCTGCGCCTTGAAACATATAAGACAATGGTTTATCTCAAAGTCCTGAAATGCCAAATCATTTACAACAACAACTGCCCCAGAGATGGTTCTTGAAAATCCATCCCTTCAAAGCTTCTTCTAATTTCACACCTCTTGAACATATTCTTAACTGTAATGGTCTCTTCTTGAAAAATAAAAAAAACAATTAAAAAAATAAACTCTTTAATAATATCTTGATCTAAAGAGATATTTTTTCAAAACTTTTTGTGTATTTAGTAGAAAGTATATCAATGCCATTGTTTTATTGTATTTGTCACAAATAACAGAATATACAGTTGCAAATAAGACAATTTACAGTTTACCTCACAGGAAAATGATGAAGGTCAAATTGTTAGAACAAAGTGTGAAGTTACAGTTAATTAGTCTATCATATGACCAAAAAGATAGATACTTTATGAAAGCCAGATTCTTTGAGCTAACTTCTGCGGTGAAATGATAACCAACACAATGACTACATATTGTGATTGAAATTAAAAAGATGTCCTTCATAGGCTCATTTATTTGAACTCTTGGTTCCTAACTGGAAACAATGTTTGTAAAGGTTGTGGAAACTTACTTTGCTTGATGAAGCTGGTCACTGGGGCAGACCTTGATGTGTTATAGCCCAGTCCACTTGCTATTTGGCCACTGTCCTCTGATTCCCAAATCTGGTTATAATATAACCAGCTCCATTTCATGCTCCTGCTGTCATGCCTTCCCCACCATGATGGAAAGTATCCCCTCAAAGCTGTAAACCACAATAAACTCTCCTTCTTTAAGTTACTTCTGGTTAGGTATTTATGGGAAAGGAGATAGTAAATAACACACTGTATAATTGTATTTTCCTTAAAGACCATAACAAATTTAAAGTATAAAAAGTTTTAGGATAGATTCTTCTGTCATCATCTGTAGATTTTTCTGTCATCAACTCTGTGCTCTTGAGTCCTTTTATCTGCTAGCATAATTATAGGTACATTCTCTATGATCTAGTCCCTGTTTGTCTTTGCTTGAGTTTCACTCAATTCTCTAATAAGTTGTTAAACATCCCCCCTCTTGTGGTGGCTCACAAGCAGTTCCCATGGTAATTTTCCTCTTCTAGAACAGGATAGATTAGGAGAACTGAAAAATCCAAATATTATTAAAATGTGGTGATATCAAAGTGTTATTGATGACTAGGACTAAAATTGTGTTACTTTCAGATGGTAGGTCCCTCTTCATGGGAAGTACTGAAGATGGCCAGCAGTAGGAACAGCTCATGGTAAAGGGTCTTTATCAGGAGGAATTTCCTGGCTAGAGCCCCTTATCCTCTCCACAGCTCTACTTTCTGTGACACCCCTTAGTCTTTGTTACTGTGCCCTTTGCCCTGAGGCACAGTGTGAAGGAGAAGTGGAAGAGAGAGCACAGACCCTGGTAACTCCCTCCTGAGGTCACTGACATTTTCTTTCTCCTACTCATGTAGACCCAGGGTATATCAGAAAGTTGTATTCATCAATATACATTTGCAACCCCACTGAGGAGATCCCCCCATGGAATGGGGGCAGGGAGGAGGGAAAAGATGGTACCAACTCATGATGTATCCATACAAAGTATCTTCTTAATTAAAAATAAATGATATATCATTCTTCCCTTCATTGAATCCCATGAGTAATTTTCTCCATTATCAACCAACATACAGTCAATCAAACATTCTTTATGGCTGTACCAGTAATAACACTCCCCACAATGCTAAAACATCTAATATTCTATTTATTCAGTTTTGAGAGAAGTAATTGGATAAGCATTCTCAGCTTGTCAACTACCTTAAAGCAATCTCAAATACAGGTTAATATCAGTGTCAGATCCACTTAGAAGGATTCCTGTGGCATCTTTATAGTGAATATCATGGATTTTACAGGAATTTCTGGACAATGGGAAATAGCAAAGTCCTAAAGGGTATGAAATAAAAAGGTAGAGATGGGATACACGAATGATATTGTTTTGTAGAGAAGGAGCAAAGAAAAAACTGTAAGAAAAAAAATGAGTAAAATATAAGGTATGAAGCGTAAAATGCTCTTAGAATCCTAACCTTGATAAAAGAGAAAAACCTTCCTTAATTTTTAAAGGCTGAAAGTATCATCCTATATCTTTCTTTTACATCTATTCTTTTCTGCATTCCTGAAAATTTATTTTTTATTTGAATATTCTTTGCCTGCATCTATGGCTATCTAGAGCTCCAGGATTAAGCGGCACTTGGGCACTCTACCCATGAGAATACATACTTTTTTTTTCTATGATCTAAAAGATTTCCAATACTTATAGGGCCATTGTCTATCCAAACCAGTCTTACCTTCAAAGCCAATGTTGTATTCATCTGAATACTCCTCCTGTTGCTAACTGTGATGATCCAGATATTTCAGAACATAGCAGAACACCATAATTAAACTAACCTACCAGCCCCTTTAGTTACCTTTTGCATACATGCTACATGTCAATTTTTCTGTTATATTTTAGCCTTTTCATTCCAAAGGGCAGGAGGCTATTGGAGAATCCATATAAACTTTACATTACGTCCTTTATTGTTGAAGCTTTTAATTCTATTCTGGTCGCCACTTCACATTCTTCCCATCAGTCTATTTATGTTTCCAAGATAATTGATGTCATTAAACAGGGCAGGAATCTGGCAGTGAGTACAGTTCAATTTTAGAAAGTGTAGGTTGATGAGTGTTTATTCCAAGCATGAATTTTAGACTTACGGTGAATCATTGGTGGAGGGCTTGGTGACAAAAGCCCTCTACTAGATGGTGATATGTACCTGAATTCTGAAGTTTTCATACAAGTTTGAGAACAGCTATAGGTGTTGATAGAGTCATTAAGGAATAGCCAAATGGATATTGGATATAAATATAGCAACCACTCATTTTACCAACAGAATCACTATCTCCCTTTTATTCTCCAGTATGGTAGTTTGAATGTGAAATGTCTCTCATAGCCTCAAATATTTGATTAAGATTCCTATTTAGGCTCAGGCTGGTGGAGTTGTTAGATTCCTGCTACAGGAGAGGTGTTGCTAGAAGTGGACCCTGGATCTGATTATTCCAGCCTGCCGGATGTTCAGGTCTTTATCTGTCTCTCTCTCCTGCTGCGGATATATGGAGATATGAGACAGTTCCTTTTCCATAATGATGAAATTTCCACAGAAACTATGAGCTTGAAATAAATTCTTTGCTCCCCATAAGCTGCTTCTGGTCAGGTAACTGCTTCATATGGATATAAACAACATGACATCGGAAGACATAATCCTACTGTAGCAAGCATACCAGCAGTGTATCAAAACAGAAATAAATAAACCTTGGAAATATACTGATGCAATAGTACATCATTCACAAATTATGAAACCAGAAGGGCTAAAGGAAAAGAAAGAAAAATCTGTTCTGTAGGAGTGTCTACTGAGTGGGGCATTTAGGGACTAAGGAAGTAAGCTGAACAGTAAAGAAAGTAACTCAAAGTGCCCCAGAAAATAATTGCATGTGAGATGCAAGAAGTTGTTTTCAGTGTTGCAATGTCATGAGGGTTTGAGATGTAGTTTTGTAAGATGAAATACTAATAAAGATTTTAAAAGTCACCATAGTTAGGAATTCATCTCACTCTACTTTATAATATAGGCATACCTTTAACTATAGAAGCCGAGGTTTTGATGCATAGAACATTATGAGGACACAGTAAGTAATCAAAGCTCCTTTTCTAAGCAGGATATTCGATACTTTTAATAATTTCTATAGGCTTTAATACAGGCTATAATAGGGATACTCCTGATTAATAATTGTTTTGCATTACAAAGGATTTTGATACTATTTATAGTAATAGGAGAGTGTCTATGTTTTCTATGAAGCAACATAAAGAAGCATATTTTAGTAGAAGAAATTAATATGGCTAGAATGGGAAAATAGAAACATTAATTTGATTTGAGATATTGTGGGAGCAGGTAACAAAAGAAGGGAGCCAGAAACAATATGCATTATTATTTTGATATTGTATAGGAAAATCAAAGAGGGTTCTACAAAAACCAATATGTCAAGGATATAGGCCACATGTGGGCATCAGCAGGCCAGGACTCTGTGGGGAATTTTGCAGATGGAAGTCATGAAACTTGAGACTTTAGTGAAAAATAAATGATGGAAAGTTCAAGAGAATACACAACAGGGTAAATCAATTTTTTTGTCCAGATGCATATGGATTTCATTTTTCTATTTTTCACTGAAATTGAATCAGAAATCATTAAAATATTCTTACTTGAGCAAATGAAAAAAATGAGTTTAGTCAAAGTGCTCTACTAACATAGGTAATATACAAGAAAAACAAATATATACTGCTCAGTGATAAGATGTAAATCACTTCTTTCCTTCAATACTTTAATATAACTTATTGTAAATAACTGTGGAAGAGCAAAAACAAAATGAATTTAATATGTTAATCAACAATGTCATGCCAGAACAAAATATAAGTCATAGACGCTGCTGTCTTTTGATTTTTGTTCAATTTTCTAAGAGTTTTCATTTATTTTGTTGTAGTTTAGATCTGGTATGTCCCCATAGTTCACAATTTAAAGTCTTGATCCTCAACCTGTGTCACCATAGCAAGGTGGCAGAAGCCATACCAGAGGAAGCCTGGGGAAGAGGCTAAATTGTTGGGTGTGTGCCCTTCAAATTAGTGTGGCATAATGGTGCAAACCTGTAAATCCAGCACTTGGGAAGCTGAGGCAGGAGGATCAGAAGTTCAGCTATATGGTGAGTTTGAGGCCAGGCTAGCCTGTGCTACTTGAAACCCTGTCTCAATTTTTTTTCCAAATTTAAATGTAATGCAAAGGATATTGGAATTCAAACCGCTGCCCATTCTAACCATGATAATGTGAATATGCTCCCTTTACCATGTGCTGCCACAGAAAAGGACTGTGCTGACAACAGCCAAAATCATCAAAGCCAAATGACCATGGATGAAAATCACAGAAAACATAAGCCAAAATAGAAGTTTTTCCCTTTAAGATGATTTGTCAAGTACTTTGTCACAGCTGTGGGAAGCAGACTGGCACATTTTTCAGGGTATACCTCTGAATGTCCCTTCATGTCTTACTCTTACTAGATGGCCTATCTAATCCCTCATTAAATAAATGATTTAGTCACCTCCTGAACCAGTGTTGCTATTTAATGAATACTGGAATATTAAAGCTTCCTTATCTCTTCAAAACAAAAGTAGCAGACTCCATTTAACAGCTTTCCAAAATGACCACAAGGCAGCCAGCCTGCCTCTTTTTGTGTGGAAATCTTTTGTGACAATCACTGCTTGTAGCACAGAGAGTGGGGACCTCTCAGTCAGGTGTTCACTCAGCTCTAGTTTGCCTGTTGCTTCAGCCTTGGATTTCTAGACTCCATCAAGCCAACTATATACACATACAATAAACAAAATGACACATACAAAGCTATATTAATTCAGAGTGCTTCCTCAGGCTGAAAAAGGACAATGACTAGAATTTTCATGAGGGACCACAAATAAAACAGAAATTTATCCTTGCCCATTCTTATAGAAATAACAGTAGAGAGTCTCAAAGCTCATTTAAATTAGCCTGACATATTGGTGCAAATTTGTAAACCCAGCACTCCAGCACTTGAGTGGCTGAGGCAATAGAACCAGAAGTTCAGCTATATAGTGGGATTGAGGCCAGACTAGCCTGTGCTACGTGAAACCCTGTTTAAAAAAAAAAAAAAAAACTTCATTCAAATTCAAATGTAATCACTCAACTTTCACAACAATCAGCCATCTGAATCTTACAGCACAGAGCATTAAAACAGAACCCAACACTACCAAGCCTTAATTGTGCAGGAGGATTATCTCCTACCACCAGTTCTTGATAAGTTATACATGAGTCCAAATGGCTTTCTGCCTAACATGTGGGGATAAATATTGAACCAAACTCTAAACAAATGAATGCAAAAGCAGATGGTACAGAACAGAAAATAACATGAATGCTATCAAACAAAATGTGAATGCAAATATCACATAATCAAATAATATTCAGCAAAAGTCTCAGCTAAATCTTCAAATAATAGACATATCAAATGCATCTGCTTTAAAAATTGACAAGAAGAGCACAAAATATTCCTCTTCTGTACTGCAAGAGGTCACTAGATTTCCAATTCGTGAAACCAAATATCTAGATCATTCTTGAAAAATAATAAAATTAGCAATGTGAGGATCCTGAACAAAATCAAAAGTTTTGGGCTTGAGAAATGGCTCAGTGCTCAAAAATGCTTTTTTTTTTTTTTTTTTTTTTTTTTTTTTGCAAAGCCTACAGACCTGGGTTGAAGTCCCCAATACCCACATAAGGCCAGATGCATAAACTGCCTTATAAATTGGGGCATGCATCTGGAGTATATCTACAGTGGCAAGAGGGCCTGGGGCACCCATTCTCCTCTTCCTCACTCTCATTACAAAAAATAAAATATATTTTTTAAAAGTTCTATTTTACAGTTATCACTATGAGCCAACAGCAAAGGGTAAGGAAACCAAGAGGAACATTCCCAACTTCTTGGAATTTCCTCCAGTACAACCACTGAGAAAAAATAATCAAAGTTTTTAACTGGGTTATATTCAGCCAAAACTGGTCCTAAAGACATATGTCCATTAACCTGTTGCCTCAGTTTCACTTTTTCTTAAAATGTTGTGAAACAAATTGGTAAGAGAAAGTAGATTGATTGAATGAGGCCAAATATTTATGTGTGTATATACATAATACATATATACATATACATATATAACATTATATATATGTATATATCTTCCCCTCACAAATGAGTGCCTGGTGGCATTTTCTAATTTACATATAGTCATAAGATATAGGTTAGATTATGAAAGGATATGACTGTGAGGGAGGTCAGTACATGAGGATGCCAGGTTATCTCTATTCTTTGTTACACATGCAGTTTATGTGGGCTAAAACTTATTTTTGATTGCTAGATCAATTCCTTTGATAGGTATGGAACCTAAGATTTTCAAAATTCTTTTGGAGGTAGACTTCAGTCCATAATTCATACATACCTGACATCACATTAATTTTAAAGTGAAATATAAAAAGTGATAGTTTGAGAGATGAAGGGAGATAGTAAGTGTTTCTTTTTGGAACAGCTTCTCTTTGTCAGGTCTTCAGCATAGGGTCCCACGTACAGTAGAGGTGACCTCGGTGGGTCTGAGTGACATGCTGGCATGCAAATTTGGTTTTCAAAGTACTAAAGCAATTAGGAAAGGATATAGGAGAAAAAGGTAGAAAACAGGGTCCATCAAAGCAAACCATGACAGAAATTATGCTGGCCTCAAAGTAGGGTACATAGGAAAAGGTTCACAGGTGCTATATTCATGGGCCTCTGGAAGGCTATAATGTCTGAACAACCATTCCCTAATGGAAGGAGGCAATGCTAGTTGTGGTCTCCTACTGATGTGCAGAATATGATAGCCTTTATTCAGATCCCCAGCACCACTGTAGATCCAGGTAGATCAGTAACTCAACCTTTGAAAGAAAAAACAGGGATCCCTTGGGGTTGTAGGCAGCTAAATTAGTGATCTCCAAATTCAGGGAGAGTCTTCTTTTCAAAAAATGAAGTATTGAATGATTGAAAAAGACATGTGACATATCATCTGGCCTGCTCACCCACACGGACACCCATGCATTCACCTCTTACTCATGTGCCCACAAACACTTTTATGCACATGCATATCAAACACACTAAAAATACAGCATGCATTGAGTTAAAAGAAATAATACATGTGAAGCAACCCAAAGTACATTAATCAGTTACTTTTAGGTGTTTAGTTTTCCCCTTACTGTACACATCAAGGCTCATCTTGGTGGCTAAGTTCACCTGAGTTAATTCAACAAAAGTTTGTTGGGTCAGAAGTGTCTGTTGTCTCGCTGAAAACTTTTTCTGAGAGTGTTATTAGTGGACAGGATCTCATCTACTTCATGGATCAGGGGTCACAAACACCAAGGCTGTGGCATAGAGCAAGGTGTAGCATGACTAATCCTATGTCCACCTCAAAAATGAGATGGCAGAGGTCTTCAAATCCTGGGATGGGAAAGTTCTCCAGAATGCTGCACATCATGGGACCAAATTTCCTGGCATCACCTTAGCCCCTAAATTCACCTAGAGTAAGTAGGCTTGAGAAAGCCCACACCTCTTCTTTTCAAGGCCAGATGACATTCATTATAATGGCATTCCTCAATTTTTATGTGCATGGTAAAAATAAACTCTAAGAATGTCTTTGAGGAATTTTCTATATTAGATTCATTGAAGTAGGAAAATTAATCCTAAACATGGGTAGTGCCATTCCTGGGTATGGGAGTTCTGGAAGCAAGAGAGAAATGTAGCTGAGCACTAGCATTTGTCAATCTCTCCTTCTTGACTACAGATGTAATGTTACCAGTTGTCTAAACCTCCTGAAACTAAGCCTCCCCTGTCATAATGAACTATATATCTGGAACTGTAAGGCAAAATGAACCCTTCTGTCCTTAAAGTAGTTTGTCAGGGTATTTTGTAGCAATGAAAAAAGTGACCAATACACTGATACAGACTTATCTCTAATAGGATTGTTGGTTCTTCTATCACATTAAAAACTTATATCAAGACAATGAATAGTAGAAATGAAACTGGCATATCCCCATTATTTCTTACAGGTGTATATTTTGTGTCATATAAGATTCTAACACATTCTGGACCTCAAACCTCCCTGATGCAAAAGTTTGATTCCTGTAGTAAGTACAAAGAGGAAGACTGGCTTATCTTTTCTTGGATGTAAGCTTCATTTCCCAACTATTGTGAGCTTGATAAATATTCTAAATATGTAAGTACAAGAATGATAATAATATGATAGGTTCATGGAGGGAGGGACTTGGGATTTTTTTCCCTATGAATATTTCCTCTCCTGCTAATGTTACAACCTAGGAACAAGTTCAGAGGAAAGAATCTGGTGGATCTAAGTAACAGTGAGTGGTGTATACACTGAGTTCGTCAAAAGCTAAAGAAATCAAGGTAGGATAATAACAGGTAAAAGAGTTCACACAAAGAACAATGTGGCAATATTTGGAATGCCATCAAGTCAGAATTTCTGACAAGGTTGACAGAGTCAGATGGGTTGCTTATGAGCCACTGAACTATTCTTATTTATAGAGACATTTCTCTGCAGACAGGAAGAGGTGCATTGTCTCTGTGTATGAATCAGAATTCCTGGGGTGGAAATAACTTCAGACAAGTCCCTAATGGAATGGCCATGCCTGCATGTGAGAGCCACATAGGATGACTAATGACCCATTGATAAATGACAGATTGATAACTGATCCCCAACTGTGTGCAAAACCTTTGGCTCTGGTGAATCCTGCAATTCAGTGAACATTAATTCAAGACAATCCTGAAATGCACTGGGGACCATGAGCAGCAGTGGTTTTACATGAAGAGAGAGACACAAAGGTGGAAAAGATTTAGCTTATGAGTTATATATTATATTATCACTATTATACAGTGTGCATTTTTCACTCTAAAACCCCATGCTAGGAGCAAATATCCCACTGGTACAAGTGATGTAGGTCAGAGTTGGAGAGTAGAGATCAAGGATATGAAATGTTAGTTGAACTTTTATGTTTGTCTGAAATGAGAGCCTTAGGGGATGAAAATTGTTTATCCAGCCTTAAGCCCTTTTAGCAGACTGGTGTGGCTGATAAAGACTGTAATATTAGGGACAGCCTGGAGACACATACACAGGGCACTAGATGAGGAGGCATAGTTCATAAGAAGAGAATCTTTCCAGTCTACCTTGTACCTTTTGCTGGAACTTGTAGGATAAGATGGCCTCCAACTAGCCAGCTCAGAAGCTGAGTTCCAGGGCCTCAATGTAAGGGAAACTAATGGCTCACAGAGAATGATAGTTTCATGTATTAATTTTCCCATCACAATGATCAAGGACTTGACAAAGCAATTTGGGGGAGGGAGATTATTTTTGCTTACAATCCTAGGCCATACAATTCTTCATGACAGTGTAGGGAAGAAAGCTGAACACATTGGATTTTCCACCAGGAAACAGAGAGAGAGATGAATGCTAATGCTCTACTTTATTTCTCCTTTAATTCAGTTCTGGATCCCAAATGATGCTGGCTACCTTTACAGTGAATTTTATGTATCATGACCTAGAAAGTATCTTACACTCATGACCAGAGCATTGCCTGTAAGTGATTATAGAGCTTGTCAAGTTGAAAATCAATATTTGTCATTCCTAGTTTAACCTTACCAACTGATAACACACAAATATACCTCTTAAATCTATAACTTTTCATCTTTGTTTTCATAAACTCATGGCCATCTCATAATGCAAAATAAATTCATTCTATTTCTAAAATACCCATTGTCTTTAACAATTCCAACATTGTTCAAAAACCCAAAGTCTTCGCTGTCTTTCAAAGCACTGTAAAACCTACAAAATCCAAAACAATACTCAGTTCCTACACAATATGAGACATTGAATAAAAATTTCCAATTATAAATAGGAAGAATGGAGTAGGAGCATAGTAAACAATGATCAGTCAGACCAGGACAAGTCTGAAACCCAGCATGGCAAACTCCAAATCCACAAACTCCATGTCTAGTATTTGTGGCTTATGATGATTCTGGGTTCTAAAGGGCCATCCACACTGAATCGGCAGTCCAGGCATAAATGGGCAGAGCCTATTGTAGAAGACACTATGTGTTAGGGTTGCAATGAGAGAGATTGAGCTATGTCAGAGCTGAAAGATTCCATGGCTGGCTTTCAGAATACCAGAGGGTTTTATGATTGCTACTTGTGTTAAGTGTCCCTAGAGTCCTGCTCACCACATATTAACAGAATTACCAAGCCAAGGGTCCAAGCCAAGAAAGATTTAACTGCAAGCTCAACAATGGCATAGCTGTTGCTGGTATACCTAATTAATTCTATATTGGATTTAAGCCAAGCTCTATAGGATATAACCAATGATTGGTATTATCAACCTGGCTTAAAAACAGTGAATGGGACAGCCTCCAGAAGGGAGGGGTAGGTTTTGATAAATGTATGATAAATGGTATGTTTTGATAAAATTGCCTCTAAAAATCTGTTTTTATACTAACATATTAAGCTCTAATCTGCCAGGTGTGCAGACAAATATTATACCCTATTCCATGGATTCTGAGGTAGACTCCTACAAGCTTAACTGCTGAAAATAAGTAATGGCTGCTGTCACCTGATGGTCAAAGACTCAGAAACCAATGAAATGTGTGTATACTCCCATAAGAGGCTCACATTGCAAAATAGGTGACAAAAATATGTAAAAGCCTAAAGAAAATGGTAAAGCATTGGGACTAACCCATTATACCCTGACATGAAATGTCCATCAGTGTACATGTAGCAGAGATGGTTATGGTGATAAAATAGTAACTAGGACTCACTAAAGGCCAATAAATAGGCAAAGTAATACAGATATTAGAGCTGTAAGGTAATGACAATGAACCTGTAAACACTCCCTGAGGCAGAAGAATCAGGGGACTATCACAGTTTCCTGATATTACTTCCTCTTGCCCCCAGCTATATATGGCCTTGGGATGGTTTGCTAACTCTTATAAGAGGTGGAAAGTTAGCTGAAGGCACAACTCGATTGATGCAGCTTTTGTGAGTGGGCACCTGAGTCGTGGTAGAACTTTTCTAAGATGAAGCTGTCTTCAACTCAACTATACTACTGTAAGTATCACTTAACCATGCTTCTTTATTTTACTAAACTGGAATTGGAGAATATGTTTCTTGGGTGTCATAAGTACCCTTTCTGTGTACATGAGTTCATGCCTCATCCAGAGAAAGAAAGCAACATAGATCTTAGAAGAAGATTTTAATCATTGTTTTAGAACATAACTGCAAAATAGACATAAATATCAGTGATCCTAAACAGGTGATCCTCCTTTCTCTGAGAGATGTGGCAATATTTGGAGACATTCTATGTTTTCTTGCTGAACCTTAGGTAGAAAAGGGAACCCTCACCAATAACAGTTGGATGAATCCACTGACTTGTGAACACAAATTCCACATGCACAGGACAGTTCCAGAACAATTGACTATCCCTATCAGAAAGTCAATATTGTGGAAATTGGCTCTTTTAACTGGAATTAGTCTACAAGAGTGAACGGCCCCAAATTGTCTTTCTCATAACTTGTTTGTGTTCCTAGTTCTCTTCTGTGGGTTGCTTGACTGAAATGAATATGATAAATCCTTTAATTTTTTTTTGTTTTTTGTTTTCCGAGTTAGGGTATTACTCTAGTCCAGGCTGACTTGGAACTCACTTTGTAGTCTCAGGGTGGTCTTGAACTCATGACAATCAACCTACCTCTGTCACCCTAATGCTGGGATTAAAGGCGCGTACCACCACGCCTGGAAAATTCTTTAATTCTTGAGACTAGTATACACAAAACTAGTAGATATGTATCTTAAACACCTCTGACAATTTGATTCAAACAAAATTTCTAAAGAATACAGGCAGTGTTAAGTCCTTGTCTTTATCTGCATAGTGACATGCTTATTAAAAACAGATTAGGCAGCAAACAAAATTGGTTATATGATATGGGAATACAAACCACTAGTTCTCTCAACCTCACATTAGACTATGAAAATCCTTCAGAGGGTTAATGGGAGGAAAGCACATACACATTTTTCATATACATTGATAACTATATACTGCAAAAATACATTTAGGAAAGCACCATGATTTTGGAAATTTTAAATCTTCAATATGATTATCTTATGATACTTTATTCATTTTACAACAGAAATAGTGATAGCTAAGTACTATCCTATGAATGTTTGGGTATATTTAGTTATTTTGAGTATATGATTTTAGGGGTCATTTTCATGCAGAAATATTTACCAATCCCAAGTGTGATATTGGACACTTACAACTGGATTTGTCAATATTCTGTGGATCTTGATTTTCTTACATTTTTGTAGCAGAAATTCTCTTATTCTCACTAGTGTCTCAAGGCACAGCACTATGTTGCTTTCCACTTTGGAGTATGGATTCTTAATATGTTAGAAGTCTATGTCTGTCCATCTAATGAAAAATGAATTAATGATGAAAGGACCACTGAACACAGTCAAAAATTTTAAAGGCACGTTATTCATAGCTAGGAAAGTAAATAAAAATTAATTCAAAGGACCTCTCTTATCTTGTCATTCATAGTAGAGTTGCTCTTTACAAGTAGTGCAAAAATTTCCATTACCCTGAGTCTCATTAATAGGAGTAGTTTCCACACAGATATGCAGTGAGAAAGTCATATGTGAGTGTGATGTTAAAAGTAGTAATTTGGACATTCCCCCCAACAGTTTGAATACAATTCCCATCATCATCAGGATGAATAATCAAGAAAATATGTCTTTGTACTTAAAAGGCATGAAAAGGGACTGAGGTGATGGCTTGTAATGGCACTTGCTTGCAAAGCCTGCCAGCTCAGATTCGATTCCCTCCTATCCATGTAAGGCCAGATGGAAAATGTGGTGGCTATATGTGTCTGGAGTTTGTTTGTAGTGGCAAGAGGCCCTGGCTTCCCATGCTTTCAGTCTCTCTCAAATAAATAATTTTTTTTTCTAAAACAAAGGTATAAATATAGACAGTCAAATAATTTGCACTGAGCGTGTTTCTTCAGTGTCCAAAATGCAAATATCAGATCTTGAGTAAAAATTACAAACTTGAGACTTTCACCTTAAAAACCAACAGACACTTCCAATATTATTACACTATCTGAAGAAAATTAATTTAAACTGATGTTTGCAAAATAAAAACATTCCTTTGGGATTAATCCAACGATGCCGGAAGTCATCCACATTACAAAGGGAGAAGCTAACGTGTTTACTTCATCAATGGAAGTGAAAGGTACCAGTTGTGCAGTGGAGGGAACTGGAGATACATAGGCTTACTAGACAGGGGACTCTTGCAACTTCCTAAGAATACAACTCAGAGTGGTTTCTGTTTCTATTGATCAGGGAAATCCCTGCTGTTGTTGGTGTCGAGCCTTCTCCTGTGGCAGAATGTGGCCTCCCAACAAATGTGTGCAATGAGGGATGGCAAATGCCAGCTGTCTCTCAGTGACCTGTTTGACCGTGCAGCCATGGTGTCTCAGTACCTTAGCGTCCAATCTACAAATATGCTCATTGAATTTGTAAGTACTCTGCTTCCTTCTGGGTTCTTCTTATAGAGCACCATCATGTCAGTGACAAGATGTTAGATAACATAAGTCAGAAAGAATTATAAACTAAATTTCAGAGCATATGCCTTCGTAGATAAAGAGAATGTATCATCAACTAAAAAGAGGAGCATGAAGAATGGACCAATTCATGATATCTGAAATATTTAACAAAAATGCAATGACTTTTACATTTCTTCACTAATTGTTTTAACTTTCATTTAACTTTGTTCTTTTAATGCAATACCCTAAGAGTTGTGGCAAGGGCCTTTGAGTTTCTGTCCTTTGTTTAAGGGCTAGTCTTCATTTGCATTTCTGCATATAACTCTGTTGGTATAAATTCCAAAAGGAGAACTTCACAGTAGTTTCGTAAACTGAATAGAATTAAGTTCAACGAAGCCAAGTCAAGTAGGGAAAAATAATATGTTAATTATCAGAAATACCCAAAAGCAAGGAATATTTTTGTAAATATTCTGGGACATGAGTTTATAGTTACAATAGGAATATCTGTTTAGAACGGAAATAGGCTCTCTGTCCTTCATAAAGGTACTTGGAAGGCAGTGTGTTATCTGTTCTAGATCCTTTAAGAAGGCAACACTAGATGCAGACTTCAGTACATCTAAACATATGGGAAGATGAGATCAAATTAACAAAATATGTTCAAAAATGTACATATTTCTATTTCACATTCTACTTATTGCTTTTTCTATCACTCCTTGTTATTGACAGGCTACCTGTCGTATTTCAATAACAATAATTTTGAGCTATAAGAAATGTTCTCCATAATTCTAACAAATATTTTAAATAATAAAGTTATTCAATTGACAAATTAGACTAAATAGCTGATAATAAATATTATTTAATCTGTAAATATTAAATGTTTCTATTTTAATTGGCTCATTTCTTTATCATAATATTTCTAGTTCAGATTTTTCACATACTTTGTGAAAATCAACTATATTCTGAAATCATGATGATGATGATATGGTGCTTTATATGGCAGTAGGGTTATTTCAATGGGAAGGTAGGACATCATAAGGCCTGATTAAAGAAACACATCAGTATTGAACAAGAGTCAAAACAAGATGTAAATGGATAGATAATACATAAGCATTATGGTATCTGTCATAAACACTAGAAAGTAGAAAATAGTGGTACTTGAAACTTACTTACATTGTTTGTAGATTGTCTGGTTCAGTACTTGCTCACCAAATACAGACTTGCAGGAAGGGTAAGAATAATAAACAGACTTAGGAGGCTGGAAGTAAGATGAACTAAAAATGTGTTAACAGATATAATGAGAAAATGCAGTTGCAAGGATCACTCTGAATTCCGTAATCCCATTTTTATAAAGGTTTATTTGTAAAACTACACATTTGTCAAGCTCATTAATATTATGGGCATGGATTTGTTTACATAATTCCAAATGCCCGCCTAATTGAATATTTATTCATTTTCAGGACAAAGCATATTTCCGTGGATGGGGGTTCCTTCAGAGGGGCCTCAACAGCTGCCACACTGCTAACCTCACTACACCAGTAAACAAGGAGGAGGCCAAGCAGATGCATGTGAGTCTTGAGCCTTGGAGTATCACCAGAACAATTGAAATAGGACATCGGACTGTATACAGGGCTGTAGGTTATAACAGACATGTAACATGTGGCTACATGCAGAGAAGTGAGGAGGAGTAAGAAATTAGAGTGCAAGCCCCTTACATAGTAGATGAGTTATAAGCAAAATCAGATAAGTAATACCATAGCAGATCAATGAAGGATCTATGTAGAGGACTCTTTTTCTTATTGTCTTATTAATAATTAAATTCCAAATCCTCTCCATTATTTTTTTGTTGATTCCTCATCTCTCCTCCCCCCCCCATGAAATGGTTACTTCTTTCTTTCAGACCAGTCCTTCATTTATTTTGATGTTTTTTTTTTTTTAATGCTGACCCTTCTTTATCATCCATGTCTAAATTTTGAAGGCCCAAGGTTGTGCTTAGTTATTGTAAGTAGCCATAGCTGCTATAGGGTCATGAATGCATGGCCATATCATATATGAAAAACAGTGTTCCAAAGTACTCCTGTCCATGCTTTGGCTCCTACATTCTTTACAACCCCTCTTCCATGATGTTCCCTGAGCAGTGGGAGGCATGATAGAGATGATTTATTTTGTCCTGAGCACTCAGGAGTCATTTATTCTTAGGATTTTGATGAGTTCTGAGTTTCCCCATTAGTCATTGCCATCTGCCAAAGAAGATGCTCCAAGCAAAGGTGAGAGAAGAACTAACCTATGAGAATAAGCATAAATATTTAGAGAGTATTTTGATGGCACAACACATCCATTTATCCAAACAATAAAAGTAGCTTGCCCTTTAGGGTCTAAGACTTTCCCAGCCATAGATTTTTACTAGGTTTTCAGTACCACACATGAATTTCCTCTCATGTAGTGGCTGTCAAATCCAATTAGAGAGCAATTGGTTATCCCAGTAGGTCATATATTATAGCACCATTGGATGCATCTTGCCAGAATGGTTGCTTATATAGCACATATAGTGAATGCACCTCTGGATAAGAAGATTGATGGCTTATTTCCCAGCAGCCTGCATAACACTTCCCACGAGGGGGCTTTCAGCCTAATCTCACCTTGATTTCTCTGTGCTCAAACCAGAACATGTGGTGTCTACAATAAAGACCCACCATAATATTCTGGGAGGCCTTCCTGACCAACATGTCACTGGGAGGTGTTCTATACTTAGATTTTTTTTTTCTGTGACAACCTATGACTTTTGAGAGCAATATTATCTGCCCCTCTAGATACTGCTGTCAGAACTCTCTCCTCCCTTTTAATAATATTTTTAAACTAGTTAATTTTCCCCATGATTTTTCATGATGTCTTTTGTTTTGGTTCACACTTTCCCCATTCCATCCTTCTTTCTCTGTCCTCCTTGACCCCAGTTAAACCCTTTCATTTCCTAAATTCCAACCCTCTATTTATAAATCTACTATTTCTTGTATTTAATTCTTCCCCCTTCATCACCTAGTATGGCTCCTGTCTTGCTTCCTCACCTCAACTAACTCTTAATTCCACTTACATACAAAACTAGAAATTCAATGTTAGATTGACACATGAGAGAGAACATGAGGCCTTTGACTTTATGGGTCAGGGTTACCTCACTTAGTATAATATTTTCTAGTTCCATCTATTCAACTTAAAATTACATTATTTTATTTCCCTATACAGCTGAATAAAACTCGATTGTGCATTTTATCACATCTTTATTATCTACTCTTCAATTGAAGGGCATCTAAGCTAATTTCATTTTGCTATTAGAAATAGAGCAGCAATGAATGTGAATGAGCAAGTATCTCTCTAGTAAAGTGTAGAGAGTCCTTAGAAAATATGCTCTGGGTGGTATAGCTGAGTCAAATGGTAAAACAACTTTCAGCTTTTTGAAATTTATTTTTATATTGGCTGTACCAGTTTTCTCTCTACTAAAAGTGAATAATATTTCTTTTTCTCTTTGTACCTTCACCAGAATTTGTTATCATTTGATTAGATAATAACTAGTTTGACTGGAGTGAGCTAGAATAGCATAGTAGTTTTAATTTGTATTCCATTTATGGCTAAAAATGTTGGACATATTTAAAAATATTATTAGCCATTCATATTTTTCTTTTGAGAACTTTTGTTCAGCTCGAAAACCCATTTTTATTAGGTTGCTTAGAGCTGGGGAGATGGCTCAACATTTAAGGTAGTTGCCTTATCAGGTTGCTTGCTTTTTTTATTGCTCAGATTTGGGGGGGGGGGTTCTTTGTGTATTTTAGGTACTAATTCTCTGTCAGAGGTACAGCTGGAGGACATTTTCTCCCGTTGTTTGGGCTTTGGCATGACCTGCTTGTGTTTCCTTAGCTGTATTAAAGTTTTGAGCTTCATGAAGTCTCTCTCTTTTTTTTTTTTTTTGACATTTTGCCCAATTTTCTGGGCAACCTATATCCAGAGTTCCCTTTTAATGATGCCTTCATCCCAAGATTATGCTGATTATTTTGTAAGAAAATTTTGAAACATATTTTGTATCCATAGTTACATAAATTAATGTATATGTTCATCAGTTACAAAATAATGCCTTATATACACATAGAAATAGTATGGAATGTTTATTTGAGACTCTGTTAACAAAAACTATCCTCCTCTGTCCTTTCAGTAAATGACATGTTTTCATGTAACTACTTAATTATCGTTGTTTAGCCTGAAGTCCTACTGAAAGTGATAGCCAATATGTCGGCATCCTGGAACCAATCTATGGAGTATCTTGTGAAAAAAATAGATGGAATGAAACAAGTGCCTGAGTCTATCCTATCAAAAGCCAAAGACATTGAGGGAAAATACAAAATGCTTCTAGAGGGCATTAAGACAATACACAATAAGGTGTGTAGTGACTTTTTTTTATCATGTTTATTCTCCACATGCATGAAAGAGGTGATCAGTATCATTAGAAATGAAAGTTGAGGGCTGTAAGGATGACTTAGCAGTTAAGGCATTTGCCTACAAAGCCAAAGGACCCAGGTTCAATTTCCCAGGACCCACATTACCAGATGCACAGGGGCACATGAATCTGGAGTTCATTTGCAGTGGCTGGAGGCCCTGGTGCCCATTCTCTCTCTTTCTTTCTCTCTCTCACTTTCTCTCTCTCTCTCTCTTTCTCTGTCAACAGATTCACTACTACTAGATTGCTACAAATACCAATGTATTCAGAACCTGTTGACATCCTAAGACTCTCAATAGAATGTAATAATTTGGACAGGATGTTTCCTGCATAGAGTTGGAATATTGCTGACTACCTCTTTCTCTTTTTTCCTTTTTATTTTATTTATTTATTTTTAGAGAAAGTGAGACAGAGGGAGAGAGACAGAAAGAGAGAGAATAGGCATGCCTGGGCCTCAGCCCCTGCAATTGAACTCCAGATGCTTGCGCCACCTAGTGGGCATGTGCAACCTCATGCTTGCCTCACCTTTATGAGTCTGGCTAATGTGGGATCTGGAGAATAGAACATGGGTTCTTAGGCTTCACGGGCAAGCACTTTAACCACTAAGCAATCTCTCCAGCCCCTCAGCTGATCTTTCTATCACAGTTAAACCTTGAGTATCTATCTGCATCTTAGAACAAAAAGTTCATCCCTCACTGTATCTGAGATTTTAGGTACTTACGTTATATAGAGATTTGATATGGCTGAAAGCAAGAAAAGAAAAATAGTGTGACATCAGAATTCACAAAGTAAGTACAAAGGAAATCCAAAAAATATTGCTCAGGACATGGGGAAGTTTCTTATGTAACAGAAATGACACAAGCTCCTTCATTGACCCTTGATTAAATTCATGCCTACAGAAAAGTAGGAGCTACCTGGTTCTTTGTCTTATATTATAAGCACACTCTTTACTGGGTATGAATTGCATGGCAGAACCAATATACATGGGCCTTCTTTCTAGATGGTTCCCACTCTTATGTTGCCCCAATTGCCCTGGTCCAGATACATGACAATTTATGTTCTTAGCTGAAGGTTTTACATTCTAGCTTTTACAAATTTTAGTTCAATATTTAGAAAAAAAGACAACAAATACATATGTATATGTGTGTGTTTTTCTTTACTGACTGTTGTTTTGTGATTAGGTTTGGGCTGCAGCCGATGAAGAATTGAGCAATCCTATCCAGTGGGAAGAGGATAACTTGAATATGCCCAATGAAGACACTCATCCTTCTGCTCTTTATAACATGTTCTACTGTCTGAGCAGGGATTCAAATAAGATAAACACTTATGTCAGGCTTCTGAGGTGTCAAATGGTCTATCACAATAACTGCTAAGCCCAGAACAGTCCATTCAGCTTCTGAGGTAGTCAGCCATGATTCATCCATTCAAAGCTTCTCACAAATTTTATCCTTTTCAATGTATGCTTTGGTTGCTTCTTTAAGAATAAAAATATAAATATAAACTTACTCAAGAAATGCTATATCTAAGAAACCACTTTCTCAAAATTTCTTTTGTACACATAATACAAAATCCTCAACAGCAATTACATAGTCCTATGAAAAGTTGTCACAGATAACAGAATTAGACTTGTGCTTAACAAATTTCACAACATATTATGGAACAGAAGGTAATGCGAGTCAATTTTAATATGAATCAGACTTTTTGTGGAGGAGGGGCAGAAAGTTTGTTAGAACCACAAGTTGGGACATCATGCACAGAAGCATTATCTCTCCCCCATAACTGACTGCTGCCCCCACAACACATAACCCACAACCCCATGGGGATAGGCTGCCACCCCAAAGAGGAGGCTCCCCTTCAGAAAGGAGGCGGAGATAAGGAAAAGGATGGTACCAGCAAACTAAGTATGTCCTTAATTAATAAAAATAAACAAATAAAAATGAGTTACAATTAATAGTCTATCCATGGACTCAAGCCACACAAATCTCAGGATATAAGTGAAAGGCAATGATGCCAATAAGCTAGATTTGTACTACATGACAGAGGACCAGGCAACTGCCTCCTCTCTAAGAAATTTGAATCTCTGAAAAAGTCTCAAATGCATTAGACCCACACATGAATGTCTCAGATTTCTCATCTCAACCAGTTTTTCTCTGAATTGTCATCTTCTCAGAATCATCTTAGACATGGCCCTTATGTGTATCTTTCTCAGAGGCTTCACAACAGTTTCTTTTGTCTAGTTTCAACTCCAACTCATGCTGTAGTTATTTAGTTTATCCTCACACATCCTCTGGTGGTTCTAGTCATATATAAGAGATGGAGGGCTGGAGAGATGGCTTAGTGGTTAAGCTCTTGCCTGTGAAGCCTAAGGACCCCGGTTCGAGGCTCGGTTCTCCAGGACCCACGTTAGCCAGATGCACAAGGGGGCGCACGCGTCTGGAGTTCGTTTGCAGTGGCTGGAAGCCCTGGCGCACCCATTCTCTCCCTCCCTCTCTCTCTCTCTCTCTCTCTCTCTCTCTCTCTCACTCTTTCTTTCTCTGTCACTCTCAAATAAATAAATAAAAATGAACAAAAAAATAAAAAAAAAAGAAAAAAAAAGAGATGGAAGATATTAGTGCATGTAAAATTATTTCCTTTTCTTCTCCTAGATGTACATTTCTTTGGATTTTTTAGGATGAGATAGAGCATGAAGAAATAGAAAAATTTTGGCATCACTAACTTATATCAAAGATTGATTGCTGTCTGTGATTCAAATAGAATTTTCTATTGGCTCAGCTATGGTATACACCAAAGAATCTGCAAGCCAATAGTGGGTGCACTTTAGAATATGGGTTTTCATTCTGGTGCTGAGGACAGAATCCTAGGCCTAGTACTTGTTGGAAAAGTGGTCTGATGGTGAGTTAAATCCCCAGCCATGAAGTATAAGGGCTTTATCAGTAGAAACTCCCAGGCTACACTCCCATATCACTGCACAGACCTGCTATGTCTGGCCTCCTGTACAGTATCTACTTCTTGTTCCTTTACCAGAAGCAAATCTAATAAAAGATCAAAGCAGTATTCTACCAAATGATACCAGGAATCTCATACATCTTGACTACAATACAAATACACTGGTCACTGCCCTTTCTTAGGATCTCTATCAAGTCTCATCTCTTCTTGTTCATCTCTATCTAGAGTGCTCTTGAGGTTCATTTGAGGAAGGTTATATAGCACATGTGTTATTCTGTCAACAACCAAGATAGAGTAAGCAGATTATACATTTTCCTTATTCAGTGTGGAGAGAGATGATTGCTTCATTGTAGCTCAGCTTATAAACTGACTCTGAGCACCTGGGACTTTGGCTCATCTGACTATAAGATCTCATTATAAGACAGTGGGATACCTTGGACATGGACTTTGCCAGGATTTCTAGACAATAAGAAACAGCTCAATCAACATCCTCATAAAAATGATATGAAAACATGTGGCAGAAATAAAGAGAATGATATTGTGGGACAAGGAGGGAAGGAAATAATACAAGAAAGAGAATTAGTAAAAGACTGTTTATGCTAGATAAGATGTTAGAACATTAACCTTGGTGGATGCTATAGTTTGCATTAGGTGTTGTTTAAAGTAGACAAGTGCTAACTTGAATTGATATTTAAGAGGAATATTTTAACCACTCCCTTTTCAACTAGCAAGTGTTTCTTTTCTTCTGAGAATAAACAAATGCAATTACATTAAAAAGATAAAACCATAGCAAAAATAAAAGCAGTGAATACTCAAACACAAAGAAAGTAATTGTAGATATTGTTTGATCTTATAGATTAGAAAATAACACAATTATTTCTATAGCAAGCACTAGATAAGAAAAACTGTGACATTCAGAAGTTTTTGTTGAACTTTCTTTTAGGAAAAGAAAATGTCCAAAGAAATTCGAGGATGACCAGAGAAGGTGTAAAGGACCCCATGCTCAAGAGTCTGCAGAATTAACACTGTGGAAGTGACCATACCCAAAAAACATGACCTAAGAGTCCATGTAATTCTGAATAAATTAAAAATAATACTTTCCTTCAGAAAATTCACATGGAAGCATCAGACTCTGAGTAGCTAAATCAATACTGATGAAAATCAGTAATGCTGCTGCATCAGAAACTATACCCAACTACATTTAAAATTACACAGTAATAATAATAGTAATCACAAAATCATGGTATTTCAGAAAAGTAGACACATAGATCAATGAAATACAAGTCATAGAATCAAATGATGTACCTACAAAATCCTGATTTTAGACAAAGTAACAAAAACATAAGATATAACAAAGGAGCCTTCTCAACAAACCATGTTAGAAAGATCTGTATTCACGTACAAAAGAGAACTAAATTCTTACCTCATATAAATGAAACAAAATGAAGCTTTAAAAGACATAAATGGCACATGTATTAGCTTCTCAATATAAAAATGAGTTGTATTAAAAACTGATAAAGCTGGCTTCAAAATGAAGTTATTTAAATAATGTGGGACCTAGGAACATTACATAAGGGTAAAGATAAAGGGCAAACCTTTCGGATATCGTACAAACACAGATATCTACATACCCAATTATAGAGGCAAAATGCATAAAACAATATCATTGAAAGTACAAAGAAGACCTGAGGAGATTTCTCAGTGGTTAAAGATGCTTGCTTACAAAGTCTGACAGCCTGGGTTCAATTCCCCAGTGGTACATAAAGCCAGATACACAAAATGGCATATGAATCTGGAGTTTGTTTATTGCTGCAAGAGACTCTCTCTCTCTCTTCCTGTCCTGGAAAATAAATTAATAAAAATATTTTTAAAAGAAGGTACAAACAAATATATCTATAATTATAATCTAGGTATTAATACCTCAATCATAACCTAATATAATTTAGAAGCAGGAAACTAAGCCATGGAATCCAATGGCTGAAACAAAAGTGGCCCAAACTGCAGATGTAGAAGACAAAAGCAAAGCTCATTTAATCAATATCATGTCATGATCATGAACATATGTTGTCATCTCCTCAGCTGCTTTCTGAATATAATGAAAGGAAAGCAAAAGTCAATCAACAAAAGAAAAACAGTAAAGTCTCTAGGCCTATATAATTTGAACAACATACTTCTAAAATATCTGTAGATAAATGAAGAAATTTCAAAAGAAATAAAAATATAAGACAAAATATGAAATAAAAATAAAAATTACAATATGAAAATGTGTGGGATGCACCTAAAGCAGTACTAAGAGGAAAATTCATAGCACCAAAATGAAGCTGAAGAGAGTTCTGAAATCCACCGTCAAAATTTCTGTCTAAAAATATGAAGAGGGGCTGGGGAGATGGCTTAGTGGTTAAAGCACTTGCCTATAAAGCCAAAGGACCCAGGTTCAATTCACTAGGACCCACATAAGCCAGATGCACAAGGTGGCACATGCATTTGGAGTTCATTTGCAGTGGCTGGAGGCCTTGGTGTACCCATTCTCTCTCTCTTCCTCTCTCTGTCTCTTTCTCTCTCTCTCTCTGCCTCTTTCTGTCTATCTCTGAATCTCTCTCTCTGATATAAATAAAATTAAAATATCAAAACTATGAAGAAGAAACTGTAACAAAAGAAAGAAATAACAAATATATAAATAGAAATGAATTAATAGAAAATATCAGTGAGACCATATTTGCTTTTTGAAAAATAATAAATAGATTTATAAACTTCTAGAAAGGGGAGCCAGATTTTTCAAAAGCAGTAAAATGACAGAAGGTAATAACTGTTGGGAATAAATGCATAATGCCTCACCCAGGATACAGTTTTGCATAGTTAGTCCCCAGCTGGTGTTCCTATTTTGGGAATTTTGGGACCTTTAGAGATGGAGAGTAGATAACATTACAATACATGAATTTAAGCTAGCATTGACTTAGATAAGAAACATAAAAGAAAAAAAAATAAACACAAGGTAGTCTCTCTCTCTCTCATATATATGTATACACACACACACACACACACACACACACACACACACACATATATATATATATATATATATATATATATATATATTCACACACACACACATGTGAGTGTGATAATTGTAAGTCCAAAAGTCATATTTAAAATGCTTTCACATTTTATAGGGACATGTCAAGGAAAATCTTTGTGTGTAATAAATTTAAAAATATCAAAATTATAAAGTGATATGAGTTAAATTGGTCAGTTATTTTGAAATTCCAGGAGCAATAAATTGTATTACATGCTGTGTTACATCAAAGCCCATCCTAGAAACTAAGGCAAGAGTTAATGGAAATAATGTGATTAAATCATTAACAGATGTCACTTCATGGAATTTCCTTCCTAAATTGTTAACAATAAGCCAGAGATGCCCTTTTCCATGGCTTGCAGAAACTCAGGACTATGAAATAAGAGGCAGATCAAGTGCCAAGTGACGAACTTGTGTAGAATGCCTGGATGTACCCAGAAATTACATGTCCTTCTACTTTATTTTCCTGTGACAGCCCTCATGTCATGGAATAGAAACCTTAAAACATTGTGGTGGTTTGATTCAGGTGTTCCTCATAAACTTAGGTATTCTAAATGATAGTCTCCCCAGCTGATGGCAATTTGAAATTAAAGCCTCCTGGAGACAGAGTGTTATTGAGGATGAGCTTATGAGTTTTTTTGTTTTGTTTTGTTTTTGGTTTTTCGAGGTGGGGTCTCACTCCAGCCCAGGCTGACCTGGAATTCACTATGGAGTCTCAGGGTGGCCTCGAACTCAAGGCGATCCTCCTACCTCTGCCTCCCGAGTGCTGGGATTAAAGGTATGCACCACCACACCCAGCTAGCTTATGAGTTTTATAACCGATTTCCCCTTGGCAGTGTTTGGCACACTCTCCTGTTGCTATTGTCCCCCTGATGTTGGCCAAAGGGTGATGTCCATCCTTTGCTCATGCCATCATTTCCCCCTACCATTGTGGAGTTCCCCTTGAGCCTATAAGCCAAAATGAACTTCTTTTTTTTTCCCACAAGCTGCTCTTAGTTGGGTGATTTCTACCAGCAGTGAGAACCTGACTACAACACACATTCAATGGAGATAGTAGTCACATCAAGTTCCCTCTAGAGGAGACTTTTGTGTAGATAAATCTCTAATGCAAATGAATCTTCAGTATCAGATTTCCACCATCAAGCTACTTAAACATACATGCTAATACACAAAATGGCACAAAAGGTTATATTATTTCAGAGCATATACTTAAAGTGAGAAGGGACAATTCAGTGAGTATTATAAGGAACCATGAAGTTGGATGGTAGATTGGTGATAGATATAGATAGATAAGTTACAGACAGATGAGATAGTTACATGATAGATAAACAAATAATTGATACATAGACATAGATAGGTAGATTTGTCATCATACATGGATAGAAAAATCACAATAGAAATCCATAAATAGTAATTCAATTTTGGATGGCACCAGGTGAGTTTCTCTGAGTCATTACTGCTCAATGAGACAAATACAGTATTCCCAGCAGTATTTGAGCTTCTGACTATAGAGATGGGTTCTCTGCTATCACCTTTTATTACAAAGTCAGCCAAAATGTCTTCAAAAAGCTTTTCTACAAAATTTGGGGATAAAGATTGACCCAGCATCCGAACAAATGATGGTGTTATGGGATACAGTGTCACACAAGTAAGAGCATCAACTCACAGAATGTGAGGCAAAGTTTTATTGGGTAAAAAAAGAACAAAAAGAAAAAGAAGAAAGTCTGGTATACTACATCTGAATCCCAGCGGTTGGAATTTTAGGATGCAACCCTGAACTGTTCACAGTGTTAGCTTTTTTTGGAAATAACCACATGATGTTTATAAAAAAAAAGAAGAAAAAAAAACAAAAAAAAATCAGGATGGGAGTTAAACCATAAATAAGTTACAGGAAGTGCCCAGGGGGAGGTGTGAGGTAGGCCTGTGACCAGGAGTCTGCCAATGTCCCACTTATCTGTCCTTAAGGATTTTGTTCAATAATGCAGGCCCAGGGAAATGCTATCCAGAGAAGCAGAGACTCCTGTTTATCCAAACATCATTAGAGGGCTGGAGAGTTAACTGTTCCTTTCCTAGGGTTTAGGGGGATATAAGTGGTATATATATTATTCTAAATCACACACACAATTTTTATTCACTAAAGATAGCTATGTATTCCAGACCAGGATGATTTTTGTTGTTATACTCATTTCTTTCGTAAGTAGAGAGTGAAAATTTGCTTCTATTAGTTGTGGACATACTGGGTATGTAAACAGCATATGTTGGTACCATCCTTTCCCTCCTCCCTGCTCATTTTCCAAAGGAAGCCTCCTCATTGGGGATGCAGGCCATTCCCATGGGCATTGTGGGTTGTACATTGTGGGGGCAGCAGTCAGTTATGAGAGATTGGCAATGTCTCTGTACATAATGTCCCAACTTTTGATGCTAACAATCTTTCCACCCCCTCTTCCACAAAATTCCCTGGGCCATGTTGGGTTTGTTTTAAGTCTACTTCAGTGATGGGCTCTTAGGAGTCTCTGGATGTCTAGTTTGGTAGGTGTTGAGTGTCCTCAGTGTCTATCTCCTTCACCCTTGTTCAGATATCAGGGTCACCAAAAAAGCAGCACTCTTGCTCATTTCCCTAATTCCTCTGTGGTTTCAGCTGAGGCTATTGGGGAATGGGAAGGGTCATTTCTCTTCTCTGGTCCTGCTCCTGTCTGAACAAGAGAAGCAGATTCTTCAATGGAGAGAGAAGTCAGCACAGGTTAAATGGGATAACCATTATTAGTTTAGAGAGACTTTAATGGGCATAGACCCTGTTGTAGCCCAGGATTAGTGGGAGCTTGATATTGGAAAGCAAAATCATTATCTGGATATGATTTTGACTTGTTTCCCAGTTCCAGATATAGATTTCTTCCCACTGAGCACATCTGCTAGTCAATCCAAGAGCAATTGGTTACCCACCATGGCTGTGTGCCACAACTGCACTTGTGTGAGCATCATATCAGGTTGTTTGCTTCTGAGCAGCTTAGACATTGAGTTGATACCTTCCACCTGCCATGAGAAGAAGCAGCTCACATGACCCCTTGGAAGCCTGACACAGAGTGGGCAGAGCAGGACCCAGATCCCAGAAGGCACCTGTGGGCCAAGGGACACTGCAAGTGAGTGCCTCAGGTGTTTATGCTAGTTGAAAGGATAAGGCAGCAAGGGACTTGGTTTAATCAACATGTGTGAAGAGTGAGTAAAGTATGGCAACTGAATTAACATAATCCCCCTCTTGACTACTGAGTTTAGTGCTCACCACAGGCTAACACCCACAATGAGCTGTTGATAGGAGAGACCTACAAGGTTTCCCAAAACAAGACAGACATCTGTAAGAGCACTTGATTACCCACCAGAGGTAAATGGTGAGACCCTACTGCTGAAGACACCATATGCTGGAATCTGGAAAAGAATCAGTCCCCAGGCAGCCCATCTAGAACTAAGAATGTGTTTTATTCACTGGCTCATCCCAGAGTTGGAGAATATTGTGAAATGAGAGCTGGTTGAAGGGGTGGATATTGTTCATGTAGCCTAAGGAAGGCAAGTTTGGCAGATGAAAGACAGGAACTACAGAGACTGGAAGAAAGGAGTAGACTTAAAGTTGCAAAGTTTAGCATACCGAAACATGTACTGTCCCTGTCAGACCTGATCACACTAAACATTACATTGGTCATTTGTCTAGTGAAAGTGAATTTGCAGATATCCTTGAAAACAGAAGTTCAGAGAATGTCTATATGGTGTTCAAAAAGAAATTAAATTTCTGGGCTGGAGAGATGGCTTAGTCATTAAGGCTCTTGCCTGCAAAACTTAAAGACCCAGATTCACTTCCCTATTACTCATATAAGCCAGATGCATAAGGTGGCACATGTGTTTGGAGTTTGTTTGCAGTACATAGAGGTCCTAGCACACCCATTCTCTCCCTCTCTTTCTTTCTCTCTTTCTGGCTTTTTCTCTCTCATTTTCTCTCAAATAAATAAATAAATTCCTGTACAAATCCTATGAGAACAAAAACAGTTGACTGAAATGAAAAAGGAGATTAATGTTATGAAGTAAGAAATCAATGTGATAGAACTCCTGACAAAATGTCAGATGTAAATAGTAGCAATGAAAAATGCAAGAGGCCAAATCCAAAACTGAGAAATCAAATAAAAATACAATAAAATTGAGCAAAGTGACACATTCCAAGAAGGACAAATTAAAAAGGAAGGTATGAACGGAACATTAAAAGGACTATGAAGAAACAAAAGTCAAGACTCCTCAGTTTGAAAGTCAAAGATTTACATTCTAAAGTCATAGAAAATATTTTCAATGAAGCAAGAAAATAATGAAATAAAGAAGTCATAATATTCTTAATTGAAGAAGATATAATTTTACATAGAAGTGTATTTAAAGACTCTGCAACAAAACTCTTAGCACCCATAAGCATGTTCTGCATTGTGGATGATTACAAAATTAATATATAAGTCTATAGTTTTCCTATATACCAATAAAAAAAGGCTGTGGAAATGATCAGGGAAGAAAGCCCACTTACAATGACCCCCAAATAATAAATAAACTATGAATAATTCTAAGCAAGAAAATAAACAATCTCCACAATGAAAAAAAAAATCAATAGAAGGCTTCTCATTAACACAGTAGAATATGCCATGTTAATGGACTTGAGGAAATGAAGAGGTAAGAAAATGAAAAATACACCCTTCTCCACCAAAATGAAGGTCTATAAGTAATTTCTAACCTAGGAGAGAACTCAGAAGTGAACAGCATAAAGCAGAGACTTGAAGGCAGTGTGGTTTCACCTTCAGCCTTCCAGTCTCAGCAGCAATGGCTGCTGGGAAGTGCAGCAAGGAAACATGTGCAGGTGGGGCAATCCACAGGGCCCAAAAAATATGAGCAGGTGGGAAGGTGGCATGGTCAGGGCAAACTTCATAGAGGTGGGTAAATGGCACCCAGAATCCAGGTGCAAGAAAATGTGAGGGCTTGGCTGACCTCCAGAGGGTGGGAAATGACTAGCTGGCACATGCAGGAGAGCTCCACCTGAAGGTATTATCATAACGGTGCTAACATGGGCAGGATTGATGGCTCAGAGGTTAAAGGTGCTTGCTTGCAGAGAGTAATGGCCTGGTTCAATTCCCCAGTACCCATGTAAAGCTAAAGCTAGTGGTGCATATATCTGGAGTTAATTTGCAGTAGCAAAAGTTCTCCCACCTTCTCTACCTCTCTCTGTTTGCAAATTGATACTTTTTTAAAAAAGTAAGGGTGCTATAAAACTAAAGTTGGCAGCCAATGGGAAGTGTTCCAATTTTCCTGGCCTACTTTAGCCAGCAACAGTAGATCTACTAGGAAGGCAGCCTTCAATTCATACCCTTGCTTCAAGACCAAAAAAGAAAAAGAAAATTAAACACTTCAATTAAAGTAAAAGCTAAGGGTAACTGGTTTCTGGTCCATTCCCAAGAAGGGACTTGGAGCCAATCTCACTCCAAATTCCAAGGCAGAGAATAGCACTGGGAGAACAGGACCAGGATTGGACACTAAGCAAGCCAGGTCTCTTAGACTTGCACAAAGGCAGTACATAGAATGTGAAAAACTACCCAGATTGAAGTACACACAGCCTAATGTAGTGTATAGACTGCTATCTCACATCCTCTTTGATCAAAGTTGATGAGGGCACCCAACATAGGCTATACAAGGCTTTATATTTTGGCATCCTTAGCAAGATAAGAAGACTACTTTGAGATGGGCAAACCCCAATGCAAATGAAATAATGCAAGACACCAAGCCAAGAGATCCCCACCAAAAAATTTCTAGTCCCATAATGGAAGCCTCCAATGAAAACTTGAGGAAACCCAAAGAACAGCATCCAACTGAAATGAAATTACAGTAAACATATTAATGAGACCACAAACAAATGGCTGGATGAAATGGGAAAAGTAGCCAAAACTTCTAAAACAAAAACTTAAAGAAAGGCTGATTTATGTGGAAGGCAATAGACAAACAGAGCTCAAAATACAAGTCAGAGGATGGCTCAATGAAATGGTAGAAAATTTTTTTAAAAAGTAGGACTGAAAGTATGGATGAAGTGAAAGGAAGAAAGCAAATAAAATCTACTCAATCCTTGGCTGAGTGAAATCAAAGAGAACCAAAAAACAGTATTTTAGGAACAGCTCAATGAAATTTAAGACACTCAAAAATATCTCAGTAGATGGCTAAATGAAGTGGAGGAAAAATAGTAAATTAACTCATAGGTAAACTGAATAAACTGAAAGTGGACATAATCAATTGCAGGTATGAATTTCTAGAGACAATAAATATATAAAATCAAGGAATGGAAATGGAATTCAAGCTGATGAAGAAAATACTAAATAAAAACAAACTAAATAACTCTCTTTAAAAGCTCCCAAGAAAGCTTCACAGACAGAACAGACTATGGACAAAACTTGAGGACAAGACAGAAAATACCTTGAAAGACCAAAAACAATACCAAGTCCAAAAACAAAATGTGAACTGAAAAGGAAAGAACTGAGGGAGACCTTAAAAAGACCCTACATTTTGATCATAGCAAAATAAGAAGGGGAAGAAATACAGGCCAGAGGCATAAAGAATATCTACAACAAAATTATACAAGAAAAATCTTTCCAACCTTATAAAAGAGAGATCCATTCATGTAGAGGAGGTGCATAGAACACCAAACAAATAGGATCAGACAAGAGATACCCAACATCATATTATTTAATTAAAGACTAACCACAGAAAACAAGCAGTCCTGCAACTTGAAAGAGAAAAACAGCTCATTGCATACAAAGATAAACCCATCAGAATCACCTCAGATTTTTCACTGGAAACTCTAAAAGCCAGAAGAGTTTGAAATGGATTATTCTAAAAACTAAAATAAATGGCTGCCAACCCAAACTACTATACCCAGCAAAATATCCCTCATACTAAAAGGAGAAAGAAAAAACATTTCAGGACATAAAACAGCTTTATGAATATTTGAGGACTAAGTGAGCCCTACAAAGAAAAAAATTCAAGGCCTCATACCAAAGAAATGAACAAAAGGCATGAGGCCACAGGAGAGAAATAGAGTAAAACTAGAACCTATATAAGACAAAGAAAATGCCAAACCCTACAAAGCTTTAACCTCAACAGGATTTAGCTCACATATTAAATTGATAACTATGAATATTAATGGACTCAACTCCTCAGTCAAAATATATAGGTTAACTGGCTGAATCAGAAAGCTGGATACATCCATTTGCTGTCTATAAGAAACCCAACTTACCATAAAAGATATCTACCACCTTGGTGTGATAGGATGGAGAAAGATATTCTAAGCAAATGCTTACTAAGAAGAAGCAGGCATGGCTCTACTAATATCTGAAAAATAGACTTGGAACTAAAAGGAATCAAAAGACAAAGAAGGTCAATTCTTACTCATTAAAGTAACAATTCAACAAGAAGATATTACAGTCATCAACTTACATGCACCAAATGCAGGGGCACTAAATTGAACACAGCAAAGTGTAACAGAAAACACCAGGTATAAATCCTAATACAAGAGTAACAGGAGACTTAGTACCCTACTATAATCAATAGACAGATCATCTAAGCAGAAATTTAACAGAGAATTAATGAAGCTACACAATTCCATAAAACAACTGGAAAGAACAAACATCTAAAAAATTTCCACCCTAATTCTACAGAATATACATTCTTCTCAAAAGCTCATGGAACCTCCTCTAAAATAGATCATATGTAAATATGGCATAAAACATGTCTCAACGATTCAGAAAAATTAACATACTCACTGTATCATATCTGTCCACACTACAATAATACTATAAATCAATAACAACAGTAACAACAGCAAATACCCTATCTCCTAGAGACTAAACAACTTCCTATTAAACAATTAGTGGGTTATTGAAGAAGTGAAAAAGGAAATCAATAAATTTACAGAATTGAATTGACAATAAAAACACAACAAAACAAAACATATGGAACACAATAAAGGGAGTTTTAAGGGGGGAGTTTATAACCATAAATGCAACATTACAAAAATAAAAAAAGATCTCAAATAAATAAGCTAAATATCCATCTGAAGGTTTTGGAAAAAACAAAAACAATCTAATCCCAAAAGCACCAGGTGAAATGAAAATATCAAGACCAAAGAAGAAATCAACAAACTGGAAATCAAGAAAAAAAAAAAGTTAAAGTTGGTTCTTTGAAAAAAAAAATGAACAAGATTGAAAAGTCCCTGGCCAAATCTGTCAAAATATAAAAAAAGAAGATGTAAATTAACAAGATAAAAAATGAAAGTAGGGCTAGGCACGCCTTTAATCCCAGCAGTAGGGAGGCAGAGGTAGGAGGATCACTGTGAGTTCAAGGCCACCCTGAGACTACATAGTGAATTCCAGGTTGGCCTGGACTAGAGTGAAACCTTACCTTGAAAAAAAAAAATAAAATAAATAAAAAAATAAAAGAATTAAAAAATTAAAAAATAAAAGTAGAGATACCACAAGTGATGTCAATAAAATTGGAATAATTTTTAGGATATATTTCAGAAACCTATCTTTCACAAAATTCAAAAAACCTGGAAGAAATGGATGAATTCCAAATATACATCACCTACTAAAACTAAATCCAGAATAGACAAATTACAACCTATTACATTGAAATAAATTGAAAAATAATTAGAAACCTCCCCAAAATATATCTAAACCCAGATGGATTCACTGCTAATTATTACAAATCTTCATTGAAGAACTAAAACCACTTTTTTCAAGTTAGTTCACACAATCGAAAAAGAGGGAATGTTCCCAAACTCATTTATAAAGCAGGCATTACTCTATTACCAAACCAGACAGAGACACAAGAAAATTACATACCAAAATCCCTGAAAATGATAATTATAATATACTTCATGAATAAACTTAGACCAGGAGGCAGGTGATCATTTCAATACATGCAGAAAAGGCCTTTGACAAAATACCACATCTCTTCATGACTAAATCACTGGAAAGACTACGGATGGAGGTATCATAACTAAACATAAGAAGGGTGATATAGAAAACACCTAAGACCCAGACCATACTACTAAATGGGGAAAAACTCAAAGCATTCCAATTAAGGTCTGGAACAAGGTAGGGTGCCCACTCTCATCACTGTTAATCAACATAGTACAAGAAGTCATAGTTTAGTGGCTCAAATATGAATGTATGTTTCCCATAGCCTCAGAGATTTCTGATTAAGGTTATGCCTATATTTAAGTCTTCAGTATCCTGCTGGAGGAGGTATCATTGGGAGTGAATCTTGTAGCCCAGCCCTAAGGTGTGTTCCAGACCAAATTAATCTCTGGATACTCATGCTTGCTGGTTGTTAGTTTGTTTCTCTCTCTCTCTGTCTCCCTCTCTCTCCGCCCCCCCCCCCCCCCCCCCGGTGGATGCTAGAGTGAACCAGCTTCTTATGACATGATGATGCTTTTGATGGATTCTGTAGGCATGAAATAAGCCCTGTCATCCTGTAAGTTGGCTCTGGCCCAATATTTGTAGAAGCAATGAAAAGTAACTGCAGCACCTACCTCAATCAATAAAACAAGAGAGAAATAAAAGGGATACAAACTCGAAGGAAGAAGTCCAACTAGCCCTATTTGTAGATGACATGATTCTATATATAAGTGACTCAAAAGACACAATCAAAAAATTTCTAAAGGTAATATTTTTTTCAGCAAAGTGCTAGAATACAAAATTTTAACCCAAAAAATCAGTACCCTTCCTATATGCCAAAGGCAAACATACAAAGAATGAGATCAGGGAAGGTATCCCATTGTTCTTTTAATTAATTAATTTGTTTATTTATTTATTGCAAGCACAGAGAGATATAGAGAAGAGAAACAGAGAGAATGGGCACATCAAGGCCTCTAGCAACTGCAAATGAACTCCAGATGTATGTGCTAATTTGTGCATCTGGATATATGTAGGTACTGTGGTACCCAGTCAGGGTTGTTAGGCTTTGCAGGCAAGCACCTTAACTGCTTAGCTATCTCTCCAGCTCAGAGTATCACGATTTTAATAGATACAAAATTTAAATATCTGGGAATATTATTAAACAAGGAAGTTGTAGGCCTATACAATGAAAAGATAAAAACAATGAAGAAATTGAGGAGGACATGAGAAGATCAGAAAGGCATCCCATGCTCAAGGATTGCAAAAAGTAATATTGCTGTGAAAAGGTGCATCCTAGCAAAAGTAATACTCATATCCAATGCAATTCTAATAGAAACTCCAGCATAATTCTTCACTGAAAAAAGATAGTCTCAGACTATCCTCAGCAAAAGAAATGCTTCTTGAGATATCAGCATGCCTGTTTTGAACATATACTACAAAGCCTCAGTAATAAAAACAGCATGATACTGGCACAAAACAGACACATAGATCAATGGAATAGGCCTGGAGAGATGGCTTAGTGGTTCAGGCACTTGCCTACAACGCCTAAAACCCATGTTTGATTTTCCAGATCCCACATAAGCCAGACATACAAAGGTGAAGCAAGTGCAAGGTCACACATGCCCATTAGGTGGCACAATCACCTGGACTTTGATTTAATTGGCTGAGGCCCTGGTGCACCAATTTTCTGTTTATCCCTCTGCCTCTCTCTCTCTGTCTCTCTCTCTAAAAAAAAAAAAAAAAAAAAAAAAAAAAAGATAGATCAATGGAATTGAATAGAAGATCCATTTCTTAGTTCAAGTAACTACAGCTACTTGATCTTTGACAAAGTGGCCATAAACACACATTGAACAAAAGGCAGCACTTTCAACATATTGTGCTGGAGGAATTGTATAATCACATGCAGAAGAATTGAGTTAGACACTCTTCTCTTATTTTGCACCAAATGTCCAAATAGATTAAGGACCTCAATATAACATTACACTCTAAAACAATTAGAAGATAAAACAGGGTAAACGCTCCAGGATGCAGGAATGGGAAAAGACTTTTTGAATATTACTATAGCAGCTGGGAAATTAGAAACCCAGCCAGTGAGATCTCATGAAACTAAAAAGCTGTTGTACAGGCCAGCCAAACCATCAACAGGAGCAACAAACTACAGAATGGGAGAATATTTTACCAGCTTAATTTCCAATCAAGATCTAATATCTAGAATTTACAACGAACTAAAAATCCTAAGCAATAAAAAAATTGAACAACCCAATAAAAAAGTGGCACAGAGACCTGAGCAGAGAATCCTCAAAGGAGGAAATACCAATGGCTAATACTCACTTAAGGAGATATTCAACATTTTTAATCATCAAGGAAATGCAAATTAAAATGACCTTGACATTACATCTCACTCCAGCCAGGATGGTAATAATCAGAAAATTGAGTAATAAATGCTGGCAATGCTGTGGGGAAAGAGGAACCCCTTATATATGGCTGGTGTGGGATCAAACTTGTATAACCACTATGAAAATGAGTATAGAGGTTCATGAAAAAAATGTGAAAATACATCTACTATCTGACCAGTTATTCCATCCCTAGGCATGTACTTTAAAGTTTCCATGCTTTACTACAGAGATAATTGCTGAACCATGTTTGTCTTTGCTCTCCTCACAATTGCTAGGAATTAAAATTAGCCAAGAAGTCAATTGACTGATGAATGGGTAATAAAGATGTTGTACATATACAAAATGGAATTCCACTCAGCAATAAGGAAAGACAAAATATAGATATTTGCAGGGAAAGGGATAGACTTGCAACAAATAATTCTTAGTGGGGTCACACAGGCTAAGAAAGACACTAGTTGCATGTTCTCTCTCATATGCAGTGCCTAACTTGGATCAGATGCAATTGAGTGTAAAGGGTAGTAAACATCTGGAATATTGGCATATAAGTAGCAACAGACCAGGAGAAAGTAGAAACTGGAAGGGAGGAGAGGAAGGATTACCTGAGAGATAAGTAGAGGAAAAGAATATATGACATGGTAGGGTCTATGCATGGTAGGGTGAAAGGAAAGTGGGGAGGAGAACTACATAAAACTGAAGACAACATGAATCAGCATCATAGAACCCACCTTCCTAGATACCATTCTATAAGATATAACCATATATAAACAGAGAGGGATAGTCCAGTCAGAAGTGCCTAGTAGAAGTTTGAGAAGTTTAATATTAAAGCCATGGGCTCTGGGTGGTAAGTCCCAGGCCCCAAATTGGGTTATACCCAAATTGAATTATTGATCAGGGTAACCTAGGGTTACCCTAAGACAAAACAGATCATTTAAAGAACTTGGATACCCATCAGACTAAATGGTAAGACCCTGTTTCTGAAGATACCACAGGCTGTTGTCACAGACATTGAGAGACCATGCTAGAACAGGGAGAGAAACCAGTTCTCTTCTGGAAAGCCCACATAGCACAGGAAAATGCTGTGGGAGCTTCTGGAAAGTATCGGCCAACAACAGCATGAATAACCAGAGGACCCTACAAGCTACTCAGTCAACCAGCTGAGCAAGAAGTATACATCTGTGCAACAGTGGTGCACAGCTTTGATTGGTAACTGCTGCAATCAGGTTCACATTGCTGGTACAAATCACTCAAACAAGAGCAGCTAGTGGGAAAAAAGAGGTTTATTTTGGCTTATAGGCTCGAGGGGAAGCTCCATGATAGCAGGGAAAACGGTAGCATGAGCAGAGAATGGGCATCACCCCCTGGCCAACATCAGATGGACAACAGGAACAGGAGAGTGTGCCAAAAACTGGCACTGGCTGGAGGCAGTATCACTGGGAAGATCTTAAGGTATGGTGGTGGGTATGAGATTTCAATCTAAAGATATACAAAGAGTGCCTAGCTGGAGTTCCTGAAGTGTGCTCTGCTGTATGGCTTTTGGCTTTTTTTCTCTTTGCCTTGCCTTTCAGAGGGGGCCAACTTCTTCTACCCTTATGGAACTTCCCTTGGATCTGTAAGCACCAATAAATCCGTTGCTCCATACCTGGTCTGGAAGTTCATCTCAGCAAACCTGAAGCTGCCTGCTACAAGTCCCATGGCTAGGAAATCCATAGACTCCAGATAGAAGCACCCATTGCTTTTTGCATAAGAAGAGTTGACATACACATCAAAAAATCTCTTAAAAAAGTATGCATATCCCCACTAAAGATGTTCTTACTCTTGACTGGATGATGTGTTTTATTTTAAAGATAGCAAGGAATACTGGGGAGATCCAAGTATCAATATGACAACAAAAGGTAGCCAACTCTCTACTAGCCAGACTGGTACCTTTACCATATCTGTCTGGGCTCAGGAGAAATTTCAGAGGAAGAACAACTTGAGTATTCCTCTCACTGCTAGACTGACAACCAGTTCCAGGAAAATGGCAACAGACACTGTAGTTAATCAAAACCCATTAAGGTAGAAAACTATATGCTGCAGAGAACTTGCAACTAAATCAGTCATTGTCTCTCCACCATAACTGACTGCCCATAACTGACTGCTGCCCCCACAATGCATGACTCCAAATTCCCATTGGGTTAACCTGCATCCCCAAAGGGGAGGGCCTCTTCAGACAAGTGGCAGAGATGAGGGAAATGATGGTACCAACATGGGTTGTTTACATATTAAGTATATCCATATATAATACAAATATTTAAAAAAGCTCAAGAAATTGCAGAAGAGGGTAGAAAAGATTGTAAGAGCCACAGGGTTGGTAGGAATATCCTGAGGCACAGCTCTAGACACCCTCCCCCCAAAGAGACTGACTGAGGCCTTAATTACTCCACAGTAAATGCCAAAAACTACACTGAAGAGAACCCTCAGGGAAATTGAGAACAGGGGAGAGGGGATATAAGACCAGTGTAAAATAAAAAAAAAAAAGTAAATAAATAAAATTCAATTCAATTAAAAACAGTAAAAAAAATTAAAGAAGATATTAGATGATGGAAAGATCTCCCATGCTCATAAATTAGAAGAATGAAATATTGTGAAAATGATGATATTACAAAAACAAATTTAGTTTTTTTGCAAAATTTTCTATTATTATTCTTCATAAAATTAAAAGAAACAACATTAAAACTTATTTGGGTCATCAGAGATCCCCAGTAGCCAATGGAAATCTGAGCATGAAATGGAATCTTAAAGATCTTTTAATTTGCATTTTCTTGGTTGCTAAGGATGTTGAACATCTTTTTATATATTTATTGATCATTTGTGTTTCTTCCATTGAGATTTCTCTGTTTTTCCTACCCAATTTTGGATTGAGTTGATTGATATGTTATTTTTTATTTTTTGAGTTCTTTGTATACTCTAGATATTAAACCCCTGTCAGATGACTACTTGGCAAAAATTCTCCCCCACTCTATAGGTTGCCTATTGACTCTGGTGATGGTTTGCTTACCTGTACCATAGATTTTTAGTTTCATGAGATCCCAGTGGTCTAGTGTTTGTCTAGTTCCATGGGTGATTATTGTCTAATTCAGGAATTTTTTTCCCTATATCTGTATCTTGGAGTATTGTACCTATTTTTTTTTTCCTTTCAGATGTTTTAGATTCTCAGGTCTTAAAAGACCCATATAGTTAACCTAAGGAAAGCCATCTTAAGATACCCAGCCATTTTCATAATAATAAAAGAAGGCCTCACTTAAGTTAAATTCAACAAGGAGCCATAAAACAAGAATGAGAATGTAGTCTCAGTTAAGATATCTGGTATTTGCTCCACACACTGTGCTAACCTCAAACTTCTGCTTATTTTGCAATCTTGATTACTTTCATTGCAAAATAGGATTGTGGAGGAGGTGCTGTGGCCTTTTTAACCCTTTGTAAGAAAATGTGGTTTTGTTTCCTTACCACTGTAAAACAGTTTCATTTTTTCGCCTTATACACTCACTGATAAGTTAAAACGGGGCTGCTCTACATCTCAGCAGCTTGCTGTGAGGGATAGTCACAGGCTAGCTAATCTTTTAAAATCTTTACTCAGGTGGTCTTGAACATGATTTCTGATTTGACACTTACTACCATCTTATTGTGAAGTCATTGATCCATTTGAAGTTGATTTTTGTACAAGATGCAAGATTTGTTCTTCCATGTTAACTGTCAGGGAAATCAAATTAAAACTCTACTGAGATGTCATCTCACATGTGTCAGAATGGCTATCATCAAGAAAATAAATGACCACAAGATACTATTGAGGTTGTGGTGGCATGCTAAATGGTAAAAGCAATTAAGAAAATGAGTGTAGACATTTTTCCAAATATACAGATAGAATTACCATATGATAGAGCTATATCACCCTAGTATCTGTTTACAATATATTTGTAATTTGTATCTTTCATTATCATCATGAAATAAAGAAACTAGAGCACACACATATGTAATAAATGCATATATATATATATATATATATATATATATATATATATATACATATATATATATATAATACATATATGAAAAGTAAAATAATGTGATTGAAAATGCAGTCCAGTAGATTTATACTTAAACATTCATCAAAGCAGTCCAACAATGTCTTCCAACTTTTATCATGTAGGGGTCAGTTTTGTTTTTCTCTGCCAATTAAACAATTAAAAGACAGGAGAATTTTGAAAATGAAACTGAGCAAAAATGTATGTATAGAGCCTGAATAGGAAAAAAAAAAAGGAAAACTCCTATAATATAGCATCAAGAGACAGAACAAAACAAGAAGGGTCATGAGTGCATAATTCACCTGGTGACTCTGCCCCAAGTTTTGTTATAGAAAGGGGAACTCTTTTAGAAAGAAAGAGCTCTCATGAGAGACTTTTGTTTAAGAAAAAGGAGAACTAAGGATGGATGTAGTTGTAAGGAAGAAGAGATCTAGGAGGGAGCTCTTTAGGAAAAAAGAAAGAACAAAACCCTGATTGCTCCTGGGAGACTTAACAACATTTCTCCCCCTATAAGTTCAAGAACATTTCTTGATTTTGGCCCTGTTTAGCTTGCTTTGGGCAATTCTGTTACCCCTAAACTGTTTCATTTCTCCATAATGCTTCATTTGACCATAATGCCATTGGTAATTTAAGCAATGACTAATCTTACTTCTTCAAACTGAATGGTTGTGGCATTTGGGGTACTCTCCAGTGGGTATAATTAAGAGACCCTGAAAATGCATTGCTGCAGGAAGACAGTCCTAGATAAAGATCTTGGGGAGAAAGTATAAAAGCTAGGAGTCAGGGGGAATTGGGCATTGAGAAAATCAGGGCTTTGTGGGGGGGGGTTCTCATTCTTGTAGACTTTCAGACATTTTGAAAGCAATTGGAGTTAGATGCCATAGGACCTTCTGAGTACAGACTGACTGTAAATGAGAGAGGAAATAAAGTTAAAATAACACTTCATTATACAAGGTCCACCTAAATAACATAAAATTAGGATAGTTATAATTCCCTCATCATGAAGATTCTAAAATTAACTTCCAAAGCTATTCACCAAATGGCATGGTCTGAATCTATCTTTGTCAATCTTGTAGGGCAGATGAGACATTAGCAAAATTATCAGAAATATTTATACAATATTCCCCTTTGATAATAGCACAAGTGCCACCTTTAGCTGCTGTGAGAAGGTCTAAAGCCATTTGGTTTTGCATAATCGCCAATCTTATCATTTGAACTTCAGAATATATAGTCAGTTTCCATATTTTAAGAGACTTGTAGGGCTGGGGGAAGAGCCTCAGGTTTTTTAGCACCCATACCATCTGCTGAGATGAGTCAAGTTCTTGCTAACCATGTGGCTTCCTTTAGAAACATAGAGAATCTTTTCTTGTTTCGACCATCTACTAAGCTATACAGTGGTTGGAGTCCATTCTCTGAGTCACAGTGACCTCTCTGATCAAGATAACAGGTGAGTTTCCAGGGTTGTAGAACCCTTTAAATGTGTTCTGACATTTTCTAGGGCTTGTTTGACTAGGAGACAGAGACTAAAATCTTAGCTTCCTTTTTTGCTTAGATATCCTCTTTGGCTTCTACATGTGGTTATTGAAGTCCTTGACAAATGTCTTGAACAAAACTATGGATCTTTATCAAGCTAAATGATGGCATAAAAGCTTGCATTTGTTTTGTCTCACATCTAGCTTAATATTATAAGTTAGTTAATGGTAACACTATAATCCATATCTTCTGAGAACTGATATTCCCAGAAAGTGTTGCATCTTCCTCTAATAAGGTTGAATGGACTCCCATGAAGGAGCTACATCTTCCTCAGATAAGTCTCAATGGTCTGATAAAACTCATGTGATCACAGAGAGATGGAATGTTACAAGTCAGAGCCAAATTAACTTGACCGAGGAAAGTAGCATGATTAAATAGTTTGTCCTAATATAATGATATATAGTGTCATAAACAAATCTATTAACTTAATAAAATGAATTAAATTCATATCTTATAACAAACTAAGATTACCTGTTCTCATATTGCTAAATTATAAAGTTCCAGCTTGATGTAGCTTTAGGTAAATCTGGTTGTTGTTTGCATTTTATGTGTTGCTGTTTCACAAAGTTGAAAACTACTTCATAACAAGAAATAACAGAGCTTTAGTTATCACAGGCAAGAGAGTAAACATATACAGAAAATCAAAATTCAATATTTGCTATTTGTCTTTTTTTATTTTCTTTCTCATGGAGGCAAGGAGTAACTTTGTCTCATTACATAATCTGGAGGACATGTGGTTTAAACCTGCTTAGGGTCTGAGATTAGTGGTGGGGTGCTCATCCTCTCAAAAATCCAGCGAAAGACCAGTGTAAAGTAGCGCATGACATTCACATTAGAGCAAGATAGGAAAACCAAAAGAAGCAGACTTGAAATCTTGATATATCGACCCTGATTTAAAGTCTCAGTAGCTATGTGTGGCACTTTTATTTGGTTTTACAGAGCAAGTCCCTGGTGGGGTGTGGGGCTCAGGGTCATTTTCCTGGCCAGATATCAGCACTTGTGGTTCCAAGGCAGCAAAGAGTGCTGGGGTAGTATGACGTTTTCTATATGGTGGACCGAGAAAGCCTGCACAGACTCACTTTCTAGATGCTGCTTAAGCCCAATGGAAGATGCAGAGTAGGAACCTCATGATGAATAGCCTTTACTGCCTTTGTGTAAAACAAAAAGTGATATACTGGGATGTCTCCCAAATCTCTTGTTCATTTTTCTTTAGCTGGTCCTCAAGAGATCTTTTCTCCCACTGTAAGCAGCCACAAGGGCAGAGAATCAGATTTATTTAGGTTACTCTTTACCAGTGTAGTCCTGTATCACTTGTACCATGAGCCCCTCAGTAACAACCACGAGAAGAAGCAGAGCAGATAGACTTACCCACTTCATAACTGTGTTATGCTATATTAATACCCATGTCTAGATGACTTCTTAGCCTGCCTTTTATCTGACTGACCTTCATCTCTCTGTGCAGGATCTGTGACTGACTGATCTCTTTAAACTGTTAAACACCCATAGTACAAGTTTCCAGTATACCTTTTGGAGCACACACATATTGTTTTACACAAGGGAGAAAAAAATAGAAAGTTTAATAAATGTCTCCCTCGGAAATGTATTAAATCTTCTATCTACCTAGTTTTAAATGCATCCAATTAGGGGGTAGAATTAGGAAATAAAACAGATCATATTTCCTACCAGTAGAGGAAGGCAGGAGGCAAAGCAGCATAAAGCACTGGTCTTCCTACTTACCCCATGAGTTTTGTGGCCCACATACAAAGACATGATATTGGAATTTAGGGTATTTTTGAGAGCACTAGCTTTGCTCTCTGGCATGTAGTAACTCAGGCACTAAGGCCCTGGAAGATCACAGTCACACAGAGTTTACACTGATTCAGTGGTCATTTCAAGTTCTTGTCAGGCTCAGAAAGATGTTAATTGTATCTTAAAAGATGAAGAGGCTTAGAAAGCTAGACCTTAGAGTTAAAGGAAAGGAATGAAAATTCAAGTTATTTTTTTTTTCCATCTGGGAAGGACCAGGGCTTCTGGTAAAAGGAAAAGCCCACCTAGACACCTGAAATGATGTCTTTTATTTGTGCTTTCTGGATAGGTGACTGGACTAGTCAGTTTACTTCTGACTGCAGGTTTCTGGGTGGCATCAGACTCTGGGAAAGAGACTAGTTTATTTATGGTTCTTTCTCTTCCAAGAAAGAGGAGATAATAACAGAAACACTTATTTGCCTCCTCTGCTGAGACTTTAGGAGAAATTTTAAGAATCTAGATTCTCCCACTACAGGCCAAAAGACATGGCCCACATTTAGCCAAGAGTAAGCCACTTTATTGCGGGTCCTGCTACCCTTAAGCTGCCTCAATAACTCAGTCTAGAACACTAAGCATGATGCAGAAATGCTTGGGAGATAAAACTAGAAAGTGGGAAGGCCTCTCTTGCTTATGGGTTGGCAGAAATAGTATTGATTTAAAAAGAAGCTTGATTCAGAAAAATAACCCATAGGCTCAATGCAATCCCCAGTAAACACCAAGATCATTCTTTTTGAATTACAAAATCAATGCTTAACTATGAACACCAAAAGTAATCCCAAGAAAACAGCATGATTCTCTATGGACCATTAAACTAAATTAAATTAAACAAGACATTTATAAAAGTTCCATAGGTAGAAAAGGAACTCTTAAAGAAAATATTTTTAAAAAAATAAACAGAACAGGTAAGTACACACTATGAAGGCATATGGCAAGCTGCAAAGGCAGTAAATATACAAAAATCTGTAGCACTACATGAAGGTGAGGAGAGGCCTGAAATCAAAATTCATTATTCCATATGAAGAAATCAAAAGATGGAACTAGAAAAAATAGGAACTAACAAATGGAGTAGAAGGAATAAATAAAATACAAAGTATTAGTCAAACCATAAACTTGTTCTTTGAAAAAAAGAATTAAGCAAGTTCTAGGAAAATAGGACAGAGAAAATAAAAAAAAAAATCAGTCAGCAGTTATTAGGAACTAAATGTAAAGTGACTCACACGGGGTTGTATGTTTGAACATTTTCTCCCCTGGTGGTGCTGTTTTGGGAGGTTGTAGAGCACTTAGAGTTAGAGCATAGTTGACATTTTAATATATAAATTTCTCTTAGCAATAACTGAGTGAAAACATAGCACAATAAATTTTTACTTTCTTAATATTTTTATTCATTTTCCATCAGAAAGGAAAAGTGAGAAAGAGAAAGAGGGGGAAAGCATAGGCATACCAGGGCCTCTTGCCACTGCAAATGAATTCCAGATGCGTGTGTGACTTTCTGCATCTGGCTTTATGTGGGTACTGGGGAATCAAACCCAGGTTGGTAGGTTTTGCGAGCTAGCACCTTTAACCCCTGAGACATCTCCTCAGACCCATAACCAGTTTTGAAAGAAGTAAATAGTAAAAATAAACATCCTTCAACAAATGACTAGGCCAAGCCTTCAGGTGGCAGGGACTTCAAATGCATACTCTTTGCAAATGGACACCAAGAACCAAAACCAATCCTCCTCTGGCTGCAAGAGGTCACCAGGAACTTTCTTAGTCACAAAACCAAACATTCTTAAACAATAACAATGAGGAATCTGAACAAAATTAAAAGTTCTGCTTCCTTACAAATTTATTAATATGTTCAGCCAAGCAACACTTAAGGTGAGGGAACCAGGGGAAACATTTCCAATGGCTAGAATTCCCTCTACTCCAAATGGTTCCTTTTGGTTGCATTCAGTCAAAAGACATCCCAAGGATCTAGGTACCTAAACCTGATGCCCCAATTTCCTTTTCTCTTAAGGAGTTTAGAAAAAAAAAATGGTAAAGGAAAATGGATTGATTTAATTGAGCTTAGTCAAACACATTGGAAGGCTAAAAGAAACTAATTGGCTGTTTCTTAGGGCTTAAAGTACCAATTATCTGTGGTCTCCAGTCCCCACTACACATAGTTTTTCTGGGATATTAGATCCTCAACCCGTTCCATACCAGAAAGATTTATGTTGTTGCTAGGTCCATCCATTCCACAGGTGGAGAGTGGAAACTTTTTCAACATTCTTTTGAAGGTGAACTTCTGCCCACAGTTCCAGCATATCTAACAAGTGACTATGTTAGTGGTAAAAAATAGTTATAATCTGACAGTGATGTAACGTACTTAAATTATTCTCTTTAAAATACTCCCTTGCCTAACAGGTCTCACCATGATATTCCGCTTATAATAGAAAAAGTTTGGTGCAGCTAAGTGACATACTGGTATATAATTTGAGTTTGTAAAGTTGTAAAACAATCAAATAGTATTAAAAAATATAATATTAGGGCTGGAGAAATTGCTTAGTGGTTAAGCACTTGCCTGTGAAGCCTAAGGACCCTGGTTGGAGGCTCGATTCCCCATGACTCACGTTAGCCAGATGCACAAGGGTGCACATGTGTCTGGAGTTCGTTTGCAGTGGCTGGAAGCCCTGGCATGCCCATTCCTCTCTCTCTCCCCCTCCCCTTCTCTCTCTGTCTGTCACTCTCAAATAAATTTAAAAACAGAACCATAGAAGTTTAAAAAATAATCGAATATTATGTTAGACAAAGGAAAATGTGGTAAATAATCACAGGCTTGACCAGAATTCCTTGTAAAAGGTTACCAGATTCACAGGGAGGACTGTAAATGTGGAAGAAGGTTCAGAAATGGGAAAAAGAAGTGCTGGTGGTGGTCCCCTAAGAATGTGCCCACAAGTGCTGGAACAATGTGAACATTAATTCATTGGCACCATGAAAGGCATTATGGGCAATGGGTAGTAGAGAATGGATGTAGATGGAGAGGCATGGAGGGGAAATGGATGTCATGTATTACTGCCCCAGAAATCATTCTTCTCTTTCCTGCAAGAAAATATGCTAGGGCTGATGTGCTGCTGGGATTTTTTATGATGTAAACCAAGTTTGGACAGTTTTATCTAAGGGTACGAAATAGGTTGAACTTATGTTTCTAAGGGATAGGAAAGCTTTGGACATAAAACTTCGATTACCAGTCCTGGGACCTTTGAGCAGACAGGTCTGTCTGATAAAGAAACTGTAGCCTTAAGGACCCTACACTCAATAAGAACCAGGGAGCCTTCTGAAAACACAGCATGATGGCAACCTGGATGGATCCTATTCTCCACTGACTTCTCACCATGCTGAGTAGATGGTTTTCACATTATAAATTATATCAGTCTTTATGTTTATTCTTTGAGACTACAGAAAATGAACCTACTTTTGTGGAAGAAAACTCTAGATTGTAAAATAAAAAATAATATCTTGTTTTAAGAGTTTGTAATGTGTACCTGCTGGATATGAAGTCATCAAGAAAGACATAAACATGTCATTATAACTCTCAAAAATATCAGCCACGGTTCTGAAATGAAGAAAGAAGCAAAGGATATGAGACCTATGGGACATAAGCTAGCCAAGACGTTAAAGCAGAAGTGTCCACAACAGGTATCATTATGAGACTATAAATCAATGATGGAAATACAAATAGAGTGAAAGAAGTAAATTGATTTCTTATACAAATAGAAGTACAGGCTGTTTTGCTGTATTTTATTGACTCTGTACCAGAAATTATAACAAAATATATTCTTATTAAACTGGGAGTGGTGACACATGCCTTTAGTCCCAGCACTTTGGTGGTTGATGTTGGAGGATCACCATGAATTCAAGCCTAGCTGGAGCTACCTAATGAGTTCAAGGTCACCCTGGGCTAGAGTAAAGCCCTGCCTCAAATTAAATCTTTTATTTTTATTTACTTATATTAGAGACAGATAGAGAGAGAAAGAAAGAGAGAGACAGAAAGAGAGAGAATGGGTGGGCCAAGGCCTTCAGCCACTGCAAATGAACTAGAGACACATGTGCCACCTTGTGCATCTTGCTTATGTGGGTCCTGGGAATTGAACCTCGGTCCTTTGGCTTTTCAGACAAATGCCTTGACTGCTAAGCCATTTCTCCAGCCCTTAAATGAAACTTTATTTAAACAAATTATAAAATTAATACAGTCAAATGTCTCTAATAAACTGTTGATTACAAACAGAAGAATTGTCACTATCCAGTAATAACAAGCTGTCAATCACTTATCTCCTTTGATATCTAAACAAATCAAATAAAACTTAAAATAGACAGAACACTAACAGTCATATTGCATGAAACCAAAATTATTCTGAAAATAAATATTGATAAAGACACACAAATAATTATCAACCAATTTCTCTGGTGACCACAAAAAAGTTATTAAAAAGATACTTGCCAACTTGCTTGAATAATGCCAGGTGGAGATCATTGAACCTGATCCAGTTAGTTTCATCCCAGGGATATAAATATCACATAAAACTGTGAATCCATAAATGTAGTATTAGAAATAAATAGACTCAGGGAAATAAGTTATATCTCTATCTTAATAGATGCAGAAAAATACTTTAACAAAACTCAACAACCCTTCATTAAAAAAAATCTTTGAAGAAACTAAGAATAGAAGAAACATATGTCACCATTAAAGGTCATACTTAATAAACCTTAAGTAAACATTGCATTAGACAGTAAAATATGGTAGCACTTCCTCTAAAATCAGGGACAAAGGGTTCACTCTCTTCAATCTTATTCTATATAGTGGTTAAAGTCTTACAGCAATAATGAAGAGTATGACATAAAAGATAAAATTATATATAAAAAGAAGTCAATTTATTCCTATTTAATATGGTTCTAAGTTTAAAAGACCTTAAGAGACCCTAAGGATTATTACAGCTGGTAAACACTTTCAGAATGTAGCAAGATACAACAGCAACATAGACAATTTGATAATTTTACTATATACTAATGATGAACTTTCATAGAAAATAATCAGAAGAAAATAAATTTCACAATGCATGAAATAACAACAACAACAAAAATCTAGCATAAGTCCAAACAAAGCATTGAAATTCTTTAGCAACTATAGCTTTGAATCAGTGAAGAAATAACTTTGGAAGACATTGGAAGATAAAAAGACTCCTGAATTGACAATATTATTATTGTAAAACACGACTATAAGTCAAAACTCATCTAGATTAAATACAGTTTGCTTTGAAATATGAATGACAGGACTGGAGAGATGGTTTTGTTTTTAAGGCACTAGCCTGCAAAGCCAAAGAACCCCGGTTTCATTCCCCAGGACCCATGTAAGCCAGATGTACAAGGGGGCACATGCGTCTGGAGTTTGTTTGCAATGGCTGGAGGCCCTGGTGTACCCATTTTCTCTCTCCCTCTCTCTGCCTCTTGTTCTCTCTCTCTCTCTCAAATAAATAAATAAGAATTGAAAAAATTAAAATATGAATGACATATTTAGAGAAGTATAAAATATAAATAAGTCCTAAAATGTCTGCGAAGGATTATCTAAATTAGATTAATTGAGGTGGTAAGATCCAGCCTAAATGCGGACAATGACCTTCCACAGGTTAGTGTCCTATACTACATAGAAAGGAGACAGTAAGCCAAGCACCAATAAGAGTTGATTTTTGCTTCTTGACTCCAGATGCTGTGTTATCTTATGCCTCATGGCCCTTCTAACATGTTTTCTCTAATATGATGGGCTGTATCCCAATAATTGCAAGTCAAAATAAACATTTCCTTCCTTCAAATAATTGGCCTGCTGTTTTGTAGCAGTAATGAGAAAAGAAATAAATGCACCCAGGTAGATATACCTCTAATGGAATTGCTGCTTTAGCTAATATTGTTTATCAAGGAAATTATTAGGGGAACTGAGACCAGTATGTCTCCATTCTTTCTTAAAGATGAACTTTTTTTAGATTGTAAACTTCTCAAGCATTCCAGACCCAGGATGATTCCTTTGGTAAGTGTGTGGATTGGGGGGAGGCTTATGTATCTTTTCTTAGAGGTAGGTTTCAATAACCAACTGTTGAACACCTGATAAATACACTATGTTTTTAATTAGAAAATAATAATATATAATAATAATATATACTAGTTGCAAGAAGGAAATCGAATGTTTTTGTAGGAATATCTCTTCTCCTGTCATGCTGACAATCAAGGAACACATTGACAGTAGGGAGGGTTTGGTGGATCTGAGTGCCAGTGATGGTGTATGATGGGCTGTACAGTGTTAAGACAGTCAAGGTAGAATGGCAAAAGTAGTATCAGGAATGACAGTCACACAAAGTGGCAAAATTTAGGTTGGCACCAAATCAGTAATTCTAGGAAAACATTGACAGAACCAGATGTAATCATTATGGACCTTGAGAAGACCATGATATCTAGATGACAATTCACTGAAGAGAAGAAGAGTTTACCTCTGGTTGGTCCACTTGTTGACACTGCACCTGCTAATGTGGAGGAAGGGGATCTCCTGGAGTGGGAATCATTCTGGACAAGAAACTAATGGAATGATCAGTGTTGTCTGCATGTGAGGGCCACCCAGGATGATTATAAACCTACTGTTCATGTATGTATTTCTGTAGTAATGTTCAGCAGCTCAGTACACATCAGTTCATGACAACCTCAACACACGTCAGGGACAATGAGCAGCAGTGGATGATAGGAAGATAGAGACATGAAGAAAAAGGGTCTGGCTTGTACTGGAGGTAGACCATTAACCCATCACAGATGAGGGTGGACCCAGCTCCTCATTTGCTCATAGTTCTGCAAAGAAGTGTATTTGCTACAACTCAGGTATCATAATGACCCTCTTGAAAAGCCCCAAGTTGAGGAATACCTCTTGATTACTGATACTTAATAAATTAGTAGTTCATTTTCTCATTACAATGACCAGATATGTGACCAAAATAAATTTGGGTAAAAAGACTTTATTTTGTCTTATAGTGGAAGTATATACAATTCATCTTGGCAAGGTTGATGAGCTAGCTTGACACATTGCATGAGCAGAGAACTACGAATGCTAATCTTTCATTTGTCCCAACTTGTTTTTTCAGTTTGAGACATAAACCAATGGGGCAGTGACACCCATGCTTATGGCCAGTATTTATACTATAATTAACCTGATCTAGAAAGTCCCTTACACACATGTTTATCTTCTAACAGATTCTAGATGTTATGAAGTGTAAATGCAATATTAAAGCCTAAGCTTGTCAACTATCCACAAAATCATATCATGTAAGCCATATCTTTCCCTGCTTGTCAGCATCAAGTCATGGCAATTTCATAATGTAAATTAAATATATGTGTTCTCTAACAGTCCCTACAGTCAAGTATATTCCTAATAATGTTCAAAAATCCAATGCCTCTACTGAGACAAAAGGAAATTTCTTAATTCTGAGATCATATAAAATCAAAACAAGAAATTTGTTTTGTAAACAAAAACAATTGTAACAAACCACAGACTATACAGAGGAAACATTCTCATACCAAAGTGTATGGAAGGTGTACAGCAGCAAGAAAGGATAAGACCAAAGCAAGTCTGAGACTGAAGAGGGCAATCATCAAATCTTAAAGCTCTATTTGTGATGCATATGGCTCATCACAGGATTACTAGGCTAGAGAGGGCTTTGAAAGACCCATATCTCCACTTCTCCTCTAATCCATACATAGCTGCTCCCTTTCTCGATGGTCATCAGAATCTGGGAAAGGACTTGGGAAAGGAGCTGTGGCCCACTCCAAACAGAAACAAGTTGGTATTTAACTCAACATTTAATGGTGATTCTAAAATAAAGCTAGAAAATCCTAACAAAGCATGAAAAGATCTCAGTGCCTGTTTTTATAATTTCCTACAAAGAACAATGTTGACTGCAACAAGATGCATAGAAGCACTACCTGATTTAGTCCTTGGGATTCCACTAATGTGATGGGTTATATTCATTCTCAACTGGCCATGATCTACAATTACCTAGGAAACTGTCTATCTCAAGCTTGCCACAGAACTTGGCAGCATTATACTTGTGGTGTGGCCCTTGTTGTCATAAAAGATGCCTGAGAAAAGGGCTCATTGAGATGTACCTAAAAGTTTGAAAGTGATTTTGTAAATTGGTAATATGTGAAGGCTCAGCTTCTCTTGAAGATGTTTTGAGTCCGTGATATTAAGCTATGAAGGTGAAATCTAAGAGTTAGTGGACAACCCAGGACATTATAAATGCCAGGTTTATGGATATTTTCTCTGGAAAGTTGCAAGCATGGAGATGGCTGTGATTTCTAAAGCATAAGCTGGACCCTCTTAAGGTTCAGTAATAGGTAAAACAATGCTATTTGAGTATAGCATAATTGTAATGAGGCTATAAACATTCCCTAAGGCAGGAAAGTCATGGGATTCTTACCATAGGATATTTCTCCACACTGGTCCTAGCTATATGTTGCCTTGGGTGGTTTGCAAGAGTATAAAAGAGGTTGAAAGTTTACTGATGGCAGTAGTTCATAGGAACATCCTACCTAATTCAGCACTCAGGCTGTGGTAGGACTTTTCAGATATGCAGTTCTCCTTAACTCAACTGTGCTTCTGTAAGTAGTCCCCATTATGCATTATTTAACCAAGCTGGTGTTGAATTGAATATGTTCTTTTATGTCAGAGGTATACTATCTGTGTAAAATTGTCATGTGTTAATGCCTCACACAGAGAAGGAGAGCAACATAGATCTGAGAAGAAGACTCTAATTACTGTACCAGAATGCAATTGTATAGGAAACTCTTACATCAGTGGTCTCCCACTAGGGCATCCTCCTTTTATTGTAGATCTGTAGCAATGTACTCACGAGAATCTTACCACTAAAATCAGTAAAATTTCCACACATATTTTATATCAGCTGAGGGGTACTTTACACCAAAGGTAGGAATCCATTAAAGATCCTAAAGTTTGAAAACTATAATAGCATCTCTAAGATTAATATAGCTGGAAATCACCCACAGTAGAAAGGAGTAATCTGAGCAAATAAATTTTTTTTAACTAAATTGGCACAACAGATGATGATTCCTCCACTCAAGGTAAAATTTATCAAGCTGTACAACAGAGAGCACTGGAGATAACATAAGGCTTCCATAAAGAGGGTGACGCTGCAATCTACAGTGAATACTCTCAGGATGTCACATATTTGTGTTTAGCAGAGAAAATCCTGCTGTTGCTAATGTCAAATCTACTCCTCTGGGATGTGGCTTCCCTACCCATGTAGGGAAGAAGTCAGGAGAAACGGCAAATGCATTATCCCTGTCACAGACATGTTTATTTGGGCAGCCACAGCATCTGAGAACCTCATCCCCCAATCTGCACAGGTGTTTGCTGAATTTGTAAGTACCCTACTTCCTTCTGGATTCTTCCCAAGGGGGGACCTTCATGACAGTGACTAGGATGTGATACAGCTTAACTCAGAAAGCATCGTGAACTTAATTTTCAAATAATATGCCTTCATGGGGGGAAAAGTATAACCTACTTAAAAGGGGAGAAAGTAGAATGGATAGTTTCATGAAATCCAAAATATTTACTAAGAATACAATGTTTTAAAATCACTTATCTATTTTTTTAACTTTTATTTTAATGCCTTAAAAGTTGAGTCAGGGGAAGAGCTTTGTATTTCTGTTCATTTGGGTAGTGCCCAGTCTCAACTGGCATAATTTACACAAGACACTGTATATCTCGATGTCTAAAATAGAACTGCATAGCAGTGAATTGTTGGATTTAGTAGAATTAAACATACTTAAGACAGGTCAAGTGGTAAAAGCAAGAATACTTTTCAGAAGCACCAAAATGATAGGAATAATATAGTAAATTTCCTGAGATATGAGTTTATAATTACCACTGGAGTTTTTGTTTAGAACTGACACAGGGTCTCTGTCCATGATGAAGATACTTGGAAGGTATATGTTAACTGTTCTAGATTCTTCACGAAAGCAAAACTAGATGAGAATTTCAGGACATCTAAACACATGGGAGAATGCAATTTAAACTGACAAAAATAGTATATAGACTATCACACATTCTACTAATTTTTCTATACAGCCCAAACATTCACAGGTCACTTTCATATTAAAATTCATCCTACAATACTTCAAACTATTACAAATTTCCTCAATAGTATATTTTAACTAGTAAAGTAATTCAATGATGAGATGAACAGAATGAAATAGTTAAGCCAAAGTCATTAATATGATTAATTTTTAAATATTAAATGTTCACACTTAATATTTATAAATACATTAAGCCAAGTTTTTTATTATGAAATTTTGAAGTTGCTCTATCACACTTGTATGGATTAAAGGATATTACAGTGGAAAATTCTAATAATTATATATATATATATATATATATATATATATATACATATTTAATACAATATGTGGATAGCAATTTCAAATAAATCAAATGGTAAATATACTGAAAATCATAAGCACTATCAAATTTTTCATAAAACAAAGACAATGATAGTGCTTGAATCATATAGTGTTTTGTAGATTTTCTAATTCAGTGCTTGCTTACCAAATGCATACTTTTAAGAAGGGTGTGAAAATGAGATGAATAAAACATAAATTAACAGATACAATGAGGAAATGTAGATAATAGGCTCCTTTTTTGAGTCCTTTAATTGCATTTTTTTGGTAGAAGAGTATTTGTGAAATTGCACATGTAACAAAAGCATTAATACTCTGCTCATGGATTCATTTACTCACATTTGAAAAACTCCAAGTAATTGAATCTGTTATCGTTTCCAGGATCAAGAGTATACCCAGGGTCAGGGTTTCCTTCTCAGGGACTCAACAGCTGCCCCACTTCTAACCTCACTACTTAAGAAAACAAGAAAGAGATGAAGCAGATGCATGTGAGTTCAAAGCCTCGGGCTTTCACCAAAACTCAGAAAGTGAGGCACAGTCTGTGCCATACTCTAGGTTATCATGGGCATATAATAGGTATGGTAACATGTAAAGAGAAATGAAGAAGACTGAAAGTTCTAAAAACAATCAAAGTTAGAGTTGATGAATGACTAAGTTGGAAGTGATGTAGTATGTCAGCAGATCCTCAGAGCATCCATGCAGAGGACTCTTTTTAATAAGTCCTATACCCTAAGGTTGCATTTACTATTCTGTAAGGAAGCTCAAACCAAATATGACACCCATAGTTAAATATATAATAATGTATATGTGTATCATCTACAAATGAATGCTTAACATGCACATACACATAAAAATTAAAGGGAAGTTTTATTTTCAAATTTTTGAACAAAAACTGCTGATCTAACCTTGCTTTATTTCACTTGTTTACATGTGATGATTCTGTTAGTATTGTTTAGCCTAACGTTCTACTGAAATTGATAATATTTTGGGTACATGGAACCAACCTCTGCAACATCTAGTGACTGAAATCAGTCATGTGCTAGGAGCCCCTGCTGCTATCTTATCAAAAGCCAAAGCCATTGAGGAAATATACCAAGGACTTCTTGAGGGTATGAAGATAATACAAAGTCAGGTGAGTCATTTCCTTACACTTCTGTGTTCATCTCATGCAATAAAAATGTGACCTGTGTCATGTGATAGCAAATTTGAAATACATTCACATGAAAGAAAGAAATGTAGCCATTGTGTGAACATCCTCATTGCTAAAAGACTTCTAGTGAGTCAAACTTTCTCAAGGTTGCTGCATCAGAACCTTACACCATATGAATTTCAGTAAAGAGTAGTAACTGGGACAGTGCCTTTCTTGAGCATAAGACTCCAGACTGCCTCAGTGATCTTCCTGTCACAATTATCTCTGGACCATCTAGACCTTAAAATGTTATGTTCATCTAATCTAAGGTTTGGTATACACATTATGTAGAGATTTGAATTGGTTGGAAGCAAGAAAAGAATAACAGTGCAGTGTCAGAATCTATGAAGCACAAATGACAGGCCAGGGGCAATATTGAGGACATGGAAAAGTTCCTTAAGTGACAGAACTGACACAGCTCCTCTATTTTCTTTGTACAAATCCATGTCTACAGACAAGTAGTTATGTACTGGTTTTCCATCTGTCTCTTCTGTACCCAATTCAAACCATGGCAGAAATACTAGACATGGATGTACTTCTAGTTCATGGGTGGGTAATTCATTTATGAAAACTTTGCTGAAGATATTTAAATCTATCATTGCCATGTTATAGTTCAAAATTTTGAAGGAATGAGGACCAAAAAAATAACTACTGGGACAAATGGGTTTGTTTTGTTTGTTTTGTTTTACTTTTTGACTTAATATCATTTTGGTGACCAGGTTCAGGCAAAAGCTGAAGAAAAAGAGGACAATCCTATGTGGTTGGGGCTGGCATCATTGCCATCAGTCAAAGCAGATTATTACCATTCTGCTTCTCATAATTGGTTCCACTGCCTGCTGAGAGATTTAAATAAGATTGATACTTATGTCAAGAACCAGAAGTGCCAGATAATCTATCCCAATGACTGCTAAGCTGACATCCATCCCATGTACCATGACTCATTTTCAAGATCTGACCCTTCAAAGAATACTTTAATTTTTTAATGCTTTCAATGTATACTCAGTTGTAATGGGTATCTCCTTTTTATAATAATAAAAATGGACTCGCTTGAAATATCAAATCTAAGTAGCTAATTTCTCAAAAAAATTGCTCATACAATATAAAATCTTTCACTATCACTGTCACATTTCTATCAGATTTCGTCAGAAATAACAGAACTGGCTTGGTAACACATTTCACAACTTAATTGAGAATCTCAGAATATTAACAAGTCAAGCTGTTAGAGTAAAAGACTGACATTATTATTAACCAGTTTATAGACCAAAAAAGCACACACACACACACACACACACACACACACACACACACACCTCACAACTCTCAGAATACATTATGAAGGCCAGTCTGTTGATGAGTCAAATTTCCAACTCCTCATAGATGATACAAGTACTATGCAACTGAAAGAGTCTAAGTGGGAAGTTTATACAAGCCTCAGATGTGTTGGGACCCAAACATGAAAGGAATCCAGATTCTAGTGAGCATCCAACCAACACTTCTCTGATTCATAGTCTCCTCAGCATCTTCTTAGCCACTTCCAATATGTTCTCATTCCTCCTGCCTTGAGAGTTAAGAGCACATTAAAGGAAGAATAATGCAGGAGGGGGGGAGCTAAATATTCCATGTGTTCTCTCATGAGTAAAATATTTGCTTAGAAAAGCATGTACATTAGAATTGGGAAGCATAATTTCAGACTATTGAGGGACAGAAAGGCAACAAGGATACAGGAAAGATGGTAAATAATAGCAAGTTGCAATGATATAACACATGAAAATATAATGAAACCCAGTAGTTTTCTTGCAAAATATAAAGCATAAGACATATGAGGTCAATAAAATAATAAAAAATTATGCATGCACTTTTTCCAGAATAAAACAATTATTTGAAATTATCATGTGATAAAGAGACCCAAAGAAAATTATTGCTAGTCAAGAGTGATGTAAGGGCATTGATTGAAGTAAAAGCATCAAATTGGGAGGAAGATGAAATAACCCTGATAATATGTAACAGAATAAAGAAGTCCTAAATTATATAAAGCCATAATTTATGATGTGGAATAGTGTTTCCATAATACTATTTTATAATTAAAATTCATATTTCAGATTTATAGAATTGCTAGTTGATAAGAGAATAATTATATTGAAATTAAATATACATAACAAAATATTGCAGTAAATTACATTCTAACCAAGGCATATAATGTACTCACCAAGATGTTTAGTAATCTTACCCAAAAAGTACTACAAATTTATTGTTATTAAAATCATACAAACTCTGTTTCTTTATTATAGTGAAATGGAAGCAGAAATAAATAGAATGAAGACAAAAAAAGCTGTATTGAATCTGTATTAATTGCACAACACATTTCCACATTCACAGGCTACTATACATTGCCTGTGATGGAAATAGCTTCAGCCAGACCATAGAAGTTTGTCAATGTTGCCTCGATGCATGGCACATGCTGCTGTCTGGAGAACCATTGTGAAAGAATGAATTCATCAATACTTGCTTGTTTGCAAAATGCATCTGTTTGTGGAGTATGGTAGCCAAAAGAACACTAATTCAAGACATTCCCAAAGTGCATTGGGACACTTAACCACAGTGGATGGATATGGAGATAGAACTATGAAAGCAAAAACCACTGAGCTTGTCTGAAGATGGGATATTCTTAAACAGAAATTTTCTATCATTCATTTGTCTATACCAAGAAGTTAGACTCAAGGTTGACATTCTACTAAGACTCCTGGTTCATCCCAGAGTTGGAGAATATTGGTGAATGAGAGCCTGTGGGAATGGGTATTGGTCATAGAGCCCAAATCCATTCTAGCAGACAAGTTTTGCAGAAAAAAGGCAGAGATTACAGGGACTGGACTGAGGGAGAATACTCAAGTTGCTACATATGACACAAAGAAACATGTGCTGTCCTTGTTAGACTTGGTCATTTAGAGTCAATATGAAGAAACCACTGAAACAGAAGTCATGTTATATTGAGTAATGGAACAATCCAACAAAAGGCTATAACAATTCTAAACATATACACACAGAACATGGCTGTACCCAATTTCATTATATAAACACTGCTGATATAAGGTCACTGATAATTTCAAGCACAATTGTAGTGGGTAACATCAATACTGTGTTCTCAACAATTGATAGGTCAATCCTGCAGAAAACAAAAATAGAGATGCATTTAAATTAAATGATGTGAGAACAAATGGGCATAATGACATCTATAGAACATTTTATCCAAATGCTATAGAATACACATTGTAGCTCATGGAACATTCTCTAAAATAGATCATATATTAGATCAAATCTAAACAAATACAGAAAAATTGAAATAATTTCTTGTACTCTATCTCATCACAATGAGATGAAATTAGAAATGAGCAAGAAAGAATATAGAACATATACAAATAATGAAAACTAAACAATGAGCTACTGAATAATGAATGGGTCAGTGAAGAAAACAAAAAGGAAATAAAAAATTAATTGACTCAAGTGATAAGGAAAATGCATCATAGCAAAACTTATGGGATATAATGAAGATGGTCTTAGAAGGGAAGTGCTCAGCCTTAGGTGCCTATATCAAGAAATTAGAGCCGGGTGTGGTGGCGCACACCTTTAATCCCAGCACTTGGGAGGCAGAAGTAGGAGGATCGCCATGAGTTCAAGGCCACCCTGAGACTACATAGTGAATTCCAGGTCAGCCTGGGCTAGAACGAAACCCTACCTCGAAAAACCAAAAAAATAAAAAATAAAAAATAAAAAAATAAAAAAGAAAGAAAAAGAAATTAGAGGTCACAAGTCGCCAATGTAATGCTACATATTAAGACCTTGGGAAAAGAAGAACTAGCAAAATCAAAAATCATACCTGGAAAAATTACCAAAGATAAGTTTGGGAATTAATGAAAGAGAAACCAAAAATACACTACACTAAATCAGTGAAATAAAGAGTTGATTCTTTTAAAGAATAAACAGGAGTGATAAACCCTTAGCAAAATTGAGCAAAAGGAAGAGACCCATATCAATAAAATTAGATATGTAAAAGGCACCAATACAACAGATACCAAAGAAATTTAGAAAATCATAAGACCACATTTTAAAAACATATACTCCACTAAGTTTGAAAATCTGACAAAAATGTCTGATTTTTTTTTTGAGATAAAGTTATTTCTTTTTTTTTCTCCATTTTTATTAATATTTTCCATGATAACAAAAAAAATCCCATGGTATTACCCTCCCCCCTTTCCCCTTTGAAATTCCATTCTCCATCATATCCCCTCCCCATCTCAATCTTTCTACTTACATATATACAATACCAACCTAATAAAAGCCCTCCTCCCTTTCTTTCTCTTCCCTTTCTATCTCCTTTTTTAACTTACTGGCCTCTGCTACTGAGTTTTTTCCTTCTCACACAGAAGCCCAATCATCTCTAGCTAAGATCCACATATGAGGGAGAACATGTGGCGCTTGGCTTTCTGGGCCTGGGTTACCTCACTTAGTATAATTCTTTCCAGATCCATCCACTTTTCTGCAAATTTCATAACTTCATTTCTCTTTACTGCTGAGTAAAACTCCATTGTATAAATGTGCCATATCTTCATTATCCACTCATCAGTTGAGGGACATCTAGGCTGGTTCCATTTCCCAGCTATTATAAATTGAGCAGCAATAAACATGGTTGAGCAAGTATCTCTAAGGTAATGAGATGAGTCCTTAGGATATATGCCTAGGAGAGCTATAGCTGGGTCATATGGTAGATCAATCTTTAGCTGTTTTAGGAACCTCCACACTGATTTCCACAATGGCTGGACCAGATTGCATTCCCACCAACAATGTAGAAGGGTTCCTCTTTTTCCACATCCCCGCCAACATTTATGATCATTTGTTTTCATGATGGTAGCCAATCTGACAGGAGTGAGATGGAATCTCAATGTAGTCTTAATCTGCATTTCCCTGATGACTAGGGATGTAGAACATTTTTTTAGATGTGTATATGCCATTCGTATTTCTTCCTTTGAGAATTCTCTATTTAGCTCCATTTCCCATTTTTTGATTGGTTTGTTTGATTCCTTATTATTTAACTTCTTGAGTTTTTGTATATCTTAGATATTAATCCTTTATCAGATATATAGCTGGTGAAGATTTTTTCCCATTCTGTAGGTTGCCTCTTTGCTTTCTTCACCGTGTCCTTTGCAGTGCAAAATCTTTGTATTTTCATGAGGTCCCAGTGGTTAATCTGTGGTTTTATTGCCTGAGCAATTGGGGTTGTATTCAGAAAGTCTTTGCCAAGACCAATATGTTGAAGGGTTTCCCCTACTTTTTCCTCTAGCAGTTTCAGAGTTTCAGGTCTGATGTTAAGGTCCTTAATCCATTTGGACTTAATTCTTGTGCATGGAGAAAGAGAAGACTCTATTTTCATCCTTCTACAGATATATATCCAGTTTTCCCAACACCATTTGCTGAAGAGGCTGTCTTTTCTCCAATGAATATTTTTGGCATTTTTATCAAATATCAGGTGGCTATAACTACATGGGGTTACATTTGGGTCCTCTATTCTGTTCCATTGATCTGCGAGTCTGCTTTTGTGCCAGTACCATGCTGTTTTTGTTACTATGGCTCTGTAGTATAGGTTAAAATCAGGTATGGTGATACCACCAGCCTTATTTTTGTTGCTCAGTATTATTTTAGATATTCGAGGTTTTTTGTGATTCCAAATGAATTTTTGGATTGTTTTTTCTATTTCCGTGAAGAATGCCTTTGGAATTTTGATGGGGATTGCGTTAAATGTGTAGATTGCTTTTGGTAAGATTGCCATTTTCACAATATTGATTCTTCCAATCCAGGAACAAGGGATGTTTTTCCACTTCCTAGTGTCTTCTGCAATTTCTCGCTTGAGTGTTTTAAAGTTCTCATTGTATAGATTCTTTACTTCCTTAGTAAGGTTTATTCCAAGGTACTTTATTTTTTTTGATGCAATTGTGAATGGGAGTGATTCTCTGATCCCATCCTCTGTGTGTTTGTTGTTAGCATATATGAAGGCTACTGATTTCTGTGTATTTATTTTGTATCCTGCTACATGACTGTAGGTTTTTATCAGCTCTAACAGTTTGCTAGTAGAGTCTTTAGGGTCCTTTATATATAGAATCATGTCATCTGCAAATAATGATAACTTGACCTCTTCCTTTCCGATTTGTATCCCTTTTATGCATGTCTCTTGCCTTATTGCTATGGCTAAGACTTCCAGAACTATATTAAATAAAAGTGGGGACAGTGGACACCCTTGTCTTGTTCCTGATTTTAGTGGAAAAGCATCCAGGTTTTCCCCATTTAGTAATATGTTGGCTGTAGGCTTATCATAAATAGCCTTTATTATATTGAGATATGTTCCTTCTATTCCCAGTCTCTGTAGGACTTTTATCATGAAGGGATGTTGGATTTTGTCGAATGCTTTCTCTGCATCTAATGAGATGATCATGTGATTTTTGTCCTTCAACCCATTTATATAATGTATAACATTTATAGATTTGCGTATGTTGAACCATCCCTGCATCTCTGGGATGACCAAGCCTACTTGGTCAGGGTGAATGATCTTTCTAATATATTCTTGTATTCTGTTTGCCAATATTTTGTTGAGAATTTTTGCATCTATGTTCATGAGGGAGATTGGTCTGTAATTTTCCTTTTTTGTTCTATCTTTGCCTGGTTTTGGTATCAGAGTGATGCTGGCTTCATAGAAGGAGTTTGGTAGAATTCCTTCTTTTTCTATTTCATGGAAAAGCTTAAGAAGCAATGGTGTTAGCTCTTCCCTGAAGGTCTGGTAAAATTCAGCAGTGAATCCATCTGGGCCTGGGCTTTTTTTAGTTGGGAGATTTTTGATAACTGTTAGGATCTCCATGCTTGTTATAGGTCTATTTAAGTGATTAATCTCATCTTGATTTAATTTAGGTAGGTCATATAAATCAAGGAAATCATCCATTTCTTTCAGATTTTCATACTTTGTGGAGTATATGTTTTTATAATATGTCCCTATGATTTTTTGAATTTCTCTGGCATCTGTCGTGATGTTACCTTTTTCGTCTCTAATTTTATTAATTTGTGTCTCTTCTCTCTTTCTTTTGGACAGATTTGCTAAGGGTTTATCAATCTTGTTTATCCTTTCAAAGAACCAGCTCTTTGTTTCATTAATTCTTTGTATTGTTTTTTTGGTTTCTATTTCATTAATTTCTGCCCTAATCTTTATTATTTCTTCCCATCTACTGATTTTTGGTTTGCCTTGTTCTTCTTTTTCCAAGGCTTTAAGGTGAAGCATTAGGTCATTTATTTGCGACCTTTCTAATTTCTTAATATAGGCACTTAAAGCTATAAATTTACCTCTTAGAACTGCCTTCATTGTGTCCCAGAGATTTTGGTATGTTGTGTTCTCATTATTGTTTGACTCTATAAATTTTTTGATTTCCTTCTTGATTTCTTCATTGACCCATTCATCATTTAGTAATGTATTGTTTAGTTTCCATGATTTTGTGTATGCTCTATATCCTTTCTTGCTATTGATTTGTAGTTTGATTCCATTGTGGTCAGATAGAATGCAAGGAATTATTTCAATTTTCCTGAATTTGTTAAGATTTGCTTTGTGTCCTAATATATGGTCTATTTTAGAGAATGATCCATGTGCTGCTGAAAAGAATGTATATTCTGCAGCATTTGGATGAAATGTCCTGTATATGTCTGTTAGGTCCATTCCTTCTATGACCTCGTTTATTCCAGATGCCTCTCTGTTTATTTTTTCCCAGGATGACCTGTCAATTGATGAGAGTGGGGTGTTAAAGTCACCAACTACCACTGTGTTTGGTGTTATCTGTGATCTTAGTTCTAACAGTGTTTGTTTGATGAATTTGGGAGCCCCCATGTTAGGTGCATATATGTTTAGGACTGTAATGTCCTCCTGTTGGAGTGTGCCCTTAATCAATATAAAGTGACCTTCCTTATCTTTCTTGACTAATGTTGGAGTGAAGTCTGCCTTGTCAGCTATTAGGATAGCAACCCCTGCTTGCTTTCTGGGTCCATTTGCTTGAAACACCGTTTTCCAACCTTTCACCCTAAGATAATGTCCATCCTTTGTAGAAAGGTGAGTTTCTTGGAGACAACAAATTGTGGGGTCCTGCTTTTTAACCCAGTCTGCAAATCTATGTCTTTTGGTTGGGGCATTGAGGCCATTGATATTAAGAGATATTATTGAAAGATGTGTATTTATGCTTGCCATTTTTTTTTTTTTTTTTTTTTTGTGGTTCTGGTTCTACCTTTGCTCTCTTATATTAACTAGTATTTGAGTGTTGTTTGTTGTTTTCCAGGTTCCTTATATGTGTGTTTTTCTTTCTCTTCGGCATGGAGGATTCTTTCAAGTATTTTGTGTAGAGCTGGTTTTGTCTTCAAATACTCCTTTAGCCTGCTTTTGTCATGGAATGTCCTTATTTCTCCATCTATTTGAATGGATAGTTTTGCAGGATAAAGTAGCCTTGGTTGACAGTTGTTATCTTTCAGAGTTTGGAATACATCACTCCAAGCCCTTCTGGCTTTGAAAGTTTGTGTTGAGTAATCTGCTGTGATCCTGATGGGCTTGCCATTGTAGGTAACTTGATTTTTCTCTCTAACTGCTTTCAATATTTTTTCTTTGGATTGTGTGTTTGGTAGTTTGATTATAATATGGTGAGGAGAGGTTCTTTCCAGGTTTTGTCTGGCTGGTGTTCTAAATGCTTCCTGTATCTGCATTGGCACCTCTTTCCCAATTTGGGGGAAGTTTTCTTCTATGAATTTGTTGAAGATGCCTACTATACCTTTGGATTGAAATTCTTCTCCTTCTAATATACCCTGAATTCTTATATTTGATCTTTTCATAGTGTCCCGAATATCTTGAAATTCCCATTCATACTTTTCTATTAGTTTGTCTTTCTCTTTGTTGGATTGTATTAGATCTGCCACCTGGTCTTCTAGCTTAGATATTCTGTCCTCTCCTTCATCCATTCTACTGGTGAGATTTTCTACAGAGTTTTTTATTTCATTAACTGTGTTCTTCATTGCTAGTAATTCTGACTGGTTTTTCTTCATTATTTCTATTTCCTTATTTATGTCTTGTATTGATTTCTTTATTTCGTTAAATTGGTGTCCTGTATCTTCTCTGATTCCTTTGATTTCTTCTTTGAGTTCATTGAACATATTTACAATCATTCTTTTGAAATCTTTCTCAGGCATTTTCTCTAACTCGTTTTCACTAGAGGTCATTTCTGAAGCATTGATGCTTTTTGGTGGATTTATATTGCCTTGGTTTTTGGTGTTTCTTGTGTTATAATGTATATATTTTTGCATCTTGGATTAAGTTACTGCTTAGATTTTCCAGTTAGCTGGGTATCCTTTGCTGTATCTGTTGATCTGATATTGTATATCTTCTATGTAGGAGATTAAGATGTTAGGTGTGGCTCTTACCACTCTCAGAGTATCTAGACACGTGGTCCTAGGGGTTAAGTTTGCCTGCTATGGGAGTATTCAAATAGGTTGAGTGGAATAAAATACAGGTATATTCTAAAATTTAACTAAACCCTATACACATTCAGTCAAGAACAGCACCGAGCATTTATGCAAGATTAGGTATTATAAAAACCAGATCCTCTATCAACAAAGAAGTTAAGATTTCTGGTCTGTTGAGGGATCCAAGTCAGCTTGTGACCAGGTGAGACCCTTCCCTGGTTCAGTCCCAGTTACCTCTTTGGATGCTTTTGGTCTCAATCAAGTTGCTGGCTGGGATGTTGGGCCGCTGTTCTGCTTTCTGGAACTGGGTACTGGCTTTTCCTGTGGGGCAAACCAAGCCTGGCAACTGTGGCCCTGCAGATTGGCACCCCTGATGCTGGATCCCCGCTGCTGCCGCTGGAGCTGCCACTGCTGGGACCACTGCTGCTGGATCCGCCACTGGAGATGCCGCTGCTGGGTCTGCCCCCGCTGATCCGCTGGAGCTGCCGCTGCTGGGTCCTCCGCCTCTGATCCGCTGGTGCTGCCGCTGCGGGATCCGCCTCTGCCGCTGAAGCCGCTGGAGCCTCCGCTGCTGGATTCGCTGCCCTGAAGCCGCTGTGGCCGGTACCGGAGCAGCTGATGGTGTTTTTGGGGCTGGAGTCACGGCTTCCACCGCCGCTTCCGGCTTCCACCGCCGCTTCCGCTGCCGGGGTCTGAGCCGCCGCTGTTGGATCCCGAGTCTCCACTGCCGGAGCCAGAGATGCAGCTGCCGGTGCCCGTGCTGCCGCTGCCGCTGCCAGAGTCCGAATCGCCGCTACCGGGTCCCGAGGTGCCGCTGCCGGAGCCCAAGTCGCCGCTACCGGGACCCGAGCTGCCGCTGCCGGATCCCGAGCTGCTGCTACCGGGTCCCGAGCTGCCGCTGCCGGAGCTGCTTCGGCCTGCCCATGTGGGCTCTGGATATCTCCTACTTCTCCGCTGCTGTTTTAATCTCTTATACACCTCCCTTGTGTATTTTACTGGGTTTTCTTTGGCTTTTTCTCCCCTAGTCTGCTTAGGCGTGGTTCCTATGCCGCCATCTTGACCGGAAGTCCCAATGTCTGATTTTTTAAACATATATGATCTATCAAAATTAATGCATTATGAGATGTATCATTTAATCTGACATATACAAGTAATGAGATCAAAGCAGTTTAAAAAAAATTCTCCCAACTAAAAATTTCTAAGCCCAGATGGATGAACTGGTGAATTCTATCAGACCTTCACAGAATAACACCAATGCTTCTCAAACTTTTCTATAAAATAGAAAAGGAGGGAATACTAACAAACTCTTTTTACAAAGCCACAATTACCCTGATACTAAAGCCAGACAAAGACACACACACACACACACACACACACACACACTCACAAACACCACACACACACACAAAAAAAATTACAGACCTATCTCCATCATTGTAGTAAACAACTTCAGGTTAGCTTAGATGAACTTTCAGGCCAGGCACAGTATAGAGGAAGGGATAATTTATTAAAATGTAGAGAACCAGGGGAAGTTCCATAATGGTAGAAGAAGTTGGCCCCATCTTAAAAGGACCAGGCAGAGAGAGAGAGAGAAAAAAAGCCAGAAGCCAAAAGTAACTCCATCCAGCACACTTCAGGAACTCCAGGAGGAATTCAGGCACTTTGCATATCTTTAGAATGGAACCTCAAATTCACCACCACACCTGAGGGCTGGAACTAAGATCTCTCCAGTGATGCCGTCTCCAGCCAGGTGGCACAGATCAAAATTATAAACTGTAAGAAAATACTGAATATATTGGGGGCCATCTATTCAAACTACTGCACTCATGAACAGAGATGCAAAGAAATTCTCAACAAAGTACTGGCAAACAGAATACAGGAATATAGCTGGGCATGGTGTTACACACCTTTAATTCTAGCACTTGCGAGGCAAAGATAAGAGAATCACTGTGAATTAAAGGCTAGCCTGAGACTACATGGTGAATTCCAAATCAGCCTGGTCTAGAACAAGGCCCTATCTCAGGAAAAAAAAAAAAATACAGCAATCAGAAATACATCAAAAAGATCACTTGCCTGACAAGGTAAGTTTTATACAAACTGAAGGACAAAATTCACATGATAATCTCAATGTATGAAATAAAGGTATTTGATAAAATTCAACATCCCTTCATGATAAAAGTCCTGAAAATACTGGGGTTACAATAAATATATGCCAACATAATAAAGGCTATTTATGACAAAACTATAGCCAGCATTATACTAAATGGAAAAAAACAAAACTCTAAATATTTCTACTAAAGTTAAGAACAAGACAAATGTGCCCACATCCCTCACTTTAATAAAGTACTAGATATCTGAGGCACATCAATAAGACAAGAACACAAATAAAAGGAATACAAATTGCAAAGAAAGAGGTCAAATTAGCATTATTTGCAGATAAGATTATATAAATAAAAGATCCTAAAGACTACCAGAAAGCTGTTAAAATTGATAAGCACTTTCAGCAAAGTAGCAGATTACAAAATTAACACACAAAAATAAATAGCCTTAATATTAAAAAAAAGAAAAAAGAAAAAGGAAAAACCTTGCTGAGGATAAAATCAGGGAAAGATTCACATTCACAATTGCCACAGAAAACTGGTGCATATTAGTATGTACCTAACCAAAAAAGTGAAGGAATTCTACAGTGAAAACAACACTCAAGAAGGAAATTGCAGAAGACACTAGAAAATGGAAACACATTCCATATTCTCCCATATTCATGGATTGGAAGAATCAATATTGTGAAAATCTCAATCTTACCAAAAGCAACTTATACATTTAATGGAATCTCCATCAAATTCCAATGACATTCTTCACCAAAATAGGAAAAATAAATCCTAAAATTCATATGGAAGAATAACCAAAACAATTCTGAGCAGCAAAAATAATGCTGATGATATCACCATGCCTAATTTTAAGCTATATTACAGATCCATAGTAACAAAAACAGCATGATACTGACACAAAACAGACATGTAGATCAATATAATAGAATAGAGGCAGCTACACCCATCTGATTTTTGACAAAAATGCCAAAAAAGAAAAAAAAAGTACACTTTAGGAAAGACAGCCTCTTTAACAAATGGTGCAGGGAAAACTTGATATCTATATGTAGGATGAAAATCAGTCCTTCTCTCTCCATTCACAAGAATCAAGGCCAAATGAATCAAAGACCATATAACATCAGATCTGAAACTCTGAAACTATTAGAGGAAAAGTAGGAGAAACACTTCAACATATTGGCATAGGCAATGGCTTTCTGAATAGAACCCCAGTTTCTCAGGCAGTAAAGCCATTAATCAATCCCCGGGACCTCATGAAATTAAAAAAGCTTTTGCACAGCCAAAGACACTAAAATGAACAAAGAGACAGATTACAGAATGAGAGACAATTGTTGCCAGCTCTACATCTGAGAAAGGATTAATATCCAGATTATACAAAGAACTCAAAAAACTAAATAATAAGAAATCAAACAACCCAATCAAAAAATGGGCTAATGAACTGAATACAGTTCCCAAAGGAAGAAATACAGATGGCCAATGCACATCTAAAAAAAAACATATTCTATACTCTTAGTCATTGGAGGAATTAAAATTGAAACTATTTTGAGATTCCATCTCTCACCTGTCAAAATGACTATCATCAAGAAAATAAGTGACAAGAAATGCTGGTGAGGGTATAGAAAAAGAGAAGCTCTTCTGCAGTATTGGTGGGAACATAAACTAGTACAGTCATTATGGAAATCTGTGTGAATATTTCCAAGATATCCAAAAATAGATTTACCATATGACTCAGATATACGCTCCTTGGCCTGTACTCTAAAGACTATAGTAGTAACTGTAAAGATACTAGCTTATCCATGTTTTTTGCTGTTCTAATCACAATTGCTAGGAAATGAAACCAGCCTAGATATCCTTCAATTGATAAATGTATAATGAAGATGTGGCACATTTATATAATGGAGTTTTATTTAGCTATTAAGAAAAAAAAAAAGAAATTATAAAATGTGCAGGGAACTAGATGGATCTGGAAAGGATTAGACTAAGTGCTGTAACCCAGGCCCAGAAAATCAAATGCTGCATATTCTGTCTCTTATGTGGATTCTCTCCTAGCGACACATGTTTAGGTTTGTATCTGAGTTGGATTAAAAGTCGATAGTAGCATCTAGGAAGTTAGAAAGTTGATATGAGAGGAGAAGGAGAGGGGAGTGCTTAAGGGGAGGGTAATGTAGATATGCAAGTAAAGGGTCAGATTACTGGGGATACAATGATCTAAGTGGGATCAGAGTAAGGGATGAAAAAGAGGAAGGGTGGTAGGAGGGTTAATCAAAATTTAACATGCTATGAATAAGCCATATGGAAGCCTACTTCTTTGCTAGCCAAAAATACATATGTTTTTATAAAAAGAGAGAAAATATGGGCAGAAGTATCCTATGGATGTGGATAATGGTGCGCTTAGAAGCCACAGATTGTTAGAAAACTTTGTGGCCAGAAGTGGGATACCTTCCGAATTGATTGCCAGGATGTCCCTGGTGCCTCCAAAACATTACAGGCATTTCTAAGACTCTTGGTTGCCCACCAGAACTAGATGGTAAGAAGCTATTGCGGAAGAGTATCCATGCTTTGGCTGCAGGGCACTGAGAAATCTCACAGAAGCTGAGCTACAAGCCTCTTCCTGTTGACTAGCTGTCATGATGCTAGAAAGAGTTACTCAGCATGCGGCCTTTTGGGAGACAGCAGTAATCAATGGTGCTGAACAGCAGTGGATCCTGCAAACCTTAGAGCTGGCCAGCCAGGCTAAATTATGCCAACTGGTTAGAAAGCTTCCTATTGTTCTGGGGTAAAACAACTGCTCTCTTATTGGTTTAGAGGCCTGCTCCCCAGAGGGAATACATTTCTGGAAATGGAAACCTAGTAAAAAGCCTATAGTTGGGGAGGGCATGAGCCCTAGGGAAGTATGGACTGCTACTGTGCTATCTTCGAGAGGCAAAATGACCTTGATATTTATTTTTTTAAATTTTTTAATTTTTTTCTTTATTAACTAGTTTTGTATTCAGCAAATACAGTCAGTTTGGTACCATTATTAGGCTCATCCATAACCTACGCCCTCCCCTTGGCCGCTCCTTGTTGAGGTATATGGGTCATGCATTGTAGAGTTAGCCCACAGTTATGGGTAAGATAAATGTCTCTGCATATCATGACCCAACATGTGACTCTGACATTCTTTCTGCCCCCTCTTCCGCAAAATTTCCCTGAGCCATGTTGGGTTCATTTTTGGTCTGCTTCAGTGATGAGGTGTTGGGAGCCTCTTAGGCTCTGGCTCTCTAATTTGGTAGGAGTTGAGTTTTATCTGTGTTGATCTCCTTCCCCCTTGTGCTGGAATCCGGTTCATCAGGAAAACAGCACCCTTGCTTGTTTCACCAATTTTCCTTAGTTTCAGCTGGGGCCCTTTGTAGGTATGATGGGGTGGCTCTCTCCTTAGGATCTACATCTATCTGAAAAACAGAGGCAGATTCTCCAACAGAGAGTAGGTTAGCACCATGACAAATAAGATAACCCTTACATTTTTATAGAGAATTTAGTAGCTGTAGGCCCTCTTGTAGCCCATGATTGATGGTAGCTTGATATTGGCCAGTGGACTTATGTTTGGACATGGTTCTGACTTGTTTCCCAGCTCCAGCTATGGGTCCTGTACCACTGAGGAGATCAGTTAGTCGAAGCAAGAGCAATTGGTTTCCCACCATGGCTGTGTGCAACTATTGCACTTGTGTGGGCATCACAACAGGTTATTTGCTGCTAAGTAGGTTAGACCATGAGTTTCTTGGACAGATATTGGTCATATTCCCCCAGTCGCCCATGTAGCAACTTCTGGCACTAGATGCGCTGACTGTCTGGAGACTGACTCTCTTCCAACTTCCAGCCATGCCATTCTATTTTGCATGTCAACTACATAAGGTGTCTTCAGCAGTAGGGTCTTACCACTAACCTTTGGTGGGTCATCAAATACTCTGACAGAAATCTGTCTTTCTTTTTGGAAACCTTGTAGGTCTCTCTGATCAAAAGCTCATTGTGGATGATAGCCCCATGCTGGTACTGGGAGTTACAGGTCAGTGCCCACTAAGAAAAGGAGGAAAAAGATAACTAATATACAAGAGTTAGAGAGAAGAGAGAGAGAGGAGGAGAGGGAGAGTAAGGAAGAGAAGATGTAGAAGATTAAGGTTAGTCTTGATCCTACTCTCTCTAGTGTCTTGTGCTTCAGGTGTTCCCTGTAAGGGCCTGGTGAAGGATCAGCCATTTGGTCTGTCTTTTAGTAAGTAGAATTTTATGGTACCATTGCCATTTGGGTCTAGATTTGTGTTTCCCACCCCTTTGATGCCCTCCCGTAGCCCCCATCCATCCTAGTGTCTAGTCCATGAGATGCTTGCTCGATATGTAAGATATCTTGGGTAGATTCAGGTTAGGTGCTGTAGATGAGTGAGACTATGTGGCGATTGTTTTTTTTTTTTTTTTTTTTTTTCTGTGATGGGGTAAGTTCACTGAGAATGATCTGTTCCAGGTTCAACCATTTTTCCTCAAATTTCATTGTGTCATTTTTTCTTACTACTGTATAGAATTCCACTGTGTAGGTATACCACATCTTAGTTATCCATTCTTCTAGTGATGGACATCTGGGTTGATTCCAGCTCTTAGCTATTACAAATTGAGCCACTACAAACATGGTTGAGCAAATCTCTCTAGCCTTTGGTTTGAAGGTTTTAGGATAGATGCCCACTAAGGGAATAACTGGGTGTGTTGGTGTCTCTATAGTCAACTTTTTCAGAGGTCTCCATATTGCTTTCCAAAGTGGTTGTACCATCCTACATTCCCACCAACAGTGGATGAGTGCTCCTACTTCTCCACATCCTTGCCAGCATTTATTTTCATTTGATTTTTTGATGTTTGCTATCCTTATTGGGGTAAGGTGTAATATTATAGTTGTTTTAATTTGCATTTCTCCGATGATTAGGGATGATGAACATTTTCTTTTTTTCTCAATTTTTATTAATTTTTTCCATGATTATAAAAAATGTCCCATGGTATTGCCCTCCCCCCCTTTCCCCTTTGAAGTTCCATTCTCCATCATATCCCCTCCCCATCTCAATCTTTCTACTTACATACATACAATACCAACCTAATAAAAGCCCTCCTCCCTTTCTTTCTCTTCCCTTTCTATCTCCTTTTTTAACTTACTGGCCTCTGCTACTGAGTTGTTTCCTTCTCACACAGAAGCCCAATCATCTGTAGCTAAGATCCTCATATGAGGGAGAACATGTGGCGCTTGGCTTTCTGGTCCTGGGTTACCTCACTTAGTATAATTCTTTCCAGATCCATCCACTTTTCTGCAATTTTCATAACTTCATTTCTCCTTACCGCTGAGTAAAACTCCATTGTATAAATGTGCCATATCTTCATTATCTACTCATCAGTTGAGGGATATCTAGGCTGGTTCCATTTCCCAGCTATTATAAATTGAGCAGCAATAAACATGGTTGAGCACTTACTTCTAAGGAAATGAGATGAGTCCTTAGTATATATGCCTAGGAGTGCTATAGCTGGGTCATATGGTTGATCAATATTTAGCTGTTTTAATAACCTCCACACTGATTTCCACAATGGCTGGACCAGATTGCATTCCCACCAACAGTGTAGAAGGGTTCCTCTTTTTCCACATCCCCGCCAACATTTATGATCATTGGTTTTCATGATGGTAGCCAATCTGACATGAGTGAGATGGAATCTCAAAGTAGTTTTAATCTTCATTTCCCTGATGACTAGTGACATAGAACATTTTTTTAGATGCTTATATGCCATTTGTATTTCTTCCTTTGAGAATTCTCTATTTAGCACCATAGCCCATTTTTCACTGGCTTGTTTGACTCCTTATTATTTAACTTCTTGAGTTTTTTGTATATCCTAGATATTAATCCTCTATCACATATATAGCTGGAGAAGATTTTTTCCCATTCTGTAGGTTGCCTCTTTGCTTTCTTCACCGTGTCCTTTGCAGTGCAAAATCTTTGTATTTTCATGAGGTCCCAGTGGTTAATCTGTGGTCTTATTGCCTGAGCAATTGGGGTTGTATTCAGAAAGTCTTTGCCAAGACCAATATGTTGAAGGGTTTCCCCTACTTTTTCCTCTAGCAGTTTCAGTGTTTCAGGTCTGATGTTAAGGTCTTTAATCCATTTGGACTTAATTCTTGTGCATGGAGAAAGAGAAGACTCTATTTTCATCCTTCTACAGATATATATCCAGTTTTCCCAACACCATTTGCTGAAGAGGCTGCCTTTTCTCCAATGAGTATTTTTGGCATTTTTATCGAATATCAGGTGACCATATGCAGGGAGCTGCAAGCAGTCGCCATTACAAGATGGCGCTGGCTTCCTGTCTGTGTTGAGGTAAACAACTCCATATTAGGCAGTGCCTTGGCGCCAACTGTGTTCAAGATATGCGCATGCGCTTGACGCAACCTGTCCCAAGCCTATCCCGTGGCGCCTGGTGGTGGCAAGCTGGTAGCAACCAATCAGTGGGCGCCTCGTTGCACTCCCCACTATAAAAGTAGCTGCACATTCCGCCTCCTTGCTCCTCGCCATCAACCCTCCTGTTAACCAAGAGCTCTCCAATAAAGGTGTGATCAAGAAGAGTCCTTGTCTTGTGATCGTTCTTCACTGCAGGTCAGGGGGCTCGCCGCAAACTGGTGCCGAAATCCCGGGTTGCCGGGAGCCTTGTGGTCACCAGGCGAGGGGCCGAAGAGGATTCAGAACTTGACACACGGAGAGGAAGACGTCGGTAAGTCATCCCCAGTCATGCAGTTTTCTGACCTGGACTTTAATCTGATCCTTGCCGTTTTCCTTCCCTTCTGGCTTTTGTTTTTTATTGCCTTTGTTATTCATTCTTGTCTAAGTAAAGGTAGCCACACAGACATTATTAGACAGGGACGGAGAGCGTTGGCAAGGCATCAGGATAGTCTTTCTGAGTCAGATACAAATGGGGAAACCCCAGCTAGGCCTAGGAAAAGGAAAGAAACAAAAAAGGAAATACAAAGGGAAAAAAAGGATAAAAGCTTACAAGATGAGCTTAGAGAAATGGGTGAAGTTTATGATTGCTCACCCACCAACAGGGACAGAAAAGCTTCCTCTAGACTGTACCCTGTCATTGAGGATCTGGCGCATTTAAATGTGCTGGAAGCAGATGATGAGACTAGCTCAGACTCTGAAGAGGAGGAAGAATTAGATGGGGAAGCGGCTCGCTATGGGGAGGAGAGATACTACCTTGATGAGCAGCCACTACCGCAAAATCGAAAACAAAAGAAGATAGGAGATAAGAACCGCGCGGCTTTTCAATCTGCCGCCCCTGCCATTCCCAGTGCTCCTCCGCCTTATGCCGGCAAGCATTGTTCAGATTCCTTCCTTTCAGAGGGGGACAGAAGGAGGTTCTTACAAGCCTTCCCGGTGTTTGAGGCTGCGGATGGAGGCCGCGTCCATGTGCCGGTAGAGTATGCCCTCATTAAGCTTTCTAAGGGAAAGGAAAGACTGCAGAGGACCTTGTTGGAACTGGGCTATTGGAATAAGGGCTGGCTGCGTCCTGCTGCCCAGGTCCAGAGTGTTTGATCAAGGTTAAATTTGTAATGGACTGATGTACTTGGCTAAAGATATTGGACTGAGAGATTTAAGATTTTAAGCTGGAAAACCTCAAGCAAGTTAAAATTATAGGAACTGAGACTGGTTTTAGGTTACTGAACCTGCTATTGTCAAACAAAGGCCTCATCAGAAGCATCCTGACCGGGGTGGCCTCCCTATTGCATGAGTGGCCCCTCACCTCTGGCCTTGTTTTCTTGTGTCTGTGAGCTGTGAATAGCTGAAATCCGGCACCTGAGTAGGAACGCCACTAGTAATTGTCAGGTGTGGGCTCTAATTCTGCTCAGAAAGTTCCAGTGCTGGGAACAGCTAAGTCCAGGCACCTGGGCATAGGCAACCCTCCTACTGGCATCAGGTGTTGGCTTTAATCCAGTTCAGAAGGTTCCAGTGCTGTGGGAAGGAGTTTCACACAATAAAGCCAGTCACAGGTGTAGACAGTTTCAACTCCTTCAGATGGAGTTAATCCTATGGAAGCTTCCTGGTTCTCTCGGGAGCGTCCCTCCTGCCTTTCTCTCCTGCCCTGCGGATCCCTAATGTGAAGGCCACAATGCAAACATGCTGGACAGGAACTTTTGACTGGTCAATGGAGAGGCCTGGATCCTATTTTAATAAGATCCAGGGGAGCTGTTTGTGTTTTCCCACAGGACCAAGAATCACCTCACTGGGTTCCCAGTCGGTTGGTAAAAATGGTCCGACTCTCCTCAGAGGACAACCCGGAGATCCAGAATGATCCTGAAGAAGCAGATGTGGAGGAATCTATGGATGCTGGCCTTCCAGTGCCTGGCGCTCAGTAGAGGAGAACAACGCTGGGGCATCTTGTCAGCCTTTCCTAAGCCCCTGCCGGTACATCATGCTGCAGCGGTCTTCCCTCGCTTCTTCACAACTCAGAAGGAGCTGGGTCTCCCCACTGTGATTGGGGATACCACGTATGTCAGCTTAGGGGAAGATCGGAGTTTTGAGAAAATCAGAGCCCTTTGCTTCACAATTGATTCACCCCGTAATTTTTGTATAGGGCTGAGAAAACAGGCCTTTGGCTGGTTTAAGGATGATAGGATATGGGGGAAAATTTCCCAAGAGAGATGTAATTCCAGATTTGGTGCAGAAAATAGTACTTCTCAATATCTTTTGCAAATTATACGGACCGTCCTGGACGCGTCTTAATACTTCTGGGGGTATTGAGAAAGTCATATATACTTTTGGGAGGATGTGTGCTTTGCCTCTGGTTGGTTTGCCGCCTGCGAGCCCAGACCAGGCGGGACAAGGTGGTCATTTCTCAGGCACTTGCCGCTTTGGAGTGTGGGTCCTCCCCCCAGATTTGGCTGTCGGCCCTAAAGAGCACCTAGTTTCCCCTGGCCCTTGCACCCTTAGGGCCTGAAGTGCCCATTGCACAAGGATGGGCAGAGGGTTGGTGTTGGGAGCACGGCACTCATCACGCTCAGGATGTGAGACAAAGTACTGCACGTGGGGCGAGCTCTTAGCAGCCTCATGGAGGGCATGTCTGATTGCATATGGGTTGGTACTGTAATCCCATCTCTGAGAAAAGGTACCGGACGGGTGTGACACCAGCCTGGCTGGCCACTAGGCCTGGGGTCATCACAATGTCCTTTCGAGCATCAGAGATCAGACCTCTACCCTTGCCTGTTGCGTTTAAACAAGAAGGGGGAACTGCAGGGAGCTGCAAGCAGTCGCCATTACAAGATGGCGCTGGCTTCCTGTCTGTGTTGAGGTAAACAACTCCATATTAGGCAGTGCCTTGGCGCCAACCATGTTCAAGGTATGTGCATGCGCTTGACGCAACCTGTCCCGAGCCTATCCCGTGGCACCTGGTGGTGACAAGCTGGTAGCAACCAATCAGTGGGCGCCTCATTGCACTCCCCGCTATAAAAGTAGCTGCACATTCCGCCTCCTTGCCCCTCGCCATCAACCCTCCTGTTAACCAAGAGCTCTCCAATAAAGGTGTGATCAAGAAGAGTCCTCTTCTTGTGGTCGTTCTTCCCTGCGGGTCAGGGGGCTCGCCGCAACCATAGCTACCTGGAGTTACAGTTGGGTCCACTATTCTCTTCCATTGATCTACAAGTCTGCTTTTGTGCCAGTACCATGCTGTTTTTGTTACTATGGCTCTGTAGTACAGGTTAAAATCAGGTACGGTGATACCACCAGCCTTATTTTTGTTGCTCAGTATTATTTTAGATATTTGAGGTTTTTTGTGATTCCAAATGAATTTTTGGATTGTTTTTTCTATTTCCATGAAGAATGCCTTTGGAATTTTGATGGAGATTGCATTAAATGCGTAGATTGCTTTTGGTAACATTGCCATTTTCACAATGTTGATTCTTCCAATCCTGGAACAAGGGATGTTTTTCCACTTCCTACTGTCTTCTGCAATTTCTCGCTTGAGTGTTTTAAAGTTCTCATTGTAGGGATTCTTTACTTCCTTGGTTAAGTTTATTCCAAGGTACTTTATTTTTCTTTTTGATGCAATTGTGAATGGGAGTGATTCTCTGATTTCATCCTCTGTGTGTTTGTTATTAGCATATATGAAGGCTACTGATTTCTGCGTATTTATTTTGTATCCTGCTACATGGCTGTAGGATTTTATCAGCTCTAACAGTTTGGTAGTAGAGTCTTTAGGATCCTTTATGTATAGAATCAAGTCATCTGCAAATAATGATAACTTGATCTCTTCCTTTCCAATTTGTATCCCTTTCATGCATGTCTCTTGCATTATTGCTATGGATAAGACTTCCAGAACTATATTATATAAAAGTGGGGACAGTGGACACCCTTGTCTTGTTCCTGATGTTAGTGGAAAAGCTTCCAGTTTTTCCTCATTTAGTAATATGTTGGCTGTAGGCTTATCATAAATAGCTTTATTATATTGAGATATGTTCCTTCTATTCCCAGTCTCTGTAGGACTTTTATCATGAAGGGATGTTGGATTTTGTCGAATGCGTTCTCTGCATCTAATGAGATGATCATGTGATTTTTGTACTTCAAGCCATTTATATAATGTATAACATTTATAGATTTGCGTATGTTGAACCATCCCTGCATCTCTGGGATAAAGCCTTCTTGGTCAGGATGAATGATCTTTCTGATATATTCTTGTATTTTGTTTGCCAATATTTTGTTGAGAATTTTTGCATCTATGTTCATGAGGGAGATTGGTCTGTAATTTTCTTTTTTTGTTCTATCTTTGCTTGGTTTTGTTATCAGAGTGATGCTGGCTTCATAGAAGGAGTTTGGTAGAATTCCTTCTTTTTCTATTTCATGGAAAAGCTTAAGAAGCAATGGTGTTAGCTCTTCCCTGAAGGTCTGGGAAAATTCAGCAGTGAATCCATCTGGGCCTGGGCTTTTTTTAGTTGGGAGATTTTTGGAAACTCTTAGGATCTCCATGCTTGTTATAGGTCTATTTAAGTGATTAATCTCATCTTGATTTAATTTAGGTAGGTCATTTAAATCAAGGAAATCATCCATTTCTTTCAGATTTTCATACTTTGTGGAGGATATGCTTCTATAATATGTCCCTATGATTTTTTGAATTTCTCTGGCATCTGTTGTGATGTTACCTTTTTCATCTCTAATTTTGTTAATTTGTGCCTCTTCTCCCTTTCTTTTGGTCAGATATGCTAAGGGTTTATCAATCTTGTTTATCCTTTTAAAGAACCAGCTCTTTGTTTCATTAATTCTTTGGCTTTTTTTTTTTTTTTTTTTTTTGGTTTCTATTTCATTAATTTCTGCCCTAATCTTTATTATTTCTACTGATTTTTGGTTTGCCTTGTTCTTCTTTTTACAAGGCTTTAAGGTGAAGCATTAGGTCATTTACTTGCGACCTTTCTAATTTCTTAATATAGGCACTTAAAGCTATAAATTTACCTCTTTGAACTGCCTTAATTGTGTCCCAGAGATTTTGGTATGTTGTATTCCCGTTATGGTTTGACTCTATAAATTTTTTTATTTCCTTCTTGATTTTCTCATTGACCCATTCATCGTTTAGTAGTGTATTGCTTAGTTTCCATGATTTTGTGTATGCTCTATATCCTTTCTTGCTATTGATTTGTAGTTTGATTCCATTGCGGTCAGATAGAATGCAAGGAATTATTTCAATTTTCCTGAATTTGTTAAGATTTGCTTTGTGCCCTAATATATGGTCTGTTTTAGAGAATGATCCATGTGCTGCTGAAAAGAATGTATATTCTGCAGCATTTGGATGAAATGTCCTGTATATATGTGTTAGGTCCATTCCTTCTATGACCTCATTTTTCCAGATGCCTCTGTGTTTATTTTTTTCCCAGGATGACTTGTCAATTGATGAGAGTGGGGTGTTAAAGTCACTCACTACCACTGTGTTTGGTGTTATCTGTGTCCTTAGTTCTAACAGTGTTTGTTTGATGAATTTGGGAGCGCCCATGTTAGGTGCATATGTTTAGGATTGTAATGTCCTCCTGTTGGAGTGTGCCCTTAATCAATATAAAGCGATCTTCCTTATCTTTCTTGACTAACGTTGGACTGAAGTCTGCCTTGTCAGATATTAGGATATCAACCCCTGCTTGTTTTCTGGGTCCATTTGCTTGAAACACCGTTTTCCAACCTTTCACCCTAAGATAATGTCCATCCTTCGTAGAAAGGTGAGATTCTTGAAGACAACAAATTGTAGGATCCTGCTTTTTAACCCAGTCTGCAAACCTATGTCTTTTGGTTGGGGCATTGAAGCCATTGATATTAAGAGATATTATTGAAAAGTGTGTACTTATGGTTGCCTTTTTTTTTTTTTTTTTGTGGTTCCAGTTCTACCTTTGCTCTCTTATGTTAACTAGTATTTGAGTATTGCTTGTTGTTTTCCAGGTTCCTTATATGTGTGTTTTTCCTTCTCTTTGGCATGGAGGATTCTTTCAAGCATTTTCTGTAGAGCTGGTTTTGTCTTCAAATACTCCTTTAGCCTGCTTTTGTCATGGAATGTCCTTATTTCTCCGTCTATTTGAATGGATAGTTTTGCAGGATAAAGTAGCCTTGGTTGACAGTTGTTATCTTTCAGAATTTGGAATACATCACTCCAAGCCCTTCTGGCTTTGAAAGTTTGTGTTGAGTAATCTGCTGTGATCCTGATGGGCTTTCCTTTGTAGGTAACTTGATTTTTCTCTCTAACTTCTTTCAATATATTTTCTTTGGAGTGTGTGTTTGGTAGTTTGATTATAATATGCCGAGGAGAGGTTCTTTCCAAGTTTTGTCTGGCTGGTGTTCTAAAGGCTTCCTGTATCTGCTTTGGCACCTCTTTCCCAATTTGGGGGAGTCTTTCTTCTATGACTTTGTTGACGATGCCTACTATGCCTTTGGATTGAAATTCTTCTCTTTCTACTATGCCCAGAATTCTTATATTTGATCTTTTCATAGTGTCCCAAATATCTTGAAATTCCCATTCATACTTTTCTATTAGTTTGTCTTTCTCTTTGTTGCATTGTATTAGATCTGCCACCTGGTCTTCTAGCTTAGATATTCTGTCCTCTTCTTCATCCATTCTACTGTGAGATTTTCTACAGAGTTTTTTTTTTTTTTTTTTTTTTTTTTCATTAACTGTGTTCTTCATTGCTGGTAATTCTGACTGGTTTTTCTTTATTATTTCTAATTCCTTATTTATGTCTTGTATTGATTTCTTCATTTCGTTAAATTGGTGTCCTGTGTCTTCTCTGATTCCTTTGATTTCTTCTTTGAGTTCATTGAACATATCTACAATCATTCTTTTGAAATCTTTCTTAGGCATTTCCTCTAACTCGTTCTCACTGGAGGTCATTTCTGATGCATTGATACCTTTTGGTGGATTTATATTGCCTTGATTTTTGGTGTTTCTTGTTTTATAATGTATATATTTTTGCATCTTGGATTAACTTACTGCTTAGATTTTCCAGTTAGCTGGTTATTCTTAGCTGTATTAATTGATCTGATGTTGTATATCTTCAATGTAGGAGATTTAAGATGTTAGGTGTGGCTCTTACCACTCTCAGAGTATCTAGTCATGTGTTCCTAGGGGTTGAGTTTGCCTGCTATGGGAGTATTCAAGTAGGTTGAGTGGAATAAAATACAGGTATATTCTAAAATTTAACTAAACCCCGTACACATTCAGTCAAAAACAGCACCGAGCATTTATGCAAGAGTAGGTATTATAATAACCAGATCCTCTATCAACAAAGAGGTTAAGATTTCTGGTCTGTTGACGGATCCAAGTCAGCTTGTGACCAAGTGAGACCCTTCCCTGGTTCAATCCCAGTTACATTTTTGGATGCTTTTGGTCTTAGTCAATTTGCTGGCTGGGACGTTGGGCCGCTGTTCTGTTTTCTGGAACTGGGCACTGGCTTTTCCTGTGGGGCAAACCAAGCCTGGCAACTGTGGCCCTGCAGATTGGCACCGCTGCTGCTGGATCCCCACTGCTGCAGCTGGAGTTGCCGCTGCTGGATCCGCCGCTGCTGCCACTGGAGCTGCCGTTGCTGGGACCTCTGCTGCTGGATCTGCCACTGGAGCTGCCACTGCTGGATCTGCCGCCTCTGATCTGCTGGAGCTGCCGCTGCTGGATCCTCCGCCTCTGATCCGCTGCGCTGCCACTGAGGGATCCGCCACCGCCGCTAAAGCCGCTGGAGCTGCCGCTGCTGGATTTGCTGCCGCTGTAGCCGGTGCTGGAGCGGCTGATGTTGCTGTTGGAGCCAGAGTCACAGCTTCCACCACTGCTTCCGCTGCAGGAGCCCGAGCCACCACTGCCGGAGCTGCTTCGGCCTGCCCGTGTGGGCTCTGGATGCTCTGGATCTCTCCTACTTCTCTGCTACTGTTTTAATCTCTTATACACCTCCCATTTTAGTAAAGGTGTGTAATTTTGATGGGTTTTCATTGGCTTTTTCTCCCCTAGGCTGCTTTGGCGTGGTTCCTATGCCACCATCTTGACCGGAAGTCGCCTGAACATTTTCTTAAGTGTCTGTTTGCTATTTGTATTTCTTTCTCTCTGAACTGCCTGTTCAGCTGTTTGCCCCATTTTGTGAGTGGGTTCTTTGACTACTTACTCTTTAGATTTTTGAGTTCTTTGTAGATTCTAGAGATTAGGCCTCTATCAGTTGGATAACCCACAAATATTTTCTCCCATTGTGTGGGTAATCTATTGGCTTTGCTTATTATATGCTTGTTTGTAAAGAAACTCCTCAGCTTCATGTGATCCCATTGGTTGAGTGACTATTTAAGATCGTGAGCTAATGGGGTTTCATTCAGGAAGTTTTTTTTTTTTTTTTTTTTTTTTTTTTTTCCATTCCTATATCATGGAAAGTACTTCCTAAATTTTCTTCCAGTAGTATTCGAGTTTCTGGTCTTATATTGAGGTCTTTGATCCATTTTGACTTGAGTGTAGTGCATGCTGAAATGTGTGGATCAAGTTTCAGTTTCCTGCATATGGTTATCCAGTTTGTCCAGCATCATTTGTTGAAGATGCTGTCTTTTTTCCAGCCTATCTTGTTTGGGCCTTTATCAAATATCAAGTAGCCATAGTTGCTTGACCCAACTTGCCTGTTTTTATGCCAGTCCCATGCTGTTTTTATTACAATGGCTTTGTAATATAGCTATAGATCAGGTATGGTGATGCGTCCAGAGGTATTTCTTTTGCTGAGGATATGTTTGGATATGTGAGGCCTTCTGCCTTTCCATATGAAATTTGAGATCATTTTTTCTATCTCTGTGAAGAACACTGTAGGGATTTTAATTGTAATTGCATTAAATCTGTATACTGCCTTTTGTAGGATTGCCATCTTCACAATGTTAATTCTGCCTATCCAGGAGCATGGGAGGTCTTTCCATTTTCTCAAGTCCACCTCAATTTTGTTTTTGAGTGTTTTTATGTTTTCATTGTATAGATCTTTCACTTCCTTGGTTAACGTTATTCCAAGGTATTTTATTTATTTATTTATTTATTTTTGCTATTAAAATGGGACTATGTCCCTTATTTATTTCTCTGAATCTTCATCATTTGCGTTGTGCACTGATTTTATATCCTGCTAGTTTGTTATAGGAGTTAATCGCCTTCAGAAGTTTTGGGATGGAGTCTCTCGGGTCTCTTACAATCTAATCATGTCATCAGCGAAAAGAGCTAAATTAACTTCTTCCTTTCCAAATTGTATCCCTTTTATTTCCTTCTCCTGTCTTATTGCTTGAGCTAGGACTTCCAGTACTATATTGAAAAGCAGAGGTGAGAGAGGACAACCCTGTCTTGTTCCTGATCATAATGGGAATTCCTCCAGTCTCTCTCCATTAAGTATTATTTGGGCCTTCAGAGCTTTGTATATTGCCTTTATTATGTTAAGATATGAACTACCCATTCCAATTCTCTCCAATGTTTTGGTAATGAAGTGATGTTGTATCTTGTCAAAGGCCTTTTCTGCATCTATCAAAATGATCATGTGGTTTTTATGTTTAACCTTGTTTATGTGGTGTATTACATTGACAGATTTCCTTATGTTGAATCAACCCTTTGTTCCTGGGATGAATCCCACTTGGTCAAGGTGTATAATGCTTTTGATGTGTTGTTGGATTCGGTTTGCAAGGATTTTGTTCAGGATCTTTGCATCTAAGTTCATCAGGGAAATAGGCTGGTAGTTTCCTTTTCTTGTGGCATCTCTGCCTGGTTTTGGAATTAGGGTGATGCTAGCTTTATAAAAGTAGTTGGGTAGCTTTCCCTGTTTTCCAATTGTGTGGCACAGTTTGAGGAACATTGGTTTGAGTTCTCCCATGAAGGTTTGATAGAATTCAGCTGAGAAGCCATCTGGTCCTGGACTCTTCTTTTTAGGAGGTTTTTAATTACTTTTTCAATCTCCATGAGTGTGATGGGTTCATTGAGGTGATTAATCTGCTCTGAGTTTAGCTTTGGTAGATTGTATGCATCCTGGAATTTATCCTTCTCCTCCACATTATCCGGTTTTGTGGAGTAGAGGTTTTTGAAATAAGTCCTGATGATTCTCCCAATTTCACTTATGTCTTTTGTGATCTCTCCTTTTTCATTTTGAATTTTGTTTATTTGAAGTTTCTCCTTTTTTTGTTTGATCAAATTGGCCAGGGGTTTGTAAATCTTGTTTATTTTTTCAGATAACCAACTCTTTGTTTAGTCAATTGTCTTAATTGTTTCCTTGGTTTCCAATTCATTAATTTCTGCTCTGATTTTAATTATTTCTTTCCTTCTGGAGTTCTTAGTGTTGGATTTTTCTTGCTTTTTCAGTGCCTTTAGGTGGATGGTAAGGTTATTGATTTGGGATCTTTCTATCTTTTTTATGAAGGCACTGAATGCTATGAATTTTCCCCTAAGGACAGCCTTCATTGTGTCCCATAAGTTTTGGTATGATGTGTTCTCATTGTCAATCAATTCCAGAAATTTTGCAATTTCATTCTTTATTTCATCCACTATCCATTTATTGTTTAAATGTGTGCTGTTCAGTTTCCAGGTGCCATTGGGATTCTTGGTGTGTCTTTTGTTGTTGATTTCTAGCAATATAGCATTGTGATATGATATCATGCAGGGAGTTATGTGGTCTATTTTAAAGAATGTTTCATGGGCACGTGGGACCGGAAGTGGCAGTGTCGTGGACACGGCAGTTGTTTGGGGGGAAGGGTGGGCTACTGGCCCACAAGGGAATCCACGATTCCCTGATTCCCCCCCCCCTTTGTGCCCTCCCACTGACAATCTATTGGAGAATGCTCTCCCGTAAAAAATCCAGTGACCCCTTAATGTCTTGCCTTTCTTTCCCCGAGATTTGCAGTGCAGCTATGCAGTCGCCATCTTGGCCAGAAGTCCAGCCTTGATATTTATGACCTCACCATCCCTGGCCCTGCCTGCCAAGACCAACATAATCGGAGTAAAAAAAGAAAAAGCAATGATAACAACAAAATAGAAGAGACGGTAATTAGAGCGAAGAAGTCATTCAATGAAGAGTGTATTTTGATAGGGCAAAATTAGTTTAGCAGGTGAAAGTTAACATGGATTATTATATATACTTCTGGAAGCTGTCAATGGATAGCTTTTTCTGCTCTTTTGTTACTGAAATTAATATCATGATACACAGTGTATCCAGAAAAAAATAATGTTTATATTCAGTGAAATCACCACTAAAACACCAATAATATTCTACTGAATTAAAAGTTTGCTATGAAAAAAAGTAAAGGAAAAACTGAAAACTCTGATACCTAAAGAAATCCTGAACACAAGCATGATTCTGTATGATGCATAAAGCCAATTTACATTACATAATACACTTCTAAAATTTCCACATTAAAAAAGTAAATCTCAAAGGAAATAAAAATGAGAAAAATGTTGGACAAAACTAAATATTCACTAGGAAACACGTGGGATTTTGTGAAAGCATTTCTGAAATTGAAAAGTGAAGCATGAAACAGATGAAAGGCTTGGAATTAAGAATCAAAATTTCTACCTAAACAAATTTGATTAGGAAACTAGACAAAAAATATAAAAACAATGTAGTAGAAATAAATGCCATAGAGAATATCAGTGCACTAAGAAGCCAGCTGTTAAAAGTACAAATTGAGGGCTGGAGAGATGGCTTAGTATTTAAGGTACTTGCCTGCAAAGCTAAAGGACCCAGGGTTGATTCCCCAGGACCCACATTAGCCAGATGTACAAGGTGGCACATGTGTCTGAAGTTCATTTGCAGTGGCTAGAGGCCCTGATGCACCCCCCATTTTCTCTCTCTCCCTCTCTCTCTCAAATAAATAAAACTAAAAAAAAAAAAAATTAAGTGTAAATTGACTATATACTCACTTAGGCATAGCAACAAGATAGACAAAATAAAATAAAACCACCTAAGTAACCTATTATTTGGAATTAGTATAAAATGACTAACATAGGGTCATGTTTGAATATCTGGTCCCTAAATGGTGGTGCTGTTCTGGGAGGTTGTATTGCATTTAGAGTTTGAACTTATTTATTATCTAAATTTCTCTTTTGCAATGACTGAGATAAAACAGAATAACCAGGTTTTTAAATATGCGCAAAGTAAAAGAAAAAGGAGGGACAGAAAAACAAGCTATCTTAGCTAAAAAGTCTTACACATTTTAAGGTGGCATATCAAAAATGATTTTAGTTTAAGTTTTAAAAATGCAATAGTCCGAGGTAACTGGTCAGTTACTTCTAGAAATTGCAGGGCAGATTGACTTTTACTCCCTTTTGTGTTGCATCAACCTATTATCAGAGGCAAGAGCTTCTACAGATGAATGATTCCTCTGAGTAACATGGGCCACTTTATAAGGATTTCTTTCGAAAATGTTACCAAGTAACCAGATAGGGCTTCCAAGGGCTACAAAGTGAACAGCTGTTATGCAGAACTCCTGGATGAATTGGAAGAATTTCTTCAAGCTTATATATGCAATGCTCTTCTTATGTGATTCCCTGTGACAGTGTGGCATGCCATGCAACCAGACCCCTAAACATGCCCATGAAGATACTAATCATACAGAGTTATAATACATGTGATAGCAAGAACATCTCTGCTTTGCAGAGTCAAGGGGACTCTCAAGTAGATAATCCTGTAATTCATATTCTTCAATCTTTTAGCCCCCATCAAGATCCTTATACACACATGTTAATATACATGTGGTGGTTTGAATAGAATAGATGGCCCCCAATATATTCAGTTATTTGTTTGTAGTTTGCATCTGCAACCACCTGGCTGGAGTCAGTGCCATTGTGTGGATCTCAAGGTGTGGTGGTGGGTTTCAGGTTTCAATCTAAAGATATGCAAAGTGTGCCTAGCTGGAGTTCCTGAAGTGTGCTGTGGCTTTTTAGGCTTGTGCTTCTCTCTCTCTCTGTTTGGGCCGGTGAAGGCAGGCCAGTTTCTTCTGCCATTATGGAACTTCCCCTGGATCTGTAAGCTTCAATAAATCCCTTCCTCCATAACTGTGCCTGGTCTGGAAGTTCATCTCAGAGAACCTGAAGCTGTCTGCTACACTAAACATGCCCATGAAGATACTAATCATACAGAGTTATAATACATGTGATAGCAAGAACCTCTCTGCTTCGCAGAGTCAAGGGGACTCTCAAGTAGATAATCCTGTAACTCATATTCTTCAATCTTTTAACCTCCATCAAGATCCTTATACACACATGTTAATATACAAAATAACAAAAAGTTATAGTAATTCAGAGCTTAGAATCCTCAGTAATAACCAAAAGTTAAAGATAAGTAGATAAACAGATTTATCATTTCACATGCTTAAAAGTTGCAATTGAGGTCTTCCAAAAATTGGAAATTCAAACATAAGCAGACAATTTTGCAAACAAACATCCTGCTGAGCCTTTATGGAATGATTCAATGAAAGAAGTACCCCATCTATTAGTCAAGCTGCACAGTGAGCAGATAGGTTATTTCCTGTCACCTCTTTCTTCAAATCCACCAGAAATGAGTGCAAATGGCTTATCTGCCAAACATATGGGAGAAATAGTAAACTCAAATATGGATAAATGAATGCAAAAGCAAGTGACACAGATAAGAAAATAAAGTGAGTACTCTCACAAGCAAAATATGGTTGTTCATGTCACATAAATAAACATACTTCAGCAAATGGTTCAGCCAAGTCTTAAAGTGACAGGTGCTTCAAATGCACCTTTTTTTTTACAAATGAACACAAAGAATAAAACCAAAAAAACAATTCTCATCTGCTCTGGAATAGGTCACCAGGAACTCTGCACATCATGAAATGGATCAAGCTCATCCTTCTGTAAAAATAGCAAACTGAACAAACTGAGAACTCTGTATATATTTCAGATTCATTCATGTATACAGACAACCAACCTCAGATGGTGAGGAAACCCAGAGGGAAGTCCATGTATCCACAACAATGTAATGTGTTCTTTTTTATAAGTACCTAAAATTCATACTGGAAGAGTCTGAATGTTCAACCAGTAGTACTGAAGATATTGTATGTCCATATAAAAGGAAAATTAGATCCATATCTCTCATCCTATTAAAAAATTAAGTGAAAAAGGAGATTTGAATTTAAGACTTCAAATTGCCAAAGGAAAGCATTTAAAGTCATTTATATAACCAAGGTATTTTTCAAATAGACTCTAGGATCATATAATATTATACCTGAAATGATTAAAGGTGTTTTATGAAAATAAAAAAACTTCTGTACATCAAATAATCAGTCAGCCGAGGGAACAGAGTAAGTATATAATAAGAGAAAATATTTGCTATCAATAGATTAATATGCATAATATATAAACAATTCTAAATATTAAATAACAAAAAATATTTAATCAATGAATGTACAAGTAAATTGTGCAGCTATTAAAAAGAATTAGAAAATAAATATTTGAAAGCAATATTGAGAAAGAAAATGAAAATTAAATCTTTTTTTATTTTCTCTCTCACTATACTACAGAATAGCTACATTCATGAAAAAATGTCGTAAGTGCTAATTAAAATGTGAGGAAACAATAACCCTTATAACCTGTCAGAGGGACATATAATCATATACAAAGTAAGGAAATCAACAGGAGGATCCACGCAAAACTAAAAAAAAAAGAACTGCCATATGGTCCAATTACAATTCTTCTAATAATCTAAGACAGTATATGCCAAGATAATTGCACATACATATTTATTCCTGCTCTATTATGAACACAAAATTTATAGTATTAGCATAGATGAACATCAATTGGTAACTGAAAGAAAAAAATGGTAAATAATCACATTGGAATTTATTATTTATGTACAAGAATAATATATGTGATTACATAAAAATTAGTGGGTAAACATGTTGTTGCAGTTAGATCTGCATTACTGGCAGAAAATCTGACCAAGAGCAGCTTGTGGGGAAAAAAATGGTTTATTTTGGCTTATAGACTTGAGGGGAAGTTCCATGATGGCAGGGGAAATGATGGCATGAGCAGAGGGTAGACATCACCTCCTAGGCAACATCAGATAGACAACAGCAACAAGAGTGTATGCTCAAACACTGACAAGAGGAAACTGGCTATAATACCCATAAGCCCACTCCCAACAATACACTGCCTCCAGGAGGTGTTTATTCCCAAATCTCCATCAGCTGGGAACCTAGAATTCAGAACACCTAAGTTTATGAAGGACACCTGAATCCACCACATTCTGCCCCTGGCTCCCATAAACTGATATAACCATCCATGATGTAAAATGCAATGCATTCAGTCCAACTTTAAAAGTCCCCATAGTTTTTAATCAATCCTAATGATGTTCAAACATTCCCACAGTCTGAGATCTTTTAACTGAGCCATAATACAAAAGAATCCCCCCTAAACCCATAATGGCACAGAATGAATACTCACACTGTAAAAGATGGCATTGAGCACAGCAAAGAGATAGTCAAGCAATACAAAATTTATATAAGGCAGACCTCAAATTCTGTAGGTCCAAGCTACTTCAATGGCTAGAGTGACAAGTATCCAAGTTCGATAATTCTAACTAGCAAAAAGTCTCTGGAGTTCCAATTCCACCCTTCCAGCTAGGCTACTCACAGTCCTTGAAAACAACATCTGGTGTTGGCTGCTAAGCTCTCCTTACCATCCATCTTGTGGGCACAGCATCTCCACTGGGTCTCCACTGCAACCCATGGTCCATGGTCATGGTTCCATCAGGTCTCCATGCAGGCATCCAGCTAACTTGCTTCACACTGCCCATGGCCATTTCAGAAACACAAGACCATGTTGCAAATTCAATGACCCTCTCTTATCTGCATTTCTTATGCTCCATAATACCAGGTAGGGTCAAAATTTGTTAATTCAGGGGATGGGAGTGGGGGAAAAAATCAGACTTTCAAGAACAGCATTTAGGCCTGTTCAAAAGACTGCATCTTCCTGTTGTTCCAATGCTGGTCAGCTGGCCCAATCTCAATGGTTGTAATCTCTCAATGGCAGCTGAATGGGCAGCAATTTCACCTAAAGATTTCATGTTTTCTATGCCTTATCCACCTGCTCACACCAGTACATTTCTATGCAATGCAACCCTGTACAAATTCTTAGGACATGGGCATAGCAACAAGCCTCTCACATAAATTGCTTCTAGCCTAGTCCAGGCAAAGCTCTTTCTCACCCTAATAAGCAAACCTCACAGTCCACAGTTGTTATTGCATTCAAGTCTTTCAACTCTGACCAGGATAGTCCAGCAAGCTATACAAAATGCAAGGCATCTCTAAGGCCAAGGCTTCAAATCCTTCCACATTCCTCTCTAAAATCAGCTCCAAAAGCCCAAAGCCACACAGTCAGGTTTCAGGCAGCAAGGACACCACTCTTAGTACCAATTTTATTGTTGCAGTCAGGTTCACATTGTTGGTAAAAATTTGCCTGGCTAAGAGCAGCTTGTGGGGAAGAAAGGCTTATTTTGGCTTACAGATGGTGGAAGCTTCATGAAGGCAGGGGAAAATAATTGCATGAGCAGATGGTGGACATCACCTCCTAGGCAACATCAGATAGACAACAGCAACAAGAGTGTATGCTTAAACACTGACAAGAGGAAACTGGCTATAATACCCATAAGCCCACTCCCAACAATACACTGCCTCCAGGAGGTGTTAATCCCCAAATTTCCATCAGCTAGAAACCTAATATTCAGAGCATTTAAATTTGTGGGGGACACCTGAATCAAACCACCACACATGTTAAGCAAGTAAACAAATTTAAAAATAAAATATTGTCTGTTTCTTTTCATACATGGTCTACAGCTTAAATCAAAACACATATGCAATTATAAATGTATATAACAAGAAATTAAAAAAGGGTCTATGGGGTGGGAAAACAGTCTAAAAAGAAATGGGAAGGAAGGAACAAGAAAGGGTAATATGGTAGAAGGATCATGTTCACTTCTATAAGTGAAGTCTATATATTATTGTATGTATGTATAAATATTTGATACAAATATATAAGGAGAATATTTGAGGGTTAGAAGGGGAACAGTGTTTGGAATGATGGCTCTTTTGATAAAATGCTTGCTTTGCAAGCATATAGACCTGCAATTGGATACCCAGCACCCATGTAAAGCTCAAGTGCTATAGTGCATACCTATAATTCCAAAGCAAAAGATTTGAAAACAGGGGATCTACAGGGACTGCTGGACAGCTAGGCTAGAAAAATTTGTAAACTCAAGGTCCAAGAAGAGACTCTCAAAATATAAGATAATTATTGAAGAAGATACCAGACATTGATGTCTGTCCATCACGTACACATACATGCATGAACACCATCCCCCACTCATGCATTCCTACATATGTACATATGCACACCTATCACAGATACATACATACCAAAATAAAGAAAAAAAAAAACAATAGGACACCAGGTAGGCTGTGGAGAAATCACAGTGGAGGGTGGCTAAATTAAATAATGATGCAACCAGAGATATCTCAAAAAATGTATTAATGAGATCCAAAGGATTATATAATTAAAAGTTAATCATAGATATTAGAAAGACCTTAAATAAAAGTCTAACAATCCATTTCAAGGCTCTAGTAAAACAACATCAAGCCAATGTAAACTCAAGGAGATGGAAAACAAAAACCAGAGCAGAAATTAATGACAGACACTAAAAGAATTATGCATAGAATAAATCAAAGGAAGATTTGGGTTGTTTAGAAAAATATAAGATTGGCTGGGCATGGTGGTGCACACCTTTAATCCCAGCACTAGGGAGGCAGAAGTAGAAGGATTGCTGTGAGTTCAAGGCTGCCCTGAGACTACATAATGAATCCCAGGTGGTTGGCCTGGGATAGAGTGAAACCCTTCCTTGAAAAAAAAAAAAAAAAGATTGATAAAATCAGCTAAACTAACAAATATGAGAGAAAATACACAAATTAACAGAATGTGCACTCAGGGCCCACTTCTGCTCAATATTATGCTCAAAGTTTGAGTAGTTAGATAACAAGTAATTATTAAAGGAATAAAGATATGAAAGGAAGAAATCAAACTATCTCCATTTATGTCAATCTACACAGAATACACACACACATACACACACACACACACATGCACACACATACCTAGAGTTAGTAAATATCTTCAATAAAGTTACAGGATACAAAATTCAATAAACACAAAAACATTAGTAGCTTTAATATACATCATTGATAAACTCACAGAGAAAGAATCAAGGAAACATTTCATTCACCAGAGTTAGTAAAACGTTAAAAACCTAGACATTAACAAAAATATGAAAGATCTCTACAATGAAGACTTTAACAAAATTTTTAAAGAAAAATAAACTAGAGGACAAGACCACTAGATGGAAAAACCTTGCTTGCAGTGAGATTGACAGGACTAACATTGTAAAATTGGCTACCTTACTAAAAGTAATCAACAGATTCAATGTAATTCTGAACAAAATTTCAATGACATTCCTCACTGAGCTAGAATAAATAATGAAGGGATTCATAGGGGACTAATGGACAGCAATACCCAAAGTAATCTTCAGGAGAAAGAGCACAGCGGGCGGTACCAAACACCCAGTCATAAATTATACTATTAGGCAACAGTGATAAAGAGAGAATGGTGTTGACACTGAGACAGACATAGAGATTGAGGGAATAAAAGAGAGGACTGAGAAATAAAGCCACATTTCTTTGGCCACCCATTGTTAAAAAAGCTATTGAAAATTTTCAGTGGAATAAAAATAGTTTTTTCCACAAACAGTTTTGGAAAAACTGAATAACTACCGGCAGAAGAATGAAATGAGATCTGTATTTCTCTCCATATACAAATAACATTTCAAAGTCAATCAAAGACATCGTTCTAACCCTGAAACTCTGAAAGCAATAGAGAAAAAAATAGGGTACTCTTCTGTAGGATATAGGTATAGGCAAAAACTTTCTGGCCATGAATCCAATAACACAGGAATAGTCCTCAGAATCAACAAATGGGACTACAACAAATTTAAAAAAAAAGTCTCTGCACAGTAAAAGAAGCCCTCAGCAATGCAAACAGGCAACCTATAGAATGGAAGAAAATCTTTGCCACAGGGGATTCATGACAATCTACAAAGAATGGCAGAAATTACACTGAAAACTGACAATTATTAAATATGCCAATGAAATGAATAAACATTTCACAAAAGAAGAAATATAAATGAACAACAAATACCTTCAAAATGTTTAGTACAGAGCCATAAAGAAAGGGCAAATCAAAAACATGAGATACCATCTTTTTTTTCTTTTTTTTATTGACAACTTCTATACTTACAATTAACCATGATATTTCCCTCCCCTCCCTCATTTACCCTTCACAACTCTCATCTCAATCATATCCCCTCCCTCTCTCCATCAGTCTCTGTTTTATTTTGATGTCATCCACTTTTTCTTCTATTATGAGGGTCTTGTGACAGTATTGCTAGGCACTAAGAGGTCATGGATATTGAGGCCAATATCTGTCTGTGCAGCTGCATTGTAAGAGTGGTGCCCTTCCTTTGCTTCTTACATTCTTTCTGCTACCTCTTCCCTAATGGACCCTAAGCCTTGGGGGGTGTGATAGAGATGTTTCAGCGCTGAGCATTCCTCTGTCACTTCTGCTCTGCCATATGTTGCCTTTTGGGTCATCCCAGTAGTCACTGTCATCTGAAAAGAGAAGCTTCTCTAACCAAAAGTGACAGTATCATTAATATATGAATATTAACATTAAGGGTAGTGCTTTCAGGGTACTTTTGTAAGAATGATATATGCATTTAGCCAGTTAAGAGCAGACTTTATATCCCTAAGGTACATGACCTCTCCTGTCATAGTGAAGTTTTCAGCAATAGGGTCTTACCATCTGTTACTCATGGTAAACAGGGCCTTGTACAAAAGCCTGTAATGTTTTGGAGGCAGCAGGGACCACCCTGGCCAAATATTCACTGGTAGGTATCCCATCTCTTGCACTGAAAATTTTTTAGTAGCAATCTATGACTTCTGGATGAGCCAAAGAAGTAGGCTTATTCAGAATATCTTGAATTTTGAATGTCCCTCCCCCCACTCTTCCTTACTCAATCTCTTCCCCTGGCCTCACTGAGAGCAATCCACTCCTTATAATCTGTTCTTCTATTTCTACTTACATATATACAGTACCATCCCCTAGAGTCCTTCCTTCTCCTCCCTCCCTTATAACCTTTCCAGCTTACTGGCCTCTGCTACTAATTTTTTGGTTCCAGCTCACACACAAGTCAAACACTTGTAGCTAGGCTCCACATAAGAGAGAGAACATGTGATGTTCAGCTTTCTGGGCCTGGGTTATCTCACTTAGAATAATCCTTTCCAGATCCATCCATTTCCCAGCAAATTTCATAATTTCATTTTTCTTTACTGCTGAATAGCACTCGATTGTGTAGATGTACCACATCTTTATTATCCATTCATCTGTTAAGGAGCATCTATCCTGGTTCCATTTCCTAGCTATTGTGGCTGTTCAAGTATCTCTAAGGTAGTGAGATGAGTCCTTAGGATATATGCCTAGAAGTGCTACAGCTGGATCATATGGTAAATATATTTTTAGTTGTCTCAAGAACCTCCACACTGATTTCCACCATGGCTGTACCAGATTACATTGCCACCAACAGTGTAGAAGGGTTCCCCTTTTTTGTCATCCTTGCCAACATTTATTGTCATTTATTTCCTTGATGGTAGCCATTCTGACAGGAGTGAGATGGAATCTCAAAGTAGCTTTAATTTGCATTTTCCTGATTGCTAAGTACGTAGAACACTTTTTTAGATGTTTATATGCCATCTGTATTTCTCCCAATGAGAATGGGAACTCTCTACTTAGTTCCATACCCCATATTTTACTTGGATTGTTTGATTTCTTACTGTTTTGTTTTTTGAGTTCTTTGTATATTTTGGACATTAATCCTCTTTCAGATATATAGCTAGCAAAGATTTCTCCCATTCTGTATGTTGTCTCTTTGCTCTATTCACAGTGTCCTTTGCTGTAAAAAAGCTTTGTAAAATCATGAGATCCCACTGGTTGGTTAGTGGTTTTATTTCCTGAGCAATTGGGGTAATATTCAGAAAGTCATTGCCTATGAGAATATGTTGAAGGGTTTCTCCTACCTTTTCCTCTAGAAGTTTTGGGTCTGATATTAAGGTCCCTGATCCATTTGGATTTGATTCTTGTGCATTGAGAAAGACAAGGATCTGTTTTCATCATTCTACATATAGATATCCAATTTTCCCAACATCACTTGTTGCAGAGGCTGTCTTTTCTCTAATGAATATTTTTAACATTTTTGTCAAAAATCAGATGGCTGTAGCTGCCTGCATTAACATCGGGGTCCTCTAATTATCTTCCATTAATCTACAGGTTTGTCTTTGTGCCAGTACCATGCTGTTTTTGTTATGATGGCTTTGTAATATATCTTACAGTCGGGTATGGTGATACCACCAGCCTTGTTGCTCAAAATTGTTTTGGTTATTTGAGGTTTTTTGTGCTTCCAAATGAATTTTAGGACTTTTTTTCTATTTTGTGTCTAATACCATTGGAATTTTAATGGGGATTGCATTAATGTGTAGATTGCTTTTGGTAAGGTTGACATTTTCACAATGTTGATTCTTCCAATCCAAGAACATGGTATGTCTTTCCATTTCCTCGTGTCTTCTGCAATTTATCACTTTAGTGTTTTAAAGTTTTCATTGTAGAAATCCTTTACTTCCTTGGTTAGGTTTATTCCAAGGTACCTAATTTTTTTTTTTAGACAAATGTGAATGGGAGAGATTCCCTGATTTTTTCCTCCACATGTTAGTTGTTAGTGTATACAAAAGCTACCGATTACTGTGTGTTTATGTTTTATATTGCTATACTGCTAAAAGTGTTTAACAGTGCTAAAAGTTTGCTGGTAGAGTCCTTAGGGTCCTTTATGTGCAGAATCATATCATCTGCAAATAATGTTAATTTGAGCACTCCCTTTCCAATTTGTATCCCTTTTATGAGTGTCTCTTGCCTCATTTCTATAGCTAAAACTTCCAGTACTATATTAAATAAAAGTGGGGGCAGTGGACACCCTTGTCTTGTTCCTGATTTTAGTGGAAAACCTTCAAGTATTTTACCATTTAGTATCATGTTGGCAGTAGGTTAGTCATAAATACCCTTCATTTTGTTGAGATCTGTTCCTTCTTTTCCCAGTTTATATAGAACTTTTAACATGAAGGGATATTGGATTTTGTCAATTGCCTTTTCTATTTCATCTATTAAGATGATCATGCGATTTTTTTCCTTCAGTACATTTATATAATGTATTACATTTATCAATTTGTGTGTGGTGAACCATCTCTGCCTCTCTTGGATAAAGCCTACTGGTCAGGGAGAATAATCTTTCTGATATATCCTTATATTCTGTTTCCCCTCTTAGAACTGTCCTCATTGTGTCCCAAAGGTTTTGGTATGTTGTATTCTCGTCATCACTTGATTCTATGAAGTTATTGATTACCATTTTGATTTCTTCAATGACCCATTCATCATTCCATAGTGTTTTTGTTTCCATGAACTTTTGTATGCTGTGTAGTTTTTCTGGTTGCTGATTTGTAGTTTATTCCCACTGTGGTCCAGTAGAGTACAAGGGATTATTTCAATTTTCCTGTGTTTGTTAAGATTTGCTTTGTGTCCTAATATATTGTCTATTTTAGGGAATGTTCCATTTGCTACTGAAAAACATATTAAATGGGACATGAGAAGAATAATGCTCTTAGCAGGCAAGAAATAAAAGGAAAGAAAGCCATGAAGTGGCCCAAGGTACACTAGTCACTTTTGGAATTCTAGGGGTAGATTTGATTTTTATACTTGAGTATTCCTCAAAGCTCATCTTGTGGTTAAGCCCCACAGAGGTCTAGGGAAATGTGGTGGGTCAGGAGTTTGTGCTTCTTCATGAAAATTTCTTCCTAAAGTGTCATCAGAGGAAATGAGGGTCACATAATGGTCACATAAACAAGGGAGTTCCAAGATTTGGGATCACACCAAAACAGAAATTCTATGGAAAGTTTGACACAGAGCCAGGTGTGATGGTCATGGGACTCTGGAGACCTAGTACCTAGAGGACAGTTTACTGAAGGGAAAATGAAGTGCAGGTGCTGGTACTGTATTGTTTATATGGAGGAGATCTGGTTTGGGGAAATTATTGATGAAATGGATTTTGTAGCCTACATGTGAGCCTCAAAGGGTAACTAGAAACCACTGTGATATTATGGATTATTTGATTCCAAGAAATTATATGCAGCAATTCAGTGAACATCAATTCATGACAACACTGAAGCATATCAAAGCCAAGGATCAGCAGTAGATGATATACAGGCAAAGACATGAAAGTGAAGAGATCTAGCTTGGCCTGGAAATAGACAAATATCACCCCCCCACACACACAGATATGTAGTACTCCTTTTCAAATGCAGCAAATTATGGTAGAAGTACATGTTCAAGTTAGAAAAGTTTAATTACTCCTTCAGTGCCATTATATGTTGTAGTGCTGTTCAGATACTTTGTCTCTTCTTTAACTTAGCACAAAGACATCTCTGTCACACCCTCCAAGGCTCAGAGTAAATTGTGGAAGAGGAGACAGAAAACATGTAAGAGCTAAATGAAGTGGAGTGCTTTGCAATACTGTCTTCCAGACACAAAGTGGTTATGGTATTTATTACCTCACAGTGTCTGACATTACCTACACAAGAACTGCATAATAGGAGAAAAAAATGAGGACATCAAAATATAAAAATGATCAGTTGGGAACAAGGGATTTAGTAGAGGGGGTATTCTGGAGGGGAAAAAAGAAGGGTAGTGGGGTGGGATTGTGATCATTCTATATTGTCTAAATACATGGAAGTTGAAAATAAAATTTAAAAATAGTTATTAAAAAAAGATGTACATTTATTCCTATCACTCTTGTTGATTCTCAGCCCATGCTCTTTTCCTGTTTATTGACTTGCATTAACTTTTATCAAGCATGGTTTATTCTTTTCTGTCATCTGAGGTATGTACTTTTCCTTCTCTTCACTACAAAGAATCTCATGAAGTGCTTTCTGAATACCTGGCCTAGTATTCATGTATTTCTTTCACCTATTTCTATCATGGAAAGTTATTCTGGTCCTTCAGTTATGACAGATAGCTTTGATGGATATAGTAGTCTATGTTGACAGGTGTCTTTTAGAACTTGGAATACATCATTTCACACTCTCATAGATTTTAAAGTTTGTTTTGAGCAATCTGTTGTTATTTTGATGGGTTTGCCTTTATAGATGACGAGGTACATTTCTCACTTACTGATTTAAAAAATTGTCTTCGGTCCATGTGCTTAGCAGTTTAATTATAATATGGTGAGGAGAGGTTCTTTTGTGGGCTTGTCTGTTTAGTGTCCTAGTTAACTCCTGTATCTGTATTGACATTTTTTCCCCGTTTAGAGAAATTTTTCTTATAATGATTTTGCTAAAAAATATTTACTATACCTTTAGATTGAAACTCTTCTCCTTCATTTTAAGTTTGGTCTCTTCATATTGTTTGGAAAGTCTTGACATTACCATTCATTCCTAGTAGTTTGTTAGAATGCTAGCTATTTGCCACTTTGTCTTCAAGCTCAACTATTCTGTCCTCTCCTTGATATATTCTGTTGGTGAGACTTCTACAGATCGGTTTTAACTTCATTTATTGTGCTTTTCATTTTCAGTATTTCACATTGGTATTTTTTTCAGTATTTCTAATTCTTTACTCAGGTTGTTGAGGTTATGGAAAGTTGTAGTTACAGAGAATGAAGAAATGGATGAAAGTGTATGTAAATGAGTTTGGAAAGAGAGGGAAAGCAAATGAGTTGTGTGTGGAAAGAGTATTACAGAGATTCTAGTAGTAGGCTATTGGAGAAAAAAAAATCCTAAAATCCAACTAGCCAATATACAAACACAAACAAAATTAGCATGGGGTATTTATGCTTGGCTGTTGATTAAAACCAACAGATTAATTTACAAAACCAAAAGTGCTACAATAGATGAGTCCCTCAACCTTTTTTTTTTTTTCATCCACCAATATCCCGAGTGCTCAGAAAGACAAATTCATGAGAAGACTTTCACCTGAGGAACATGTCGTGTGTGTGTGTGTGTGTGTGTGTGTGTGTGTGTGTGTGTGTGTGCATTTTATTTTAAAGAGAGGGAGAGAGAGGGAGGAAGAGACAGATAGAGAACAAATGGGCATTCCAGGGCCTCCAGCCACTGCAAATAAACTCCAGACACATGTTTCACCTTGTGCATCTGGCTTACATGGGTACTGGGGAAACGAACCTAGGTTTTTGGGCTTTGCAGGCAAGTACCTTAACTGGTAAGCAATCTATCCAGCCCTTTCTTCCTTTCTTGTACCACATGAGCAATTTTTACTACCAACAATTACAATGTCGTAAGCAGAGCAGACATTTTCTGTATTCAACCTAGAGCATAGTGATCAACTAAGGGCTGCTCAGTTGTGAGCTACCTCTGAGCATCCTCAGATAACAGTGTCATCTAACTATCAGATCCCTCACACACACAAAAAGTAAAATGTCAGGCACATGGCATGGATTTGGGCAGGATTTCCAGAGAATAAGAGAGAGCCCAGTCAACATCCTTATAGATAGGATTTAAAACAATGTAAGTAGAATAGAAAGAGATTAAATGAAAAGGAGGAAAGGAAGGAAAAGCTACAGCAAAGAAAATGAATTGATGGCAGGTATGATGGACAAGATTCTGCTAGAAAACTAAATTTGATGCAGTTGAAAGTCATGTAGTTTTAGGTCATAATGACAAATGCCATCCCTCTTCTCCTTTTATATCTTTTACTCCTTCCTTCTCTCTCTCTTGTTGTCCTGGAGTGTTCATATGTATTTGAAGCTTCTTCAGAAACAAGAAGAGTTTGACAATCTGAGTCAGTTGCAAGAAAATTTTGTACTATTAATAAGTGTTCTCTTTACTTAAAGTGATATTCACCCCATAATTCAATATCTTCTATCATCTCCACAGTTGCTTTCTTCTTAATCTTGCTTAATCCTGTTCCTACCTCTAACTGTGATACTACCATTCCATAGGTCAGCAGGGTACCATACCTCAGACAAATTTATTGATCTTTCAGTTACTTCTGGAATGCATGTAATAGATCAATTTACTTTTATAAATTTCTTATTACTCATCAAAGCCAGCATGATATGGTGAAATCTGATTGCAGTATACATCTCAAATATTTGTTGTGGAAAACAGCAAATTCTATTCCACTTTACACTTAATTTTCTTTCATGAATTTATGCTTATTTCCAGAGCAGAGGATTAATTACAGGTGAAATTTGGCAATGTATGAAAATTTAATTAGAAGAAATATATTTATTTCACGTATGATTTTGAAATATATGACAGTCATTGATTATTTAATGGTTAAGTGATGATTGTGACATTTAACTTAATTCTGCAATTTTAAGACAGGAATGAGTCAAACCCTGCTGTATAGGATGGATGAGAAAGATCTTTTTGAATAATTGACTTCCCCACCGGAAAGGGCCTACTTTCTTTTCTGCTATTAATTTCCAAAGCACAATACATTTAAACAATGATTCATCCACAGAAACAATAGCAGCAGTTATTTTTCAAACAGAAAAAATTAATTCTAGAAATAATTGTTCTATCTAACATATTAGCAAATCACATATTTTATTTACTACAAGAACTAAATGAGAAATAAGAAATTGTGTGTTTTAGGAGTTTCTATGGAAGTTATGAGTTAGTATCACATTAATATACCAATTTACACAATACTATCATTATAATAGGTGTACCAACTTACATGAGTAGAAATTGGAGTGGGCTGTGTGGGCCTTCAGAGACCTAACCACCTTTTGTAAATAGTTGTGTTGTGCAATGCTAATATCTAGTATTTTACAGATTTCGGAAACCATCTAGAACAGTGAAGAGTTGTTAAGAAGTTGAAAGAAGATAGCAGACATGATGGGAAAAAAGCATAACTTTATTGAAAAGTCACAGTGTCTAAATGCTTAGCTTCCAATTCACTCTTAGACAGGGAAAGCTGGACGATCCTTCACAACAGAGAGTCTGTTGCCACTGATTTGAATACACAGAAGAACTGAAAGTTGTGAAACTATTTCTGAAGACAACACTTCCTTTTCTTGAAGGATATGAATTGAAGGATGTGGATAAATCAAAATGGGAATGAAATAGGTGACCCATTGCACTGTCTAGTTTTCAAGACAGACAGTACTCTATTTGAACTTGGGAGAAGGGTGTCAAGGGATCAATTCAGCGCTAAGCCAGACAACATGTAACACTGGTCTAATATGGCACAACTGTTGTGGGAGTGGCTAACTACTCTCTAATTGAATAGAAAGCTGCAGTACAGGGCAGAAGCCATGTTTGGAGCTGTAACCCTGGCTGAACATCTGTGGATAGGAATATGCTAGGCTCCCATAGGAAGACTGCTGGTTAAATGGATGTGATGTGTCTATCAATCTTACTTCTAAATATCTGTTTCTGTGTGGGTTTATGACTGCTATGATTTGTCTGGAATGTAGAGGCAAACACTTCTCAGTGTTCCAGCTTCCAGTGGATACTAACAGAGATTCATAAAGGTTAATTTGCTGATAAAAAGTAATGTGCTGGGTATGATTTACAATACAGAGAAAAAATATAAAATACAGGGCTGGAGAGATGGCTTAGTAGTTTAGGTGCTTGCCTGCAAAGCCAAAGGGCCTCGGTTCGATTCCCCAGGACCCACATAAGCCAGATACACAAGGTGGCACATGCATCTGGAGTTCGTTTGCAGTGCCTGGAAGCTCTGGCTCACAAAATCTCCCTCTCTCTCTCTCTCTCTCACTCTGCCTCTTTCCCTCTCTCAAATAAATAAATGAAAAGTAAAAATAAGAATTACTTAAAAAATCAAATACAGTTATTACTGCAGCATATGGAAGAGAACATTGTAGAGAAGATGACTGAAAACTGTACTGAGGAAAGGAGTGATGTGTCATGAAATAGCAATTTTCCTCTGCCATTTTATCAGCAGAGATCACTGTGGTTATTTGCCCACTAATGGCAATAAAATATGCAAAAAATGCATATGTAATACCGTCTGCAGTAATGGAAATCATGCTGTTAAAACTCCTGAAGGTGGATGGACATGAGACCCTCACAAGTCACTCAAGACATTTCTTCCTTCTGTAAGCCAGCTATGTGTGGCCTTGGGGGTGTTATGCTAGAGTATATAAAAGATGGAAGAATTTTAGAGTAACAGCTTTCCTGGTTAGCATCCCAGCTGTTGGGTGACTTCTCAAAGATGAAGATGACTTTTCCTCAATCACGATTCTGTAAGTAACCCTTCACTGATGTTCCTTTATGCATTATTCACACAAGCTAAGTTTGAATAGAATGCTTTCTTTGGTGTCATCTGGGCTCTCTGTGTGATGAATTGATTGGTTTTAATGGTTTAATGTTTAACCAATTATATTGGTTAACAGGTTTAGACCTAGGAGTAATCTGCTAAACAGCTGCACAAATGCATGAATCTTAGAGCAGATATTCTCAAACAAGGGATATTTGATTCTTTTGGAGTCTTATGGAAATATGTAGAAAACTGTTTTTTTTCCCCCCTTTTGGTTTTTCAAGGTAGGTTCTCACTCTAACACAGGCTGACCTGGAATTCACTATGTAGTCTCAGGTTGGCCTCAAACCTCAGCCTCCCTGGTGTTGGGATTAAGTGTAGACCACAATGCCATGCCCTGAGAACTGTTATTTTAATTGAGTTGGGATAAAAGATTGGGGGATTCTGGTGTCTCATGTGTAGAAACCAAGTATATGTCTACACAACTTCCAATGCACACTATAGCTCCAGAAGAAAGGATGTTCCATCTGAAATAATCAAACTTCATAAAGTGGAGTCATTAGAATGGAATTGTCTGTCAAGTTTCTCTGGGGCCAATTGGACACATTCCTGAAGAATGAAACCAAGATGCTCTGGTCTGCTGGTCTCTTCTATGAGATACTTGACTTGAGTGACATTTATAATTCCAAATTTTAATGTAGATAATATTAGTAAATGTGTGTTTTATACTGCTTTAATATGGTTTTGGCCATATAACACTTCAAAACAAAAGTACAATATGGCATTTTCCTTTACTTTATTAATAATATTTGTTATAATAAGAATTAGCAATATCTATAAAATTGATCTTATAAAATTAAACCAAATAACTAGGTAATTGACCTTATCTTAGATTGAAAATATATCAGATGCTGAATGGGAAAATATCATCATAAAATAGAGCTAAGTTAAATGTTTGTAATAATTATGATATGACAACAGGATCTTAGTTTTCCAATTAAACGATTGTGTAGACCATGCATAATACATGGTTAATGGGTATTCTTAGCTATTTTGGGTGTATGACTTTAGGTATTTTTCATAGCTTTTGTCAGATACATCCAATTGTATTTATCAAAGCTCCAGTGATACTCAGGTAATTTACTAAAGTGTTTTTATGTGTGGTGTGGTATATATATATGTGTGTGTGTGTGTGTGTGTGTGTGTGTGTGTGTGTGTCATCCTGTGTGTTCCTCTGTGGAACACTACAGTGGCCAGAGGAGAATATCATTTGTCTCCCTCCATCACACTCCACTGCTTCAATGCCTAGTTGTCCATTTACTCAGTCTGGATAGAGGTCATTGTTTAGTGCTCCATTTGTAAACTGCACACAAGGATGCAACCTAGGATGGCTCATCTCTCTGTCAGACCTCCTTAAAGGACAGTATGATTGTGGGGCTCTTTCTCCAGAAGATGTCTAAGATTTTCCTGGGATTGGTAAACAATGTGAGACAGCTCAGTCAACAACCTGACTTAAAGGAAATAAAATTATGGTGATGGAATAAACATAGAGGCTTTGTATAGTTGGAAGGTAAGAAAAGACAACAGGAAACAAGATGAGGGAAAAATAAGGTATGATATCTGGTTGTTGTCAGAAAACTAAGCTTAGGGAAAATCTAAATATATCTTTATTTTTAGATGCTAATTGCACCAATTATCTCATGTTCTCCTTTTAGATCCATAATCTCTCTTGCTTCCTAGAAATGTTTGTTTTATTGGAAGTATTCTTCACCTTTCTCCATCTATGGAGTTGTACCTATAGAGCTTAGAAGACCTTATCTATACTGCAGAGCATATTAACATAATGTTACATCACATTAAGAAAAGTTCCCATGTTTATAAGAATAATGTTCAGTCAAGCCAAATTCTTCCCTCATCATTATGAATGGTTTTATCTAAATATTGACACTTTTTCTAACTATAATGAGCTAATATCTGAGAATTCAGCAAGAATGTCATGTCCCCAACTAGTCTCTCTACCATTTGTTTTCCTCTTTAATACATGCAAAATGACAGCTCTGACAAATTTTATATTTTATCCTTTAGAAATCAAAAAAGGATCCAGGAAAACTGTCTATACATTATTTTTATGTTAATGTTGAAAGCATCTATCAGATATTATGTTTCTCATGCAACTTCCATCCTGATGATTCATACATATTTCCAACTGACAGTATGGTATTTATAAGGGAGGTTTAAAGCAATATATCACAACAGGTGAGATATACATTATATAATGTATATTCCAAGCACAAATTTTACTCCTGGTAAATTACTGAGTGTGTGATAGACAGTAAAAGCCTCTGCCCTTCAAAGACTATAAAATTATGTAGTTTCACACAAGAATGAGTAGAGCAATAAGAGTTATGTAGAGTAAATGGGATATAGTGCTTTGGATGTTAAATGCACCCTCTAGCCTCATGTGTTTGTGATTAAGTCTCACAGTTACTTCCAGTATTTGGAAACCAGAGCCTTACTATTCGTGGTAGGTCATTGATGGGCCTTTGGATATATAATCCAACCTCATTTGCCATAACTTGCAAGTTTACTCTTGATGCTAATCCTACTTTCACTGCCAGGATGAAATAGCCCCTCAAAACTATAAGCTGAAATAAACTAAGCCTTCTGTTAGCTGCTTCTAGCCAGGTATTTTGTCCCAGCAACCAGGTGGTAACTTATGCATAAGGGGAGGAAAAAGAGAGGCATTTGAAAAGAACATAGTAATCACTCCTTTCCCAAACAGAGTGAGACTACATTCTTATTCTGTGTATGTCTACAGAAGAATACATCATATTCAAGTGTATCTATAATCCAACAAGAACAACAGGAGCTTTGCTGTCCAGTAGTAGCAGTTCATAATTCCTCACTCAAGCCAGGCATACATTTATCTATTCCTTTGCTGAGAAAGCCCTGCCAAAATGGAGACACAGATCACTGCCAACTTTATGTCACTTTGTTAAGAAACTTATTTTTTTATTTTTATTTTTCAGTTTGGATCTGTATTGCTCCAAAAACAACCATTTTGAAGTATTTTTGCCCACCTGTGGCACTATGGGAAAGTTTGAAAACTTTGAGTTAAACCTAGTACTAAGATGTTATACCACAGCTTGTTTGCCTCTCCTCTCTCTCCCTCTCTCTATGTCAATCAAGTAACTATGCCCTCCCTACCATGTGCTCTCACTGTAATGTAGTATGCTGCCACAAGCCCAAAGCCACAGCACTAAAAAACCTTGGACAGATTTCTGAAACTATGCAAAAGCAAAATGTTTCCTTTATCCAAATTGATAGTCTTGGGTAAAACACCAAGATACCACAATGGGAAGTGGGTTAATTCACCTTTCATCTGGCTCTACCCCTGATTATTTCTCCATGTCTTATACATATCAGATCATTATCTAAACAAATAACTTTTTAAAATTACTAAAGTAATATTTTTATGTAATGGTTTCTAAAAAGTAAGAGTTGACATGTTGTTGGAAAGAAAAATAAAACATTAGAATGATTCCTTTATAGAAGTCTTCCAGAATGACCAGTCAGGAGGGCAAAGTACATGAAAATCTTCTTACATAATCACAGCCTACTTGGACATCAAAGATAAGGAGAGAAAAAGGAACAATTAAGATAGTTTAGAAAGCAATGCATAATGAGTTGGAAAGATAGCATACAGTTAAAACCAAGTTCCCCCACTTTCAGACAGTGCCAGGGTACAGTCAGCCAGATGAGCCCCTTCCAGAGATTTTTCAATAAATGCTATGGGTTGAACACATTGAAAGGTTATTAAACTCAACTATTTAATTAAAAAAATAAAACATGCTAGCTCATCTCAACTGCATTAGCATCATAAATAAATCTTAAATTGTGGATTATATAAAGTGGCTTATATAGTTTTATAAAAGTTCATTCAGGCTAGCACATTGGAACTAAAATTTAGCTCCAAATGGAGTTTAATTATGCTGATAAAGAAAAACATGTAAAATCCTTCTAGAAACAATTGACTGAAGAACACTTAACAAAAATAACTAATAACTTAAATCTCAAAACTTGTAGATCATCCCGGGACTCTAATAATTCACTCATCTAATAATTATGTACTTGTCTCTGTACTGAGGTACTGTTACACTTATTCAGTTGACATTAATCAACAGAGCAGATCTGACCTCATGAAACTTAGATTCCAGCTGGGACAAGATAAAAACACAATAATTAAACTTCAGAAGCTTATTGTGCAGTGGGGTAGGAAGTGATGGAAGCCAAGCAAGGGAAGAAGTTTACAAAGTAGAAATGAAAAGGAGATGCTTGGAATGTAGGAGTTAGGAGTCATGAAGAGTAACAGCTGCTTCTTGAGCTAAGCATACAAGTCTTTTCTTTCAACCCCACATCCCATTTTTCCTGTAACAAGATTTCTTTCTCCTCTACACAATTTAAAATTTTCAACAATGTTTTAGTGTCCCTGTGTCTAACATTGCTGTGTGCTCTTACCACCCATCCAACCTAAAAGTTTTGAATATTCTACTCTTTTATGGTGGAACTAGGGCATGTTATAAACACTTTTTCAGTAAACCCTTGGAAATTAAAGATTTTATTAGAATATTTGAAAGATATTCTCTTGCACAAAGCAATAAACTTAAAATAATTTATATTTGGCATTGCCTTTTTTGGGTACAAAATAAGGTAATTAAAATTTTCACACATACACTCTTATTTAAAATAAGTATATATTTGGCATAAAAATTTACAAAAAGAGAGATGGAATTTATATAATGTATTTAAAATACATAAGTTTATATGTGGCCTTTAAATTTTACCCAAAACCTACATGAAAAAGAATACCATAAGATAAAAAAATCTGTCTTAAATTTTCTCATTAAAGTGATAAGAACAGTCAAATCCAAAGTCTGTTCACTGATTTATTCAGCATTCACACAGACATATATGTACCATCCTAGTTTAACCATCATAATAAAATAAGCTGTTGTATATAAAATTTAAATCAAATACTTTATAATGCAGCATGCAGATAAGAAAAAATTATATACAAATATCTCTCAGTGTATACATTATAAAAATCTCAATTCCGTGTTCTAACAGATCTTTTATTATCCCATCAACAATTCATCTACCAAATTTTACACTAGAATCTTTTCTGCAAGGTTTTAAATCCCAAAGCAGTCTGAAAGCAAATAATCAACATATAGCAACAAAACCCACTGGGCCTCTCTTACACATTTCCATCTGTGTAATTATTGAAGAAATACAAAATGTTTAGTTTGGGAGAAGCAGAAAATATAATCATTCAGAGGTAGAGATAATTATGTGGCCTAAAGAAAATTCTTAGTTTCTATGCTTTCCAAAAAATAAAAATAAAAATTTGGGAGGGTTATACAATGCCCATGTCCTTCTGCCTGCTGAGGAGATTTCTTTTCCCCTCATTTTCCGCCACCCATTCTTTCATTAAAATGTTTTCCCTTGAGTTAACACAGACCCAGGACCTCAGCTCCATACAAAAAGGCAAATTGGTTGTTTCCACTATTCAGCCCAGACATTGCAAGAGGGAAATCTAACAGCTCTGATTACTGGGACAAAGAACTAAGGTACTCCAGGCTCTAATCATTGGATAGCCAACCTGGAAAAGTGGGACTATTGGGTATAGGGAAGAGTCAGATAGGACAAGTGTAACGAAGAAGGGCACAGGGTAGACAAACACAGAAAGGTACAATGACATGTATGTGTGAAACTATCATACCATAACCCATTATTTCATAACCTAAATTTTAAAAGTAAGGAAAATAGAAAAATAAAGTATAATGGCAGTAAAATGATGAAAAAGATGTATCTTGTGTTCATTGTATTTTGAAAAGCACACACAAAAGTGGCTATATTAATATCTGATAAGGGGGAAACCAAGGGGAAAGGTCTTACCAATAAAGAGGGACTTACAAACTTTACATAAGCAAAAGCCAATCCAGGCAGAGTCATAGTAATCTGAAGTATATACCTACCAAACAAGAGAATCAAATACATGAAGCAATGTTTGGCAGCATTGAAAGGGAAAATAAATACATATAGTTGTTGTCTGGGCACTCATACTCTTCTTTCAAAGCTGACAGAACTAAGAGGGAGTCCTGGAACAATGACACAGTAGGCCTGAGTCAGAGTGGCAGAGACTATATCTATAGACTTGTCAAAGGAGACTACAAAGAACAGTGCACAAAGAGATAACTCTAAGAACCCAAATCTGAAATTTCTGTCATATACCCAAACAACCATTCAGCAAACTGAAGTCAACCAAGACTTCAAATGACCAACATTTCTAGTGAACCTTGTCAAAGTGGCACCAAGAACACAAGACAAACCAGGTCTGGACCATAAGGCTTCATAAGGTTCGCTCAAGTCATGAAGCTGAACAACCCAATCATTGACAAGGAACAGACAGTTAGAGCATGCTTTACACATCCTTTACCATCAACATGAACTTCCTTAGGGTTGAAGCCAAGAAAAAGTCCTTGCACCTTGGACTTCTCTGCATTCTAAGTACTGTAAACAGCTGTGAGTTTTCCTTCTGGAGGGTTTAAGCCAAATCTACTCCTGAACACTTAGGTTCATAAGCACACTACCTAAGTATTGCTGTTTTCCAAAATAAACAAACAAAAAATGCACTGGAAATCTGCAAAAAAAGTGGATTATTTATTTACTTACTTATTTTTATATCATGATACACTATTGAGATTTTTATACTTTTGTATCATGATATGTCTTTGAGATTTGGAAAACTATATTGAAGATCAGTAAATGCAACAGATAAAAATTTTAAACAAGATATAGAGCATGATGGGAAAAAGGTATCTGTAAAAGTGATAAGGTTATAGAAAATAGCCAAGTGGATTAACTTACATGAGTTTTGCCAGGGAAACTTTTAATACCTTCAAGGACACACAAACATACTGCTGCTGTTGAGAGCATAAGAGAATAAATGGTAAGAGCCTATTGTTCAAGTTTCCATTTTCTGGTTGCAGGATATGAAGATGTTGTGCTGAGACTGACCTGGAATCACTCACTGTGCCAGAAAACTTCCATAGTGGCAGATGGCAGTATGCTGGCTATTGTGGTAAGGTGTTGTCATAGTAGCTATTCGTCTGCATAGTAGTGCAATCAATAATCCAGGCAAGATGTAGCCACTGGTTTAAAAGTGGCACAACTATGTGGATGTTTCCATCTATTTTCTGATTACATTTAATTCTTGTAATACAGGATGGAATGGATGCTTAAACTGTAATTAGGTTAAAATATTTAATGGGAAAGATTTTGTTATTTTGTTGTTAACTTGATGTGATGTGGCTATCAAATTGCCTTTTAACCTTTTTTTGATATGTTTAAATCTATACAGTATTGCAATTATTACTCTAGGTTAAAGAGGAAAATTGTTGACAGTCATTGATTGATAGTGACAGAGACTCATATCATTCCTACTTTGTGAATGAATAATTGGTGCATGGTGGCCCAATGCTCAGCAGAATAGAAAATTCATTCTCTGCAAGGGTGATGGAATATTGTAGACGACATGACAGAAAAGATGTAAGAGCCTGAGAACAGGAGTGAAGTGTTGGTAAATAGCCATTTCCCTCAGGGTGTGACATGGCCATCAGTTATGAAGCAAAGATAGCTAAAATGAACTTTTGCATAACGTAGATCTATTCATGCCCCAGCATTAAAAAAAACAGTGGAGATATGGTTGCTATGTTGTAATAGCAATGGTGCTGTTAACACTCTCTGAAGGAGGAGTGTCATTGGACCCTGTAATCTTCTACCAGCTATTATTTACGCCTGCCATCCTTTTTAGTGTCCTTGCATGTGGTGTGCTAGAGTATATAGGAGGTGGAAAGATCCACTGAAGCAGCGTTCCTGAGTCAGCCACCATGGTAAAGTGGAATCTTGTAGGGATACAGCAATTATAGAGTCAACCACATTCTCATAACAGTGCCAGAACAGTGCCCTTCTATGTAGGGGTAAATTATAGAGGTCTATGTCTGTGCAACTCTTGAGACATAAATTGTTGATGAAACTGCCATGGATCATTGCCCAATATTTTAATGGCATATGTTACATAGAGCAGGGAAAGTGGGAAAAATCCAAGTAAGCCTCACTCTTACATTATATTTATCTGATTTTGTATTCACCCACAACTTTTAGTATATGTACCACATATTTATGATGCATTCCTCAGTTGATGAGCATCTAGGCTCATTCAGTGTCCAAAGCATTGTAAATAAGGAAGCAATAAACATGAATGAGCATGTAACTCCACAGTTGAGTGTAGAGTCCTTAGTCTAGCTGGTTCATATAGTAGCTATAATTAACACTGATTTCCATAGTGCCTGCATTAGTATACACTCCCACTGTGATAGTTAAGGTGTTGTCAACTTGATCTGTTTAGTAATCCACAGAAATCCCTTTTGAGTGGGTCTCGGAGGTTGCTTCCAGAAAGGATCAACTAAAGGAGGAAGTTATTCCCCCAGAGTGAGCCCTTCCCCCAGAGCGGATGCCTGCTCAGAGGGGGAATTCATATAAGGAAGCTCTTGGTGGAAAGAGTCCCCTCCTTCCTTCCACTTGGCTGCTGAGGCTGCTCGCTGCCTTCCAGCGTGGATTGAAGACCAGAGCGGACTGAATACCAGCATCAACTGAAGATCCACGTGGATCGAAACCCAGTGGCTCCTCAGGAAGCCTCCAGGCCTCTGGAGCCATCTGCAGTGCCTGATCGGGACTGCTGAAGCATCTGGCCACGTGGACTGAGTAGCTCCCAGGTTCCTTGATTCTTGGGCCTGCCTGCAACTGCTATTGGACTACTTTAAGATAATCCAATAAATTCCCTTTTGAAAATAATTCATTCTAGCAGCTCTGTTCCTCTAGAGAACCCTGACTAATACACACACCAAGTTTGATTGAGGGTCTGTTCTTCTTTCCTCATAGCCTCAACTCAGTTTATTGTTATGATCTAACCATTCTGTCCAGAATAAGATGGGATCTCAAAGTAGTTTTAATTTGCATTTCCCTGGTAGCTAGGTATGTTGAACATTTTTAAAAAAAAGGTAATTTTGTATCTCTTCTTTTGCAACCACTTTGTTGATTTCCATAGCCAAATTTTTATTGAGTTATTCACTCTCCTGATGTTTAGGTTTGTGTTGTTTGTGTAATATAGATGTGCTGTAACATGTGTAACAGCAGAGATTATCCTTCTGAAACCTGAAAGTCAATAGTTCTCTTCTCATATGTTGCATTCAGGTTTGCATTACTGGTAGATATCACCCAACCAAGAGAATCTTGTGGGAAAAAGAGGTTTTTTTTTTTTTTTTTTTTTCACTTACAGGCTCATGTGGGAAGCTCCATGATGGCAGGGAAAATGAGGACATGAGCAGAGGGTGGACCTCATCCCCTGGCCAACATCAGGTGGACAACAGCAATAGGAGAGGGTGCCAAACACCAGCAAGGGAACACTGGCTATAATACCCATAAGCCCACCCCCAACAACACATTGCTTCCTAAGGTGTGAATTCCCAAATCTCAATCAGCTGGGAACCTCGCATTCAGAACACCTAACTTTATGGGGGACAACTGAATCAAACCACCACATCGTACATAGCTATTTCCTTTGATGAGGTCTCATTTATTGAATGTTGTCTTATTTCCTAAGGAAATGGAGTCCAGTTCAGAAAGTCAGTCCCTATGCCCATGTGTTGAGTTATATTCCATAATCTTAACTCTAGCTGTTTCAGAGTTTCAGGCTTTTTAAAAAGTATATTTATTTATTTACTTATTTACTAATTCATTTATGAGAGAGAGAGAGAGAAAGCATTTGTGTGTCAGGGCCTCTAGCCACTGCAAAAGAACTCCAGACACATGAACTACCTTGTACATCTGGCTTATGTGAGTACTGGGGACTCAAACCTGGGTATGTAGGTTTCTCAAGAAAGATCCTTAACTGCTAAGCCATACCTCCAGCACCAGAGTTTCAGGTTTTACACTGAAGGCCTTGAAATCTGTATAATTAACTTTTTTTCAGGAAGAACTAATACATATTTATTCATGAGATACCATTTATCAAGCATAGGGTTAAACTTTTATGACATAATTATATTTAATCCTTCCCCAGACTTGATAATTTTTTAAATTAGTATTGTACTCAGTGAACACAGTCAAGTTGGTACCATAGTTAGGCTCATCCCTGTCCTCCCCCCTCAGCAGAGGCCCTTCTTGTTGGGGAATATGGGTCATGCATTGTGGAGTTAGCCATCAGTTATGGGTAGGAGGAAATGTCTCTGTGTATCATGACACAATGTGTGGCTCTAACATTCTTTCTGGCCCCTCTTCTGCAAATTTCCCTGAGCCATGTTGGGTTTATTTTAGGTCTGCTTCAGTGATGAGGTCTTAGGAGCCTCTGTGTCTCTAGATATCTGGTTTGGTAGGAGTTGATTGTTCTCTGTGTCTATTTTCTTCATCCTTGTGCTGGTACAAAGTTCATGGAGAGAAAAGCACCCATGCTTGTTTCCCCAGTTATTCATGGTTTTACCTGGGGCCCATTTCATGTATGATGAGGTGGTCCTCTTCTTAGGATCTCAGTGTATCTGAAAAAGAGAAGCAGATTCTCTGATGGACAGTAAAGTTATCACAAGACAAATGGTATAACCATTATTTTTTAGAGATAATTTAGTAGGTGTAGGCCTTCCTCTAGGCCATGATTGGTGGAGGCTTGCTCATTTTTGGATATGGTTCTGACTTGATTCCCAGCTCCAGCTATGGTTTCCATTACACTGAGAAGATCAGTTAGCCAGGTCAAGAGCAGTTGGTTTCCAACCCTGGCTGCTGTGTGCCACTATTGCATTTGTGTGAGTATCATGTCATGTTGTTTGCTGCTAAATAGGTTAGACCATTAGTTGCTTGAACAGACATTGGTCATTTTCCCCAAGTCTCCCTTGTATCACCATCTGGCACTAGACACACTGAGTGTCTGGGGACTGACTCTCTTCCAGCTTCTAGGCATGTCATTCCATGTTACATTTCAACCACATATAGTCTTTTCAGCAGTAGGGTCTTACCACTAACCTTTGGTGGATCATCAAGTACTCTGACAGAAATCTGTCATTCTTTTAGGAAACCTTGTAGGACTCTCTGATCAAAAGCTCATTGTGGATGATAACCACCGGCTGGTACTGGGAGTTACAGGTCGGTGCCCATGAAGAGAAAGAAGAAAAAGATAAGTAATATAAAAGAGTTAGAGAGAAGAGGAACGGAGAGAAAGAGAGAGAGAGAGGGAGAGGAGAGAGAAGCAGTAGAAGATTAAGGTCAGTCTTTGTTGTACCCTCTCCAGGGTCTTGTGACTCATGTGTTCCCGCTAAGGCCTGGTGAAGGTTCAACCATTTGGTCTGCTGTTAGGATATAGAATTTTATGGTACCATTGCTGTTTTGGTCAAGATTTGTGTCCCCACCCCCTCCCTTGTTCTCCTCTCCTTCCCCACCCACCCTATTGTCTAGTCCTCGCGATGCTTGCTGGGTATGTAAGCATCTTGGGTAGATTCAGGTTAGGTGCTATAGATGAGGGAGACTATGCGGCAATATCTTTCAGTGATTGGGTAAGTTCACTGAGAATGATCTGTTCCAGGTTCAACCATTTTTCCTCAAACTTCATTGCATCATTTTTTTCTTACTAATGTGTAGAACTCCATTGTGTAGATATACCTTAGTTATCCATTCTTCTAGTGATGAACATCTGGGTTGATTCCACTTCTTAGCTATTACGAATTGAGCCACAATAAACATGGTTGGGCAAATCTCTCTGGACTGGGAATTGGAGGTTTTAGGGTGCATGCCCAGTAATGGAATAACTTGGTCTGTTGGTAACTCTATAGTCAGCTTTTTTTGGAGTCTCCATATTGGTTTTCAAAGTGGTTGTACCATCTTATATTCCCATCAAGAGTGGACAAGGGTTCCTATTTCTCCACATCCTTGCCAGAATTGATTTTTGAAAGTTTTTATTTATTTTTTATTTTATTTTATTTTATTTTTACAGTCAGTTTGGTACCATTATTAGGCTCATCCTTGACCTACCCCCTCCCCTTGGCCCCTCCTTGTTGAGGTATATGGGTCATGCATTGTGGAGTTAGCCCACAGTTATGGGTAAGCTAAATGTCTCTGCATCTCATGACCCAACATGTGGCTCTGACATTCTTTCCGCCCCCTCTTCCGCAAAATTTCCCTGAGCCATGTTGGGTCTGCTTCAGTGATGAGGTGTTTGGGGCCTCTGAGGCTCTGGCTCTCTGATTTGGTAGGAGTTGATTTTTCTCTGTGCTGATCTCCTTCCCCCTTGTGCTGGTATCCGGTTCATCAGGAAAACAGCCTCCTTGCTTGTTTCTCCAATTTTTCTTAGTTTCAGCCGGGGCCCATTTGAGGTATGATGGGGTGGCTCTCTCCTTAGGATCTACATCCATCTGAAAAAGAGAAGCAGATTCTCCAACGGAGAGTAAGTTTGCACCAGGACAAATGAGATAACCCCCTTTTTTTTTTATAGAGAATTTAATAGGTGTAGGCCCTCTTGTAGCCCACAATTGACAGAAGCTTGATATTGGAGAGTGGGTTTATGTTTGGATATGGTTCTGACTTCTTTCCCAACTCCAGCTATGGGTCTAATACCAGTGAGGGGATCAGTTAGCCAAATTGAGAGCAGTTGGTTCCCCACCATGGCTGTGTGCCACCACTGCACTTGTGTGGGCATCACAACAAGTTATTTGCTGCTAAGTAGGTTAGGCCATGCGTTGCTTCGACAGATATTGGTTTTGAAAGTCCTTACTGGCTTAAGATGGCATCTTATAGTTGTTTTCATTTGCATTTCCCTGATGATTAAGGGTGATGAACATTTTCTTAACTATGTATTTGCCATTTGTATTTCTTTCTCTGAGAACTGCCTGTCCATTTGTTTGCTCCATTTTGTGAGTGGGTTGTTTGAATTTTTATTTTTTAGGTTTTTGAGTTCTTTGTACATTCTAGAGACTAGGCTTCTATCAGTGGGATATTTGGCAAATATTTTCTCTCATTCTGTGGGAAATCTATTGGCTTTGCTTATTGTATGTTTGTCTGTGAAGAAACTCTTCAGCTTCATGTGATCCCATTGGTTGAATGATTGTTTAAGATCTTGGGCTGCTGGGGTTTTATTCAGGAAGTCTTTTTCCATTCCTATACCATGAAAACTTCCAACTTCCTCCTATATATTCTTACATAGTAGTTGAGGACCTTAAAAAAAAAACAAAAACAAACAAACAAACAAACAAAAAAAACAGCTGGCTATGCTAAATGAAGACATAAGGAAATGCAAGGAAAAATTCCAAGAAGTATCAAGAATATCAGAAAATGATATGAACAGGGAACTTGACAGAGGGCTGGAAACCATACATAGAAAAGTAGTAGAAAATACAAACCTAATTGAAGAAGCCCAAAACCCTTTAGAGGCTCTCAAGAATAGAGTCAGCCAAACTAAGAAAAATTGGCGAAACAAGCAAGGGTGCTGATTTCCTGATGAACCGGATACCAGCAGAAGGGGGAAGGAGATCAACGCAGAGAAAAATCAACTCCTACCAAATCAGAGAGCCAGAGCCTCAGAGGCCCCCAACACCTCATCACTGAAGCAGACCAAAAATGAACCCAACATGGCTCAGGGAAATTTTGTGGAAGAGGGGGCGGAAAGAATGTCAGAGCCACATGTTGGGTCATGATATGCAGAGACATTTAGCTTACCCACAACTGTGGGCTAACTCCACAATGCATGATCCATATACCTCAACAAGGAGGGGCCAAGAGGAGGGGGTAGGTGACGGATGAGCCTTATAATGGTACCAAACTGACTGTATTTGCTGTATACAAAACTAACTAATAAAGAAAAAAAGAAAAAGTAAAAGAAAAAAAAGAATAGAGTCAGCCATGTGTAGGATAGAAACTCAGATCTGGAAGACAAAACAGAAGCAACAATTAAAGAGTGAAAAAGTTTGAATAAGTTCAAAAATTTCTGTGAACAAAACATGAGGGAATTGTGGGATACCCTTAAATTTCCTTACATCCAGATCATGGGAATATCAGAAGTAGAAGAAACTCATACCAAAGGCATGGAGAACTTATTTAACAAAATAATCAAAGAAAACTTTCCCACTCTCTCAAAAGAAAGGCCCATCAAAATACAAAAAGCGACTTCCGGGCAACATGGCGACCACCTAGCTGCGCTGCAAATCCTGGGGAAAGAAAGGCAAGACATAAAGGATTCACTGGGTCTTTTAGGGGAGGGAAATCTCCAATAGATTGTCAGTGGGAGGGCACAGAGGGGGGAAAAAACAGGGAATTGCTGATCCCCTCACGGGGGGGTAGCCCACCCCTTCCCCCAAGTAGCTGCCATATCCATGGCACTGCCGGGCGCCAAGTGATTCCTGCATACAGGAAGCTTAGACTGCTCCGCCCACTAGCCCACTTGCTTCTCTGGCCACCGCAAGTCCAGCGAGTCCTGACAATAACAGGGAATCACTGATTCCCTCATGGGTGGGTAGCCCATCCCTGACCCCAAGTAGCCACCATACCCACGGCACAGCCGCGTGCCTATCAATCTCTGCGTGTGGAAGCTTAGACTGCTTCGCCCACATGCTCACTTACTACTCCTGCCACCACAAGTTCAGTGAGTACTGGACCACAGCAACTGCCAAGCAAACTAAGACTGTGTCTGTCACTTGCGCCACCTCAGGTGCCATTCCCTACCTGTCTGCCATGCCGGCCTTCTGCCATTGTCCTGTGGTGGGGGAGCGTAGACTGCTTCTGGGTCCCAGTGTTTCCACACCAGAGTTTGAGCTGCTTCAGTGCTTGGTTCCTCAGTATCCCTCCTAGATCGAACACAGGCAGCTTTGGCGCATTACCGCTTGAGAGATCAGGTAACTTTGGCGCCCCAGGCAGGCAGTAGATCACTTGGCTTTGGCAAGTGAGAGCCAAAGCCCAGCCTTCTTGGCAACTGCCACAGGCTGCCTCAGATTCCATTTGTGCTTGAGCCCAGGCTGATCCACCCACCTACATGTCCATACACTGTCATGGGCAGACTACAGCACAAAAGAAATAACATGAAAAATCAAATGCAAGAAAATCCAGTGAGAATACCCAGTCCTACAATGAACATATCTAATCAAGACATAGAAGAGTCATTAGGATCAGAACACCAAAGTGAAGTTATGAGGAATGCAACCCTGACCAAACTACTGGTAGAACTTGCAGAAAAGCTACAAAGGACTGATAATCGTGTGGATGCTGCCATCACTAAACTAGAACTAATAGATAAGAAAATGGAAGGAGTTCAAAGAGAGTTAAGAGACTTGAGGGAGAATGAAAAACAAAGAAGACATCAAAAATCAGCTGGCCATGCTAAAAGAAGACATAAAGAAATGCAAGGATGAATTCCAAGAAATATCAAGAAAATCAGAAAATGATGTGAAAAGGGAGCTTGACAGAGGGATGGAAATTATAAATACAAAAGTGGTAGAAAATGCAAACTTAATTGAACAAGTCCAAAACTCTAGAAGCTCTCAAGAATAGAGTCAGCCAAGTGGAGGATAGAAACTCTGATCTGGAAGACAAGACAGAAGAAACAGTTAGAGAGTTCAAAAATTTCAGTAAGTTCAGAAGTTCCTGTTAACAGAGCATGCGAGAATTGTGGGATACACTTAAACTTCCTAATATCAGGATCATTGGAATACCAGAAGGTGAAGAAATTCATACCAAAGGCATGGAGAACTTATTTAACAAAATAATTCAAGAAAAATTCCCCAGTCTCTTAAAAGAAAGGCCCATCAAGATACAAGAAGCCAACAGAACTCCAAACAGACTGGACCAAAGGAGAAACTCTCCAAGATATATTATCATTAAGACTCTAAACATTGACACCAAAGAGAAAATCCTAAAAGCAGCTAGGGAAAAACAGCACACCACTTTCAAAGGTAACCCCATCAGAATTACTTCAGACTTCTCAGTGGAATCCCTGAACACTAGAAGGGCCTGGAATGAAACACTGCAAACTCTAAGAATCTATGGCTTCCAACCAAACTACTCCACCCAGCAAAAGTATCTCTCATAATGATTGTGAAAGAAAAACTTACCATGACAAAACTCAGCTTTAAAATTATAAGAACACAAAACCCAACCTACAGAGAGTATTTCAGGAAATTCTCCACAGAGAAGAAACAAATAATCAACCTCAAATGCATACAAGAAGCAGATCACAATAAACAAACTCAGAAAAGGAACAAAAACCTTTAAGGTACATGAAAACACCAACCCACATTTACCATCACGATATGCCAGGGATCAAATCAAATCTCACAGTCATTACCCTAAACATTAATGGCCTTAATTCACCAATCAAGAGACACAAGCTAACAGGATGGATCAAAAAATTAGACTCCTCAATCTGTTGCCTTCAAGAAACCCACCTCACCACTAAAGAGAGACACCTCCTCAGGGTGAAAGGGGGGAAAAAAATATTCCAAGCAAATGGGAATAAGAAACAAGAAGGTGTAGAAATATTAATATCAGATAAAATAGACTTCAAACCAAAAATAATCAAAACAGACAAAGATGGCCACTTCCTACTGACCAAGGGAATGACTCATCAAGAGGATATTATGATCATAAATCTGTATGCACCAAATACAGGGCCACAACAGTTCATAAAACAAAACCTACTTGACAATGAAAGAGAAATAACCACCAACACCATCAGAGTTGGGGACTTCAGTATGCCATTATCAGTAATAGACAGATCATGCAAACAGGAACTCAACAGGGAAGTAAGAGAGCTCAACAATACCACAGAGCACTTAGACCTAAAGACATCTAGAGAACTTTCCATCCCAAATCCACAGACTACACATTCTTCTCAGCAGCCCATGGAACATTCTCCAAAATACACCATATACTGGGTCACAAAGACTGCCTCCACATATTTAGGAAGATTGACATAATTACTGCATGACATCAGATCACAACACTATATTGCTAGAAATCAACAACAAAAGACCCACCAAGAATCCCAATGGCACCTGGAAACTGAACAGCACACTTTTAAACAATAAATGGATAGTGGATGAAATAAAAAATGAAACTGCAAAGTTTCTGGAATTGAATGACAATGAGAACACATCGTACCAAACTTATGGGACACAATGAAGGCGGTCCTCAGGGGAAAATTCATAGCACTCAATGCCTTCATAAAAAAGACAGAGAGATCCCAAATCAATAACCTAACCATCCACCTAAAGGCACTGGAAAATCAAGAAAAATCCAACCCAAAGAGCTCCAGAAGGAAAGAAATAATTAAAATCAGAGCAGAAATCAATGAATTGGAAACCAAGGAAACAATCAAGACAATTGACAAAACAAAGAGCTGGTTCTTTGAAAAAATAAACAAGATTGACAATCCCCTGGCCAATCTGATCAAGCAAAATAAAAAGAGAAGCTTCAAATTAACAAAATTCAAATTGAAAAGGTGAGATCACAGCAGACATAAGTGAAATTGGGAGAATCATTAGGACTTATTTCAAAAACCTGTACTCCACAAAACTGGATAATGTGGAGGAGATGGATAAATTCCTGGACACATACCATCTATCAAAGCTAAACTCAGAGCAGATTAATCACCTCAATGAACCCATCACACTCATGGAGATTGAAAAAGTAATAAAAAAACCTCCCAAAAAATAAGAGCCCAAGACCAGATGGCTTCTCAGCTGAATTCTATCAAACCTTCATGGAAGAACTCAAACTAATGTTCCTCAAATTGTGCCACACAATTGGAGAACAGGGAAAGCTACCCAACTACTTTTATAAAGCTAGTATCACCCTAATTCCAAAACCAGGCAGGGATGCCACAAGAAAACAAAACTACTGGTCTATATCCCTGATGAACTTAGATGCAAAGATCCTGAACAAAATCCTTGCAAACCAAATCCAACAACACATCAAAAGCATTATACACCTTGACCAAGTAGGATTCATCCCAGGAACAAAGGGTTGGTTCAACATAAGGAAATCTGTCAATGTAATACACCACATAAATAAGGTTAAACATAAAAACCACAGGATCATTTCAATAGATGCAGAAAAGTCCTTTGACAAGATACAACATCACTTCATGATCAAAACATTGGAGAGAATTGGCATGGGTAGTTAATATCTTAACATAATAAAGGCAATATACAAAGCTCCAAAGGCCCAAATAATACTTAATGGAGAGAGACTGGAGGAATTCCCATTAAGATCAGGAACAAGACAGGGTTGTCCGCTCCCACCTCTGCATTTCAATATAGTACTAGAAGTCCTAACTCAAGCAATAAGACAAGAGAAGGAAATAAAAGGGATACAATTTGGAAAGGAAGAAGTTAAGTTAGCTCTATGCACTGATGACATAATTGTATATGTAAGAGACCCGAGAGATCCCAAAACTCCTGAAGGTGGGTAACTCCTATAGCAAAGTAGCAGGATACGAAATCAATGCACAACAATGAGTAGCCTACCTTTATGCAAATGAGAGAGATACAGAGAAATAAAAAAGGGACATAGTCCCATTTTCAATAGCAACAACAGCAAAAAAAAACCTTGGAATAACAGAAACCAAGGAAGTGAAAGATCTATACAATGAAAACCTAAAAACACTCAAAAAAGAATTTGAGGAGGATTTGAGAAAATGGAAAGACCTCCCATGCTCCTGGATAGGCATAATTAACATTGTGAGATGGCAATCCTACCAAAGGCAATATACAGATTTAATGCAATTCCAATTAAAATCTCTACAGTGTTCTTCACAGAGATAGAAAAAATGATCTCAAATTTCATATGGAAAGGCAGAAGGCCTCGCATTTCCAAACATATCCTCAGCAAAAGAAATACCTCTAGAGGCATCACCATACCTGATCTAAAGCTATATTACAAAGCCATAGTCATACAGCATGGGACTGGCATAAAAACAGGAATAGAAAGCAATGGAATAGACTTGAAGACTCAGACTTTGGGTCCAGCATCTATAGCTACTTGATATTCGACAAAGGACCTAACAATATAGGCTGGAAAAAAGACAGCATCTTCAACAAATAGTGTGGTCAAACTGGATAACCGTTTGCAGGAAACTGAAACTTGACCCACACATTTCGCTATGCACTACACTCAAGTCCAAATGGATCCACGACCTCAATATAAGACCAGAAACTCAACTACTACTGAAAGAAAATTTAGGAAGTACTTTCCATGATATAGAAATGGAGAAAGACTTCCTGATCAAAACCCCAGTAGATCATGATCTTAAACAGTCACTCAACCAATGGGATCACATGAAGACTTTCTTTACAGGCAAGCATACAATAAGCAAAGCCATTGGATTATCCACAGACTGGGAGAAAATATTTGCGGGTTATCCAACTGACAGAGGCCTAATCTCTAGAATCTACAAAGAACTCAAAAATCTAAACAGTAAAAAGGCAAACACCCCACTCACAAAATGGGGCAAAGATCTGAACAGGCAGTTCACAGAGGAAGAAATACAAATGACAAACACACATTTAGGAAAATGTTCATCATCCCTAATCATCAGGGAAATGCAAACTAAAACAACTATGAGATTCCACCATACCCCAATAAGGATAGCAAACTGGGCATCCACCTTAAAACCTTCAACCCACAGACCAGAGAGATTTGCTCAACCATGTTTTAGAGGCTCAGTTTGTGATAGCTAAGAGCTAGAATCAACCCAGATGTCCATCACTAGAAGAAAATCTAATGATATGTAGACCTTCTCATCAAAACTAAGGGTTGAGTTGCATCCTGGGAAACATTACATAGTATTCATGGAATTTTCTCTTAAGCACAGTCTAATACAAGGAAGGGAGGAGCAGACACCCCAGGAGGGTCTGGAAAGTCAGTAGCTTAGAATGCCGCCAACAAGAAGCCATTGGTAAGATAAAGTAATGCAAATGTATTTGCATTCTTTTAGACATACCCGTGAATGTATATTTAAACATTGGTGGGCAAATCAATTGAAAATTTTCTGAGATATAATAAGTATAATTCAAGAGGCAAAGCAATGATGAGGTGTGATCCTTTGTTATTTTCTGCAAACAATGCTAACTCATGGTTATACCATGAGTTGCTTCAACAGATATATTGGTCATTTTCCCCCAGTCGCCCTTGTAGCACCTTCAGGCAGTACACGCACTGACTGTCTGGGGACTGAGTCTCTTCCAGCTTCCAGCCATATCACTCAATGTTACATCCCAACAGCATATGGTGTCTTCAGCAATAGGGACTTACCAATAAACTTTGGTGGGTCATCAAGTACTCTGACAGAAACCTGTCTTCTTTTGGGAAACCTTGTAGGTCTCTCTGATCAAGAGTGCATTGTGGATGATAGCCAGCTACTGGTACTGAGAGTTATAGTTAAGCTCCTAAGAAGAGAGGAGAAAAAATATATAACTATTACGAAAGAGATAGAGAGGAGAGAGAGAGAGAGAGAGAGAGAGAGAGAGAGAGAGGGAAACAGAAACAGGAGAAGATTAAGGTCAGTTTTCATCTTACCCTGTACAGGGCCTTGTGACTCAGGTGCTCCTGTTGAAGGTTTAACCATTTGGTCTGACTTTTATGACATAGAATTTTATGCTACCATTGCTGTTTGGGTCCCCCAGCTCCTCCCTTACCCTCTCCTCCCTCCCCACCCACACTACTGTCTGGTCCTCAAGATGCTTGCTAGGTATGCTGGCATCTTGGTTAGATTCAGGTTAGCTCAATTTGTAATAGCTAAGAGCTGGAATCAACCAAGATGTCCATCATTAGACGAATGGATAAGTAAGATGTAGTATATCTACATGATGGAATTCTATACAGCAGTAAGGAAAAATGACACAATGAAATTTGAAATTTGAAGAAAAATGGTCGAATATGGAATAGATCATTCTCAGTGAACTCACCCAATCACAGAAAGATAATAGCTGCATAGTCTCACTCATCTATAGCTCCTAACCTGTGTAATTAACTTTTTAAAGTTTTATTTTATTTTATTTTTTATTGACAATTTTCATAATTACAAAAAATAACCCATAGTAATTCTCTCCCTCCCCCCACTTTCTCCTTTGCAACTCCACTCTCCATGATAGCTTTTCTCCTCTCAATCAGTCTCTCTTTTATTTTGGTGTCATCATCATTTCCTCCTATTTTGATGGTCTTGTGTAGGTAGTGTCGGGCACTGCAAGGTCATGGATATCTGGCCATTTTGTGTCTGGAGGAGTATATTTGGCTCCTTTGGCTCTTACATTCTTCTCACCACCTCTTCTTCAATGGACCTGTATTCATGAGCCCTAAGGGGTGTAATGTCTGCTGGTGTCTAGCTAAATGTATATACTATGCTCACCAAACTGCCTGGTAAGCATTTTAAGCTACTTTCACTTATGGTTAGAGAAGCTTATTTTTTCAGATGGAATTATTTTTATATAGGGAGGGAGATAAGAATGTAATTTCATTTTCCTACAAATATATAACCAGTTTTTCCAGCACCATTTATGTGGAAATTTCTCCGGTGTGTGTTTTTTGCATTTGTGTCAAAAATCAGCTTCAGTCATCTGGTCTGATTGCTGGACAATCTAGTCCCCTTCATTGGCTTATATGCCTATTTGTGCCAGTGCATGCTGCTTGCATGTATATGGCTCTATAGTAGACCTTGAAATCAGGTACAATGATACCTCTAGTAGAATTTTTTTTTCTTTTTCTTTTCTTTTTTTATTAGTTATCTACAAAGTGTCCATATAGTCATGTTGGTACCATTTTTAGCCTCCTCTATGCCCTCTGCCATCCACAGGGAGTCTCCTCATTGGGGAATGTGGATCGTGCATCGTGGAGTTAACCATAAGTTATGGGTAAGAGGCAATGTCTCTGTGCAAAATGACCTAACATGTGACAATCTTTCCATCCCCTCTTCCACAAATTTCCCTGAGTCATGTTGAGTTCATTTTAGGTCTACTTCAGTGGTGAGGTCTTGGGAGCCCTCTGTGTTTCTGGATATCTGGTTTGGTAGGACTTTAGTGTTCTCAGTGTCTATCTCCTTCACTTTTGTGCTTTTACCAAGTTCACCAAGAAAGCAGTGCTCTTGCTAATCTCCCTAATTACTCTTGGTTTCAGCAGAGGCCCTGATGAGGTGTGATGTGCTGATTCTCTCCTCAGGATATGAGTGCATCTGAAAAAGAGAAGCTAATTCTCCAATGGATAGTGGAAGGCAGCACCAGATAAATGGAATAACCATTATTATTTTAGAAAGAATTTAAAATGTGTAGGCGCTTTTTTAGCCCATGATTAGTGGGAGTTTGATAATGGAAAGCTGGTTCAATTTTTGGATATGGTTCTGACTTGATTCCCAGATCAAGCTATGGGTTCTGTTCAACTATGTGGATCAGTTAGCCAAATCAAGAGCAGTTGGTTTAACCACCATGACTGTATGCCACAATTGCAATTGTATGAGCATCATGTCAGGTTGTTTGCTGCTGAGTAGCTTAGACCATGAATTTCTTGGACAGATGTTGTTTTCTAGCTAAGGTTTGTTTTGACTGTCTTGGATGTCTGTTTTTTATGCAAAGTTTCATTGTGCTATTTCAGTGGAGAGTGGCACTGAAGTTTTCATTTGAATTGCATTTAATAAGTAAATTGCTATTGATAGGGTGGCATTTTGCCCTTTTTCTTCTTTTGTCTTATTTTCATTTTTTTCTTTATTAGTCAGTTATGTATTCAGCAAATACAGTCAGTTTGGTACCACTATTAGGCTCATCCGTCACCTACGCCCTCCCCTTGGCCCCTCCTTGTTGAGGTATATGGGTCATGCATTGTGGAGTTAGTCCACAGTTATGGGTGAGCTAAATGTCTCTGCATATCATGACCCAACATGTGGCTCTGACATTCTTTCCGCCCCCTCTTCCGCAAAATTTCCCTGACCATGTTGGGTTCATTTTTGGTCTGCTTCAGTGATGAGGTATTGGTGGCCTCTGAGGCTCTGGCTCTCTGATTTGGTAGGAGTTGATTTTTCTCTGTGCTGATCTCCTTCCCCCTTGTGCTGGTATCCGGTTCATCAGGAACACAGCCCCCTTGCTTGTTTCTCCAATTTTTCTTAGTTTCAGCCAGGGCCCTTTTGAGGTATGATGGGGTGGCTCTCTCCTTAGGATCTACATCCATCTGAAAAAGAGAAGCAGATTCTCCAACGGAGAGTAAGTTTGCACCAGGACAAATGAGATAACCCTTACTTCTTTTTTTTTTTTTAATAGAGAATTTAATAGGTGTAGGCCCTCTTGTAGCCCACAATTGATGGTAGCTTGATATTGGAGAGTGGCTTGTGTTTGGATCTGGTTCTGACTTGTTTCCCAGCTCCAGCTATGGGTCCAATACCAGTGAGGGGATCAGTTAACCACATTGAGAGCAGTTGGTTCCCCACCATGGCTGTGTGCCACCACTGCACTTGTGTGGGCATCACAACAAGTTATTTGCTGCTAAGTAGGTTAGACCATGCATTGCTTCGACAGATATTGGTCATTTTCCCCCAGTCGCCCATGTAGCACCTTCTGGCACTAGACACGCTGACTGTCTGGGGACTGACTCTCTTCCAACTTCCAGCCATGACATTATAATTTGCATGTCAATCACATAAGGTATCTTCAGCAGTAGGGTCTTACCACTAACTTTTGGTGGGCCATCAAGTACTCAGACAGAAATCTGTCTGTCTTTTGGGAAACCTTGTAGGTCTCTCTGATGAAAAGCTCATTGTGGATGATAGCCCCATGCTGGATCTGGGAGTTACAGGTCAGTGCCCACTAAGAAAATGAGGAAAAAGATAACTAATATACAAGAGTTAGAGATAAGAGAGAGAGAGAGAGGAAGAGGGGAAATGAGGGAGGGAACATGTAGATTAAGGTTAGTCTTGATCTTACACTCTCCAGTGTCTTGTGGTTCAGGTGTTCCCTGTAAGGGCCTGGTGAAGGATCAGCCATTTGGTCTGTCTTTTAGTAAGTAGAAGATTATGGTGCCATTGCTGTTTGGGTCTAGATTTGTGTTTCCCACCCCTTTGATGCCCTCCCCTCCCTCTCCTTCCATCCTAGTGTCTAGTCTAGGAGATGCTTGCTGGGTATGTAAGGTATCTTGGGTAGATTCAGGTTAGGTGCTGTAGATGAATGAGACTATGTGGCGATTTTTTTTTTTTTTTTTTTTTTGCGATTGGGTAAGTTCACTGATAATGATCTGTTCCAGGTTCAACCACTTTTCCTCAAATTTCATTGGGTCATTTTTTCTTACTGCTGTGTAGAATTCCATTGTGTAGATATACCACATCTTATTTATCCATTCTTCTAGTGATGGACATCTGGGTTGATTCCAGCTCTTAGCTATTACAAATTGAGCCGCTATAAACATGGTTGAGCAAATTTCTTTAGCCTGTGGTTTGAAGGTTTTAGGGTAGATGCCCAGTAAGGGAATAACTGGGTCTGTTGGTATCTCTATACTCAGCTTTTTCAGAAGTCTCCGTATTGCTTTCCAAAGTGGTTGTACCGTCCTACATTCCCACCAACAGTGGATGAGTGTTCCTACTTCTCCACATCCTCGCCAGCATTTATTTTTATTTGATTTTTTGATGTTTGCTATCCTTATTGGAGTAAGGTGGAATCTCATAGTTGTTTTAATTTGCATTTCTCTGATGATTAGAGATGATGAACATTTTCTTAAGTGTATGTTTGCCATTTCTATTTCTTCCTCTGTGAATTGCCTGTTCAGCTCTTTGCCCCATTTTGCGAGTGGGGTGTTTGACTTCTTACTGTTTAGATTTTTGAGTTCTTTGTAGATTCTAGAGATTAGGCCTCTGTCAGTTGGAAAACCCGCAAATATTTTCTCCCATTCTGTGGGTAATCTATTGGCTTTGCTTACTGTGTGCTTGTCTGTAAAGAAGCGCTTCAGCTTCATGTGATCCCATTGATTGAGTGACGGTTTAAGTTCATGAGCTACTGGGGTTTTGTTCAGGAAGTCTTTCTCCATTTCTATATCATGGAAAGTACTTCCTAAATTTTCTTCCAGTAGTATTCGAGTTTCTGGTCTTATATTGAGATCTTTGATCCATTTGGACTTGAGTGTAGTACATGGTGAAATGTGTGGGTCAAGTTTCAGTTTCCTGCATATGGTTATCCAGTTTCTCCAGCACCATTTGTTGAAGATGCTGTCTTTTCTCCAGCCTATATTGTTTGGGCCTTTATCTAATATCAAGTAGCTATAGTTGCTTGACCCAAAGTCTGGGTCCTCAAGTCTATTCCATTGATCTATACTCCTGTTTTTATGCCAGTACCATGCTGTTTTTATTACTATGGCATTGTAATATAGCTTTAGATCAGGTATGGTGATGCCTCCAGAGGTATTTCTTTTGCTGAGGATATGTTTGGAAATGCGAGGCCTTCTGCCTTTCCATATGAAATTTGAGATCATTTTTTCTATCTTTGTGAATAACAAGGTAGGGATTTTAATTGGAATTGCATTAAATCTGTATATTGCCTTTGATAGGATTGTCATCTTCACAATGTTAATTCTGCCTATCCAGGAACATGGGAGGTCTTTCCATTTCCTCATGTCCGCTAACTAAGAAAATAATTAGGAAAATTCATGGGACACAGGGAGGGTTCTTTGTAAAGATAAGCAAGATTGATAAACCCCTGGCCAATTTGATCAACAACAACAAAAAAAGGAATGCTTCAATTAACAAAATTAGAAATGAAAAAAGAGAGTTCAAAGCAGACATAAGTAAACTGGGGAGAACCATCAGGACTTATTTCAAAAACCTCTACTCTACAAAATTGGATAATATGGATGAAATGGATGAATTCCTAGACACATACCATCTACCAAAGCTAAACTCAGGGCAGATTAATCTCCTAAACAAACCTATCACAAACACTGAGATTGAAAGAGTAATCAAAAGCATCCCTAAATTGAAGATTCCAGAAGGAGATGGCTTCTCAGCTGAATTCTATCAAACCTTAATGGAAGAACTGAAACCAATTTTTCTCAAATTGTGCCACACAATCAGAGCACAGGGAAAGCTCCCCAACTCCTTCTATGAAACTAGTATCACCTTACTAATAAAACCAGGCAGAGATGACACAAGAAAAGAAAAATACAGGCCTATTTTCCTGATGAACTTAGATGTAAAGATCCTGAACAAAATCCTCACAAACTGAATTCAACATCACGTCAAAAGCATTATCCACCTTGACCAAGTGGAATTCATCCCAGGAACACAGGGATGGTTCAACATATGGAAATCTGTCAGTGTAATACACCACATAAATAAGCTTAAAACCAAAAGCACGTGATCATTTTGATAGATGCAAAAAAGGCCTTTGACAAATTACAACATCACTTCATGATGAATACATTGGAGAAAATAAGCATGGACGGACTATATCTCAACATAATAAATGCTACATATAAAGATCCTAATGCCCAAATAAAACTTGATGGGAAAGATTGAAGGAATACCCATTGAGATCAGGAATAAGACAGGGATGTCCACTCTCACCTCTGCTCTTCAACATAGTACTGGAAGTTCTAGCTCAAGCAATAAGTAGGAGAAAGAAATAAAAGTGATACACATTGGAAAGAAAGAACTTAAGTAGCCCTATTTTCAGATGGCATGATTCTATACATAAGTGACTTGAAAACCTCCATATCAAAACTCTTAAAAGTGATTAACTCCTTTAATAAAGTAGCTGGATACAAAATCAATGCACAAAAATCAGTAGCCTTTCTATATGCAAAAGACAAAGATACAGAGAAAGAAATAAGAGATATTGTCCCATTTTCAATAGCATCAAAAAATACCTCAGGAAACATTAAGCAAGGAGATAAAAGACCTTTTCAATGAAAACATAAAAACACTCAAGAAAGAAATTAAGAAGGACTTGAGAAAATGGAAAGACCTCCAATGCTCTTGGGTAGGTAGAATTAACATTGTGAAAATGGCAATCTTACCAAAAGCAATATGTAGATTCAATGTAATACCAATAAAAATCTCAACATCTTTCTTCACAGATATGGAAAAAATGATCTCAAAATTCATATTGAATGGCATAAGGACTTGGATATCCAAACATAACAAATCATCAGCAAAAGAAACACCATACCTGATCTAAAGCTATACTCCAAAGCCATAGTAACAAAAACAACATGGTACTGGCATAAAAACAGGAACATAGACCAATGGAACATATTGAGGACCTGGACTTTCGGTCAAGTAACTATAGCTACTTGATATTTGACAAAGGCCCTAAGAATGTAGACTGGACAAAAGACAGCATCTTCAACAAATGGTGCCGGACAAACTGGATAACCATATGCAGAAAATTGAAACTTGATTCACACATCTCACCATGCACAAAAATCAAGTCCAAATGGATCAAAGACCTCAAATAAGACTGGAAACTCTGCTACTACTGGATGAAAACACTGGAGGGAATTTCCATGATATAAGAGTGGGAAAAGACTTCCTGAACAAAACTCCAGTAGCTCAGGAAATTAAACAATCACTTAACCATTGGGGTCTCAGGAAGCTGAAAAGCTTTTTCACAGGTAAAAACCAAAACAAAAGCAGAGCCAATAGATTTAACACAAAATGGGAGAAAATCTTTGCCAGATACACATCAGACAAAATCCTAATTTCTAGAATCTACAAAGAACTCAAAAATATAAACAATAAAAAATCAAACAACTCACTCACAAAATGGGGCAGATAACTGCACAGGGAGTTCTCAATGGAAGAAATACAAAATTCAAACACACACTTAAGAAAATGTTCAACATTCCTAATCATCAGGGAAATGCAAATTAAAACAAGTATGAGATACCACCTTACCCCAGTAAGGATAACAAACCTTAAAAGTTCTAATGAAAACAAATGCTGGTGAGGTTATGGAGAAATAAGAACCCTCATTCATTGTTGGTGGAAATGCAAGCTGGTACAACTACTATGGAAAGAAACAGGGAGATTCCTAAAAAGGTTGACTATAGAGTTACCAATGGACCCAATTATTCCCTTACTGTGCATTTACCCTAAAAGCTCCATGCCTCTGTTCAGAGAGATTTGCTCAACCATGTTTATAGCTGCTCAAATCATAATAGTAAAGTGATGGAATCCACCCAGATGTCCATCATTAAAGAAATGAATAACTAAGATGTGATATGCAGGATGGAATTCTACAGAGCAGTAAGGAAAAATGATACAATGGAATTTGAAGGAAAATGATCAAACTTGGAACAGATCATTCTCAGTGATCTCACCCAATCACAGAAAGATAATAAATCATCACATGGTTTCACTCATCTGTGGCTCTTAACCTAAATCTGCCTGTGATGCTGATATATATACCTAATAAACATCTAGAGGATTGGGCAATAGGGATGGTGGAGGGGAAGATAAGGGTGTGCAGGGGCAAAACACTGTACCCAAATGGAAATGGTACCGTAAAATCCTACATCCTCAAAGACATACTAAAGAGTTGAACCTTCATCAGGTGCTAAGAGACAATACCTGGTTCACAGGGGCCTGGAGAGGGTATGATAAAGATTATCCTCAGTCTTCTCCTGTTTCTCTCTCTCTCTCTCTCTCTCTCTCTCTTCTCTTTTATATGACCTATATTCTTCTTCCTTCTTCTCCCTTGGCACAGACCTATAACTCCCAGTACCAGCATGTGGGTAGCATCTACAATGAGCTGTTGATCAGAGAGACCTACAAGGCTTCCCAAAAGAAGACAGAATTCTGCCAGAGTACTTGATGACCCACCAAAGGTTAATGGTAAGACCCTACTGCTGAAGACATCATATGCTGTTGGGACAGAACATGGAGTGACCTGGCTCGAAACTGGAAGAGAGTTAATACCCAGACAGCTTGTCTAGTGCCAGAAGATGTTACATGAGCAACTGGGGGAAAATGACCAACATCTGTCTAAGCAACTTGTGGTCTAAGCTACTCAGAAGTAAACCTGATATGACGCTCACACAAGTGCAACAAGTTGTGCTCAGCCCACTGCTCTTGATTTGGCTAATGGATCTGTTCAGTGGAATGGAACCCATACCTGGAATGGGGAAACAAGTCAGAACCATATCAAAAAATGAGCCTGCTCTCCAATATCAAGCTCCTACTAATAGTGGGCTACAAGAGGTCCTACACCTATTAAATTCTCTCTAAAATAAGAATGGGTATCCATGTATCTTGCACTGACCTAACTCTCCATTGGAGAATTTGCTTCTGTTTTTCAGATGGACACAGAACCTGAGGAGAGTATCAGCCCATTTCACCCCACCTGGGTACCAGCTGAAGCCATAGAGTTAGTGGGGTAATGAGCAAGAGATGATTTCTTGGTGAACCTGGTACCAGCACAAGGGTGAAGGAGACAGACACAGAGAACACTCAGCTCCTACCAAATAAGATACACAGAGACACAGAGTCTCCTAAGACCTCCTGTCACTGAAATAGACCTAAAATGAACCCAACATGGCTCAGGGAAATTCTCAGAAGAGAGAGTAGAAACACTGTTAGATCCATAAGTTGGATCGTTATGCACAGAGACATTGCCTCCCTCCAATAAGTGAAGGCTACCCCCAAAATGCAACACTCAGAATCTGCAGGCTAGGATGACAGGGAGAAGCCTAATGATGGCACGATCATGGCTGTATACACACTATATACATAACTAATGAAAACAACAAAAGAACATACTTTGTATGGATACACTATGTATGTACACTATGTTTTTTTCCCTCCTCCCTACCCCCATTCCACAGAGGGCCATCTTCAGTGAGGTTGCTACTATTCTCCATGGGGTTTTGGGCAGCAGTCTGTTATTGGGGGAAGGCAGTGTTTCTGGGAATGACATCCCAACCTGCAGCTCTTACAATCTTTCCATTCCCTCTTCTGCAATATTCCCTAAGCCATGATGGGTGTGTTTCAAGTCTGCATCAGTGATGAGCTCTCAGGAGCCTCTGGACCTCTGCTTTGGTATGTGTTGCATAGCTTCAGTGTCTGTCTCCTTCATCCTGGTGCTGATTGTCAGACTCATCAGCACTCTTGCCTGTTTTCCCAATTCCTCTGTGGTCTCACCTTGGCCTTCACTGAAACGTGAAGGGTGGTTTATCTCTTTGGGTCTCACTATTGTCTGAAAAAGAAAAAAAAAAAACAGATTCTATAATGGAGTGTGAGGTCATTATAGGTTAAATCTGATGTGTTATTAATTTAGGAAGATTTTGATGGATGTAGCCAGTCTTTTAGCCAAAGACTAGTGGGAGCTTGACATTAGAGAGCATAATCTTTGTCTCTATAGGATTCTGAACTGGTTACTAGTTCCAGATATGTGTTCCTTTCCACTGGAGTCATCTCTTAGCCAATCAGAAAGCCATTGGTTACCCAACAAGGCTGTACACCACCGTTGTACTAGTGTGTATTCTTGTCAGGCTGGTTGCTTCTGAGTAGCTTAGACTTCTGCTTGCTCACACCTTGTTGGCCACTTTCCACCAATAGCTCATGTAGCACTTTCCAGCACTACACAGGCTAACTGACTGGGGACTGACTCTCATCCAGATTTTACAATATTGATTCTTCAAATCCATGAGAATGGGAGATCTCTCCATCTTCTAGTGTTTTCCTCAATTTCTTTTTCAACTTGTAAAGGTAGCATTATATAGGTCTTAAATTTCATTATTTATGGTTTTCCCAAAGTATTTAGGTTTTTTTTTGCAACTATTGTGAATTGTTTCTGTAATTTCTTTCTGAGTTCATTTGATATTGATACATAAGAAAGCTACTTATTGTTGAGTGTTAATTTTTTTACCCTGACATGTTGTCAAAATTTACCATGTTTATTTTTATTAGAAATAAAGATAGACCAAGAAGATATCTACACTCTACCTGTCACATCAGGTTCAAAATGCAAATATAAAACACTGAGTTTAAAATTACAAACTTGGGCTGGAGAAATGACTTAGTGGTTAAGGCATTGTCTTCATATCCAAAGGACTCAGGTTCTATTCACAGGACTGACATAAGCCAGGTGCATAAGTTGGTGGATGCATCTGGAGTTTGTTTGCAGTGGGTGGAGGCTCTGGCATGCCCATTCTCATTCACTGTCTCTCTCTCTCCCCCTCCAACATTATGGAAGTGTGACCACTGATATCAGTAGAAACTCCCAAGACATTGAACTATATGAAGAAAAAATAAACTTAAATATCCTTAATCAGGATTAATTGAAGACCCTAATGCTAACAGAGTACAGAAGCACTTTAGGAAACAGATCAAACATGTACAAAGTCACCCATTCTGTAAATAGAAATCTGTGCAAATATAATTATTTAAATACTACTTTACAGGAAGATATTTCTTCCTACACCTGAGAGAAATAATTAATAAATAATAAATAAATAAATAAATAATGCAATGGAGGACCTTGGGGATAGATAAGACTCTTATAGCTTCACAGGAACAAAGCCTGCAGGCATAACAACAGGAGTGAGAATCAAAGAACAATCCCTTTGTGGAGCTAATGAAGAATCAATGATTCATACTAAGTAACACTGTGTCAGATCCACAAATAGTTCCTCAGTCTCAATTTTGTCCACAGTCTTGCCCAGGGATTATACAAGTCATTCTGCAGGAAACCTAACTGAAAGGGACTTCCATGGTAACTTTAAATTCATAGATATGTAGGAAGTACAAGTATACTTACCTTTGTTCTACAGTATTGATGGTAGTCCTATTGGCAGCATTTCACATTCCTGACCACCATGCCATCTCTTCTTGATTTCTGTATTCCCCTGGATGTACAAGTGCTTCTCTACTTAGTGCTCATCTACTTACTGGTTCCTTCATAAATGACTTCTCTACTTTCCCTTGGATCATACGCCCAGGTCTTGTAAATACTCTAAATAGGTTGCGCAGGGTGCAGCTTTGAAAATATAAACATTTTGCAAGCTCCAGTTCCCAACTGCTGCACCTTTTCCTCTGAATCTATGATGCCACAACCAATGTTAAATATTTAAGATAAATAACATCATGTATGTACACATGCCAAACCTATTTTTGGTTTCTTTCCTCCTGGTTTTTCTTCCTGGCTTAATTAGTGAGAACTGCATTCTTTATTTCTGCTATGCACATGCATCTTGTTAAAATAGGAAGTGGTAGTATTTGTTAAGGGCTCCTACATTGCTAGGACATTCATAAACACTGTTGGTAGTGCTATATTTACTCTTACAAAAATTGTACAACACGGGAAACAATTATTACACTACAAATCACATGTAACTGTGTATCGTAATGGTAACTTTAACATGGCATTCATTTGCTTAGCCTGAAATTTTTCTATAAAGGATTATCAGCACACTGGGCTCCTGGAACCACCCTCTGCAACATCTGCTGACTGACCTGAGAACCATGAATGAAGTTCCTGAAGATGTCCTCCCAAAACTCAGGTATATAAATATAAAAACCACTGGACATCTAGAGGACATTAAGCTGATTCTGAAAAAGGTAGGCAGGCTGCTTATGCATCCTCAAATTTCCCACACATGAAATCAATAACATCTGCCTTGAGAATTACATTTTGAAATCCCTGTCTTATAGAAAGATTATGGCATCAAAATATGTACAAAGCCTCACAACTAAGGAGCTGCTATCTTGTCCACATTTCTCCAAAGTATTTCATTTAGTACCTCACACCCCAAGGAAATAAATAGAAAGCAGCTGTTCCACAGGGTCTTTTGGTTGGTGCCTTTCTTGGGTGGATTGAAAGTGAAAAGTGCCTGACTCCCTAAAACACATTAGCACAGTCATCACTGAACTATTTGCATGACGTGCAGTCCTCATTGAGTCTTAGGCTTTGCTTGTACATATCCTATGGAAAGTAGACGTGATCCCAAGCAAGGAAAGGAAAATAGTCTACAGACAAACTCAGTAAAATACAAAGGGCACATCAGGGACAATACTGAGGACATGTGAAAGTTTCTTCACATAGAAGTGACACCAAGCTCCCCACTGTCCCTTGGTCAAATATAAGCCTATGCTCAAGGAGCAGTTTTCTGGTTCCCCATCTCTCTACTCCTGTGAGAACATGCTTCATCTGGAATCAATTTAATATAAGAAAATATTTGCATGAGTCTTCCATCTAGTTTTTACAGAAATATTAGATTTATGTTACCCTGACAAAGATACATGGAATTCACTAGAAAAAGTAGTAAAAGAAAATGAAGCTTGTTTCTCCAATTTTTCTTAGTTTCAGCCGGGGCCCTTTTGAGGTATGCTGGGTGGCTCTCTCCTTAGGGTCTACATCTATCTGAAAAAGAGAAGCAGATTCTCCAACGGAGAGTAAGTTAGCATCAGGACAAAGGAGATAACCCTTACTTCTTTTTTTTTTTTTAATAGAGAATTTAATAGGTGTAGGCCCGCTTGTAGCCCACAATTAATGGTAGTTTGATATTGGAGAGTGGGTTTACATTTGGATCTGGTTCTGACTTGTTTCCCAGCTCCAGCTATGGGTCCCATACCAGTGAGAGGATCAGTTAGCCAAATTGAGAGCAGTTGGTTCCCCACCATGGCTGTGTGCCACCACTGCACTTGTGTGGGCATCACAACAAGTTATTTGCTGCTAAGTAGGTTAGAACATGCGTTGCTTCGATAGATATTGGTCTATTTCCCCCAGTCACCCATGTAGCACCTTCTGGCACTAGACGCGCTGACTGTCTGGGGACTGACTCTCTTCCAACTTCCAGCCATGCCATTCTAATTTGCATGTCAATCACATAAGGTATCTTCAGCAGTAGGGTCTTACCACTAGCCTTTGGTGGGTCATCTGGTTTTACCTGGGTACCAGGAAATCTAACCCAGCCTATCAGGTTTTTCAAGCAAGTGACTTCAATTGCTGAACCATCCCTCCAACCCAGTAATTTTGCTTCAGAAAAATAAACAACTTAATAACATTTTGTGATAGTTCCTTCAAGGTAGAACACTGGGTCAAATGTAGCTGGGTTTTAATCCTAGAAAGGCAAAAGTATGTATTGACCTTACATACATAATCTGAAGAATTACCTCATCACTTTCCTTGAATTCCAAGTTTTCAGAAAATGAAATTGGTAAAAAAAAAATGTACTTATTTAGTTGGTAATGTTACCAAACAGTAAAGAGAGTGAAAAAAAAGTAAAAGCCACCAAACAATGCCTACAGCCAACTTGCAGTTACCAGAAAGCCATGAGACACAGGCTAGATCATATGTAAATAGGACTGTGAAACAGGCTAACTGGTCTTTTTCTGGGGTTTGAGAGAACTCAGCCCTTGGTTGTCTCTTTTCTTTATTATAAATGCCCTTTACATAGGATGTAAGAGCCTGAGAACGTGATGAAGTGTTGGCAAACAGCCATGTTCCTCTGGACATGATATGTCTATCAGTCATCACAGAGAGCTGAGGGGATCAGCTACATGTCTTGCACACACTAAAAACACATAAGCAGCACAATAGAAATATAGCTTAGTATCTAGTGATGAGACTGCTGTTTACATTGCCTAAAGGTAGAGAGTCATGAGACCCTTACCAGGAATTCCAGACTGCTCCCATTGCCCTCCCTCTGAATGTGTCCTTGGGGTGGTGTGCTAGATTACATAAGATATAAAAAGTCACTTGGAGGAAGGGCTACACTGAAGGAGATTTTCTGAGTCTGAACTCAGGCTGTGGAGGGAATTTTCAGAGATGCAGCTTGGTTTGAGTCAAGCATGGCTCTGTAAGTACCTCTCAACGATGTTCCTCTCTACAAAGCAAATGTACAATAGCAACGTGGACTGCACATCAGCAGTTCTCAACAGGGGGACCACCCTTGTCCAGGAGCAGAGATTTCATTAGCATCTAATGTGTAGAATCCAGGGTTGTGTCTACACAACCTGCAATACACAGGACAACTCCAGAATAAGAAATGGCAAATTTCAAAGCATCTACGTAGCTCAAATTTAGAAATATATCTGGAATTAGACCACATAGAGCTGTGAGTTTACTTTGCCACAACTCTCCAAGGATGAAAGTCATGTATTTTGATTCACTTGTAACTGTTACAAGGTACCTGGATACAAGGAAACTCTCAGATCTTATACTGCTAGAAAATTTGGTGCAAGCCAAACATTCAAAAGAAAAACTGGCTAGTGATATTTATTTTTTCATTCTTGTTAACATATTCATAAAAATAAAACCATCATGAAAGTAATATTATGAAGTGTAAAGTCAAAAAAACATTTTTCTAAAGCCGGGTGTGGTGGTTCACACATTTAATTCCAGCACTTGGGAGGCAGAAGTAAGAGGATTGCTGTGAGTTCAGGGCCACCCTGAGAATACATAGTGAGTTCCAGGTCAGCCTGGACTAGAGTGAGACCCTACCTCGAAAAACCAAAAAAAAAAAAAAAAATTGTCTACTTGAATTCAGAATATGAAACCTCATATTTTATTTATCTCAGATGATAAATGAAAAGATTATATGTGCATATGCATGTCATGAATAAAATAAAATTCCTAAGAAGCATTATGTTTTGAAAATTGAGGTTCTGTAATATGAATTTACTTAAATGTTATTTTACTACTGAAAACAATTGATATGGAAAAAATGTGTTCTAAATGAGACATCTAAACAACATCTTAGATTTTGTATTTTACTTTAGCTAGATTTTCATTCAAAAATCTTTAAAAATTTCCTCAAATTTTGTTGACTATTTCTAAGTGCCTTAATCAAAGGTTCTGTGTAACTTACATTTCAAAAACATGCATTTCAAAATCAGTAATTAATTTAGAATGACTTCTGATATTTCTCTCAAACTTTGAAGTTCACTACCCTCAAAATACTTGTGTTTATGTCTGTGTACTAATGTTATTCTTGTTTGGGTTATAGAAGCTTCTCTTTTCACATGGTAGTGGCCCCTGGAGAGACTGAATACTCATCAGAGTGCTGTAAAAACATGGCTGAGATGTGTTCAGCACTAATTGAGACATCTATTTCATATCTTCCAAGGCTCAATAACCATTGTGGTAGAGGTAGAAGAAAAAAAAATATAAGAGCCAAAGGAAGAGAGAAGTGTTTTTTCAATACTGTCTTCTAGACACAAAGGGGTTTGGCATATGTGACCCCACAGTCTTGGCAATACCTGCACAAGACCTGGATATTAGGATGGAAAAGTGATGACACCAAAATAGAAGAGAGACTAGTTGGAACGGGTAAGGGATTTAGTGGATGGGGGATAAGAAAGAAGGAAAAGGAGGGTAGAGGAAAGGGATTTTGACTACATATACATGTATATACAAGCATATATGTTCATACATGTCTATATGCATGGTGGTTATCAATAAAATGTTTAAAAGTAAAACAGGTTACAGAAATTAAATGAAATCTCCTTAGTGCTCTAACGTATGGATAATACTGCATACTGTGAAGAGGAAAACAGCATGCATGTATCAATTTGAAAAGATATTTGGCCCTTTTACCCTAGTCTGCCTGGTACATAGCTCATAGGAAACTAACCAATGTTGAACTTAGATTTCTCAATAATCTTCCAATGCAACATTATGCATGTTGGCATACTTTTCAATACTTATCTGTTGTATTGTTTTTGCTGATGGTTTTCCAAATCTTTAAGACAGTAGATATTATCATTGTATATGGAAACCCTTTCCAGATTTTCAGAAGGATGTATAAAGGCCTCTTTTTGCCAAATCAAAGCAAATTCCATTTGCTATTGAATTGTACATCTAAGGGGTATAAAAAAAAAAAGAGGTTAGCGGATGGAGGGATGGCTGAGGGGTTAAGGCATTTTCCTGCAAAGCCAAAAGATCCTGGTTTGATTCTCCAGGACTCATGTAAGGCAGATGCACAAGGGGGCGCATGCATCTAGAGTTCGTTTGCAGTGGCTGAAGACCTTGGCACACCCATTCTCTCTCTCTCTTTTCTCTCTCTCTCTCTCTCTCTCTCTGTCTGCCTCTTTCCCTCTCTCACTCTCGGAAATAAATAAATAAACAGAAATATTTCTTCTTTCTCAATTTTTATTAACATTTTCCATGATTATAAAAAAAAAAATCCCATGGTAATACCATCCCTCCCCCCACTTTCCCCTTTGAAATTACATTCTCGATCATATCCCCTACCCATCTCAATCAGTCTCTCTTTTTTTTAAGCAGAGGTCAGCTAATTCACACAAAGCATGAAAAGATCTCACACCTTGTTTAAATTGTATCCTCCAAATAGCAATGATATAGAAAACAATGTGGATATAAAGGTACTACATTATTTAATTCTTGATATTACACTATTGTGATGGATAATATTCATTCTGAACTTGACACAATCTACAGTCATCTAGGAGTCTGTTGTCCAGGTAGCTACATTGTATCTCAAATTTGCCGCCGAACATGGCAGCATCATATATGTCATACTGCTTTTCACATAAAAAAGATGCCAGAGAAAATAGCTTATTAAGATGTACTTAAAAATTCAAGAGATATGTTGATCGGCAATGTGTGACAGGCTCAGCATCTCTTGAGTTCATTATTTAAATTTTTTGTTCATTTTATTTATTTGTTTGAGAGAGAGAGAGAGAGACACTGAGAGAGAGAGAAAGAGACAGAAAGAGAGAGAATGGGTACACCAGGGCTCCCAGCCACTGCAAACGAACTCCAGACGCCTGTGCCCCCTTGTGCATCTGGCTAAAGTGGGTCCTGGGGAATTGAGCCTCGAACTGGTGTCCTTAGGCTTACACAGGCAAGCGCTTAACTGCTAGGCCATCTCTCCAGCGCTAGTTCATTATTTTAAATTGTCAATATTCAATTTAAGATTTTGAAGAGAACTCAAGAGAGTTGTTGATGCTAAGTTCCTGGGATTTATGCTGAGGAAAGTTGCACGTATGGAGTGGAGAATCCTCAGGGAGAGGCTACATGTGGCTTTGGTAGCAGAGGTGAAGGTATGGGTCTACCCAAGTCCATTGGAGATCAGATGGTTCCCTCATGAACTACAAATACTGGAAATGGAACTTCAGGATGTGTTACTTGTCCTGCTGTATTTCAGATTTGCTTTGGTGCTACCACAGGAATAAATATTCAAACAGGAAAAAAGGAATACTAGAAAAGATTGATCTCATAGATTAGCACATCATACAATCATGTGTAGAGAATTTGTGTTTTCCAGAAGTTTCTGTTGAATTTATGGGATGGGGGCCATAAAACTATGCAAATTATAACTCAGGTTCTCATCCTTGCAAAGCAACTACTTGACTACCTGAAACATCTCCAGAGGTCCCATAGCTCATTGTGATTATTAATGCATTAGACATTGGATACCTATGTTGATTCCATAGGTTTTCTTCTGTGACAAGTACTACAATATATATTGATGTAAAAAAAATAGCATTGTAGTGTTTTGACTTTAAATCTTATGTGTAAATATCAAGAAGTGTCATATAAATATAGGTTGTATTGAAGGTCTATTTTAGTTTTTTTGAGGAATGTCCATACTGATTTTCATAGAGGCTTGACATGTTTTCATTCCCACAAATTGTGGTTCAAGGATTGTGATATGTAACAGATAGTTTGATAGTATACTAATGGATAATTTAGGAACACCACATATATCACATAATTTAGAATATTTTTGTAATTCAGCTGTATCCTCCATTAATAGAAAATTAAGCTGAGATTTCTCTATATATAGTGCTACAAAGAATCAGTAGTCAATATATATATATTGTATGTATGTATATATATATATATATATATATATATATATATATATATATATGAATGATGTGCAGTGTATACAGTCATATTGGTACCATTGTTAACCTCCTCCCTGTCCTTTCCCCTCTGCATGGACTCGTTGGGGAATTGGGGTCATATGCACTGTGGGGTTAGCCATCAGTTATGGGTAAGAGGCAATGTCTCTGTGCATACTGACCTAACATGTGGCTCTGACAATCTTTCCTCCCCCTCTTCCGTGAATTCTCCTGAGCCATGTTGGGTTCATTTTATGTCTGCTTCAGTGATGAGGTCTTGGAAGCCTCTATGTCTCTGGATATCTGGTTTGGTGGGAGTTGAGTATTCTCTGTGTTTATCTCCTTCACCCTTGTGCTGGTACCAGGTCTACCTGCTCATTTCCCCAGTTACTCTTAGTTTCACTTGGGGCCCTTTTAAAGCAAACAGTTGATATATCTCACTATTTTATGTTGCACTATTGTAACAATAAGGATAAACTCCACATGACATTTCAGGAACAAGAAACAGCTCTTTAATATCTTCAGTCTTAGGCAATGATGTTATTGAAATCTGTAATAGAGCAATAAAGAAAGAGATGGAAAACAAATAAAAGAAAATTTCAAATTATCTCTATTTGCATATGACATGATTTTATTCTTACAAAACTACAAAAACATCCCTATACAATTCTTACATCTGATAAATGCCCTCATAGAGTAGCAAGATATAATAATAAATAGCATAACTGTATACCTGTGATCAATTTCTTGGAATGAAATCAAAAGAAGCATTTCCTTTACAATAGCTTATAAGAAAAAGAAAATACCCCAGAACAATGGAAAATGAACAGCAGTACTGAGCCTGACCAAAATCGCAGGCACCAAATACAATAGAAAATCATATTTTATCTGATATCATGCAATAATCAGAAAAATGGGCCATTTCCTAAAACATACTACCAACAAATCTTTCACTCTCAAATAAATAAATTTTTTTAATTACAAGAGAGATTCTCAAAAATGAATTCAAATTCCAGTGTAAGGAGACAGTTTTCCCAAAAACATAGCCCCTCTGACTCTTGATTACACAGTGCAAAAGAGGCAGTCCCTAAATACTATTGAAGTCTCAACTGTACACATTGGATATCTCCTCTTCCCTCTTACCACAAATTCAGTCCGGTGAGTTGAAATGCCTTTTTTGAACAAATTATGGGGATAAAATTTAAACTTAACCCTGCACAAATAAATGCTAAAACAGGAAATAAAGAATAGCCAGTATAATGTGTGCTCTGTCAAATAAAATGTCTTCATTTGGGTCACATAAACAAATAACAGAGAAAATGTGTCAACAAAACCCCCAAACACTGCAGGACCCTCAACAGCACAGAGTTCACAGGCCTCAAACATGCTATAGCCCCAAACACACAGCCTTCAAACACCACAGACAGCCTTTACTTCTAGTCGTCCTATTATAACAAAGTTCTTTCCCCTTTTTTAACTAAATATAACTTTATAACTAAAGCCTTTATTTTCTACAGTTTTATATGGATTTCGACTTTTCAAACTATCATCAGTACATCCCACCAAGTTCTGCTTAAGCACTACAAGACATTGCTAGTCCAAAGTATCAAATACTTCAATATACTGCCCACAAATATATTCCAAATGGCCAAAAGTCACATGGCCAAATTAATCAAAACAGTGACCTCACTTCTCAGTACCATTTTTCTGTTGAAGTTACTTTCTCATCACTGAGACAAAATGCCTAGACAAAAGTAGCTTGCAGGAGGAAAGCATTTATTTTAGGCTTATCAGTTCAAGAGAAAGCTTTATCACAGAGGAAATTGGCTTAATTCATCACACATCCATAGCAGAGAGAGAGAAAAAATCGAGAGCTTAATTTTGAGCACATAGTAGGCCTGGACACACAATCCATCCCCAGTGTCAATGGCTCTGCCTGCTGGAGAATAAATATATAGGAACATTAATAAAAAATAGCAGAGACTATGGAAGACATTTAAGTTCAAACCACCACAGAGTAGAAGCTGGCTGACCTTGCAGGGAAACTCAGTTACCTGATGGTAATATTTTTCATGCCTTCATGGTGATAGATATCATTGTCCTTATATATTTTGTGAATGGGGCGGACACTAAGGACTTGGTAAAGAAGTTGAGTCAACTTGGTATATCCAGGGACCCATAGCCTACAATACCCAGTAACCACCAAGAATCCTTTCAGTTATGGGTCTTTGGAAAAGGAAAATTTAGGATAGCTTGGACATTCTGATCCTATAAACCTGGTTCCTTTTGATATAATAAGGTCTAAAAAAGTTAACTTAGCCTGGAATAGTTGGGTACTTTCTCATGACACTTTTAAGTCTCTACTGGCTAAGAAATTAAGAAGGGATTCTGTTCCTTCAGAAACTATGTCTTTAGAAGAGCTACATAAGAAGAGATCATCTACATATTAAATCAAGTATGTCTCTGGATACACCCATCTTATGAAGTCTTGAGAAAGAACTAGGCTAAATAAAAGTGGGCTATCTCAAAACTCTGTGGGTGAATAGTCTAAGTAACCTGTCCAGTCCTACAAGTGGGATTCTTGATTGAAAACAAAGATTGCTGTGACGGTTTGAATCAGATGTCCCTCATAAACTCATGTGATTGGAATGCTTAGTCCCCAGATGATGGCATCTTGGAAGGTAGAGCCTTGCTGTAGGAGTTTTGTCACTGGGGGTGGACCTTGAGGTTTATTAGCATGTAGCTTGCCAATGTTAATTTGGCTCACTCTCTTGCTACTTCTCTTCCACTTGCTGTGGCAGAAGTGATGTGTGGCTTCTGCTCAGGTCATTACGAAGCATCCTCTTGAGTCTGTAAGCCAAAAAGAACAAAAAAGATACACTTTGTTACCATTAGCTCCTTTGAGTTGGATGCTTTATCCCATTAATGAGAAGGTAACTATAACTCTTAGCTATTTGGATGCATCAGAATGCAGAAGATTGTGTGCTTAATATTTATCATTGAATTCTTGGTGACATTAAGGTCATAAGGGTTTAAAGATAGGGGACCGCCAGGGAAAGGTCTTTAACTGGCTTCTGTTGTTAGGTCCGTTTTTTATTCCAAAAATGGGGGCATAGAAGGGGATAGAAGGTTTGATTAACTTACCTATTTCTTTAATTCTCTAATTAGGGGAAACAATCCTTATTTCATTTTTATCCTCATAGGGGATTATTTTTGATTAAGCATGTAATATAAATCCTTGAGATGGATAATAACTGGGGTGGCCATTTTGGTTCTTCCTACTGTAGCCCCTGTCTATATTGAGGGATCTGAAAATAGGAGAGTTCCTTATTAATGGCTGTAAGTAAGGGGGAGAATTGTGACACAGATAGAAAGAAAGGAAGGGAACTTCTCAAATTTTGGTGCTTTTCTCTTGAGATCATGTTACTGTTTGGGTTACAGAAGTGGTAGGAGGATCACTGAAATAGCATACAGGTCCTAAGGAAATATAAATTAGGGGAAATAATATCAGTCTATAAATCTCAAATGATAGTGGCCAATTTTGCCAGTGCAAAATTGTCTACCATTTATTGCTAGAGAAAATTTAGAGGAGAGAAAGAAGAGGCACTTTTCTTTTTTTTGTTATTTTTATTTATTTATTTGAGAGTGACAGACAGAGAGAGAAAGAGGAAGATAGAGAGAGGGAGAGAGAATGGGTGAGCCAGGGCCTCCAGCCACTGCAAACGAACTCCAGACATGTGCGCCCCCTTGTGCATCTGGCTAACATGGGTTCTGAGGAATCAAGCATCAAACTAGGGTCCTTAGGCTTCACAGGCAAGCACTTAACCACTAAGCCATCTCTCCAGCCCCTTTGTTTTCCAATGTGACACTATGACCTCCTAGAGCATCAGTGGAGTAACCAATGGGTCAGCAGATGAATGGATTATCCCTGCAGTTAGTTTCAAACAACTGCCCAAATTAGCCTTGGCCAGGAATCTTCAGTCCCAACAAGAGTGTTGGCAAACTTATGTACTCTGATGGACAAGGTCACTAGGAGGTATCTCCACAGGTAGAGCACTATTTCCCCCAGGAAGAAAGAAGAATATGAGAATTTTGGGAGAAAGAGAATGGAATATGAGTCTGGGAGTTCAACTGCTGCTAGCCATAACTGTGGGTCTTCCATGGTAGAATCTGTATGGAGATGCTGGAAGCTCATGATCACTGTTGCAGTTATCTTCTCACTGCTAACAAAAAGCACTTGACCAAAAGCAACTTGTAGGAGGAAAGGGTTTATTTTGGCTTATAGACTTGAGGGGAAGCTCCATTATGGCAAGGAATACATGACATGAGCAAAGGCTGGGCATCACTTCCCGGCCAACATCAGGTGGACAACAGCACCAGACAATTGTGCCAAACACTGGCAAGAGGAAGCTGGTTAGAACACACCTCCAACAATGTTCCAATTCTCAAATTTCCATCAGCTTGGGACCTAGAATTCTGAACACATAGTTGTATGGGAGATCCCTGAATCAAACCATTACACTCACTCTCCCAGCTCCTATAACAGTGGGCCATCTTCTACTCACCTTGAGTTGGTAGTCAGTAGGTGAAGAGGATACTCTGCATAAGCCACCAAAATATTCCTTTCTGATAGTCAAATTATGGGTCCTTGTTCTAGGCCAGTTAAAAATAAAAGGCAAAAATGAGTTTCAGTCACAGCACATAGCCAAGGCCTACTGAAAGTGAATGTACACACAGAGGGAAAGAGAAATAACCTTCCCACAAGAGAAGGGGATTCAGAGCTGGAGTCTGATTTCTCTGTTACAGGATCTGGTTCATTATATCATTGAAGCACAGGTGGGATATATTTGAAGTACAATACAGAATTCTCTCTTACTCTCTAGATTGGATGAATTGTTGAAAGGCAATGTTGAACTTTCCCAAAGTGGATGTTTTGAATAGCCATTGGGATTAGTAGAAAGCCTCCCCTACAGTCTACAATCCTAGGGTAGTGGTAAGCTCTACCTGGAATTTAAGTGGCTTCTAGAGTGCCAAGGAGGAGCCCTGCCTGGGATGTGTTTGATTCCCAGAGATGTCCTTCTCTAACAAAAGGATTGGAACCCAGAAGTCTCACCCAAAAATCTAGGAAATCACCCCACAGGAAACCTATCATCTTAAGTTTCTACCTGTAACCAATTATCTGCTTTAATGAAAGTCTATCTGTGTAGGTCCCTCAGAATACATCTCCTTGCTTGATACCTTCCATAGTGTGAGAAAGTGCTATGTGAGCTACTGAAGATAAAAGTCACCAACACAGTGAATCAGCAGTGGGTATTTCAAGCCACAAAATCAATCAGCAGGCAAGATGCACTGACCAGTGCAATAGTGACACAGAAATTATGGAGGTAAACAATTACTTTCTGATCGGATATGTTGCCCACTCAGCGAGAGGTAATCCATTGCTGGTACTGAGAGCCAAGTTAGAATTACATGGCTTAGAAGATCGTACACCCTTGATGGAAGCTTTTATTACTTTTCTTTGGCTGACAGGAGGTGATATACCCATTTAAAAGTCCTACAAATGAATATTTTCGCCTCTTTGATAAATGCTGCTCTCACTTTTGGTAAAGAACATGCTTTGTACAGATGGTGGCGTTGCATAGAAAATTCCTATGAATTGAAATGTTGTCTCCTGGAAGGAGAAGGTATCAAGGGGTCAACCTATCTGAGAAAAATAAAACTTAAAAGGCCACAGTCCATTCCCAAAGCTATAGCGGCAGTAAACAACCGCTAAGAAGAAGATCATGACCAATTTTGTGTAGCAATTCTTTCCTAAGGAGAGGAGGGAATCAAAAGGTCAACAAGTCTGGAAAAGCTAAAACTTAAAAGGTCACAGCACAACTCCCCAAGTTGATAAGAATGATAAACAACTGTTGAGGGGAAGACTCACACATGTTGTATAGCAATTTTCTTTCACTTGAAATCCTCTCCTGTCCAGAGGAGGGAGTCAATAGGTCATAAACAATGTTAAACACCTGCTTGAGGAATACTCGGCAACTGGTCCAGCTGTCCGAAAGTCAAGGACTGTGCTAGGGACTATCTGACCTACAAATCCTGCATTGTGCCAGAGATTCCCCAACCACCTGAATGGCCTGCATGTGGTGAAGAGTGCTCTAGAGATATGCTTTCCATGCCTGGTCACCTGTGCTATATGGACTTTTCAGTGAGCATCTTCCTTTTTGTCTTCAATGCTCCCTGATCTATAAGTAACCCCAATAAATTTATTCATTCACCCAAACTAGCTTTACTATAATTGTACTTTTGCATGTCATCTAATTATAGTTTGGCATGTCATCTAATCCCTATCTGGGATGAATAGATATTTGTTCATGTTTCTTGGGGAAGGAAAGCTTACCTTGGAATGCAGCAAATACTAGATAAAAAGAGAAAGCCAAGTACCTATCACTATATACCAGTTATCATACCTGCCAAGACCCAGGTAATATTAAAGAGGAAACAGCAGATTAAGTATGAGTGCTGCTGCAACTTCTAGACAAAGAGCCTTCTGAAGGGAGATGGTTATAGACACAGAGGAGACTCAAAACTTATTAAAACCATAAATCAGAGGCTTCTAAGAGTGAAACACTGAGGGAACTTTCTGTTCTTCCCTCCAAGGGTCAGGTAGCATTGTGGAAGTAGGAGAAGAAAGAACATAAGAGCAAGATGAAGGGAAGACATATTGTGAGACATTCTCCTTCCCACGGTAATCAACTGGTGCGTTCATGACTCCATAGTAAGGAGGGAACAGGGCAGAGGAGAGAAACACAAATTACAAGCTGATAAGAAAATGCACAATTTGCACTATATTCACATATTAAAGTTTCAATAAAATTATTTTAAAAAGACTTATTCAATCTATGTTAATCAAGATGTAATATACATATAAAAGATATTCACAAAACTAAATCATATCATCATCGTCTATATATATATGTAGAATAGGCCTCTGACAAATTGCATATATCTTTGTAATAAAATCCCTGAGGAAACTAGGATACTAGTAACATACCTCAACATAATGAAGGCTATAAATCACAAAGTTCTAGAAAACAATACCAAATACGTTTTCTGTTCCATCTGTGTTATAAGATTATTATAAACTAAAGCACTTTATCAATAATCAGGAATTAGATAAAGGTATCTACTCATGTCAGTCTTATGCTCTATAGTACTTGAAATTTTAGCTGGGGTATAAGCAAGAGAAAGATGCAGATGTGACTCAAATGTGGAAGGAAGAAATAAATTGATTCCATGTGCTGCTGACAGTGCTAATACTATGCTTGAGAGACCATAAAACTGTGTCCAAAGGGGTAGTACATCCCACTAATACTTTTAGAAAATAAAAAGACATCAAGAGAGAAAAATCAATAGAATTCCTCAGTGAAATAAGAAATTTTATAGAAGGAAAGAAGAAACAGTCTCTTTTCGAATACCTTTGAAGAAAATGAAAATACCTTGGAACAAACATAAACAAAGAGGTAAGTTACCTTAACCAAGAATATCTGAACATGACCAGAAATATTTGGAAATGGCATAAGAATATGGGAGACCTCTCATGCCCATAGAATAGGAGAATTAGTATTGTGTAAGATGTATCAATAAAAGTGATCCACAGAGACAATGCAATCCCCAATAAAACACCAACAACATTCTTCCTGAATTAGGAGATCAATATGGAACATTCTGTGAAGTACAGCAAATGCTCAATACTTAAAGTGTGAACTACATGTACTACTAAGTGAAATTTAAACTAAGCAATACACTGGAAAAAGACCCACAGAAACAAAGAAATCTCAAAGGAAATAAAAATATTCAAAAGATTAACACACGTTTTAATGTACACTATGAAAATATGTGTCAAACAACAAAGGCAATGATTAAAGGGACATCTATATAACTACAAAGATCTGAAAAGAGTTTTGAAATCAACAATCAAAATCTCTATTTGGAGATACAAGAATATGAAACTACAATAAAAGGAACTAATAGAATAATTAAAATATATTAAATGGAATTTATCAGGGAAACCATAAGATGGTTGTGTGAAAAAAATATAAATCATGCTTATACACACCAAGAACAAGTAATAATATAAATAAAAAACAAAGATACTTAATTTGACAATTTTGGGGGACCAAATATAAAATAATTTACACAGGATCATGTTTGAACATTTTCTCCCCAACTGGTGATGATATACTGAGAGGCTTTGGAACATTTAGAGATGAAGTCTAGTAATATTTTAACATCTAAATCTACCTTAGTGTAGTGGTTTGATAAGGGTGTCTCCAATACACTTATGTGTTTTGAGCGCTAGGACCCCAACTGTTGACAGTTTGAATAACTGGACCTCCTGGAGGTGATGTATTGTTGGGGGCAGGTTTATTGGTACTATAAGCTATCTTCTCCTTGCCAGTGTTTGACAAACTCTCCTGCTGCTGTTGCCCATCTGATGTTGGCCAGGAGGTGATGTCCACCTTCTGCCCATGCCGTCATTTTCCCCTGCCATCATGGAGCTTCCCCTCATGTCTATAACCAAAACAACACCTTTCCTCCCACAAGCTGCTTTTGGCCTGTTGCTTTTTGCCAGCAAAGAGAAGTTGACTGCAACAATAAAATTGGTAACAGAGGAGTGGGGATATTGCTGTTAGAAACCTGACTGTGGCTTTGGTCATTTGGAACTGATTTAAGGGAGGAATGTGGAAGGATTTCAAATTTTGGCTTCAGGGACACTTTGCAGTGCTGTAAGTACAGAATTATAGACAATTCTGGTCAGAAATGAAAGACCTAAATGCAATAAGAACTATGGTCTGTGAGGTTTGGATTATATTGATGAGAAAGGACTTTGTAGGAATTGCGCTAGAAGCAGTTTGCATGAGAAGCTTACTGCATTCTGCTTGTCTATGTCCTGAGAACTAGTGTAGGGTTGCATTGCATAGAAATATACTCATGTGAACAGATGGGTATGACATAAACAGAAATGAAATCATTAAGCTTGAACTGCTGCCCATTCAGCTGAAATTCTTTAAGAGATTACAATCATTGAGATTGGCCCAGATTTTCTGTACTGGGACAACTGGAAGAATGAAGACTCTTTTGAAGGGCCCTGAATGCTGAAGGAGTCTTCTGTTCTTCAATGTTAGCTTTATTCCCCCCTGGATTAACAAGTTGGTAGCCCGTCTGTATGGAGTATAACAAATGCAGGAAGGGAGGGTAATTCAATTTTTAACACAGTTTTGGTTTTTGCAAGTGGCTATAGGCAATGTGGAGCAGTTTTATTACCTGCATGGAGGCCCAATGGAGATCCTAGGACTGTGGGATGACTGCCAAGGAGACCTTCCATCCAGCATGGGATGAAGTTTTCCAGGACTGTGAGTAGCCTAGCTGGAGGGACAGAATTTGAACTCTAGAGACTCATCACTGGTTGAAATTATCAGATTTGGAGACTTGTCACTGGTTAGAGTTGTCAGAGTTGGAGTTATATAGTTTGATGTTTTCCCTGTTTGTTTTAAATCTTACATTTTTTTGCTATTTCCAGTGCCATCTTTTCTAGTGTGAATGCTTATTTTGTGCCACTGTGGGCTTTTTTTTTGGTATTATTACCACTCAGTTAAAGACCTTGAATTATGGGGTATGTTTCAACAGCATTTGGATTGACAAAAACTATGGGGACTTTTAAAATTGTACTAAATGCACTGCATTTTATATGATGTATGGTTATTAGCTTATGGGGCCCAGGACAATTTTATTTAGATGGCCCCATAGACTTGTGTTCTGAGTGCTAGGTTTCTAGCTGGAGGCAATTTAGGAATCAGAGTCTCCTGGAGATGATATATTTTTAGGGTGAGCTCATGAGTGTTATAGCTAGCTTCCCTTTCCTACTGCTATTCACCTGATGTTGGTCAGGAGGTAATGTCCATTATCTACTCATGTCATTTTCCAGGAGCATTTTAGTTTCACCCCCTGCTCATCCTATTAATTGAGGTAATACTTAGTGCAAAGGAAGTGATTCCAATCAGTATTTGGGGCTGCATTATGAAGACTTCTTTCCAAATTGTTTTCAAGTGACCAGATAGACCTTCCTTGATGGCTTATGGAGGCCCAACACTATGAGATTAGAGGCAGTTTCAAGTGCAAAGTGATTAGCTTTTATGTAGAACTCTAGGATAAATGAAAAGAATTGCTTCAAGCTCAAATGTGGCATTCTCTGACAGTGCTGCATGCCATGTATCCAGATACCTAAACTCAGCCATGAATGCACTAATCATGTAGAGAAACCATTAGTGTGATATAGTGTCTCTGCATGCATGCATGCATACATACCTACATACATACATATAATTGTCACTTCATATGCTTATAAAAATTGCAGTAGAGTTACTCAAACACGTTTTCAAATTCACATAATAAGCAGACAACTTTTGTTAATGGACAGCTCTCTGAATCTTTATGGTACAGTGCAATGAAGACAGTACCCAATGACTATTCAGCACTGGGAGTGAGCAGATAAGTTATCGCCTAACACTTCTTACTACAGAACTAACAAATATGAGCCCCAATGGCTTTTCTGCCCAACATGTGGGAAAAATAATTAAACCAAAATGTATAAAAATCAATGCAAAGCCATATAATACAGAACAGAAATTATTGTAATGGCCCTGTTAATCAAAATATGAATGTTCATATCATATAACCAAGCATCCTTCAACAAAAAGTTTGGCTAAGCCCTCAAGTATCTGGCACTACAAGCATACCAAATAAGATGGGGTGGAGGAGGAATGTATCAGGACACCAGTGTTTTGCTCTAGCCACAGCAGGCAAGTGCTAAGACACTGCAAGGATGCCTACATGTGCATATATCCCACCACTAATATACTGTACATGTACAAGCACACACAATCTGTATTAAATATGCAAAACAAAAATATATAAGTGGCTACTTAAAAAACTTATAAAATAAAGTATTATATGAGGCTGGAGTGGTGACTCAGCTGTTAAGGCACTTGTTTGCAAAGCCTAACAACAGGGTTTGGTTCCCTAGTACCTACATAAGCCATATGCACAAAGTGGCACATGCATTTTGAGTTCATTTGCAGTGCCTAGTACTCATATTCTTCTGTCCCCATATTCTCTCTCTCTCTAGTCCTTCTCTGCTTGCAAATAAATTAAATATTTTAATAAATAAAATATGTTACAGATAAAGTGTGATACAGTTATATTGCATATACAATCAATCTAGCAGGAAAATATAAGCTATAATATATAATGTATATCAAACTATATGGATCAATAACCTATAATATTACAATGACTAAGAAATATGTCTATAATTTGAGTTCAGGCATGCATATTTCTCTTAAGGAGTAAAAAGTATTATAACCCAAAATGCTACAAAACCTTACTGTGAGATCTGACACTCTAAAGGTGCTAAGAGAAAACATTTTAAGACATAAACATGAGCATATGATTTCTCAGTTGGAGTTACCTTCCCCCACAAAAAGACAAATGGGATTATGTAAAATTTAAAATATTGCTACACACCAAAGGATCAGTAATCATACAGAAGTGACAGTCTTGGGATGAGAGAAAATGTCCACCACACAACAGGCAAAAATGAACATCTACAAAGTATAAAGAAACCTAAACATTAGACAACAAAGAAACATTATCAAATCAATAATATGATAATAATAATAATAACAACAAAATTCAAAAGAACTGAGCACACATTTTTCAAAAGAAGGAATGCAAATGAACAATAAGTATGTGACAGAATATTCAACATCCTCAGACAAATGGGAAATGCAAAGTAAAACTACTTTGATATTTCTTGTCACCTAAGAAAGAGTGGCTAATATCAAGAAACAAAATGACAACAAATGCTGGTAAAGATATGGGGAAATAGGAATCTTTACGTTATGCTGATGGGTATGTAAACTAGAACAGTCACTAAGGAGTCGTTATAGAGAATCCTCAAAACTGCAATAGACCTGCCATAAAATGCAGTTGTACAACCCCAGGTAAATATCTGAAGGAATCAACAGAGATACTTGACCATTCTATGTTGACGGCTGCACTGAACCTCATACAAGGACATAGACATGGCAGAAATGTCCATCAACCAATGAGATAAGAAAATGAGTTATATATACAATGGAGTTTTATTTAGATGTAAGTAAGAAAATTATATCATTGGCCAAAAAAATGCATGGAACTTGAAATTAACATGTTCAGCAAGATGAGTGAGTTCAGAATGAGAAAAAATAGAAAGTTATTTTTTGCAGATCTTGACTTGAATATGAATATGTATAAGTATAAATGTATATGATGTGAAAGTACAAGAGATACTATGAGGAGGGAGGAAGAGAACCAAGAGGAGCTGAAAAGGAAGAATAAGAAAGAAAAATAGAGGATAACATGCCAAATTGAATTTACTGTGCATATACAGGTATATACACATGTATATTAGCATTATAAAAGCAAAAGTAGGGATATTGAGGAAATGTAGGGAACCAGATAGACAGAATAAATATCTCAGAGGTAGCAAATAAAATCAACTTAAAGGGGGCTGGATAGATCGCTTAGCAGTTAAGACATTTACCTGCAAAACCAAAGGATCCTGCTTTGACTCTCCAGGACCCATGTAAGCCAGAAGCACAAGGGGGCACATGCATCTGGAGTTCATTTACAGTGGCTGGAGGCCTGGCATGCCCATTATCTCTCTCCTTCTTTCTCCCTCTCAAATAATTAAATAAATGAATAAATAAAATATATTTTTAAAAAGCAAGTTTTGGAGACTAAAATGTAATAATGAAATTCTGTATTTTGTAAGCTAAATAAAATAATCAAAATTAAGAAGAAAAGATAACAGAAATAAGCTATTTTAACATCTGATAGACTTCAACATGAAATTATCAGCGATGAGAGGAGCAGAAAAACATTATGTAAATGTAAAAAGCCAATCAAATAGGAAGACACAATCTAAAAATATGCACATAAAACAAAGGATGCAAAATGTATGAATGAGAGTGATAAATGTGCCTTTAATAATAATTTTGAAATTAATAGACCCTCTCAGAAACTGATAGAACTTCTGGGTGGTAAGTGAGTAATGATAGAGAAAGTCTGAACCAAATATGATGTAAGTCACACACAGAAGAGAAGAGCAAGCCATACTCTACCTAAGTGCTCTTAACAAAGTCACCAACATATTCAATATCTTCAACCATAAAGCAATGTGCACAAAACAGAAAGAAAAGTTGTGGTATCTTACAGAATCTGTACTCTAACTAGAATGAAATAAAAGCAGAAATCAAACTATATACAGCAAAAAAAACTTCTATAACTAGACAAACTAAACAACACACTTCCAAATTCACATGGTGCTGATAAGGTAAGGAGGAAAGAACATTTCCTGAGGAGGGAATTACTGAATAATTTCTTAACAAGATGAGCAATGTGGCCTGCCAGCAAGGGCCATGCCAGCTGACTGGAAACCTAATGTTAAATTGTGGATTATTAGCTGATGTGTTACTAATATGTAAAATGCTTATGCTTTCATGACTGCTGAAGCCAAGTGAACATTAACTCATGGCAATTCCAAATGCATCAAGGACATGAGTCTTGGTAGATGGAGATAAAGATGGGGCCATAATGATGAAAAAGACTTCTTAGCTTGACCTAGAAGAGGACAATTATCCTACCACAGGTATTACACAGTGTATATTTCTCCATGTAAACAGACTATGATAGGGATAGATGTCCTGCTAGGGCACATGATTATTCCCAGAGGTAGAGGGTCTGGCCTGAGGGTATGACATCACTTTTGAGCCTGTGGCGGGGGGTGGGGATGATAGCTTTTGTGGGTGGACATTGTTCATGAAGTCCTTGGTACTTTCATCTGATGGGTTTGGCTGATAGAAAGACAGGGAGGTCCAAGACAGTCAGCTGCAGCAGCACAGTATGGCAGACAAACATCAGTCGTGCTTGGCATTGACCCTGCCCTCCCCTAGCCAGATCCCTGCTCAATAGAAGTGCCCCAGGATGAGGAAGCAAGCTTGCTAGTAGAAAGTGGGGATATAGTATTATATTACAAATTGCCTCCCACTTATCTGTTGTAACCAATATTTGAAAAAGATGTGAGATGCTTTATTAGAAAAATTTTACCTTTCAGAATTTCCTTAAACAATGACTTTCTATATTAACTTACATGAGTAGAAACTGGAGTGGGCAATGAGCCTTCAGAGGCCTAGCTACCCTTGATAAATAGTTACAAAATATAATGCCAACATCTAGTATATTACAGATTTGGGATACCATCTAGAAGGACAGTATAGAGCTGTTAAGAATTTTCAGAAGATAACAGACATGATGGGAAGAAGCATAACTTGACTGAAACATCTAACTGTCTGAATGCTTAGCTTCCAATGCACTGCTAGGCAGGTAATCCCTGATGATCCTCCACAACAGAATCTGTTGCTACTGATTTGAAGGCACAGAAGAACTGAAAGGTGAGAGACACCACTTGCTCTCCTTGAAAGATATGGACAAATCAAGGTGAATGAACTAGGCGACCCGCTGTGCTGTCTAGTTCTCATGACAGACAGCACTCTGTTTGAACTAGGGTGAAAGTTGTCAAGGGATCAATTCAGCACTAAGACAGGCAAAATGTAACACTAGTCTAATAGTGGCACAACTGTTATGTGAGTAGCAAACAAGTTTCTCATTGAATTGAAAGCCTGCTCTACAGGACAGATGTCATGTTTGGAACTGAAAGCCTGGCTGAACATCTGTGTCTAAGGATATGCTAGGGTCCTATAGGAAGGCTTTTGCTATTGGTTAAATAGGTGTGATGTGTCTGTCAAACTGACTTCTAAGCATTTGGTTCTGTACTAATTCATTATTGCTTTAGTTTGTGTGGTATATAGAGGAAAATACTTCTTAGTGTTTCAGTGAATACTGACAGAGACTAATCAAGGTTAAACTGCTGAGAACAATTAATATGCTGGGGCATGGTTTCCAACACACAGAATAAAAACCAAATGCAAGTACCATTCTGGAATAGGACAGATAACATTGTAGAGATGATGATCGAAAACTGGACATGCCTGAGAAAAAGCATGACATGTTAGGAAACAGCAATTATCCTTTGGCTGTTTTATGAGAAGAGATAATTGATCTTCCCTAGTAATGGCAGTGAAATAAGCAAAGCAATGCAGATACAGCATGAGGAAATGAGGCTGTTAACAAGCCCTGAGCGTGGAGAGTCATGAGACTCTCACAAGTCATTGAAGACATTTCTTCTTAGTGTCTGCCAGCAGTTTGTGTCCTTGGGGTTAGTGCATTAGAGTATATAAGAGATGAACCACATACTACCATCAGTCACATCTTCCCTGGATCAGCATCTCAGCAGTGAGAGGACTTTGACTTCTTGGAGATGAAGCAGTCTTTGCCTCAGTCACCATCCTGTAAGTAACTCCTAACCTGCATTCCTCTAAGAAGGCTTAATCTATGCATTATTACAGCATGCTGAATTTCAATAGAATACTTCCTTTGGTGTCATCTGTGCTCTATTTGGGGAGAATTGCCATTGTGTGTGTGCATGTGTGTGTGTGTGTGTGTGTGTGTGTGTGTGTGTGTGTGTGTGTGTGCATCACCAGGATAGGTTAGCAGTGTTAGACACAGGGCTGAGAGAATTTGAATCATTGGTCTATAGAACAATTACACAAATTAATGAATCTTAGACCAAGGATTCTCAAACAATGGAAATTTGATTTTCAAGGAGTCATGTAAAAAATTCAAGAATTATTTTGTGTAATTTTTATTGTGCTGGGATGAAAGAGTTGGCTATTCTGATGTGATTTGCATAGAAACCAAGTATATGTCTACAAAACCCCCAATGCACAAGGCAACATCAGAAGAGGGGATGTTCCAGGCTTCAGAGATGGTTTAGTGGTGAATGTGGTTGTCTGTGAAGCCTAAGGACTGGGGTTTGATTCCCCAGCACCCTCATAATCCAGGTGCACAATATGGCACATGTGTCTGCAGTTTGTTTGCAGTGGCTAAAGGCCCTGGCATGCCAATTCTCTTTCTCTATTTGTCTCTTTCTCTCTTTCTCTCTCTCTTGCTAATAAATAAAATATATTTAAAAAGAAGGGATGTTCCAGTTCAAAAAACCAAACTTCATAAAGTTGAGTCATTAGAATGGAATTTTCCCTCAAGGTTCGCTGGGGGCCAATTTGACACATTACTGATAGAATAATGCAGAATGCTCTGAATCCCTGGTCTTTTCTATGAGATATTTTACTTAAATAAAATCTAATGAAATTTACAATTCCAAAGTTGGCAGTTTTAGCAGATGTGTGTTTTATACTGCTTTGACAATTTGGTTTGGGCCAAATAGCATTTCAAATGAAAGTACTTTGCTATTATTTCCCTTTATTTTATTGGTAATATTTGCTGTAAAATGAATTAGTAATACACACGAAATTGATTTTATGTAAAGAAAATCCAAATCATTAGCTATGAGAACTATTTTTAGTTCAAAAAATCTATCAGATGATAAATGGGAAAGTATCATGCTTAAAATAAATTTAAGTTAAATGTCTTAATATGTATTATCTGACAATAACTTTTCAGTAAAAGGATTATTTAGTTACAATGTATATTGTACAACTAGTTGCTATATACTTAGTTATTTGGGTATATAAATTTAGGGATTTTTCATAGTTTTTGTCAGACATATTCAATTGCATTTATCAAATATTCTGTTATTTAGGTTTCTCAAACACATGATTTATTTACAATGTTTTATATGTGGTGTGTGTGGTATATACAGGAGTATGTGTTCATGCAATGCCATACATGTTCGCCTGCGGTACCTCTGTGGCAGTCATCAGGTCTTTTCCTCCATCACTCATCAATCTGTTTATTTCTTGTGGCAGAGTTTCTTACTGATTCTGGAGTTTGCCATACATGTGTATTAGTGATTCTCTGGCATCCAATCCCCATGGGAGTAGTGTTATGTTTGGCCTTAACTAGCTGTGAAACTCGGTTCTCTGATATTCAAACTAAAGTGGTCTCAGCCCCCTCAAGCCCTCGTGCTAGCTCAGAAAGTGTACTTAACCAGTGAGCCATCTTTCCACTGCTGAGATTCACAAACTTATATTAGACACTTTTTTCAGGCTAATGTCACTAAACTTGAAATGTGTTCTTAATTTGGTACTTACATGATCTTTCTTTCTTCTTGAGAATGTATATTATTATATAAGAAAACTGTTTTTCAATCAGATAGAAAGCAAATTGATAATTATTCCCACAATGAGCTTTCAAACATTTTGAAGGCAAGTAATACACAGAGCAGGGAAACTACATTCAAATGAAATTCCTGGAACCTCTATTATGATGTCATCAGAACAAGCTACTGTTCATTACATATATTGGTAACATCTGCAATACAGAATCAAGGACTGCAGATATTGTCCCTGCCACTCAGAAGCACAGTGATAACACATTTATGTACCATGTTACAAGAGTGGTATGAAGTCCTCAGTGTGAGCATTCTTCATCCCCAAATTGCTAATCATAGATATAGAGGGAAAGAATTTATTCTTTTCAAGCCATCTGATCCATATACTTGGGTGGTGATTATGAAAGCCCAGGCCGATCCGTCAATTGTTCAATTCCCTATTTTAGTTACTCCCTTGCCCTGGGATTGTCGGTAACATCAGTTAGGATTATTTCACTACTTATCATGTTTTACTAAACCTGCAGTTTTATATTTATTTTAAAATGTGGCGATGTTCCATTATGGTTGCTTATCTTCATGCCCTTCTGAAAATGATGAGTGGTAATTTGAGCAGTAGGTTTGAACATGTATTGACTAAAATGGATGGGATTTTAAAGCCCATGATGTCAGAGATATTAAGGAAAATATATCATAGTACTTCAGACACGTCAAAATGATACTCAGCAAGGCGAGCAGTCTCTGTGAGCTCTCTAATGAGAAATCAAGTGTGTGATAACTCCCTTTGCTGCAATGAAACTCAAGGTCCAGACTTGCAGATAGCCTCACCATTAAGTTGACTATCAGCTCCAACCTTCTCTAAGGTCTTTTCTTGTCACCCAGTAATTCACACCCAAGGGATCTCAAAAGAAAGCAGCTGTTCTTCACAGCAATTTGGATGACACCTTTCCTGGGCTGAATGGTAGATCCTGCCACTTTTATCACATTTGCACATGGTCTATCAGCATCCTCAAGGTCAGACTCCATCATGTTGAAAGTGTTGGGTACATACATTATACGGAGAATACATTTGGTTGAAAGGAAGGAAAGGAGTGCTAACAAAATCAATAATGGACAAAGGATACATTGGGAAAAATATTGAGGACTATAAAAGTTTCCCAAGTCATAAATTTGACACTAGCTTCTCCATAGGCCCTTGTTCAAACCCATGTTTATGGTCAATTATCAACTTCCTGGTTCTCTGTCTATATACTGCTGTTAGAATGTGCTTCATCTGATATCAATTGCATGTCAGAAAACATATATTTCTGACTTCCTTCTAGATTTTGGATAGCTAATTTTTTTGTTACCCTAGCCTTGATACATAAAAACCTTGACATTATCCAAGAGTTTATATTCTTAAATTTCTACCAAATTTTGATCAAATAAAACTCCTTCAATAAAATAGAAGGAATATTAACCAAAATTATTAATTATTGACTATCAATTTGCTGGGTAGTTTCTTCTTAAATATGAGGAAGTGAGAATTACACTGTCTCTTCAGGAACTGGCATACTGGCAAGCAGCCCATGACGAATGCTGACTTCTGCCTTTATATGCCCTATTTCATTGCCTTCACTGAGATTTAGATGATATTATGATAACATCAGGATCCTGAAGTTCCTTCTTTTTAAAGAAAATGGCTGCTAAGCCCAACCATTCCAATTTGCCTCTGAGGTGATCCTTCATTATCCATCCCTTTAAACCTTTTTAAAATTTTATGCCTTTTCAATGTATGTCTTAATGGCAATGAACCTTCTCCTAATATTACAAATTGATTCTTTATAAATAACAATATCTAAAACCTAATTTGTCAGTTTATCATTATTAAATGGAAAATAAGTCACAATTGTTGAAAACTTATTAAAATTTGTGGCAAACAATGTTATTTGTTTGAAAATATGACAATACATACCTTCTTTTAGAATCATCGTAAGTCACTATTAGCCACATTATTAGAAGTCCAGAATAAGATTACTGTTCATCAGCTCAATCACACTATGAAGAACATAAGATGGTTATGAAAGCTGGTTGCTCCTGGGCCAGGTTACTGCATGGTGAAATGATAGGCTCCCTCTAAGCCAATGAAACTTTCAAGCAGGCTAAAATGTGCTGGTCTGCAAATGTGAAGAGTTTCTACTTTTCACTTATTACTGTCTTCAACAATGCTTCTGTGTATTCTCGTCTCCTAGCATCTTCATAGACAGTCCTTTAGTACTATCCACTATAATCTAATAAGGCTTCTTTGGTCAAGTTTCAACTTCATTTAACATTCAGTTACTTTATACATACACCTCATTTTCTCATGGTCCATGTCATATAGCAGGGAAGGAAGATATTATCAGTACTCACAATCCTTTTTCTCTTTTTGGTTCATGGTCCCTTTGACTTTGTAAAGATTGTATAAAGGATGAGGAAAAATAGAAATGCTCAGATATCAATGCTTTATGAGGTTGTCAAGGAAGTACTGGTGACAAAGGTCTACTTGGCTTCCTTGTAGATAGAAGATGGGTCTATGTCCTTGCTGAGGCAGGGCCACCCAGATTATAAGTGACAAAGCCAGCTCTACAACCATGGGTATTATATTCCTAACCCCCACCCTCCACCTCTAGGCACAGTGTCCTTATCAGGAGGAATTCCCTGGCTACATTCTGCTACCCTCTTTTCAATCCCACCAATTCTTCCATCATTTACAGAGTAGACTACTGTTCTCCTCACCCTGAAGACATATTATTAAAAAAAAGTTTCTTAAAATAGGGTTTTCTTCCAACTGAGCAGCAAAGTAGAACTAGCACGGGTAACTGTGTAACAGGATCTCTACCAGTTTTCTTCTCTTCTCCTTCAAATAAATCCACAGTGGCTCAAAAGGTCAAGGTAATTAGAAGTCATTTTCCTGAGGAGTGAGTGAAACACCATTTTCCCTTCTTTTCCAATGGGTAATTTTTTGCCTTAACAACCAATATATAGTCATCCACTCAGACATTCTCTGTGAGGCTACTAATTAGAGCAACCATCACCACGCTAAAATATTCAGTATCAATTTACTTAGTATGGATAGGGATGGCTGTTTGAGGGTAGCTCCATTTGTAAACTCTCTGAAAACAACCTAAGATGCTGGCTCATCTCACTGTTAGATTCTCTTAATGGTCTGTATTTGGCCAAGCTGTCTTTTTAGCAGGTGTCTTGGATTTTCCTGAGATTCTGAGATTGGTAAACAATGGGAGATATCCCAGTTAACAATTTGACAGGTATGAAATAAAAACTAGTGTAGTGGATAAAAAAATGAAGATTTGTGAAGTTGATAGGTATGGAAACAAATTCTCTAGAAAAATGATTGATAGATGATTGCTATAACAATACTAACCTTTGGAAAATATAAATTTATCTTTATGTTTAGGTGCTAACAGCAAATATTACCCCATGTATTACCCCATTCCTATAGCAATATTGTTCAGCAAAGCCAAAACTTTCCTTCATAGTCATGGCTGTTTTAAGCACTATTGCTGCCTCTAACTGTAATTAATATCTGAGAATTCAGCAGAATGCCATCCATGCTCCCAACTTGTCTATCTACCCTTAGCTACCCTTAGATTTCCTCCTGAAAAAAAATGCAAAGTGTCAGCTCTTACATATTTCAGAGTATACTTCCCTTCTGAATGTCCCTGGGTGTGGCGTGTATGTAGGATGGGGAAAGTTAACTGAAGACAGACACTACTGAAGTAGCTTTCTGAGTCATAGACCCATGTTGAGGTGGGACTTTTCTTGAATGTAGCTGCTTTTGAATCAACCATAGTCCTGTAAGAATCCCTTATCAATGCTCCTCTAGGTGAAGGTAAAATATAGACATTATAAAAATCTGTGCCTGTGTATCTCATTACCCCACATTTTAATGGTGTGTTTTATACAGAGCAGGAAAAGTAGAAAATAAAACAAGGAAGTACCTCTCTTTTATATGCTTTTTTAGTTTTAAAATGTCCACTTTATTCCATGACATGTACCAGATTATCATTTACATCTGAGGAAGAGATGACCCATATATCTATTTATGATGATGCTAAGAAATAAAATCCAATTTTACACATTTCCAGGCATCCTCAGACAAATGTACCACAATGAAGAAGTATGGGTATCACTACTACATTATACGTAAAAGGGAAGTATCAATAAACTTCAAAAAGTAGCAAATTCATCTGTTCCTTAAAATATGGTATTTAATTATTACAAAGCCATAGTAAGTGGTTTTATAAAATATAACTTCATTTTATGTTACTCTGCTGTTACACTGGGCAGAAAATTTTCACAAGGCTTTTTTGGGACTATAGTCAATTGTCAGAACACATAATATAGTGGTCCAACTTCCTAAAGAACAATCACTACACAAAGTGGACACCCTCTCACATGTGCACAAATCTGTATCTTTTATATTCTTGCTGCTAGATAATTGATGATTTCCACTACCCCAGACAGCAGAAACTGGATTACTTCACTTATGTAGTGTGGGTTATATCCATGTTGCTACAATGTAACTTATGATTTCCACTATCTCAAACACCAAAAATGGCCTATAACTTCTAAGGAAGTGGTGAGGTTGGGATCTGCATATAGAGATAAGGCTGCTTGTCTGTCTAAGTCTAGGTTACTACACTTAGCATCATCTCTTCCAGAATCATGCATTGCCCTGCAAATTTAATTGCATTTGTCTTTATAGTTGAATAAAACTCCATTATGTATGTGTGCCACATCTTTATGATTCTTTCCTCAGTTGATGAGCATCTAGGCTGATTCCATTTCCAAGCCATAAACATGGATGAGCATGTAACTCTAGTAAGTGGTAGAGTTCTTGGAATAAAGGAGCAAGAGTGGAATACCTAAATCCTATGGTAGATCTAATTGAAGCTTTTAAATAAAACACACTGATTTCTAAGTTGGCTACATCAGTTTACACTCCCACCAACATTGAATAAGGATTTGGCCTTTCACCACGTCATTCGTCACCAGCACTTACTTTCCTTTATTTTCTTGACCTAGCCATTCTGACCAGAATAAGATTGAATACAAAGTAGTTTTAAATTGCATTTCTCTGATAGTTAGGTATGTTGAGTGCTTTTTAAAAAATAATTAACTCTTTGTATTTCTTCTCATGCAAACTCTGTTCCTTTACATAGGGCAATTTTTGCTTAGGTTATTCATTTTATTTATGTCTTTATTTTTGAGTTGTTTGTATATTCAAGATGTAGTCACATGTATAGTATCAAAGATTATTTCCCATTGTGCAGGTTTTCTTCTGACAAGTCAGTAGTTCTCTTTCCTGTACAGGAGCTTTTCCTTTGATGAGGTCTCATTAGTTGATTATTGCCTTGTTTCCTGGGTAACTGGAGTCATGTTTAGAAAATCCTTCCCTATGCCTGCATATTGGATTATACTCCTTACTCCTTCAGATAGGAATCTTACACTGAAGCCCTTAAAACTAGTGGAGCTGATTTTTGTACAGGGAGAAAGACTAGAACATTGTTTTATTCTTCAATCAGTAGATAACCAGTTTCTTCAACACCATTCATGGGAGCTTTCTGCAAGTTGTGCACATTGTCAAAAATTAACTATAGTTAAATGGATTTATCTCTGGATAGTCTCTTACTTTCCACTGGCCTATGTGCCTATTTTTGCCAGTTCATGCTGTTTGCATGAGTATGACTCTGTAGTGTACCTTGAAATCAGTTATGGTGATGTGTCCAGCATTTTTTCTTGTTTGGTTTTTTGAGGTAGGGTCTCATTCTAGCCCAGGCTGACCTGGAATTCACTATGGAGTCTCAGGGTGGCCTCAAACTCATGGCAATCCTCCTACCTCTGCCTCCCAAGTGCTGGGATTAAAGGTGTGCGCCACTATGCCCAGCCAGCACTTTTTTAACTCAGTATTTTCTTACTTATCTTGGTTTTTTTTTAATGTGTCCATGCAAATTTTAACATTGTTTTGCCATTTCAGTGAATAATATTATTGAAATTTTATAATGGGATTGCATTTAAGCTGTAGATTGATTTTGGTATTGAGGAAAATTTCACAGTATTGATTGTTCTAATCCATGAGCATGGGATATCTTTCAGTCTTTCTTTGCCTGCTTCATTTTTTTTCAACTTTTAGTTATGGTTTTTCAAAGGTATTTAAATACTTTGTGACTATTGTAAATTGGACTCTCACAAATTTCATTCTGAGTTTGTTGTACTTTGTTATACAAAAATGCTACTGATATTTGAGTGTTAATTTTTTTATTCTGCAACTTTGTCATAATGTTCATTATGTTTATATTCATTATGAATGAAGATAAAGTAAAGAGGTTTCTGTACTTTACCTGTTCCATAAGGTTCAAAGTACAAATATAAGATATTGTGTTTAAAATTAAAAATTAAAATCTGATAATGGTCTTGCCACTGAAATCAGTAAAAATTCAACGGCTTTAAACTAATTTCTGAAAAGAAAAACTTCAGTATCCTTGAACAGGATTAATTGAAGATCCCAATGCTAACAAAGTGCATAATCACTTTAGCAAACAGAGCAAACATGTATGAAGTCACCCACTTCTCAAACTATGAATCTGTGCAAATATAATTATTTGAATACTACTTTATACTGTGAAATGTTTATTCCTCCAGCCCACATAAGCCCACATATCATGTTCTGCAGTGGAGGACCCTGCAGATAGATAAGGCATTTGTATCTGTGTGGTTCTTGTAGCCTTACATGAACAGATAAGCCCAAAGTGATTTCTGTCTTTGTAGCAGGGTTACTTCCCCAAATTGACTTCTGTCCTTGTAGCAGGGTCACTTCTCCTGCTACTGTTGTCAAATCTGCTACTGTGGGAAAACCCAAATGCTGCACATTTATGTAATGGATGCTGCTAGTTGACTCTTGGGAACCTGTTTAACCATGCAAGCAACTTATCTGACTACATCAATATTGTCTCTTCAGATGCATTAGATGCCTTTGTAAGTACCTCATCTCCTTCTCATTTCGTCACAAAGGGGCCATGTGCCAATGATTGTGATGCACAGTAGCTTAGTTGAGAAAGAATTGTCAACCTATTTTGAAATGATATTTTTCCTAGAGAAAAGGAAACATCAACTAATAAGAAGTATAATAAGAAAATGGGACAATTTCCTGAAATTTCCCTCTTTGCAAATAATGCAATGGCATTTGCTCTTATAATTATTTTTAATTTTTGTCTTAATTTACATTTGAAACATAAAGCTACAGTGGAATGAGAGCTGTTTTCCTCTTCTGATTTTTGAGAGCTGTTTCACTGACATTCTTCACTTACTGTACTTCATATAGCCAGTAATGAAAATCACATTGCATTGTGTGGTGTGAACTGAAAAGAAAATAAGTGAGGGGCTAAGGAGATGGCTCAGCAGGCAAAAATACTTGCCATGAGCATGAAAGGACACTGACTAGGCCTGGTTCATCCTGTATTCAGGTCCCCAGCATCCATGCAAACAGGTAGGCTATGCAGGGACATGACGTAACCCCAGGCCTTGGGGACAGAGCCTGGAAAATTGTGGGAGCTAGCAAGACCTATAACTGTGGGTTTAGGAAATGATTCTGTTTCAAAGAAATAACATAGATTAGTGTTAGGATATCTGATGTTCTCTGGCTTATGCATAGAGATATACAGGGGTGTTCACATCTCTATATACATCCGTATACATCACACTCATGCCATATCACACCACACCACAGAGACAGAGACAGAGAGAGAGAGAGAGAAAGAGAAAAAAAAACTGAAAGAATGTCATTATGGGAATAGAAAAAATAGCTTTTCAGAAACAAACAAAAATAAGAATCATGGAGCAAAAAAGTTAGGAGCATGAGTTCATAATTACAAAAATGATTGTGTAGTTACAATTGGAAACCACTGTGTCTTTCTTATGAAGGTTCTCTGAAAGCTGCAAATTATCTTCTAAGTCAGTCAAGGGGACCAGGATAGCTAAGGGCTTCATTTCATGAATGAGCAAGCTCAGTTCTTGCATAAATATACATTCATATTCTTCCTTTTACTCAACTAATGTTTCTTTAATTCTCCAGTTTTAACTACATGTGTTTCAACTGTTTTATCCTCTTAGCAATCTTTTAAATGTTTACAAATTTTCTGATACCTAATTTTAAATAATAAATCTATTCATTAATAAAATATTTAAGCAATTAAATTATTAGCATGTGGACAATGACAGGTTTGTACTTTTAATTTTTATTGCATATTTCTTAACATATTACATTGTTTCTATGACTAATATCAACTAACTGTTAGCCAAATTGCATTTGTAATTTATGATCAAGATAGTAAGGTTAACATTCAGTGTAACTAGAAAAAAAAGCTATAGTTTTATAATGGCTACTTAAAGGAAGCATAATTTTGTATCAATGTAAATGTGATCTTAAAAACATGCTGGGCGTGGTGGCACATGCCTTTAATCCCAGCACTCCGGAGGCAGAAGTAGGAGGATCACTGAGAGTTCGAGGCCACTGTGAGACTCCATAGTGAATTCCAGGTCAGCCTAGACCAGAGTGAGACCCTACCTCGACAAAATAAATAAATAAATAAATAAATAAATAAATAAATAAATAAATAAAAACATGTGCGTACACATTTGCACAGACTCAAGCACTAGGGAAAGAGGACCCTGAAAAGTATTTAGAGTTTTATATTGTTGGATTTACTTTGCAAATGGTAACTTTAAGGAAGGCTGTTAAAAGGAGAAAATGCTAATGAGGGGAAGAGGCTTTGAAATTGGATGAAAACAGTGAGATTATAGATCTGACAGGGAAAAAGTAAAAGGATCCCAACCTTAATTCCTTAATTCTTAATTTCACTTTTTATGCAGTGTTCATTCATAAAACTACACATGTAACAAGCACTAATGCTCTTGCCAGGATTAATTTACTCAGTTCATGAACTCCAACTAACTGAATTTTGTCACAATTTCAGCATCAAAATTATGCCTCAGGAGAGGACTTCCTGAACAAGGTGCCCATGATTTGCCACAAAGCCTCCTTCACTGTTCAAAACCATGGAGCAGGTATACCAGATGGAAGTAAGTCTTCAGCCCTGGACTTCTCCAGTTAGCTGGAACAGTGCTCTAGCTGTGTGGACTGTGGGTTGTCACAAGCACTGGATAGGGTTTGTAACCAATCCTGCAGAGAAACAAGCAGTAGTGAGAATCAAAGAACAATCCCCTTGCGGAGCTAATGAAGTCAATTATTCATGCTAAGTAACACTATGGCAGATCCACAAATAGTTTTCAAGTCTCAGTATTAGCCACAGCCTTGCCATGGGATTGTACAAGTCACTCTGAAGGAAAATGAACTAAAATGGGCTTCCACGAAGAACTTTTCATTCATGGGTATAAATATGCTTCTCTTTGTTTTACAGTACTGATGGTTATTCCCTTGAGAGCATTTCACATTCCTGAATACCACACCATTTCCCCTTGATGTCTAGATTCTCTTGGGTCTACACCTGCTTCTTTTCTTGCTGGTTTCTTCCTCTATCACTTCTCTGCCTCTCTCTGAGTCAGTACATACAGATCTTGCCAATATTCTAGACAAGTTATACAATGGGTTCAGCTGTAGTCTCTGTTTGATAAGAATGTTCACCTATCTTGCTAGCTCAAATTTGTACTTGTTGCTAATTCTTCCCTCATTATTTTATTGGTAGGACCAGCATTCTGTATGTCAGTTATACATATGAATATTGTTGAAATAAACACAAGCAAAAGTAAATAAAAAGTTGGTATTTGGTATATGATAAGAACTCTTACATTGCTAGAACATTCACAAGCAGTCTGTTGACACTGGTACACTTCTGCAAAATTTTTGAAAACAAAAGATAAAATTACTACATTACATATGACATGTAAATAATCATGCATTGTAGCACTAAATTTAATATGATGTTCACTCACCTTTGTTTAGTCTGAAGACCTTCTGAAAAGAATTATCAGTATTTCACGCTCCTGGAATCACTGCTTGCAACATCTAGTGAATGAAATGAGTGGCATGAAAGAAGACCCTGAAATATATATACTCATCAGATATATTGATGAAAAAATCACAAGCCTTCTGGAGAACATTATAAATATACTCAGAAAGGTGAGCAGGCTGCTTTTATTTCTTCACTCTTCCTGTTCAAGAAAGCAATAACCTTGTAAGCAGAATTGAAATTTGAAATATCTATCATTGCAAGAAAGAAATTTCAGCATTAAAACCTTTACACAGACTCACCACTGCAGCTCAACACTCCTCTTAAGACAGTTAACTCAGCACTTCACAACCTAGGTGTCTCAATAGAAACCAGCTGTTTGTCAGGGTAATTTGGACAGTATCTTTCCTGGCTGGATTAAAATACTCCTGATTACATCAGAGGATGTTACAATCATCCCTGGAGTATTTGCATCTTGAAGTGTCAAGTGCAGTCGTCATAGTCTTAGGCTTTGCATACATCATATGGAGAGTGGACATTGTCCAAAGCAAGGAAATGAATGTAGTATTCTAAGAAATCAATGATGTTCTATGATTGCATCAGGGACAATACTGAGGACATGTGAAAGTTCCTTCATGATAGAAGTAGCTCCCCTTCTCCATCTCTTCTTGACCAAACTCCAGTCTGTGCTCAGACAGTAACTTCCTGGCTCTGTTTCTAGCTATTCCCATAATAACATGCTTCATTTGGTTCAATTTAATGTAACAAGATACATTTATGTCTTCCATCTAGGTAAGATGTTTATGTTATTCTGGCCAAGATAGAGGAAAATTTATGGCTTTGGTTGAAGTCTTAAAGTACTACCTTTCCTTAAATTTTAATTCAATATTTACAAGAAATAAAGACCAACAGATAATAATAGTAATTTTCATAATGCAAAAAGAATACATGACTGATTTTTGTTTTGTTAATTAGGTTCGTCCTGGAGCTTTGGAAAATGGGGACTACCCTGTCTTGTCAAGACTGGCATCCTTGCAGGTGGCCAATGAAGACTATTGCATTTTTGCTTTTTATAGCCTGTTGCGCTGTCTGTACACAGATTCAAATTAGGTTACCTTTTATGTCAAGCTTCTAAGATGCAGACTTGTCCATAAAAATAATTGCTAATCCCATATATGTCCCATCAGGCCTGGATGGTCCTGGTGATGCCTTCTTTCACAGCTTCTTTTAAGTTTTTTTTTTTTTTTTTTTTTTATTAGTCAGTTCTGTATTCAGCAAATACAGTCATTTTGGTACCATTATTAGGCTCATCCGTGACCTACCCCCTCCCCTTGGCCCCTCCTTGTTGAGGTATACGGGTCATGCATTGTGGAGTTAGCCCACAGTTATGGGTAAGCTAAATGTCTCTGCATATCATGACCCAACATGTGACTCTGACATTCTTTCCGCCCCCTCTTCCGCAAAATTTCCCTGAGCCATGTTGGGTTCATTTTTGGTCGGCTTCAGTGATGAGGTGTTGAGGGCCTCTGAGGCCCTGGCTCTCTGATTTGGTAGGAGTTGATTTTTCTCTATGCTGATCTCCTTCCCCCTTGTGCTGGTGTCTGGTTCATCAGGAAAAACAGCCCCCTTGCTTGTTTCTCGAAGTTTTCTTAGTTTCAGCCGGAGCCCTTTTGAGGTATGATGGGGTGGCTCTCTCCTTAGGGTCTACATCTATCTGAAAAAGAGAAGCAGATTCTCCAACGGAGAGTAAGTTAGCATCAGGACAAATGAGATAACCCTTACATTTTTTTTATAGAGAATTTAATATGTGTAGGCCCTCTTGTAGCCCACAATTGATAGTAGGTTGATACTGGAGAGTGGGCTTATGTTTGGATATGGTTCTGACTTGTTTCCCAGCTCCAGCTATGGGTCCCATACCAGTGAGGGGATCAGTTAGCCAAATTGAGAGCAGTTGGTTCCCCACGTTGGCTGTGTGCCACCACTGCACTTGTGTGGGCATCACAATAAGTTATTTGCTGCTAAGTAGGTTAGACCATGCGTTGCTTCGATAGATATTGGTCAATTTCCCCCAGTCGCCCATGTAGCACCTTCTGGCACTAGATGCGCTGACTGTCTGGGGACTGACTCTCATCCAACTTCCAGCCATGCCATTCTAATTTGCATGTCAATCACATAAGGTATCTTCAGCAGTAGGGTCTTACCACTAACCTTTGGTGGGTCATCAAGTACTCTGACAGAAATCTGTCTGTCTTTTAGGAAACCTTGTAGGTCTCTCTGATCAAAAGCTCATTGTGGATGATAGCCCCATGCTGGTTCTGGGAGTTACAGGTCAGTGCCCACTAAGAAAATGAGGAAAAAGATAACTAATATACAAGAGTTAGAGGTAAGAGAGAGAGAGACAGGGAGAGGGGAAGTGAGGGAGGGAAGATGTAGGAGACTAAGGTTAGTCTTAATCTTACCCTCTCCAGTGTCTTGTGGTTCAGGTGTTCCCTGTAAGGGCCTGGTGAAGGATCAGCCATTTGGTCTATCTTTTAGTAAGTAGAAGATTATGGTACCATTGCCGTTTGGGTCTAGATTTGTGTTTCCCACCCCTTTGATGCCCTCCCCTCCCTCCCCTTCCATCCTAGTGTCTAATCTAGGAGATGCTTGCTGGGTATGTAAGGTATCTTCGGTAGATTCAGGTTAGGTGCTGTAGATGAGTGAGACTATGTGGCGATTTTTTTTCTGTGATTGGGTAAGTTCACTGAGAATGATCTGTTCCAGGTTCAACCATTTTTCCTCAAATTTCATTGTGTCATTTTTTCTTACTGCTGTATAGAATTCCATTGTGTAGATATACCACATCTTAGTTATCCATTCTTCTAGTGATGGACATCTGGGTTGATTCCAGCTCTTAGCTATTACAAATTGAGCCGCTATAAACATGGTTGAGCAAATCTCTTTAGTCTGTGGTTTGAAGGTTTTAGGGTAGATGCCCAGTAAGGGAATAACTGGGTCTGTTGGTATCTCTATACTCAGCTTTTTCAGAAGTCTCCATATTGCTTTCCAAAGTGGTTGTACCATCCTACATTCCCACCAACAGTGGATGAGTGTTCCTACTTCTCCACATCCTCGCCAGCATTTATTTTTATTTGATTTTTTGATGCTTGCTATCCTTATTGGGGTAAGGTGGAATCTCATAGTTGTTTTAATTTGCATTTCTCTGATGATTAGGGATGATGAACATTTTCTTAAGTGTATGTTTGCCATTTCTATTTCTTCCTCTGTGAACTGCCTGTTCAGCTCTTTGCCCCATCTTGTGAGTGGGGTGTTTGACTTCTTACTGTTTAGATTTTTGAGTTCTTTGTAGATTCTAGAGATTAGTCCTCTATCAGTTGGATAACCCACAAATATTTTCTCCCATTCTGTGGGTAATCTATTGGCTTTGCTAATTGTATGCTTGTCTGTAAAGAAACTCCTCAGCTTCATGTGGTCCCATTGGTTGAGTGATGGTTTAAGTTCATGAGCTACTGGGGTTTTGTTCAGGAAGTCTTTTTCCATTCCTATATCATGGAATGTACTTCCTAAATTTTCTTCCAGTAGTATTCGAGTTTCTGGTCTTATATTGAGATCTTTGATCCATTTGGACTTGAGTGTAGTGCATGGTGAAATGTGTGGGTCAAGTTTTAGTTTCCTGCATATGGTTATCCAGTTTGTCCAGCACCATTTGTTGAAGATGCTGTCTTTTTTCCAGCGTATATTGTTTGGGCCTTTATCAAATATCAAGTAGCTATAGTTGCTTGACCCAAAGTCCGGGTCCTCAAGTCTATTCCATTGATCTATAGTCCTGTTTTTATGCCAGTACCATGCTGTTTTTATTACTATGGCTTTGTAATATAGCTTTAGATCAGGTATGGTGATGCCTCCAGAGGTATTTCTTTTGCAGAGGATATGTTTGGAAATGCGAGGCCTTCTGCCTTTCCATATGAAATTTGAGATCATTTTTTCTATCTCTGTGAAGAACACTGTGGGGATTTTAATTGGTATTGCATTAAATCTGTAAATTGCCTTTGGTAGGATTGTCATCTTCACAATGTTAATTCTGCCTATCCAGGAACATGGGAGGTCTTTCCATTTTCTCCAGTCCGCCTCAATTTCTTTTTTGAGTGTTTTTATGTTTTCATTGTATAGATCTTTCACTTCCTTGGTTAACGTTATTCCAAGGTATTTTATTTTTTTTGTCGCAATTGAAAATGGGACTATGTCCCGTATTTCTTTTTCTGTATCTTTGTCCTTTGCATAAAGGAAGGCTACTGATTTTTGTGCATTGATTTTGTATCCTGCTACTTTGCTATAGGAGTTAATCACCTTCAGGAGTTTTGGGATGGAGTCTCTCGGGTCTCTTACATATATAATCATGTCATCTGCGAATAAAGCTAACTTAACTTCCTCCTTTCCAAATTGTATCCCTTTTATTTCCTTCTCCTGTCTTATTGCTTGAGCTAGGACTTCCAGAACTATATTGAAAAGCAGAGGTGAGAGTGGACAACCCTGTCTTGTTCCTGATCTTAATGGGAATTCCTCCAGTCTCTCTCCATTAAGTATTATTTGGGCCTTCGGAGCTTCGTATATTGCCTTTATTAGGTTAAGATATGAACCAACCATGCCAACTCTCTCCAATGTTTTGAACATGAAGTGGTGTTGAATCTTGTCAAAGGCCTTTTCTGCATCTATCGAAATGATCATGTGGTTTTTATGTTTATCCTTGTTTATGTGGTGTATTACATTGACAGATTTCCGTATGTTGAACCACCCCTGTGTTCCTGGAATGAATCCCACTTGGTCAAGGTGGATAATGCTTTTGATGTGTTGTTGGATTCGGTTTGCAAGGATTTTGTTTAGGATCTTTGCATCTAAATTCATCAGGGAAATAGGCCGGTAGTTTTCTTTTCTTGTGGCATCTCTGCCTGGTTTTGGAATTAGGGTGATGCTAGCTTCATAAAAGGAGTTGGGTAGCTTTCCCTGTTCATCAATTGTGTGGCACAGTTTGAGGAAGATTGGTTTGAGTTCTTCCATGAAGGTTTGGTAGAATTCAGCTGAGAAGCCATCTGGTCCTGGGCTCTTCTTTTTTGGGAGGTTTTTTATTACTTTTTCAATCTCCATGAGTGTGATGGGTTGATTGAGGTGATTAATCTGCTCTGTGTTTAGCTTTGGTAGATGGTATGTGTCCAAGAATTTATCCATCTCCTCCACATTATCCAGTTTTGTGGAGTAGAGGTTTTTGAAATAAGTCCTGATGATTCTCCCAATTTCACTTATGTCTGTTGTGATCTCTCCTTTTTCATTTTGAATTTTGTTAATTTGAAGCTTCACCTTTTTTTGCTTGATCAGATTGGCCAGGGGTTTGTCAATCTTGTTTATTTTTTCAAAGAACCAGCTCTTTGTTTTGTCAATTGTCTTAATTGTTTCCTTGGTTTCCAATTCATTGATTTCTGCTCTGATTTTAATTATTTCTTTCCTTCTGGAGCTCTTTGGGTTGGATTTTTCTTGTTTTTCCAGTGCCTTTAGGTGGATGGTTAGGTTATTGATTTGGGACCTTTCTGTCTTTTTTACGAAGGCATTGAGTGCTATGAATTTTCCCCTGAGGACCGCCTTCATTGTGTCCCATAAGTTTTGATACGATGTGTTCTCATTGTCGTTCAATTCCAGAAATTTTGCAATTTCATTTTTTATTTCATCCACTATCCATTTATTGTTTAAAAGTGTGCTGTTCAGTTTCCAGGTGCCTTTGGGATTCTTGGTGGGTCTTTTATTGTTGATTTCTAGCAATATAGCATTGTGATCTGATATCATGCAGGGAATTATGTCAATCTTCCTAAATATGTGGAGGCAGTCTTTGTGACCCAATATATGGTCTATTTTAGAGAATGTTCCATGGACTGCTGAGAAGAATGTGTAATCTGTGGATTTGGGATGGAATGTTCTGTAGATGTCCGTTAGGTCTAAGTGATCTATGGTTTTGTTGAGCTCTCTTACTTCCCTGTTGAGTTTCTGTTTGGATGATCTGTCTATTACTGATAATGGTGTATTGAAGTCCCCAGCTATGATGGTGTTTGTGGTTATTTCTGTTTTATTGTCAAGTAGGTTTTGTTTTATGAACTGTGGTGCCCCTGTGTTTGGTGCATACAGATTTATGATTGTGATATCCTCTTGATGGATCGTTCCCTTGATAAGTAGGAAGTGGCCTTCTTTGTCTTTTTTGATTATATTTGGTTTGAAGTCTATTTTATCCGATATTAATATAGCTACACCTGCTTGTTTCTTATTCCCGTTTGCTTGAAATACTGTTTTCCACCCTTTCACCCTGAGGAGATGTCTGTCTTTAATGGTGAGGTGGGTTTCTTGAAGGCAACAGATTGAGGGGTCTAATTTTTTGATCCATCCTGTTAGCTTGTGTCTCTTGATGGGTGAATTAAGGCCATTAATATTTAGGGTAATAACTGTGAGATTTGATTTGATCCCTGCCATATTGTGATGGTAAATGTGGGTTGGAGTTTTCATGGGCATTGAAGTTTTTTGTGCCTACTCTGAGTTTGGATGTTGTGATCTGCTTCTTGTAGGCAATTGTGTTTGATTATTTTTTTCTTCTCTGTGTAGAATTTCCTGAAATACTCTCTGTAGGTTTGGTTTTGTGTTCATATAATTGTAAAGCTGAGTTTTGTCATGGAAAGTTTTTTGTTCACCATCTATTATGAGGGATACTTTTGCTGGGTAGAGTAGTTTGGGTTGGAAGCCATAGGTTCTTAGACTTTGGAGTGTTTCATTCCAGGCTCTTCTAGCTTTCAGGGTTTCCATTGAGAAGTCTGAAGTAATTCTGATGGGGTTACCTCTGAAGGTGGTGTGCTGTTTTTCCCTAGCTGCTTTTAGGATTTTCTCTTTGGTGTCAATGTTTAGAGTCTTAATGATAATATGTCTTGGAGAGTTTCTCCTTTGGTCCAGTCTGTTTGGAGTTCTATTGGCTTCTTGTATCTTGATGGGCCTTTCTTTTAAGAGATTGGGGAAGTTTTCTTCAATTATTTTGTTAAATAAGTTCTCCATGCCTTTGGTCTGGATTTCTTCTCCTTCTGGTATTCCAATGATCCTGATATTGGGACGTTTAACTGTATCCCACAATTCCCTCATGTTCTGTTCACAGGAGCTTTTAAACTTACTGAAATTTTTGAACTCTCTAACTGTTTCTTCCATCTTGTCTTCCAGATCAGAGTTTCTATCCTCCACTTGGCTGACTCTATTCTTGAGAGCTTCTAGTGAGTTTTGGGCTTGTTCAATTAAGTTTGCATTTTCTATTATTTTTCTATGTATAATTTCCATCCCTCTGTCAAGCTCCCTTTTCACATCATTTTCTGATTTTCTTGATGCTTCTTGGAGTTCATCCTTGCATTTCTTTATGTCTTCATTTAGCATGGTCAGCTGATTTTTAAGGTCTTCTTTTTTTTCACTTTCCCTCAAATCTCTTAACTCTCTTTGAAATCCTTCCATTTTCTTATCTAATCCTTCCAATTTCTTATCTATTAGTTCTAGTTTAGTGATGGCAGCATCCACACGATTGTCTGCCCTTTGTTGCTTTCCTGCAAGTTCTACCAATAGGTTGGTTAGAGTTGCATTGCTCATAGCTTCAATGTGGTGTTCTGGTCCTATTTGTTCTTCTATGTTTTGGTTAGAAGTATTCATTGTGGGAGTGGGTGATCTAATTGGATTTTCTTGCATTTGATTATTCATGTTATTTCTTTTGCGCTGTGTTCTGCCCATGACAGTGTATGGGCAGATAAGTGGGCGTATCAGCCTGGGCTCAAGAACAATGGGAATCTTATGCAGCCTGGGGGCGTTGCCAAGAAGCCTGGGCTTTGGCTGTCACTTGCCAAAGCCGCCTATCTACTGCCTGGCAGGGGCGCCGAAGTTGCCTGAGTTCTCAAGCGGTGATGTGCCAAGGCTGCCTGCGTTCGAACTAGGAGTGGCACTGAGGCACCAAGCACTGATGCCGCCCGAACTCTGGCTGGGCACGCTAGGAACCGGCAGCAGTCTGCGCTCCCCCGCCACAGGACAATTGTGGACAGCCGCGCGGGAGACAGAGGGCAAGTGGAGGAGAGTGCGGAGCAGTCTAAGCTTCCGCACGCAGGGAATAATCTCACTTGCCAAAGCCGCCTATCTACTACCTGGCAGGGGCGCCAAGGTTGGTTGAGTTCTCAAGCGGTATTGTGCCACAGCTACCTGCGTTCCAGCTAGGAGTGGCACTAAGGCACCAAGCACTGAAGCCGCCCAGACTTTGGCTGGGAACGCTGGGACCGGAAGCAGTCTGCGCTCCCCCCGCCACAGGACAATTGTGGACAGCCGCGCGGCAGACAGAGGGCAAATGGAGGAGAGTGCGGAGCAGTCTAAGCTTCTGCACGCAGGGAATAATCTCACTTGCCAAAGCCGCCTATCTACTACCTGGCAGGGGCGCCAAAATTGTTTGAGTTCTCAAGCAGTCTGCGCTCCCCCGCCACGGGACAATGGCGGCCCGCCGGTGCGGCAGGCAGGTAGGGGGTGGTACCTGAGCTGATGCAAGCGAGAGATACAGTCTGAGCTTGTGGGACTGGGCACACTCAGTAGGTGGGCGAGTGGACGAGGGTGCGGAGCAGTCTAAGCTTCCGCGCGGAGGGAACGATCGTCGCGCAATGGCAGCCGTGCGGGCTCCGGAGCAGCAGCAGCGGCAGGGGTGGAGCTTTGAACACGGCGGTTATTTGGGGCGAGGGGTGCCTACCCGCCCGAAAGGGGACCAGCAATTCCCTGTTCCCCCACCTCTGTGCCCTCCCAGATTTCTCTCCCCTAAAAGCCACTATATACCCTTAATATCTTGCCTTTCTTTCCCCGGGATTTGCAGCGCAGCTAGGCGGTCGCCATCTTGGCCGGAAGTCCTTCTTTTAAGTTTTATGTTATTAATTAGCACATGTCTGCACTAGGCCTCTTTTTAATAATAAAAAGTTATTTTTTAGAATCATCAATGTATAAAATTCTAATTTTTCATTATTTATTTCTTTATTTATAAATATATAAAATGCATGAAGATGTTTTTAACAAACTTTTTAATAAATGAAAAGCCTAGCTTGAAAATAAGACAACGTATGACTGAGTTTAGAATCACAATAAGTTAATGTGGCTCAAGTGATTCACTCCTGAGTGACAGCACTAAGAATTAGTCCACCTATCCTAGGAAGGCCATTAATATCTCATTTCAAAGCATGGTCTATGAGCCAGTTTTCTCAGTGTGATGACAACAATACAAGTCTTAGACAACTCCCACTATCCTGAAGTTTTATGACGGTTTCAAAAAACCATGAAAATCCTGGGATTTAAATAGGGAAAAGTTCTAGATTTCTCTAGTATCAAATGTTCTCCTTAGAATCATCTTAGACACATTCCATGTATTCTCCTCACTAGGGGTCTATCAAGTCTTCTTCAGTCTAGTTTCAACTTCACGTAATACTCAAATTATTTAATACCCTCCCCAGATACCTTAAAGGCTCAAGTGACATGGCAGTTAATAGGAGAAATTATCTTTTCTTTTGGTTTTTTGAGGCAGAGTCTCAGTCTTGTCCAGGCTGACCTGGATTTTACTATGTAATCTCTGTAATCTCAGGGTGGCCTTGAACTCATGGTGATCATCCTACCAAGTGCTGGGATTAAAGGCGTGCACCACCACACCTGGAGAAATGAACAATTTGTAATGGTTTCTTCCCCTCTGTTTCTGGATCACCCTATCTTTCAGCTTGTCAAATGGGATGGAGGATTAGAGAGAATGATTTATGAGGTGATGCCAAAGAGTTATGGTTCATGAAGCCTCAACTTGAATTTCCTCCAAGTGGCAGGCTCCTCTCATGCAACACACTAGTGATTGTCTAAAATTCCTACCATGAAGATAACTCAGGTATATTGTCTTTACCAGGAGAATCTCTGTCCTGATCCTCACACCCCCTGCACAGCTCTGCCTCTCCATGTATCCTCCACAACCTCTGGTACTTTTCCTTTTAGCCTGAGTCCTCATTTGTAGAAAAAAGACACAGTATGCTTCCATCTGGCAAACAGGGATCTCAAAGTAGTGATCATGCCAAGCAGTGCGGCGACAACACCAGACCACTCCTGACCCCTTGCTGGGCTTCCTACAGTTCTCCTTTCTTTGTCATCAGATCCAGAATAGACAGAAAGTCTGACAATCACATGAAGAATGATTAATGCCCTTCTTTTGATTCTTGTTAGCAATTTCCTCTAACACTTAACTGAATTTCATCCACACAGACACTCTCCATGAGATCCCTAAATTGTTATGACAACCACCCCACTTTTCACACACTTAATATTTCATTTACTCACTATGAATGGGCAGATTAGGTGAGGGCAGATCAACTTGTCAACTGTCTAAGCAAACACAGACATTGAATCGTTTCACTTTCATTCATTCCGATAGCCTCACCACTAAAATGTGCTAGCATCTCCAACTTTCTTGTAATGTCCTATTACCCAGCATCTCTCATGCCAGCCATCTCAACAGAAAGCAGCTGTTCCTCACAGTAATTTGGATGACACCTTTCCTGGGTTAAATGTCAAAACCTGACTACCTCAGCAGGTCTTGTCACTGTAGTTTTGGGCAATTAAACATGAGGTATGAAATGTACTTTACAGGATATTTATTCCAAACACAAATTTAACTTCTCATAAAATATTGATGTAAAAGGCCAGAGCTTCAATAACCATAAACTTAATTATGAAAAAGTCACATAAGCTTGAGTAGAGCCAGGGGTGATATAACATAATACATTGTTATTGTGATTAAATTTCTAGCCTTTAGGAGACCGAGTCTTGCTGGAGAAGGATTGCCACTTGAGATTGATCTTACAATTTATAATCCAGCCCAGAGGTAGCTAGTTCACTCTCGATGCTTTCTCCCAGATGATGTGACAAGATTTGTAGCCTGCCTGTCCATTCCTACCATGCTTTCCTTGCCACAAGGAAACATCTCCTCAAGACTATAAGTGGAAATAAGCCCTTCCTTCTGTCTCCTGCTTTTGACTGGGTCTTTCTTCTCAGCAGTGAGAAGGTAACTGCTACAGAAGAGGATGGAGAGGATATTTGAAAATAATATGATATTCACTCCCTTCACAACTAGATTGAGAATATATGCATATTCTGTGGATTTCCATGTAAGACTATATCTGAAAAAAAAATCATTCCATAGCAAGGATAGCAGCAGTAGTAAAAGAAAAAGAAAGAAAAAAAGAATCCATAGTGAGTATTTCATACCTCATAGACAAAGGAATGCAGTACTATGAGTGATTATGTACAATATGCCTAGGATTTAAAGATAAAAATATTAATGTGGTTGAAGGTTTGTGTGAATGTGGAATTTGTAGAATAAAAGTGTCTGAAAACAAGTTGAAATATCTTAATAACACTCTGAAAGAAAATCAATGAGGGCTCTGCAATGAGGAAGATAGTAAAAAAAAATATGGGATGTATGCAGATATCAGCAGGCCATGAATCTATGGAAAGAATGAGGCAGGCAGAATAATCAAATACACCTAGGATATTGAGATTAGTTAAATGCAAAATCATATAATTATTCAAGAGAAGTGATAATGAAATAATATTTTATATCCAAATATATATGAACTTTGTTTAGATATAGTTTAATAATTTTTTATCAGAAATAAAAATATTGTTGTTATAAGCAAATTAAAAAAATGAACATAGCAAGGTGTGGTGGTGCATGTCTTTGTGCTAGGGAGGATGAGGTGGGAGGATCGCCGTGTGTTTGAGACCAGCCTGAGACTCCATAGTGAATTCCAGATTAGTTTGGACTAGAGTGAAAAATTTAAAAAAAAGAGAACATATTACAATATTTCTATTAACATATGAGAATAACAGGATCAGGATCTCTACTCTCAATTCTTAATGATTCAATTCACTTGTCTCTTTCCATACTTAAACCAGACATACATTTTACAGCATAGCAGGAGAATGAAAATGTGATGAAATCTTTTCTGCTTTACTGACAGAGCCCTCCCAAAATGTTGGCACAGCTCTGCATCAACTTTAGTTCACGTCCCCATGGAATTTCTCATTTTTTAAAATAGTTTGGATATGAAATACTCCCAAAGCACCCATTTTGAAGGGTTTGAATTTGCCTCTGGCATTATTAGGAACTTATGAAAACTTTAATAGAAAATTAAGTCAAAGTGTTCTCTCTCTCTTTCCTTTAGCAGAAGGTAAATGGGCCATCTTTGCCCTGTGTCTTACCGTAATATATTATGATGCCACAAGCCCAATGCTACAACATTAATGACCACCTATGAAATAAAAACAAAAATCTTCTGTGTTAAAATTGTCTTGGATGTTTTGTCTAAGCAATGGAGTGTTGACTAATATGCCTTCCATATGTTTCCACATCTGATTGCTTATCCATGTCTTATAACAGGTGGTCAGTTAATCAATAATTAAAATGATAACTTTTTAAACTTATGAAAATAGCATTTGCAATTTAATGATTACTGAAACAGTAAGGCTTTCCACTCCTTTTGCAAAAAAAAAAACACATTAGAAGAATGATTCATCCCCAAAAGTTTTCTAAACTACCCAGGCATCTGTCTAATCTGCTTGCTACATGGAAATATTTATCATAATCAAAGTCTATTTTGAGAGTAAAGATAATGAAATAAAAAATAAAACAATTCAGATTGCTTATGATGCAAAGGATAAATAAGTGGAAGAGATGAAATCAGTTTAAAGAGTGTTGCTATTCACCTTCTCCTTGCTGGGACCCCACAAAGAGCAGGGGAGGAGAGGAAAGTTTTATTTTGGCTTACAGTCCTGAGGGGAAGTTTCATAATGGCAGGGGAAACCATGGCATGAACAGAAGCTGGGCATCACCTCTGCCACACTAGGTGGAAAATAGTAGCAAGAAAGAGAGCTAGAAAGAGGGAGCTGGCTATGACACCTATAAGCCCATCCCCAGCAGCACTCCTCATCTAGCAAGGCTCCATGCCCCAAATTGCCATCAGCTGTGACCAAGAATTCAAAGCACATGAGTTTATGGGGGAACTCTGACTCAGACCACTATATTCTGTTCCTGACCCCCATAAACTGATGGGCATTCATGATGTAAAATACAATGCATTTAACCTAACTTTAAAAGTCTCCATAGGGGCTGGAGAGATTGCTTAGTGCTTAAGGCACTTGCCTACAAAGCCAAAGGACCAAGGTTCTATTCCCTAGGAGCCACATAAGCCAGATACATAAGGTGGTACTGGTATCTGGAGTTCATTTTCAGTGGCTAAAGGCCCTGGAGCAACAGTTCTCTCTCTCTCTCTCTCTCTCTCTCTCTCTCTCTCTCTCTCTCTCTCTTTCTTTCTCTCTCTTGCCTCCCTCTCTCTTTCTCTCCCCCTCTCTCAAACAAGTAAAAAAATAAAATAAAATAAAAGTTTTCTTTAAAAGTCCCCATAGGTTTTCTCAATGCCAAAAGTGTGAAAAAAAAATCCCCATAATCCAAGATCTTTTAGTTGTGAGCTGTAAAACCAAAACCATGGCTGGAGAGATGGCTCCACAGTTACAGGCAATTGCTTACAAATCCTGATGGTACAGATGTGATTTCCCAATACCCATGAAAAGCCAGATGCACAAAGTAAAATCATGCATCTGTTGTACATTTGCAGTGGTAGGAGGCCCTGCCATGCCCATTCCTTCTCTCTCTTTCTTCTCATTCTCTTCTTTTGTAAATAAATAAAAATCTTTTAAAACAACCAAAAACATAACAACACAGAGTAAGCATTCACATTGCTAAAGATGACATGAAAGATTGAACCGATGCAAAAATCTAAAACAAGAAGTTCACATATCCAATATTACAGCTCTATGTCCACCTGAGACCCACAAGGAAGTTTTATAGTTCCAATTTTACCCTTCTATCTGGATTACCCACAGCCCAAGCACAACTCCATCCTGAGCCAACAGCTTTTCTTGGTAGCCATTCTGTAGACCAAGAATCTTTAAAATCTTGGGGTGTTTATTGCAATCTTAGGTTCATCCTAATGGCTCTACCGGGTATCCTTGCAGGACATCAACAGCCCTGTCTCAGATCACTCAGTGGACATTTCCAAAAAAATAATTTTGTAAAGCCAATGATCTTTCCTTTCCTCCCTGTAGTACCAGGTTGACTTTGACACTAAATTGTTAAATCTGGGCCTGGGGGGGGGGTGGGTAATGAAACAAACTTTAAAAGCAGAAAATAGCCTTCAGTATTCATGCTCCCTGCTTTCAAAACATTTAGTATTCTTCCTGATGTCATACTGCAGAACATCTGGCCCAGTCTCAGTGGTAGAAAAAACCATAGCTGAAGCAAGTGCTCTCTCTATCCATATACATTTGTTCACACAGGTCAGTTTCTTCTAAATTCAACCCTGATCAAGTTCTCCAGACATGGACAAAATATAACAAGTCTCTCTCACACACTGTCTCTAGCCCTGTCTGAACAAAGTTCTTTTTCCTCCCATAACCAATGCCTGTACAGTCCATAGTTCTTCCTGTAGTCAGGTCTCTGAACTGTCAAGAGCTCTACATATAACACTACAAGCCATCACTTAGGCCAAGGTTTCAAATCCTTCCTTACTCCTTCTGTAAATCAGTTCCAAAAAGACAAAACCACAGAGTCAGGTTTCTAGACACAATGACCCCACTCCACTGGTACCACTTTCTGTTGTAGTTATATTCCTCTTGCTGGTATAAAGCAACTGACCCAAAGCAACTGATAAGAAGAAAGTATTATTTGCTTATAATTTTAAAGCAATGCCTTACAATAGCAGGAGAAAACATGCTATGAGCAGAGGTTGGATATAACCTCTGCTGTAGCAGGTAGAAAACAGCAAGAAGAGAATGAGCCAGATTCTGTAAGGGGGGACCATCCATAACGTTCCTTAGCCTGCCACCAATAACACACACCCTCTAGCCAGGCTCCACCACCCAAATTTCCATCAGTTGTGGAGGAAGCATTCAGGTCACATGAGTTTCTGGAGATATCCAATTTGAACCACCACAAACAGAAATCAACTCTCATGCCACCAGACTACTATAACTCAGATGTGCATCCATGAATCTGTCAATGAAAGATGTGAGTATATTACATTGAAAAGATTATAAACTCAACTATTTAATTTTATTTGACATTAAGATAGAATCACTCATCTCATTCAATTGTACTAATTTTATTTTTTTTTGTGGCAAGGTATAACTTTAGCCCAGGCTAAGATAAAACTCACTCACTCTGTAACCCCAGGCTTGCCTTCAACTTGAATCAATCCTCCTATTTCATCCTCACAAAGGCTGAGAATAAAGGTATTCAACACCTCACCCAGCAAAACTTATATTAGAAATTAGCACAATTAAGCTGCCTATGGTCGCTCATGCCTTCAGTGCATGTATGGTAAAGAATTAATTTTGTAAATGTTAAAGAGGTCAGTCTGATAGCTAAAGAGTAGGTCACAGGTGCTTCTCTTTACCTCCCCTCATGCCAAGTCTTCAAAATAGAATTTTGGCATATCCTTACAAGCAAAAACAGTATGTAAATCTAGTTTGTTAGTGCCAAAGCAGTCAACATGGGATGAGGAGAAAAAGACAAGAACAAAAGGGGATGTGGGCACTATTTTTACTCCTAGGAATATGTGAAAAGATTTATACTAAGATCAACATAAGATTCTAATAGGAAGAAAAAAGATGACAGACTGCTAGAGGTTATTCACATGAATCTCTGGAATGCTTTAAAGTCTGAACAGCTGTCCACTGAAAGTATAAAAATGGCAGTGTTTACTATTGCCCTAGTTTCTGAGGAGGAAGGAGTTCTCATGAAGTGCAAACAGCTATGTCAGGTCCACAGCAGATTGAATAATGTTGCATGCAGGTCAGGGTCCTCCTGGTTGACTAGAGAACCAAAATTGTTCCTTCTTGTTCTCCTACTGATTTTCAGAATGCTTGACCTTTTATACATGTTGAAGCTGAAGTTACACTGATGGTTAATGCAAAAAATGTACAATGAGCAGTAATAGATGGTACTATAGTTACCTTTCCTTTCTCAGTGAGAACATCTGACTAAAAGCAATTTATGGGAGCAAAACTTTTATTTGGGTTTTCCATCTCAAGAGGAAGTTTCATGGAATGGAAAAGATGTAGGAGCAGAGGCTAGACTTCATCTCCTTGCCAAAACAGATGGAAAATAACAGCAATTTGGTGAACTGAAATAGCACTAGAAAACTAGTAAGTAATAAACCTCAAGGTCTGCCCCCAATGACACACTTCCTCCAACAAGGCTCCAACTCACAAATTGCAATAAGCTGAAGACCAGGTATTCAAAACACATGAAATTATGCAGGATGTCGGAACCAAACCACCACAAATGTGTTAGGGGATAAAGTAGTGAAAGTAAAAAGGACTGAGTTTTTCCTAAGGGTGGGCAATAATCCACTCCTTATAAAGTACACTGAGTGCATTTCTCAGCTGCAAGTAGAAATAATAAAGATGGGTGTGCCAAGAGGGACACATGCTCCATACAACATTTGGACAGCTCTGCTTGGGGGTGGGAACTCTAAAATCTGATTTTTGTTGTTGGGGGGAAGTAAGATTCTATAGGGGTAGTGATTGCTCTCCTTTCCCAGGCCACTTTCAGCATATAATGGTAGTTGGTAAACAATACTCAGCTCTGCAGTAATAACCCATAGCTAGTTTGGAGCAGGAAGCCAGCTGGAGGGGCATGGGGCTTTGAAGGCCGGAGAGAGTCCTGCTCACTGAATGGACAGAATATCCCCTAAGTTTCCTAGCCATCTTGGCATCACTGGCAGTGCGCCAGAGTAAAGAACATGAAGTTTCATGGAGAGTGACTGGATTCTAGACAGCTAAATGAAGTAGTTCCTCCCATCCATGCAGCCCTACACAACATTGCTCTGTGGAGGAAACAATTGACATAAGCTTGGGTGTTTTTATGCTCCATTAGACTTTGCTAAGATGCTTTTAGTATCAAGTTAGAAATGGAATCCCAATGTCAATTTTTCCTTTATAAAAGCTAGTAGGTCTACGTGTTCACTGGCCTTGCTTTGTAATGGGTTGTCATTCTAGCGGCTGGGACTATCACCTAACTAAAAGCTGATGATGGGACGAAATGTTTTATTTTGGCTTACAGTCTTGAGGCGATGCTTCATGATAGCAGGGGAAAACATGGCATGATCAGGACTAGACACACCTCCTCACCAGAGCTGATGAAAAATAGAGCTAGGACAAGGAGGAGCTAGCTATAATAACCCAAACCAAGCCCTGAACAACACACCTCCTCCAGCAAACTCTAACTCATAAACTACTACCAGGGCACCAAACATTCATAATACATGACTTTATGGGGCATGGGGCATATCTGATTCAAACCATGACATTATGCCCCTGGTTCCCATAGACTCATGACCATCTCAAGATATAAAATGCATTCAGCCCACATTTAAAAGTCCCCATAATATTTTTATCAATCCAAACACTTTTCAAAAGTGCTAAGTGCAAGGCCTTACCTGAGACTCAACACAGTCTTTTAACTATAACCCTATAAAATCAAAACACAAGGTAAATACAGATAATGAGACAGAATAAATATTCACATCTGCAAAAGATAATTTGGACATATCAAAGAAATATTGAAACAAAGAAACTTCTAAAACAACCAAGACAAGCATCAAATCATGTACCTCTAAATCTGGCATCCATAACCAGTGATGAAGTCTCTTGGATTCCAATTCTGACCCTTCATCGGGCTGGAAGAGCCTAGAGAAAAATCCTTCTTGAGCCATAAGCTTTCCTTGGCTGCAGTCCCACTGCCTGGCACCTCCAAAATCCCTGTGGTCTCCATCCCACACCAAGGTTTATCCTTATGGCTCTATCAGGCATCCATGCATGAGCTATAACAAATCTGCCCCATATTACCAGTAGTCATTTCCAAAATATGACATAGCATATTCAATGACCCTTTCTTTCTTGCATTATATATATTTCTATAGTAACAGGTGGACTACCAAATTTGCTAATCACACAAAGAATAAAGCCCACTGTAAAGATCAGAAAAATGCCTTCAGCACTTGTTCTACTTCACAATGCAGTACAGCTTGCTCAATCTCAATGGTTGTAATCTCCCCCCAAACTGCAGCTTAACAAAAGCAATCCCATCATCATTACCTCAGGTTTTCCAAAGCAAACCATGAAATCCAGAAGGGCTTGGAAGGGAGCCCTTTGAAATAAATAAAGAAAACTAGGATATCCAACCCCAAGTACTATACAAAGTGGAAGCATCCCTCATAATATATGGTGAAAGAAAAACCTTCCATGATAAAAGTCAGCTCAATGATTATATGAACAAAAAGCCAAAGCTACAGTGAATATTTCAATGAATATTCCACATAGACGATTCTAACCAACTTCAAGAGCCTATAAGAGGAAGAACACAAACACAATAGCCATAACTAGAGCAGGCACAAAAAATCCAAAGCAAAAGAAATCATGAAATAACATAAAGCTTCCAACATGGCAGGGATTAAATCAAATCTCACAGTAATAACATTAAATATTAATTGTCTTAAGTCACCCATAAACAGACACAAGTTAACATGGTTGATCAGAAGAATGGAATCTTCCATCTGTTGTCTTTAAGAAAAATACCAAAAAAAAAAAAAAGAAAGAAAAGAAAAGAAAAGAAAAGAAAAGAAAAAGAAAACTACCTCACCACTAAGGATAGACACCGCCTCAGAGTAAAATGATAGAAAATGATTTTCCAAGCAAATAGAAATAAGAAAGAAGTGAGTGTGGCTATACTGATATCTGACAAAATGGACCAAACCAAAAGTAATCAAGAAGGAGAAAGAAAGACATATTTTACTCATCTAAGGAGCTAGTAAACAAGAGGACATCAAAATCACAAATCTATATGTACCAAACACCGGCTCACCGCAGTTTATAAAGAAAGACCTACTTGATAGCAAACCAGAAATAAATTCCAATACAATCATAGTAGGAAATTTTCATTCCCCTCCATCATCAATAGAAAGATCATCCTAGCTGCTGATGCAGAATGCTGAGAGATTCAGTTGAGTCTGGAAGAAATCCAGTTCCTAGATAGTTAGCCTTTATAGTGTGTAAAAATGTTACATGAAATACTGAGGGAAAATTTCCAACACATTGTGTGGAAGCAGGGATCCTGCTGATTAAAGCAACCAGCCTGACAAGATGTACACTCCTGTGTAATAGTGACACACAGTCTAAGGGGGTGACCAATGGCTGTCTGATATGCTAAGTGGTCTATGTAGTGGAAAGGAACCCATAGCTAGAAGTGGGAACTAAGTCAGAATCCTATAAAGACCAATATTATGGACTCCAGTAAGAAGCTCCCACTAGCCTTTGGCCAAAATTGAGTCTATACCAATCAAAATCTCTCTAAATTAACAATGCATATCTCCTTTAACCTACCCTGATTTCACTCTCCACTGGACAATCTATTGTTCTTTTTCAGAAAGCCATGAGAGCTGAGGTCAACAAAAATCTATTAACAAGAAAAAAGTACATGGCTGATTCCCTGTCAGCAGAAGAACCACCATTATCATAGTAGCTAGGGCTCAGGTGAAACCACAGGTGATTTGGTGAGATGCTCAAGAGTGCTGCTTCCATGGCAAGCCTGACAATCTGGGCCCAGGTGATGGAGACAGACACCCAGGATATTCGAAGTACAGCAAAACAGAAACACAGAAGCTGATGAGAGATCAATACTAAAGCAGACTTAAGGCACACCCACCAAGGCTGAGAGAATTTTGTGGCAGAGGGAGTGGAAAGAATGTAAGAGCCACAGCATAGAAGAAAATATTCAGAGGCATGCCCCCTCCAGTGTTTCACTGCTATTCTCACAACTTGTATCTTACAACTCCATGGTAAATACTAGCAATCCCACTGAGGCTCTCATTGTATTTGGGGCAGAGAGGAAGGAAATGTTGGTATCAACCCATGATGTATCCATACAAAGATTCTACTTAACAAAAAAAAAAAAAAAAAAAGAAAAAGAAAGAGAAAGAGAAAGACAAAGAAGAAGAAGAAGGAAAGAAAGAAAGAAAATTTGGCTTCACTGGGATTCTCTCTCCTGCTCTTAACTTTCATTTCTTTCTGTTTAATAACCTTATTTTCTATGTTCCACCACTACAAATAAATTTAGCTTTGTTTAAGTTCTCAGGACATGGGGAAAACACAGCCAGCCTCTCACAAAAACAAAAACAAAAACAAAAACAAATGAACATTAGTGAGAACTAAGCCTCTTTTCTCTTCATATGCAAGACTCACAGTCCACAGTTTTTCCTTATAGATCTTTCAACTCTCACAAAATTTGTCCAACAGACCTTAGTTACAGCACTGCAAGGCTATAACTGAGACCAACTTCTGAAATAATGTCATATTCCTCCTGTAAATCATTTCCAAAAGACCAAAAGCTAAGCAGCCAGGTTTCTAGCAGCAATGCCTCCACACGTTTGGTAATAATGTCCTGTAGCCATTAACTTGTCATTGCTGGGATGGGTTATCTGGCCAAAAGCAGCTAATAGGAGGAAAATTTTATTTTGGTTTATATTCCCAAGAGGAAGCTTCATGATGGCAGGAGAAAGCATGGCACAAACTAATATGGACATAGCCTCCTTGCCACAGCATGTGGAAAACAGCAAGAGGACAATGAGCCAACCTCTGGCAAAGGGGGTTAGCTATAGCACCCCCAAAAGCCACTCAAAACAATACAATTTTGCCTCCCAAACTGCCACCAAAAGAGGATCAAAGTTTTAGAATTCATGAGTTTATAAACCAAAATGAACTGGTACCATAGGAACCTTTCTCCTTGAAGGTAGGCTAAAAGATACTATAGGGGGAGTGCTCAGAAAGTAGGGCCCTGGAGAGGATGGGATGAAGCCTACTCTTAAATAACTCTGGCTTTGACCTGTAACTCACAGTAATAAAAATAGGTGCTACACACATTGTGCTGATGACTGGAGAGACTTTTGAGGTCCTCAAAATGAGACAGGCTCCTGTCAAAGTACTTAGTTATCCACCTGAGAGAAAATCTAAGACCCTATTGATAAAAACACCATATGCTGCCAACACAGAACACAGAGGGACCTGGCTGGAATCCAGGAGAGAGCCAGGCCCCAGACAGTTATCCGGCTTAGTGCTGGAAAGCACTGCATGAGCTACTGAGGGAAAATGACCAACAATGGTGTGAGCAAGCAGGCATATAAGCTACTCAGAAACAACTAGCCTGACAAGAAGTACACACCAGTGCAATGGTGGCACACAGCCTTGATGGGTAACCAATAGCTTTCTGATTGGCTAAGAGATCTGCTCACTGGAAAGGAACCCATATCTGGAACTGGGAATAGGTCTGAATCCTATGGAGGAAAAGGTTGTGCTCACCAATGTCAAGATCCCACTAGTCTTTGGCTAAAAGAGGGGCTGCATCCATCAAACTCTCCCCAAATTAACAATACTTATCCAATTTAACCTACACGGGCTTTACTTTCCCTTGAAGAATCTATTTTCCTTTTTCAGAAGGTAGCAAGACCCAAGGAGGTAAGCCACTTCTCTCATCTCCGTCAAGGCCCAGGTGAAACCACAGAGGAAGTGGGAAGATGAGCAAGAGTGCTACTTCCATGGTGAGCCTGACAATCAGTACCAGGGTGAAGGAGACAGACACCAAAGCAGAAATCCAGAGGCTCCTACCATCACTGAAGTAGACGTAAAACACACCCACCATGGCTCAGAGAATTCTGCAGCAGAGGGGCAGAAAGATTGTGAGAGTCATAGGTTGGGATATCATGCCCAGAGGCACTGCCTCTCCCCAATAACTGACTGCTACTCCCACAATACATAACCCACAACCCCATGGACAATACCAGAAACATTACTGGGGGGGGGGGATGTGGAACAGGGGCAGGAACAAAAGAAAATATGGTACCATTACACAATGTATCCATACAAAATATGTTCTTAATTAAAAAAAAAAGAAAACATGAGTTTATGTGGGACACCTGATTCAAACCAGCACATAATGCATCCAGTACAGAATGCTAATGACCATGTGTCTTATAAATTTCAAAAGGCATCTGCAAAAAAGTTAAAGGTCAGTTTAAGAACTTGCAAGAAGAAAGCATGCATCAGTGTAACAAAAACGATAAAAATCTATAAGGTTATTGAATAAAACCCCAGTGCAGGAGGCCATGAGGTTACTTCTCCAGGAGTTGCAGCACAGTGGGGCCTCTGATGCCCTTATGCCATATGAGCTCCTGCCACCATTCCTGGTTTCATGTCAGAATTAACAATTAGACCCTGTTTTTCAAGAATGTTAACTTTTCTGGCCCACAATATGAAAAATTAGGCTGAGACAGAGGTGAAAGTATGCTGACTGGCATACAGGATGTCAAAAGTCACTGTGAAGGCCGCTCAGAGAATTTTCCTTGTGTTAATGACAACATCAAGGCAGACAAGATGTGTCCATTCATGCAATATTGGCATACCTATTATGGATACAACAAATAAGTTTCTAATTCATTTAAGGCAAACTCTATAGGAGAGAACCCAAGTAAGACAATCCAAAATCATGTGGTTTGGAGGTCATTGGCTCCACTAAGCAGGCTAATGCTACTGTGGAACAGCTCATTCCTCCTATCTGCTTATATCTGTCATCTTGATATAAATGAAATACTCTGCTGTGAATCCCCTCACCCTGAAGAATTCATGTTAAGTAAAATTGACTGGAAAGATGCTTTCTGTCAATGATCCACAGAAATGAATGCATCATATCTCTACAAGCAGTGGAGTATCGACAACACTGGACCAGTTCTAACATGTCCTCTAACAGCTAACATTGAAAAAAAAATCTTCCCAAAGTCATGGAAACATTTCTACCAAGATTTACTTCTTCCCTCAAAGCTGTCGTTTTTATACGAGTCCTGCTCCTGATTCAACCTATGATGAGGCCAAACTTTCAGAACACAACAAAATGCCATATTTCAATTTAATCTATCAACCCGTCCAATTCTTCCTTCTCCTGAGTGGATGTAAAATATCAGTTCTCTTCAATTTCATACATTTATCTTTCAAAAGGGAAGAAAATATTGAGAAATCTGTGCACATATTTTACCTAAAGAATTTATTGTTTACAGCATTGAATTCTATTCTTCTACCAACTTATGCTCTTCCCATTTATTTAGGCAAATTTCCAGCAATGATTAGCAATAATCAGCAATAAAAGTTGGCAATGAATATAAGTAACAGAGTGTTAATTCAAAATCCCATACTCAGTGATAAACTGAATTCTGTCTGTAAATTGAGGAGAACCATAGACATTGTGTAGAGGAGGCAGGGAGTTGCAAGAAAGAATATTAAAAAAAAAAAAAAGATTTTTAAAAATCACTTCATTCCAACCATTTACTTCTTCTTCAGTAGATTTCCACATCAGTTTACACTTGAACAAATGACCCCACCCATTGCAACAATGGTGTCAAAGTAGAAATAATCAAATCTAGAACTTACTCTGTAGCTCCAGTCTTACCTTAAACTCACAGTGATCCTCCTACCTGCCTCCAAGTTCTGGAATTAAATGCATGCAATACCACACCTGGCTATTATAAACCTATTTCTAAAATTTAAAAAAGTACTATTTGTTGACTCTAAAAACTGAAAAGCTCTTTATCACTTGAAAATGCAACCTTGGCAGGAAAGTATCCTTCTCAGAAGTTTTCTAAACTGCCGAATGGGCCGCCTGGTTCAAGATCATCCCTCCTCCTTGGAAATCTGCCACACTTGTGACATATTTTTAAAAAGCAGTAAAAGATAATGAAGCATTGAAAGACATTATCAAGTAGCACACAAATACAATAAAAAGATGACACAATATTAAAAACAGACTGTCATATGTATGCTACACCAGCACATAGGAGGTTAGGTGAGCCTGATCAACAAGCTTTTACAAATAAATTTGCACTGTAAATACTATTTGAGCCAATAGCTTCAATGTGACTTTTGAATTGAAGACTCAAAATCACTCATCTCACTGAAGTATATTTAAAAAGTAGTATTTTAGCATTTGACAAAGCAAAAAAAAAAAAGCAATTTGGAAATTTTCATTGTAGTTAGAACTTTGGGTTAAAAAATTCTCTTCCAATATATATTATATACATGCTAAAGGGTAAAAATATGTTCTAACCTCCTATTATTATCCAAAGAACATTCTAGCAACAATCATGGATAATCACTTAATCCCAAAACTTATAGTTCAGCTCAAGTCTCTGCCTCTGGGCAGTTAAACAACATAGTTACTTGTCCCTTTACTCAGGCACCATTGTAGCTGCATGGTTCACACTGATAAGTAAAGCAGAGAAAGATATCTTCTCTCAGACAGCACAGTATGAATAAGCACAGGTAAGGCAAGGAAGAATAGGGTCTATCCTGGCAACATAGAACACCAACAATACATGACTTGGGCAACAAACACATCTTTCCCTTATAGTCCACTTACCAACATTTTGACAACCTGGGACTCTCCCCCCCCCCCACACCTGTATCAACCTGCAGGTACACTGAGCACTAAACAATGGAACAATTATGTTCTCTCCTATGAACGTTGCTTATTCTTGTTTTTTGTGGTAAGTTTCTAGTCAAACAAGCTTTTTTATAACAAGAGAGGCTCTCATGTCAAAGCTCTTGCTTACCCACCGGAGGTGAAAGGGAACATCCTGTTGCTAAAGACACCACATGTTGCTGGTGCAGAACACCCAGAGATCTCGCTGGATCTGGAAGGAAGCCAGACCCTAGATGGTCTGCCCATATAGTGCTGGAAATTGCTACATGAGCTGCAAGGGGAAAAACAGCTAACAGTGTTGTGAGCAAGCAGTGTCCCCTGCCATACAAAAACAAGCAGGTTGACAAGATGTGCAATAGTGGCACACAGCCTGGGAAGGGGTAACCAGTGGATCTTTCATTGGAAGAGATCCTCTCAGTGAAAAGGAACACATACATGGAACTGGAACCAAGTCAGAATCCTATGAACAACAAAATTATTGACTCCACTGAGAAGCTCATACCTGCCCTTGGCCCAACGTGAGGGTAATCCCATCAAAATATCTCCACATTATCCATATTCATTCCCTTTAGCCTATCCTGATCTCACTCTCCATTGGAGAATCTTTTTCTTTTTCAAAAGCAGCTACAAGCAAGGACAACCAAAGTCTGTCAACAAGACAAGACTAGGTAGATAAAAAGCACAGAACAAAAGCAAGCCTGTGAGTACTTGCTGACTCGGGCAGCCCACTGACCCTCTTTGCAGTATATTATTTCTTTTATCTCAATAAATTTTTTTGCAGTGCATCTCTTTCATGGTATATGTTTTCCATTTCTTTGAATAAGATGCCATGAACCTAGAAACACCTAGAAATAGGCCACTGGTATCATCAGTACAGTGTGAAGTATGTTAGCAGGTCATCTGTGCTTTAAGAAACAGGAGGACATGAAACAAGTTAAGGGAATGGAAGTATACTGAGGGAAATGCTTATAAAATAGGTATTATAACTCACTGCTTTTACTGTGTGCAGCAATATTTGGGGAAAAGATAACATTTTTGGATGGACATTGTTTACCTACTGTGGTGGTTTGAATAGAATAGATGGCCCCCAATATATTCAGTTGTTTGTTTGTAGTTTGCATCTCTAGCCATCTGGCTGGAGGCAATGCCATTGTGTGGATCTTAAGGTGTGGTGGTGGGTTTAAGATTTCAATCTAAAGATATGCAAAGTGTGCCTAGCTGGAGTTCCTGAAGTGTGTTGTGCTTTTAGGCTTGTGCTTCTCTCTCTCTGCTTGGGCCTGTGAAAGCAGGCCAGTTTCTTCTGCTTCTCTGGAACTTCCCCTGGATCTGTAAGCTTCAATAAATACCTTCCTCCATAACTGTGCCTGGTCTGGAAGTTCATCTCAGCGAACCTGAAACTGTCTGCTACAGAACTTGGTACCGAGGAGTGGGGTGAGATGTACCTGGCCATGTGGACGTTGATCTTTTGGAACCTTTGTTTTGGAGGAATAGGCATGGACTTGATGCTTGCAACTGAAGATGTCTTCTGGAGTGGTAAGCCAAGTTTTATGGACTATTCTGATGAAAGTCTGAGAATGCTAAGTGCAGACAGCATTGACCTTCGAGGCTTGGTTTGTGAGCTTTCTAAGGGGAAGGAAAGACTGCAGAGGACTTTGTTGGAACTGGGCTACTGGCATAAGGGCTGGCTGCGTCCTGCTGCCCAGGCCCAGAGTGTTTGATCAAGGTTAAATTTGTAATGGACTGATGTGCTTGGCTAGAGATATTGGACTGAGAGATTTAAGATTTTAAGCTGGAAAACCTCAAGCAAGTTAAAATTACAGGCACTGAGACTGGTTTTAGGTTACTGAACCTGCTATTGTCAAACACATTAGCAATCTTAAGGAAGATGTTCCAACTGCTTTACATTAAAACAATGGAAAGGACGCCTGAGGAAAGACTATCATAGAAATGCAAACACTTTTGGAAAGAGTTGACTGGAGAAGGAACCTGCTTTTCTTTTTTTTTTTTTTTTTTTTTTTTATTTATTAGTCAGTTCTGTATTCAGCAAATACAGTCAGTTTGGTACCATTATTAGGCTCATCCGTGACCTACCCCCTCCCCTTGGCCCCTCCTTGTTGAGGTATACGGGTCATGCATTGTGGAGTTAGCCCACAGTTATGGCTAAGCTAAATGTCTCTGCATATCATGACCCAACATGTGACTCTGACATTCTTTCCGCCCCCTCTTCCGCAAAATTTCCCTGAGCCATGTTGGGTTCATTTTTGGTCTGCTTCAGTGATGAGGTGTTGAGGGCCTCTGAGGCTCTGGCTCTCTGATTTGGTAGGAGTTGATTTTTCTCTATGCTGATCTCCTTCCCCCTTGTGCTGGTGTCCGGTTCATCAGGAAAACAGCCCCCTTGCTTGTTTCTCCAAGTTTTCTTAGTTTCAGCCGGGGCCCTTTTGAGGTATGATGGGGAACCTGCTTTTCAAGGCTATGATTTGTTTCGTCCCTGAATTAAGAATATGGCTGTGTCCTGCACACCTGGTATTGGTTTCAGAAGCATGAAAAATGCATGGAGTGGCCGTGAATTGCACATGCTTCCAGGAGCCGCTGCTGAGATGCAGCATGAGGTAGGGCCTGATGCCCTGATAGGCTGAAAGAGCCTTTGGAAAATGTGAAGAGTGGTCATGAATTGCACATGGTTCCAGGAGCTGCTGCTGAGATGTGGCATGAGGCAGGGCATGATGCCCTGATAGGCTGAAAGAGCCTTTGGAAGATGGACCATGGTTTGCATGAAGACCTGAAGATGTTTTGTATATACCAGGACTGTGCAAGGGCTACCATAGAGCACACTGTTGGCCTGGGATGGAAGTGTTCCCCGGGTACTCTGCCCAGCTGGAGGGGCAGAATTGGAAAGTCTGGAGACTGTTAGTCTCTGGATATATTGAACTTGAACTGCAGAAGTTTGATGTTTGTTTGATGGTGGTTGAGTTTGCACTGTTTTAGTCTCTCCTTGCTATGCATTATACCAGTTGAAAATGTTTACTCTGTGCCTTTATATGTTAGAAATGTTTAACTTGTTTGATTTTACAGGTCTTCATATCTTAAATTGGTCAAGACTGTGGGGACCTTTGAAATTGAACTGAGTACAATTTATAATGTGTGATGGTTATAAATCTATTGGGGGCCAGGGGCAGAATGTGGTGGTTTGAATAGAATAGATGGCCCCCAATATATTCAGTTGTTTGTTTGTAGTTTGCATCTCTAGCCATCTGGCTGGAGGCAATGCCATTGTGTGGATCTTAAGGTGTGGTGGTGGGTTTAAGATTTCAATCTAAAGATATGCAAAGTGTGCCTAGCTGGAGTTCCTGAAGTGTGTTGTGCTTTTAGGCTTGTGCTTCTCTCTCTCTCCTTGGGCCTGTGAAAGCAGGCCAGTTTCTTCTGCTTCTCTGGAACTTCCCCTGGATCTGTAAGCTTCAATAAATACCTTCCTCCATAACTGTGCCTGGTCTGGAAGTTCATCTCAGCGAACCTGAAACTGTCTGCTACACCTACATTTGGGCTCTTGCAGCAAACAGGTATGACCATTAAAGAGGCAGGGCTGCCCTAGAGTCAATCACACATGCAGAACCTGAGGAAGTTCAGAGCATGACAGATGAGGTCACCCGCTGCCACGTGCTGAGCTGATGACTGATGGTTGCTCACATGGCCTGCCGGGCTTCCCTGGCAGGTAGTGCTGAGGAGGGACCAGGCCCGCTGGTTCCTCCCAAGGGGTTGAGGAGGAGGATGAGAGTCGACGGCCAGGAACAAACCACTGAGCCGCAAGTCCTGTTGAAGCAGGAACTCGCTTTATTGTAACTGGCAGGTGTTTATATAATGTTGAGAACGAAGGTGGAGATTTTAGGATGAGGTGAGAAGTAAGGGCCAATAGCATACTTCAACCTCTGAGATGATTGGTTCTAAGCACGCACGGGTGGGAACTCTAACTTCCTGTGCGGAAGTAGCAGGCCCGAGGCTATTTTCATAGCTGGGCGGAGGCAGTTAGCCGAACTTTAGCTAGGCTCAGGAAGTTCCACTAGGCCTCACATCTGGGCCTCTCAAGGCCCAACAATGGCCATTGGATAAGAAGCCAAACAGCTCATGAAGAATTACAGAGGATCATCTAGAAACAGGTAGGATAGTAATTCACATCAGCCCTGTGCACCAAACATGATATTTTAGAGGACAGTTCACATGAGCAATTAGATCTTCTCTTATTTTAGTAGAACTTACTATTTTGGGGCTAGGGTGATGGATTACTGAATAAATGTGTTTCCTACAAAGGTCTTGGTTGGTGGGGAGAGCTGAAACACTTACTTTTTCTGGTATTTGATCATTTCAATGAGAAGAGAATCTAATCTGTCAGTCCTGAAGAGCCAATAATGTTCCTCAACTTGGAGCACTACAACAGAGCTATGACTTTGCCTACATGGTGGTAATCACATTGTTTGCACCATCTAGGGGTAAATGGTGAGGTGGGTCCATCATCCTCAGACTTGTGCATGTCAGCTGAAGCTCAGCATCTGTGGTTCCATGCTGTCCCTGAGGTCATGAGTGTTTACGAGCCATTTCTCTGCTGAAAGAGGCCCAAGACTGGGTAAGCAATATACTATGCTTAAAGCACTTACTTCACACAAAAGCATAAGCTCAACTTTCACTTCCTTCAGGCAGTATTCTAACTCTGGTATACATCCTTTGTCACAGCAAACCCTTTCCTCTACCACAATTTGTTTCACTTAAAAAGGAACACTGTATGATGTCTGTGATGTGGATAATGGTCTACCTCCAGCACTAACCAAATTTTTTTCCTTCATGTCTCTCTTTACTTACCGTCCACTGCTGCTCCTTGTTCCTAAGGTGTTTCAGGATTACAATAAACAAATAAACATTGGGCTATGGGATCAAAAAATTATTAATGGTGCTGGAGAGATGGTTTGGCCATTAAGCGCTTGCCTGTGAAGCCTAAGGACACTGGTTGGAGGCTCAATTCCCCAGGACCCACGTTAGCCAGATGCACAAGGGGGCACATGCATCTGAAGTTAGTTTGCAGTGGCTAGAGGCCTAGGAGTGCCCATTCTCTCTCTCTGTCTCTCTCTCTCTCTCTCTCTCTCTCTGCCTCTTTCTCTCTCTGTCTGTCACTCTCAAATAAATAAATAAAAATAACAACAAAAAAATTAAAAAAAAATTAATAATGTGACAGTGGGTTTACAGTCAGCCTATGTGACTTTCACATGCAGGCAATACTGGCCATCCCATTAAGCTCCCATTTGGGATGATTGCCTCTCCAGGAGTTCTCCTTTCTCCATAGTAGTAGGGACTGTGTGAAGACTTGGGCCAGACAAGGTAATCTCTTCTTCCTTTCAGTGCATAGTCTTACAGTGGTCCATGACAATCAACTATAAATCTCTGCCAACATGTTCCTAGAATTTCCTATTTGGTAACATCCTACATCTTACGACTTTTCTATCAGATTCTTTTTTTTTTTTTCCTTTTTTTTCATTATTAGTTAGTTTTGTATTCAGCAAATACAGTCAGTTTGGTACCATTATTAGGCTCATCTGTGACCTAACCCCTCCCCTTGGCCCCTCCTTGTTGAGGTATATGGGTCATGCATTGTGGAGTTAGCCCACAATTATGGGTAAGATAAATATCTCTGCATATCATGACCCAACATATGGCTCTGACAGCCTTCTGCCCCCTCTTCCACAAAATTTCCCTGAGCCATGTTGGGTTCATTTTTGGTCTGCTTCAGTGATGAGGTGTTGGGGGCCTCTGAGGCTCTGGCTCTCTGATTTGTTAGGAGTTGATTTTTCTCTGTGTTGATCTCCTTCCCCCTTCTGCTGGTATCCAGTTCATCAGGAAATCAGCACCCTTGCTTCTTTCACCAATTTTTCTTAGTTTCAGCCGAGGTCCTTTGGAGGTATGATGGGTGGCTCTCTCCTTAGGATCTACATCTATCTGAAAAAGAGAAGCAGATACTCCAACAGAGAGTAAGTTAGCACCAGGACAAAAGAGATAACCCTTACATTTTTTATACAGAATTTAATAGGTGTAGGCCCGCTTGTGGCCCATGATTGCTGGTAGCTTGATATTGGCGAGTGGGCTTATGTTAGGATATGGTTCTGACTAGTTTCCCAGCTCCAGCTATGGGTCCTGTACCACTGAGGAGATCAGTTAGCCAAATTAAGAGCAGTTGGTTCCCCACCATGGCTGTGTGCCACTATTGCACTTGTGTGGGCATCACAACAAGTTATTTGCTGCTAAGTATGTTAGACCATGAGTTGCTTGGACAGATATTGGTCATTTTCCCCCAGTTTCCCATGTAGCAACTTATGGCACTAGACGTGCTGACTGTCTGGGGACTGACTGTCTTCTAACTTGCAGCCATGCCATTCCATATTGTATGTCATCCACATAAGGTGTCTTTAGCAGTAGGGTCTTACCACTAACTTTTAGTGGGTCATCAAGTACTCTGACAGAAATCTGTCTGTCTTTTAGGAAACCTTATAGGTCTCTCTGATCAAAAGCTCATTGTGGATGATAGCCCCATGCTGGATCTGGGAGTTACAGGTCAGTGCCCACTAAGAAAAGGAGGAAAAAGATAACTAATATACAAGAGTTAGAGAGAATAGAGAGAGAGAGGGAGAGGCAGAGGGAAAAGGAGGGAGGGAAGATGTGGAAGATTAAGGTAAGTCTTGATCCTACCCTCTCCAGTGTCTTGTGGTTCAGGTGTTCCCTGTAAGGGCCTGGTGAAGGATCAGGCATTTAGTCTGTCTTTTAGTAAGTAGAATTTTGTGGTACCATTACCATTTGGGTCTAGATTTGTGTTTCCCACCCCTTTGATGCCCTCCCCTAGCCCCTCATCCATCCTAGTGTCTAGTCCATGAGATGCTTGCTGGCTATATAAGGCATCTTGGGTAGATTCAGGTTAGGTGCTGTAGATGAGTGAGAGTATGTGGCAATTTTTTTTCTGTGATTGGGTAAGTTAACTGAGAATGATCTGTTCCAGGTTCAACCATTTTCCCTCAAATTTCATTGTGTCATTTTTTCTTACTGCTGTAGAGAATTCCATTGTGTAGGTATACCACATCTTAGTTATCCATTTTTCTAGTGACGGACATCTGGGTTGATTCCAGCTCTTAGCTATTACAAATTGAGCTGCTACAAACATGGTTGAGCAAATCTCTCTGGCCTGTGGTTTGAAGGTTTTAGGGTAGATGCCCAGTAAGGGAATAACTGGGTCTGTTGGTATCTCTATACTCAGCTTTTTCAGAAGTCTCCATATTGCTTTACAAAGTGGTTGTACCATCCTACATTACCACCAATAGTGGATAAGTGTTCCTACTTCTCCACATCGTCACCAGCATTTATTTTTATTTCATTTTTTTGATGTTTGCTATCCTTATTGGGGTAAGGTAGAATGTCATAGTTCTTTTAATTTGTATTTCTCTGATGATTAGGGATGAAGAACATTTTCTTAAGTGTATGTTTGCCATTTTTGTTTCGTCCTCTGTGAACTGCCTGTTCACCTCTTTGCCCCATTTTGTGAGAGGGGTGTTTGACTTCTTACTGTTTAGATTTATGAGTTCTTTGTAGATTCTCGAGATTAGGCTTCTGTCAGTTGGATAGCCCTCAAATATTTTCTCCCATTCTGTGGGTAATCTATTGGCTTTTCTTATTGTATGCTTGTTTGTAAAGAAACTCTTCAGCTTCCTGTGATCCCATTGGTTGAGTGATGGTTTAAGTTCGTGAGCTACTGGGGTTTTGTTCAGGAAGTCTCTTTCCATTCCTATATCATGGAAAGTACTTCCTAAATTTTCTTCCAGTAGTATTCAGTTTATGGTCTTATATTGAGCTCTTTGATCCATTTTGACTTGAGTGTAGTGCATGGTGAAATGTGTGGATCAAGTTTCAGTTTCCTGCATATGGTTATCCAGTGTGTCCAGCATCATTTGTTGAAGATGCTGTCTTTTTTCCAGCCTATCTTGTTCAGGCCTTTATCGAATATCAAGTAGCTATAGTTGCTTGACCCAAAGTCTAGGTCCTCCAGTCTATTCCATTCGTCTATGCTCCTGTTTTTATGCCAGGCCCATTCTGTTTTTATTACTATGGCTTTGTAATATAGCTTTAGATCAGGTATGGTGATGTCTCCAGAGGTATTTCTTTTGCTGAGGATATCTTTGGATATGCAAGGCCTTCTGCCTTTCCATATGAAATTTGAGATGATTTTTTCTATCTCTGTGAAGAACACTGTAGGGATTTTAATTGGAATTGCATTAAATCTGTATATTGCCTTTGGTAGGATTGTCATCTTCACAATGTTAATTCTGCCTATCCAGGAACATGGGAGGTCTTTCCATTTTCTCAAGTCCTCCTCAATTTCTTTTTTGAGTGTTTTTATGTTTTCATTGTATAGATCTTTCACTTCCTTGGTTAACGTTATTCCAAGGTATTTTATTTTTTTGTTGCTATTGAAAATGGGACTATGTTGCTTATTTCTTTCTCTGTATATTTGTCATTTGCATATAGGAAGGGTACTGATTTTTGTGTACTGATTTTGTATCCTGCTACTTGCTATAGGAGTTAATCACCTTCATGAGTTTTGGGATGGAGTCTCTCAGGTCTCTTACATATACAATCATGTCATCAGCAAATAAAGCTAACTTAACTTCCTCCTTTCCAAATTATATCCCTTCTATTTCCTTCACTTGTCTTATTGCTTGAGCTAGGACATCCAGTACTATATTGAAAAGCAGAGGTGAGAGTGGACAACCCTGCCTTGTTCCTGATCTTAATGGGAATTCCTCCAGGCTCTCTGCATTAAGTATTATTTGGACCTTCGGAGCTTTGTATGCTGCCTTTATTATGTTAAGATATGAACCAACCATGCCAATTCTCTCCAATGAAGTGATGTTGTATCTTGTGATCATGAAGTGATGTTGTATCTTGTCAAAGGTCTTTACTGCATCTATCGAAATGATCCTGTGGTTTTTATGTTTAACTTTGTTTATGTGGTGTATTACATTGACAGATTTCCATATGTTGAACCAACCCTGTGTTCCTGGGATGTATCGCACTTGGTCAAAGTGGAAAATGCTTTTGATGTCTTGTTGGATTCGGTTTGCGAGGATTTTGTTTAGGATCTTTGCATCTAAAATCATCAGGGAATAGGCCAGTAGTTTTCTTTTCTTGTGGCATCTCTGCCTGGTTTTGGAATTAGGGTGATGCTAGCTTCATAAAAGGAGTTGGGAAGCTTTTCCTGTTCACTGATTGTGTGGCACACTTTGAGTAAGATTGGTTTGAGTTCTTCCATGATGGTTTGATAGAATTCAGATGAGAAGCCATTAGTTCCTGGACTCTTCTTTTTTGGGAGGTTTTTTTTTTTATTACTTTTTCAATCTCCATGAATGTGATTGGTTCATTGAGGTGATTAATCTGCTCTGTGTTTAGCTTTGGTAGATGGTATGCACCCCGGAATTTATCCATCTCCTCCACATTATCCAGTTTTGTGGAGTAGAGGTTTTTGAAATAAGTCCTGATGATTCTCCCAATTTCACTTATCTCTGTTGTGATCTCTCCTTTTTCATTTTGAATTTTGTTAATTTGAAGCTTCACCTTTTTTTGCTTGATCAGATTGGCCAGAGGATTTTCAATCTTGTTTATTTTTTCAAAGAACCAGCTCTTTGTTTTGTCAATTGTCTTAATTGTTTCCTTGGTTTCCAATTCATTGATTTTCTACTCTGATTTTAATTATTTCTTTCATTCCAGAGGTCTTTGGGTTGGATTTTTCTTTTTTTCCAGTGCCTTTAGTTGGATGGTTAGGTTACTGATTTGGGAACTTTCTGTCTTTTTTATGAAGGCATTGAGTGCTATGAATTTTCCCCTGAGGACTGCCTTCATTGTGTCCCATAAGTTTTGGAATGATGTGTTCTCATTCATTCAATTCCAGAAATTTTGCAATTTCATTTTTTACTTCATCCACTATCCATTTATTGTTTAAATGTGTGCTGTTCAGTTTCCAGGTGCCGTTGGGATTCTTGGTGGTTCTCTTGTTGTTGATTTCTAGCAATATAGCATTGTGATCTGATATCATGCAGGGAATTATGTCAATGTTCCTAAATATGTGGAGGCAGTCTTTGTGATCCAATATATGGTCTATTTTAGAGAATGTTCCATGGGCTGCTGAGAAGAATGTATAGTCTGTGGATTTGGGATTGAAAGTTTGGTAGATGTCCGTTAGGTCTAAGTGATCTATGGTTTTGTTGAGCTCTCTTATTTCCCTGTTGAATTTCTGTTTTGATGACCTGTCTATTACTGATAATGGTGTATTGAAGTCTCCAGCTATGATGGTGTTGGTGGTTATTTCTGTCTCATTGTCAAGTAGGTTTTGTTTTATGAACTTTGGTGACCCTGTGTTTGGTGCATACAGATTTATGATTGTAATATCCCTTTGATGGATCATTCCCTTGATAAGTAGGAAGTGGCCTTCTTGTCTTTTTTGATTATTTTTGGTTTGAAGTCTATTTTATCCGATACTAATATAGCTGCGTCTGCTTGTTTCTTATTCCCATTTGCTTGGAATACTCTTTTCCACCCTTTCACCCTAAGGAGGTGTCTGTCTTTAGGGGTGAGGTGGGTTTCTTGAAGGCATCAGATTGAGGGGTCTAATTTTTTGACCCATCCTGTTAGCTTGTGTCTCTTGATGGGTGAATTAAGGCCATTAATATTTAGGGTAATGACTGTGAGATTTGACTTGATCCCTGCCATATTGTGATGGTAAATGTGAGCTGGTGTTTTCATGGACTTTGAAATTTTTTGCGCCTACTCTGAGTTTGGTTGTTGTTATCTGCTTCTTGTAGGCAATTGAGTTTGATTATTTGTTTCTTCTCTGTGGAGAATTTTCTGAAATACTCTCTGTAGGTTTGGTTTTGTGTTCATGTAATTGTAAAGCTGAGTTTTGTTGTGGAATGATTTTCTTTCACCATCTATTGTGAGGGATACATTTGCTGGTTAGAGTAGTTTGGGTTGGAAGCCATAGGTTCTTAGACTTTGCAGTCTGTCATTCCAGGCCCTTCTAGCTTTCATGATTTCCATTAGAAGTTGAAGTAATTCTGATGGGGTTACCTTTGAAGGAGGTGTGCTGTTTTTCCCTAGCTGCTTTTAGGATTTTCTCTCTGGTGTCAATGTTTAGAGTCTTAATGACAATATGTCTTGGAGAGTTTCTCCTTTGGTCCAGTCTGTTTGGAGTTCTGTTGGCTTCTTGTATCTTGATGGGCCTTTCTTTTAAGAGACTGAGGAATTTTTCTTGAATTATTTCGTTAAATAAGTTCTCCATGCCTTTGGTCTAAATTTCTTCTCCTTCTGGTATTCCAGTGATCCTGATAGTAGGAAGTTGAAGTGTATCCCACAATTCCCTCATGTTCTGTTCACAGGAACTTTTGAACTTATTGAAATTTTTAACTCTTGAACTGTTTCTTCCATCTTGTCTTCCAGATCAGAGTTTCTATCCTCCACTTGGCTGACTCTGTTCTTGAGAGCTTCTAGAGAGTTTTGGATTTGTTCAATTAAGTTTGCATTTTCTACCACTTTTGTATTTATAATTTTCATCCCTGTCAAGCTCCCTTTTCACATCATTTTTGATTTTCTTGATGATTCTTTGAATTCATCCTTGCATTTCTTTATGTCTTCATTTAGCATGGCCAGCTGATTTTTAAGGTCTTCTTTTTTTTCACTCTCCCTCAAATCTCTTATCTGTCTTTGAACTCCTTCAAATTTCTTATCTATTAGTTCTAGTTTAGTGATGGCAGCATCCACACGATTATTGGTCCTTTGTTGCTTTCCTGCATGTTCTACTAGTAGGCTGGTCAGGGTTGCATTGCTCATAGCTTCAATTTGGTGTTCTGATCCTAATGGTTCTTCTATGTTTTGGTTAGATGTATTCATTGTAGGATTGGGTGATCTAACTGGATTTTCTTGCATTTGATTTTTCATGTTATTTCTTTTGCTCTGTGGTCTGCCCATGACAGTGTATGGGCACATAGGTGGGCATATCAGCCTGGGCTCAAGCACAATGGGAATCTAAGGCAGCCTGTGGCAGTTGCCCAGCAGGCTGGGCTTTGGCTCTCACTTCCCAAAGCCACGTGATCTACTGCCTGGCTGGGGTGCCAATGTTGCCTTAATTCTCAAGCAGTTATGCGCCAAAGCTGCCTGCATTCGAGCTAGGAGTGGCACTGAGGCACCAAGCACTGAAGCAGCCTGAACTCTGGCTGGGAACACTGGGACCTGGAAGCAGTCTGTGTTCCCCCACCACAGGGCAATGGGGGACAGCTGGCATGGCAGACAGGTAGGGGATGGCACCTGAACTGTCGCAAGTTAGAGAGACAGTCTGAGCTTGTTTCGCAGTTGCTGTGGGACTGAGCTCACCCAGTAAGTGGGCGAGTGGATAGTATACAGAGCAGTCTAAGCTTCCGCACGCAGGGATCAATCAATGTAGTCGCGGTGGCACTGTGAACACGGCGGTTTCTTGGGGGTGAGGTGGGCTGCCCACCCGCAAGGGGATCCATGATTCCCTGTTTCCCCCACCTCTTTGCCCTCCCAGATTTCTCTCCCCTAAAATCCCCAATGAACCCTTAATATCTTGCCTTTCCTTCCCCGGGATTTGCAGCACAGCTAGGCAGTTGCCATCTTGGCTGGAAGTCTTCTATGAGATTCCTATGTCTGTATTTTACTTTTGATTGCCTAGCACATTACAACACCAATTTATATGCCACTTACTGTCATTCATATGCACAAAACCCTTACCTACTGTTAATATGTTGCTAGATTGTAACCCAGGCAGGAGAAGAAATATTCCTTAAAAGTAAACACTTTAGTTACTTTCTGCAGCTATCATACTGTTATCTTTCCTCTCATCCTGTGCTCGCTGCAGTCACATGGCAGGAAATGCAGATATGATCATTTGCTATAATTTATTTCCACCTTTTCTGTTTTTCCATGCCTTTCATTTTGTTAGCTTGAGACAGTGAATTAGAAGAAATGGGAAAGTTTTCACAGCACAAACTTGTGACATGATATTGAAAATTTAGGACTGTCTAGGACTCAAGAATTTCTAAGATAGCCACCACTCTAAACAGCTGTGCACATTTACTCTACTCCTCAGCTCTGGTATTTGTGGCATGCTTTACAATCTCTGTTGCTATCGTATCTTAGGAAGCAAATTGATTTAAATAAAAGTGTCTCAGGGTAAAGTTGGTAACAATTGACAATAGGAATCTTATGCATCCTGACAACAGTGTTGTGGTGGCACTGGTCACCACTGACCCCTTCTTGATTCCTCTACCAGTTCTCATCTACTCATGTCCACCCATACTCATTATTGTCAAGAATTCAAAATCATGAAAAGACATTTATTTGAGGAATGACATGTCAGTCTAACCTTCTTTTGCACCTTAGGAGTTATTTTAACAACAAGCATGATACAGTAAACAGAAGTGTAGACAAAGGAGATGAGTTGAGACTAGCTCAACCATTCAACTGATTCTGACATCCTAGGATGCCTGATCATTTCATTATAAGATCCCCTTAAAAGACAGTGGAATATCAAGCTTTCTTTAAAGCACATGGCATGGGTTTTCCAGGATTTCCAGGCAATTATAAACACCCCAGTCAACATTCTTGATGATGTGATATAAAAATGAGTGGATGGAATAAGGAGAAAATGACTGTGACAAGAGGAAGGAAGGGACAGATAATGAAAATGAATAAAAAACAAGCTTTAAAAGATATGATAAAGTTAGAACACTAGACTTGGTATAAATTACAATTTGTTTTAGGTGTTAGTTACGTTAGGTGAAGGATGAACTGCATGGAGATTTGAGAATATGACAACTGCACCCTTTCCAATTAGAATGTGTCCACCTTCTTCTTCTGCTGCTTCTCCTCTTCTTCCTCTTCATCCTCCTCATCCTTGTTATTATTATTGTTTTCCTTCTCTTCTTCCTATTCCCCCTTCCTGTTCTCCTCCCCTTCTTTCGTTGCCTCTTCCTTTTCCTCTTTTCTTCTCCTTTGCCTCCTTCTTCTTTGGATTAACAAATATGATTACATTTGAAGGAATGGTTAAATCATAGTAAAAATAAAAGGAATGAATATCAAAACACATAAAAAGTAATTATAAAATTCTATTGATCCTATAGATTAGCACATCACAGAACCATGTGTAGAGCAATGAGTAAATAGGAAACAATTGTGTCTTCCAAGGCTTACTGTTCCATTTATTATATGGGGTTACATAACCATGCAAATCTAAACTCAGGTCCTCATGCTTGCAAAGCACATACTGGCCAACTGAGCTATCTCCAGAAACCCTTTCATACATTGAGATTATTCATGTTACTGTTGATGGACACTTTGATTAGATCTATAGTTTAGCAACTGAGACAAGTACTGCAAATACATTGATGTAAAAATACCACTGTTATTTTGACTTGGAATCTTATGGGCAAATACTCAAAAGTAGCATATATAGGTCATATAAAAGGAGGAATTTCAGTTCTATAAAGAATCTCCATGCTGATTTCCGTAGAGGTTGGATTGGTTTCCATCCTGCACATTACCTTGTGGTTCAAGGTTCCTCTTTGTCTGCATCCTTACCAAGACTGGTTTATTGTTGGTTTCCTTTGGTCACACCTATTTTTAATGGGTGAAATATAATATCAATGTAGTTTATTTAAATTTTATCTGCAAGCCAGTGATATTGAACATTGTTTTATATAATATTTATTTGTTGTTATGCATTACTTTACTGAAGATATATTGACTCAAAACATTGCACATTTATGGATTGCATTTTTTATGATATGGAAAATTCATGTTTGATGTAATACTGATAGATAATCTTTTCATAATACAGCTGTAGTCTCCATTTTCAGCAAAGCCCTGCTACTTTTGTAGGCATATTGTTACAAAGAATCAGTAATAGATTCTCATTTTCAAGCCAACAATTAACATGTCTCATTATTTTATGCTTAATGTATTAGCTTTGGTGAGAATAGAGATGCATTTGGTGTGAGGTTTAAAGAATCACACACATTTGTCCACTTTCTTCAGTTTTATAAAATGACATTTTTTGATATATCTACTAGAACAATAAGGAAAGAGAAATAAAGATATGACAAGCAATATTAAAAGAAATTAAAGTGGTTCCAATTTATAGATGGCATGATTCTATATGCAGTAGACCACAAAGGCTTCTACATAAAGCTTTTAATCTTGATAAGGCCTTTTCAGAAAGAAGCAGAATACAATTTTGGACAAGGAGATAGAAGCATAACTTCAATAAATGAGCCATTTAACAAACAGTGCTGGGGAAATACTTATTTGTATAAAAAGAAAAGTAGATCTATATGTGAAACATATCAAAAAAATGGGGCTATAAGAAATAGTAAACTATACACCATGCACTCATTAGCTTTTTTAAATCACAGCTTGCCATGTTAAAAACAGAGTTAAAATAAAACTTTTAAAGAAAACTACTAGCAATTAAGATGAAAATAAAGGCATTATAGAAGGATTAAAAGATGATCTTTTAACAGTACATACATACTGAGCCCACTAAATATATTCAAAATGCATGAAAACCTTATTTATGGTATTGAAAGGAAAATATATGAAAACTGCACTTTCAGAACATGATGGAGATATTATGCAGAAAATGAGTAATGGTATAGAATGCTAATGTACAAAATGGAACACAGTATTAAATTAATTCAATGTTCATTAGTATATAGAAAAAGGATAACTCAGCTAATCTCATTAGGAACCAATTGGAAAGAAAGATAAAGACAGATATGATAGATTATAGGTAGATTGATTGATTTATTGTAGATGGTTGATAGATGTGGAGAGCCGAGAGAGTGTGATCGCCATTACAAGATGGCGCTGACATCCGGCCTCGGTCCTGGTGAACAAGTAGAATAGCGCATGTGCAAGTGGTGAAAGCGTGCCAAGTCACTGCCCAGCCCGGGGCGCCATATGGGGTGATGAGCGCGCAGCCAATCAGCAGAGTACACGCCGCCTAGGGGCTATATAAGCGGCGCCATTTCGGGGCTCTGGGTCTTCCTCTTTTCATCTGTTAACTGCAATAAATGCTTGCTGCAGAAGGATCCTGGTGTCCGTGTGTGTTCTTGCTGGCGAGACGACTACGCGGGCTACAGCTGGTGTCGAAACCTGGGACGCCGGGTGCCTGTCATCGCCGGCGCCGAGGAGACCCCCCATTCACAGGGAAGGATTCAGAACTGCAGGACTAAGGTAGGTTCTGAGAGGCATGTTTGGTCTTGACCACAAATATTCGTGCTGAAGCCGTTTGCTGCTGTTGGGTACAGTCAGACGGACGTAGATAAGCCGCGGTGCCCCTCTCTGTGTGTCAGCTTCTCTCGTAAATAAGAGAGCAACATGGGAGCTTCACATTCGGAGCTACAAGACAGCATGTCAGAAACAGAACGGGATAAAAGGTTAGGGGCCCTTGAGGAAAAAGAAAAAGATGTCTCTAAGAAAAAAGGCCTTTCCGCGGACACTAAGTCCACAGAAAGAAAAGACAAGGGAAAAGACGCCCTGGGAGAGAAACATGAGAGGGAAAAGAGAAGTCCAAAAAGGAGGCCTCTTTATCTGATAAAAGAATTGGAGGCTTTAGGAATTGATAGCTCAGAGTCTGAGGATCTTAGTCCCTCTGGGGAGGAAGAATTAGATGGGGAAGCGGCTCGCTATGGGGAGGAGAGATACTATCTTGATGAGCAGCCGCTACCGCAAAATCGAAAGCAAAAGAAGATAGGAGATAAGAACCGCGCGGCTTTTCAATCTGCCGCCCCTGCCATTCCCAGTGCTCCTCCGCCTTATGCCGGCAAGCATTGTTCAGATTCCTTCCTTTCAGAGGGGGACAGAAGGAGGTTCTTACAAGCCTTCCCAGTGTTTGAGGCTGCGGATGGAGGCCGCGTCCATGCGCCGGTAGAGTATGCCCTCATTAAGGAACTTGCTGAATCAGTTAATAAGTATGGAGTAGATGCTAATTTTACAGTCATGCATCTTGAGAGACTCGCCACTATGGCAATGACTCCAAATGATTGGCAAGTTACAGTAAAAGCTGCTCTTCCTAATATGGGACAATATTTAGAATGGAAAGCCCTTTGGCACGATGCTTCTCAAACTCAGGCAAGGGCTAATGCCAGTGCAGAAGATAATCAACGGCACTGGACCTTCGATTTACTAACAGGGCAAGGCCAATTTGTTCATAATCAGACAAACTATGACTGGGGAGCATATGGTCAGATCTCTGCCGCTGCTATTAAAGCATGGAAAGCCCTCTCAAAAAAGGGCGAGGCCGGGGGACACCTAACAAAGATTATTCAAGGCCCCCAGGAGTCATTCTCGGACTTTGTAGCCAGGATGACGGATGCAGCGGGCAGGATATTTGGGGACCCAGAACGAGTTAAGCCAATGATAGAACAACTAGTGTTTGAAAATGCCTCCCCAGAGTGTAAGACAGTCATTGCTCCTAGGAGAAGCAAAGGGCTGACAGACTGGATAAAGGTTTGCCAAGGACTCGGAGGCCCACTCACTAATGCTGGCCTTGCAGCAGCTATATTACAGGCTAAAAACCGCCAGAGTCTCGGAGGCAATAAAGCTTGTTATAACTGCGGCAAAGTGGGTCATTTAAAACGAGATTGTCGTGCTCCTGCACAAAAGAAAATTCCAGGACTATGCCCCAAGTGTAAAAAGGGCAATCACTGGGCCAATGAGTGTCGCTCAGTTAGAGATATTCAGGGAAAACTTATTCAGCATGATACCCCTTCTGAAGAAAGAAATGAGAATGTTCCAAAAAACGGGTCTCAGGGCCCCAGGTCTCAGGGCCCCAAAAGATATGGGACACGAGTGGACAACAGGAGGGCATGTCTAGCTGCAGAGCAACAAGAGGTTCCGCAGGACTGGACCTCCGTTCCACCTCCCAATTCTTATTAATGCCACATATGGGAGTGCAACCAGTCCCGGTTGAATTTGAAGGTCCCCTCCCTAAAGGAAGTGTCGGCCTTATTTTAGGACGCTCCTCTCTTACCCTAAAGGGGCTTATGATTCATCCTGGAATAATGGATCAAGACTATACTGGAAGGCTTCAGGTTCTTTGCTCTTGCCCGCAAGGCATATTTTCAATTTCCCCTGGGGATAAGATTGATCAATTAGTTCTCCTTCCCAGCTTGCACGACTATTTTCCTTCCACCGAAATGCCAAGAGGCACAAAGGGGCTTGGTTCTTCAGGAACTGACTGCGCTCATTTGGTAGTTGATCTTTAATAGGAGATCTCCTGTTTTCATTACGCATATCAGGGCTCATTCGGGCCTACCAGGGCCCATGTCCCGTGGAAATGACTTGGCAGATCGGGCCACGAAGTTTATCACACATGCTCTTTCATCAAAATTGGAGTTGGCTAAAAGTTTTCATAAAAGGTTTCATGTCACAGCTGAGACATTGCGTCGTCGGTTTGACATCACTAGAAAAGAGGCTAGAGACATAGTAACTCAATGTCAAAATTGCTGTCAATTTTTACCTGTGCCTCATGTAGGAATTAATCCCAGAGGAATTCGCCCATTACAAATTTGGCAGATGGATGTTACTCACGTCCCATCTTTGGGCAAATTACAATATTTACATGTTTCCATTGATACTTGTTCTGGAGTTATGTTTGCTTCCCCATTAACCGGGGAGAAAGCAGCCCATGTTATTCAACACTGCCTCGAGGCGTGGAGTGCCTGGGGGAAGCCCAAAATTCTTAAAACTGACAATGGACCAACTTATACTTCTCAAAAATTTGGACAGTTCTGTCACCAGATGGGAGTGACCCATTTGACAGGTCTCCCGTATAATCCTCAAGGACAGGGTATTATAGAACGGGCTCATCGCACACTAAAGTCTTATTTAATAAAACAAAAAGGGGGAGTCGAGGAGGCTCTGCCCTCAGTCCCACGAGTGACTATATCCATAGCACTCTTTACTCTTAATTTTTTAAATTTGGACAGTCAGGGCAATTCGGCGGCTGACCGTCATTGCTCAGAGCCTATCAGGCCACAGGAGATGGTTAAGTGGAAAGATGTTTTGACTGGTCAATGGAGAGGCCCGGATCCTATTTTAATAAGATCCAGGGGAGCTGTTTGTGTTTTTCCACAGGAAGAAGATAATCCATTCTGGCTACCAGAACGCCTAACACGTAGACTTGTGATACCTGACGAATCATCGAGATCCTGTGCGGGAGCCAAAGAAGTGGACAAGATCCATTATGAAGACCCTAATATTGCTACTGAGTATAAGTCTCACATGGAACCTGGCCAAGACGGAACAACGATGGGGAATACTCTCAGTGTTCCCAAACCCGCTTCCAATTCGCCATGATGCGAAATTGGTCTGCTGATTTTGAAGCCGCCGTGAGAGAGTTGAGACTAGCCATCGTCCATGTGAATTCTACTAGAGTTGACCCCTCCCTAGCTGTGGGCCTGACATCCTGGATTTCTTCAGCCTTCTCTTTCTTTAAGGAATGGGTGGGAGTGGCGCTGTTTGGTGCAGCCCTATGTTGTGGCTTAGTGTTCCTGCTTTGGTTGTTCTGCAAGCTCAGAGCTCAACAGCAACGTGACAAGGTCGTTATTGCGCAAGCACTTGTGGCTATGGTACAGGGATCATCTCCTGAAATTTGGTTAAGAATTAATTAGACTGAGACCCTCAGTCGATGCACCTCAGGGGTTTAGCCCATTGCACTGAGTCGATGAGAGATCTAAGTCTAATCAGCCCTTGCCTAAGTGGCTGCAGCACCAAAATATGAGATTGACAGCCCTTGCACCCCCAGGAACAATATTCCATTGCACGGGGATGGGTGTCAACTCCCCCTTTTGCCTCTCCCTTGGCCTTTGCACTCAGAGGACTTGTCTCCATTGCACCTTATAAGGTGAGGGAGTGAGCTCTTGATCGCTTATTCCCCAAGGAAGGAATTTGCTTGGTCGAGCATAGGGTTGTTTGGTGCCGCGCTGGTTGGGCTATGAGGCAGTTGTCATCTTATTAAAACAAAAAGGGGGAGATGTGGAGAGCCGAGAGAGTGTGATCGCCATTACAAGATGGCGCTGACATCCGGCCTCGGTCCTGGTGAACAAGTAGAATAGCGCATGTGCAAGTGGTGAAAGCGTGCCAAGTCACTGCCCAGCCCGGGGCGTCATATGGGGTGATGAGCGCGCAGCCAATCAGCAGAGTACACGCCACCTAGGGGCTATATAAGCGGCGCCATTTCGGGGCTCTGGGTCTTCCTCTTTTCATCTGTTAACTGCAATAAATGCTTGCTGCAGAAAGATCCTGGTGTCCGTGTGCATTCTTGCTGGCGAGACGACTACGCGGGCTACAGATAGACATATTTGTCATTTCTCACACTGAAAAAATTACAGTAGAGATTCTCAAGCAAAAACTGAAATGTCATCAGAGTTTTCCCAACAAACCCAGCACTCCAATTCTCAACTACACAGTACAACAGAGGCAGTTTCCAAACAGGATGGAAGCCCCATGCTACCAAGTACCTTCCTCATTCAAGGTTGTCCTTCTTCTGTTTAGTTGTCTCATTCAAATTCACCTCCTCCGTTCTCTATGTCAAAATGTTTTTTGGGTAGGAGGAAATCTCTCTGCATGTCCTGACCCAACATGTGACCCTGACATTCTTTCTGCCCCCTCTTCCACAAATTCAGGGTTGAGATCTTGTGAGCCTCTGTGTCTCTGGATATCTGGTTCAGCCCATGTACCCCAACAAGGAGGGTCCCTGTGGAGGGGAGAGGACAGGGAGGAGGCTAACAATGGTACCAACTTGAATGTATTTATGTACTACAAAATATACAAACATATATACTTTTAGTTTAAAAAATGTTTTTGGGCAGTGAAGGAGGGCCCAGAACATAACAGTGTGGATCTTCTGGGGATATTGGTGATTACTGTTGTATCATCATGAATACACATAAATAAAGCATTTGGCTCATTTTGGAAGGACAGTGCTCCATGGTAACACTTCCCACCTTGTAACTCTTACATTCGTTCTGACCCTCTTCTTCAATATTCCCTCACCATTGAAAGGCATTTCAGAAGTCTCCATTACTGTTGTGCTTTAGACAGCCTCCTATTTTCTGCTTTGATGAGCTTTGAATCTCTTCAATATCTATGGCTGTCTCCATACAGAAGGTTCTCTGGGTCAGAATGAGAGCAGCCTTCATATGCTATCTTTTACTTCCTCTGAATAATTCTCTGCATCTAGGAAGCAGTAAGAGAGAGGATTCACCCAGTTCTAGTCACTAGGCTCTCTGCTTTACTTGTCATTTTATAAAATTTTATTTACAAATTTCATGTATAGAGAAAACACACAATGATCATAATCCCCTCCTACTACACTCTTCCTCATCCTGAATGCTGCCTCCACTGAATACTTTCTTCTTTCCAACTAGTCTCTCTTCTATTTTGATGGCAACATTTTTTCACTCCAACTATGGAGGTCCAATGCACATTGTGTTAGCCACTTGAGATCATAAATACCAGTCAATTTGTGTCTAGAAAACAGTGTGGCAAAGCATTTCTTCCCTTTATTAAAAAATATTTTATTTATTTATTTGAGAGAGAGAAAGAGGCAGATTTATATATATATATGGAGAGAGAGAGAGAGAATATGGGGACACCAGAGCCTCCAGCCATTGCAAACTGAGTCACATGCCTCACCTTGTGCATCTGGCTTACATGGGCCCTAGGGAATTGAGCCTAGGTCCTTAGGCTTCACAGGCAAGCGCCTTAACCCCTAAACCATCTCCCCAGCCTTCTCCTTCATTTTTGATCTTCCAATCTTGCTTCCACCTCTGCCAAAATCATCTCTGAGCCATGGAGGGTACAATGAAGATTTTTCACTTAATACTGGATAATACTCTGTCACTTCTTCCCAATATTTGGGTGAGTTTTGAGTCACCCCAGTGGTCACTGCAATCTGAATGAAGAAGCTTCTCTAACTAAAAGTGACAGTCATGTCAATATATGGGTGTAAACAAAAGTATTTAGAGGGCAATTTTGTGCGCATAATATATACATTTAGCAAGAAAACAGTAGTACTTTATCCCTTGGGCTTGTGACCTCCTTAGCCATAGGCTTTTGATTAGGTTTTCAGTACAAGGCAGGAATTCACTTCCTATGGCTTCAAAACCAATCAGAGTAGTAGGTTGTCCCCATAGCATACATGCTACCATTGTCCCAGTTGGTGTATTTGGTTTGGCTAACAAGCCACAGATTTACAAGGCCCACTGTTAAGACCACTAATGACTTGGCTCCTCTAAAGGCTCCACAGCTCTTTCTAGCATCATGACAGTTGGGCAACAGACAGGAAGCCTCTGGCTGTTCCCCAGCTTGATTTCTCAGTGAACTGCAGTCTAATAGTAGAGAGTCTTTTCTCCAATTAATATTTTTGTCAAAAGTCAGAAAGTTGTACATGTCTGGGTATAAATCTGGGTCCTGTTTTCTGTCCCATTGGTCTACATTGGCTTTTTGTTGGCACCAAGCTGTTTTGTCAATATAGCTCTGTGATATATCTTAAAATCAAGGTATGGTGATAACTCTAGCCTTATTTGTTTTTGCTCAGCCTTGATTGGCTTTTTGAGGTATTTTGTGCTTCCAAATGAATTTGAGAATTGTTTACAATGAATAATGCCATTAGTATTTTTATGAGAATTGCATTGAATCTGTAATTTATACTTGATAAGTTAGATTCTTACAACCCATGAACATGGGATATATTTCCATTTCCTAGTGTCTTATCTAATTTCTTTATTGTGATTTTTAAAGTTTTAATTATAGATTTCTTTTACTTGTGAATGGTAATGTGAATGTTTCCTTGATTTCTTCCTCAGCACATTTGTTATTACTATATAGGATGGCTGCTGATTTCTGTGTATCAATTTTGTATCCTGTTGCTTTACTTAAAGAACATATCAGCTCTAACAGTTTTCTGATATGTAGAATTATACCATTTGCAAATAATGATAATTTGACTTATTCCATTCCTGTTTGTAATCTTTTACTGGTGTCTCTTGTCTTATTGTTGTAACTAAGACTTACAGTACTCTATTAAATAAAAGTGGAAACACTTGTCCTGTTTCTGATTTTAGTGGAAATGGTTTGAGTTTTTCCCATTTAGCATAAAATTGGCTATCAGTTTTCATTATTTAGCCTCTATTTTGTTGAGATATATTTCTGCTATTCCAAGTTTCTTTAGGATTTTTATCATGAAACAATATGCTATTTTGTCAAATGTGTTTTCTCTACCTATTAAGATGATCATGTGACTTTTGTCAGTCATTCCATGTATATGGTTTGTATATGGCATTCAAAGCTTTGTATATTTTGAAGCATCCTTGCACCTCTGGGATAAAACCCTCTTGATCAAGATGAAGGATTTTTTAGATGTACTTTGGTCTACTATTTGTCAGTATTTTGTGGATAATTTTTGCATCTATATTCATGAGGGTAATTTTCTGTAATTTTCTTTGTTATATTGTGTCTTTATATGGTTTTGGTGTCAAGGTAATGCTGACTGTATAAAGGAATTGGTATTAGTCCTTCCTTTTTATTTTACAAAATAGTTTGAGAAGAAAGGTGTTAACATTTCTGTGAAGATCTGGTACAATTTACCAGGGAATCCATGCGGGCCTGAACTTGTTTTAGTAGAGATATTTTTATAACTGCTTTGTTTTCCTTGCCTAGTTTAGGTCTCTGTTTAAATGGTTTATTTCATCTTGCTTTAATTTTAGCAGGTCATATATGCCTAGAAATTCACCCATTTCTTTTGCATTTTCTTATTTAGTGAAGTATGTTTTTATAAAGTATGTTCCTATGATTTTCTAAATTTCATTGGTATCTGTTGTAATGATTCCTTTCATCTCTAAATTTTATAATTTAGGCCTCTTCTCTCTTTCGGTTAGTTTTACTAAGGATTTATCAATCTTATTTATCCTTTAAAGAACCAACTGTTTGTTTATTAATATTGATTCTTTATGTTACTTTTTGGGTTTTGGCTTCAATTTCATTAATTTCTGCATTATCTTTCCTATAGTTTTCATGTACTGATTTTTGGTTTGGTATGTACCTCTTTTAACACATCGTTAAGGTGTAGCATTAAGTTATTTATCCAAGATTATATGCACATACAAACACTGAAAGTTATACATAAATATAAAATATAATTTATATACAATACAAATATATATAAATTTCCCTCTTATGACTTGTTTCATTGTATTCCATAGGTTTTAGGATATTGTGATTATTATTTTTTTTACTTCCTTCTTGATTCTAATATTTTTTTACTTCTTTCTTGATTTCAATGGCCCATCCATCATTCAGTAGTGTATTGTTTAATGTCTACGAGTTTATGTTCAGTCTGTAGTCTGTCTTGCTGATGATTTGTAGTTTATCTCATTTTGATCAGATAAAGTATCACAAACTATTTCAATTTTCCTGTATTTGTTAAGATTTACTTTGTGGGCTGGAAAAATGGCTTAATGGTTAAAGGCACTTGCATACAAAGCCTGATAGCCCAGGCTCAATTCTTCAGTACCCACATAAAGCCAGATACAGAAAGTGGTGCATACAGTGATAGGAAGCCCTGTTTGGAAGATGAGGATGTACCAAGTTCATGATTTCACACCAGCTGATCCAAGTGGTGGGTGATGCCACCACCTAGGCAGAGTAGTGATACTATGGAAGTGCCTCATGTAAAGCAACACAGTGGCTCTTAGATCCAGTGCACCATTTTCCACTGGCTGATCCAAGAAGTGGGAGATGCCAGCACCAATGCAGAGTAAAATTCTATGGAAAAGCCCCATGTAGAGCAGTGCTAGTAACCTGCAAGCACTGCTTCAGTTTATTTTCTTATTGCAAAGATCAAATACCTGAAAAACAGTAACTTGTCACACAGTCACTTTAAACCATAACTTTCCAAGTCTTCTCTCCATAAGCCCATAAATATATCTCAATGCCAAATGAATTCTGTCCATCAGGAAAATTTCTCGTAGTCCTTTACATTAATAAAATTGTTAAAAAATCCTGTCTCTTCTGTAGCACAAGACAATCTATTGATTTCTGAGGTCCTATAAAATCAAAACAAGACTAATAATTATACTATACACAAAATATAGAGAAGAAAAGCTCACATAGCAAAGGATGTAAAGGGTATAGAAAGCAAAGGTAGGATCAAAATCAACCTAAAACCAAGCAGAGCAATCACCAAATCTTGGCACTCTTTGTGCAACATTATGGCTAATAATGGAATTTCTTGGCCTATAGGACTTTGAAACTTTCCTGTGCTGACATTCCATGGTCTGGGTATTTCCAATGTCCCGGATTCTCCATTTAATTTTAGATTTCACCTTCACACCTTAACATAATGGGCTCAAAACATCTTCAAAAGAAAGTGACCCTGCCATATATTTCCAACCTGCAACAGCTTTTTGGATCTATGAGGTACCTCTCAATGAGCCCTTTTCACTAGCATGGTTTTCTGTCTACAAAAGCAGTACTATTCTCAGCAAACTTGAAATAGAATGTGGATTCCTCGAGCCACAGTCTCCTGTATGGTTGTCATTGAGAATGAATATTAACAATTACAATAGCATAATCTCAAGGATTAAATAAATTAGTGTCTCACATTTACCTTATTGTACTTAATATTTCTCTTATTATGGAATGATTGAAATGAGCAGTGTGAAGTTTGCTATGCTTTGTTAGAATTTGCTACCTTTATTTTAGAATTTCCCTTATATTCTGAATTCAATATCAACTTGTATATCTTTTGAGTAGACCACAGAGGCCCATCCATATCATGCTGACCATCTGGAAAGTGTTGCATTACATAGCAGTAAAAAATCTAGTGCCTTATAAATTTGCATAACCATTAGCAAGAGCAGTACCTAAACCAGTGAAGAAGGTGATACGATTTGGAAAATAGCTACAATCACAAACCATGAGGATACTGAAAAATCCCAAGCCCAAGTTGGTTAGTCTTTTATGAAGTATGTGCAAGGAGGCTTCTGAGGCCATCAATACCATATAAGCTTTTCCATTAGTATTGCATGCAAACCAGACATAAATGAAAAGAGACCATTACAAAATCCATCATGTTATGATTGCATTATCCGTAGACATGAAACTGGGACTGAGTTAGAACACTTAATGGATAGCATTCATAGTGCCAGAAAGTACTGTCAGTGTTCCTAGTATTTTAAGTGTCCCAATTATCTTCCTGTCCTGCTCACACTGTCAAAAAATTTACCAAGTCAGGCAAGATGTAAACAGGTTCAACATTCATATAACTGTAATGCTCACAATCAACTCCTTATTTTATTTTATTTTATTTATTTATTATTAAGAACATAATTTGTATGGTTACATCATGTGTCGGTACCATCTTTACCCTCCTCCCTGCCCCCATTCCACTTGGAACACTCCTTAACAGGGTTGCTGGTATTCACCATGGGGTTGTCGGGTTACGTATTGTGGGAGCAGCAGTGTAGGATTTTTTTAAAAAATATTAGATAGATAGATAGATAGATAGATAGATAGATAGATAGATATAGATATAGATATAGTTTTGGAAATACTAAGTGTGTAAGCAGCACATGCTGTTACCATCCTTACTCTCATCACTGCCTCCCCCCTCTGAAGGGACCCTCCTCATCATTGGGGATGCCAGTTATTCCCATGGGGATTGTAGGTCTTGCATTGTGGGGGTAGCCATCAGTTATGGAGATGGCTACCCCCACAATGCAAGACCTACTGTGGCTCTAACAATCTAACAATGTCCCCTCTTCCTTAAATTTCCCTGAGCCAAGTTGGGTTAACTTAAGTCTACTTCACTGATGGGCTCTTGGGATCCTCTGTATCTCTGGATCTCTGATTTGGTAGGAGCCAAGTGTCCTCTATGTCTATCTCCTTCACCCTTGTGCTTCTAACAGGTTCACCAAGAAACCAGCACTCTTGAACGTTTCCCCAATTACTCTATGGTTTCAGCTGGGACCCTGGTGAAGTGTGTTGTGTTGATACTCTCCTCAGGTTCTGCGTCTATCTGAAAAAGAGAAGCAGATTCTCCAACAGAGAGTGAAGTCAGCACCAGTTAAATGGGATAACCATTGTTGATTTAGAGAGAATTTAACAGATGTAGGCCTGCTTGCAGCACAAGAGTGGTGGGAGTTTGATATTGGAGAGCAAACTCATTATTTGGATATGATTCAAAGTTGTTTCCCAGTTCCAGCTATGAGTTCCTTTCTACTAAGCAGATCTATTAGCCAATACAAGAACAGTTGGTTACTCACCATGGCTTTGTGCCACTGTTGCACTTGGGTGACCATCACGTCAGGTTGTTTGCTGCTGAGTAGCTTAGGCTGCTAGTTTCTTGGACAGATGTTGGCCATTTTCCCCCAGTAGCTCATGGAGCAACTTCTGGCCCTAGAAAAGCTAACTGTCTGGGGACTGGCTGTCTTTCAGATTCCATCCAATTCTCTCCATGTTCCACAAGGACAGCTTATGGTGTCTTCAGCAGTAGGGTCTTACCATTAACCTTTGGTGGGTAGTCAAGTGCTGTGATAGAAATCTGTCTTCCTTTTTTTTAATTTTTTTTAATTTATTTATTTGAGAGTGACAAACAGAGAGAGGAAGAGGCAGAGAGAGAGAATGGGCACGCCAGGGATTCCAGCCACTGCAAACGAACTCCAGACATGTGCGCCCCCTTGTGCATCTGGCTAACGTGGGTCCTGGGGAATAGAGCCTCGAACCAGGGTCCTTAGGCTTCACAAGCAAGCACTTAACTGCTAAGCCATCTCTCCAGCCCAGAAATCTGTCTTCCTCTGAGAAACCTTGTAGGTCTCTCTGATCAACAGCTCATTGTGGATGTTAACCACATCCTGGTACTAGGAGTTACAGATCAGCACCAAGGGAAAAGAAGGAAGAAATATCAAAGGTAATATAAAAGAGAAAGAAGAAAAAAAGTGAGAGAAACAGGAAAAAAATTAAGGCTAGGCTTCATGTAACCCTCTCCAGGGCCTCTCCAGGTGTTCCCTTTAAGGTCCTGATGAGTGGTCAAGTATTTAGTCTGTCTTCCAGGATATAGGATTTTATGGTACCATTTCCATTCAGGTCCAGTTTTGTGTCCCCCCCTCCCCTCCAGCCCCACCTTCCCTATTTTCCAGTTTGTGAGATGCCTATTAGGTATGTCAGCATCTCTGGATGATCCAGGTTAGGAGCCAAAGATGAGTGAGATTGTGTAATATTTGCCTTTCTGTGATTATGTGAGTTCAATTCTAATGGTCTATTCCACATTTGACCATTTTTCTACAAATTTCAATGTGTCATTTTTTTTCTAACTACTGAGTAGAATTCCATCATGTAAATGCACCACATATTGGTAATCCATTTGTCCAATGATGGGCACTTGGGTGGATTTAGCTATTACGAATTAAGCAGCTATAAACATGGTTGAGCAAATATCTCTGAACTGAGACTTGGAGTTTTTAGGGTAAATGCCCAGTAAGGGAATAACTGGGTCTGTTGGTACCTCTATAATCAACCTTTTTAGGAGCCTTCATATTGCTTTCCATACCACTTGTGCTGTCTTACATTTCCTCCAACAGTGAATGAGTACAACCAACTATTTTGTGGTTGATTGAAGCCAAGCTCTGCAGGGTTATAATTCATGAAATGTACTGTTGGCCTATATAAAAATATCTCTTACTATCTCTCTCTTTCATAAATAAGTAATAAATATAATAAAAGGGCTGGAGAGATGGCTTAGTGTTTAAGTTGTTTGTCTGTGAAGCCTAAAGACCCAAGTTTGATTCCCAAGAACTCACATAAGTCAAATGCACGTGGTGGTCCATGTGTCTTGAGTACATTTACAATGGTTAGAGACCCTGTCACAACCATTGCCTCCCCCTGTCTTTCTCAAAAATAAATGAATAAGTACAAATAAAACATATGTGTATATATATATACATATATGTATGTATATATATATATATATATAAATCACTAAGCTATAATAGAGAAACCTATGACGTTGTTGTTCTGATAAATAGATGTGCTGTGCCTATCAAACCACCTCTAAATATCTGTTTTCATACTCTTACACTGCTGCTGTAACCTGTCTGGTGTGTTGAGGCAAATTCTACACAGTGTTTCAAGAGTACTTTTCAAGATTCTAAAAGGTAAAACTTCTAAGAATAAGTGACTGCTATTGTGGCCTAGTGGTAGGAGGCTCCAAAAGAAAATCAGCTAGTACTTCCTATTTGTTTTAACTTTGTTTGTATATGTCTACAAAAAATTGAATTAATGACAAACCAATTTGTTTTTATGAAATAGAAGTAGAAATAATTAGTTTCCTCAAACTGACTTCATACTGTGAAACCTTTCAGAAAACAAATGGAAGAAAAACCTACATGCATCTTAAATTATATGTAATAAATAAATACATTTCGGAAAAACATTATGAACATTAAAATCTAGAATATGATTATCTGACAATATTATATTTATTTTGCATCTGGAACATTGATGGTAATGTTGAATACTATCAAACAATAGGGGATATGTAGTCATTTTGACTATTTGAGTTTAAGGATTTTTCTATGAATAAAATTTTATCAGTCCCCTATTTTTCTGTAGGACATTTCCAGCTGGATTCTTCAAACATCCTGTGGAACTTTGATCTACTGAAACTTAAATTTTTAGAGTAGCAATCCTGTCAAATTAGTGTACAGAGGCAATAGCCCTTTGTTGGTTGATATGTAAATAGCATTGATTTCTAGTTTATAGTATAGATTATTGACATTTTTAGTGGCCTATGTCTGTCTATCTGAGATGAGTTGAATTCATATTCAATCCACACATGACCTTTGTTTAAAAAAAAGGTGTGTTTTATACAGAGAATATAGATGAAACTCCTAGGTCATCTCCTATCATGCCATCTTTGACAAAGATTAGCAAGAAATGGCAAACACTTCTCCTGTACCAGTTTCTTGGGAGCATGGAAAGGGTCCTGGACACAGATACACAGTGGGAAGCCAGAAAGTTGTATGTATCCAGGACATGAAAAGTTATAAGGCATAAATACGTGGCTTATGACCTCAGAGTAATAACTGCTATTCCTGTGGAGGAGAGCCCTCACTAGGATGGGGTCCAGGGGAGAGGGGACAAAAGAGGACAACTATGGAAATAGTACCTATTTGCAGTAGTATGTTCATTTATTAAAGTTCCTGGTACAATGTACAAAAACAGAGAAGCTACACTACTAGGCCTAGAAAAAATGGTCTGTCCATTCAAAGCTCCTTCTACATTTTTACCTATTTAATGTCTGCTTGGTTATAATGGGTCTCTTTGAAAATATAAATTTAAAAAATTAACTCATTAGAAATATCTCATGAGGTAATATCTGGAATTTGTTTTTATATACTATGTAATCTGTCAATATCTCTGAGCAGGTTCTATGAAACTTATCACAAAAAACATAACTTAAAATATCATAATGCTAACATAAAACAAGTTGCTGAAGGAAAAGATTGGTGTTATTATTAATCAGCACAACTGCGGAATAAAACAGTATTCTCAGGATAATTTATAATTGCCAGGCACTTCTGATGAACTAAATTTTACACCCCTGACAGATAATACAAGTGATTCAGATGTAAGTTTTCAAAACTCTCAGATATGTTGGGAACCACACAATAAGTGAAACCATATTCCTCCAAGTAATGTCTGTACAATACTACTCTTAATTCTTGTGTTCTCAGCATTGCCTTAGATATCTCCCACATGTTCTTATCATGATAAAACCTTGAGAGTCAGGAGTAGATAAAAGGAAGGCGAACAAGGGGAAATCATTAATAAGTATGTCATGTTTTTCTCAGGAGCAAAATATCATTTTTTGGCATTTTCCCCGATAATTATGCATATTAGCAACATGAAAACATGATTTTGGACTATTGTGGAAAAGAAAGGGTCTAGTTTGATAACAGAAATGGAATGCCATTGGCAAATAAGTGCAAGATACAGTGATCAATATGTGCCAAAAGATCTTAGTGAAACCATATAATTTCAAGCAAAATAAAAAAAAAAAACTAGGAAAGATAACAGTAATATAATGATAAAATACATCATGCACAAAATTTTTAATGGAAAAAATTGTTAATTATATTAATATCTGATAAAGTAGGCCTCAAAAGAAAATTATTAATCCATGTTGAATAATGGGGATGAAAGGAAATGATAATAGGCAGGCAAACACAGGGACAGAACACAGGCAGTAGAAGGGTCTGGAGGGGAACTGGAGTAAAGGAGGAAGGAGCAGGGGAAAGTAAGCAAAATTAATGATAGAATGAATTAGTACCATAGAAACCTTGCTCCTAGCTAAATAAAAATTAGGATTGTAGATCTGGGCGTGGTGGCATATGCCTTTAATCCCAGCACTTGGGAGGCAGAGGTAGGAGGATTGCCGTGAGTTCAAGACCATGCTGAGACTAAATAGTGAGTTCCTCGTTCGCCTGGACTAGAGTGAAACCCTTCTTCAAAAACTTGAAAAAAAAAATAGGATTTTCTTTTAAAAAGGGTGATCAAGAGAGAGAGAGAGAGAGAGAGAGAGAGAGAGAGAGAGAGAGAAGGATAGTTTGTGTGGAAGTACCTTGCAGCAGTAGAGAAAGCTTTATCGTAAATCCATAGGTTCCAACTGATAAATCCCAGGGCTGGTCTTGGGGCACCTTACACAGTGAGCTATTAGGGATGCCCATGAGGGCCTGTAACAATGCTGGCCACTGCCAAAGCACTTGGTTACCCATAAGAACTAAAAGGTAAGAACCTATTGCTGAAGACAACATAGGCTGCAGTCACAGGACACTGAAATATCATGCTACAACTGAGATGGAAGCCAGCTCCTTGCTGGCTAGATCACATAATGTTACAAAGCTCTATGCTACCTGCTGGGGGATAATGGTCACCAACAATGTGAGCAAGCAGTGAATCCTGCAAGCTGCAAAATCAACCAGGGGACATCAGCAGACCATAAGTTACTTATGGAAGGAATGAGGCAAAGGAAATTCCAAATAGACCCAGGTATATAATGGATAAATAAATGAAAGATGAGAAAATCCCACACAAAAGGGATGAGATAAAGTAAGTTTGAGTCCAAATATTCAAGAAGATTCAACAAACATACAATAAAAAAGTCTTGCTATAACAAAAGACAGTTTCAGTGGTCCAGTTACTGTTCCTCAAACTATTACATAAATCACAAAGGGAAGAAATTTTATAAAATTCATTCTACCAAGCCAGCCACACTGTGACACCAAAAACATATAACCATCCCACAAAACACAAAACTACAAAGTTATTTGCCTGAGGAATAAAGAACCTAATATTCTCAATAACATACTTCATACTAATGAACTAAATTCAGCAATAAAATAAAAAGTAACTGGTATTGTTCAAGTCACTGTCATTGCAATGACTATTCAACCTTTATGAACCAATGATATAATACACTTAAAAAATAGATTCAATGCCAGGTGGGGTGGCACATGCCTTTAACTCCAGCATTGGGAGACAGAGGTAGGAGGAGTGCTGTGAGTTGAAGGCCACCCTAAGACTATAAAGTGAATTCCTGGTCAGCCTGGTCTAGAACAAAACTCCGCCATGAAAAAAAAAAAAAAAAAAAAAAAAAAAAAAAAAAACAGATTCAAAGACACAAATCACAAGGCCATCCCAATCTATAATAGAGCCAGATCAGGTCTTTGATCCAGTTTAACCTACCTTAATGATAAAGGTCTTTTTGATACTAGGGTTAAAAGAAACATACCTAAAAACAATAGATGCCAAGCTCTATCCAATTATATAGTAGATGGAGAATAAAATGAAAACATTCCTCAAAAATCAGAAACAAGGCAAAGTTGTTCATTCTCTTGTCTGTGTGCATAGAACTTAAAGTCTTAACTAGAGCAATAAGGCAATAAAGAAATAGAGTAGATACAAATAATGAAAGGAAGAAGGCAAATCATACCTATTTGCAGATGATATGATTCTATGCTTAAAAGAACATAAAGTATTTCCTTATGAAAATGTTATGTCTCATTAATCTTTTCAGGAAGGAACAAGATGAATTCAAAATAGAATAATCAGTAGCATTAATGTACACAATAATTAATTATTCTAGAAAGCAATCAGAAAAAGTCTTCAATTCATAGAAACTTTAAAGAAAATAAACTACCATGACATAAATACAATAAAGGGGATTGAATACCTCAGCTAAGACCATTTAAAATGATGTAGAAATAATTGGTAGATGACATTAGACTATAAGATAGCCTCTAATGTTCATGGATTGGTTGAATTAAAATTGTGAAAAAAAGGGCTGGAGAGCTGCTTAGTGGTTAAGCCCTTGCCTGTGAAGCCTAAGGACTCCAGTTCCAAGTCTCAATTCCCCAGGACCCACGTTAGCCAGATGCACAAGGGGATGCAAGCATCTGGAGTTCATTTGCAGTGGCTGGAGACCCTGGTCCAGCCATTCTTTCTCCCTCCCTCCTCTCTCTCTCTCTCTCTCTCTCTCTCTCTCTCTCTCTCTCTCTCTCTCTCTGTAAATATTTTTTTTCATTGTGAAAAAAGATAGACCACTCTTCTGCTCAGGAGAAAATTGGCATGGTTGGTTCATATCTTAACATAATAAAGGCAATATACAAAGCTCCTAAGTCCCATATAATACTTGGAGAGAGACTGGAGGAATTCTCATTGACATCAGGAACAAGACAGGGGTGTCCACTCTCACTTCTGCTCTTCAATATAGTACTGGAAGTCCTAGCTCAAGCAATAAGACAAGAGAAAGAAATAAATGGGATACAATTTGGAAAGGAAGAAGTTAAGTTAGCTTTATTCGCTAACAACATGATTCTATATGTAAGAACTAAAAACTTTTGAAGGTCCCATGGTCCCATTTTCAATTAGCCACAACAACAACAACAACAAAAAAAATACCTTGGGATAATGTTAACCAAGGAAGTGAAAGTTCTATACAATGAAAACACAAAAACACTCAAAAAACATTGAGGAGGACTTTAGAAAATGGAAAGACCTCCCATGCACCTGGATAGGCAGAATTAACATTGTGAAGATGGCAATTCTACCAAAGGCGGTATACAGATTTAATGCAATTCCAATTAAAATCCCATTTGTTCATCACAGGGATAGAAAAAATGATCTCAAAGTTCATACGGAAAGACAGAAGGCCTCAGATATCCAAGCATATCCTCAGAAATACCTCTGGAGGTATCACCATACCTCATCTAAAGTTATATCACAAAGCTATAACAATAAAAACAGCATGGCACTGGCATAAAAACAGGAGTATAGACCAAGGGAATAAAATTGAGGACCCAGACTTTGGGTCAAGCAACTACAGCTACTTGATATTTGACAAAGGACCTAACAATATAGGTTGGAAAAAAGAGCATCTTCAACAAATGGTGCTGGACAAACTGGATAATCATATGCAGGAAACTGAAACTTGATCTATACATCTTGCCATGCACAGCACTCAAGTCCAAATGGATCAACGACCTCAATATAAGACCAGAAACTCAACTACTACTGGAAGAAACTTTAGGAAGTATCTTCCATGATATAGGAATGGAAAAAGACTTCCTGAAAAAATCCCCAGTAGCTCACAACCTTAAACAGTCACTCAACCAATGGGATCACATGAAGCTGAAGAGTTTCTTTACAGACAAGCATACAATAAGCAAAGCCAATAGATTACCCACAGAATGGGAGAAAATATTTGTGGGTTATCCAACTGACAGAGGCCTAATCTTTAGAATCTACAAAGAACTCAAAAATCTAAACAGTAAGAAGTCAAACACCCCACTCACAAAATGGGGCAAAGAGCTGAACAGGCAGTCCACAGAGGAAGACGTAAAAATGGCAAACACACACTTAAGAAAATGTTCATCATCCCTAATCATCAAGGAAATGCAAATTAAAACAACTGTGAGATTCCACCTTACCCCACCCAGTACGGATAACAAACATCAAAAAATCAAATGAAAATAAATGATGGCAAGGATGTGGAGAAATAGGAACCCTCATCCACTGTTGGTGGGAATGTAAGATGTTACAACATCTTTGGAAAGCAATGTGGAGACTCCTAAAAAAGCTGACTATAGAGTTACCAACTGGCCCAGTTATTCCCTTACTTGGCATGTACCCTAAAACCTTCAAGCCTCAGTCCAGAGAGTTGCTCAACCATGTTTATAGTGGCTCAATTCATAATAGCTAAGAGCTGGAATCAACCCAGATGTCCATTACTAGAACAATAGATAACTAAGATGTGGTATATCTATACAATGGAATTCTATGCAACAATAAGAAAAAAACGACACAGTGAAATTTGAGGAAAAATGGTTGAACCTGGAACAGATCATTCTCAGTGAATTTACCCAATCATAGAAAGATAATCGTTGCATAGTCTTACTCATCTACAGCACCTAACCTGAATCTACCCAAGATGCTGACATACCCAGCAAGCATCTCGAAGACTAGACAACAGGGTGGGTGGGGAGGGAGGGGAGGGCATGTGAGGGGGTGGGGGACACAAAACTAGACCCAAACGGCAATGGTACCATAAAATTCTACATCCTAAAAGGCAGAACAAATGGTTGCACCTTCACCAGGCCCTTGGAGGGAACACCTGTGTCACAAGGCCCAGGAGAGGGTACAATGAAGACTGACCTTAATTACCTACAGCCTCTCTCTCTCTCTCTCTCTCTCTCCATTCTCTCTAACTCTTTTACATTAGCTATCTTTTTGTTCCTTCTCTTAGTGGGCACTGATCTGTAACTCCCAGTACCAGCAGGTGGCTATCATCCACAATGGGCTTTTGACCAGAGAGACCTACAAGGTTTCCTAAAAGAATGAAAGATTTCTGTCAGAGTATTTGATGACCCACCAAAGGTTAGTAGTAAAAGCCTACTGCTGAAGACACCATATGCAGTTGACATGTAACATGGAGTGACATGGCTAGAAGCTGGAAGAGAGTCAGTCCCCAGACAGCAAGCACGTCTAGTGCCAGAAGGTGCTACATGGGCAACTGAGGGAAAATGACCAATAGCTGTCCAAGCAACTCATGGTCTAACCTACTTAACAGCAAATAACCTGTAATGATGCTCATACAAGTGCAATAGTGATGCACAGCCATGGTGGGAAACCAACTGCTCTTGATTTGGCTAACTGATCTGCTCAGTGGAACAGGACCCATAGCTGGGAAACATGTGAGAACCATATCCAAACATGAGTCTACTCTCTATTATCAAGCTGCTACCAATCATGGGCTACAAGATGGCTGACACCTATTAAATTCTCTATAAAAACGTAAGGGTTATCCCATTTATCTGGCGATAACTTTACTCTCCATTGGAGAATGTTTCTCTTTTTCAGATAGACGCATATCATAAGGAGAGAACCACCCCATCATACTTCAAAAGGGCCCCAGCTGAAACTAAGAATAATTGGCAAAACAAGCAAGGGTTCTGTTTACTTGGTGAACCTGGTACCAGCACAAGGGTGAAGGAGATGGACACAGAGAACAATCAACTCCTACCAAATCAGATATCTGGAGACACAGAGGCTCCCAACACCTCATCACTGAAGCAGACCCAAAATGAACCCTACATGGCTCAAGGAAATTTTGCATAAGAGGGGGTGGAAAGAATGTCAGAGCCACACATTGGGTCATGATATGCAGAGACATTTCCTCCTACCCATAGCTGTGGGCTAACTCCACAATGCATGACCCATATACCTCAACAAGGAGGGGCAAATGGGAGGTGGTAGTACATTGAGGAGGCTAACAATGGTACCAACTTGACTGCATTCACTGAGTACAAAACTAATTAATAAAAAAAGAAGCAGGGTTGATTAACAGAAAGAAAAGATAGATCCCTGAAATTTTCTATAAATGTATTTTAGTCATACTTGAAATGACTTCATTTTATATATTACTTTATACTATTGTTATTTGAAATTGTTTTCAGATGTAATTTTTTATTAAAAAGCACACTTGTATAGGATTGGTCGTTCCAGAATGGTATAATATTGAAGTTATGGGATGGGTCCAGATAGAGTCAATAGTCTACTGCTTCCATTTTGTATGATTGAAATTTTATATAATAAAGAGCTTTTCTAATTTGCAGAAATAAATTAAGAAAAACAAAAGATGAACTTCAAAGAAGATAATTCATAGTGAGATATGTGAGACTAAATTCCATATATTTATTGAAAAGTCCCAGAATCAAAATGCTTAGTTTCTAATTCACTGTTAGGCGGGGAAGGTCCAGTGGTTCTACACAACAGAGAAGAAATCACCACCAATGCTGTATGCATAGAAAATATAAAACTTAAAGGAATATGGCTGATGAGTCCACATTCTCTCTTTAAAGGATATTGATCAATTAAGGTGGGATTGAGCTAGAAGATATCATTGTGCTTTCTAGACTTTATGATTGACATCACTCAGCTTTCTACTAGGGGAACATGTCTCAAGGGATCAAGTCAGCCAAATTTAACATAAGCACTAAGCCAGGCATGATGTAGCACTGGTCTAGTAGTGGAACAATTGTTAGGGGAATAGCCAACTACATTCTGATTGAATTGAAAACCTGCTCCGTAGGAGAGGTGCCATATTTCAAACTGAAAGCCTGGCTGAACATCTGTGGCTAGTGATGTGCTAGGCTCCCATAGGAAGGATTTTGCAGTTTGTTTAAGTGGGTGTGATGTGTTTATCAAACTTACTTCTAAGCATCTGTTTCTGTGTGAATTCATTACTGATCTAATTTGTCTGTTCTGTAGAAGCAAGCACTTCTCAGTGTTCCACTGGATACTGACAGAGACTCATAAAGTTTAAACTCTGAGAATAAGAAACTGGTGCTGGTGTAAGGTTTTCAACACACTGATAAGAATCTAGCACACGTATCACTCTGGCATAGGGAAGAGAACATTGCAGAATGGTTGCCTAAAAGTTTAAGTGCCAAGGAAAAGGGTGAACTGTTAGGAATTATCAGTATTCCTTTGCCTGTTTAATGAACATGAATGACTGTGCTGATCTTTCTTAGCCAATGGCAGTGAAATAAAGAAACAATGCAGATATAGTATGCTCTGCAGTACAGGAAATGATGCTGTTAGCACTCCTTGGAGAGTCATGAGACCTCCCCTGTCATTCAGGACATTGCTACTTACTTTTTTTTTTTTTTTTTTCTCAGCTGCTTGTGGCCCTGACAGTGGTGTGCCAGAGCATACAGCAGATGGAAGTAAACTCCAGGCTGGATCCCAGTGCAGCTGCTTCCCTGGGTGAGCATCTCAGCTGTGGTGGAATAAGCTGTCTCTGACTCAACCACCATCCTTAAGTAACCCTTCATCATGTTCCTCTACGTTAGCTCAATATATGCATTATGTCCACAAGCTGAGAGTAAACAGAATACTTTGTTTGGTGCCACATGTTCTCTATCTGAGGTGAGTTGGCATTTTTGTTTTTCATGTCTCACTCAGAGAGGTTAATAGACAATGTGCTGAGACAGAGATTCTAATCATTTGTCTTACAAACAGCTAAACAGTGCAGGACTCTTAGACCAGGGGTTCTCAATCAAGGGAAACTTGTTTCCCCTGAAGTCATGTGAAAATGTCTAAGGATATATTATATAATTTTAAATGACCTTGGAAAAGTGTGTTGTTATGGTGCCTGGTAGTAGATCCTGGAAATATGTCCACACAACCTCCAGTGTCCAAGATGGCTCCAAAATAAGGGGTATTTTATCTCCTAAGGACAAAGTTGGTAAAATTAAATTATTTGACTGGAAGAAGTCCTCGAGAGTGTATACATCCAATTTGGTACATCCTAGAAGGAACAAAACAAATATGAGTATCTTGACTTGAGTAAACTTAATGTAATTTTCAATTCTGGGACTAATTTAGACAATGCTAGGAGATTTGTATATTATACTGCTTTGACAGTTTGGTTTAGGCCCAGCACCATTTCAGAAGGAAAACACACTACTGCTATTCATCTTTATTTTCTTGATAGTTGCTACAAAATGAATTAGAAATGTCCATAAAATTGATCATATAAAATGTAAAATAAAACTATTAGCTACTTGAACTGATCTTAGACTACGAATATCATTTAAATGATAAATTTGGATGTATTATGCATAAAATAAATTAAAAGTAAACATCTGTGATTTGTATTATCTAAAGACATCTCCTTAATTTTTCAACTCAAAGATTGTGTAGTATACCTTGTATAATATACAACTACTTTGGAATACATATTTATTTTGGATATTTGAGTTCAGGTATTTTTTCATGGAAAATTCTTTAACAATTGTCTTTTTTTTTCCAAATTTATTTATCAAAGTTCCTGTATTATTTGGGTTTCTGAGACACACAATTTATTAAAATGTTTTTTGTGTGTGGTGGAGCATTTGGGATATACATACATGTAAATGCTGATGTGCTGCCCTGTGCACTTGCCCATGCACCTTGTAGACTCTCCTATGGCACACAGAGGAAAACACTGGGTATCTCTTGATTAATCTCCTGTCTGTATTTTTCTTGAGAAATTGTTTCTTACTAATTCTGGACCTTGTGCCACTCATGATTCTCAGTGATTTTCTAGTTTCAGCTCTCCAACAAGACTGGGGTTACAGAAGTTCATGGCCATGCCCAGCTATATACAGGGGTTTTGGATATTTGAACCCAGGTAGTCTAAGGTCACCTCAAGGCCCTCATACTTCCATAGGAAGCTTGTTTTAGAACTGAACTAGCTGCAATGAATACCTGAGAGACCCAAGACCTGTCAGTATGACAAGAAAAAAAAATCCAACTGTGAAGCATGAGACTAGTCATTTCTGTTACATTTGCCAGGGCCCAGGAAACATTAAAGTGGAAGTAAGACAGAGAGATGGTAGTAGACACTGAAGATATTCAAAACTCATGAATGTAGAAAATCGGAGATTACTGACAGCTCACCTCAAAAGATAACTTATTACATACCTTCTAAGGCTTAGGTAACATTGCTAGGGAGGGGGTGGAACTATTATAAGAGCAACAGAGTGGGAAGGAGTAATCCGAGGAGTCATCCCCCACCCCACCAGAGACTGATACTTTCATCTAGAGCCAGAGAGATGGATTAGTGGTTCAGGCACATGCCTGCAAAACCAAAGGGCCCAGGTTTGGTTTCGTCAGTGCCTGCATAAAGCCAGACACAGAAGGTGACACATGCATCTGGAGTTCATTTGCAGTGGCTTGAGGCCCTGACTTGCCCTTTCTCTCTCTCTCTCTTTCTCTCTCTCTCTCTCTCATGCCTTTTTTACAAATAAATACAACAAAATATTACACACCTACCAGATGCATTAAAACTATGGTCAAAGATACATATATTCAATTCCAAAACCCCCAAAAGCTGAGTTTTTTAAAATCTTTTCTGGGTTAAACATTATTTTAAACTGCCACACACCTTCCGTCATGATCCTAAATAGGAAGCAAGCCTTACATAGGAAAGTGAGTCCTCAATCTGAATTTCTACCATCCTCAAGACAGTGTACTGCTATGCCATGATCTAGGGTATCATGAACCCTGTATGATATGGTAAGTACACATGTAGAGAAATGGAGGAAACCTGAGAAATCTAAAGAAAATGTCATAAAAATTGATGAATTATTAGTAAAAGAGAAGATAAATATCTTTGCAGTACATCTATAAATTGTTCAAGAAGTCCTTGTTTTAGGCACTACCTTGCTCTGGCATTGTACTCATTGTTCCATTATTCTGTAGGAAACAGAATGCAACTTCTATGGTTAACTTCATATTCCTGAAATCTGTAAGAAACACAAATGCAATTGTATTTATTATGCATTATTAACGGTTTCTCTGTTGGAAGTTAATTTTACATCCTGACTACTGCACTAACTCTGCATTATATTCAGAACTCTTCTGTGTCCTCTCTGTACCTGTTCTTCCTTCTGGACTTCCCCCAGGTCTATACTAACAGGTCTTATAAATAATCAAAACAAATTTCACACTGAGTGTCTGTGGCCTCTATTTGATGACAATGTCTATATATCATGGTAGCTTCAATTTGTAATTGTAATCTCTTTCTCTCTCTCTCTCTCTCTCTCTTTCTTTCTCTTTCTCCACCCCCTCCCGACCACAAGAAACCTTAACAAGACAAGTTAAATATCATCATGCATGAAACACTCTACTCATGCAATCCCTTCTCCCTTGATGATATTATCAGTAGGTTCAGCATTCTTTAGGCCTGCTATAAGCATCAATATTAACAAACACAAGAGAAGGGAGTAAAATTAGTATTCATTGAGAACTACAATATTGCTGGAATTTACTTTATTATATTAATTACTCACAAAAATATAGGCTGTAAAATTTTCTCCTCAAAATGATATGGACAGTCAAAATCAAGATGCATTCACTCATGCATTCTCTAAACACAGAGACATATGTACCAGCCTTGTTTAGCTGTCATAACAAAATAATTTGTTCCATATGCAATTTATAATGACACATGCATTGGGAATACAATTATATGCCAGTAGGTATCTTTATATGCACTACAAAATTTTGAAAAGTCAATTCAATGATCACCATCAGGCCTATGATTAACCCATCAACAATTCATATACCTAATTTTACACTAGAGCCCTTTCATGCAAGAACTGAAATCCCAAGGCACTCTGAGTGTACATCACCAACCCACTACAATAAAACTTACTGTGTCTATCATTATATATTTCCAATCTGTATAGACCAATATTGAAGAAATACAAAATACATAAATTTGAGATATGTAACAGAAAAACAGAAATAGGACAGTTACAAAAGAAAGGACTAGACAGATATAGTAAAAGCATCCAAGAATGGTAATTGGAGGATAAACACAGTGTACATGTGTGTGAGTACGTTTCTGTTATAAAGAACCTCTATTTCATAACCTACCCAAAGTATTGAGGCAAATAGAAAAAAATAAAATATAATGGCTGTAAAAGGATAGGAAGCTATATTATGCATTCATTGTGTTTTGAAAAACAGAAAAATTGGCTATATTATCAACTGATAAAATGGAAATCAAAATAAAAGGTATTAATGATAAAGAGGGATTAACAAACATTACATAAGAGAATGCTAATCCAGCCAGAGTCATAATAATATGAAGTATATACATACCAAACAAGAGATTTAAAATACATGGAGTAATGATTGACGATATTGAAAAGGAAAATTTTTTAAAAAGTGTACCACAATATAATATACCACAATAAAATTTGAAAAAAAAATGGTTGAACCTGGAACATATGATTCTCATGAATTCACCCAATCACAGAAAGATAATTGTCACAAAGTCTCACTCATCTACGGCTCCTAACCTGAATCTACCCAAGATGTTGACATACCTAATCAGCATCTCTAGGAGCGGACAATAGGGCAGGTGGTATGGAAGACACAAAACTGGACCCAAATGGCAATGGTTCCATAAAATTCTGCATCCCAAAAGACAGACTAAATGGTTGAGCTTTCATCAGGTCCTTAGAGGGAACACCTGAATCACAAGGCCCTGGAGATGGTTTGAGGAAGCCTAACCTTAATCTTCTATTTCACTCTCTCACTTGCTCCCCCCCACCACTTCTCTCTATCTCTTTCATATTACCTATCTTTTTCTTCCTTCTTTTCTTTGGAGCTGACCTGTAACTCCCAGTACTAGCATGTGGCTAACATCCATAATGATCAGAGAGACCTACAAGGTTTCCCAAAAGAAGACATATTTCTGTTAGAGTACTTGAATACCCACCAAAGGTTAGTGCTAAGACCCTACAACTGAAGTCACCATATAGTGATGGTACGGAACATGGAGTGACCTGGCTGGAAATTGGAAGAGAGCCAGTCCCCAGACAGTTCACTTGTCTAGTACCACAAGGTGCTACACGAGTGACTGGGGAAGATGACCAACATCTGTCCAAGCAACTCATGGTCTAAGCTACTTAGCAGCAAACAACTTGACATGATGCTCACCCAAGCACAATAGTGGCACACAGCCATGGTGGGAAACCAGCTGCTCTTGACTTAGCTAACTGATCAGCTCAGTGGAACAGAACCCATAGCTGGATCTGGGAAACAAGACAGAACCATATCCAAAAATGAGCTTGATCGCCATTATCAAGCCCCCACCAATTGTGGGCTACAAACAGGCCTATACATATTAAATTCTCTCTCTCTAAAAAAAGTGGTTATCCCATTTATCTGGCACTAACTTCACTCTCTGTGGTGAATTTGCTTCTCCTTTTCAGATGGACTCAGATCCTTAGGAGAGAACCAGCCCATCACACCCCAGAAGGGCCCCAGCTGAAACTAAGAGTAATTGGGGAAATAAGCAAGAATGCTGCTTTCTTGGTGAACCTGGTACCAGCACAAGGGTGAAGGAGATAGACACAGAGAACACCCAACTCCTACCAAACCAGATATCTAGAGACACAGAGGCACCCAGGACCTCATCACTGAAGAAGACCCAAAATTAACCCAACATGGTTCAGTCAAATTTGCAGAGGAGGGGACAGAAATAATGTGAGAGCCACATATTGGGTCATTATGCACAGAGACATTGCCTCTTACCCATAACTGATGGCTAACCCCACAATGCAGGACCCATATTCCCCAATGAGGAGCGTCCCTGAGGAGGGGGGAGGGGAGGGCAGGGATGAGTCTAACAATGGTACCCACATGACTGTATTACTGTGTACATAACTGAACAAAAAGTGTAGTTATCTGGGCACCCACACCCTACTTTCAAAGATGACAAAACTAAAGGCAACCCCAGACAATGAAATAAAAGGCCTGTGTCAAAATGACAGAAATTACATCCATAGATTGCTTAAAAAAGACTATAAACAACAGTATACACTTCAAATGATAGACATAAAATACTACAGAATATTATTTAGCCATGAAAAAGTATGAGGTTCACATACATACTGTAGCACAAATGAACCTTAAAGACATTGTTATGGTAAGTGAAATATGCCAGACTCAAAAGATCCTACTGACATGAGGTTCCTAGAATATAAATACAAATATAATAAATACAAATACAAAAAAACAGACAGTAAATTGGAGGTCATTGTGACTGAAAAGCCATGGAAATTTATGCTCTACTTTTACAGAATTTTTGTTAGGTTTATGAAAAATGCTAGCAAAAGTAATAAAGATAGCACCACATTGTGAATATGATTAATGCCCCTGAACCACACACTTAAAATGGCCAAATATCAAATATTATGTTATATATATTTTTAAACTTTTATTTTCTATTTTTAAATTTATTTTTATTAGTTACAGGCATACTTATTATGGAAACAAACATGCCCATACCAACCATTCTCTCATCCATGCCCCTTTTCTAAAGAGGTCCTCCTCTTCGGGGTACAGGTCATCCCCATGAGGATTGTGGGTCATGCATTGTGGGGGCAGCAGACAATGATGGGGAAGAGATGATGCTTCTGTGCATAATGTCCCAATGTGTGGCTCTAACAGGCTTCCCACCCCTCTTATGCAAAATTCCCTGATCCATGTTGGGTGTTTTAAGTTTACTTCAGTGATGGGCTCTTAGGAGTCTCTATATCTCTGATTTCATAGGTGTTGAGTGTCCTCAATGTCTACCTCCTTCACCCTTGTGCTGATTGTCATTTTCTCTGAGAAAGCAGTACTATTGCTCATTTCCCCAAGTCCTTTGTGGTTTCAGCGGGGACCTGGCTGAAGTGTGGTGGGTCATTTATCTCCTCAGGTCCTGCTCCCTTATGCAAAAGAGAAGCAGATTCTCCAATGTACAGTGAAGTCAGCACAGGTTAGATGGGATAAGTATTATTAATTTAGAGAGAACATAATGAGTGTAGTCACTCTTATAGCCCAATATTAGTGGGAGCTTGATATTGGAGAACAAAATTATTATCTGGTTATGATTCTGACTTGTTTCAGTTTTCCTCAACCAATGCATATGGTGTCTTTAGCCATAGGACTTACAATCTTGTTCTGGTACAAAGGAATAGCAATAGCAATAGCCTGTTTTGGAAATCATAGGGATCTTTCTGACCAAATATTCTCTGGTATGTTTCCCACTCCTGGCTGTGGGATTTTTCTGTGTCAATATAAGTTTATTGGATGTAGTGTTCTCTATGTTCATAGAACTTCGGCCCAACCTCTATCTCTTTGTGTAAATTATATTTTAATAAGATAACAAGAAAGTAAGGTTCCAGAGAGCTGATTTGTATTGTCAGTAACTCTGGTTAAACCTCTCCCCATTATTTTCTTTCTTCCATCCCATTCCTTGGACATTGGACCCTCTTACGATCTTTCTTCCTTATTATTTTGTCCCTGTACATATATATTATTCTGTTCCTTCAAGTTCCCCCACACTGGCCCATAGCTAGCTTCCTAGTATACATTGCTAATTACTACTCCAAATTACATACAATTCTAATGATTCAATGCTAGGACCTATATATAAGAGAGAATATGTGGAATTGTCTTTCTGAACTTGGCTCACCTTACTGAGTATAATATATTCCATGACAATCCCCATGTCAAGATAAAAGAAAAAGAAAGAAAAGAAACAAGAGAATTTTAAGGTTAAGCTTTATCTCACACTCTCTAGGGTCCTTTTTTTTCCAAGTGTACCTCCAAAAGTCCTGTTGAGGGGTCAACCTTTTAATCTATCTTTCAAGATATAAGTTTCTATGGTACCAGTTCAATTTGGGTTCACTTTTGTCTTTCCTCCTGCTACCCTTCTCTTCCCGTTCCCCTCCCTATTGTCCAGGCCTTGAGATGCCTATCAAGTATGTAAGCAACTCAGGATAATCCAGGGTAGAAACTTAATATAAATGAGACCACGTGATAAATGTCTTTCTGTGATTGTGTGAGTTTGCTGAGTATGATCTATTCCATGTTCAACCATTTTTCTACAAATTTCATTGTGTCATTTTTTTTCTTTCTGCTGAGTAGAAGTCTATCACATAGATATACCATATTTTGGTTATCCATTCATCTAATGATGGACATCAGGGTTGATCCCAGTTCTTAGCTATTATTAATTGAGCAGCTATAAACATAGTTGAACAAATATCTCTATTGAGGTCTGGATGTTTTAGGGTAAATGCCTAGTAAGGGAATAACTAGGTCTGTTGCTAACTTTATATTTATCCTTTTCAGGAGTCTCCACATTGATTTCCATAGGTTTTTTTTTTTTTAATCCTTAAAGTTACTTTATTTTATTTTTTGTTTTTTTCTTCTTTTTTCTTTATTAGTCAGTACTGTATTCAGCAAATACAGTCAGTTTGGTACCATTATTAGGCTCATCCATGACCTACTCCCTCCCCTTGATCCCTCCTTGTTGAGGTATACAGGTCATGCATTGTGGAGTTAGCCCACAGTTATAGGTAAGATAAATGTCTCTGCATATCATGACCCAACATGTGACTCTGACATTCTTTCTGCCATAGTTTTTGTACTAGCTTACATCCCCATAAACAGTGAATGAGGGTTCCTATTTCTCCACATCCTTGCCAGCATTTCTTTTCATTTGATTTTAATGTTTGCTATCCTTACTAGGGTAAGGTGGAATCTCATAGTTATTTTAATTTGCATTTTCCTGATGGTTAGAGATGTTGAATGCATTCTTAAGTTTGTGTTTGCCATTTGTATTTATTCCTCTCAGATCTCCCTATTCAGTGATCTGCCCAATTTTTGAGTGGGTTGTTTATTTTTATTGTTTAGATTTTTGAGTTCTTTGTAGATTCTAGATATTAGACCCCTTTCAGTTTATAGCCAGCAAAATTTTTCTCCCATTCTGAGGTAATCTATTGGCTCTGCTTATAGTATGCTTTTCTGTGTAAAAACTTTTCAGCTTCATGAGATCCCATTGGTTGAAAGACTGTTTAAGTTCCTGAACCACTGGGGTTTTGTTCAGGAAGTTTACCCCCATTTCTATATCATGGAGAGTTCCTCCTATTTTTCTTCCAGTAATAGAAGAGTTTCAGGTCTTATACTGAGGTCTTTAATCCATTTGGACTTCATTTTTGTGCATGGTGAGATGTTTGGGTCTAGTTTCATATTTCTGCATATGGTTATCCAGTTTGTCCAGCATCTTTTTGAAAGATGCTGTCTTTTCTCCAGTCTATGTTATTGGGACCTTTGTTGAAGATCTTGTAGCTATAGTTACTTGACTTAAAGTCAGGGTCTTCAATTCTGTTCCATTGGTCTATATTCCTGTGGTTATAACCCCCTAGCCAATTTGATCAAGTGAAAAATAGAGAAGCTTCAAGTTAAGAAAATTAGAAACAAAAAAGGAGAGGTAACAACAGACATAAGGGGAAATTTGAAGAATCATAAGTACTTACTTCTGAAACCTCTACTCCACAAAGCTGGATAAGCCGGAAGAACTGGATGAATTCCTAGACACATACCACTTACCCAAACTAAACTCAGAGCAGATTAATCTCCTAAACAAACATATCATACCCATCAATATTGAAAAGGTAATCTAAACCTTCCCAAAAAGAAGAGGTCACGTTTAAATGGCTTTTAAGCCAAATTCTACCAAACCTCAATTTTCCTCAAACTCTTCCAAATAATCAGAGAATAGAAAAAGCTCCACAACTCCTGTTATCACCCTAATACCAAACCAGACAAGAAAAGAAAATTATAGGCCTTTGTCCCTGATGAACTTAGACACAAAGATCCTGAAGAAAATACTCACAAACCTAATTCAGCAACACATCAAAAGCATTATCTACCTTGATCAAGTGGGGTTTATACCAGGAACATACGGATGTTTCAACATATGGAAAGCTGTCAACATAATACTCCAAATAAATAAACTTAACCACAAAAACTGCATGATTATTTAAAAAGGTTCAGAGAAGGTCTTTGACAAAATACAATATCACTTCATGATCAAAACAACATTGGAAAGAATAAACATGGAAAGTTTATATCTCAACATAATAAATACTATATACAAAGTATATAAATCCCAAATAATACTTAATGAGGAAAGACTCAAGGAATTCCCATTGAGATCAGGAACAAGACAGGAGTGTCCACTCTCACCTCTGCTCTTCGATGTAGTACTAGAAGTCCTAGCCCAAGAAATATGGCAGGAGAAAGAAATAAAAGGGATACAGATTGGAAAGGAAGAAATCAAGTTAGCCCTATTTGCAGATGAGAAAATCCTATACATAAATGACCTGAAATACTCCATCTCAAAACTCCTAAAGATGATTAATTCCTTCAGCAAATTAGCAAGATACAAAAACATCATACAAAATATCAGTAGCCTTTCTAAATGCAAAGGACAAAGATACAGAGAAAGAATTAGGGATACTGTCCCATGTTCAATAGCAGCAACAACAAAAAAGTAATACCTTGGATAACACTAACCAAGGGTGTGAAAGGCATATGTAATGAAAACATAAAACCAGTCAAGAAGGAAATTGAGGACTTGAGGAGGTGGAAAGACCATCCATGCTGCTGGACTAGAATAATTAACATTGTGAAAATGGCAATCCTCTTATCTTTTCTTGCAGGTATGCTTATGCTCCCAAGTTGTGAATATGTGATAAGCACATTAATCTTTTAAGTAATAAAAAAAGACATCCTGGTAGCTGAACAGTAGGTCGTGTTTGTATCTTCCTTCCTTTTGCCTGGCCTTCAGCATATAATCAATTATAGAAAAACAAGTTTTGAAAGGTCTCAGTGACTAAGACCAGCACATAAATCTGATTTGTAAAGAGCTAAAGGAGTCAAAATGGTATAAGAAAAATGAAAAGCCATAAAAGTGGTGGAGGGATATTTTTGTCACTCACAAGTAAATGGGGCATAGTATGTGCTAAGATGAAGCCACATTTCTAATAGAAAAAAAAGTTGACAAAGGGCTATGTGGAGAGATTGCTTAGTGGTTAAGGCACTTTCCTGTGAAGCCTAAAGACCTGTGTTTGACTCTCAAGATCCCACATAAGCCAGAAGCACAAAGGTGAGGCAAGCATAAGCTGGCACATGCCCACTAGGTGATGAAAGTGTCTGGAATTTGATTGCAGTAGCTGAGGCCCTGGTGTGCCAATTCTCTCTCTCCCTCTCTAAAAATAATAAAAGAAACCATTTTAAATGATGCTGAGTAAACTGGATAACTGTGTGTAGAAAACTGAATCTAGATCTTTATATTTTGCAGTGCTTCAAACCAACACAAATTCCAAATGGAACAAGAACATTAATGTAAGATCTGAAATCCTGAAATAACTAGAGAAAAGTAGTGAAAGTATGCCAAGATATGGGCATAGGGAAGAACTTTCTGAATAGGGCATGTTAACTTAGGAAATAAGGCACATAATCAACATGTGGGATCTCATGAAACTAAGAAGGTATTCATAGCTAAGGCAACTGAGTCAAGAGATAACCTACAAACATTGGAAGAATATCTATACCAGCTATTTATTTGACTGGGAATTAATATCTAGAAAGTATAAGTAACTCAAAAAAGTCTAAATTTTGGCGAGGATGTGGGGAAATAGAAACCCTCGTTCATTGTAAGTGGGAGTGCGAACTTGTACAACCACCATGGAAATCAATATGAAGACTTCTGAAAAAGATGAAAGTAGAGAGACCAACTGAACCAACCATATCTCTCCTGGATATCTACCCTAAATGGTCCTTGTTTCACTGCAGAGATATTTGCTCAAACATGTTTACAGCTGTTCATTTCACAATAGCTACAGACTGGGAATCAACCCTGATGCCCATCATTTGATGAATGGATAATGAAGACATGGTACATTTACAGAATGGAATTTTATTAAGCAGTAAGGAAAATGGTATAAAGATATTTGTAGGAAAATGGACTGACTGACTAAGCAAATTCACACAAGCACAGAAAGAAAAATGCTGCATGTTTGCCACCGTATGTGGTTTCTAACATGGAACAGCTTAAGTTGCAGACATATCTGAAAGACAACTAGAAAGACAGATAATAGGGATGGAAGGGATTTGGGGGAGGAGAATGTGGAGAGATATGAACAAAGCAATATAAAATGAATTGGTACCATATAAACCTTTCTTCTGGATAGTAAACTAAAAGATAGATCCCTCAATAGAAGTATGGTGAGATCATCTGGTAAGAAGGGCCCTGGTGAGGATGGAGTGAAGCCTAGCCTTAAAACATTTGGATTTGCCGGGCGTGGTGGCACACGCCTTTAATCCCAGCACTCGGGAGGCAGAGGTAGGAGGATCACTGTGAGTTCGAGGCCACCCTGAGACTACACAGTGAATTCCATTTCAGCCTGAGCTAGAGTGAGACCCTACTTCGAAAAAGAAAGACAATCTCCACATATTCTCTCTTATATGTAGGTCCTAGCATTGAATCATTAGAATTGTATGTAATTTGGAGTAGTAATCACCAATGTAAACTAGGAAGCTAGCTATGGGCCAATGTGGTGGAACTTGAAGGAACAAAATAATACATATGTAGAGGGACAAAATAATAAGGAAGAAAGATCTTAAGAGGGTCCATGTAATGGGATGGAAGAAAGAAAAAAAGTGGAGAGAGGTTTAACCAGAGTTACTGACAATACAAATCAGGTATCTGGAACCTTACTTTCTTGTTATCTAATTAAAAACATAATTTACCCAAAGAGATAGAGGTTGGGCCGAAGTTCTATGAACATAGAGAACACTACATCCAATCTTATGTTGACACAGAAAAATCCCACAGCCAGGTGTGGGAAACATACCAGAGAATATTTGGTCAGAAAGATTCCTATGACTTCCAAAATAGGCTGTTGCTATTGCTATTCCTTTGTACCAGAGCAAGATGGTAAGTCTTATGGATAAAGACACCATATGCATGGATTGAGGAAAACTGAGAAATCAAGCTCAAACTGAGCAAAGCCTACTGGCTGACTTGCCATCATAGTATTAGATTGTCCTATGCAGGCTTTTGGTGGAGAAACATCAAAAATAGTGATAATCAGCACTGGATCTATCATGCAGAGTTCAAATCCAACCACCAAGGCAAGATGAGCCCATTGGTATAACAGTGACATGACATTTATGGGTAACCAATTGCTTTCTGCTTGGATGTGAGGCATGATCAGTGGAAGAGAATTCATGCCTGCTACTGAAAACATGATCAAAAGCTTGTGGCCAGGAAGGTCATAGGAGCTAGAATGAAGCTACTATTATTTTGATTTGTTCTTTTTTGTTTTTCCTAAATGGGTATGATATGTCCATCAATTTGTCCTCTAAATAGTTATGTTTACTATATTGATTAGTGCCATGTTCATAATCATGTGGGTCAGAGAAGTTTCATTTGAAGATGGCAATGACTCTGGGAAGACTCACTATTAGTCAACATCCTTAGAATAAGTAGCTGTTGGTTACTAAGCACTGAATAAAGGCCTGGACCAGATTGCATTCCCACCAACAGTATAGAAGGGTTCCTCTTTTTCCCCATCCCCACCAGCATTTAGGATCATTTTTTTTCATGATGGTAGCCAATCTGACAGGAGTGAGATGGAATCTCAATGTAGTTTTAATCTGCATTTCCCTGATGACTAGGGAGGTAGAACATTTTTTTAGATGCTTATACGACATCTGTATTTCTTCTTTTGAGAACTCCATATTTAGCTCCATACCCCATTTTTAATTGGCTTGATGATTCCTTATTATTTAATTTTTTGAGTTCTTTGTATATCCTAGATATTAATCCTGTATCAGATCTATAGCTGGCAAAGATGTTTTCCCATTCTGTAGGTTGCCTCTTTGCTTTCTTCACCATGTCCTATGCAGTACAAAATCTTTGTAATTTCATCAGGTCCCAGTGGTTAGTCTGTGGTTTTATTGCCTGAGCAATTAGGGTTGTATTCAGAAAGTCTTTCTGAAGACCAATATGTTGAAGGGTTTCCCCTACTACTTCCTCTAGCACTTTTAGAGCTTCCGGTCTGATGTTAAAGTCTTTAATCCATTTGGACTTAATTCTTGTGCATGGAGAGAGAGAAGAATCTATTTTCATCCTTCTACAGATACATATCCAGTTTTCCCAACACCATTTGCTGAAGAGGCTGCCTTTTCTCCAATGAGTATTTTTGGCATTTTTATCGAGTATGAGGTGGCTATAGCTACCTGGAATTACATCTGGATCCTCTATTCTGTTCCATGGATCTACATGTCTGCTTTTGTGCCAGTACCATGCTGTTTTTGTTACTATGGCTCTGTAGTATAGGTTAAAATCAGCTATGGTGATACCACCAGCCTGATTTTTGTTGCTCAGTATTATTTTAGATATTTGAGGTTTTTTGTGATTCCAAATGAATTTTTGGATTGTTTTTTCTATTTCCATGAAGAATGCCTTTGGAATTTTGATGGGGATTGCATTAAATGTGTATATTGCTTTTGGTAATATTGCCATTTTCACAATATTGATTCTTCCAATCCAGGAACAAAGGATGTTTTTTCCACTTCCTAGTGTCTTCTGCAATTTCTTGCTTGAGTGTTTTAAAGTTCTCATTATAGAGATCCTTTACTTCCTTGGTTAGCTTTATTCCAAGGTACTTTATTTTCTTTGATGTAATTGTTAAGGGGAGTGATTCCCTGATTTCATCCTCTGTGTGTTTGTTGTTAGCATATATGAAGGCTACTGATTTCTGTGTATTTATTTTGTATCCTGCTACATGGCTGTAGGTTTTTATCAGCTCTAACAGTTTGCTGGTAGAGTCTTTAGGGTCCTTTATATATAGAATCATGTCATCTGCAAATAATGATAACTTGATCTCTTCCTTTCAATTTGTATCCCTTTTATGTGTGTCTCTTGCCTTATTGCTATGGCTAAGACTTCCAGTACTATATTAGATAAAAGTGGGGATAGTGGACACCCTTGTCTTGTTCATGATTTTAGTGGAAAGGCTTCCAGTTTTTCCCCATTTAGTATTATGTTGGCTGTAGGCTATTCATAAATAGCCTTTATTATATTGAGATATGTTCCTTCTATTCCCAGTCTCTGTAGGACTTTTATCATGAAGGGATGTTGGGTTTTGTCAAATGCTTTCTCTGCACTTAATGAGATGACCATCTGATTTTTGTCCTTGAGTTCGTTTATATAATGTATTACATTTACGATTTGTGTATGTTGAACAATCCCTGGATCTCTGGGATAAAGCCTACTTGATCAGGATGAACGATCTTTCTGATATATTCTTGTATTCTATTTGCCAATATGTTGTTGAGAATTTTTGCATCTATGTTCATGAGGGAGATTGGTCTGTAACTTTCTTTTTTTGTTCTATCTTTGCCTCGTTTTGGTATCACACTGATGCTGGCTTCATAGAAGGAGTTTGTTAGGATTCCTTCTTTTTCTAGTTTATGAAAAAGCTTAAGAATCAATGGTGTTAGTTCTTTCCTGAAGGTCTGGTAAAATTCATCAGTGAATCCATCTGGGCCTGGACTTTTTTTAATTCAAAGATTTTTGAAAATTGCTTGGATCTCCATGCTTATTTTAGGTCTATTTAAGTGATTAATCTCATCTTGATTTAATTTATGTAGGTCATATAAATCAAAGAAATCATCAATTTCTTTCAGATTTTCATACTTTGTGGAGTATATGTTTATATAGTATGTCCCTATGATTTTTTGAATTTCTCTGGCATCTGTTGTGATGTTACCTTTTTCATCTCTAATTTTATTAACTTGTGTCTCTTCTCTCTTTCTTTTGGTCAGATTTGCTAAGGGTTTGTCAATCTTGTTTATCCTTTCAAGGAACCAACTCTTTGTTTCATTGATCCTTTGGATTGTTTTTTTGGTTTCTATTTCATTAATTTCTGCCCTTTTCTTTATTATTTCTTCCCGTCTACTGATTTTTCGTTTGCCATTTTTTGTAGTTCTTCCAGTTTTACCTTTGCTCTCTTCTGTTAATTAGTATTTGAGTTTTTTTTTTTTTTTTTCCTGGTTCCTTATGTGTGTGCTTTTCTTTTTCTTCAGCATGGAGGATTCTTTCAAGTATTTTCTGTAGAGCAGGTTTTGTCTTCAAATACTCTTTAGCTTGCTTTCGTCCTGGTATGTCCATATTTCTCTGTCTGTTTGAATGGATAGCTTTGCAGGATAAAGTAACCTTGGTTGACAGTTGTTATCTTTCAGGACTTGGAGTACATCACTCCATGACCTTCTGGCTTTTAAAGTTTGCGTTGAGTAATCTGCTGTAATCCTGAAAGTCTTGCCTTTGTAGGTAACTTGATTTTTCTCTCTGACTGCTTTCAATATTTTTTCTTTGGTTTGTGTGTTTTGTAGCGTGATTATAATATGCCGAGGAGAGGTTCTTTCCAGGTTTTGTCTGGCTGCTGTTCTAAAGAATTCCTGTATGTGCATTGGCACCTCTTTCCCAATTTGGGGTAGTCTTTCTTCTATGACTTTGTTGAAGATGCCTACTATGCCTTTGGAGTGAAATTCTTCTCCTTCTACTATGCCCAGAATTCTTATATTTGATCTTTTCATAGTGTCCCGAATATGTTGAAATTCCCATTCATACTTTTCTATTAGTTTGTCTTTCCCTTTGTTGGACTGTATTAGATCTGCCACCTGGTCTTCTAGCTTAGATATTCTGTCCTCTCCTTCATCCATTCTACTGGTAAGATTTTCTACAGAGTTTTTTTTTTTTTTTATTTCATTACTGTGATCTTCATTTCTAGTAATTCTGACTTTTTTTTCCTTATTATTTGCATTTCCTTATTTATGTCTAGTATTGACCTCTTTAATTATTATTTGGTGTCCTGTGTTTTCTTTGGTTCCTTTGATTTCCTTTTTCATTCCTTTGATTTCTTCTTTGACTTCTTTGAACGTATTTTTAATCATTCTTTTGAAATCTTTCTCAGACATTCCCTCTAGCTCTTTCTCACCGGAAGTCATTTCTGATGCATTAATACTTTTTGGTGGATTTATATTGTCTTGATTTTTGGTGTATCTTGTGTTATAATGTATATATTTTTGTATCCTGGATTATTTAATGATTGGATTTTCTAGTTAGCTAGGTACTATTAGATGTATCAATCCGTCTGATGTTATATATCTTCAGGGTAGGAGCTTAAGGTGCTAGGTGTGGCTCTCAAGACTCTCAGAGTATCTGCAAAAGTGACCCTAGGTGTTGGGTTTGCCTGCTATGAAAGTATTCAAGTAGGCTGAGTGGAACCAAATACAGAAAATTTCTAAAATTGAACTAAACAATGTACACTTTCAATGAAAAACAGCACAGAACATTTATCCAAAAGTAGGTATTATGACAACCTGATCCTCTGTCTGTCCCTTAGGCTGTGTGGTGCCTCACCCAGTCCCTTAATCCTGACAACAAAGAGGTTAAGGTTTCTGGTCTGTTGAGGGTTCCAAGTCAGTTTGTGACCAGGTGAGATCCTTCCCTGATATAATCCCAGTTACCTCTGCTCCTGCTTGAGTCCCGCTGTCGGTTCAAGTAGGTGTGGCTTGGTCCCTGGACCACTGCTCCGTTTGCTGGAGCTGGGCACTGGCAGTGGAGTACGGGAGGCTGCTGTAGCTGCTCTAGTTCTCTCGCTGTTCCATGTGTTCTTCTACCTTGCGATCTGCTCCTCTGTTGTTCACTGCCATTCTCCCTTCATTTTTCTTGAGTTTGTGGAGAGCTCCTGTGTGAGTGGAACATCCACTCACCTGGCTTTTCCTGCTACTCAAGCTGAGCCTGGTGGCTGGCTGGCGCTGCCACTGGACCTGCCGGAACCACTTCTGGAGGCCTGTGTGGGCTATGGATGCTTTGGATCTCTCCTACTTCTATGCTGCCATTTCAATTTCCTATATACCTCACTTTTTAGTAAAAGTGTGTATTTTGTTGGGGATTTTTTTGGCTTTTCCTCCCCTAGGCTGCTTTGCCGTGGTACCTACACCACCATCTTAACTTGATTTTTTTAAAAATATTTTTTTCAGTATTATTTATTTATTTGAGAGTGACAGAGAAAGAGGCAGATAGAAGAGAGAGAGAATGGGAGCGCCAGGGCTTCCAGCCACTGCAAACGAACTCCAGACGCTTGTGCCCCCTTGTGCATCTGGCTAACGTGGGTCCTGGGGAAGAGAGCCTTGAACCGGGGTCCTTAGGCTTCACAGGCAAGCGCTTAACCACTAAGCCATCTCTCCAGGCCAGTCCCTTGATTTTTAATAATGCCAGAAAGTGAAATTGACAGAGAAAAAGTTATTTAATTCGCAGTTTGACCAAATCTTGGGGAGAGAGAAATTTTCTGGGCACCAAAACATACTGGAAGCCATCTTGCAATTGATTAAAAGCCATGTGACATGGGATAAATCAGATGTAAATATGACTGCAAAACAAACTAGCTAGTCTTTTCCTGGGTTAAGAGTAACTGAGGCATACGTATTGTGGTTTGGAATATCCTTACTGACTCTGGGCTTGGCTTGCTATGTATTTCTACATATATTTCTTTGAAGGTAGGGAGTAGAAGAACATGATTTCTGGAATGTATGTCAGCTTCTAGGTCAGACTAAATTAATGTCAGAAGGGTAGAAAGGTAATCAGAGCTTGGCACTATATCTACTACTCTTGACGGGATGGGATCTTTTAGGTTAGGAACCACTCTTAGCCAGTTTCCTAACAGGATGGCCAATGTTGACTGCATGTGCAGACCATGCAGAGTGATAGAGACTATGTTAAAGGAAGGGTTTGTTGGTCCCTACTAATCTGTGGAATACTCTGCTTTGGTTGATGTGGGGCCAAGTAAACACTGACTCATGGCAGTCTTAAAATACAACAGGTGCTATGAGCAGTAGTGGCAATACAGATAAAGCCATGTCTGTGAAAGGGATGTGGCTTGTCCCAGTAGCAGACAATTATCTCCACTACAGTGACAATATAGTAAGCCCTCCATGTCACATAGTAATTGCTGCTGCTGTTGAATGCATGTGACAATAAATGGCAAGGGCCTATTGTTCAAGTTGTCACATGATCTGGTTCCAGGATATGAAGATATCATGCTGGAAGTAACCTGGAAACACTCTCTGTGCCAAAAAGTTTTCTTAGCATTGTATGGCTACATGGGTGACTGGGAGAAAATGACCAATATCTCTCCAAGCAACTCATGGTCTAACCTAATAGCAGCAAATAACCTGTTGTGATGCTCACACAAGTGCAATAGTGGCGCACAGCCATGGTGGGAAACCAACTGCTCTTGATTTGGCTCACTGATCCCATCAGTGGAATGAGACCCATAGCTGGATCTGGGAAACAAGTCAGAACTATATCCAAAGATGAGCCCACTCTCAATTATCAAGCTACCACCAATTGTGGGCTACAAGAAGGCCTACACCTATTAAATTCTCTGTAAAAAAAAATAAGGGTTACCCATTTGTTTGGTGCTAACTTTACTCTCCATTTGAGAATCTGCTTCTCTTTCTCAGATAGACACAGATCCTAAAGAGAAAACTGTCCCATCATACCTCAGAAGGATCCCAGCTGAAACTAAGAACAATTTGCAAAACAAGCAAGGGTGCTGTTCTCTTGGTGAACCAGGTACTAGCACAAGGATGTAGGAGATAGACACAGAGAAAAATCAACTCCTACCAAATCAGACATCCAGAGACCCAGAGGCCCCCAACACCTTATCACTGAAGCAGACCAAAATTGAACCCAACATGGCTCAAGGAAATTTTGCAGAAGAGGGGGCAGAAAGAATGTCAGAGCCACACGTTGGGTCATGATATGCAGAGACATTTCTCCTACCCGTAACTGTGGGCTAACTCCACAATGCATGACCCATATACATCAACAAGGAGGGGCCAGAGGGAGGGGGTAGGACATGGATGAGCCTAATAACAGTACCAACTTGACTGTATTCACTGAGTACAAAACTAATTAATAAAAAATTAATAAATTAAAAACAAAAAAATCAGTTTAGGGGGATGGAGATATGGCTCAGCAGTTAAGGTGTTTGCCTACAAAACCAAACAACCAGGGTTCAATTCCCAAATACCCACATAAAGCCAACTGCACAAAGTGGCCCATGCATCTGGAGGTTTTTTTGCAGGAACTAGAGGCCCTGGTATGCCAATTTTCTCTCTTTGCTTGGATACAAAATAAAAATATTTTAAAAACATCAGTTTTATTGAAATTGAGAAATTTGACTGGAATGAGCCCCAAGAGTCTATGGTTAAATTTGCCACAATTTTAGAAGGTAGAGAGTGACATGTTCAAGTTCTAGACTCTGCGTTAGGGTGCCTGGTTTAAATAAAAGGAATGAAACTTTGATTCCAAAGCCTCATGCACAAGGGCAGATCAGACCCTTATGCTGTTTGAAGTTGGTTAAAACCAAAAGGACTTGTACCAAGAAAAATTGTATCATGAAAAAAGTTACTTTTCTTTACTATCTTGATAATATTTCCTTAAAAATGAAAGAAGATAACAACCATAAAACTTGTATGGTGAAATATGATATAAAAACATTAGTATATTTGAAATCAGGATATGAAAATATCCCAGGCAATAAATGGGAATATATGTGTGTGTGTACATATACAAATTCATATGTATGCATATATTACTAATAAAATAAAAATATAATGGCTTTGCAGATGGCTCACTGGTTGAAAGCACTTGCTATGCAAGCCAGAGAACCAGAGTTCAAATCCTCTGTACCCATATAAAACCTGCATGCAAATTTATGTAATCCCCACATACATAAAACAACAGGTAGGGGACCAATAAGAATTACAAAAGTAGTAGACAAGCTTAACTGCTATTTACAGTGGCAAAAAGGCAACAAGAGAGAACATGTCACAAACAAGTTACAAAAAGACTAATATCCCCAAATTATCCTCTGAGCTCTGCAGGTCATGCACACATGCAATTTACATACATATATACATACATACATACATACATAAAATAGAAATATAAGCAAAAAAAGTTACAGATATATCATGTTTTTGGAAGATATATCCTGTATTATATTTAAATATTATTTTATTATTGCATCTAAAAGTTGTCTAGCTATCTCATATGCCACACACTTTTTACTTAGTTAGCTTTAGTATTTTAGCCTAGCTAATTGGTCATGCATAAATCTTGTATAATTCTCTAGCTTTATGTTAGATATTTCCAAATGGTGTTATCAAAGATCTTCTGGAACTTCAGTTCCAGAGACATATCATTTAATATCAGAAATTACTCTGTTAAAATATGTTTAAAATATTTTCTTTCATTTTCTTAACACTTTATTGAAAATTCTCAAATATATATATATATATATATATATATATATATATATATATATATATACATAAAATTATCTTGATCATAATGCCCTGTCTTTATGTTCTGTTATTTCCTCACCCCATACCCTCTCCATAGAACGCCTGCTTCTTTCTGACTTCTCCTTCTATTTTGATGTCTGTTTCTCTCTTTTTTTTTTTTCTTTATTAGTCAGTTTTGTATTCAGCAAATACAGTCAGTTTGGTACCATTGTTAGGCTCATCTGTGACCTACCCCCTTCCCTTGGCCCCTCCTTGTTGAGGTATACGGGTCATGCATTGTGGAGTTAGCCCACAATTATGGGTAAGCTAAATGTCTCTGCATATCATGACCCAACATGTGGCTCTGACATTCTTTCCGCCCCCTCTTCCGCAAAATTTCCCTGAGCCATGTTGGGTTCATTTTTGATCTGCTTCAGTGATGAGGTGTTGGGGGCCTCTGTGGCTCTGGCTCTCTGATTTGGTAAGAGCTGATTTTTCTCTGTGTTGATCTCCTTGCCCCTTGTGCTGGTATCTGGTTCATCAAGAAAACAGCCCCCTTGCTTGTTTCTCCAATTTTTCTTAGATTCAGCCGGGGCCCCTTTGAGGTATGATGGGGTGGCTCTCTCCTTAGGATCTACATCAATCTGAAAAAGAGAAGCAGATTCTCCAACGGAGAGTAAGTTAGCACCAGGACAAATGAGATACTCCCTACTTTTTTTTTTAATAGAGAATTTAATAGGTGTAGGCCCTCTTGTAGCCCTCAATTGATGGTAGCTTGATATTGGAGAGTGGGCTTATGTTTGGATATGGTTGTGACTTGTTTTCCAGCTCCAGCTATGGGTCCCATACCAGTGAGGGGATCAGTTAGCCAAACTGAGAGCAGTTGGTTCCCCACCATGGCTGTGTGCCACCACTGCACTTTTGTGGGCATCACACCAAGTTATTTGCTGCTAAGTAGGTTAGACCATGCATTGCTTTGACAGATATTGGTCATTTTCCCCCAGTTGCCCATGTAGCACCTTCTGGCACTAGACGCGCTGACTGTCTGGGGACTGACTCTCTTCCAACTTCCAGCCATGCCATTCTAATTTGCAAGTCAATCACATAAGGTGTCTTCAGCAGTAGGGTCTTACCACTAGCCTTTGGCGGGTCATCAAGTACTTTGACAGAAATCTGTCTGTCTTTTAGGAAACCTTGTAGGTCTCTTTGATCAAAAGCTCATTGTGGATGATAGCCCCATGCTGGATCTGGGAGTTACAGGTCAGTGCCCACTAAGAATATGAGGAAAAAGCTAACTAATATACAAGAGTTAGAGATAAGAGAGAGAGAGAGAGAGAGGAAGTGAGGGAGGGAAGATGTAGAAGATTAAGGTTAGTCTTGATCTTACCCTCTCCAGTGTCTTGTGGTTCAGGTGTTCCCTGTGAGGGCCTGGTGAAGGATCAGCCATTTGTTCTGTCATTTAGTAAGTAGAAGATTATGGTACCATTGTCGTTTGGGTCTAGATTTGTGTTTCCCACCCCTTTGATGCCCTCCCCTCCCTCCCCTTGCATCCTAGTGTCTAGTCTAGGAGATTCTTGCTGGGTATGTAAGGTATCTTAGGTAGATTCAGGTTAGGTGCTGTAGATGAGTGAGACTATGTGGCGATTGTTTTTTTTTTTTTTTTTCTGTGATGGGGTAAGTTCACTGAGAATGATCTGTTCCAGGTTCAACCATTTTTCCTCAAATTTCATTGTGTCATTTTTAACTTGACCCACACATTTCACCATGCACTACACTCATGTCCAAATGGATCAAAGATCTCAATATAAGACAAGAAACTCATATACTACTGGAAGAAAATTTAGGAAATACTTTCCATGATATAGGAATGGAAAAAGACTTCTTGAACAAAACCCCAGTAGCTCATGAACTTAAACCGTCACTCGACCAATGGGATCACATGAAGCGGAAGAGTTTCTTTACAGACAAGCATACAATAAGCAAAGCCAATAGATTACCCACAGAATGGGAGAAAATATTTGTGGGTTATCCAACTGATAGAGGCCTAATCTCTAGAATCTACAAAGAATTCAAAAATCTAAACAGTAAGAAGTCAAACACCCCACTCACAAAATGGGGCAAAGAGCTGAACAGGCAGTTCACAGAGGAAGAAATAGAAATGGCAAACATACACTTAAGAAAATGTTCATCATCCCTAATCATCAGAGACATGCAAATTAAAACAACTATGAGATTCCACCTTACCCCAATAAGGATATCAAACATCAAAAAATCAAATAAAAATAAATGCTGGCGAGGATGTGGAGAAGTAAGAACACTCATCCACTGTTGGTCGGAATGTAGGATGGTACAACCACTTTGGAAAGCAATATGGAGACTTCTGAAAAAGCTGAGTATAGAGATATCAACAGCCCCATTTATTCCCTTACTGGGCATCTACCCTAAAACCTTCAAACCACAGACTAAAGAGATTTGCTCAACCATGTTTATAGTGGCTCAATTTGTAATAGCTAAGAGCTGGAATCAACCCAGATGTCCATCACTAGAAAAATGGATAACTAATATGTGGTATATCTACTTGATGTCTGTTTCTCTTTTGACCCTCCTTTCTCATCCATGTCAAAATGTTCATGGGCTGAATATTGTGCACATCCTCATGGATAGTGATACCTCCTGTGGGGTCATGAATGCAACACCATTTCTAGCATATTGCATTTCAACGCTCTCCTAACCAGTTTCCTCTCTTTCCACCTGTTCTTCCACAATGTTCCCTGAGATTTGAGTGGCATGGTTGGAGATATCTTACTCCATTATTAGTACTCAACAGTCACTTATTATTAGGGCTTTGCCCAGTAGTTAACTGCCATCCCCTAAAATAATTTCTCTTACAAACCTGAAAAATCCAAGCTATGAGAATAAACATAAATATTTAGAGGGCAATTTGATACTTATAACCATTTCGAAGAACAAAATTGGTACTTTTGGGCTGGAGAGGTTGCTTAGTGGTTAAGGTGCTTGCCTGTGAAGTCTAAGGATCCAGGTTCAACTCCCAGAACCTATGTAATCCAGATTCACATGACAGTGCATGCATCTGGAGTTCATTTGTAGTGGCCAGTTGCCTAGGCACACCCACTCTCTCTCTTTTTCTCTTTCTCTTCTGTCTCTCTCATCTTTCAAGTAAATAAATAAAAAGTAAATAAAATAAAATAAATAAAATAAAATAAAATAAAATAAAATAAAATAAGTGGTAGTTTCACCCTTAGGGCCTATGAACTGGGCAGTCACAGGATTTTGACTAGGTTTTCAGTACCAGACATGAATTGCCTTTCACTGAGCAAGGCTCAAATCTAATCAGAGATCAATTAGCTACCCCACAGTAGTCATACCACCATTGCACAGGTGAGCACTTCTATCCTAGCTTGCCAGTTGTGTAGCTGACAAGATGCACTGCAAATTAAGGCTATTGATAACTTTTCTCCCAAAGAATACTTTATGGTACCTTTTGACACTGTAATAGTTAGCCAGCAGTGGCAGAGGCTTCCAGCTCAGTTCAGGTTTGATTTCTCAGTGCCCTGCAAACAATTCAAATGTTATCTTCAACAAAACAGCTTAACATCTAGTTCAGGTGCACAAGTAAGACCATTGGCGATAACCTGTACTCTTTTGGTAGTCTCATGGGCTCCAAAAATGCAAGGGGAGGTATACCATTCCTGGCCCTTGGACTTTCCAGTAACAACCTCCAATATCTGAATGAAATATTCTCTACCCTCATAGGGTAGGGTATTTCTGCCTAATTTGTTCTCTCTTCTCTCTCCTTCTCCTTCCCTCTTTCCATACCTCTCTTCCTCTTTAAATTATATACATTAATTAGATAATAAAAATGTTTCCATATGGCCCTTTCATAAAGAATTTAGTTTACATTGCAGAAGAGGTGGTAGAAAGAATGTAAGAGCCAAAGAAAGGGTGCCATTCCTTACATACAACTGTTCAGACAGACCTTGCGGTACCTAGCAATGCGTATACACTACCCTCATAATAGGAGAAAAAGATGATGACATCAAATTAAAAGAGAGACTAACGAAGAGAGGGAGGGAGTATGATGGAGAGCAGAGTTATGAAGGGGAAAACAGGGGAGAAGAGGGAAATACCATGCCTTGTTGTCTGTAAGTATAGAAATTGTCAATAAAAAATATATTTATTTATTTATAAAGAGAACAAAAAAGAATTTAGTTCAATACTCCTCCACCCTCTGCACCCTTCTATCTTTTTTTCCTAACCATATTTAAATCATTTTACCCTCAATATTCCACCCCTCTACTTACATACCTACTATTCCTACTTACTTCCACTTACATAATTTTTGTTAGCACTTCCCTACTACCTCGTTCCCTCTATTCTCCTCTTCTGACCCCATTTACTGTCAATATTCTATCCTTCTACTTGTCTATATATAAAACTTCTGCCCTGAAGACTTCCCTCTTACCTCTTCAAGGCTCCTTTACAGTTTTGTGGACTGTACACTCACACATAAATTTCAAAATTTGAAGTTAAATTCACATACAAGAGGGATCATACAACTAAATGGGCATAAATTTCTTTAGTTTGATTATATCATGGAAACCTGTGGTTTCTGCTTTTCTTATGAAAGATAATTTGTATTGTCAGCTGTGTTCTATTAATACTTGAAATTCGTCATTGTAGGTACTTCTGGTTTTGAGAGTTTCTATTGAAAAAATTGTTTCTGTTGGATCTGTCTTTATATGTGATGAGATGTTTTTCTCTTGCAGGTTTTAGGATCCTTTCTTTATACTGTGCATTTAGTGTTTTGACGATAATATGACATGTGGAATTCCTTTTATGATCCTGTCTATTTGGTATTTTCTATGTCTCTTGTACCTGACTGGGCTCCCTCTTCTCTCTCTCTCCCTCCTCTTTCAATTTTGAATTTTTTGTATCGTTATTGAAATATTTTCTGTGTGATTGTTCTAAGGATATTTTTCTTCTTCTATGACTAGTAGTTGAACAGTTGAACTTTTCATGGTGCCTCAAATTTCTCTCATGTTCAATTCATATGTATTTTAACCTCCTCACTGTTTATTTATTTATTTATTTTTTTTTTACAATGCAGACCAGCCTGCTTTCATTTTATTCTGTTTATACATTCTCCTGTTCCCAGAGTAGAGGCAGAATATGATGTGAGCCCAGCAGTCCAGCTTAGAGCCATGTACTATATTTTTTTTTCTCTCAGTTTCACTCCCTTACCCACCCTTAGTTAGGCCCCTTGCCCAGGTACTGGGGCAAGAGAGCAGAAGAGCAGACACAGGACTGAGGTGATGGGCCTCAGCCCTGCTGTAAGCAGTCCCAGGTAAAATAGATGGGGTTCTATGAAGAATGGGAGCCTCTTTGTAAGGCACACTGGGCCATCTTCTCAATATGCCCATTGGTTTGTTCAGATTTGGGTAGTGTGCTGGCCAAGAGCTGGCGGCTGCATTGCCTCCAACTGACTGAGAAGAGGAGGAATGTGAGGGCGCTGTTGGGGGTCCACAGTCATCATAGAGTCCAGCAGCTGCCGCATTGCTGATGAATGCCTGGGGCTTTCTGGGATGCAGAGTTTATTCTGCACGGCAAGGGCCACACTGTCACCCTTCTGGAACACCATGTCATAAGGGCCTTCTCCAAACATCATGGCATAAAGCACACAGCCTAGGGACATCAGTCCGTTCGTCGATGACACAGTGGCTCTGCACAGAAAAGAGCTCAGGTGCCAGGTAGGAGATGGTGCACCGCTGGGCTGCCCAGTCCTGCAGAGCTAGGGCCTGGCGTGAGCTCTCTACCTGGATGCATGCTTGATTCATGGAGCCCAGATCCATTAAAACTGGCTGCCCCTCATCACTAAGCAAAATATTAGTGGGCTTCAGGTCCCTGTGTGCATAGCCTTTGGCATGAATGGCCTCCAGGCCTTGGCAGATACCCAGTAGCAGCCGAAGGATTTGGTCCTGTCAGGAAGTTGCCTTGGTCCTTCAGCCTCTCTATCTCATTCCACAGTGTACCTCTCTTGAAGAACGGTAGCAGCAACCAGGCTTCATGCTTAGCACCCCGCTCTCTCAGACAGTAAGCCACAAGGCGGAGGATGTTGGGGTGATGGAAGAGGCGATGCATGTCTGCTTCTCGCTGGGCCTCCTCCCGGTCTTGCTGCTCATGACACAGGATTCGCTTCAGGGCGTAGAAGTGTCCATCATGTAACCCCTCCACTAGATCCACATAGCTGAACCCACCCTCCCCCAATTTCTGGATGAAGAGGTAACGCTTATTGTCAATGATGACAGTTCCCCGAGAGCAGACACACAGTGTGTGGCCCATAATGTCTCAGTCATCCTCAAGGACGGTCTTTGGCTGCCCAAGGGCTGGTCCAGGGCGAGTGGGCTCTTCCAGGCAATGGGCTAGGGACCCAGTGGATCATGCTGGCTCCAGCCGGCAGCGCGCTGGGCCCTCACTGGTTTTGATTATAAATCCACTTCCTCTTCTTTCGCTCAAAGCCTAATAGCTTTCTACTTGATCTCCTCTATTGATTTAGTTCTCCAGGGAGCTTTTTGTATGACTTGCAGTACTTTTTCATTCCCACTGCATTTTAGTTTGGTTATTCTTTAAGATTTCTATCTCTTCATTGAGTTGCATTGTCTTTCTCATTATATTCAGCTCTGTACATGTATTCTCTTGGAATTTAGTTAGGGATTTCTTTTTGTTTTCTTTACACTCATGTAAGGTTCTGTTCAGGCATTTTCCATGTTCTCTTTGCATTTTTTGCACATATTTTTAGTCATTCTTTGAGTTCTTTTCTGAAATTTCTTCTATGTAGCTCTCATGAGAGTCCTCTACTATTGGCTTGGCAGTTCATAAGGAAGATTTATTGGCTTGTATTTTTTTCTTATACCCATGTTCCATTGAGACTTACATGTCTTGAGCCAAGTGCATTGATTAGGTCTTTTGGGTACACCAGTGATAAGTGACTATATGGGATGGTGTTTAGTGTACTTTTGTGCAGGGAGCCACATCTAGTCCCCACCACTAGATGGCGCTGGCACTGCAGGAAACCACATGTAATCCGCCTTTACAAGATGGCGCTAACCTCGTGGCGTTCAGCTTCTTTACGACAGTGCTTTCGCGCCAGCTGTATTCAAGGTACGCGCATGCGCTTGACGCAACCTGTCCTGAGCCTATCCCGTGGCGCCTGGTGGTGACAAGCGGGTAAGCAGCCAATCAGTAGGTGCCTCATTGCCCATCCCCCTATAAAAGTAGCTGCACATCCCGCCCCCGCGTCCTTCTCCATCCGCTCTCCCTGTTAACCAAGAAGCTCTCCAATAAAGTGTGATCAAGAAGGATCCTCGTGTGGTGATTGTTCTTTTCCCGCTGGTCGGGGGAGCTCGCCGCAAAGTGGTGCCGAAATCCCGGGACGCCGGGAGCCTTGTGGTCACCAGGCGAAGGACCAAAGGAGGATTCAGAACTCGACACACGGAGAGGAAGGTACCGGTAAGTCATTCTTTTTTTTTTTTTCTTTTCTTTTCTGTGTCTCAGTCATGTCCGTGTCTGAGGGCCTCGCTGTTCTTGCTGTTTTCGGTTTGTTTTGTCTGGGTCTTTCTATTGTTTTGCGTTTGTTTCTGTCTTGCCTAGTCTGTTGATTGCCTGGACCGGTTAAACCCGCGGTAGACAACGCGGCTCTGGTCCTTGGAGCCTCGAGTCAGATAAATCCTCGGTAGATAACGTGGGGCTGGCTGTTAGTTTCATTTCCAGCCTTCCAGCTCGTGATGGGTAATACATCGAGTGCCCGGTATTCTCCCATTGATTTTACTCAGCCTATAAAGGAAGTTTTGAAACAACGTGATCTAAAGGTCTCTAATGCCACTATTAAAAAGATTGTTAAAGACATTGATGCTGCGGCTCCATGGTTTGCGGTGTCCGGAGATCTCTCATTGCCCTCATGGGAAAAGCTGGGTAAAGACCTTGAGGCGGCTAGGGAGGAGGGTCACTTAGGTCGAGGTACCCTCCCTTTCTGGAGGATGATACATTCTTGTTTACGTTCTGGAAGCCACCCGGACCCACTTCAGGAGGGCCGGAGACGGCTCAGACAACATCAGGATAGTTTGTCAGAATCTGATGCAAGTGGGGATAGCAAACCCAGATTATATAAGGAAGTACAGGAAAAAAGGGCCAGTCATTTCCCGGGAGGAGTTCCCAATATGGCCAGTCATTTCAAGGAAAAGGTTCCCTGCCATGTAGAGGAGAAGGCACCCCCGTTAGAAGAGAGTAATGAGGGCTCCGGCTGTATGCACGGGAGGGGTGAGGACTTCCCTAGGGCCCCGCCGCAGCAGGGGGCTGTGGGGTTATATCCTTCCCTACAGCCGCTGCGACACCTGAGTATACGAGATGATCACGGCAGTAGTTCTGCTTCTGATCAGGAGGACTCCAGTGGGACAGAGGGACAGGATTTAGAGGAGGCATCTTTGCATCGTGTTCAGGATCCTCAGTTTGTGGGCAGGCGTGTCTGCCCTCCCGCGGTTAGGGGGAGGAGTGCCTTAAAAGAGGAAGTTGGTATTCGGAACCGAGCACCGCCTAGTGCTCTGCCACGCCCTCATGTTCCCCCCCCCTATGTCCCAGCCGAGGATCGCTGCCATTTTGTTAAGCCGCGGACGTGGTCCCGCCTGGCCTCCGCTTTCCCGTTTTTTCGAATACCACTACCAATCAAAGAGGCTGGGAGCCAATCCCCTATACGGAACTTAAAGATTTAGTTCAGGCCTGCAAAGACTTTGGACCCACTGCTGACTATTCACTTATGCTGCTTCGCAGACTCATGCAGCGCACCCTTACTCCTGGTGATTGGTTAGACTTAGCCCGGGCTTGTCTAACGAGGGGGCAATATTTGGATTTCAGATCACTGATTTCTGATAAAGTCCAAGAACAAGCTAGGCAGAATATTATGAAAGGGGACTGGGACTGGACTTCTGATATGCTTCTGGGGACTGGTCCCTTTCTTACAGATCAACTCAATTTCCATCCAGACGTGTATATCCAAATTAATAATATTCATTATCAGGCTTGGAAGGAGCTCCGTAATAAGGGAGAGGTCGCAGGACAGTTGACTAAGATTGTTCAGGGCCCTACAGAGCCATTTTCTGATTTCTCAGCTAGAATGTTGGAAGTGGCAGAAAAGACAATTGGCCTTGCTGACCACACCATGCCGTTTATACAACAGCTAATATTTGAACAGGCCACTAAGGAGTGCAAAAAGGCTATACAATCAGTAAGAAGGGGAACATTGGATGACTGGCTCAAAGTCTGTCGAGAGATGGGGGTCCTCTGTCTAATGCAGGATTAGCAGCAGCGGTCATAGCTGCCACTAAGGCTCAACGGACAGGGAATCAAAAGGGCTGTTTCCGATGTGGTCAATTGGGACATTTTAAACGCCAATGTCCTCAAGCGGATAGCCCAGCCCCTGTCCGAGATGCGGGACCGGCACAGCGCCCCCCTGGGACTTGTCCTAGATGTAAGAAGGGAAAACACTGGGCTAATGAATGTAGATCTGTGAGGGATATTAATGGTCTGCCCCTCCCCCCTCTTTCAAGTAATCAGGACCAAAAAAACGGGGGGAAGGGCCCACGTCCCCAGGGCCCACAAATCTATGGGGCAATGCAGACACCTCAGGTCCTGGTGACTGTGGCGCCAGGTCCCCCGCTGCCTCAGCCCGGAGAGCAACATCGGGCTCCGCAGGCCTGGACCTCTGTGCCACCTCCGGATTGGTCTTAACTCCGGAAATGGGCGTGCAAATCCTGGACACAGATGTGTCTGGCCCGCTAGCGAGAGATACGGTGGGCCTTCTTTTGGGGTGCTCCTCCTCTACTTTAAAGGGTCTCATAGTCTTCCCCAGTGTTATCGATCCAGATTATACAGGTGTAATTAAAATTCTTTGTCATTCCCCCTATGGGGCAGTGTCAGTGGCCCCTGGGGACCGTATTGCCCAATTGCTGATTTTGCCTTCTAACCATTCTCTATTTCCTGCACTAGATAAGGAAAGGGGTGACAAGAGCCTTGGGTCTACCGGTGTGGACTTGACCTGCTTGTCTTTGGAGTTGGATCAAAGACCCCTTCTGCGCCTGACCATAGAAGGAAGAGAATTCTCAGGACTGGTGGACACTGGGGCAGATAAAAGTATAATAAAATTGGATTCTTGGCCAAAAGCCTGGCCCTTGCAGAGATCAGCTCAGATCTTGCAAGGCTTAGGGTTTGCTAAAACACCACATATGAGTGCAAAGGAGTTAACATGGACCACTACAGAGGGTCAAAAGGGAAAAATCCAACCTTTTGTGTTGGATGTTCCCATTAATTTATGGGGAAGAGATATTCAGACCCAGATGAATCTCCGCTTGACCAATGATTATTCAGAAGCTAGTAAAAATATGATGAAAATTCAGGGCTTTGTTCCAGGCTCAGGTCTAGGGAAGCACCTTCAAGGGCGACCTCAGCCCATCATCCCGGAGGAGAAGCTGGATCGCTTTGGGTTGGGTTTTTCTTAGGGACCACTGAAAATTCTGCTTCCAATTTTGAACAGGTGCCCATACCTTGGATGACTCATAAGCCAGTGTGGGTTCCTCAGTGGCCCCTCTCACAGGAAAAACTGGAAGCAGCCCAGAGGTTAATTGAGGAACAATTGCAGTTAGGCCACCTGGAGCCCTCTATTTCCCCTTGGAATACACCTATATTTGTGATTAAAAAGTCCTCTGGAAAGTGGCGATTATTACATGATTTGAGGGCTGTCAATGCTCAAATGCAGGTCCTGGGCCCAGTTCAGAGGGGCCTGCCAGCGCTTTCTGCTCTCCCCAGGGAATGGCCAGTGATGGTTTTAGATATTAAAGACTGTTTTTTCTCCATACCCCTTTGCCCTCAGGACAGAGAGCGTTTTGCTTTCACATTACCAGCTGTAAATCATGAGAAGCCTGATGCCCGCTTTCAGTGGCGTGTGTTGCCACAAGGGATGTCCAACAGTCCCACTATGTGCCAGCTTTATGTAGACTCAGTGTTATTTGTAGTAAGACAACAGTTCCCCTCTTTACGTATGATCCACTATATGGATGATATCCTACTCACAGCCCCCACCTTAGATGTTTTGCATGTCTCCTTTCAGGAGGTCGTCAAGGCGTTGGAACATAAGGGTCTTTTTATTGCCCCAGAGAAGGTCCAGCAAACGGATTCAGTAAATTTCCTTGGGTCCGTCATTGGCCTTCAGTCTGTGAAACCTCAAAAAATTTGCATCCGTACCTCCCACTTGCATACATTAAATGATTTTCAAAAACTTTTGGGGGACATTAATTGGTTGCGAGGTTTTCTCCATGTCCCCCGTGCAGATTTGTTACCATTGTTTTCCATTTTGGAGGGTGATCCTGAGATTACCTCTCCTCGTGTGCTCACTGAGCCAGCTCGTCAAGCCTTAAGCAAAATAGAAAAGGCCCTTATGAAGGCACAGCTTAAACGCTTTGACCCTTCTAGTCCACTTCTTCTCTGTATCCTAAAAACAAGGGATGTCCCCACGGGAGTGTTATGGCAGGACGGCCCTCTTTTGTGGATTCATGGACATTCCTTGGGAGCTCGCACCCTGCAGTACTTCCCACAGTTGGTTGCCCAACAGGCTTGTTTGGGTTTGAAATTGTGCCTAACTCATTTTGCAAAGTTGCCTGATAAGCTTATCATCCCCTATACTAAGGAACAAGTAGAGACTCTATCCGGTACGGTTGATGAATGGAGCATTCTTATGTGTGCTTTTCCAAATCCTATAGATAACCATTACCCAAAAAGCCCCATTCTGTCCTTCGTGGAAAAAAATTTAGTCTATTTTCCCCGGGTCACATCAAAGGGCCCTTTGCCCTCAGCCCCTGCCATTTTCACTGATGGTTCAAAAACAGGTCGCGGAGCTTATATGGTTCAGGGCTCAGAACCTGTGGTGAAGTTCTATAGGCCTGACTCTCCCCAAATTGTGGAATGCATGATTGTCTTGGAGGTGTTTCAGACTTTTGGTAGTCCCTTTAATTTGTTCACAGACTCACAGTATGTGGCTAATGCAGTTGTTGGACTGGAAATTGCTGCCTCTATTCGTTCTGCTAGTCCTGTCTCAAACATTCTTTCTCAAATTCAATCTCTCATTTGGCAACGCTCCTCCCCCTTCTATGTTACCCATGTTCGTGCTCACTCCTTGTTACCAGGACCTATATCTCAAGCAAATGACTTGGTAGACAAAGCCACGCGGATGACTATGTTAGCCATGAGTAGTCCTAAAGATATGGCCACCGAGTTCCATAGACTGTATCATGTTCCTGCTAACACCTTAAGAAAGACCTTTGCCATTTCTAGGTCCGAGGCACGTGATATTGTTAAGGCTTGTCAATCCTGTGTCACTTTCCTGCCTTCTCCACATGTGGGTGTGAACCCATGGGGCCTAAGACCTGGTGATCTTTGGCAGATGGATGTTACTCATGTCTTGGAATTTGGCAAGCTTAAATACCTGCACGTCTCGGTGGATACTTGCTCAGGAATCATACATGCTTCTCCTCTTGCAGGGGAAAAGGTTACTCATGTAAAAACTCATTGTTTGGAAGCCTGGGCGTCTTGGGGAAAACCGCGACGCCTAAAGACTGACAATGGCCCTGCTTATGCTTCCTCTGGCTTTTGTGCCTTCTGTGCCCAGATGCAGGTTGCCCACATTACTGGCCTACCTTACAACCCACAAGGCCAAGGTATTGTGGAGAGAGCAAATAAAAGTTTAAAAGCTATCCTTTTTAAACAACGAAGGGGGATAGCGGAGAATGCAACCCCCAAGGAGAGAGTCTCTCTAGCACTCTATACCCTTAATTTTTTAGTTTTGGATGTTCATGATAGGTCTGCAGCAGACAGACATTGCCACCAGGGGGCACAAGCACATCCGGAACTGGTCATGTGGAAGGATGTGTTGGATAATAAATGGAAGGGACCGGTTCCTGCTTTGGTAAGATCCAGGGGAGCTGTTTGTGTCTTTCCACAGGACCAGGAATCGCCACATTGGGTCCTGGCCCGGCTAGTCAAGACGCTGACATCAACTCCAGAGGAGAGTCCAGGGGACGAGGATGGCCATCCAAGTACGAGTGCCAAAGATCCTGTGGATGCTGATCCTTATGTGCCTGGAGACTAGTAGAGGAGAATTGCGCTGGGGCATCCTGTCTGTTTTCCCCAAGCCCCTGCCCGTTCGCCACACGGCGAGAGTCCTTCCTCGGTTCTTCACCACTCAGCAAGGTCTCAATCTCCCTACGGTTGTTAAAGACCTGACCCTTGCCCCCCTGGGGGAGGCTCGACACTTCGAGGAAAGTGAAAGTCTCTGCTTTACTCTCGCCCGTGAACGTGACTCTTGTATACAACTGGAGATGCAGGCATTTGCTTGGTTTAGGGGGAACAGGAGATGGGGCCCAGAATCTACCTTTCGGAATTCGTCCCACAAAGCTTATAGTTACCCCTTCTCAGAAGAGGTGATATGGCTCAATGGTACCTTTTTTCGTGGCCAGAGAGGTACTGTGACTCTGCCTCAACCACGCCTGGCACCTCACTGTATGGGAACTTATGAAGGGGACCTTTGGCCATGGACGGAATGCCAGTCCAGTACTGTGGGCTGGGCAGATGTGGGACGGACCTTTACTTATTCCCCGAATATGAAAGGGCCTTTTCCTTTACAGTTGTCGTGGACGGAGGGACCATTTCTACAGGATAGTACTATGAACCCATTTTCAAAGTGGGTTCTGTGTGGGGTTAATGGTAGCTGCACAGATATGACACCCTTTATTTTATTACGGGGGGGGACAGTTGCCCGTAATAATGTGTCTGGAGTAATCCATGAGCTACTATTCCTGAGCGAATTCCTTGAATGGAGATATGAGAGAGTGCTCGGGGGTGTCACCCGGATAGGAAAATACCTAGGAAAAAATGCCTCTTATGCCCCCACCCCGGTGTGTGTCCATCCACCATTCATGTTTGTCCTTAGTAACTTTTCTTTCAGCAATTGTTCTAATGCTTCTTGTTATTTGTCCCAATGTTGGGACGCAACACTCTATCACAGAGCCATGGTACTTAGGGTCCCCCGTTGGGTCCCCGTGCCTGTAGAGGCTCCTAGTACATTGTCTTTGTTCAGGCATAAGAGAGATTTTGGAATCACGGCCGCTGTTATTGCTGCGGTGGCGGCTGCTGCTGCCGCAGCTACAGCCGCAGGTGTAGCCATGGCTTCTTCCGTTCAAACCGCCTCTACCTTAAATACCTTGGCTTCTTCCACAGCTGCCGCCTTAGACACACAATCAAATTTAAATTCCCAACTCAAAGGTGGCATTATGATCCTAAATCAAAGGGTGGACCTAGTTCAGGAGCAAATTGATGTTCTTTGGCAAATCGCTCAGTTGGGATGTGAATGGAAACTTAATGCCTTATGTATCACTAGTGTTCAATATGAAAACTTTACAAGGGCAGCAAATCTGTCAAAGCAACTGTCCTTGTACTTGGCAGGGAATTGGTCCCTAGATTTTGATGCGGAATTGGAAGAACTAAGACAAGCTATTGTTATGATCAATTCCACACGAGTGGACCTTAGCCTGGCTGAGGGTTTTACCTCTTGGCTTTCCTCTGCCTTTTCTTTCTTCAAGGAGTGGGTAGGGGTAGGGATGTTTGCAGTTTGCTGCCTTGGGGGCTGTGCGCTGTGCCTCTGGTTGATTTGTCGCCTGCAAGCCCAGACCAGGCGGGACAAGGTAGTTATTTCTCAAGCACTTGCCGCTTTGGAGTGTGGATCCTCCCCCCAGATTTGGCTGTCGGCCCTGAAAAACACCTAGTTTTTCCCTGGCCCCTGCCCCCTTAGGGCCTAAGGTGCTCATTATACAAGGAGGAGCAGAGGGTTGGTGTTGGGAACACGACATTCATTGGCGCTCAGGCTGCGAGACAAAGTACTGCACATGAGGTATGCTCTTAGCAGCCTCATGGAGGGCATGTTTGATTGCATATGGGTTGGTACCGACATCCCATCTCTGAGAAAAGGTACCGGACGGGTGAGGCACCAGCCTGGCTGGCCACCTGGCCTGGGGTCTTCACAATGTCCTTTTGTTTATCAGAGATCAAACCTCTACCTTCACCTGCTGCGCTTTATAATAGAAAGGGGGAACTGCAGGGAGCCACATCTAGTCCCCACCACTAGATGGCGCTGGCACTGCAGGAAACCACATGTAATCCGCCTTTACAAGATGGCACTAACCTCGTGGCGTTCAGCTTCTTTACGACAGTGCTTTCGCGCCAGCTGTATTCAAGGTACGCGCATGCGCTTGACGCAACCTGTCCTGAGCCTATCCCGTGGCGCCTGGTGGTGACAAGCGGGTAAGCAGCCAATCAGTAGGTGCCTCATTGCCCATCCCCCTATAAAAGTAGCTGCACATCCCGCCCCCGCGTCCTTCTCCATCCGCTCTCCCTGTTAACCAAGAAGCTCTCCAATAAAGTGTGATCAAGAAGGATCCTCGTGTGGTGATTGTTCTTTTCCCGCTGGTCGGGGGGGCTCGCCGCACTTTTGTGTTCACATACTTTACTCTGCTTTGTGCTTCTTGGAGTTCAGTCTTATGGATTATTGGATGGGGCAGTTGTGTTGATCCCAGCTCAGCTAAAACTGTGCCTCACTTCATGAAAGAGTTCAGCTCCTATGCAAGAAACCTTACCCAGTCACCTGGGGGGTGTGGGTGGAAGGGAGAATTGTTTGGGGGAATTGTGTGTTTGTCAATATGTTGTGCAAATCACTAAGTGCCAATGCCTGGAAAAAGGGAATCTAAGAAACCATTTTCAAATTTTTAGATATATGTTGTTTCTCTTTGTTTGAGAAGACAACTTATTGCTATTTTAGAGGCCTAGTTCTGTCTATTTGATTTACCAAATTTATAATAAAACCACCACTGGTCATTATCAAACATTTAAATGGTATGTATTATAAAGAGCAGGGTAAGTCCATAAAATCAAATCCCTAGTCCTCCTATTCCACCAAGAACATGGAAATCAGAGGGTACTTTCTTTTGTTATGCATTAAAACAGGTTATACTCTTTGATCCCCTTGCCCCTGCACCAGTTACTTTGATGGCCCTCCTCAGTGAGGATTTGGTATTCACTGTGGGGTCATGAAGGCCTCAGTCCATCCCTATGGAGTAATAGGTGACCATGCATTAAGGAATTCCTACCCACTCAGTGGGTTTTACAATCTTTCCACCCCTCTTCAGCAAAGTTCCCAGAATGAAGGTAGACCTATTGGCAGTGTGATTTAGTGTTGAGTGCTCTGTAGCCTCTGGATTTCTTCTATGATAGTGTTTGATTGATCAGTGTGTCTCTCATTATCACCCTGGAACTGGTTATCAGGCTAGCAGTAACAGCAATATTCATGTCACTGCATCCCCTGAAATTCCTCCTATGCCCTGGCATATGTGGTAGAGATGGAATATCTCATAGTGGGCAATCAGTTATTGTCTTGTTTTACTGATGGATCTTGGTCCGCCTCCATTTTTCAGAGTCACATGTTGGGTCATGATATGCAGAGACATTTAGCTTACCCATAACTGTGGTCTAACTCCACAATGCATGACCCGTATACCTCAACAAGGAGGGGCCAAGGGGAGGGGGTAGGTTACAGATGAGCCTAATAATGGTACCAAACTGACTGTATTTGCTGAATACAGAACTGACTAATAAAGGAAAAAGAAAAAAAAAAAGCTTGGATTAAAAGGGTATGTAAAGCTAATTGAGAGAATTTTTTGTGTGCAAGCCACTTTTCTTCTCTGGATAGCAGTGAGGGATTCTCTCTGAAGTGTGAGATTCCTGATCATGGGAATCTGACTTGGTTTCTGGTATAAGACATAAGTTCTCGCCTACTGACAGGGCCAACCAGAAAACAGTTACCTGTAAGAGGCTGTGTGCCACTATTGCACAAGTGTGTGCTTCTTATCTGGATAGTTGATTTCATAGTCTGCAGAGTCCCCTGCTTGCTTGTGCTGTTGGTGACCATTGTCCTCCAGCAGCTCCCATAGGACATTCCACTACTATCGGGACTAGACAGGAGGGAACTAGCTTCCCCTTCAGTTTAAGCGTGGTTTTCTGAAATCCAGTGACAACAAGCTGTATGTATTCATAGGATCTTACCATTTAGCTCTAGCAAGTAATCAAGTGTTTGGACAGTGGCCTACATTGTTTTGGGGACCTCATGGGTCTCCCTGGCCAACAGCTCACTATGGGAGGAACTCACTTCTGGGCAAGGGATTTACTGCCCAGAGTTCATGATTTTAAGGTTAAGCTGCTTCCATCTTCTGTCCTGACCATTCCCACTCCCCCTTACTTATTGGGTATAGCTTGTAGAATGTCAGCTATAATTAGGGTTACCATGGAAGTGATTCATGTTGTTTTAACTATTGCGTAATTCCCTTCCCACCCTCCCTGTACTGTACCCCTGCAAGCCCCTCTCACCTCCAATATTCTGTCCCTCCCTAACCTGTCAGGTAGCTCTGCCTCTCCTCTCTATTACCTCTCTCTCCTGTTCTCATTCTAGTTTTATGCAAATACTCCTGGTTCCTTACAATCATTTGCACTCATCTCGAGTTGATTCCAGTTAGGAACCAAAGATTAGGAAAAAAAAAAAACATGCATCATTTGTCTTTCTGTTCCTGTGTGACCTTGGTTAGAATGTTATTTCAACTGCATTTATTTTCCTGGAAATTTTAGTATGTATTTATTTTTCTTACTGCTGAGTAGAATTACAGTTTTTATATGTGCCACAACTTCATTATCCATTCATCAGTTGATGGGCATTTGGCTGATTCCAGTTTCTAGCTATTGTTAGTAGAGCAGCAACAAAGTTGGCTTAGCAGATATCTGCATAGTTAAGAGTGGAGTCTTCAGTGTATATGCTCAGGAGTGGTATAATTGGATCAAATAATAGCTTTATTTTCATATTTTCCAGGAGTCTCCATAATGCTTGCCATAGTAGTTGTACAAGTTTGCACTCTCACCAGTAGTAGAGTTCCTGTTTCTTCACGGCCTCACTAGCATTTCTTGTCATTTGATTATTTTGTGAATGTCATCCTGACTGGAGTGAGATAAAATCTTGAATTGTTTTAATCTGCATCTCTCTGATGACTAATTATGTTCAAGATCTCCTTAAGCATGTAATGGACATGTGTATTTATTTCTTTCAGGTTTCTCTGTTCAAACATCTACCCCATTTTTTGATTGGGTTGCATGATTTTTTATTTTTTATTGTTTAGTTTTTATTTTCTTTGTAAATTCTAGATATTAAACCTGTATTGGCAGTGTAACTAATGAAGATTTTCTCCCATTCTGTGACTTGTCTATTGACTCTGTTGAAGCAAACAGCTTGTCTTTACAGTAGCTTTTGAGTTTCATGAGTTTCCAATGGTTCAGCATTTATCTAATTTTCTGTTACTGGGGTCTTATTCAGGAAGACTTTCCCTATGCCTATGTTTTGCAGTGTTCTCCCTGTTTGTTTGTTTGTTTTTTCTACCTATTTTAGAGTTTCAGGTCTCATTAATCCATTTAAAAGTTAACTTTTGGGCAGTGTGAGAAAAATGAATATAATTTCATTCTTCTACATGTGACTATCCAATTTCTCCAGCAGCATTTTTCTTTGTTTTCTATTTTTTAATTAATATTTGAGAGCAACAGACCAAAAGAGAAAGAGGCAGATGGAGAGAGAAAGAGAGAGAGAGAGAGAGAGAGAGAGAGAGAGAATGGGCATGCCAGGACCTCCAGCCACTGCAAACGAACTCCAGACATGTGCACCCCCTTGTGTATCTGGTCCTGGGGAATAAAGCCTCAAACTAGAGTCCTTAGGCTTCACAGGCAAGCACTTAACCACTAAGCCACCTCTCCAGCCCACAGTTTTTAAAAAAATTTGTTTATTTATTTGCAAGGATCGAGAGAGAGAGACAGAGAGAATGGGCATGTCAGGGCCTCTACCTGCTGCAAATGAACTCTAGATGCATGTGCACCCTAGTGCATATAGCTTACTTGGGTACTGAGAAATCAAACCTGGGTCCTTTGGCTTCACAGGCAAGTACCTTAATGGCTAATTCATCACTCCATCCCTCCAGCATCATTTCTTGAAGATTCTGTCCTTTCCAGTGAGTATTTTGGGCTCCTTTGTCAAAAATCAGGTAGCTGTAGTTGTTTGGATTTAGAGCTGGATCTTCTGATCTATTTCACTGATCTGCTTGTTTGTACCAACACCATACTTTGGCTTTGTAATGTAGCTTGAAATCACGTATGGTGATACTTCCAATTATATTTCTTTTGTTAAGGAATTTTTAGCTATCGAAGGCCCTCTGTTCTTCTATATGAATTTTGATGCTATTTTTCTGTCTATGAAAAGAATGTTGCTGGAAATTTTATTGTAATTTTATTGACTCTGTATAATGCTTTTGGTTAGATGACCATTTTCCCAGTATAAATACTTCTAATCCATTATCATGGGATGTCTTTCCATATTCCCATGTGCTCTTCAATTTCTTTCTTTGGTGTTTTGTTTTATTTTGTTAGCAACTTTTATAAATATTAACAGTATACAATGATCATATTTACCTCACACCACCGCCTTTTTCCTCCTCCCAAATCCTCCCTCCATTGAATCACTTCTTCTAGTACTACTTTATCTCTATCTATCTATCTATCTATCTATCTATCTATCTATCTATCTATTACCTATAATCTATATCTATCTAGCATAATTTAACATAGTCTTGTATCCCTTCATCCCCAGCCCCCAGTTCTGAGTAAGCATCCTCAGTGGGGTCTTTGGTGTTCACTGTGGGGTTGTTAGATCCTTTGGTATCTTCAGGGTGGGGTTTTACCTTAGGATATTTCTACCCACACTGTGGTTCATACAGTCTTTCCATCCACTGTTCCATAGAAATCCCTGATATTTGTGTATGTTATGTTAGCAGTTTGTTTTCAGTGTTGAATTTTCTTTAGCATCTGTATTTCTGTTTTGATGTGTTTCAGTTCACCTCTGTGTTTGTTGATGTTTCCTTGGACATGGATGTCAGTTAGCATTGGGAGCAATATTCATGTTGCTACTCCTTCTGATGTTTCTCCTGGACTCTGGTAAATGTGTTATGGGTGGCAATTCTTATGTGAGCACTCTACTCTATTTTCTTATTGAATTGGTGGATCTTGGATCTTCTCAGTATTCTTTGCCATCTGTAAAATCAAGCAGCTTCTCCAACGAAGGGTATGAGCAACTTTGGTTAAGAGGAGGTATACATATAAACTTGAGAGACATTTTTGTGATAACCACTCAACTTGTCTAGAGAACAATGGAAGCTTCTCTTTGGAAGGTGTCTGTTTCCCAATACCAGATATATCTCTTCCATTCAGTGGGTCTCAATTTCAATTGGAGGGCAGTCGGTTATCCCCATGGGCTGTATACCACTACTGCACAAGTGTGTTTCTTGATCATCTAGCATATTGCATGGTTTGCAGGGTCTTTTGCCTATTTGCACTATAGGTGACCATTGTCACTTTGTAGCTCCCATAGCAGTTTCCAACAGAATGAGATTTTATCAGGCAAGATATAGCTTTTCTCTTATGTCCCACATAGTTTCTTTGTATACTGGGATGTCATCCTGCTGTGTGGTTAGCAATAGAGTCTTAACATTTAGCTCTCTTGGGTAACCAAATGATTAGCAATTCCCTACATTGATTTGGTGACCTGACACATTTCCCCAGCCAACAGCTCACTGGGTGAAGGTTAACCCAGTTTTGCTCCTGGGATTTATAAGCCAGAGCCCATGGTTTTAGGATTAAGCTTGTTCTACCTTCTACTGGGCATAGTGGTCTGGTCCATCCACTTTCCTTAATTGGGGGTGGTATATTGTATACTGGAATCTGGAGGATGTCTCTTGATGTACTAACTAATTTAGTCTTTAGTGTTGTGTAGTTCATTCCAAACCCTCCCTTTCCGTGGGCCTCCCAGGCTCCCACCCTGATATTCTTTTCCTCTATTAGTTTGTATGCTGTTCTTTCCTACCACCCTGTTTTTACTTCTCCTCATCTCATTCGAGTTGTATGTCCATATGCCTGATACTTACTGCCTTTTGTCCTGCTCTTCAGCTTGTCCATTTTAGAAGCCACATATGAGAGAAAACATGTAGTTTCTGACTTTCTTAGACTGCATTATCTTGCTTAGCATGGTATTTTCCAAGTCTTTCAATTTTTCTGCAAATTTCATTATGTCATTTTTTTTACCTGCTAAGTAGAATTCTGTTGTGTATATGTACCATGTCTTCATTATCTATTGGTCTGTTTATGGAAATATGGATTGATTCCAATTCCTAGCTATTGTGAATAGGGTTACAATAAATATGGTTGAACAAGTAAAGAGTGTAGTCTTTGGAGTAAAGGCCCAGGAATGGACTGGGCACATGGTCGTTTTATTTTCATCTTTTTCAGGAGTATTCATACTCTTTTCCATAATGGTTGCACAAGTTTGCACTCTCATTAGTAGTGAATAAGAGTTACTTTTTTACCCACAATCTCATCAACATTTGATTTTTTGATGATTGGTTCTTTCTTAATATTTAAACATTTTCAAGTCCTCTGTACTTTGGGTTAGTTTTCTTCTTGTGGGAGCTTTATGTTGGCTGTTTGACTCTTCTGTATGGACTCTTACCTGAACTGGTCTCTGTAAGTTTGGCTTTGTGCTAAAATACTCATAGAGCTCTTTTTTTTAACCAAGGACAGTTTTCCTTTCTTCTTCTGTTATGAGGGATAGTTTCACTGTGTATACTGGTTTAGTTTAGGAAGGATTGTTTGAGGGTAGTTCAACTTGTTAATTGCCTCTAAGCAGTCTTGAACACTGATTCATCTCACTGTCAGATTTTCTTCAAAACCAGTTCAACTGGGGTTGATGGATAGCCCAGCAGTTAGGGAGCTTGCATGCAAAGCCAAAGGACCCAGGTTTTATTCCTCAGGACCCAGGTAAGTCGGATGCACAAGGTGACACATGTGTCTGGAGTTTGTTTGCAGCAGCTGGAAGCCCTGTCATGTACATTTTCTTTCTTTCTTTCTTTCTTTCTTTCTTTCTTTCTTTCTTTCTTTCTTTCTTTCTCTCTCCCCCCCCTCTCTTTTCCTGCTTCTTTCTCTCTGTGAAATAAATAAATATAAATTAAAAATAAAGTGCATGAAATAAATCAGTAAAATTGTCTGATTTTCATTCCAACAAGGTTCTTGAAATGTATGTAGAGTTTTAAACAATGGGACACATCATTTTTTTTAAATGATGGAATAAAGGAGAATAAAAGGAGTATGGAGAAAAGGAAAGAAAGACAAAAAATGCATAAAAGATAGGGTAAGGTGCAGTTAAAATGCTGAATGTGATGAAAACTTAGTCCTTAAAACTTAATACTATGGTATTTGGATTCCTTTTTTCTTTCTCCTGTTCCTGAAATTTATTTGTATTCTAAGGATTCTTTGCCTTTATCTTGCTTTAGATTGAGAGACAAGGAAATTCTAGATTTTCTGCAGATCATGATTCATGGCATGTGCTATCCAAGAAAAAAAAAAAAAAAACCTCAGTTGTGGACATAGCACGGTGGATAAAGCACTTGCCAACCAATTATGAGTTTTGACCCATATGACCACCCGCACAAAGGCCAGGCAGATCACCTGTAATGTTAGCACTGAGAAGACAGAGATGGGGGATCACCAGGTACAACATGTAACTAGAAAAACCAAAACAATGATCTTAGATTTCTACTGAGATCCTGTCTCAATACATAGGTAGAAAATGACCAAGGAAGACACCTGTCATTGATCTCTGGAGTCCACATGCACATGGATTCAGGTTGCATGCAAACCTTCACACACTTTTATCCAAAGCCATGGGAACACATATACACCCAGCACACATATGCAAAGGCACACCCCCCCCACACACACATCTTCCTCCCATATAAATGGAAACATTGATGTACACTAAAAAATAAAACCAATTCATCTGGAATGATTTTGTAAGGTAGGAATATTACACATCTTTAGCAAAAGAAACTGGGATGCTAGTACATGCACCTTACTTAGGAATCAGTAGATAATCAGCGCTCATTTTTTTTAGATTTAGTTTTATTTATTTATTTATTAGAGACAGAGAGAGGGAGAGAAATAAAAGAAAGAATGGACACGCTAGGGCCTCTAGTCACTGCAAACACACTCCAGACTCATGTACCACCATGTGTACCTGGCTTACGTGGGATCTCTAGAATTGAACTTGGGTCCTTAGGCTTCATGGGCATATGCCTTAACCTCTGAGCCATCTATCCGGCCCAGTGCTAATTTTAAGCAAATATTTGATGTCTTTCATTATTTAATGAAGTGAACTTTAGTATAGTACGGTAATGGATACATCCTTGGTGAGGAATACTTTGCTTCATTGTTAATCAATAATTAGATAATTATAAGAACGTACTTTTAAAATTGAAGTACTCGTAAATGATTCCAGGAACTGGAAAACTTTCCAGTCTCTTGAAAATACAACCTCAGTAATGGAAGGAATCCTTCCCAACAGCTTTCCAAACTTTCCAATGGGCAACAGGTTCAGGTTCACCACTTCTACTTAGAAATCTTCTGCCCAATTATGAAATATTTCAATAGAAAATAGTAAAAGAAACTGAATAAATAAAAACCATTAGAAAGTGGTACATGAACAAGATGAAAAGATAATACATGGTTAAAACAAGATGTATGCCACAGCAGCATACAGGAGACCAGATGAGACTGATTAGGGAGCTTTTACAATGGAATTGCTTATTAAACATATTTTGATTCAATAGGTTAGTCATAACTTTTAAGTTTAAGACTCAGAAGCATCCATCTCATTGCTCCATGTCAAAAAATTAGTCATTTATAATTAGAAAAACTCAATCAGTTCAATTTTGTAGTGGTTCATTCGAAATTAAGTTAGAATATTAGGTCAAATTTTTTTCTGTAAATGTAGCTTAGATTTGTGCCAAGGAAAACAAGAATGGATATTCCTAATCCAACATTATCTAAAGAATTAAAACCTAAGTTTCCATGAATTTGAGGATATCATGAACTGAAATTAATAAAGGAAAATACATTTATTCATTTACTTGGTAATTTGACCAAACTGGAAAGAGAGAGAAAAAGAAGTAAGATTTTATTCCCATCAAACAAAGCCTAGAGCCAAATTACAGTTACTAGAAAGCCATCAGACACAAAATAGATCATATGTAAAGGTGACCATGAGACTGGCTAACTCTTCCTTTACTTGGGAAAGTATCACTAGACCCAGGTTGTCTCTCTTCTCTATTATAGATATATTTTCATGTGATTCAAGATCCTCACTAGCTCTGTATCTGTCACCAGTCTTTATTTAATTAATTAATTTACTTATTTATTTGTTTATCATTTTGTAGAACATTTACTCTGGAAAGTGGAGAATGGAAGCATGTGTTATATTTTCTGAAAGAGAGAGACAGAGACTCTGCTTAGAGGCTTCTGAGAGGTTTTAAATTATTAATGATACTGCACTGAAGGGAGAGAAAGGTGCCAGAGATTAGCACTGTACCTGTGTGGACTGAAATGCAGTAGGCTGGCAACCTTCTTCTTTAATTCCCTAACGGGATGATGAATGTTGACTACATGTGAAGGCCATTTCAGGTGACAGGACCCAACAATTTAAAGAATGGATATTCAGTCATTTACTAACCTTATGCTGGAGCCAAGTGATCAGATGCAGATTTCCAACACCAGCTTTCACTTACTCAATTGTAGTAGGCTGCAGAGGCCCTTCAAAGATCCTGCCCAGTCTCTACAAAGGTCCATTTTATAATGAGAACACCTTCTAGCTTAGAGGTTTGTAATGTCATTTCAAAGAACCTCAAAGGTATCAGATAAGAACTTGAAAGAAGATAGTGTATGTTGGGGAAAGGCACACACAAAAAAACATGATGTTACTGAGAAATGCAGTTTTTAAGGTGATTACTTTCCATGAGTTGATGGTCAACATAATTCTCTGAGGTCCTCCATCCCACATAGACTATTGCTGTTGCTGTTGAATGCATGATACAATAAATGTTAAGAGCCTGTTGTTCAATTTCCACATGATCTAGCAGTGGGAAAAGAAAGTATCATGCTGTTAATAACCTAGAAAAATTCAGTGGGCCAGAAAGCTTTCATAGTGCCAGATGGTAGTATGCTGACAGTTGCAGTAAAGTGTGGACAGTGGAGCTGCTCATCTGCATGGCAATGCAGTCACCAATCAGGACAAGATGTAACCACTGATCCTATAGTGGCATATTATTTTTTATTTTAAAATGTTCTTCTTCCTTTTTTTTTTCAGGTGGGGGCAGTACATATGATGAATAGGATGGCCTGTGTGGTGTGTGCATGTGTTTGTGCTAACCTGAAGAACCACGTGGGATCAATCATTTGCCTGTTCTTTTTCCTTGCAACAGAGCCCCTTACTGATTGTAGATGTTTTCTCTTGTAAGCTCCATTGATTTTCTGCTCCTCAAAGGACTGGGTCTTCAGATATGTGTGGTCACACTGAGCTGTTTATACTGGTTTTGGAAATCCAAACTCAAGCAAGTTCAGGCCAACTCAGGCCTTCATGCTTGTGAGGGAAGTTAACTTAATCCCTGATCGATCTTACCTGACAGCAACTACTTTCTGATTGTATTTAAGTCACACACTATAGGAAGGAACACATACTTAATACTGTTAGCTAACTAGAAATCTATAGTTGCCAATAGCTTAGTCTCCAATAAAGAGGCCTTTACTGTTGTTCTGTTAAATTGTTGTGAAGTACCTCTAAAATTGTCTTCTAATCATTTGTGTGTGTTTATACCCACACATTATTCCACAGACCAGTGTAAGTTACCAAGGGAAATTGTTTACAGTAGCTGATGGACTGTGGAAGGGAATCATAACATTCAAACTCTTTAGAATGAGTGACTGATGCTTGGTAGCCCAATGCTCAGAAAAGTAGCAAATCCATCATCATCCTCTGCATAGTCAGGGAAGATCACAGAAGATGTGACAGAAAGGGTACAATTGCCTGAGGATGTGGTGAAGCGTTGGCCAATAGCCATGCTCTGGGCCTCCTATGTCCATCAGTCATCCCAGGGCAGAGATAGCTGAGGGGATCAGCTATATGATTTGGACACACTCGAAACCCGTAAGCAACACAATAAAAATATAGCTTAGTTTTTTGGTGATGAGAAAGATGTGAAAATTGTCTAAGTTATGGGACCCTCACCAGGAATTCCAGACATTTCTCCCCATTGTCCTCCCTCTGAATGTGGCCTTGGGTGGTGTTCTAGAGTATATAAGAGGTGAAAAGTCACCTGGAGGAAGAACTCCACTGAAGGAGCTTTCCTGAGTCTGCACCCAGGCTGTGGTAAGAATTGTCAGAGATGCAGCTGTATTTCAGTCAGTCATTCTTCTTTAGGTAAACCCTTAACAATGCTCATTTAAGTAAGTCTAATTAATGCACTGTTTTACTTTGATGGGTTTGGATAGAGTACTTTCTTTGGTGTCACTGATACCCTATTTTGGGTGAATTCTTGCCTCATTAGAAAAGGAAAGCAACAAAAATCTGAGACCTAACCACTGCTATAGAAAGCAACTACACAATGGCAAAATGGACTGCAGATCAGCAGTTCTCGACATGGACCAAACTTGTCCAGGAGACGGGAGGAGATGTCTACAGGCATTTTATGTTTTCTTAACCTAGCTAAGGTAGAAAAGAAAGTTTCACTGGCATCTCATGTGTAAAATACTAGGATATGTCCACACAACCTCCAGTGGACAGGGACACTTCAGACCAAGCAATGATCCATTTCAAAAGTTCTTCATAGCTCACACTGAGAAATTTGACTGGTATGAGACCATGCAGGGCTGTACGTCCACTCTGTCACAACTCTCTAGGAAAGAAAGTGGCACGTTTTGTTTTCCTGGTCAGTGCTGTAAGTTTCCAAACTTTAAATGAACATGAAACTCTTGGCTTGAAACTCCAAGTAGACAATGATAGCAGATGTGGGCCTCATACTGCTTGGAAATTTGGTGCAACCAAACATGTCAAAAAGATAACTGAATATGGATATTTGTCCTTTATTTCTTATTAATATTTTCATTAAAAAATGAATTGTAGGGCTGGAGGGATGGCTTAGTAGTTAAGGTGTTTGCCTGCAAAGCCAAAAGACCCAGGTATGATTCCCCAGGATCCATGTTAGCCAGATGCACAATGAAGTGTACGCATCTGAAGTTCATTTGCAGTGGCTGGAGACCTTGGCACACCTATGCTCTCACTCTCTCTATTCCTTTTTCTCTTTCAAATAAATAAATAAATAAAATTTAAAAGTGAGGTCATCCTGGGATACAAAGTGAGTTTCCAATAGAGTGAGACCCTGTCTCAAAAAAACAAAACAAAAAAATGAAATTAAAATTGAATTGTAACAACCCTAAAACTAATACTATGAAATGAGAAGTCATAAAATATTCTGTGTTTAAATTTTAGCTTGAAAATTCCTCCAGTAATAAATGGGAAGATACATATACATATATTGTGAGTAAAATGATATTTTATAGAAGCATCATTCATGTTTTTGGAAAAGTGAAACTCTGCAATATAAATCTGATTTAAATGTTATTTTATTATTGGACTCAAACCTGTTGTTTAGTTGAATGTATAACACATTCTTTAGTTTAGCTACTTTTTTACATCATTTTGGATGGACACCCTCTTTGATTCTATACTGTGAAAGAAATGCAATTAACGTTAATGTGAAGACAGCACTGTGTTCTGTTGGTTTGTAATATTATGTGTAAATACCCAGGCATGATATATGTGGGTCAGATTAGTTTTTTGAGGACCCTTCGTACTGGTTTCCATAGAGGCTGGACTTGTTCCCATTCCAATCAGCTGTGTTTAAGGTTCCCCATGGTCAGAATTTTTACCAAAGCTGATTAATTGTTTTCTTGGTTATAACTATTTTGACTGAGATGAGATGTAATATGAATTTAACTTGTTTTGAAATTTCTTTGTAGGCCAATGAAGTTAAACCTTGCCCCATGTATTTATTTGTCATAGGTATTACATCTTTTTTGAAGTATTAGTTCATTATATTACATATTTGATTGTTTTTGATATGGAATTTTATAATTTGATAGAATATTAATAGATAATTTAGGAGTATTACATACATATCATCTACATTTTGATACAGCTACATAGTTTTATGGATATACTAATTACAAAGAATCAGGCAATGACATTCTAGAAATCGCTAAAGCAATAATGATCGAAAACAAAGAGATGGGAAAAAATAAAAGGAAAACTAGTTTTCCCTAATTGCAGTTGGCATGATTCTATACTTAGAAGACCAAAAATCTTCCCCATAAAACTTACATCTGATAAAACCATTAAGAATATAACAGGGTACCTAAGCAAGACAGACTAGTAGCATCCTAATACATTTACAATCAACTTTTCCAGAATGGAATAAGAAGAAGCTTATGCTTAACAACAGCTGTGAAAGAAATAGCTCAGAATACACCTAATAAAGCAGGTGAAATTCCTCACCCAAGAGCATATGAAAGTATGCAGAGAGAATTATAAGAGAACACTAGAAGATGAGATAGTCTCTCTTGTTCAAGGATTGGCATAATTAATACTGCAAACATTGAATATTAACAAAGATGATATAAATTTCAATGCAATCAACAAGAAAATATGAAAGGTATTCTTCAAAGAATTAGAAGTCAGAGATAGAGCAGCTAAAACAATCTTGATGAACATCAGTAGTGTTGCTATATCAGCAAAACCACAGCCAGATTACATTGAAAGTGACATGGTAAAGTTAATAGTAATCATGAGAAAGAATGGTATTTCATAAAACTGGTCACATAGACAACTGTAAGGTCTAAAAAGTAAAGGATGAGATTACTGAACCAGATTTTAGAGCAGATAATAACATTTGAGAAAAGATCCTCCCCAGAAACTGGAGTTAGTAGAGTACTTACACATGTATTCAGAATAAAAACACACACATCTTTTTCAAAAATTGAAAAAAAATAAGCTGCAAAAGATAAAATGATATACCATGCACTTGTTAGCTTTGCAAAATCAGTTTGACATATTAAAAATTGATAAAATATAATTCTAAATGAAATTACTAATGATAAAGATGGACATAAAGACATTACAAAGTCATTAAAATATCATCCATCAGAAACTCTTACTAATACTATATATAACTCACTCAACTAAAAAGACTCAAAAGTAGATGAAACTATGATTTATAGCAGTGATGGGGGAAATGTGTCTTTTATTATAGTCTTGGTATGAAGACTGCACTTTCAAAACCTGATAGAACTAGTAGGTGGAAAATGAGCAGTGGTGTAGAGTGTTTACAAACCTGACCTATAGCACATACATAGAACACAATAGGAGATTACATTTAATCTAATATCACGTCATAATCAGGAAGATGTGTCATTTCCTCAGACATAAATCAAGTATCAAAGAATTTAAAACTATTGAAACATATACATGCACATAATAAAAATGTAGCAATCAATCAAGTAAGATGACATGGATATCTCAAAATCTGAGAAAGTTAAACAACACACTACTAAAATTCCTGTAGGTAACAAGGGAAATCACGAAAGAAACAAAAAGAGACTAAACAAAATTAACATAAACACTATCAGCATATGGGATGCAGACATGGGACCACTGGTAAGGAAAGTTATAGCACCTATGTAAAATGATGACAGTTCTGAAATCTACAATCAACATTCCATCTAAAGTAACCTCATGAGGGAACTAGGAAAAAGGGAACTAACAAACATGATAGTAAAAACGAATTAAATACAGAATATCAGTGAAACCACTGTTTTTAAAAATAAGTAAAAATTACAAAAATTCTGGGTGAAATTCTGGAGTTCTTCAAATCCAGGAAGAGTGTATTCTTCTAATGTAGTTCCCTAGGACAGTGCAGCATAGGACCAGACACGTGAACACATCCATGAAGGCACTGGTCTCAGAGAGCTAGAGTGGATCTCTCCTGTGAAGACACAAGGGGACTCTCATATAGTTAAATCTCTGATGAGTCTGTTGCATCAGCCATCAGATTTCCAGTGCCCATCAAGACAATGATATGCACGTACTAATACACAAAATGAAACACAGCAATACATTAATTCACACTGTATTGTTCAATGGAAGAAATGACAACAGTTCATCTAGGACTCTCATTAGGGAGCATAAAGAAAGATAGATGAATGATGATATATACATAAATGATGATAGATTAGATGATAGATAGATAGATAGATAGATAGATAGATAGATAGATAGATAGATAGATGATAGGTATAGATAGATAGATAGATAGATAGATAGATAGATAGATAGATAGATAGATAGATAGATGATAGATTTGTCATTTTTTATATGGTCAAAAATTATAGAGTTTCTATGTAGTGGTTTGATTCAGGTGTCCTTCATAAACTTAGGTATTCTGATGGAGATTTGGGAATTAATGCCTCTTGGAGGCAGTGTATTGTTGGTGTGGGATTATGGGCAATATAGTCAGTTTCCCCTCGCCAGTGTTTGACACACTCTCCTATTGTTATTTTCCACCTGATGTTGGTGAGGGGGTGATGTCCACCCACTGCTCATGCCATTGTTTTCCCCTGCCATCATGGAGCTTCCCCTTGAGTCTGTAGGGCCAAAATAAACCCTTTATTTCCCAAAAGCTGCTCTTGGTCAGGTGATCTGCAACAGGTAGATAGTTATTAAATAGATTTGTAATTTCTTATCTGGACAAAAATTGCATAGAGTTTCTAAAACATGAATTAAAATCCTAGTGAAAACAGACAGGCTTCCCACCAATTCATCCCTCCGACTCTCAATTGCACAGTGCAACAGAGGCAGTTTCCAGACAGCTTCAACTGTACACATAGGTTATTGCTTATCACTTCTTATTACAAAGTCAAATTCATCCTAATGTTTTGTGTGTATATGGAGATGAAATTTAAACCAAACACTAAACAAATTAATGCTAAAATGGGTTATTAAGAACAGCAAATAGGACTGGGGAGATGGCTCAGTGGTTAAAGGTGCTTGCTTGTAAAGCCTGCCAGTCCAGGTTCAATTCTCCAGTATGCATGAAACACCAGATATAGAAACTGCAACAGGAAGGAACCATGGTGCACTAATTCTCTCTTCCTCTCTCTCTCTTTCAATCTCCTAACAAATACGTAAGTAAAAGATTATGTGAATGAGTGTGTTGCATAAACAAGCAACACTGAGAAGATAGCTTGTCCAAACTTCGAAATGGCAAGCATATCAGACTCACTTCCTTTATAAATGGACAACCGGAGCACAAAACTATCTTCTTTGGAGCTGTACGAATTCTCAGGGAATTTAACCAATCCTGGAGATGAAAATCTTAGACCAATCTTAAAAAGTAATGAACTCAATAACTAGAGGACTCTGGGTGAAATCCAAAGCCCAATTTCTACACAAATACATCAATATGTCCAGACAGGCATCACCTGGGGAAGAGGAAACCAGTGGAAGAAGAAACATAGCTGGGGATTCTTCGTTCCAACCTTGGCGAAGGATTAATAAGCTTCCCCCTGGTTTCATTTAGATAAAATTCCTCTTGGTCCCCTAGTTCCATAACCCATACACTCCAGTTTCTCTTCCTTCCTGAGAACTTGAGAAGCAAATTGGTAAAGGAAGTTGGATTTAGTTGGGTTTAGGCAAACATGTTGGGTGGATGAATTGAGAAAAATGTATAATTGCAACTCCTCACAAGTGCTTAAAGGCATCTTATGATGTCCACATAGTCTGAGAGTTTGGATAGATCATAAATCCATGTGACTGTGAAGGAGGTTGCAAGGTTTCATCCTTGGGGTTAGGAGACAAGAAATACAGATTGTCTCCATTCTTTCTTATACACTTTCTGTGGGCTAAAAGATCCTCACCCTTTCTATGTCAGGCAGACTTTTTTTTTTTTTTTCTTCTCAGTTCATTCCTTTGATTGGTGAAGAATTAAAGCTTTTTTTTTTATTTTCAGGTAAACTTTAGCCCTCAACTCCTATATACCTGATAAGCACAATAATTTTATAAGTTAGAAAGGTGATTGACTGAGAGATGATGGGAGGTCCTTTAGTGTTTTATTTTAGAACCTTCCCTCTTCTTCCAGCCCTTCACCATAGGGTTATACTTTAGTAGGAGAGGCTGTGGTGAACCTAAGTGACAGACATGTAAACAAATATGATTTGCAAAGTGTCACAGCAATCAAGAAGGGATGAAAATACACAAAATGTGGAGCACAGAGTTATCCACAGGAAAAATGGCAGAAATTATGCTGTCCTTAAACCTGAGAGCCCAGGAAAAGTCTCTTAGAGGCCCAGGGGCTATGTTCATTGCTGTTTAATAGGCAATAACTTCTGAACAACAAATCACTGACAGGAAGACCTAGTATTTCTCTTGTCTGTATATGTTTCTCTCTCTCTCTCTCTCTCTATATATATATATATATATGCTTTGTTTGGACTAACAGGAGTCATGATGTACATCTCCTTGGCATAGTTTTTCATGAGGTTGTAAATTGATATTATGTAATTTAGGGTAGGCCTAAATCCTTTCAGCAGACAAATGATTGTAAACAATTTGCCTCCACATGAAATCTTAGAGTTAATCAGACCCATGGAGTCTTTTGGAGAAGCAACAGGATGCCAGCAAGAATGTATCTGCAGTAGACAGCCTCATGTTGCTGGGATGAAGTTTCAACAAAACACAGCTTTATGGAAGGAAGGGTTGTATGTCAAGCTTACAGATCCAGTGGAAGTTCCATTAATAGAAGAAGAAACTAGAAGTAGACAGAGAACCACCAGCAGCCAGCAAACACCAAAAAGCAGCAAGCATAAAACTGGCCATAAGCAGGACCTTTGCCAGAGTTCAGACTGCTCTCCATGCTTTTGGGCTGAAATTCAGTTCGGACACCAATGATACCTGCTCTAGCCAGGTGGCTGAAGAGCCAAGTTAAAGTTTATACCCCAAAAAATTAATGAATAAAATTGGACTACCAAGGTAGTTATAGGACAAGGCAATATTTGCATCTGAGATAAAAGAGGTTTTTAGACAATAACTTGGTTGTGTTGACTGAGAATAAACTTGGAAAGTTGATGGAAGGCTTGTTAGATAAAAAAAAAAAAAAAACAAGAAGATATTAGGCCCTGACTTCACTACTTGATCTTCCTGACTAAGCTGATAGAGTAAGGACAGAATAGGGACTCCAAAGCTGACCACACTCCACAGCCTTGAGCTCTGAGTAGGTCAGACTGCCCAGGCTCTGGATAAGACCCTTATAGAGACTGCACACACAAGGAGAAGCCTGGACAGCTTCCAGTGTTCTCAGCTCAAACTTAGGATAAACCATCATCCTACATACCTAAATGGACCAAGCCTGAGCAGGCCACTCAACACAGGCTTAACAAGTGCTGCAGTTTATCAGTTCTCAGCATGACAAAACTATCTAGCTATGGGGAAAGCCCAAATCACAACAAATACCACAAGAAGCCAAGGTCAGCTATCCTTGTGAAGAATGACTAGTCCCATAGTTGAAGCCTCAAATGAAAGCAAAGCTACTTAAAGAAAATATCAGACATACAATTTCAAAATGTAATTATGATAAACATATTAAAAAATACTTTATGAAGCCATGAACAAATGCATGGATGAAATGGGAGAGAAACAAAAAAAAGAAGTTTAATAGAAACAGAATAATATGGAAATCAACAAAAGATGAATGGGCAACTAGATGAAATGAATGAGCATCAACAACCACAAAAGAAGTCAATGAACAGTAGAATGAATTCAATGAGGACATTAATAAGTGTAAAAACAAAGTCCAATAAACAATGATAAAGTCAAATGAAGAAATGAAAAGGGAATTCAGTAAAGAGATAAAGACGCCAAAGGAAAAAAAAATGGCATAAATGATTTAAAAGGCTCCTCCAAAAGCCTGACCAACAGAATACAGTATGTGGAGGAAAGACTACCAGGTCTTGAGGAAAATACAGAGGAAATAGAATGAGAGGCAAAAAATCAATCACAATCCCATAAAAGTTCATAATATTAAAGAAATGCTAGACAGTATAAAGACCAAACATTTGAGTCACGGGTATACAAGGAGGAGAAGAACTGTAGGCAAAATGCATTAAAATATTTTCAAAATACTAACAGACCAAAGTGTTCTAAATCTTGAAAATGAGAGGCCCATCCAGGTAAAGAAGGCACAAAGAACACCAAATAGACAAGATTAGTGAATAAATGACCCACATCATATTCTAGTTAATACACTAAACACACACACACACACACACACACACAGAGAGAGAGAGAGAGAGAGAGAGAGAGAGAGAGAGAGAGAAACAAAACAGAGAGTGGCAAGAGAAAACAGTTTTCAATGGAAACATTAAAAATCATATGTGTTTAGAATAGAGTATTTCAAATTTTGAAAGTCCATGGGTACCAACCAAAACTACTGTACCCAGCAAAACCCCTCCATAATAGAAGGTAAAATAAAACTTTCCATGGTAAAAGCTGACATAATGAATATATGAGCACTAAGTCATCACTTCAGATAATACTGGATGAAATACTTAACAGAAAAAAATCTTATTCAAGAGGCTACAGGAAGGGGTAAAAGAATAATTAAAACTAGCAAACATATGAAAGCAAATGTAGATAAAGAAAACAGAAAACTCTATAATATCCAACTTGACAGTGATTAACTCACACATCTCATTTATAACTCTGAATATTCATGCATTCCACTCCCCAACCAAAATGTACAAGTTAATAGGTTGAATCAGAAAACAGGATCCAATTGCTGTCTTAAAAAGAAAAAGAAAAAAAAAAAACAAATTAACATTAAAGACATACACTACCTTGGAATGAAAGGATGCAAAAAAAATATGCCAAACAAATAGAAAAAATAAAAAAATCAGGTATAGCTATTCTAATATCTGAAAAATTAATTTTAAATAAAATAAATAAGATATAAAGAAGACCACTTTATACTCATAAAGAGAACAATTCAACAAAAGGAAATGACAATCATAAACATATAGGTACCAAATTTTATGAAGCAAAATCTACTAAAAATTAAATAAGAAATAAATCCCAACATAACAATATCGGGCTATTTTACGCCAATATTATCTTTAGACAGATCATCTAAACAGAAAATAAACCAATGGAGCTAAACAATATTGTAGGTCAAATGGATTTAACAGACATCTACACAAGATTCCACTATATAGAATACACATTCTTTGCAGCAGCTCGTGGAACATTCTCTAGAATAGATCATATATTAGGGTATAAAGCAAGTCTCCAAAAAATGATATAACTCCCCATAAATTTATGTGTTCTAAATGCCAGCTCCCCAGCTGATGGTAATTTGAGAATTGGAGCCTCCTGGAGGCAGTGTATTGTTGGGGGTGGGCTTATGGGTATTATATCAAGATTTCCCCTGCCAGTGTTTGGCACACTCTCCTGCTTCTATTGTCCACCTGAGGTTGGTAATGTACACCTTCTGCTCATGTCATCATTTCCCAGCCATAATGGAGCTTCCCCTGGTCTGTAAGCCAAAATAAACCCTTTCCTACTACAAGCTTCTCTTAGTTGGGTGCTTTCTACAAGTAATGTGAACCTGACTGCAACAGAAAATTGGTATCAGAAGTGGGGTTGTTTCTGCTGGAAACCTGTGTGGTTTTGGGCCTTTTGGAACTGAATTTTTAAGGAGGGAATGTGGAAGAACTTGAAATCTTGGTCTGAGACACTATACTGTGCGGTAAGTACACCTTGAAGAACTATGGACTGTGAGGTTTGGCTTATGAGGGTGAGAAAGAGCTTTTCCTAGACTGAGATAGATGCAGTATGTATGAGAGGTTTGCTGCTATGCCTATGTCCTAATGTGCAGGTTTCACTGCATAAAAACGGACTGGTGTGAGCACAAGGATATGGTCTAGAAAATATGATATCTTTGGGCTGAAATTACTGCCATTTCGGCTGCAATTGTTTGAGAGATTCCATCCATTGAGATTGGGCCAGCTGATCTTCATTGGGAAAAGAGGAAGAATGCTGAGTCTTTTGAAGTAAAGGGCCTAAATGCTGAATGAATGTCTTGTTCTTCATAGTCTGCTTTATTCCCCCCTGGATTAACAAATTGGTAGCCTATCTGGTACTATGGGGTCTAACAAATGCAGGAAAGATAGGGTCATTGAATTTTCAACACAGCTTTGAATTTTGGCCATGGGCAATGTGAACCAGTCTTATTGGATTCCTTGTATAGAGACCCAATATATGCATGAGGATGAACTATAGGTTGCAGTAGAGACTAATGGAGATGCCAGGATAAAGAGATGGCTACCAAGGCGAGCTACCAGCACCAAATGAAGTTTTCTAAATCTGAATAGCCTAGCTGGAGGGTGGAATTTGAACTCCAGAGACTAATGACTGGTTAGAATTATTAAATTTGGAGACTGGTCAATGCCTATAGTTGTCAGACATGGAGCTACAGAGTTTAATGTTTGCCCTGTTTGTTTTAGATATTGTATTGGCTAAGTATTTCTTTGTTATACCCAATGCCACCATTTGCAGTGTGAATGCTTATTCTGTGCCATTATGAATTTTTTTCTTTTTTGGTATTATGGCTCAGTTAAAAGACCTTGGACTACCGGGATGTTTGAAAATCATTGGTATTGATAAAAACTATAGGGACTTTTAAAGTTGGACTGGATACATTGCATTTTACATAATATATAGTTATCAGTTTATAGAGTCCAGGGGTGGAATGTACTGGTTGGATTTAGATATGCTTCATAAATTTATGTGTTCTGAATTCTAGGTACCCAGCTGATGGAAATTTGAGAATTGGAGGCTCCTGGAGGCAGTGTATTGTTGGAGCCAGCCTTATGGGTCTTATAGGCAGTTTCCCCTTGCCAGTGTTTGGCACACTCTCCTGCTACTGTTGTTCACCTGATGTTGGCCAGGAAGTGATGTCCACCCTCTGTTCATACTATCATTTCCTCTGCCATCATGGAACTTCTCCTCAAGTCTATAAACGAAAATAAACCCTTTCCTTCCACAAGCTGTTCTTGGTTGGGTGCTTGCTGCCAGCAACGTTATCCTTACTACAATATCCTTGTATTATATGAGACCATTATGAGCCGGGAAAAGAGAATTAACATTTAAAGAAAGTAGCTGGTGCTTAGCACTTGTAAAGGGAGGATGTGTGCATCAGTCTTTATCCAAGGTCATGCTGAGAATCTTTTGAGTTTTCCTCTTGCTGTCCCAAGCCTAAAGGTGTAGTTTGGGGGCAATATTATCATAGACAAAAAAGTCACAACTCACCATTTCTCTTAAACTCTCATTGTGGTCACAAAAATTAATTGTTAGAGATAGCTCTGTGGGATTAGAACTGCCACACAAGCAGCTTAAGTCATAGGTTCTTATCTATGATAACAAAGAATCAAGACTACAGGCTCAGAGTTCTGTTGTATTTCTCTATGAGACAGCAACACACTATTGAACAGTGTTTCTTGACTCTTGTCATCTCGAGTCATCCAAAGTGGGCTTCTGAGAGCCTCTGTCACTTCAAACATACAGACCAACATTGTGCTAGTTAGTGTTTGTTGTTAAAGTGACAGGATTTATAATCACCATGGAAATGAATGCTGGGCATGTCTGTGAGAGTGTCTAGATCAGGTTGATTGAGGTGGAAGACCCACCTAAATGTGGACAGCAACATTACCCTGGCTGGTCCTGAACTATTCAGAAAGGAGAAAGTCAGCTAAAAACAAATATGCATTGATTTTTTTTCTTCTTGACTGCAGGTGCTATGTGACCTAGTGTCTCATGCACCTTCTGACATATTTTCTCTACCATGATGAACTGTATCCCCAAAACTGTAAGCCAAAATAAATATTTCCTTCCTTCAGCTAATTGGCCTAGTATTTTTGTAACAGTGATAAGAAAAGTAACTAATAAATTCCTGTACATACATCATTAATAAGATTGTTGCTGTAAACAATTTGCTCTATCCAAACAATTGCTTGGGAACTAAGACTAGTATGTCTCCATACTCCCTTAAAGATGTACTTTTACATGGATGTAAAAACATCATAAATTCTAGAACTGTCATAATTCCTTGTTGTTATGTCAATTCCTTTGGTAGATGGACAGGGGGATACTGATGGACCTATTTTTGGAGGCAGTCTTGAGTTGCCAACTGATGTGTTCATAATATACACACCAGGTTTGTAAGTATAAAAATGAGATAGATGACAATTGGAAGGAGGAACTCATGTTTGTTGTTGTTGTTGCTGTTGTTGATTTTTTGAAGTAGGATCTCACTGTAGTGAGAATTGACTACATAGTCTCAAACTAGCCTCAAACTCACAGTGATCCTCTTATCTCTGCCTCCTGAGTGCTGGGATTAAAGGCTTGCTCCACTATGCCTGGCAGTCAAGTGTTTTTCTTAGGAATATTTTTGCTTTTTCCAGGGCTACAACTTTGTAACACATTGACAGTAGGGGAGTTTCTAAAGTGGTAAAGTAATCAAGGTAGAATAAAGAAAAGCAATATTAGAAAATAAGGGTCAAACAAAGAAGAAAGGGGCAAGATTTGGCATTGCATCAAAGCAGAAATTTGAAAGAAAGGTTAATAGAGAGTCAAATGTGATGATTATGGATCCCTGGAAATTAATATTTAGATCATAGTTTATTAAAGAAAATAAGTGCTTACCTCTGTCTGGTCCTAGTACTGTCCCTGTAATCTACTAATTGAAAGAAATTGGAACTTTTGTAGTGGGATTCCTTCCAGACAAAAGCCTAATGGAATGGCCAGGATTGTCTGCATGTGAGGGCCACTGTTACATTGCAGATTTCTTGACTTCTAGTAGTGTTCAGCAGCCTAGTGAACATCCATCCATGACCCATCCTAAAATATATTAGGGAAAATGATCTTCAGTGGATTTAAGCAGATGGAGACATAAAGGCGATGTCTTGTAACTTGTGCTGCAGGTAGGCAATTGTCCTTATCACAAACATCAAACAGTATTTACTTTTACATGCAACAAATTGTAGTAGAGGTAGATGCCTGATGGGACACATGATGTATATCATAGTTTCACAATAGTACCTATGGGTATAAGTTGAAATTCATACAATGAATTTACCTGAAATGACAGCCTTTAGGGCTAAACATTGTTCACTTGACTTTGAGCCTCTTCAACACTCAGGAGTAACTGATAAAGACTCAGTGACTACACAGCCATCCTGAAGCCACAGACAAAGGCACCAAGTGAGCTCAAGTTCTGAAGATGAGAACTTTCAACTGTTCAACACTTACTCCTGGTGGGTCCAAACAGCATGAGTTACTAGCATCTGGGCAAAAAAAGATGTTGTAGATGTGTAGCAAGCTGAGGCACACTAATGATACTGAAGGATTGATAGTTGTATTTTTTTTTCTTTTGTGTTGCTATGAAGAAACACCTGACCAAAGCAACATTTAGGAGGAACATTTTTTTTTCTCTTGCAGTACAAGGGCATGTAATTAATCTTAACAGCACAATTGAGACTCCTTGACACAATGCACAAATGGTGTGGAAACAGAGAGGTGAGTCCTGGTGCTCCGCTTCCCTAATCCTCATTATTTACTCTGAAATTCCAGTGCACAAAATGGAAATGCCAACACTTAGCACAGGTATTTGAACTTTAGGTAACCCGATGGAGAAATTTCCTCATACACATGACCCAAGCCTGGTCTCCTATATGAATCTAGATGCTCTCATGTTGAAAATAAATATAAACCATTCCTAGCCTATGTCACTAACCTGTTCATGTAAGCATATCACATTAATCCATTAATTGTCACACCCTGCCCCAATAAGTTCATGAAAATTCATAATTCAATTGAGTTTACCTTAAAGTCTCCATAGTCATTTATATTTCCAAAATTGGTCAAAATTCACAATTCTCTTCTGAGACACAAGGCAACCTGTAATTGTAATACCCTTTAAAATCAAAACAAAACTCATAGTTCTAATGTCCCATGGGATATGCAAAGGAAACATGCTCATGCCAAAGGAGTAAGGGGTAGAACAAGATATGACAGTGGCAGAGCAAATATGAAAACCAGCAGGGCAATTATGAAACCCTGAAGCTCTGTGTCCAGTACCTGTGGCTCATGATAGAATCATCTGGGCTCCATGGTGTTTGGGTAGACCAACCTCTTTAGATCTGTTCATACTACATGTAGGATCCCCTGAGTAAGTGGCTTCTTCATGCTCATAAATTTCCTCAACATTCTTGCCATGGTCCTGGCATATCAAAGCCCCGGGCTTTTCCACTGAATCTGACCCTTTGCCTTCATAGATTAACATAATAGACTCAAAACATCTTCACAAGACACCAACCCTGCCACACATGGTCAATCTGAAACAGTTCTCTGCAACTTTAAGATAAGCCTCATTGAGCCCTTTTCTTTCATGGCTACAAAAGAAGTACCACATGTATGATGCTGCAAAGTTCTGCAGCAACCTTGGTATGTGGGGTGAGTTACTTGCACCAGAATTTTATGCTTAACTGAAGAACATATCATGCTGAGAATAAATACTAACCATATTATCAGTGGTTAAAAATTTAATCAGAGGATTAAATAAGTTAAGGCCTTACATCCACCTTGTTGTCTTCAACATTTCTTTTTCTAGGAAACAATCAAAGAAAAACTTTCACTATTTGTTAGAATTTGCTAACTTTCAGAATCCCCCTTGCATGCTGAATTCAATATGAATTTGTATTTTGAGCAGGCAGCAGAGGGCCTACTAAGGTCCTGCTGACTACCTATAAATGAGTGTATTAGATAACCATAACATCTAGTGTCTTGCAGATTTGGAAAACCATCAGGAAGAATCATAATTACAACAGTTACAAACGCAAAAGAAGGCACCATGTATGGTGGAAATAGGTACAGGCAAATACCATAAAGGATATTGAAAACCCCCAAACCCAAGGAGGGTAATCTCCAAGGAGATGTAGGACATTGTGGTCCCTGGGGTCTTCCAGTCCACATGGGTTCTTGTCATGTCTGTTGTCTTTCTTTCAGATGTAAATGACAAGATCCTATTACAGAGGACACCATATTGTATATTTTTATAAGTACAGCTGGGACTGACTTGCAAGATTCTATGGCTAGAGTTCAGAGACATAGATGGCCCTGTGGTGGGTCCTGGTGTGAAGTTACCTTAGAGTCCTGCCACACATGGTAAAATAAGTTAGGAAGCCATGCAAAATATAACTGCTGGTTCAACAATAACTGTTTTGAGTTCAATGAACTAATTTCCAATTATATTGAAGCTAAGCTGTACAAAATATAAGCCATGGTTCCTACTATCTGCTGGCTTAAAATATGTGGGGAATGTCCTATGTTACAAAAGGGAGACCTATGAGTTGTGATAAATGGTTGGGATGTGTTTATCAACCTGTCTCTGAATATCTGTTTTTGTACTTTACTAAACTTATCAGCCTGTCTGTAGGGACAAACCTTTTACAGTGTTCTGTGGATACAAGTAGGCATTCAAAAAAAATAGAATTGCTAATAATCAGTGACTGCTACTATGGCCTGGTGGTCCGAGGATTATAAAATAATGCTTAATACTCTTATAGGGTCAGAAAACATTGCAACATTGGTGACAGATATATGTCAGTATTTGAATAAAATAGTGAGTGTTGGGATAAAGCCATATTATTTGACATGAAATGTCCATCGCTATTCATGGAGAATAGATGGCTGTGCTGGTGTGCAAAATAACTTGAGCCCACTAATCAAGGCAATGTAGATACAACGAGTAAAAGGTAATGTTGATGAAGATGTTAACACTCCCTCAGGCAGTCCTGGGACTCTGACCAAGGATTCCAGATTCTACTTCTTCATGCCCCAGCTATATGTGCACTTGGGGTGGTTTTTATGAATATTTAAGATGTGGGATGTGGAAGGTTAACTTAAGGCAGGCCATTATTGAAGAAGCATTACTCTGTCAGCACCTAGGCTGTGGTGAGAACTATCAGACATGCAGCTGTTTTTGGCTTATCTGCACTTCACTATGTAAAAACCTCATGCTTTCTCTTCTAAGTCACAGTGAATTATTTTATCATTATTAGCAACCTGTGTTTGGAGAGTAAGTTTTCTTAGATGTCATATTGCTTAAAATGGCATGTGTTTATAACTCACCTAAAGGAAGAAAGTAAAATAGATCTGAGAATAATATTCTAATCATTGGTCAAGAATGTAACTGCACAATTGATCTTAGGTCAGTGGTCAAGAAGTGAAAAATCCTTCTGTTCCCTGGGACATATGGCAATGCTTAGATATTTCCTGTTGAACTGAAGTGAAAGGATATGAATTATAAGTATCCTATAGCAAGAATCCAGATATATGTCTCCACAATACCCAATGTTCAGGACAACTCTAGAAAAGGGATGGTCCACTTCAGAATGACAATTTAATCAAATTTGGTCATTTGACTGGAATGAGGCCATACATGTTAATAGGTCCAAATAGACCCATTTTGCAAGGAAAAAAGTAATATGTTCAGGTTCAAGAAAGTAATATGTTCAGGTTCCCAGGATTTCTTGATGGGTTGCTTGATTTAAATTAATGTAATGGAGGGCTAGAAAGATGGCTTAGAGATTAAGGTGCTTGCCTGCAAAGCGAAAGGACCCAGGTTTGATTCCCCAGGAATCATATAAGCCAGATGCACAAAGTGGCACATGTATCTAGAGTTCCTTTGCAGTGCTGAAGGCCCTGGCATACCCATTCTCTCTCTCTCTCTCTCCCTCTCTCTCTCTCTCTCCCCCCCTCCCTCTCTCTTCCTCACTCTCTCTCTCTCCTGTCTCTCTCTCTCTCTCTCTCTCTCTCTCTCTCTCTCATAAATAAACAAAAATAAATTATTTATTTAAAAACTTAATGTAATGGAACATTCATTTCTGTTCTGGAGAGTACTGTACACAAAGTAAAAGCGTTCTCGCAGTTTGGTTCCAGCATAACAAGATTTCGAAAGAAAAGGAGGTCTTTCTAAGTATCTCCATTTATTTTCTCACTGATCTCATTATGAAAAATGAATTAAACACTTATAACCTTGATTATATGACATGTAAATACCTGTCATTAGCCTCTTCAACCTCACCTTAGACTGAAAATCCTTTAGAGAATAAGCAAACACAATGTATATGTGCATTTTCATAGACAAATACATGTCATGTGTAAAACTTTTGTGAAAGTATGATTTGGGGGAATTTAGAACCTGAAATATGATTTTTTTGAAAATATGATATTGATTTTGCAGCTGAAATGTTGATGTGTATGTGGTAAGCTACAACATGTTTTGGGATCTTCTGTTACTTGGCATGTTTGAATTAAGGGATCTTTCCACATATCATAAATCTGTACCAGTCTCCAAATTTTATGTGGAAAAGTTCCAGTTGTATTTATCAAATATTCTGTGGAACTTGGCTTCTGACATTCATATTTTCATAGCATCAATTTCATCAGACTAGTGTACATAGAGACAAAGGATCTTTATAAAAATATTTTATTTTTATTTATTGAATTATTAAAGAGAGAAAGAGTGAAGGGGGAGAGAAATTGATTCACCAGGGCTTCTAGCCACTGCAAACAAACTCCAGCCACATACACCACCTTGTGCATTTGTCTTATATGGGTTACAGGGAATCGAACCCATGTCCTTGGTCTTTGCACACAAGTGCATTAACTGCTAAGCTACCTCTCCAGCCTCAAAGGATCTTTTTTAGTCTTTTTTTTTAACATAAGCTGGTGTTGCATTCCTCTCAGTAGGATAAATTATTGCTATGTTAGGGGTATGTGTTGGTTCATCTGATGAAAAGTGAACTGATATGGAAACCACCCTTGATCTTTGTCAAATTTTTTTTAAATTTTTGTTCATTTTTATTTATTTATTTGAGAGTGACAGAGAGAGAGAGAGGCAGAGAGAGGGAGTGAAAGAATGGGCTTGCCAGGGCTTCCAGCCACTGCAAACAAACTCCAGATGCGTGGGCCCCCTTGTGCATCTGGCTAATGTGGGTCCTGAGGAATCGAGCCTCAAACCGGGGTCGTTAGGCTTCACAGGCAAGCACTTAACCACTAAGCCATCTCTCCAGCCCCTTTGTTAAAATTTTGAAGAGCAGGGAAAGTAAATAAAATCAGCCTCCTAGGATATCTTGTCATCCAAGACAATTACTGCTCTTTGCATGGAGTGTTAAAACTCCTCTACAGCAGGTTCAGGAGTGTGGATAGGGTCCTTGCCACACAGATTTACAGTGAGAAGCCACATGTGTATAGGACATGAAAATCTGAGAGAAAAATTGCAAAGTGCATAGTTTCTGCTTCCCCAAACCAACACGAATTGTTCTAGGGGAAAATTATTGAGCTTTGGTAGTTATTCATCCAAATAGTTTGACAGTAATCAGGAAGGTTGAGTCTTTCTACTACATAATTACAAACAACAAATTTAGAGAAAAAAATCAGGAACATCTAGCAAAGGAAAAATATATATGACATTACTATGGGTAGTCAGAAAATAAATGATATAGCATCATTTTTATGGCAGGATTATTTTTATCTTTGAAAGTGGCAATCAAGGGATTGAGCATTACTTATTTCTACCAAGTATGGTGTGCATTTTACCTAAAGAGTACTTAACACAGACGGGCGTGGTGCACACGCCTTTAATCCCAGCAATCGGGAGACAGAGGTAGGAGGATCACCATGAGATCAAGGCCATCCTGAGACTACATAGTGAATTCCAGGTCAGCCTGAGCTAGAGTGAAACCCTACCTCAAGAAACAAACAAACAAGAAAAAAAGAGTACCTAAAATGCAAATACCAGACATTGAGTTAAAAATTACAAACTCATGAGAGTCTGACCACAGAAAACTAGAAATTCCCAATAAATTAATATCAGAAGAGAATGAATTGTTTCTCAAGATTAGAATTAATATAAGGTACTAATGTTTGCAAACTGCAAAGCCCCTCTGATTAATAAAAAGAATTATATAGTCATCCAATTAGAAAATAGTAGTCTGGGCTGGAGAGATTATTTAATGGTTAAGATACTTGCCTGCAAAGCTTAAGGACTCAAGTTTGATTCCTAAGCACCCACATAAGCTAGATGCACAAGGTGGTGCATGTGTTTGGAGTGCATTTGCAGGGGCTGGAGGCCCGTTTGTGCCCATTCTTTCTCTATCTGCACCCCACTCTCAAATAAATAAATAAATAAAATATTTTTAATAAAGAAAATAGTCATTTTAGTGATTAAATTTTTCATCTAAATGTGCCCAGTGGAAGGTTTTGATGCCTAATCTCATCATAGAGTTATCCAGATTTGCAATGGTGGTCACAGGTACACAGAAGGCTTCCCTAGACAAAGTGATTCTTGCAATATCTGATAAATACTCCCAGAGTGGCTCCTCTTCCTACTTACCAGGGATACTTTTATTGATGTTGGGATCAAGCTTTCTCCTGTGGGAGAATGTGGCCTTGAAACCTGCATGTGCTATTAAGAATGGGAAATGTCTTCTATCTCTTAAGGGCCTGATTATGTGGGAAACTATGGTGCCTCAGTGCCTCAGTATCCAACTTTCACAGTTGTTGTCTGAATTTGTGAGTTCCCTACTTCCTTTGGCCTTCTTCCCATGACCTTCATATTAGTGGCTGGGGTGTGATATAGCTTAATTCAGAAAGCACATGTACTAAATATCAAACCATATAGAGTAAAACATGGAAGCTAGGAAAATAGGACAGTTGCATGAAATCTGAGATATTTACTAATATTGTGGTTTTTATAATTCTTCTAGGGCTGGAAAGATTGCTTAGTGGTTAAGGCATTTGCATGCAAACCTAAGGTTCCAGGTTGGATACCACTACCTAACACAGATGCACAAGGTGGTGCATGCATCTGGAATTTGTTTGCAGTGGCTAGAGTCACCATTCTTAGTGTCTCTATCTGCTTCTTCCTCTCTTTTATAAGTAAATATGTTTAAAAATTCTTCTCCAATCTTTTATCTTTAATTTTCTCTTGTGAAATAAACCCTTCTAAGAATCATGGCAGAAGAAGAGCTCTAAGATTTTGCTCCTTTGGTAGCTGTCAGTATGGATTGGCATTCTGCACATAGCACACTGTAGATCTGGATACCTAAAGAATTTCATAGAAGCAAATTGTTTAGATTGAGTGGAATATCAACATTAAAGGTGGGGCAAGTGTGAATAATAATAACTACTTTGTAGAAATACCAAAATAATAGATAACTTTTTGAAGAATTCTAGGGCATGAGTTTATAATAGAGTGTTTTCTGAAACTTAAACAGACCCTCTATCTATGAAGAAACTACTAGGAAGGCTTTAGGTTACATGTTCTAAATCCTTCCAGTTGGTGACTGAAGAGAAAACAGTGATCCTCAACAACAGAGAGTATATTGCCACTTATGTGGCATGCACAGAAGGTCTGAAAGGTAACAGAATATTGCTGAAGACTGCATGCACTCCTTGAAGGGTATAGATAAATCATCATAGAGTTGAGCTAGAAGACCCTACTTTGCTGTCTGGATTTCATGATGGACATCACTCTACTTGAACAGGGTAAAGTTTCTTAAAGTATTATTTCAGCTATGTTTTAACACCAACACTAATCCAGGCAAGATGTAACATTGGTCTAATAGAGCACAACTGTTATGGGAGTTGCCAGATAATTTTCTGATTTCACTTTAGAGCCTGATATAAGATACAATCCCTATGTTTAGAACTGTAAAGCCGGATGAAAGCTCAATCGTGACTATGGAGTATGAGGCTCCAAAAGTAAGGCTTTTAGCTACTTTGAAAATTTTACTAAATGTGTGATTTTTCTATTTTTAAACTGATTTTGTTTTTAACTGACTGTATTCATACTCTTATTTGTCTGGTTTACAGTAGAACAACACTTTTGTAGTTGTTGTGGGCACTTGATGGGTTAGAGAGACTCTTAAAGGTTAAACTCTGAGAAGTAACTGGTGCTGGGTTATGGTTTCCAGTTCACAGAAAAGAATCAAATGCACATATCATTCTGTGATAGGGAAGAGAACATTTCAGAGAAGTTTGTTAAAAAGTGTAAGTACTTGAGGAAAAAGGTGAAGTGTTAGATATTTTTCATTGATGTTTTACTGGAATAGATGACATGTGAAATAAGTAACAATGAAGATATAGCATGGCCTGTGGCAATGGAAATGAGGCTGTCAATACCCCTGAAGAGGGAAAGTCATGAGATACTCACCTGTTATTCAAAATATATCCTACTGTTTGTCAGCTGTGTGTGGCCTTGAAATTGTTGCCCTAGAGTATATAGCAGATAAAAGTGAACTGAAGTCAAGATTTCAGAGTAGCAGGGTTCCATCTCAGCTGGGGGGGGGGTGGGGGGCGCTTATCAGAGAATGTCTTTGACTTAACCATCATTAAGTGAGTAACCTTTTACCTATGTTAACCTAATAATGCTTATCTATGTGTTATTTTAACAAGCAGTTTTTGAATAGAATCCTTTTCTTTGGGGTTATATTACTCTATTTGGAGTGAGTTGATTTTTTTTTAATTCATTAACCGGAGAGAAAAATAGATATGGAGGGAGATGGACTTTCTAATCTTTGGTTTTATAAACTACACAAAAGCATGGCTCAGATTAGGGGTTCTCAAACAAGAAAACCTTGATGTGCTGTAGTCATGAGGAATGTTTTAAAATGACTTTATGCTATTTCAGTTGATCTGGGTGATAAAAGAATGCAGTTTATGGAATCAGGGGGGATAGAAGCCAGGAACATGTCTACACAACCTTCAGTGCCCAGGAGCATTCCAGAAGAACTGTCCCAGATCATAAAGTCAAAGTTGATAAAACTGAGTCATTTGAGTGCCATAAACCCCTGAGAGTCCATGTGAACAATGTAATACAATCCAGAAGGAAGAATAACACATGTCTATCACTCATGCATGTTTTGTCCTGAGACAGGGTCTCTTACTGACTGAGAAGCTTACTATTTATGAGGCTTGCAATTCTCTGGTCTCTACTTCCCAGATTACTGGGATTCCAGATGCCAGTCACCATGCCCAGGTATTTACATGGGTTCTAGATACTCAAACTCATATGGTCTTAGGCACCTCATTGGTTTTTAGGAAGTGTAATTTATCAGTGAACCACCACCACAGCCCTAAGATTTACAATTTAATATTACAAATTTGGGGGCCTAATATCCCTAAAACGAAATGCATTCTTTTCTTGTTGTTTGTTTTTTTTTTTTGTTTTTCAAGGTAGGGTCTCACTCTAGCCCAGGCTGACCTGTAATTCACTATGGAGTCTCAGGATGGCCTCGAACTCACGGCGATCCTCCTACCTCTGCCTCCCAAGTGCTGGGATTAAAGGCATGAGCCACCACGCCCGGCACGAAATGCATTCTTAATTTTGTATGTACATGGTATTTCTTTTCTATTGAGGATATAAATTATTATGCTAAAAATCTATCTGTTTAAGTTAGCCCATCTAGTGCTGGAAGGTACTACATGAGATGCTAGAAGAAAGTGGCCAACATCTGCCTAAGCAACTTGAGGTCTAAGCTACTCAGAAGTAAACAAGTGATGCTCACACAAGTGCAATAGTGGCACACAGCCATGGTGGGTAACCAACTGCTCTTGGATTGGCTAACAGATCCACTCTTTGGGAAGGAACCGATATCTGGAACTGAGAAACAAGTCAGAATCATATCCAGATAATGATTTTGTTTTCCAATATCAAGCTCCTACTAATCTTGGGCTGTAAGAGGGGCTATACCCATTAAACACTCTCTAAATTAATGATGCTTATCCCGTTTACTCTGTGATGACTTCACTCTCCATTGGAGAATCTGCTTCTCTTTTTCAGATGGGAGCAGGACCTAAGGAGATAAAGGACCCAGCACTTAGTGTTCATTTGCAGTAAATCCTCCATGCTTCACTACAGAGATATTTGCTCAACCATGTCCATAGCTGCTCAATTCATAATAGCTAAGAACTGGAATCAACCAGGTGCCCATCATTGGATGAATGCATAATGAAGTTGTGGTACATATATACAATGTAATTCTACTCATCAGTAAGAAAAAATGATAGAAATAAATTTGTAGGAAAATGGATGGACTTAGAATACACAGCAAACCCACAAATCACAGAAAAACTAATTTTGAATGTTCTCACTCATCTGCAGTTCATAACCTGGATCAGCTTGAGTTTCTGGCCTACTGAATAGACAACTTGTGGCCAAGAAAATAGGGATGGAAGGGTTTGGTGTGGAGGGGAGGGGGCAGTTGAGGGGAAATAAACACAAAACTAAACCCAAAATGAATTGATAATATAGAGATCTTTCTTCTTGAAGACAGACTAAAAGATACAACCTTCAACAGGAGTATAACGGGAATTCCCAAAAAGAAGGACCCTGTAGAGCGTGAGATGAAGCCTAACCTTAAATAATTTTGGCTCTGACCTGTAACACCTAGTACCAGAAATCAGTTGCTACCAACATTGAGCACATTGAGGTCTCAAAAAAAAAAAAAAAATGCTTCTGCCAATGTACTTGATTACCCACCTGAGGTAAAAAGTAAGACTCTATTTGTTAACACACATTGGAAAGAGCTGATTAGAATCCAGAACAGAGCCAGTCCCCAAACAGTTAGCCAGTATGGTGGTGGAAAGCACTACATGAGCCACTGAGAGAAAATGGCCAACAACACTGTGAGCAGGCAGGGGTCTAAGCTACTCAAAATAACCAGCCTGACAAGAAAAACACATACATGCAATGGTGGCACCCAGCTTTGATTGGTAACCAATGGCTTTCTGATTGGCTAAGAGAGCCACTCAATGGAAAAGAACCCATATCTGTAACTGGGGACCAGGTCTGAGTCCTATGGAGACAAAGATCATGCTCGCCAGTGTCAAGCTTCCACTAGTCTTTGGCTAAAAGAGGGGCTATATGCATCAAAATCTCCCTAAATTCATAACATGTATCCAGTATAACCTACTCTAAGGTTAGTGGGAGCTTAAAAGTGGAAAGCAAAATCATTATCTGGATATGATTCTGACTTGTTTCCCAGTTCCAAATATGGTTTCCTTTCCACTGAGCTGATCTGTTAAACAATCCAAGAGCAGTTGGTTATCTATCATGGCTGTGTGCCACTATTTCACTTCTGTGAGAATTGTGTCAGGTTTTTTGCTTCTGAGTAGCTTAGACTTTGCATTGCTCAGACAGATGTTAGACACTTTCCCCCAGTTGCTCATGTTGCACATTCCAGCACCAGATGGGCTGACTGTCTAGAGACTGGCTCTCTTCCAGATTCCAACCAGTTCTCTCCATGGTCCATGCCAACAACATATGTCTTCATCAGTAGGGTCTTATCATTTACCTCTGGTGGGTAATCAAGTGCTCTGACAGCAGTCTGTCTTGTTTTTTTGGGAGAACTTGTAGGTCTCTCCAATCAACAGCTCATTGTGAATGTCAACTGTGTCCTGGTACAGGGAATAACAGACCAGCACCAAGAGAAAAGAAAAAGACAGAAAAAAGAGAATCAGAGGAATTTAAGGGTAGGCATCATCTCAACCTCTCCAGGGCCCTTCAAATAAGGTGCTCCCCCTAATGTCCTGTTGAGGGTTCAACCTTTTAGTTTAACTTCCAGGATATAGGATGCTATGGTAACAGTTCAATTGGTGTTCAGTTTTGTGGTCCCCCCCCCCCCCCCCGTACCCTTTTACTTCCCCAAGACCTACCCTCCCTATTGTCCAAGCCTTGAGATGTCTTTCAGGTATGTCAGCAACTCAGAGGTGATCCAGGTTAGGAACTACAGATGAGTGAGAATCTGTATTGTTTGTGTTTCTGTGATTGGGTGAGTTCACGTAGTATGATCTGTTCTAAGTTCAACCATTTTTCTACAAACTACATTGCGTCATTTTTTTCTTACTGCTGAGTAGAATTGCATCATGTAGACATACCACATCTTGCTTATCCATTTATCCAATGACAGGCACCTGGGTTGATTCCAGTTCTTAGCTATTATGAATTGGCCAGCTATAAACATGTTTAAGCAAATATCTATGAACTGAGGTGTGGAGTTTTTAGGGTAAATGCCTAGTAAGGGAATAAGAGTCTGTTGGTACCACTATAGTCATCTTTTTCAGGAGTCTCCATATTGGTTTCCACAGTGGTTGTACCAGCTTACATTCCCACCAACGGTGAAGGAGTGTTCCTATTTCTCCCCATCCTTGCCAACATTTGTTTTATTTTTTTTTTTTAATGTTTGCTATCCTTACTGGGGTAATGTGGAATCTCATAGTTGTTTTAATTTGCATGGCCTTAATGGTTAGAGATGTTGAATATTTTCTTTAGTGTGTGTCAGACATTTGTAATTCTTCCTCTATTCCTTAATCAGTTCTGTGACCCAGTTTTAGAATGTGTTGTTTGATTATTTATAGTTTAGTTTTTTGAGTCCTTTCTGTATTCTACATATTAAGCTTCTGTTAGTGGTATAGCTAGTGAAGATTTTCTCCCATTCTGCAGGTAATCTATTGGAGCTGTTTATGGTATTTTTATCTGTGAAAAAGCTTTTGAGCTTCATGAAATCCCATTGGTTGAGTGCTTGTTTAATTTCCTATGCTACTGGGATTTTGTTTAGAAAGTCTTTTCCCAGTCATATATCATGGAGTGTGTCTTTTTTTTTTTTTTTTTTTTTTTGTCCAAGTGTTGAAGAGTTTCAGGTCTTTTATTGAGATCTTTAATCCACTTGGACTTGAATTTGGTGTATGGTAAAAGAGTGGGTCTAATTTTATTTTTCTACATATGATCATCCAATTGGCCCAACTCCATTTGTTGAAGATGCTATATTTTATCCACTCTACATTATTGGTTCCTTTCTCAAAGATCGAGTAGCTATAGTTACTTAATCTAAGGTCAGAGTGTTCAATTCTGTTCCATCGGTCTATGTTTCTGTTTTTATCCCAGTACCATGCTGGTTTTATTCTTATTATTGTTGTTATTATTATTATTAGATATGGACATATTTTGTATGTAAACATCACATGGTGGTATCTTCCTTTACCTCCTCCCTGCCCCTTTTCTAAAGAGTCTTAAGAGGCCTTCCTCATTGGGGATGCGGTCAACCCTGTGGAAATTGTGTGTCATGCATTGGGAGGAGGCAATATCTCTGTGCAAAATGTCCCAACTTGTGGCTCTAACAATCTTTCCATCCGCACTTCCACAAAACTTCCTGAGCCATGCAAGGAGCATTTTAAGTCCACTTAAGTGATGGGCCTTAGGCGCATCTTAATCTCTGGTATGGTAGATGTTGAGTGTCTCGGTATCTTTCTCCATCACCCTTGTATTGATATCAGCATAACTAAGAAAGCAGCACTCTTGCTCATTTCTTGAATTCCTCTGTGGTTTCATCTGGGGCCAGAGAGGAGCACACTGGGTGGTTTATCTCCTCAAGTCCAGTTCCTATCAAAAAAGAGAAGCAGATTCTCCAATGGAGAGTGAAGTCAGTGCCAGTTAAATGGGATAACCATTATTAATTTGGACAGAATTAAAAGGATTTAGGTACTTTTTTAGTCTGAGATTAGTGGGACCTTGACAATGGAAAGCAGAATCATTATCTGGATATGATTCTGACTTGTTTCCCAGTACTAGATATGGTTTCCTTTCCACTGAGTGGATCTGATAGCCAATCCAAGAGCAACTGGTGACTCACCATGGTTGTGTACCACTATTGCACTTGTGTGAACATCACATCAAGTTGTTGGCTTCTGAGTCATGTAGACATTGAGTTGCATGGAAAGATGCTGGCCCCTTTCCTCTGGTAACTCATGTACTGCCTTCCAGCACTAGCTGGGCTAGTTATCTGGGGACTGGCTCTCCTTCAGATTCCAACAAGGTCTCTCCATGATCCATACCAACAGTGTTTGGTGTCTTCAGCAGTAGGTCTTACCAGTAATCTTTGGTGGGTAATCAAGTGCTCTGACAGAAGTCTGTCTGGTTTGTTTTGGGATATCTAGTAAGTCTCTCTGATCAACAGCTCATTGTGGATATATACCACATCCTTATACAGGAAACTACAGAACAACACCAAGAGAAAAGAGAAAAGAAAAAAAAAAACAGAAAATAAAGAGAAACAAGAGCAATTTGAGGTCAGGTTTCATCTCACTCTCTCCAGGACCATTCAATTCAGGTGCTCCCTCTAAGGTCCTCTTAAAGGTTCTACTTTTAATATGACTTCCAGTATATATGATTCTATGATACCAGTTCAATTTGGGTTTAGGTTGTGCCCCCCACACACCTTTTCTCTTCCCCTAAGCCCTACCCTCACTATTGTAGAAGCCTCAAGCTGCTATTCAGTTATGTCAGCAATTTGGGATGATCCAGTTTAGAAAATGCAGATGAGTGAGATCATGTGACAGATGTCTTTCTGTCATTGTGTGAGTTCACTTAGAATGATCAGTTCCAAGTCCTGACATTTTTCTACAACTTTCAATGTGTCATTTTCCCTTACTGCCATTGTGTAGATATACCACATAATCATTATCCATTCATCCAATGATGGGCACCTGGGTTGATTCTAGTTTTTAGCTATTATGAATTAAGCAGCTATAAACATAGTTGGGAAAATATTTCTACTGAGATGTGGAGCTTTTAGGGCAAATGCCCAGTAAGAGAATAATGGGATCTATTGTTAACTCTATATTCAGCCTTTGCAATAGACTCCAAATTGATTTCCACAGTAGTTGTACCAGCTGACATTTCCACCAACAGTAAATGAGTGTTCCTATTTCTCCACAGCCTCACCAACATTTGTTTTCATTTGATTTTTTTAATGTTTGCTATCCTTACTAGTGTAAGGTGGAATCTCATAGATGTTTAAATTTGCATTTCCCTAATGGTTAGCAATTTTGAACATTTTCTTAGGTGTGTGTTAGCAATTTGTAATTCTTCCTCTGAGAACTCCCTATGTAGTTCTCTGCCCCACTTTTGGAGTGGGTTGTTCGATTTTTTTATTGTTTAGTTTTTTTAGTTCTTTGTAGATTTTAGATATTCGGTTTCTGTCAGTAGCATAGCTGACAAATATTTTCTCCCATTCAGTGGGTAATCTATTGGCTCTGCTTATGGTATATTTGTCTGTACAAAAACTTTTTAGCTTCATCATATCATTGGTTGAATGCTTGTTTAATTTCCTTGGGTACTGGGCTTTTTTTCAGAAAGTCTTTAACCAGTCCTATATCATGGAGAGTATATCCTAATTTTTCTTCCAGTACTTGAAGAGTTTCATGTCATATATTGAGATCTTTAATCTATTTGGACTTGATTTTTGTGCATGGCAAAATGAATGGGCCTAATTTCATTTTTCAATATATGGTCATCCAATTTGTTCAACACCAGTTGTTTAAGATGCCATCTTTTCTCTAAGCTACTATATTGACACCTTTGTCAAAGAACAAGCTACTCTAGTTGCTTGCCCTAAGGTTTGACTCTTCAATTCTGTTCCATTGGTCTATGTTTCTGTTTTTATTCCAGCACCATGCTGTTTTCATCACTATGTGTTTGTGATATATAATTAGATCAGGCATGGTTATACCAGCAGAGGTTTTTTGTTTGTTTGTTTTTGTTTTCCTGAGGATATGTTTGGATATCGAAGGCTTTCTGCCATTCCATATGAATTTTGAGATCATTTTTTCAATATCTGTGAAGAATGATGATAGTATTTTTATAGGTATTACATTAACTTTGCATTTTGTTTTTGGTAAAATTGCCATTTCACAATATTAATTCTACCTATACAGGAGCATGTTCGGCCTTTCCATCTTCTCAAGTCCTCTTCTATATCTTTCTTGAGGTTTTTATGTTTTCATTATATAGTTCTTTCACATTCTTTGTTAGTGTTATCCAAGATATTTAATGTTTTTGTTGCTCTTGAAAATGGGACAGCCTCACTGATTTCTTCCTCTATATATTTGTCCTTTGCATATAGAAAAGCTACTGATTTCTGTATCATGCCACTTTGCTGAAGGAATTTATTACCTTTAGAAGTTTTGGGATGCAGACTTTCAGGTCACTTCTATATATGATCATGTCATCTACAAATAGGGCTATATTCACTTCTTCCTTTCCAATTTGAATCATTTTTATTTATTTCTGCTGTCTTATTGCTTGGGCTAGTACTTCTCTTACTATGGTAAAGAACAGTACATATCCAGCAAGCATCTCGTGGAATAGACACTAGGATGGGAGGGGAGGGAGGGGAGGGCATCAAAGGGGTGGGAAACACAAATCTAGACCCAAACGGCAATGGTACCATAAAATTCTACTTACTAAAAGACAGACCAAATGGCTGATCCTTCACCAGGCCCTTACAGGGAACACCTGAACCACAAGACACTGGAGAGGGTAGGATCACAACTAACCTTAATGTTCTCCATCTTCCCTCCCTCCTTCTCCCTCTCTCTCTACCCCCCTCTCTCTCTTCTCTCTAACTCATGTATATTAGTTATCTTTTTCCTCATTTTCTTAGTGGGCACTGAACTGTAACTCCCAGAACCAGCATGGGGCTATCATCCACAATGAGCCTTTGATCAGAGAGACCTACAAGGTTTCCTAAAACACAGACAGATTTCTGTCAGAGTACTTGATGACCCACCAAAGGTTAGTGGTAAGACCCTACTACTGAAGACACCTTATGTGGTTGACATGCAAAATAGAATGGCATGGCTGGAAGTTGGAAGACAGTCAGTCCCCAGACACACAGCGCGTCTAGTGCCAGAAGGTGCTACATGGGCGACTGGGGGAAAATGATCAATATCTGTCCAAGCAACTCATGGTCTAACCTACATGGCAGCAAATAACATGTTGTGATGCCCACACAAGTGCAATAGTGGCACACAGCCATGGTGGGGAACCAACTGCTCTTAATTTGGCTAACTGATCTCCTCAGTGGTTCCGGGACCCATAGCTGGAGCTGGGAAACAAGTCAGAACCATATCCAAACATAAGCCCACTCTCCAATATCAAGCTACCATCAATCATAGGCTACAAGAGGGCCTACACCTATTAAATTCTCTATAAAAAAGTAAGGGTTATCTCCTTTGTCCTGGTGCTAACTTACTCTCCATTGGAGAATGTGCTTCTCTTTTTCAGATAGATGTAGATCCTAAGAAGAGAGCCACCCCATCATACCTCCAAAGGTCCCCAGCTGAAACTAAGGAAAATTGGTGAAACAAGTAAGGGTGCTGTTTTCCTGATGAACTGGATACCAGCACAAGGGGAAAGGAGATCAACACAGAGAAAACTCAACTCCTACCAAATCAGAGAGCCAGAGCCTCAGAGGCCCCCAACACCTCATCACTGAAGCAGACCAAAAATGAACCCAACATGGCTCAGGGAAATTTTGCGGAAGAGGGGCAGAAAGAATGTCAGAGCCACATGTTGGGTCATGATATGCAGAGACATTTATCTTACCCATAACTGTGGGCTAACTCCACAATGCATGACCCATATACCTCAACAAGGAGGGGCCAAGGGGAGGGGGTACGTCACGGATGAGCCTAATAATGGTGACTGTATTTGCTGAATACAAAACTAACTAATAAAGAAAAAAAGAAAAAAAAAACAAATATAAAAAAAAAGAACAGTGATGGAGGCGGCACTGCTTTCTTCTTCCTGATCTCAGTGAGAACTGCTTGAGTCTTTCCCCATTAAGTATTATTTGGGATTTAGGTGCTTTATATTTAGCCTTTATTTTGTTGACATATAAACCCTTCATGCCTATCCTTTCCACTGTCTCAGTCATGAAGTAGTGTTGTATTTTGTCAAAGGCCTTCTCTGCCAATTGAGATGATCATGTGGTTCTTATGGTTAAGTTATTTATGTGGTGTACTACGTTGAGCAATTTCCATACATTAAACCATGACTGAATCCCTGGGAAGAAGCCCACTTATTCAAGGTGGATAGTGCTTTTATGTGTTGTTGAATTTGGTTTGCAAGGATTGTGTTCAGGATCTTTATATCTAAATTTATTAGGGATATAGGCCTGTAGTTTTCTTTTCTTATTGCATATCCCTGGTTTTGGTACTATGGTGATGCTAGCTTCATAAAAGGAGTTGAGGAGCATTCACTCATCTCTAATTATATGAACCAGTTTCCAAAAATTGTTTCCATTCTTCAATGAATGTTTGAAAGAATTCAGCTTAGAAACCATGAGTCCTGGATTTTTCTCTTTTGGGAGGATTTTTTATTACCTTATCAATCTCCATGGATGCAATAGGTTTGTTTAGGAGATTAATCTGGTCTGCGTTTAGTTTTGGTGGGTTGTCTGTGTCTAGGAATTCATCCATTTCTTCCAGATTATTCAATTTTGTGGAATAGATGTTTTGGAAGTATGCCTTGATGATTCTTCCGATTTCATTGACATCTGTGGTGGTCTTTGTTTTTTCATATTTGATTTTGTTAATTTGAGACATTTCATTTTTTTTTTTTTTTTGCTTGAACAAATTGGCAAGGGATTTGTCTATCTTCTTTACTTTTCCAAAGAACCAGCTCTTCATTTCATCATTTTAAAAAAATTGTTTTATGAGTTTTCAATTCATTTATTTCTGCATTAATCTTGATGATTTCTTTCTGCCTGGAGCACATCAGGTTTCTTTTTACTTTTCCAGTGCCTTTAGGTGGAAAGTTAGGTTTTTTAACTTGGGCTATATCTGTCTTTGTAATGAAGGCATTTAGGGCTATGAAGTTTCTCCTTAGGACTGCATTCATTGTGTCCCATAAGTTTTGGCAGGTTGTGTTTTCATTATTATTCAATTCTAGGAATTTGACAATTTCTTTTTTAATTCTTCCATGACCCATTCATTGTTTAAAAGTATGTTGTTTAGTCTCCAGGAGCTGGTAGAGTTCTTCATGTGTCCTTGTTGTTAATTTCTAGCTTTAAAGCATTGTGATCTGAAATGATGCAGAAAGTTACTTCAATTTTCCTGACCTTATGCAGGTATACTTTATGGCCTAATGCATGGTCAATTTTAGAGAAGGTTCCATGGGCTGCTGAGAAGAATGTGTATTCTGTAGAGTTGGGGCAGAAAGTTCTGTAGTTGTCCATTAGATCTAGTTGATCTATGATGTTGTTGAGCTCTGTTATTTCCCTGTTGATTCTCTGCTTGAATGGTCAGTCTATTGATGATAGTAGAGTACTAATGTCTCAAAATATGATGGTGTTGGTGTTTATTTCTGTTTTGTTGTTGAGAAAATTTTGTTTTATAAACTGTGGTACACATGTGTTTGGTGCATATATATTTATGATTGTGATGTGTTCATGTCGGATCATTTCTTGATGAGTAAGAAATGACCTTCTTTGTCCTTTTGGATTATTTTTGGTTTCATGTCTATTTTATCAGATAATTATATGGCAACTCCTGCTTGTTCTTTATTTCCATTTGCTTGGAACATCATTTTCTGTCCTTTTACCATCAGGAGATGAGGTGGGTTTCTTGAAGACAGTAGATAGAAGGGTCCAGTATTTTGATCCACCGTAATAACCTATGTCTTTTGATAGTTGAGTTAAGACTATTAATATTTAAGCTTATTACTGTGAGGTTTGAATTAATCCTTGCCTATGATGAGGTGTTTTTTTTTTTTTTTTGGTGTTGATGTTTTCTTCTGTTTTGTGCTATATTGAGCCTGGTCTATTTTTGGTTATTGTGATATTCTTCTTGTTGGCTCTTGAAATTTGATATTTGTCTTTTCTCTGTATTGTATTCCCTCAAATATTCTCTGCAGGTTTGGCTGTGTGTTCATATAATCATAGCATTGACTTTCTTCATGGAAAATTTTCCTTTCACCGTCTATTATGATACTTTTGCTGAGTAGTGTAGCTTGGGTTAGAAGCTGTAGTATTTTTTAGACTTTGAAGTGTTCCATTCTAGTCCCTTCTAGCTTTCAGAGTTTCCATTGTGAAATTGTGAAATCTGATGTAATTCTGATGGGATTGCTTTTGTATGTTGTGAGTTGTTTCTTTCTTGCTACTTTTAACACTCTATCTTTGTTTTAACTGTTAAGAATTTTAAATATGATGTACCTTGGAGAGTTTCCTCTTTTTTTTGTTTTTTTGTTTGTTTGTTTGTTTGTTTGTTTGTTTGTTTGTTTGTTTTGAGGTAGGGTCTCACTTTAGCTAAAGCTGACCTGGAATTCACTCTGTAGTCTCAGGGCGGCCTTGAACTCACTGTGATCCTCCTACCTCCTGCCTACTAATTGCTGGGATTAAAGGCATGTGCCACCACACCCAACTCAAGAGAGTTTCCTATTTGATGCTCTCTGTTTGGTGTTCTGTGGGCTTCTTTTATCTGAAATAGCCTCTCTTTTAAGAGATTTGGAAATTTTTCTTTAATAATTTTCTTGAATATTTTCTCTATGCCTCTGGCTTGTATTTTCCCTCCTTCTTGTGCACTCATGATCCAGATGTTTGGTCATTTTAGGATATTCCATAGTTCCCTCATATTCTGCTCACTTTATTGTTTGAACTTAGTGAGGTGTTTGACCTCTTGATCAATTTCTTTTATTTTGTCTTCCATATTAGAGGTTCTGTCCTCCACATGAATAACTCTGTTGATGAGAGGTTCTACAAAAGTTATAAAATTTTCCTCTGTTATTTTGCATCATGTCCATCTCTTTTTGAGGTATAATTTTAGTTCAAGTTCTGATTTTCTTGATGCTTCCTGAAATTCATTTCTTCATTTTATTAAGTCTTCATTAAGCTTAATCAACTCATTGTTAAGATCTTACATTTCTTGACTTATATTCAATTCATTCATATCTGTTTTGAGGGTTGTCAAAGTTAATCCTACTGTCAAAAGCAGAATTTTCTAAGTGATGATTCTGTTCAATTTCATTGATAATGATTGTTAGTTCTTGGATGGTTGGCTTCCAATTCAATGATTCTTTTGATCAGTGTCTCATTGGTTTATGTGTTTACATCTTGGGAATGAATTTCTGTTGATTTGTCTATGATGAAATTAGAGGCATATGGGCTGGAGAGATGGCTTAGCAGTTAAGCACTTGCCTGTGAAGCCTAAGGACCTTGGTTCGAGGCTCAATTCCCCAGGACCCACGTTAGTCAGATGCACAATGGGGCACACATGTCTAGAGTTTGTTTTCAGTGGCTGGAGGCCCTGGAATGCCCATTCTCTCTCTCTCTCTCTATCTGCCTCTTTCTCCCTCTGTCTGTCGCTATCAAATAAATAAAAATAAATTGGAGGCATCCATTGTAGGACTAGACATCCTTGGTGGAGATCCCTCATTTTTATGACTTTACTTGGCTTTTTTGTGTTGTTTTATAGCCATTTAGGGAGATTCTTATTTTATTGAGGAGGAAGCAAGTTTCTGGCCTTTGGCCCATGCACCCCATGACTCAAGTGAGCATCGTTGGTACCCAGTGACCAGTCAGGATACCAGAGCAAAAGACCTGATTCCATATCCACACAGGGACTAGACCTCCCCAAGCAAGGCACAATGGGACCTACCAGTACCAGGGAACTGGGAGGAGCTTTCCTACACCTCTCAGAGGAAGGATTATTTACATAATCACATTCTACAGCCTAACACTGAGACCAGGGCTTCCAGGCTCCAGCCCAGACACACCTGGAGAGAGCACACATAAGGAGGAGTCTGCTCAATTTCAATTGTACCCAGCATTAAGCTACAGAGAGATTGCTACCCAACACTAACCTTGATCAAGGCTGACCAGGTCATTCAACATGGAGCCTTGTCCAAGCCATACAAAAGGAATATCACAAGATGAGTAAACTCTAACAAAAACAAATAATGGAAAACAAAAATTCTGGGTAGGATATTCCCACCAGGACTGCCTAATCTGATAGTGGGTACCCATAGTGTAAACTTAGAGGAAACTCCAGACATAAAATCCCACAATGACATTATGATAAACAAATTAAACAAACTTAGTGAACAAATGCCTGGATTAAAACTTAAAAGATATAACAAAAATAGCCGGGCGTGGTGGCGCACGCCTTTAATCCCAGCACTCGGGAGGCAGAGGTAGGAGGATGGCCGTGAGTTCGAAGCCACCCTGAGACTCCATAGTGAATTCCAGGTCAGCCTGAGATAGAGTGAGACCCTACCTCAAAAAAAAAAAAAAAAAAAAAAAAAAAGAAAAAGATATAACAAAAATAAACCAAAAAAGAATTTAAAGGATGGCTGAATAAAATGGAAGAGAATCAGAAAGAACTCACTATATAGATGAGTGAAATGGACTGGAATCAACAATAACATGAATTGAATGGTCAGTGTAATAAATTCAATAAAGACATGATCAAATGCAGAAACAAATTTAAGAGACAATGAAAAAGTTAAATAAATCCCAACACAATAATAGTTGGTGACATTAACATTCCACTATGTTCAGTAGACAGATCATCTAAGCAGAAAATAAATGGAGAAATGATGGAACTAAACTACCCAATATAGTAAACAGACTTAATAGGCATCTAACTCTAAAGGACAAAAATTCTTTTCAGCAGCTCAGGGAACATTCTCTGAAACAGATTATGTTAAAACATAAAACAAGTTTCAAAAGTCAGGACAATGGACATAACTCCCAGTGCTATATCTGATCATAATGCAATAAAGCTAAAAATCAACAAAAGAATCAACTGAAAATATATCAACTCCTAAGTCTAAACAACTCACTGTTAAACATTGAATTTACAAAATTAATGAACAAAGAGCTGACTCTTTGAAAAAAAATAACCAGGTTTGATAAACTTCTGGCCAAGTTTATCAAAAGAAAATGAGAGAATACTCTAACCAACAAGATTATAGGAGAAAAGGGAGCTCTTACAGGAAATATAAATGAAATGGAAGAATCCTTGGAACATAGTTCAAAAACATACATTCCACAAAATTGGAAAATCTGGAAGAAATGCTATAATGTTTTTAACTCATAATTTACCAAAACTAAATCCAGTACAGATAACTGGAACTATTATATCAAATGATTTTGAGAAACAAATTAAAACCCTTTCACAAAAAAAAGTCCTTGCCCTGACAAATTCTACCATAAATTTACTGAGGAACTAAAATCACTTCCCCTCAATTATTTTACACAATTGAAGAATAAGGAATGATCCTTTTCTCCTTCTGTGAAGCCAGCTTCACTTTAATACCAAATACCAGACAGATACATAACAAAAGAAAATTAAAAACCAATAACCTTGATGAACATAGATGCAAAAAGTCTCAATAAAAAAGCTGGGCATGGTGGCGCACACCTTTAATCCCAGCACTCAAGAGGCAGAGGTAGGAGGATCGTCGTGAGTTCGAGGCCACCCTGAGACTCCATAGTGAATTCTAGGTCAGCCTGGGCTAGAGTGAGACCCCACCTCGAAAAACAAAACAAAACAAAAAAAGTCTCAATAAAATCCTTGTTAATCAACTTCAAAAATACGTCAAATGAATGATCCACTTCTATCAAGTAGGCTTCAACTCAGGGATGCAGGGATGGTTCAACATACAGAAATCAGTAGACATAATACATCATACAAATATGCTTAAGTATAGGAATCACATGATTATTTCATAAATGCATAAAAAGCCTTGGACAAAATGCAATATACCTTCATGATAAAAAAAAAAAAACTGGGGCTGGGGAGATGGCTTAGCAGTTAAGCGCTTGCCTATGAAGCCTAAGGACCCCGGTTCAAGGCTCGATTCCCCAGGACCCACGTTAGCCAGATACACAAGGGGCACAAGCATCTGGAGTTCATTTGCAGTGGCTGGAAGCCCCGGGGCGTCCATTCTCTCTTTCTCTCTCTCTCTATCTGCCTCTTTCTCTTATATATATTTGAAAGCAACAGAGAGAGAAAGAGGTATATATATATATATATATATACTGGAGAAACTGGAGATAAAGGAACCATATATACACATAGGAAGGCAAATATACTAAATGAGGAAATCTTGAAGCAATCTCACATAGATATGGGACAAGACATATACCTCCTCTCACCATTGCTATTCAACATATTACTTGAAGTTTTTTTCAAGCAACTAGACAAGAGAAAGAAAGAAAAGGGATCCAAATTAGAAATGAAGAAGTCAAACTAGCCATATTTGCAAATTATATTATTCTATAGATAAGTTACCTAAAAACTCCACCAAAAAAACTCCTAGATATTAAAAATTTGTTCAGCAAAGTGGCAGTATATAAAATCAATACACAAAAATAAGTAGCCTTGATATATTCCAATGAGAAACATAGGGAGAAAGAAATCAGGGAAGCAACCTTGTTTTACATATATATATATATATATTGTGGAATGTTGTTAACCAAGTAAGTAAAAGACCTCTATGATTAAAACATTAAAGAGAGAAATTGAGAAAGACATGAGAAGATAGAAAGACTTCCATGCTTATGAATAGGAAGAATTAATTTAGTAAAAGTGGCCATCCCACAAAAATAATGTACAGATTCAATGCAATTTCAATCACAATTTCAACAATATTCTCAATAGACTTAAAAAAAATAGACAGGTGCACATTGTGGCACATGCATCTGGAGTTTGTTTGCAGTGGCTAGAAGCTCTGGCGTGCCCATTCTTTCTCTCTATCATAAATAGATAAATAAATACATTGATGAATTAAAAAACAAAAATAGTCACAAAATTCATATGGAAGCATAAAAGGCCTTGGACTAGCAAAAATATCCCCAGCAAAAGAGAAACTACTGGTAGTATCACCATACCTGACTTTAATACATACTACAAAGCCACAGTAATAAAAATAATATGCTCCCGGCATAGTTGTGCATGCCTTTCAGCCAAGCACTTGGGAGGCAGAGGTAGGAGAATTGCCATGGGTGCAGGCCAGCATTATAATACAGAATGAGTTCCATGTCATCCTGGCATAGAGTGAGACCTTGCTTCAAAACATCAACAAAAATACAATATGGTACTAGCACAAAGAGAGACCCATAGATTAATAGAGTAGAATATGATATCCACATATAAGTTCTAGTAATGACAGCTAACTGATCTTTGATTAATGGGCCAAAAATGTATACTGAAGAAAAGATAGAATCTTCAACAAATGGCGCTGGAAAAATGGATAACCACATGTGGAAGAATGAAAGTAAACCCTCTTCTCTCACCCTGCACAAAACTTAACTACAAACTGATCAATGACCTCAACATATGGCCTGAAACTCAATAACAACTAGAAAATAAAAAAGGAGAACATTCCAGGATATAACTCAGAAAAAGAGTTTCTGAATAATAAGACACCAGAAATTCAGGGAATTAGACAAACCCTCAATTATTAGGATCTCATGAAATTAAAAAGCTATTGTATAGACAAGTAAACATCAACATAGTCCATAACCTACAGATCACAGTGGCTGAAGGCCCAGGTGTGTTAATTCTCTCTCTCTCTCTCTCTCTCTCTCTCTCTCTCTCTCTCTCACACACACACACACACACACACATAAAAAGTCCAGTCTACTGGGCTTGCCTAAAAATAAATAAATAAATAAATAAATAAATAAATAATCCCACTCAAAAATGGGGCAGGGAAATAAAAAGAGTTTTCAAAGGAAGAAGTGCAAATGGTCAATCTGCATCAATAAATATATTCAACATCATTAGACATCAGGGCAATGTAAATTAAAATAAATTTGGGATTCCATCTCATGTGAGTCAGAAGAGCTACCATAAAAATATTAAATGGCAAAAAAGTGCTGGCAAGGGTATGGAAAGAGAGGAATCCTCATCCACTACCTGTGGTAGTGCAAACTTCTACAGTCACTTTGGAAATCAGTATGAAGGTTCCTCGAAAGTCTGATAATAGTTCTACCATTTGATTCAGCTATACCACCCTAATGACTCTACTCTTTACTACAGACATACTTGCTCAGCTATATTTGTTGCCGCTCTACTCATAATAACTAGGAATTGTAATCAGACCAGATGCCTATCAACTGATAAATGGATAATGAAGGTTTGGTACATATATACATAATGGAATTTTACTCAGTAGTAAGGAAAAATGAAATAAAGAAATTTGGAGGAAAATTAATAGAGGTTATACAGGATTAGAATAACAAATGCTATATGTTCTCTCTCATACATAGTTCCTAACATCACCAGCTTGGTTTATTTATAAGTTATAATAAGCATCAGTAATATTGACAAGGAGCAAGAATAAGGCTAGGAAAGAGAGGAAACAGGAAAAGATGATAGAAGGGGAGAGTTGACAGGTAAGTGGAAAGACAGAATAGAGGAGGTGGAAGGATCTTTGGTGGGTATGGGGTAAGGGAGACTTGGAGGGAGGAAATTCAGAAAATTAATAATGGTATGAACCAATATCAAAGAAACATTCTTCCTGATTAGCTAATTAAAAGATATAACTCCTAATAAGTGGGAATGGGTGATATTTGTTCTGGAAGTAGTGTCTTGTAGGGAGAGGTGAAAGCTTAACCCTAAGACCATGGCTCTTGCTGGTACATTCTAGTGTCAGAACTGAGTTACCTCCCAGAGTGATCTTTTGGTCATGGACACCTCTGAGAGCCCCCCAAATAATGTAGGCCAATGGCAAAGCTCTTGGCTACCCACCAGATCTAAATAGTAAGACTCTATTGCTAAAAATACCACAGGGTGTGGTTACAGAACATTAAGAGATCATGCTTAAACTAAGAAGCCAGCTCCTAGTTGGCTAGCCTCATAGTGCTACAAAGTGCCTCTGAGGTACTGGGGCATAATGGTTACCAAGAGCATGAACAAACAGGGGATCCTGAAAACTAAAAAATCAACCAGCCAGCAGTGCGTGTGAGTTTGTGTGTGTGTGTTTGTGTAAAAATGGAACCCAAATTATACAGTTAATTAGTGGCTCTCTTATTGGATATGAGGCCCACTTATTGAGAAGAAATTAATACATGGTACTGAGAACCAAGTCAGAAAACTATGGATAGGAAACAAGCCATAAACCCTTGAGAGAAGCTTCAGCTGTTCTTTTGCTAAGATGAGAGGGTATGCCCATCAAAAGGTTTTTTTTTTTTTTTTAAGAAACAATGCACAAAACACATTTTTTAAGCAAATAGCAAAGACCCAGTTTACTAGCATTTTTAAACCTAAACCTAACATTACATATTTAAATAATTGCCAGAATGTATGAAGTTGCCAGCATTCATGCACAGCTAGAAAATCCTTAACCTTTGATTCATACTGCTCTCAAATTATTTACCATCTAATCTACCTATACCACTCCTAGACATATACCCTAATGATTTCACACTTTACATTAGAGAGTCTTGCTCAGCCTTGTTTATTGCTGCTATATTCACAATAGCTAGGAAATGGAATAAGCTTAGAAGTTCATCAGCTGTTAAATGGATAATGATAATGATAATGATTCATTCACACAACAGAATTTTACTCAACTGTATAAAAATCAAATTTTGAAATATGCAAAAAAGTATATGGTCCTGGAATACATTATACTAAGTGAAGTAAGCCAGATTCATAAAGACAATCTCTCCATGTTCTCTCACATATGCAGATATGAGCACTGAGTATTGAATTTTAGAACTGTTTATAATTTAGACTAAGAATCAGTAGTAGAGATCAGGAAGCTTGATATGGTCCATGCGGGGGAAGTGTAGAGAGAGCTTAATGGAATACAATAGTAGATAGGTTACTATAGGAACAGAATACAAATGTGGGAAGATTAAGTAAGGGGGGTCAAAAGAAGGGGGTGTAAGAGAGTAGGGGGTTGGGAAGACTTAACAAGATTTACAGACAATACAAAGAGCCATATGGAAACCTACTTATATATTACCTAATTAAAAATATAGCTGGAAGAGAGTCAGTCCCCAGACAGTCAGCACGTCTAGTGCCAGAAGGTGCTACATGGGTGACTGAGGGAAAATGACCAATATCTGTCCTAGCAATCATGGTCTAACCTACTTAGCAGCAAATAACCTGTCATGATGCTCGCACAAATGCAATAGTGGCGCACAGTCATGGTGGGAAACCAACTACTATTGATTTGGCTAACTAATCCCCTCAGTGGTATGGGACCCATAGCTGGAGCAGGGAAACAAGTCAGAACCATATCCAAACATAAGCCCACTCTCCATTATCAAGCTACCACTAATCGTGGGCTACATGAGGGCCTACGGCTATTAAATTCTCCATAAAAAGCTTAGGGTTATCTCATTTGTCCGGTTCTAACTTACTCTCCGTTGGAGAATCTGCTTCTCTTTTGCAGATAGATGTAGATCCTAAGGAGAGAGCCACCCCATCATACATCAAAAGGGCCCTGGCTGAAACTAAGAAAAATTGGCGAAACAAGCAAGGGTGCTGTTTTCTTGGTGAACCGGGTACCAGCACAAGGGTGAAGGAGATCAACACAAAGAAAAATCAACTCCTACCAAATCAGATATCCAGAGACCCAGAGGCCCCCAACACCTCATCACTGAAGCAGACTAAAAATGAACCCAACACAGCTCAGGGTAATTTTGCGGAAGAAGGGGGTGGAAAGAATGTCAGAGCCATATGTTGGGTCATGATATGCAGAGACATTTATCCTACCCATAACTGTGGACTAACTCCAGAATGTATGACCCATATACCTCAACAAGGAGGGGCCAGGGGGAGGGGGTAGGACATGGATGAGCCTAACAATGGTACCAAATTGACTGTATTCTATGAGTACAAAACTAATTAACAAAAAAATTAATACAGTGGTTGTTTTAGCTCTTCTAGTCTTTTCTTAGGATTATGCATATTCAAAAATGCTAGATTAAAAAGAAATTAAATGTTTAAATTTCTCTAAGTAGGTTATGTAAACTATATGTGTATATATATATATATATGTGTGTGTGTGTGTGTGTGTGTGTGTACATACATATTATATATATATATATGTGTATATATATATATATATATATATATATATGTATATATATATATATATATATATATATATATATATATATATATATATATAATGTACACAAAGAGAGAGGCTGGGGTCAAGAATGCTTATCCAATAATCATAAGCTGTTACAAGAAAACCTCATGTCCAGGGATAGGAAACATCCCAATGAGTTTTTCGGTATGGAATCCTCCTTAGATCCCCAATACAAGCTGTTGTCAGTGGTATGATTGCCTACCAGAACTGGATGGTAAATCCTGTGGCTAAAGACACCAGATGCACTGCTTGAGGGAAACCAAACAAAAACATTACATATATATATGAAAATTATAAGTAAAAAGTAAAAAGTCATTTCCAAATGAAATTTATGTTTATGCTGAAAAGAAAAAGGGACCTTTTTAACCTTGTAACATCTGAAGAAATCAGTGTAACACTAGTGTAAATATACTAACGAAAATACACATGTTAAATGTAAGTGGCAATATTCCATGGAAATACCTTACAGCCTGGGTACAACAGATGGGCAAAGGGAAAATCTAGCCTTCAGTTCTCTCTGTTTCTGAATTATGGATGTAATGTTCTAAGCCATCTTACCTCCATACCATGATGAATTATATGCCTTTACATTTTAGCTAAAATGAACTCATCCACCCCAAAGTTCCTTATGTCAGATATTTGACCAGTGCAATGAGAAGAGGAACTAATTCAGCCAACTATTAATCCTCAACCTGGGGCACTTCCACTGGGCCATTATGCTACCTAGATGGTGACAAATCATATTGCTATGACCAAACAGGACTCACTGATGAACTGGGTCCATGCATATCATAGTCTTCTGTGACTCTATAAATATTTACTGAGACTAATTTGGTGTCATGTCAAATTAAGGCACTTCCTTCCTTGTGTGATCTTCATTTCCTGATTTTATTTTTTTCATCCCATGTTTATTGCTTTAATACTTTACAGTCCATGAGAGACCACCATTATTGCTCAGATGTTGAAGAGGAAATATTTCTTTTTTTAGTTTATTTTTATTTATGTGAGAGCAACAAAGAGAGAGAGAGATAATGGGTGTGCCAGGGCCTCCAACCACTGAAAATGAACTCCTGATGTATGCGCCACCTTGTGCATCTAGCTCACGTGGGCCTGGGGAATCAAGCCTTGAACCAGAGTCCTTAGGCTTCACAGGCAAGTGCTTAACCGCTAAGCCATCTCTCCAGCCCAATATTTCTTAAAAAAAAAAAAAAAACCCTCTGGAGTCTCTTCCTACAACTATCATACTATTGTACTATTGTCTTCCTTCTCCTCTTCTAGTGGATCTAGTCATATAACAGGGAAAAAATAGATTATTAGTTGCTATAATTTTATTCCCCTCATCCTGGATTTTCATTAACTTAACATTGTCAGTGTTAGATAGAGAATTAAGTGAAATAAAGATGTTCTGACAGCATTGACTTGTGGCAGGATGTTGAAATATACAGTTGACTAGAACCAGGTACCACTCTCCCATTGCACACTATAGATTTTCTAAAATACCCACCACTGCAAACACTTGCCTACATTCCCCACCACACCTCAGCTTTGCTATCTGTGGCATGCTTTATAATCCCTGAGGCTATCTTTTCACCTGGGAGGCAAACTGTTAAAAAAAAAAAGTTCATCAATACCAGGCATGGTGGTGATGCCTTTCATCCCAGCACTCAGGAGGCAGAGGTAGGAGGATTGCCAGGAGTTCAAGGCCACCCTAAGACTACATAGTGAATTCCAGGTCAGCCTGAGCCACAGCAAGACCGTACCTTGAAAAACAAACAAACAACAACAAAAAAGAAATCTCAAGCATCATCACTGAAGTGACACTGGTCAATGCTAATGACTTCCTGGATTCTCTACCAGTTCTCATGGCCTCTTGTCCACTCATATCCAGAGTAATCCAAAATTCAATATCATGAGGAGACAAGATATAGTAATAAAATGGAAATTTTCTTATTTTAGTCTGGAGAGTGGGGATGAGTTGAGACTCAATTAGCTTGTCAACTGACTCTGAGCAAACCAGGATATGAGTGCCTCTCATAGTCAAATCACCTTAAAGATACTGAGATGTCAGTCTATCTTCACAACACATTACATGGATTTTATCAGGATTTCTAGACAATGTGAGATACCCCAGTCAATATTCTCATAGATTTGATATAAACTTCTGTGGGTGAATAAACAGAAAATGATGACAACAAGAGGAGGGAAGAAAAATAAAGTATTATAAAGAAAAGGAATATAAGACCAGCTATAATAGATAAGGTTAGAACAGTAACCTGGGTGGAAAAAAGCTTTTATTTTAGTGTTATTATCCAGGATAAACTTGAATGGATATTTGAGGTCTTATGAAAACCATGCCCTTTCCAACAGCAATGTGCCTACTTTCTTCTACATGTTACCAAGTATGATTACATTTGAAGTATTGGTTCAACCACAACAAAAATAACAGCAGTAAGTGGAAAAAGGATATCTAGAAATAGATTGATCACACAGAGTAATACTTCAAAAAATCATAAATATTTTATTAAATAGGAGCTGGGGACATGGCTCAATGGTTAAGATATTTGCCTCTAAAGCCTAATGAACTGGTTTGATTCCCCAGTACCCACATACACCAGATGTACAAGGTGATGCATGTGTCTGGAATTTGTTTACAGGGGTTAGAGACTCTGGCACACAAATTCTCTCTCTCTCTCTCATTAAAAAAATTAACTAGAAGAAAGGGTTAAATAGAAGAAAGCAAATTGTATCTCCCTAGAGATTCTGTTGATTTTGTGATAGTTGCAAAAGTATGTAAATCCAAACACAAAGCCTCATGCTTTCAAAGCAAGTGTATGGCCAACCGAGCCATGTCTATTGCCCTATAGCACATTGTATTTAGTGGTATCCCTACTCATATACAGTGATAATTTTAATAATTTAGAAACATCTTTTCATAGCATATATGTATCCTTCATTTTCCACAAAGATGAAATTTTAATAGATATGCTATTATAAAAAGCAATTAGTGATGAATGTTCATTTTAAGAAAATATTTGATATATATAAGTATTTTATGCTGCATACATTACTTTATGGTGATAGTAAGGATTCACTATTATGTGAGGTTTCAGGAACAAGACACACCTATCCACTCTCTTAAGTCTTAGGCAACAATGTACTTGAAATCTCCACTAGAACAATAATGAAATAGAAACAAGGAGATAGGAAACAAAAATAATCAGGAAATATCAAATTTTTCTTATTTTTAGATGGCATGATTCTATACTTAGAAGACCACAAAATTTACCCCCAAAACCCTTTCATCTGATAAAGACTTTCAGAAAGTAGCAGGATATCTAAGCAAGACAGAACAATCAGTAGCATACTTATACAAACATAATCAACTGTCTTAGAATGAAATCACAAGAAGTATCTCATTCACAAGAGCTGTGAAGGCAATAGCGCACAATAAGCCTAACAAAGCTCTTGAAATTCTTCTCCCAAGGTCACATAAAATGATGCAGATAGACTTAGAAGAGGATAGTAGGAGATGAGAAAGCCTCTCTTGTTCAGGAATTGGGAAAATAAGTATAGTGGAAATGGAATTATCAACAAAATCATCTCAAATTGCATGCAATCAAAAATACCAAAGGCATTCCTCCAAGAATTAGAAAATAACTCCTAAAATGGACATGGAAGGACCAGTGATTCTGGGTCCCTAAAGTAATACTTACGAAAGTCAGTAATGTTGCCATAACAACAAGAGTAGACCGAAATTACATATAAAGTGACTAGTAGTAGTAACAGTAATTACAAAATAGCATATACTGTATTCAGGTTCACATTTCTGGTAGAAAACACCTAACCAAGAGCAGCTTGTGGGAACGAGGGTTTATTTTGGCTTACAGACATGAGGGAAAGCTGCATAATGGCAGGAGAAAATGATGCAATGAGCAGAGGGTGAACATCACCTGCTGGCCAACATCAGGTGGACAATAGAAATAGGAAAGGATACCAAACACTGGCAAGGAAAGGCTGGCTATTACACCTATAAGACAGCCCCTAAGAATACACTACCTCCAGGAGGCTTTAATTCCCAAATTGTCATTAGCTGGGGACCTAGCACTCAGAACACCTAAGTTTATGGGGACACCTGAATCAAACCACCACTTTATGTCCCTGGACCTCATAAACTGATAACCATACATTATATAAAATGCAATGCATTCATCCAACTTTAAGGCTCCCTATACTTTTTTTATTTTTATTTCAGCAACATTTTTATTAGATATGGACATATTTTGTATGTAAACAACACGTTGGTACCAACCTTTCTCTCCTCCCTGCCCCTATTCTGAAGAAGCCTTCTTATTGGGGATGCAGGTCAATCCCATGGGGATTGTGGATCATGTATTATGGTGGGAGAGGTAATGTCTCTGTGCAAAATGTCCCAAACTAGTGGCTCTAACAGTCTTTCTGCCCCCTCTTCCACAAAATTCCCTGACCCATGCTGGGAGCAATTTAAGTCTACATCAGGGATGGGAATTTAGGAGCCTCTGGATCTCTGCTTTGGTAGGTGTTGAGTGTCTCTCTCCTTCACCATTGGGCTGACATCAGATTCACTAAGAAAGCAGCACTGTTCCACATTTACCCAATTCCTCTTTGGTTTCAGCTGCAGCTGGGGTGGAGTGCAGTAGGTCATTTATCTCCTCAGATCTAGCTCCAATCTGAAAAAGAGAAGCAGATTCTCCAACAGAGAATGAAGTTATCACCAGTTAAATGGGATAACCAGTATTAATTTAGAGATAATTAAAAGGGTGTACACCCTCTCATAGTCTAAGTTTAGCAGGAAGTTGACAATGGAAAGCAGAATCATTATAAGGATATGATTCTGACTTGTTTATCAGTTCCAGAAACAGTTTCCTTTCTGCTGAGTGAATCAGCTTGCCAATCCAAGAGCAGTTGGTTACCCACCATGGCTGTGTGCCACTATTGCACTTGTGTGAGCATCACGTTAGGTTGTTTGCTTCTGAGTTGCTTAGATTTTGAGTTGTTTGGACAGATGTTGGCCACTTTCCCCAGTAGCTCATGTTGGGCCTTCCATCACTAAATGGGCTAATTGTCTGGGGACTGGCTATCCTCTAGATTCCAATCAGGTCTCTTCATGGTCTGTACTGACAACACATGGTGTCTTCAGTAGTAGGGTCTTACCATTAACCTCTGGTGGGTAATCAAGTGTTCTGACAGAAGTCTTTCTCATTTGTGTTGGGATATCTTGTAGGTCTCTCTGATCAACAGCTCATTGTAGATGTAGACCATATCCTGATATAGGGAATTACAGGTCAGTGACAAAGGAAAAGAAAAAAGAAAAAGCCAGAGAAGAAAAAGAAACAAGAAAATTTGAGATTATGTTTCATCTCACCCTCTCCAGGGCCCTTCGATTCAGGTGCTCGCCCTAAGGTCCTTTTGAGGGTTCCATGTTTTAGTCAGACTTCCAGGATATATTATTCTATGGTACCAGTTCAATTTGGGTTCACTTTAGTGCCCACCAACTCACTTTTCCTTCACCCAAGTCCTACCCGCCCTATTGTCCAAGCCTCAAGATGCTATTCAGTTATGTCAGCAACTTCTGCTGATCCAGGTTAGGAACTGCTGATGAGTGATACCATTCAACAGTTGTCTTTCTGTGATTGTGTGAGTGCACTGAGAATGATCAGTTCCAACTTTGACCATTTTTCTACAAATTTCAATGTGTCATTTTTTCTTACTGATGAGTAGAATTCCATTGTGAAGATATACCACATATTTGTTATCCATTTATCCAGTGATGGGCACCTGGGTTGATTCCAGCTTTAAGCTACTATGAATTGAGCAGCTAAAACCTTGGTTGAACAGGTATCTCTAAACTAAGATGTGGAGCTTTTAGGGTAAATGCTCAGTAAGGGAATGTCAGGGTCTGTTGATAACTATATTCATTGTTGTCAGGAGTCTCCATGTTGATTTGCACTGTGCTTGTACCAGTTTACATTCCCACCAACACTGAACGAGTGTTTCTATCTCCACAGCCTCACCAACATTTGTTTGCATTTTTTTTTAATGTTTGCTATCCTTACTGGGATAAGGGGGAATCTCATAGTTGTTTTAATTTTCATTTTCCAAATGGTTAAGGATGTTGAGGATTTTCTTAAGTGTGTGTTAGCCATTTGTAATTCTTCCTCTGAGAATTGCCTATTTAGTTCTCTGCCCCACTTTTGGAGTGTGTTGTTTGATTTATTATTATTATTTGTTCTCTGTAGATTCTAGATATTAGGCTTCTGTCAGTGGTATAACTGGCAACGATTTTCTCCCATTCAGTGTCTAATCAATTGCCTCTACTTAAGGTATCTTTGTTTGTGCAAATGTTTTTTAGCTTCATGAAATCCCAATGGTTGAGTGCTTGCTTAATTTTTTGGCTAATGTTTTTTTTGTTGTTGTTGTTGTTGTTGTTGTTGTTTTCAGGAAGTCTTTTCCCAGCCCTATATCTTGGAGAGTGCCTCCTGTTCTTTTCTTCCAGTAGATAAAGAGTTTTAAGATGTATATTAAGGTCTTTTATCCATTTGGACTTGATTTTTGTGTGTGATGAAATAAGTGGGACTAATTTCACTTTTCTACATGTGGTCATCCAATTTTTCCAATACCAGTCATTGAAGATGCTGTCTTTTCTCCTGTCTACATTATTGGCACCTTTGTCAAAGTTCAACTATAGTTACTTGCCCTAAGGTATGGGTCTTCAATTCTGTTCCATTGGTCTATGTTTCTGTTTTCATTCCAGCACTTTGATGTTTTTGTCACTATCGCTTTATAATATAGCTTTAGATCAGGTATGGTGATTTCACCAGAAGTGTTTTTTTTGTTTGTTTGTTTCTTTTGTTTGTTTTTGTTGTTTCTGCTGAGGATATGTTTGGATATCTGAGGCTTTCTTTCATTCCATATGAATTTTGAGATCATTTTTTCAATCTCTGTAAAGACTGATGCTGGATTTTTTATTGGTATTGCATTAAATCTGTATATTGCTTTTGGCAGAATTGCCATTTTCACAAGATTAATTCTACCTATCCAGGAGCATGGGAGGGTAACGCTAGATTCAGAAAAGGAGTCAGGAGGATTCCTTGGTCTCTGATTATGCAGAACAGTTTGAGAAAAATTGGTTTCATTCCTTCTATGAAGGTTTGATAGAATAAAGCTGAGATGCCATCTGGTCTTCAACTTTTCTGTTTGGGGAAGTTTTTTTATTATCTTTTCAATCCCCATGGATATGATAGGTTTGCTTAGACAATTAATATGCTCTGAGTTTAGTTTTGGTAGGTGGTATGTGTCTAGGAATTCACCCATTCCTTCCAGATTATTTAATTTTTTAAAGTAGAGGTTTGGGAAATCTGCCCTAATGATTCTTCCAATTTCATTGATGTCTGTTGTGATTTCTCCTTTTTAATTTCTGATTTTATTGATTTGAAACTTTTTTTTTTCCTTGATCAATTTGGCCAGAGGATTGTCAATCTTGTTTATTTTTTCAAAGAACCAGCTCTTCATTTCATCAATGTTTAAAATTGCTTTCTTGCTTTCCAATTCATTAATTTCTGCTCTAATCTTGATATTTGTTTCTGTCTGGAACTCTTTGAGTTGGATTCTGCTTGATTTTCAAACACCTTTAGGTGCACAGTTACATTATTGATTTGGGATATCTAGGTATTTGTAATGAAGGCATTTAGGGCTATGAATTTTCCCCTTATGATTGCCTTCATTGTTTCCCACAAGTTTACATAGGTTTCGTTTTCCTTATCATTCAATTCTAGGAATTTTACAATTTCTTTTTTGATTTCTCCCATGACTATTCATTGTCTAAATTGTGTTGTTTAGACTCCAGGAGCTGGTAGAGTTCTTTTCTTTTCTTTTTTTTTTTTTTTGATATTTCATTTTATTTATTTTATTTTATTTTATTTTTTCTCAATTTTTTAAACATTTCCATTGATTATAAAAAATATCCCATGGTAATACCCTCCCCCACCTTTCACCCTTTGAAATTCCATTCTCCATCATATCCACTCCCCATCTCAATCAGTCTCTCTTTTATTTTGATGTCATGATCTTTCCCTCCTCTTATGATGGTCTTGTGTAGGTAGTGTCAGGCACTATGAGGTCATGGATATCAAGGCCATTTTATGTCTGGAGGGAGCATGTTGTAAGGAGTCCTACCCTTCCTTTGGCTCTTACATTCTTTCTGACACCTCTTCTGCATTAGACCCTGAGCCTTGGAAGGTGTGATCGAGACGTTACTAGGTACTCTAGTCACTTCTTCCAGCCCCATGATACCTTCTGAGTCATCCCAAGGTCACTGCCATCTGAAAAGAGAAGATTCTCTACCCTAAGTAAGAGTAGCATTAATATAAGGTTATGAATATTAAGAGAAGTGCTTACTGGGCAGTTTGATAAGCATAGTATATACACTTATCCAGACATCAGCAGATGTTACACCCCTAGGGCTCATGACTACCCCTGTTTTAAGTTTTCAGCATCAGGGTTGTATTCCCTCCCAAGGAGCAGACCTCCAGTCAAATTGGAGGGCAGTTGGTTTCCACCATCATAGACGAGCCACTATTGTACCTGTTGGCTCATTTGGGCTGGGTGGCCAATTATAAGGCTTGCAGTGTCCACTGTTGAGTATCTTCACTGGTGGTATCTCTTTCTCCCATTGAACTGCATATAGAATGGCTTCTTCCAGCTTTCTGTCAGCTGGTCTACATAGAGGAGGATATCAGCTTAGTTCCAGCAGGATTTCTCAGTGGCCTTTCAGCCAAAATATGTGGATTCTTCAGCAATATGGTCTTATCATTGATTCCTGGTGGGAAACAAAGGGCCTCGGCAATGGCCTATAATGTTTCAGGGGCACCAGGGATCTCCCTGGCAAACAACTCACTGGAAGATATCCCATCCCTGGCACTGAAAATTTTCTAGCAACAATCTACGGCTCCTGAGTGTTCCATTTTCCAAAACTGGAGGATTTCATATGATTTATTTATATCCTCTTACACTTTGATTAGCCCTCCCTCCACCTTTCCTTTACTCAATCTCCTCCCCTGACCTCACTTTGGGCCTTTTCACCCCCATTAATCTATTCTTCTACTTACACATATATATAACACCAACCTATTAAGTACCTCCTCCCTTCCCTTCTCTTCCCTTTGTATCTCTTTTTTAGCTTACTAGCCTCTGCTACTGAATTTTTTCCTTCTCACACAGAAGCCAAATCATCTGTAGCTAGGATCCACATAGGAGAGAGAACATGCAGCGCTTGGCTTTCTGGGCCTGGGTTACCTCACTTAGTATAAGCCTTTCCAGATCCATCCATTTTCCTGCAAATTTCATAAATTCATTTTTCGTTACCATTGAGTACAACTCCATTGTATAAATGTGCCATATCTTCATTATCCACTCATCAGATGAGGGACATCTAGGCTGGTTCCATTTCCCAGCTATTATGAATTGAGCAGCAATAAACATGGTTGAGCATGGACTTCTCAGGAAATGAGATGAACCTTTAGGATATATGCCTAGGAATGCTATACTGCATCATATGGTAGATCAATCTTGAGCTGTCTTAGGAACCTCCACACTGATTTCCACAATGGCTGGACCAGATTGCATTCCCACCAAGAGTGCAGAAGGGTTCCTCTTTTTCCACATCCTTGCCAGCATTTGTGATCATTTGTTTTCATGATGGTAGCCAGTCTGACAGGAATGAGTAGAATCTCAATGTAGTTTTAATCTGCATTTCCCTGATGACTATGGACGTGGACCATGTTTTTAGACGCTTATACGACATCTGTATTTCTTCTTTTGAGAACTCTCTATTTAGCTCCATATACCATTTTTAATTGGCTTGTTTGATTTCTTATTATTTAATTTTTTGAGTTCTTTGTATATCCTAGATATTAATCCTGTATCAGATATATAGCTGGCAAAGATTTTTTTCCCATTCTGTAGGTTGCCTCTTTGCTTTCTTCACCATGTCCTTTGCAGTACAAAATCTTTGTAATTTCATCAGGTCCCAGTGGTTAGTCTGTGGTTTTATTGCCTGAGCAATTAGGGTTGTATTCAGAAAGTCCTTGTGAAGACCAATATGTTGAAAGGGTTTCCCCTACTACTTCCTCTAGCACTTTTAGAGTTTCCAGTCTGATGTTAGGTCTTTAATCCATTTGGACTTAATTCTTGTGCATGGAGAGAGAGAAGAATCTATTTTCATCCTTCTACAGATACATATCCAGTTTTCCCAACACCATTTGCTGAAGAGGCTGTCTTTTCTCCAATGAGTATCTTTGGCATTTGTATCGAATATGAGGTGGCTATAGCGACCTGGACTTACATCTGGATCCTCTATTCTGTTCCATTGAGCTACATGTCTGCTTTTGTGTCAGTACCATGCTGTTTTTGTTACTATGGCTCTTTAGTATAGGTTAAAATCAGGTATGGTGATACCACCAGCCTGATTTTTGTTGCTCAGTATTGTTTTAGATATTTGAGGTTTTTTGTGATTCCAAATGAATTTTTGGATTGTTTTTTCTATTTCCATGAAGAATGCCTTTGGAATTTTGATGGAGATTGCATTAAATGTGTATATTGCTTTTGGTAATATTGCCATTTTCACAATATTGATTCTTCCAATCCAGGAATAAGGAATGCTTTTCCACTTCCTAGTGTCTTCTGCAATTTCTTGCTTGAGTGTTTTAAAGTTCTTATTGTAGAGATCCTTTACTTCCTTGGTAGCTTTATTCCAAGGTACTTTATTTTCTTTGATGCAATTGTTAAGGGGAGTGATTCCCTGATTTCATCCTCTGTGTGTTTGTTGTTAGCATATATGAAGGCTACTGATTTCTGTGTATTTATTTTGTATCCTGCTACATGGCTGTAGGTTTTTATCAGCTCTAACAGTTTGCTGGTAGAGTCTTTAGGGTCCTTTATATATAGAATCATGTCATCTGCAAATAATGATAACTTGATCTCTTCCTTTCAATTTGTATCCCTTTTATGTGTGCCACTTGCCTTATTGCTATGGCTAAGACTTCCAGTCCTATATTAAATAAAAGTCAGGACAGTGGACACCCTTATCTTGTTCCTGATTTTAGTGGAAAAGCTTCCAGTTTTCCCCATTTAGTAATATGTTGGCTGTAGGGTTATCATAAATAGCCTTTATTATATTGAGATATGTTCCTGCTATTCCTAGTCTCTGTGGGACTTTTATCATGAAAGGACATTGGATTTTGTCCAATGATTTCTCTGCATCTAATGAGGTGATCATGTGATTTTTGTCCTTCAGTCCATTTATGTAATGTATTATATTTATCAATTTGCGTATATTGAACCATCCCTGCATCTCTGGGATAAAGCCTACTTGGTCAGGGTGAATAATCTTTCTGAGATATTCTTGTGTCCTCTTTGCCAATATTTTGTTGAGAATTTTTGCATCTATGTTCATGAGGGACATTGGTCTGTAATTTTCTATTTTTGTTCTATCTTTGCCTACTTTTGGTATCAGGGTGATGCTGGTTTCATAGAAGGAGTTTGGTAGAATTCCTTCTTTTTCTATTTTATAGAAAAGCTTAAGAAGCAGTGGTGTTAGTTCTTCCCTGAAAGTCTGGTAAAATTCAGGAGTGAATCCATCTGTGCCTGGGATTTTTTTATTTGGGAGATTTTTGATAACTGCTTGGATCTCCATGCTTGTTATTGCTCTATTTAAGTGATTTTCTCATCTTGATTTAATTTAGGTAGGTCATATAAATCAAGAAAATCATCCATTTCTTTCAGATTTTCATACTTTGTGGAGTATATGCTTTTAGAGTATGTCCCTATCATTTTTTTAATTTCTCTGGCATCTGTTGTGATGTTACATTATTCATCTCTAATTTTATTAATTTGTGTCCCTTCTCTCTTACTTTTGGTCAGATTTGCTAAGGGTTTATCAATCTTGTTTATCTTTCCAAAGAACCAACTCTTTGTTTTATTGATTCTTTGGATTGTTTTTTTTTTTTTTTTTTTTTTTTTTTGGTTTCTATTTCGTTAATAACTGCCCTAATCTTTATTATTTCTTCCCATCTGCTGATTTTGGGTTTGCCTTGTTCTCTTTTTCCAAGGCTTTAAGGTGAGGTATTAGGTTATTTACTTGAGACCTTTCTAATTTCTTATTATAGGCACTTAAAGCTATAAATTTACCTCTTAGGACTGCCTTCATTTGTCCCAGAAATTTTGGTATGTTGTGTTCTCATTATCGTTTGACTCTATGAATTTTTTTATTTCCCTCTTGATTTCTTCATTGTCCCATTCATCATTTAGTAATGTGTTGTTTAATTTCCATGATTTTGTGTATGCTGTATAGCCTTTCTTGCTATTGATTTGTAGTTTGATTCCATTGTGGTCAGATAGAATGCAAGGAATTATTTCAATTTTCCTGTATTTGTTAAGATTTGCTTTGTGCCCGAATATATGGTCTATTTTAGAGAATGTTCCATGTGCTGCTGAAAAGAATGTATATTCTTCACCATTTGGATGAAATGTCCTGTAGATACATGTTAGATCCATTCCTTCTATGACCTCATTTAGTCCAGATGCCTCTTTGCTTATTTTTTTCCCAGGATGACCTGTCAATTGATGAGAGTGGGGTGTTGAAGTCACCCACTACCACTGTGTTTGGTGTTATCTGTGACCTTAGTTCTAATAGCATTTGTTTCATGAATTTGGTGGCCCCCATATTAGATGCATATATGTTTAGGATTGTTATGTCCTCCTGTTGGAGTGTGAATTTAATCCATATAAAGTGGCCTTCCTTATCTTTCTTAACTAATGTTGGACTGAAATCTACCTTGTCAGATATTAGGATAGCAACCCCTGCTTGTTTTCTAGGTCCATTTACTTGAAACACCGTTTTCCAACCTTTCAACCTAAGATTGTGTCCATCCTTTGTAGAAATGTGGGTTTCTTGAATACAACAAATTGAAGGATCCTGCTTTTTAACCCAGTCTGCAAACCTATGTCTTTTGGTTGGGGCATTGAAGCCATTGATATTAAGTGATATTATTGAAAGGTGTGTATTCATTTTTGCCACTTTTTTTGTAGTTCTTCCGGTTTTACCTTTGTTCTCTTGTGTTAAGTAGTATTTGAGTATTGTTTGTTTTTTCCCAGTTCCTTATATGTGTGCTTTTCTTTTTCTTCAGCATGGAAGATTCGTTCAAGTATTTTCTGTAGAGCTGGTTTTGTCTTCAAATACTCCTTTAGCCTGCTTTTGTCATGCAATGTCCTTATTTCTCCATCTATTTGAATGGATAGCTTTGCAGGATAAAGTAACCTTGGTTGACAGTTGTTATCTTTCAGAACTTGGAATACATCACTCCATGCAGTCAACTCTGACTAGAATGGTCCATCAAGCTGTACTTAGAGCACTGCAAGGCATCTTTTAGGCTAATATTTCAAATTTTTCCACATTCCTCTCAAATATCAGCTCCAAAAGTGACACTGTCAGGTGTCTCGAACCAATGATCCCACTTCTCGATTTCAATTTTCCTGTTAGTCAGATTTGCATTACTGGCAGAAATCACCTGACCAAGAGCAGCTTATGGAAGATAAAAAGTTTTATTTTGGCTTATAGATCTGAGGGGAAGCTCCATTATGGCAAGGGAAATTGATGGCATGAGAAGATGCTGGATATCACCTCCTGGCCAACATCAGGTGGACAACAGGAACAGGAGACTATGTCAATCACTGGCAACAGGAAGCTGGCTATAACAATGATAAACCTGTCCCAACAATATACTGCCTCCTGGAAACTTTAATTCCCAAAATTCTATCACTGGGGACCTAGCATTCAGATCACCTAAGTTTATGGGGGACACCTGAATCAAACTACCACAGCATGGTATTTCAGAAAAGTGATTACATAGACCACTGGAATAGAAGGTCCAGAAACAAAAGAATGAAACCTTAGAATGCTGAGTTTAGACACGATAACAAAAATGTAACATTGGAGAAAGGAGGCTCCTTAACAAACAGTGCTGGGAAAAAAAATTGTGTTCATGTACAGAAGAAAACTAGATCTGTATGTCTTACAATAGAATAAAATGAACATGTATATTTATACATGCTGATGCCCCATACATTCATTAGCATTCCAGAATTGCAGTTTGCCATGTTAAAATCTCACAAAGTATATTTCTAAAAGAAATTTCTGGTGATAAAGATGGATATAAAGACATTAGCAAAAGGATTAAAATATCATCCTTCATAAATTCACACTAGCATTATATATGACTCATCTAAATAGAAGAGAATAAAAAATACATGACACAATGATTCATAGCATTGATGGAGGGAAGCTTGTCTCTGTTGTAGTCTTGGTATGAAGACTGCACTATCAGAACCTGATAGAAATAGTAGGCAGGAAGTGTGCAGTGGTACAGTATTTCTGAATCAAACATGACCTAATTCACATTCATGGAACACAATAGAAAAGTCACATCTTATCTAATACCATGTCATAATTAGGAAGATATGCCATTTCCTTAGACATAAAATAAATATCAAAGTATTTAAAACTATTGAAACACACATAATGAAAAGAATGCAAAACTCAATCAATAGTAATTTAAACAATAGAGTTAAACAAGTGATGTAGGTACAAGTGAAATAACAAGGAAATAAAAATATAAGCTGAACAAAAATTAAAATCAACACTATCAAAATCTGTGGGGTGCAGGTGAGGCAGGTCTTGAAGGGAAAGTTGTGGCACTAATTGAAACTTATGAGAGGTCTAAAATTTATAGTCAAAATTCTATCTAAAGGAACAAGAACATGGAACTAGAAAAGAAGGAAATAAACTTAGTAACAAAATAAATGAAATGCTGACTATCATTTGGAAAAACAAAAACAAGTTAATAACTTCTAGCAAGACTGATTGAATAAAATTCAATAAATAAAAATATAAATTACCAATTATTGGGAACTCAATGCACAATGACTCACACAGAGTCAGGTCCATGAACATTAATTAAACAACTGGTGGTGCTCTTGCAGTTATAAAACCACTGGAGATGGTGCCTAGTTAAAATTTTAATATCAAATTTATAATAAAAATATCTTGTAGAAATTTCTGGAGTGCCTTCAGACCCATGAAAAGTATATTCTTCTAACACATTTCCCTAAGACAGAACAACATGTCATGGGACCAGACACCAGAACATGTCCATAAAGATACTGGTCACATAGAATCAGTATGAGTGGGATGGAGTGGGTCTGTTTCCACCAGTCAAGGGAACTCTTGTTTACATATATCTCTCAGGAGCCTTTTGCCTCTGCCATCAGATTCAAGTCTCCATTAAGGCAACAATGCATATATGTTAACACACATAATAACATAAAATGTATTAGTTCAGAGTGCATCGGCAGATATTAAAAGGACAGACCAACTAACATGATTATATTCTCTTTAGGGACAAGAAAGAAGGAAAGTAAGAATGAGAAAGAGAAAGAAAAAGTTAAACAAAGAAAGAAAAATGAGAAGATGATGACTGTCTAACCACACCACACCACACCTCCGAGGGAAGGAAAGGCAAGACATTGAGGGTTGTTGGGTCTTCTAGGGGTGAGCAGACTCTAATAGACCTCCAGTGGGAGGGTGTGGAGGATCAAAGAAGGGAATCTGCTATTTCCCATACTCTCAGGTAGCCCACCAGCCCCCTAATCCCTGCAAGCAGCCCTCCTAGCCATGGTCCCAGCCACACATTCCTCCTGCACTAACTGCAGACAAGGGAACCCAGGCCAGCAAGCCAGCATAGCTGCATGCATGCCTCCACGCTGGTGAGCACCATCCCACTCGCCGCTGACCCCCACCCCCTTGCACAGACCCAGGCCAGCAGGCTAGCATTCCTTCAGGGGACCTCCATGCTTGTGAATGCCATCCCACTCACCGCCACCCTCAGCCCCTGGCATGGACACAGGCCAGCAGGTTAGCACTCCCCCAGAGGACCACCATGTGTGAACACCATCCCACTCCCTGCCACCCCCTACCCCTGGGCATGGACCCATGACAGCAGGCTAGTGTTCCCCCAGGGGACCTCCACAAGCAAACACCTTCCCACTTGCTGGTGCCCCCACCCCCATGCTCAGACTGAGGCCAGCAGGTTAGCATCCCCCTGCAAGGGGTTCCCACCATCACAGATCTCCACAGGAGAACTCCACCACACCCCCACCTCTCTGTCTGGACCCAGGTCAGCAGTCTAGTGTTCCCTCAGGGAACCTCCACACATAAATGCCATCCCACTCACTGCCATCCCCCACCTCCCTACTCAGACCCAAGTCAGCAGGCTAGCACTCCCTCTCCACCACAAGAGACGTCCACATGCCACTGGGAACACAGGCCATCAGGTTAGGGTTCCCCTCTCCCTAGGCTACCCCACCACAGGGAACCTCCACAGCTCCCACCCCCCGCTTGTCACCTGACACCCAGCAGTCTCATATTTCTCCTTGCCTTGTTACAGGACCTGGAAGTCCCATCCACCCCCTGCTACAGGGTCCCAATGGATCCACTGTCCCATCCCTTCAGCCTTTAGCATCACAGAACCACCACACATTCCCATCCTCCCCCCACCCTCCACAGGCCACCTGCAACACCAGTATGCATGGTCCCAATCTCCCCTACCACCTGCCCCTCAGACCACCTGACCACAAAGTCCCATACCCTGAATCACAGAACAACAAGCCCCTACATCCAGTCCCTGGACCCCAACCAGAGCATCAGGGGCTCCTTCCCTCTGAGCAGGTAGGCCCAAACTGCCATCAGAAGCCCAGTGGAAGCAAACTTAAAAGGGAATAATCACTGAAGACACTTCAAGGGTAGACTACAGCTTCCTCCTAAATTAAATAAGACTCCTACACTGTGATAGGCAGACCACAGCACAAAAGGAATAACATGAAAAATGAAATGCAAGTAAATCCAACAAGATCACCCAGTTCTATAATGGATGGCTAATCAAAACACAGAAGAGACATTATGATCAAAATTCCAAGATGAAAACACAAGCTATGCAACCCTGACCAAGCAAATAGCAGAACATGCAGAAAGACAACAAAGGGCCAATAATTGTATGAATGTTGTCCTCACTAAACTACTAGATTAGACCTAATAGATAAGAATCAGGAAGGGTTCCAGGGACAGTTAAATGATCTGAAGGAGAGAAAAGAAAAGAAGAAAGAAAGAAAGAGAGAGAGAGAGAGAGGAAGGACCTCAATAGCCAGCTGGCTAAGCACAATGAAGATGTAAAGAAATGCAAGGATAAATTTAAAGACATAAAAAGGGAACTTGACAGAGAGATGGAAACTATACATAAAAAAGTGGCAGAAAGTATAAACCAAATTGAACAAGCCCAAAACTATAGAAGCTCTCAAGAACACAGTCAGCCATGTGGAGGACAGAAACTCAGAACTGAAGGACAAAACAGAAGAAATAGTTCATAAGTCCAAAAGTTTCAATTAGTTCAAACATTTTTGTGAGCAAAACATGAGGGAACTGTGGGATACCCTCAAACATCCCATCATTCAGATCAGGGGAATAACAGAGGGGAAACAAATTCAGACTAAAGGCATGGAGAAGTTATTCAACAAAATTATCAAAGAAAACTTTCCCATTCTCTCAAAAGAAAGTCCCATCAAGATATAAGGAAAATGGTTGAACCTGGAACAGATCATTCTCAGTGAACTTACCCAATGACAGAAAAAAATTGCCACATAGTCTCACTCATCTACAGCACATAACCTGAATCTACCCAAGACACCTTACATATCCAGCAAGCATCTCGTGGACTAGACACTAGGATGGAAGGAGAGGGAGGGGAGGGCCCCAAAGGGGTGGGAAACACAAATCTAGACCCAAACAGCAATGGTACCATAAAATTCTACTTATTAAACAACAGACCAAATGGCTGATCCTTCACCAGGCCCTTACAGGGAACACCTGAACCACAAGACACTGGAGAGAGTAGGATCATGACTAACCTTAATCTTCTACATCTTCCCTCCCTCCTTCTCCCTCTCCCTCTCCCTCTCTCTCTTCTCTCTAACTCTTGTATATTAGTTAGCTTTTTCCTCATATTCTTAGTGGGCACTGACCTGTAACTCCCAGTACCAGCATGGGGCTATCATCCACAATGAGCTTTTGATCAGAGAGACCTACAAGGTTTCCTAAAAGAAAGACAGATTTCTGTCAGAGTACTTGATGATCCACCAAAGGTTAGTGGTAAGACCCTACTACTGAAGACACCTTATGTGGTTGACATGCAAAATAGAATGGCATGGCTGGAAGTTGGAAGACAGTCAGTCCCCAGACAGTCAGCCCGTCTAGTGCCAGAAGGTGCTACATGGGCAACTGGGGGAAAATGACCAATATCTGTCCAAGCAACTCATGGTATAACCTACTTAGCAGCAAATAACTTGTGTGAGGCCCACACAAGTGCAATAGTGGCACACAGCCATGGTGGGAAACCAGCTGCTCTTAATTTGGCTAACTGATCTCCTCAGTGGTTCCGGGACCCATAGCTGGAGCTGGGAAACAAGTCAGAACCATATCCAAACATAAGCCCACTCGCCAATATCAAGCTACCATCAATCATGGGCTACAAGAGGGCCTACACCTATTAAATTCTCTATTAAAAAAGTAAGGGTTATCTCCTTTGTCCTGGTGCTAACTTACTCTCCATTAGAGAATCTGCTTCTCTTTTTCAGATAGATGTAGATCCTAAGGAGAGAGCCACCCCATCATACCTCCAAAGGTCCCCAGCTGAAACTAAGGAAAATTGGCGAAACAAGTAAGGGTGCTGTTTTCCTGATGAACCGGATACCAGCAGAAGGGGGAAGGAGATCAACACAGAGAAGACTCAACTCCTACCAAATCAGAGAGCCAGAGCCTAAGAGGCCCCCAACACCTCATCTCTGAAGCAGACCAAAAATGAACCCAACATGGCTCAGGGAAATTTTGCAGAAGAGGGGGCAGAAAGAATGTCAGAGCCACATGTTGGGTCATGATATGCAGAGACATTTATCTTACCCATAACTGTGGGCTAACTCCACAATGCATGACCCATATATCTCAACAAGGAGGGGCCAAGGGGAGGGGGTAGGTCACGGATGAGCCTAATAATGGTACCAAACTGACTGTATTTGCTGAATACAAAACTAACTAATAAAGAAAAATATATATATATATATAAAAAAGCTAACAGAACTCCAAACAGACTGAAAAAAAAGGAGAAATACTCCAAGACATATTATCATTAAGACTGTAAATATTGATACCAAACAGAACATCCTAAAAGCAGATAGGGAGGAACCGCACATCACATATAAAGGCAACGACATCTGAATTACGTCAGACTTCTCAATGGAAACCCTGAAAGCCAGAAGGGCCTGGAATGGAACACTGCAAAGTCTAAGAACCTATGGCTTCCAACCCAAACTACTCTACCCAGCAAAAGTATCCTTCATAAAAGATGGTGAATGAAAAACTTTCCATAATAAAAGTCAGCTTTACAACTATAGAACACAAAGCCAAACCTACAGAGAATACTTAAGGAATGTTCCACACAGAAGATTCAAATAACCAACCTCAAGTGCCTACAAGAAGCAGATCACAATACCCAAACTCACAGAATTCACACACACACACACACACACACACACACACACACACACACAAACAAACCTACAAAGCTCAGGAAAACACCAAACCACATAAACCATCAAAATATGGCAGGGGTTAAATCAAACCTCACAGTCATTAATGGTCTTAATTCACTTATAAAGAGACAGAAGCTAACAGGGTGGATCAGAAAATTAGACCCCTCAAACTGCTGTATTTAAGAAACCCACCTCACCATTAAAGCCAGACACCTTTTCAGGGTGAAATGGTGGAAAATGATATTCCAAGTAAATGGAAATAAGGAACAAGCAGGTGTAGCCATACTAATACTGGATAAAATAGACTTCAAATCAAAAGTAATCAAAAAAGACAAAGAAGGCCACCTCATAATCAACAGAATGAACCATCAGAGTATATCACAATCATCAATCTTTATGCACCAAATGCAAATTTACCACAACTCATAAAACAAAACCTACTTGACAGCAAAACAGTAATAACCACCAGCACCATCATAGTTGGGGACTTCAATACTCCACTACCAGTAATAGATAGATTATCCAAAGAGAAAATTAACAGAGACATGAGAGAGCTCAACAAAACTATAGATCAGTTAGACCTAACAGACATCTACAGAACACTCTACCCAAAATCCACAAACTACACATTCTTCTCAGCAGCCCATGAAAGCTTCTCTAAAATAGATCATATTCTGGGTCATTAAGTCTGCCTGGATATATTTATGAAGATTGACATAATTTCCTGCATGATATCAGATCACAATGCTGTATTGATAGAAATTAACAACAAAAAATGTGCCAGGAAATCTATCAGCTCCTTGAAACTGAACAACACTCTTTTAAACAATAAATGGATAGTGAAAGAAATAAAAAAATTAAATTGTGAAATTTCTAGAAGTGAATGACAATGAGAACACATCATACCAAAACTTGTGGGACACAATGAAGGTGGTCCTCAGGGGAAAATTCATAGCACTAAATGACTTCATAACAAAGACAGAGAGATCCCAAATCCATAACCTAACCATGCACCTAAAGGCATTGGAAAAGCAAGAATAATCCAACCCCAAAAGTTCCAGACAGAAAGAAATAATTAGGATCAAAGCAGAAATTAATGAATTGGAAACAAATAAAACAATTAAGAAAATTGACAAAACAAAGAGCTGGTTCCTTGGAAAAATAAACAAGATTGATAAACCCCTGGCTAATTTGAACAAGCAAAAAAAAAACTATTCCACAAAACTGCCTATAATATAATTGGCCCATTATGAAGTCACTTGTACTGTCAATGGCTTTGGTAGAACTGTGGCACCAGTTCTGCTCTAACATCACATGTCAATTCAACTTTGTGTTGTCACCACTCCAGGCTTACAACTCTCCTCAGCTGACATCCTATGGTCTTGTCATCCCCAGTGTCCTAGTTTGTCCAATGAATATTAGAATTCACCTTCACAGCTCAATATAAGGGACTCAGAAGATCTTCAAGACAACATGACCCTGCCACACAATGCTTATAGGCAATAGGTCTCTGGATCTTTAAGTTTTGTCTCAATGAGTCCTCTTAATTGACATTTTCCATGGCTACAAAAGCATTACCATGTGTATGTTGTGGCCAGGTTCTGTGGCAAGCTTGAGGCATAGTGTGGATTTCTTGGACCATAGTATCCTGCTGTGAAATCATTCAGAAAAAAAAAAAATGAAAGGGAAAAAATGTTTGGAATATATATATAGGGAATCATAGATATGGCCATCTATACCATATAGACTCTTCTCACTGCTGATATATGCATACCAGACATAAATGTAAAGAGCCTAGTGCAGAAGACACTGTATGTTAGGGTTGCATGATCTGTAAGCATGAAGTGGGTAATGAGTTGGAAGATTTAATGTCTGTCACTCAGTGCCAGAGGACAACATGGTTACTCTTGGTAAGAAGTGTTTCCAAGTGTTGCATATGTCAAAAACAATTACCACGCAAGGCGAGGTTCAACACTGGTACAACTGTTAATTAATACAACCAACAATTTTGTGATTTTACTGAAGCCAAACTCTACAGGATGCAGTCCATGAACAGTCCTGTTAACCTGGATTAAAATTTGTGGATAGGACAATCACTAGGTTTCAATAGGAACACCTCTGAAGTTGCTCTGATAGATGGATATGATGCGCCTATCAAACAGCCTCTAAATATCAGCTTTTGCACTCTTACATTACCGCTGCAACATGCCTAGTGTATAGAGACCAACGCTATGCAGGATTCCATGAATACTTAGAGATTCAGAAAGGTAAACTTGCTAAGAATATGTGACTGCTACTGTGGCCTGGTGATCCAAGCCTCCAAAAACAATGACCCACGCAGGAAGGGAGAAAATACCCTGTTCAAATTCCTGGTTCTCTACTATGACTTGTTTGACTTGAATGAACATAATGGAATGTACACGCTTGGATAGCAATGTACACAAAGCAAGTGGATGGGTTCTTAAAGAGTTTTGGCAATGTGGTTCATGCACATAATTTTACTAGAAAATTAGCCAGTACTTCTTATTTGCTTGTATTTTGTGATGCTAGCTTATGAAGAATGAATTAGCACTGATCCAAAGTGTGATATGAAAATGAAGTACAATTCATTGGTCTGCTTGAACTTTATATAACACTGCTGTGAAAATCCTTCAGAAAAAAACATGAAAAGGAAAAATGTTTGGAATGTATATATGTATGTATGTATGTACATATTGTGGTTGCATATATTTTAAAAGTTGGAATATGATTATCTGACAATACATTCATTTTGAATCTGGAACATTGATAGTAATGCCCAGTGCTCCCAAACAATAGGGGATATGTAGTTTGTTTTGGTCTTTGATTTTAAGGAATGTTCTATGCATCAAAACTTAACTAGCATATTTTTGCACAATATTTCCAAATGGATTCATCAAATATTCAGTGGAATTTGGGTTATTGCTAATAGTGTATAGAGGTAGAAGGTCCTTTTAACTTGATACAAACATGTTTTTGCTTTCCAGTTTGTAGTATAGATTATTGATGTGTTAATGTTCTGTGTCTGTCAATCTGAGAAAAAGTGAATTCAGGTTGAAACCATATTTGATCTTTGTCAAAAATTCTAATAGTGTATATTATCAAGTTCAGGGGGAAAAAAAAGATGCAAGCAAACAGCTAGGACATGTCTGCTCTTGTCAACCAGGACAAACTTTAGCTTTTTGCAAGAAATGGCAAATACTTCTCTGGTAGCTGAGTCTCATTAAGTATGGGCATGTTTCTAGATACATAGATTCACAGTACAAAGTCACTTGCGTGAAGAACATGAAAAACTGAGAAACAACTCAAAGAATGTGGATTCTGCCTCCTCAAATGAACGCTAATAGTGACGAAGACAAGAGAAAGCTATGTTCTTTCTGGCAGTTAGCCAGGGGCAGGATCCCAAAGAGGGAACCAGAAGATGTTACCCCACTGTCTTTGACAAAGCTGGGATTCAGGATCTGATCCAGTCTTATCCACAATGGCTGCAGCGCCCCCTGCTGCTCCCCTAGTCTAGTACACTACCTAGGTAGACTACCCTTTGCATCAGCCACCTGAATTCACCAGCTAACCAGGTCTCTCCCCTGTATACCTGTATCTCATGACAGAAATCGATCCTGACTAAGTTTAAAGGGCTTAACCTCCCTCCTTTCCTTCCGTTCTACTTTGGAAATCTGTCTAACTTCTGCTCCTTTCATCTGAGTAGTAAATAAACGTCTCCTCTCTCAGCAACCTGCTGTCCTCATAATTTATCTGAGTACCCTTCTGTGCATTACACACGTCTTCTTTCTCCAGATACTCTTTTCATTTTGATTTTCTTCTAATCTCTGTGTCTACCACTTGCATTTCCTCTAAACTCTGGGCCTGCTCTGTGTGAAATTCCTCGAAATTTGGGATCTACCACATTTCTCATTCGTCTAAACTTGGCATCTACCACATGTATAATAACTCCCTTGAGTTGTTTATTACTCATTTCTCTGGGGTCTGAATTTCCCACTCTGCTTTGGTGCCTTCCCTTTGCTACCTTGCTTAATCTCTGAACTTTCTCCTTTGGGAAGGGTTGGGGCTAATACTTACATGTTTTGCTTCCACAGAAGTGTGGATTTCTTTTAAATCCTCTGGCTTTTAGGCTGTGTCTTCTACATGCATGTGCAGCAGCTCCAGCCCTTTAGTAGCTAACAATTTCCCCTAAATAAACCTCACAATTCATTATTTCTCCCTAAATAAACTCAATAATTTATAATTTATCGTTCTTGAGTTCATTTTATACAATTCTTTGGTAGGATAAGGACCTAAAATTGAAGTTCACAAGTCTGGGAGAACCCTCCCAAACCCCAAAATCATGCATAAATAGGATTAGAGCAAAATCATTTAACTTTTATAACCTGTCTATTTAATCTATGCAGTTTGATGCTAATCACAAAGATTCATCCTTCCCAAAGGATGTTAATAAACATGTAATTCATAGAAATAAATCATTTATTTTTAGCAAAGGAACATGAACATGATATGGCAATATGGATGCAGCAAAATCATAGTATCCATCATGAATATGACAAAATTCCTTTAATACTTGAGATTGCTAAACAAGTATTCATGTGTTTTATCCTTTTGCCAGGAATGATAAGTGAAACAGATGAGCTATTTTGTCATAGACCAAGATGAAAATATCAAACATTCCATTAATATTGCAAACTCATGAGATTCTAACCACTGAAAATCACTCCCAATGAAATTAAACATTAAAAGAGAATAATAAGGCTGGAGAAATGGCTTAGTGGTTAAGCGCTTGCCTGTGAAGCCTAAGGACCCCGGTTTGAGGCTCGATTCCCCAGGACACACGTTAGCCAGATGCGTCTGGAGTTCCTTTGCAGTGGCTGGAAGCCCTGGCGCGCCCATTCTCTCTCTCTTCCCCTCTCTCTCTCTCCCTCTCTCTCGCTCTCACTCTCAAATAAATAAATAAAGATAAAACAAAAAAATTTTAAAAAGAGAATAATAGTTATAATATATACAATTAACTACATATTTATATTGATTCAACATGTGGATATGGAGACACATCAATTTAAAACAACAAACAATAGGTAAGTATGTTGAGGGCAGTAAACACAATGTCACTTTTCCTACATGCAGCAACAATGATACTTGAAAAAAGCTTGGTTTGTAGATTTGCTGCCAGTGCTTGTAGCCAAATACAAACTTAGAAATGGTGAGAGTAGCAAGCATGGGAAAAGTGGGAAGGATGGAAGTAAGATGGACAAAAATTTAGTCAACAAATCTAATTAAAATAGTAAGGAATAAGGTTGCTCTCTTAATTCTTAGATTATATATATATGAAATATTACTTCTACAATTATATACAGATTGAATGCATTAAGATTCTGCTCATGAATGTATTTACAGAATTCCTACTCACAATATAATTGAATTGTTCATCATGTCCAGGAAAAACAATGCTGTTTATAAATTATTGCCCAAGGTCAGGGTCTAATGCAGTGTTTGAGGTCCAGGAAAGTCCTTGAACTCTAAATCCTAGGTTTGTTTCTAATTTTAGTCAAAAAATTGAATAAAAAAGAAGTACAGGGCAAAAAGAAAGTTCAAGGAGCTACTTCCATGTGGGGAGCTGGAGGGGATAAAGAACCCATATGGAGAGTAAGGGCTAGGGGGCCCTCTCAGCTGGCTCTGGGCCTAGGCACAGGCCAACATAGGCCAGACCCAGCCAAGGGAAAAACTTACCCTCAGCTGGAAGTTCCCAAGTGGCCAGAGATACTCATCTCCCCTTGCATAGGTATTTATAACCTAATAGTGGTGGGCTGCCTTCTGGCTCATGTTTGGCCAGCCAGGCCAAATGATCCAACTGGTACAATAATGGCATGTCTGTTATGGGGGAAACCAGCTGCTTTCTAATTGGACTGGAAACCCACTCTATGGGAGGAAATACATGCCTAGTACTGAAAAGCTAATCAAAAGCCTTTGGTGGGGGAGCTCACAAGCCCTGGGGGGATGGAGGGCAATGCCTGCTCTTGTCTGGCTAAATGCATATATTATACCCACCAAACTGCCCCATAAGCACTTTACTTAATGTCCATACCTATATATTAATGCTACTCTCACTTGTGGCTAGAGAAGCTTCTCTTCAGATGGTGGTGACCACTAGGATGACCCAAAAGGCACCATAGTGCTGAGAAGATGTGATAGAGGAGTGTTCAGCACTGAAACATCTCTATCACACCTTTCGAGGCTCAGGGTCCATTCCAGAAGAGGTGGCAGAAAGAATCTAAGAGCCAAAGGAAGAGTAGGACAGCTTACAATGCAATTGTCCAGACAGAAATTGGCCTTGATATCCATGACCTCTTAGTGCCTAGCACTACCTTCACAAAACTCTCATAACAGGAGGTAAAGATGATGATATCAAAATTAGAGACTAATGGAGAGAAGGAGGGGATATGATGGAGTGTGGATTTGTGAAGGGGAAAGTTGGGAAGGGGAGGAATTATGGTTTATTGTCTGTAAGTGTGGAAGCTGTCAATAATAAAAAGGAAATGACAGAGCAGAGAACTAAGCATTCTGAATACCTTGTCTTATTTTGATTTTTTGTTTTTACATAGGAAATTTATTTTGTCAATTTTTAATACACAAGATCATCTGTGCTTATAACTCTATGACCCACCGTGGACAGAATGTCACCTGTGTAAAATGTAAGCTGAATTTAGATTGTCTGTGTTCCTAAACAAGACTTTTAGAGCATCCCTAAGGTTCTGTAAAGACTTGAAAAAATCTTAACTTTAGGTATGGTATTTATGTTTAGCCTGGAAATTAGGTTTCTCTTCCTTATAAAAGGAAATTAATTTTAGAAAATATTTGGTCTTTTAGATGTCATATATCTTATCTGTATATGCACAACACCTTCATCCTCATATTTTATTTTATTTTATTTTTTGCCTTTGACCTATAACTTCTTTTATTGACAGCTTCCATGATTATAAATAATATCCCATGGTACTTCCCTCTCCCCCCCACTTTTCCCTTTGAAATGCCATTCTCCATCATATCCCCTCCCCCTCTCAATCAGTCTCTTTTTTATTTTGATGTCATCATCTTTTCCTCCTATTATTATGGTGGTGTATAGGTAGTATCAGGCACTGTGAGGTCCTGGACATCCAGGCCATTCTGTGTCTGGAGGAGCACATTGTAAGGAGTCTTACCCTTCCTTTGGCTCTTACATTCTTTGTGCCACCTCTTCTGCATCCCTGGACCCTGAGCCTTGGAAAGTGTGATAAGAGATATTTAAGTGCTGAGCACTCCTCTGTCACTTCTTCTCAGCACTATGGTGCCTTCTGAGTCATCCCTAGGCCATCACCAACTGAAAAGTGAAGGTTCTCTAACCAAAAGTGAGAGTAGCATTAATATATGGGTATGAACATTAAGAGAAGTGCTTACTGAGCAGTTTGATGAGCATAGCGTATACATTTAGCCAGACCATAGCAGACATTACACCCCTAAGGCTCATGACTACCTAACATTCTGATATAAGTTCCACTAAAAAAAGAAAGCATTTTAACAAGCATTTTATATCCTACATAGAAATATTTCTTCCCAGTTGCTTCCATGATCTCATATCAACCCATAGTTAACCATCTTGCTTATAAGACTTAAGAAAAACTATACCAAAATGATTAATCTTATTATCCACTGACAAAGAAGCAAGTAGCATAGCTTCAAAGAGTTAATTAACCATCTTATTGTTGAAAATTGGTACAGAAACAGCCTTAGCAGAAAACTTACAGTCTGTTTAGTATTTATATCTACCTGACAACTAGACTTGTCTTATATGATACCAATAAATTTCATACAACCCATTGATTTGTGATATCTCCTATAAATAAACTCCATAAAATACACTTTTAAGTTATAAGTCTATGAATACAGGCAAAACACGACTGGGGGATAATCTTTATCAATACCTCTAACACACTTGGGAATACATTTATTAAGAGTAACTGGGGCTGGTTAAACACTTGCCTGTGAAGCCTAAGGACCTCAGTTAGAGGCTCAATTCCCCAGTACCCGCTTGAGCCAGATCACAAGGTGGTACATGCATCTGGAGTTTGTTTGCAGTGGCTGGAGGTCCTGATGTTCCCCTTCTCTCTCTTTCCCTCTCTCTCTCTCTCTCTCTCTGTCTGTTGCTCTCAAATAAATAAATTAAAATAAACAAAGAAAAATTTTTAAAAAGAGTAACTAAGGAAAAAAATTTTTTTTGCCTTGAGGAAGGATGGCCTCCTCCTTTTTAGTAACAGAGCATTACAATCTTTTAAAATTACCTGGCAAATTATGACCAACCACCTCAGGGAGAATTTTGTTGTTTTCAATAATCTTCTATGTAGGTTGAAGTTGACATAGAACACAAACTCAGTAATTATATTTATGATATCGCATAACAAATTATGGCCTGTTTACATAAAATTTTAGCTCTGATTTTTAAAGACAAAAACTGAAAAAAAACCTTGAAATAAATCAAATGCAATAAAGAAACTAAAATGTATCTATAAATAACTTCTTACTTGTATAAAGCCTAAACAAAAAAGAAAATATCAGGTACAGTTCAAATTAAAATGATGTAATTGGGCTGTAGAGATGGCTTAGTGGTCGAGGCACTTGCCTGCAAAGCCAAAGAACCCAGGTTTGATTCCCCAGGACCTATGTAAGCCAGATGCACAAGGGGGTGCATGTGTCTGGAGTTTGTTTGCAGTGGATGGAGGCCCTGGCATGCCCATTCTCTCTCTCTCTCTTTCTCTCTCCCTCTCTCTCTCTCTCTCTGCCTATTTCTGTATCTCTCCCTCAAATAAATAAATACAAATAAAATATTTTTAAATTATGCATTTATTTTTACCAAGTAATTTAAAAGCATTGTGGTTTTTAAATGTGGGGTCAAGCTATCATATGGTAGCCTTGAATTGGTGATCCTCCTGTCTGAGCTTTCCAAGCAGCTAGGATAATTGGCCTGTGTCATAAGATATAGTCCATTTTACTTTTTATAATACCTGTATGAATAAATGATTTACAGTTATGTAAGTGATATATTTATGTAAAGATATATTTGTCATACACTTTGGCAGAAAATCACAGCAGTTAGCGAGCACCATCAGGTATGTCTTTCCCATTCTGTCTCTATATTTCATGAGAGACAGCATGGTTACCACCCCATCCAGTTGCCACAGCTGCTGGCCTCAACTCCACAGGGGAGAGAAGGCATGTGTCTGGGACCCAGGTCTGTTAAAGAAACCTTTCCAACAAAGAGGGGGCTTTACTGGGACAGTTTCAGTCTCCCTCTCATTTAGGCTTCCAGAGAACTTCAGTCTGGGGCTCAGAGAGGCTCCACTGCCTCAGGCCAATGCAATGAACCATTCATTCCCCTCATCTTAGTCAGAAAATAGTGATCTTAGCCTTCAGCAAGAAGAGAAAGCAATTCAGTTTTCCCACAAGTGGAAGAAGTGGTTGAAATACCCCAAGTCATGCTCCTAGCTAGAAAATATTCTGCCCATTTTCACTCAGAATGCAATAATCATACTTCTCCTTCTCAAGATTATCCTGCCATGGTTGTCGTCTGTAATGTGGTGCTCAAGGTACAGGAAATTCCTTGAACCCCAAACCCTAGGTTTGCTTCTAATTTTAAGCAAGAAATTGAATAAAAAAGAAGACTAAGAAGGATAAGTATTGAATTATTATTTTTATTGAGGGAAGTAGAAAGCCAAGGAAAAGCACCCATGGGGCTAGAGATCCCAGGTGGAGGGCCTGAAAAAACCATGGAAAGAGAAAAGAGAAAGTTCAAGGAGCTCCTGCCATGTGGGGAACAGAAGAGGATAATGAACCCATGTGAAGAGTAAGGGTTAGGGGGCCCTCCTGGCTGGACCTGGGCCTAGACCCAGGCCGAGCCAGCCAAGGCCTAGCTAAAGGGCAAAACTCACCAACAGCTGGAAGTCCCCAAGTGATCAGCAAGCTTGCCCTCCCCTTGCAAGGGTATTTATAACCTTAGAGTGGGGGGCTGTCCTCCAGCTCAGGTGAACCAGAGGGCAGCTGGTTGGTTAAGGCTAAGGGCTGTCTCAGGAAGAGGCCAGCCCTGGCACCAAGTTCTAGGGGCTGAACTTAATCAATCATAATGTTTAAACCCAATGAAAGACCTCCCTCCCAGGAGGGGTCCAAGTTGTTTTTGGAAAAACAAGTGGAGGGAACAAGATAAGGATAAGAAATCAGATCACCTTTGATTTTTATCAAGTGCTAACTTTCCTATCTTTTTTACCTTCAGGAGTCCCATCACCTTAACTGTACCTTTCTCAAGGGGTTTCTTCACAGGACCATTAACATAGTATTACACTTACAATAGAAGGGATTTGGTGAATTGAGTGACATGCTTATGTGTAAATCAAGTTTGTAAGGTTTTAAAGCAATCATAAGGTGATTAGGGAAAAATAGACAATGAGTTTAAACAAAGGAAAATGTGGCAAGAATGATTATGTCTCAAATCAGAATTCTTAGGAAAATATTGACAGAAACCCAGGCAACTGCTCATGGGCTGTTGGAAAGCTATAAATCTGTACAAAGGTTCAAAGGTGGGACAAAGAAGTACTGTGTGGTCTCCTGATATTCAGACAGCTGGTCCTGTGGTGAGTGCTGGACCCATGTGAACATTAATTCATAGAAACCATAAAAAGGATGATGGGAATGGTGTATCAGGGACTGCATATAAAGGGAGAGCTATGGCAGTGAAAATGATTTAGGCTTTCCTTGTTTGGACAATTACACCAAAGATTATATTTCTTTAAATCTCAAGAAAATATGCTAGTACTGATCTGCTGATTCATGATATGCACCCCTTCAAGTCAGTTTTGCTTAAAAGTATGAAGTGTAGGTTGAACTTATATATCTAGGGTAAATGACAGCCATTGTGGGTAGAACATTTATACCTAGTGCTGAGACCTTTGAGCAGACATGTCTGTTGCATAGAAAAGCAGTGGCCACAAGGAAACCTGGAGTCAACAGAACCACTCACCCATCTTAAGACACAGAAATGTAACAGTGAAAACATGCCATATTCTCCACTGTCATCTCACTGCCATGAGTAGAACGAGTCGCTCAAGATCAGTTAGTTTCATGACCTCTTTTTATTGTTACAATAAAGGAAGCCAATTGAGAATGACACAGTGGCTCATAAGATAGCAAGAGAATATCTGGCTGCATGGGAGAGAGACTTTCTGATAATGGAGATGGAGTTTGAAAGATCTGTTGAAATACTGTTATATAAATATTGGAAGTCAGCTTACCTACCAATTCATGTAGAATCAGTTGCAAATGTTAATGTATTCATTATGTGTATTATAAAAGAAACTGCTATAATAATACAGTAATCAATATTTGATATATGTGCTCATATTATTCTATGCACACTATTATTACATAGTAGTCATGAGTTAACCAGTGTTGTTTTGCACTATAGTTTATAGTTTATATCAATTTGAATAATTTGTATTATAGATTATAGTTTATAACTATTTTAATATTTTGCATCATAAATTATAATTCACATCAATTTTAAGAGTGTATTTATCATATGAAAAAATGGAAAAGGAACACAGGTTTGTGAAATAAAATTAAATGGATACTTTGTAAATAATAATGTGAATGTTGTTTGGAGGTTTAGGAAAATATATATATTCAAGATAAGCAGCAGTTTAGAAAGAAGCAGACATTTTAACACTCAAAGCATTCAACCAGGGCTCATCAATGGATAAAAGAAACAAAGATATGAGATCTATGGTAGATCTGCAGGACAAGGCTTATGGAATGAATGAGGCAGGCAGATATGTTATGTATGAATATGGGATTATGTAACTAAATCTATGATGTGAAACACAAGAGGAGAGGAAGAAATAAATTTCATTTCTTGTACAAATGCATATGAACTTTGTTTTCCTGTATTTCATTTACTTTACAGCAGAAATTTTTTAAAATGTTCTTATTAAACAAATGAAACAATTAGTACAGTCAGATGGCTCCACTATATTGTGTAATGTACCAGATTAAGAAAATTAACTGCACAATATTAACCAGCTGTAAGTCATTGTTCCCTTCAACATTTAAACTTAACAAATAAATTTCTAAAGAGAAGAATCACTACTGAAATCATCCAGTGAAATCAAAAGTAAACTAAAAATAGACATATACATAACAAAAATTAGTAAAGTACACATCAATTTTCCGATGATCACAGACTCAAATACTTAAAATTGATACTTGTAAACTTAATTTCAACACTTTAAGAAGATCATTGACACTGATCAAGTTAGTTTTATTCCAGGAATGCAAAGAATCAATAAATGTAGTACAATGAATAATAGTCACAGGGAAATAACTCCCATGACCTCTCGAGACACAGAAAAAAATCCTTTGACAAAGTTCAATATTCCTTCATTACAAAATGTTCAGGAAACTAAGAATGAAAGTCATATGCCTCAGCATTACCAACATGTAGGTATCCTTATACTTTATGGAGAATGTGAAAGCATCTCCTCTAAAATTAAAATTTAAAGACAAGAGTTGCTTCAGTTTCCTCATACTACTTTCCTTCAGATCATCTGTGGTCACTCAGTAACAAGCCAAGACTCCTGAAGAAATGGAGACCCAAGGGCAAACAATAAAGAAGGAAAACATACAGGATTTTTCCTTCAAGCAGAATTGTCATGTTAATATCATTGATCAATGAAACATTCAGTGCCAACAGCATCATCTTTCTAGGGAATGTTTATTACAAATTCATTATATGCTCTCATACAAATCAATATGAAAACCTGACAGATCCCAAAAGATAGACTCTGGGAAGGGGCAACAAATCACTGTCATTCCCAAGAAGCCAGAATGAGCTCTCAGAACTAGGGTTTCTGGAATTGAAATGACCAGGGCTGACCTTATCAGTAATCTAGGCACTATTTCCAAGTCTGGAACCAAAATCTCCATGAAGGTTTGGAAGGCTGGAGAAGATAGCCAGTTTGGTTTTAGTATTTATTCTGCTAAGTTGGTTTCTGAGAAAGGGATTGTGATCACCAAAGGTAATGCTTATAAGCAGTATTCCTGTCAAGTTTCAGGTGAGGGTTCCTTCACAGGAAGATTTGACACAGAAGAACCTATGAGATATGAAGCAAATGTTATCTGCATATGAAAGAAGATGAGGAGTACTTGGAGAAAAGAAGAATAAAGGAGATTGCAAGGAAACATCCTCAGTTCATTGGCTATCCCACTGCTTTCTCCATGGAGAAGGAATGTGATAAAGAAGTCAGTGATGGGATGGAGAGATACCTCAGTGATTATGGTGCTTGCCTGCAAAGCCTAAGGATCCAACTTGACAGAAGTGCACAAGTTCATACATGGGCACAAGATAGCGTACGTGGCTGGACTTCAATTCCAGTGGCTTGAGGCCCTAGTGTGCCAATGATCTCTGTCTCTCTCTCTTTTGTTCTGTCTCTCTCATAAAAATATTGAAAAAGAGAAGTAATGAGTCTCAATGAAAAAAGATACAGAGGAAAAAACATATGGGAAGGATTCTAATGACAAAGCTGAGATACAAGATGTTGGTTCTGATGTTGGTTCGAAAGAAGGATGGGGCTCAGAAAAAAGGCTAAGATAAAGGAAAACTACATTGAGCAAGAATAGCTCCATTAAACAATGACTAATTGGACCATGAATCTTGATATTGGTACTGAAAAGCATAGAGAATTATACGAAAGCTTCAACAACAGCTGGGAATACTGTCAGTAAAGCAATACTGAGGGACAATTGGAATTCCAATCTCTTCTTTTAGTCCCAAGATGTTGGGAGCCCTGAACCAAACAACAGCCATTTTAGGCTACAGGCATCCATGAACAACAATGAGTTTCTGTTTCCTGGTTCTTGAATCGCTTACTGGAAATCGCAAGACCCACTGTGCTCGGAACACCACGCCTGGGACCTTCACAGAAGAGCTACATGTGGCCTGGCAAATAGCTAAGTTCCTGGTTCTGCTTACATGCTATATGACTAGCCTTCCTTCCCTGAATCTCCCTATATAAACCCTCCTGTACTAATAAAAATTGAGACCTTGACCAAACGCTCGGCTTGGTCTCCTTCCTTGTGTCTGTTTGCTTATTCCCATTCAGGTTGACTTCTCCTTGGGCCTCTGTTGAACCCCCGCAGGCCGGGGCAAGTGGCACCTGAATGTGGGGTTCGAGGTACGAAGAAAAACCTGAATGTCACTGGAGTGAACGGCCATCCTCCTTTCACTAGATCGCCACCCTGCGGTGAGTGAAGATCTGCACAGTGATCGCCACAGAGTGCCCGACTGTGATACAGATCTGATTAAGGTAAGACGAGCGATGCAGACTTTTTGGCAAACCACTTAACTGGAGACTATTCAGTCAGATTTGCAGGACACAGGAATTGTGGGATTTATTTGTTGATTCTTCTAAACTCTTTTTCCATCTCTTTTACTTTCGGTTTGTGCCATCGCATGGAATCGCAACATAGCGACAGGGCAACTGAAGCCTCTTGGCCAGGGCTACCCTCTGGCATTGGCTGAAGGCCTCCAGCTCCGTGTGCAAATCCCAACAGCCCATTCGGGCATTGGCAAAAACCCCTTATCTAGCCTCTTTTCCAAACGCCGAAGCCAGTAACACAACGACCAGTAAATGCTCTTAGGGCGGTCGCCGGATTCTTAAATTTGTGGACAGGCTTGTGTCAGGCCCACTGGGGAATCCCCCATGCCAGTTCTCCAGCCGGGAACGTTACCCTCTGGTCTTGCCATTTCTGCTCTTTCCTTTTACCATGGGTCAGGCCCTAAGTAAACATGAACTCTTCATCCAGGGACTTAAAGACTCCCTCAAGACTCGTGGGGCAAAAGTTAAGAAAAAAGATCTTGTTCACTTCTTCCTGTTTTTAAAAGACCTATGTCCATGGTTTCCCCAGGAAGGCACCATCGATGAAAAAAGATGGGGGAGAGTGGGAGATTGTTTAAAGGATTACTAGTGGACTTTTGGGCCTGAGAAAGTCCCGGTTCAGGCCTTTTCCTATTGGAACTTAATAAATGATGTCCTCCAGGTCTACTGGTGCCAACCGGACATTTCAAAATTGTTAGGGATGGAGAATCCTTTCTTAAAAATAATCTCAAACCTAGCCAGACCCCTCCAACTCATGAATTAACCTCCCGCCATCAGGATCCCCCTTCTCAGTGCCCCTCTGTCATTGTTCCTATGCCCGAGGATGACCCACCTGCCCCTAAATCTATTTATGCTATTCTCTCCAAATCTACAGTTACTCCCCCCATTAATACCCCTCTCCCCAGATGAGAAATCAGAGCTAGAGGATGAGGCTGCCAGGTATCATAACCCTGACTGGCTACCTCCTACATCCCCCATAGCAGATCCTCCACCTTATCTTCACAGGCCTAAGCCACACCACTTCTGTGCCCCTGTAACTCTCAATTGTAATTTAGAGACAGTCACTCCACAGGTGACCTGCCAACTCTCCTGGGAGGCCCAATCACTAAAAACCCTCCTTGCAGTTAAAAAATAAAAAGCCTCCTTACTTAAACAACTCCATGGCCTCGACCTGGAGATCCATTCTCCCGCCCCTGCTCCAGCCCGACATACAAAAACTAAGATCAAACCCCCTAAAACCCTTCGTGCATTTCCCATAACACGTGCTCAAGTTAAAACAAAAACCAATTCCTCAACCAGCCTACCACCTGAGTCAAGCTCAGAGGAGGAAGGCTCTGAAAGAGAGGAACCTGATAAACAATCTTCCAGCTCAGATGATGACAGTGAGCCACATAGAGGAAAAAAATATTATTGTTAAACCCCAGCAATACCACCATTTAAAATTTAAACATATCAAAGAATTAAAAAGTGCCGTTTCCTCTTATGGACCTACTGCTCCCTTTACCATGTCCCTACTAGAGGCCCTTAGTGACAATTGGCTTTCAGTCAATGATTGGAAAATGCTGGCCAAAGGTGCCCTAACACGAGGAGACTTCCTCCTTTGGCAGGCTGATTATACTGAGAGATGTCGAGACGCTGCCTACTGCAACACGTCCACTAGATCCTCTTCTAAATCCTGGACATTAGATAAACTTTTGGCCAATGCTCCTTATGATACTAATCAGGACCAGGCAAAATTCTCCCCTGGACTGCTCTCACAGATCCAACATGCTGCCCTTAAGGCTTGGAAAAATCTCCCATCTAAAGGATCTGTTGTAACTTCCTTGGCTAAGGTACGTCAAGGACCAAATGAGCCTTACTGCGACTTCATTGGTCACCTCACTGAGGCCACAGAACGACTTATGGGAAGGGAAGAAACAGATAATGAAGTCATAAGGCATCTTGCCTTTGAGAACATCAATTCGGCCTGCCAGGCAGCCATCCGCCCCTTCCACCATGGCAAAAATATCTCTGATTTTATCCAATTATGTGCCGATGTGGATCCTGCCTTTCGCAGCATTGGGCTACCCATAGGAGCCACCTTAAAGGGCTTCACACAGGGAAATAACAATAAAAATTGCTTTAATTGTAAAATGCCAGGTCATTTTTCCAGAGAATGTACAGCCCCTAGGGCTGCACGCCACCTCCTTCCTCCCTCTGTCCACGTTGTAAGCATGGCAAACATTGGGCCTCTGAGTGCCATTCCAAAACAGATATCCAAGGAAACCCCTTACCACAAAAACAGGGAAACTTGACATGGGGCCTACCCCAGGGCCCCAAGATGATCCCCGGACAGAACCCTGGGGCTATCAGGTTCATCCCCCAGTCCACCCAAAATGCGACATCTCTGCCCTCTCCTGGGCAACTGCCAGAGGTGCAGGACTGGACCTCTGTTCCGCCTCCAGATCAATACTAACACCGGAGTTGGGAACACAAATCCTCTCTACAGGAGTCTTTGGCCCCTACCTCAGGACACTTTTGGCCTTATCTTGGGATGTGCCAGCTGAGCCATTCAGGGCCTCACCATTTCTCCGGGAGTTATTGATAATTACTATACTGGGGAAATTAAACTCATGGCTACTGTCCTTCAGGGGCCTATTACCATTCTTCCTGGCCAACGGATTGCTTAGTTAATACTATTGCCCCTCAATGATAAGGCGCCTTGCCAGAAACAAAAGAGAGGCCCCCATGGGTTTGGGTCATCAGATATTTGCTGGGCACAAGAGGTCACTCAAATAAGACCCCTTCTTAAATTAAAGTTAAAAGGAAAAACCTTTGAAGGTCTTATAGACACTGGTGCAGATGCCACAATTATTTCCAGTAAAGACTGGCCTGCATCTTGGCCCCTTACAGCCTCCATGACACATCTTAAAGGAATAGGACAAACTTCTAATCCATTACAAAGTTCTGAAGTTATTCAATGGGAGGATGAGGAGGGCAATCAAGGCACCATTCAACCTTATGTGGTCACAGGCCTGCCCATTAATCTCTGGGGCCGAGACATCCTCTCTCAAATGGAACTCAATACGTGCAGTCCTAATGAGTTGGTAGCTCACCAAATGCTTAATCAAGGCTTCTGCCCAGGACAAGGATTGGGTAGACATTCTCAGGGAACAAAGGAGCCAATCCCAGTTACTATAAAGACTGATCATGCTGGAATAGGCTACAAAAATTTATCCTAATGGCTGTTGACATGCCTGTACCCCATGCAGATAAGATATCCTGGAAAACAACAAAACCTGTGTGGGTTGATCAATGGCCCTTAACTTCTGAAAAATTAGCTGCAGTCATGATGTTAGTGCAGGAACAACTTGCTGCAGGCCATATTGAACCTACCACCTCTCCTTGGAATACTCCTATCTTTGTTATAAAGAAAAAGTCTGGAAAATGGAGGTTGCTCCAGGACCTTAGAGAAATTATTAAGGCCATGGTACCTATGGGAGCCCTACAACCAGGCCTCCCCACTCCAGTGGCAATTCCTGCAGGATATTGTAAAATCATTATTGACCTAAAGGATTGCTTTTTTACAATTCCCTTGCACCCTGAGGATCGTCAGCATTTTGCATTTAGTTTACCTGTGGTAAATTTTAGAGACCCTATGCTGAGATTCCAATGGAAAGTCTTGCCTCAAGGGATGGCCAACAGCCCTATGCTGTGTCAAAAATTTGTGGCCCAAGTTATAGATCCATTTAGACATAGATGGCCTTCCTTGTATATCATTCATTACATGGATGACATTCTCTTGGCCGGATCTGATCCCACTGAACTCCTTTCTTGCTCTCAAGAGCTTTCTAGGGCCCTTACCAGAGCTGGTCTTCAGATACCTCCTGATAAAATTCAGTTAAAACCCCCTAACTTATTCTTAGGCTTTGAACTTTTTCATAACAAAATTCTTTCACAAAAGATTCAACTTAGAACTGATCATCTAAAAACTTTGAATGATTTTCAAAAACTCACAGGAGATATCAATTGGCTCAGGCCTTATCTCAAGCTAACTACTGGAGAGCTTAAACCCTTGTTTGACATCCTCAAAGGAGACCCAGACCCTGCCTCCAGCCGCTCATTAGCGCCCCCCGCCCTAGAGGCTCTGAAGATAGTGGAGGCTGCAATTCTGAGCCAAAGGGTCACTTTCATCTCTTATGAAGAGCCTCTTCTCCTGGTCATCTGTGCCACTGACTTTACACCCACTGGGGTGTTCTGGCAGGAGGGGCCCCTCTTCTGGGTCCATTTACCTGCCTAACCACCCAAAGTCCTTACCCCTTACACCTCGTGTTTGGGAGAATTTATAAAAATTGGACATGACCAAAGCAGAAAAATATTTGATAAGGACCCTGATAAAATCATTCTACCCTATTCCACTACCCAAATCCAGTGGTTAATACAAAATGATGATGACTGGGCAATATCTTGCACCTCTTTTCAGGGATCCCTTGATAATCATTACCCTGCTAACAAGCTTCTCCAATTTCTGAGAACTGAACCATTTGTTTTTCCTACATTAACCTCTCCCCGACCCCTTCCCCACATCCCCCTAGTTTTCCCTGATGGCTCCTCTAATGGAGTGGAAGCCTTCACTGTAGACAATCAAACCACTTCCCTGCAATCCCCATTCCACTCTGCTCAACTGGTGGAGCTTTTTGCTGTTTTACAGGTTTTTCAACAACTTCCAAATACTCCCTTTAACCAGTATACTGATATTGCTTATATTGCTCAATCCATCCCCCTTTTAGAAACCGTGCCATACATAAAACCCACTACAAACTCCACCCCTCTGTTTTTCTCCATTCAGCAATGCATATATTGTAGGCAACATCCTTTTTATATAGGCCATATTCGTGCTCATTCTGGACTTCCTGGGCCTCTAGCCACAGGCAATGCCATGACTGACAAAGCCACCCAGTTTGCCTTCCTTGTTGAGCTCGATCCTGTGGCCCAGGCCAAAGCAGCTCACTTTGTACATCACCTTAACGCTCAAACCTTGCGTCTTCTTTTTAAAATCACTAGGGAACAAGGCCGCCAGATAGTCAAACAATGCACAAACTGTGTCACCCTCCTACCCGTCCCCCACTTGGGTGTAAACCCTAGGGGTTTAATTCCCAATGAGATCTGGCAAATGGATGTAATGCACATTCCCTCATTTGATAATCTTAAGTACCTCCATGTTACTGTGGATACATTTAGTGGATGCATCTTTGCCAGCCTCCATACTGGAGAAGCTTCAAAAAATGTCATTGCTTATGTACTCAATTGCCTTGGTGTCATGGGAAAGCCCCAAATTATTAAGACTGATAATTGTCCTGGATATGCTGGTAAAAAATTCCAAAAGTTCTGTCATCAACTACAAATTAAACATATTACAGGCATACCATACAATCCCGAGGGTCAAGGAATTGTTGAGCGAGCCCATCAAACTATTAAACATACCCTCCAAAAATTGAAAATGGGGGATTTATATTCCATAAAAGGCTCTCCAAGAAATATCCTTCATCATGCCTTGTTTGTCCTAAACTTCTTGACCCTTGATACTCAATGAAATTCAGCTGCTGGTCGCTTTTGGCACACAAATACAAAAAATACCTTTGCCAAAGCCATGTGGAAAGATCCTTTGACTCTAAAACGGAATGGCCCAGACCCAGTCCTCATTAGGGGCCGTGGGTCAGTTTGTGTGTTCAATACCCAAAATGATGCCGCACGATGGCTGCCAGAACTTTTAGTCAAACAAATCAACGAGCCTATAAGTTCTCAGTAATATATGCCCAAGAACACCCTGTTCCTGAGGCAACTCCCTCTTTTCTCTTCCAAGTTTCCAATACCCAAGATTCAAGATGAAAACGGCTGACCCCCGACATCTACTGTTCCTCTGCTTAACGTTGCTTTTCCCAAGTATACAGGTCACTCCAGAAATGCTTCCTGCCCGGGCTACCTTTACACTTCCTCGGAACTCTTCCAGTAATTCTTTTTTGTTCTGAATGACTGCTTACAAAAAGATGCCACTCGGGCTCCCCTCTTTCTCAAGAGTTGCATAGGATTCAGACCTATGCATGTCGGCTCACAAAAAAGTGAGTATGATATGGGCACCAACATGGGTGCGAGGCAGAGCACCACAAGGGAAGGTCCTTCTTTGACCACTTCTGAATTCCCTGAGAGAAAAACCTGACTTGCATGGAGGTTGGTACCACACCTGTTACGATCACATAGGCCCTGCCTCCCCTCCCCAAAAGGTACCAAGGGCCAGGATTGTGGGACTAAAAAATGACAGCCCACGGGAGGAGTCAGGTCAATACTCCCCTAGTTGGTTAAAGCCCACCACTGAATATCGGGCCTCTCCCTCTTTTGTATAAAAGAAGGGAGGAGACGTTGGGAGCCCCAAGCCAAACAACAGCCATTTTAGGCTACAGGCATCCATGAACAACAATGAGTTTCTGTTTCCTGGTTCTTGAATCACTTACTGGAAATCGAAAGACCCACTGTGCTCAGAACACCACGCCTGGGACCTTCCCAGAAGAGCTACATGCGGCCTGGCAAATAGCTGAGTTCGTGGTTCTGCTTACATGCTATATGACTAGCCTTCCTTCCCTGAATCTCCCTATATAAACCCTCCTGTACTAATAAAAATAGAGACCTTGACCAAACACTCAGCTTGGTCTCCTTCCTTGTGTCTGTTTGCTTATTCCCATTCAGGTTGACTTCTCCTCGGGCCTCTGTTGAACCCCCGTAGGCTGGGGCACCGAGATGTGGTCCTTTTAATCTATTTGAAAACAGAAAGAAAAAGAAATTAGTTGTATGGGTAAACAGTATTCATCATGGATACCTGAGAGGACATAATATCAGAATATCTGGGCTTTATTAGAGGAGTGCTGTGCTCTGAGGCTCTCCCACTAAAGATTTCCTGTGAAATGCAACAAAACAAAATTGGAAAGTACTCAGGAAGAATTTGGCCATACATATTTAGAACTGTTCACAGAACTGGCAGAAAATAAACAACCTAAATTGTATGAATAGTTATCTAACAATATAAATGTTAGAATTCACAAAGACTCTCTAAAGTGGAAGCTTTCAGAAGTCTTACTGTACACACCTGCTTCTGGAGGTGAGATGGTTTCTCTTGAGGATTATTAGAGAAGAATAAAAAGAAACATGTCTATTGTGTCACAGGTGCACACAAGGACAAGACCTAGCAGCCACTGTGTATAGTCTGAAAGCAAAACCGAGCAGTGACCTGTGTGGCTGAGCCTACTGAGGGGTGCTGTGTCCGACACCTGAATTAATCTGAGGGGAAAACTGCAGTGTCAGTAACCAAGGAGGGCTTGCAACTTCCAGGAGATGCAAAAGAGGAAAAGACAGGAAGAGAAAGACAAAGTATAAAAACCCCTGTATTATGATATATCTTGAAAATAAAAGATTGTGTCATACCTTGTGATGACATCTACATGCTGTACTGCCACCAACATTCGTGAGGGGATAACCTCACTCCGAGGGAGCACATGAAAAGTCTGGTTCTGGTGAGGGTGGGATGAAGCCTAAGTTTAAAAGAAAATTCTTTTCCGTCTCTGACCTGTAACTTCCAGTACCAGAGATTTTTTGCTACCCACATTAAGCTGTTGATCAGAGAGACCTACAAGGTCCCCAAATCAAGACAGCTTTCTGTAAGAGCACTTGATTAACTGCCTGAGGCAAAAGCTAAGACCCTGTTGTGGAAGATACCATATGCTGCTGACACAGAGCATGCAGGCACCTGGCTGGAATTCAGAAGAAAGCCAGTCCCCAGACATTTAGCCTGTCTAGTGCTGGAAAGCACTACATGAGCTACTGGAGGAAATGGCCAACAATTGTCTGAGCAAACAGAGGTCTAAGCTACTCAGAAGCAAACACTCTGACAGCATGCACATGCCAGTGCAATAGTGGCACATGGCCTCAATGGGTAAGCAATAGATTTCTGACTGGCTAAGGATCAGCTGAGTGTACAGGAACCTATATCTGGAATTGGAAACCAGATCAGAATCCTATGGAGACAAAGATCATGCTTTCTAGTATCAAGCTCTCACTAGTCTTTGGCTAAAAGATGGGTTACATAATCGAATGCTTCCTAATTTAATAATTCTTATCCCATTTACACTATACTGACTACACTCTCCATTGAAGAATCTGTTCTTTTTCAGAAGGCAGTGATACAGGAGGAGAAAAACTACCCCTTGCTCTTCAGCCAAGTCACATCTGACACCACAGAGGAACTGGGGAGATGAGTAAGAGTGCTGATCCATACTGTTCCTGATAATCAGTGCCAGGGTGAAGGAGACAGACCCTGACCATATTCAACACCTACCAAAGTAGAGATCCAGGCTCCTAAATGCTCATCACTGAAGTAGACTTAAAACTCACCCACCACAGGTCAGGGAATTTTGCAGAAGAGGAGGTGGAAAGATTGCAAGAGCCACAGGTTGACACATCATGCCCAGAGGCATTCCCTTACCCTCAAAATAACTGACTACTGCTCCCACAATGCATAAGCCTCAACCCCATGTGGAATACTGGCAACCTCACTGAGAAGCATCATCAATGGAGTGGGGGCAGGGATGAGGGAAAAGAGGGTACCAAAACATGATGTGCCCATATGAAACATCTTGTTAATAATAATAAATATTAAAAAATAAATTTTAAAAATGTAAAGAAGAATGAAACATCAAGTATTAAATGACAAGTCAACAGTGGTTATATGATAGCATAGAAACACTTGAACAAAATCCCTGAACAGTCATTATTGAGACCTTAAGGCAAAGAGAAGAGGGTGACAAGAATGACATGTCTCTGAAGGACATGGCCATTTTACTGTGTTTAACTGCACTTATGTCTTCTAGCCTTAATTTGGGTGATCCCTGAGCCATGCTAAGAGCATCTAGAGGAAGATGACACTTTTTCCACATATTGATGATGATGATCCCTCTGTTGATAATACTAGTGCTGCTCTGACAGAAGCAACGCTGTCCCTCAAAGGAGATGATGGCATGTCTCACATGAAGTAGGCTGAGATTTCTCAGAAGAAGCACTGTCCATTTGTTCAATATTGACTTCATTCCTCCTCATAATATATTTTCCAGGACTTTTTATTTTTGTTAACATTGTAAAAATCTGCATAATATGATACCTAACAGGAAGATAAATTTTTTTCTAGTAAATGATACTTTGCTACCACAGTTCATAAAGTAAAGCTAATAATAATTTTTCTTTCACTTTGGATTAGTTTAACAGGTTTGTGAAGGGTGTGTTATAAAATATAACATAACCTATACCTATCTCTGTGCTAAGTCTTTATTTATTAAGCTAGAGTCCTTAATAGAACAATTCCTTCATTTCCAAAGGCTCTGGAACTTGCCTTGACACTTAAAAGAAAATATTTTTTGTTAAAAATGGTTTGTTTTATTTTGTAGGATTGACTTTCTAAGTTTTTTATCACCTGTAGGTAAGTCTGTAAGTTTTCTTGGGGAAAGAGATGAAGAAAATAGCAATAGATGGAAAATATCTCAAAATAAGAAGGGTCATATATAAATAATCCATGACCAACAGTATATTAAATGGAGAAAACTACTATTATTTCCTGTAAAAACAGAAAAAAAAAATCACAAGGAGTCCCATTCTTTTTAGTTCTATCCAATATTGTGCTCAAAGTCCTAATTAGACTGAGAAAAATTTGCTAGAAAAAGAATAAAAATAGAAAAAGAAGGCAGTCTATCCCTATTTGCAAATGACATGATTCAATACTTAAAAGGCAAAATAAATCTTCTAGAATAGACATAAAAATGTAGAATTCATAAGTATTTTCTGAAAAGTTGCAGGATGTCAAATCAACATACAAAAATCAGTAGCTTTCCATATACATTAATAATGAAATCACAGAACAAGAAATCAAAGAAAATACCTATTCACAATAGTTACTTTTTAAAAGTGTAACTAGGACTGGAGAGATGGCTTAGTGGTTAAGGTGCTTGCCTGTGAAGCCTAAGGACCCATGTTTGATTCCCAGATGCACAAGGTGGCACATGCATCTAGAGTTCATTTGCAATGTCTAGAGGCCCTGATGGGCACATTCTCTCTTCTGTCTGGCTCTTCCTCTCTCTTTAAAAAAAATAAGTAAAATATTTTAAAGTAACTAACCAGAAATAAACTTAACAAAGAATATTGAAAGTTCTATAATGAAGACTTCAAGATACTAAAATACATAAAAAAGAAATAAATTAATGAGGGAACAGATGTAGGAGAGAGCTCTGTGGGACTAGAACTCCCATACTAGCAGCTCAGTCTTGTATGTATCCATGTTATAAATAAATTGATATTCTCAGCAAAAGAAACACCTCTGGATGCATCATCATACCTGATCTAAAGCTATATTACAAAGCCATAGTAATAAAAAACAGCATGGTACTGGAATAAAAACAGGAGTACAGACCAATGGAATAGAATCAAGGGCCTACATTTTGGGTCAAGTAACTACAGCTACTTGATATTTGACAAAGGCCCAACATAGGCTGCAAAAAAAGACAGCATCTTCAACAAATGGTGCTGGACAAACTGGATGACCATATGCAGGAAATTGAAACTTGATCCACACATCTCTCCATGCACAACAATCAAGTCCAAATGGATCAAAGACCTCAACGTAACACCAGAAACTAGGCTTCCACTGGAAGAAAAGTTAGGAGGAACATTTCATGATTTAGGAATGGGAAAAGACTTCCTGAGCAAAATCCCAGTAGCACAGGATCTTAAATAATCACTCAACCAATAGGATTGCATGAAGCTGAAAAGTTTCTTCACAGACAAACATACAGCAAACAGAGCCAACAGATTACCCATGGAATGGGAGAAAATATTTGCTGAATTTCCAACTGATAGAGGCCTAATTTGTAGAATCTACAAAGAACTCAAAAACCTAAAAAATAAAACATCAAACAAGCCACTCACAAAGTGGGGCAAGGAACTGGACAGGCAGTTTACAGAGGAAGAAATATAAATGGCAAACACACACCTAAGGAAATATTCATCATGCCTAATCATCAGGAAAATGCAAATTAAAACTATTATGAGATTCCACCTTACTCCAGTAAGGATAGCAAACATCAAAAAATCAAATCCAAACAAATGCTGGTGAGGATGTGGAGAAATAGGAACCCTCATCCACTGTTGGTGGGAACGTAAGATGGTACAACCACTTTGGAAAGCAATATGGAGACTCATAAAAAAAAAAAAAAAAACCTAACTATAGAGTTACCAACAGACCCAGTTATTCCCTTACTGGGCGTGTACCCTAAAAGCTCCACACCTCAGCTCAGAGAGATTTGTTCAACCATGTTTATAGCTGTTCAATCATAATAGCCAAGTGCTGGAATCAACCCAGATGTCCATCATTAGACAAATGGATAACTAAGATGTGGTATATCTACATGATGGAATTCTACACAGCAGTAAGGAAAAATGACAAAGAAATTTGAAGAAAACTGGTCAAAACTGGAACAGCTTATTCTCAGTGAACTCACCCAGTCACCGAAAGATAGTCACTGCATAGTCTCACTCATCTACAGCTCCTAACCTGAATCTACCAAAGCCACTGACATACCTACCAAACATCTTGAGGACCAGACAATAGGGAGGGCAGGGAGGGTGGGGTGGGTAAGGAAGGGGAGGGGACACAAAACTTGACCCAAGGGGCAATGGTACCATAAAACTCTATATCCTAAAAGACAGACCAAATGGTTGAACCTCCACCAGGCCCTTAGAGGGAACACCAGATTCACAGGGCCTTGGAGTGGGTACTACAAAAACTGTCCATTGTTTCCTCCTATTTCTGCTTCTCTCTCTCTTCTCTCTCATCTTTCTATCTCTTTTATATCACTTATCCTGTTGTTCCTTCTCTTCTTGGGTACTGACCTGTAACTCCCAGTACCGGCAGGTGGTAATCATCCACAATGAACTTTTGATCATAGAGACCTACAAGGTTTCCCAAAAGAAGACAGATTTATGTCATAGCACTTAAGGACCCACCATAGGTTAGTGGTAAGACCTTACTGCTGAAGGCACCATACACTGTTGTTATGTATCATGGAGTGACATGGCTGGAAGCTGGAAGAGTCATGCCCAGACAGCATGTCTAGTGCCAGAAGATGCTACATGAGCAACTGGGGGATAAAGACCAATATCTGCCCAAGCAATGCATGGTTGAACCTACTTAACAGCAAACAACCTGACGTGATGCTCATACAAGTGCAGTAGTGATGCATAGCCATAGTGGGAAACCAACTGCTCTCGATTTGGCTAACTGATCTGCTCAGTGGAATGGAACCCATAGCTACAGCTGGGAAACAAGTCAGAACCATATCCAAAAATGTACCCACTCTCCACTAAACTCTCTCTAAAAAACAATGGTTATCACATTTACTTGGTGCTAACTTTACTCTCCATTGGAGAATCTTCTTCTCTTTTTCAGATAGACGGAGATTGTAAGGAGAAAACCACCCCATAATATCTGAAAACGGCCCCAGCTGAAACTAAGAATAATTGGGGAATCATGCAAGAATGCTATTTTCTTGGTGAACTGGGAACCAGCACAACGGTGAAGGAGATAGACACAGAGAACAATCAACCCCTACCAAACCAGATACTCAGAGACACAGAGGCACCCAAGATCTCAACACAGATGAAGACCTAATATGAACCCAATGTGGCTCAGGGAAATTTGCAGAAGAGGGGGTAGAAAGAATGTCAGAGCCACATGTTGGGTCATGACATACACAGACATCTCCTCCTACCCAAAACTAAAGGCTAACCCCACAATGCACGACCCATAGACCCCAACAAGGAGGGTCCCTGTGGAGGGGGGAGGACAGGGAGGCGGCTAACAATGGTACCAACTTGACTGTATTCACTGAATGCAAAAAAAATCAATAAAATATTTTTTGAAAATAAAAAAATAAAAATAAAATAAATTGAGAACACAAACTGAAAGGAGGACGGATTATGAATTTTGAGATTTATTTTAGGGAGTGTTAAAAGCAAAAGCAAAGCATAAAAGTGTCCAAGCAAAAATAAATTCTGCCCTTTCCTAGACAGGTTGAGAAGGGGAAGAAGATACTGAAAGGATCCCCTCACACAGAGAAAGAGCAACAAAGAGACTGGGAAGGGTAAGGGGCTAAGAGAGCTCATATATGGTGTTAGGTCAAATTATATGAATCAGGCAACCGATTAGAATAAATCTTATCACCAGACTGAGGTGGGCAAGTAAGGGACCTGGTTGGTTGGTGTCCTAAGGGGATGCCCGGAGAAATACTGAGAATGAAGCAGGAAGTGGTTGCTATTGCTGAATGTGGGGGGATGATTTGGAGGTTGTTGATTGTAGCCATACTAGATGAGAGTAGATCAGGTGCAGGTTCTAGTACTGCAAGGGCAGAAATATATCATCCGTGTAACTGTAGGCCAGTTCTTAGGTAAGTACCTAACAGGAAAAAGCAACATTGCTTCTACTTTGTATTATTACCCCCTCCTATCTGAAACTCTGTCTACTGTTAAGGGAATGGGGTGATGACTGCTATAATTTCTTCAAGTTGTGCAAAGCATTACAGCATGATAGAGCCACTAGGAGAGAGTTCATCACCCATAATGGGGAGGATTTTCTATTTCTTGTTAAATGTGTCTGATGTTTCATCACCATCTGGGAATAAGTATTTTTCTTTGATCCATTCATTTGAACCTGGGGTAACATTTATAAAAAAATAAATAAATGTTTAAGAGCATTAAAATTTGAGTTCTGTTCTCACTGCTAGCTTGACAATCAACTCCAAGGAGATAGACATAGACAGTGAGAATGCTCAAAACTCATCAAAGCAGAAACCTAGAAAATAAAGATCTTAACACTAAAGTGGAGTTAAAACACATTGGTGAAGTCTCATGGAACATTACAGAAGAGAGTTGGGACAGAAAGATTATACAGGCCATGGAAAGATAGAATAGAGAACCAGCATTTTAGCATGTTAACCTTCTAATTGTAATATTGAGACTAAAGGCATTTGAATAGGAGAAATAGTCTGTCATGATTTTTAGGCAAGTCAAGCAGTGGAGCAGAGAAAGCTTTTATCAGGTATGGATGATGAAAGGAATTTCAGTTTCTTAGTGTGCTTGTGCCCTGTGCTATGGGCCTGCATCAGCGCTGTGAGCTTGTATTCTACTCTGGAGTATTGCAGAAAATCTATTTTCCATTTTTTCTGTGTACTGTTATTCCCAAGGAATCCCAGAGGGCTGGGTTACTGACCTTCTACATACATTTTATCTTATAATTGATGTACCACTCTATAAAAATGCTTTTATCAAATATCTCAATTTTTAAATACCTGAGCATCTAGTATTTAAAATTCTCATCTAGTTTACCATTTACTGCAGTCAACTTCATGTTGCTGGCAGAAAACACCTGACCAAGAGCAGCTTGTGGGTTTAGTTTGGCTTACAGAATTGAGGGGAAACTCCATGATGGCATGAGAAAAGGATGGCATGAGAAGAAGTTGGATATCACCTCTTGGCCAATGTCATGTGAACAACAACAGCAGGAGAGTGTGCCAAGTACTGACAAAGGGAAGCAGATTATAACACCCATAAGCCCATCTCCAATCATACATCATCGCCAATTGGAGGCCCCAATTACAAAATTACCACCAGTTGGGGACATAGCATTCAGAACACATACAATTATGGGGGACACATAATTCAAAACACTACACTATGCAACCATTAATCTCAGTATAATTTACAGAGTTATCAACAATTTTTTTCGCAGACATCTTTATTTTATTATTATTTTTTTTGTGTGTGTGAGGCAAAATTTTTGGGGGTAGAAGAAAAGAAAAAGAGGAAAACTGGCATGCCAGGTCTGTATCTCAGAGTTTGGGATCTCAAGATGCAGCTCCGGTCTGTTGGGAGTGTTAGCTTTTATTGAAAATAGCCACATGATGTTTATAGTAAAAACAGGATTGGGAGTTAAACCACAAAGTTGCATACTGTTAAACAAGAGTTGAATATTACAAGAAGTCACAAGGTTACATAGGTCACATAGGTGGAACTGAGGCAAGAAACATTCAATGCTATGTAATCACAAAGATCCCTAGAAACAAAGAGATACAGGGAGGTCATGGTACATTGCATAGAGGGATCATCTCATTCCTTAGGCAACAGTAAACATCTGCATTGAATAGAGGGATTATCCCCTTCCTTTCACATTCCATTTTCCGTTCCCCCCTCTGATATGACACTAAGTCAAATCTTAGACTCATGAGAGAGAAATCACCAGTGAAGATACACAACAGTGGACACTACAAGTCTTATATTTGGCTATCCAGGCCAAATGAGCCAAAGGGTGTAATAGTGGCATGTCAGACATCTTTTTTATTAAGTATAAACTTCATATGGATACATCATGTGTTGGAACCATCACTTCTCTCCTGCCTGCCTCCACTCAAGTGAGGGCCCTCCTTAGTGGGATTGCTGGTATTCACCATGAGGTTGTGGGTTATGGTTGTGAGTGATAGTCATTGTAGGGGAGGCAATGCCTCTGGGTATTCCTTTCCACCCTATAGATCTTACATTCTTTCCCCCCACCCCACCGCCGACTTTTGCAAACTTCCCTGAGCCTTTGTGGGTATGCTTTGAGTCTCCTTTAGTGTTGAGCTCTCAGCAGCTTATGGATTTCTGCTTTGATTAATTTTGAGTATTCTCAGTATCTGTCTCTATCACTTTGGGGTAGGTTGTAAGGCTCGCCATGGAACCAGCAGTCTTGTTCATCTCATCAGTTCCTCTGTGGTTTCACCTGGGCCCTAGCTGTCTATGCTATGGGTAGGTTCATTTGCTGGCTGGGTGTCAGCTGTCTATTTTTGTCTTATTGATATATTTTGGCTGTGCTGTTTTCTCACTGCTTTCTGAAAAAGAGAAAAAAACAGATTCTCCAATGGAGAGTGAGATCAGGATAGGTAAAAGAGGATAAGCATTTATAGAAATTTTCAAGAGTGTAGCCTCAAATTTGGCCACAGAGTAGTGGGAGCTTCTCACTGGAGTCCATAATCTTGGCATCCATAAGATTCTGACTTGGTTCCCAGATCCAGCTATGGGTCCCTGTGGTGGTTTGATTCAGATGTTCCCCATAAACTTAGGTGTTCTGAATGCTAGGTTCCCAGCTGATGGAACTTTGGGACTTACAGCCTTTTGGAGTCAGTGTATTGTTGAGAGCAGGCTTATGAATGTTACAGCCAGTTTTCTCTTGCCAGTGTTTGGCATACTCTTCTGTTGCTGTTGTCCACCTGATTTTGGCCAGGAGGTGATGTCCACCCTCTACTCATGCCAATGTTCTCCCATGCCATCTTGGAGCTTCCCCTCGAATCTGTAAGCCAAAGTAAACCCCCTTTTTAACAAGCTGCTCTTGATCAGTTGTTTTCTGCCAGAAATGTTAACCTGACTGCAACAGAAAACTGGTACCAAGAAGTGGGATCATTACTTCTGTAAACCTGACTGTGTGGCTTTGGCCTTTGAAGCTGATTTGCTAGAGGAATGTGGAGTGATTTGAAACCTTGGCTTGAGAAATGCTTTGCAGTGCTATAAGTACAGCTTGATGTAACATTCTGATCAGAGTTGAAAGACCTGAATGCAGTAAGAACTATGGCTAGTGAAGCTTGCTTATGAGGGTGAGAAAAAGCTTTGTCTGGAGTGGGCTAAATGAAGTTTGTGTAGGAGGCTTGCTATTATGACTGTGTCCTGGGAACTTGTGCAGGGTTGCATTGAATAGAAATGGACTAGTGTGACCAGATGTATATGGCATAGGAAAAAAATGAAATCTTTGGACTGGAACTGCTGCCTAGCTGCAATTGTTTGAGAGATTACAACCATTGCGATTTGGACAGCTGATCTGCATTTGGACAGTAGGAAGAATGCAAACTCTTTTGAAGGTACCCAAAAACTGAAAGGAGTATCCTGTTCTTCAAACTCTGCTTTATCCCCGCCCCCTCCCCGTATTAACAAGTTGGTAGCCCACTTGGTATTAAGGAGTATAACAAGTACAGGAAAGAGAAAGCCATTAAATTTCCAACATGACTGTATATTTGAAATGGCCATAGGCAGTGTGAAGCAGGCTTTTTGGATTACCTGTGTGGAGACCCAATGGAGCTATGAGGATGAACTGTGGGTTGCCATAGGGACCCAATGGAGATGCCAGGATTATGGGATGGCTGCCAAAGAGAGCTGCGTGAAGTTTTCTGGAACTGTGAGTATCCTAGCTGGAGAGGTGAAATTGGAATTCCAGAGACTTGTCACTGGTTAAAATCATCAGTCTTGGAGACTTGTCAATGACTAGAGTTGGTGGACTTGGAGCTGCAGAGTTTGATGTTTGCCCTGTTTAAATCCTATATTGGTTGAATATTTCTTTGCTATTCCAAATGCCATCTTTTGTAGTGTGAAGGTTTATTTTGTGCCATTATGGGTGTTTTGGGTATTATGGCTCAGTGAAAAGATCTTGGACTCTGGGGATGTTTGAACATCACTGGGATTGATTAAAATAAACCTATGGGGACTGTAAGATTCAGGAGTGACAAAGACCACAGAGACCATTCTGAAGCAAAGATGGAAGCTTTCATTTGGGGAAAAACACTAGCTGCCAAGACTGACCCTCAAGAGCAGAGCAGTCAACTTTGAGATTACAAATAGTGCACTATATAGAGCTCTTCAGTTGGCAGAAGGTGAGGAAGGGAAGGAACTCCTTTGGTTTTTACATTAGCCATAGGGTGTGAGACCAGAAGTGACCAGGTGGGAGATAAGGAGGCAGGAAACCTAGACTAGGGGCATTGTTAGGCAAGGAAGGGATAATGGTTGGGGAGTTCCTTGAGGAATGTGGATGACCCACTTCCTTTTGTCTTTTGCCCTCCTGCTGTCTTTGGTGACTCCATTTTGTCCTGACCTAACATTCCAGCCTTTTGTTAATGATAAGTCAAAGATTAATTTTTTATGTTGACCATAAGGGTGATGTGTTCTTATGGGAGAGGCTGGATAATGAAGTGGATGGGTCTCTCTTCATGGCAGGTGATGAGGAGGCAGTTTCATGGTGGCTAGAGGTGGCAGAGTGGTGAGAGCAACAGTGCCAGTGTAGCATGTTTTACAACTTGGTACTGAATGAAACAGAGACTTCTTTCATGCCATCCCTGTATTGAGGTTGCTTCATGACAGTCATTGGCAGACACCTGTTATAGAGGAGGTAAGGGATATGGGCTCTGTGCACTCCTTGAGAAGACAGAGGGAAAATAAAGGAGCTTGTTATTCTTGTCAACAGCTATGATATCAAAACACCAGGTGTAAAGGGAGAATGAGCATTCAGAGGAGAGAGATAGAGGGCTTGGGGAAAGAGGAGGCAGAGGGGCATTTGGGGATCAGAGAAAGAGTAGGAACAAAAGAGAGTTTAAGTTTGAAAGTGTCTATTGGGGTGGCAGTGTACTTATCCCTGCATGAGATAGGGTAAGGGCTAAGGAAGGAGAGGGGGGGCTGAAGAATAGCTCTGATTTTGGCTAAGGCAAGTGGGAGAAGCTGGGGTCAGGCTAGGTGAAGTTAAGCAGGGATAGGCAGAGGCAGAAGACTTGAGTTAATGTTAGGGTCTAATATTATAAGTCAGCATAAGACAGGGGAACCTATTAGCCTGAATCATTGTTTATACTGTAGATATATATATATATGTATGTATATGTATTTTTAACTGGGTGATTAAGACCATGTAGGCTGCCAGAATTAAATGCATGTTTTTGAGGTTAATGGCGGTGCTGTAGGAGAGACTTTCATGGACCTGTGAGGAGTTCTATGACTCTCAGCATTGTCATCTGCTAGGATAAGTCAAGGCAGTGCTGGCCAAGTGGCCCTCCCTCTTTTGGGAAGCCTAGAAGATTTTACTCCAGTGTGACTCTCATGTTGCAGATACACTGATGTGGAATTCATTTCTGGGTCTCCACATTCTCTCTGATCAAGAAGACAAGTTACTTACCAGAGGCTAGAAGTACTTTCTTGTGTCTGTTGCTATCCTGCTGTCTTTGGTGACTCCATTTTGTCCTGAGTTAACAGAGACTTTTAAAGCTGGATGAATGCATTGTATTTTATGTCAACTATGGCTATAAGTTTACGGGGCCAGGGGCAGAATATGGTGGTTTGATTCAGGTGTCCCCCATAAACTTGGTAGTTCAGAATGCTAAATCCCCAGCTGATAGAGATTTGGGAAATTAAAGCCTTCTGGAGAGAGTGTATTGTTGGGGATGGGCTTATGGGTGTTATAGCCAGTTTCCTCTTGCCAGTGTTTGGTATATTCTGTTGTTCCTGTTGTCCACTTGACGTTGGCCAGATGATATCCACTATCTGCTCATGTCATTGTTATCCCCTTCCATCATGGAGGTTCCCCTTGAGTCTATAAGCCAAAATAAACCCTCTTTTCAACAATGTGTTCTTGCCAACATTTACTGCCATTTGACTTTTTAATTTTTGCTATCTTGACTAGAAAAATCAAATACTCTGGAATAACATTAACCAACAAACTGAAAGACATATATGATGAAAACAAACATACTCAAGAATAAGTTGAGGAGTACATGATAAGATGAAAGGACCTTCCATGCTCCTGGATAGGTAGGATTAATATCAATGCAAATGGAAATTCTACCAAAAGAAATATACAGATTCAATGCAATACCAATAAAATGCCAGCATCATTCTTCACAGAGATAGAAAAACATAATCTAAAAATTCAGACTTCTGGTTAAGATGGCAGCGTAGGTACCATGCCAAAGCAGCCTAGGGGGGAAAAAGCCAAAAAAAAAAAAAAAAAAAAAACAGCAAAATACACACTTTAACTAAAAAGTGAGGTGCATAGGGAATTGAAACAGCAGCGGAGAAGTAGGAGAGATCCAGAGCATCCAGAGCCCACACGGGCTGGCAGAAGCATCTCCGGTGGGTCCCTGTGCAAGACTGCAGCGGTGGCGTGCTGCCAGGCTCACCTTAAGCAGTAGGAAAAGCCGGGTGAGGGGATTTTCCACTCACACCGGAGCTCTCTGCAAACTCAAGAAACATGAAGGGAGAACGGCATTGAAAAACGGAGGAGCAGATCACAACATAGAAGTACATGTGCAACAGTGGGCGAACTAGAGCAGCATTGGCTCCCTCCCCCTCCCCCACAGCCAGTGCCCAGCCCTCAGTAACAGAGCAGCAGTCCAGGGACCTGGCTACACCTACTAGAATTGACAGCGCACCAAAGAGGGACCCAATCAAGAGCACAGCTGAGACCAAAATCATCCCAAAAGGTGACTAGGATTACACCAGGTCAGTATCTGCCTAATAAACCTGGTATATAGGCCTAAACCAGAAGTGCTAATTGCACCTTCCATATCAGGAAAAATTATATGTTAAATTGGATGGATGGTCAAACTTGCCATTCTTAAATAAGCTGTATTTTGGGCTTGTTATTTGTTGCTTCTTGAATTATAATGGCTTTGTTTACTCTTCTGTTATATATTAGGGAAGGATCTCATCTGGTCACAAGCTGACCTGGAACCCTCTACAGACCAGAAATCTTAACCACCTTGTTGTCAGGATTAAGGGAGTGGGTGAGGCACTACACAACCTAAGGGACAGACAAAGGATCTGGTTGTTATAATACCTACTCTTGGATAAATACTCTGTGCTGTTTTTCATTGAAAGTGTACATTATTTAGTTAAATTTTAGAATCTGCCTGTATTTTGTTCCACTTAGCCTACTTGAATACTCTCATAGCAGGCAAACCCAACACCTAGAGTCACTTTTGTAGATACTCTGAGAGTCTTGAGAGCCACACCTAGCGTCATAAATAACATCAGATTGATTGATACATCTCATAGTACCCAGCTAAATGGAAAATCCAATCATTAAATAATCCAAGATATAAAAATTCATATAGAATGTCAGAAGGCCTTGGATATCCAAAAATATCCTCAGCAAATAACCACATCTGGAAGTATCACCATGTCTGACCTAAAGCTGTACTGCAAAGCTATGGTAACAAAAACAGCATAGTACTTGAAATAAAACAGACATGTAGACCAATGTAAGTGAATTGAATACACAGCCCTTAATTCAAGAAACTACCACTACTTGATCTTTGACAAAGGTTCCAACAACATACACTCGAGATAGGACAGCATCTTCAACAAATGTTGCTGCAGGATACATTGAATAACCACATGCACAAAAAGTAGACACACTCTTCCAACCATGCACAAAAATCAACTCCAAATTAATTAAAGATCTCAATATAAGATATAACACTCTCAAACTACTGGATGTAAAGACAGGGGGAACTCTCCATAATACAGAAGTGGGGAAAGACTTAGTGAACAATACCTCAGTAGCCCAGGAAATTAAATGATCACTCAACCACTGTGATCTCATGAAGCAAGCAAGCTTTTCCAAATACAGACAGACCATAAACAGAGTCAACAGAATACCCACAGAGTGGGAGAAAATCTTCACCAACTCAAAAAAAAAAAATAATAATAATCTAAGCAAGCTGGGCATGGTGGCACACACCTTTAATCCCAGCACTTGGGAGGCAGAGGTAGGAGGATCACTGTGAGTTCAAGGACACCCTGAAACTACATAGTTAATTCCAGGTCAGCCTGGACCAGAATGACACCAGAGTGAAACTACCTGGAAACCCTCCCCCCAAAGTCTAAGCAATAAAAGGTCAACCCATCCATTCAAAAATTGGGGCAGGGATCTTAAAAGGGAATTCTCAAAGTAAGAAACACAAGTGGCTAATACTGCCCTAAGGAAATGTTGAACATACTTGGCCATCAGGGAAGGGCAAGTTAAAGCAAGTATCAGATTCCACCTTATTCTAGTCAGAATGGCAACCATTAAAAAATCAGACATCTCTTTATTTTGACTTTTGTTTTTTGAAGTAGGTTTTCTCTCTAGACTAGGTTGACCTGGAATTAGTCTCAGGGTGGCCTCAAACTCATGGCAAACTTCCTACCTCTCCCTCCCAACTGCTAGGATTAAAGAAATGCAGCAACACACCAGGCTGAGACATTGTTTTTAATCTTGTTTGTTTGTTTGTTTGTTTGCAAGAAGAGAGAGACAGAGTACAGAGGCAGAGAGAATGGGGATGCCAGGGACTCTACCCACAGCAAATGAACTCCAGATGCATGTGCCACCTTGTGCATCTCAAACCTGGGTCCATAGGCTTCACAGGCAAGTGCTTTAACCATGAAGCCATCTCTCCATTCCCTAAAAACCATTCTTTAATAAATGTATCATTAATTTAGTATAGTACTCAGTACTCAAAATATCAGCAGGGTTTTTGTACATCTTATGTTCAGTTTAATACAAGTACTTAAAGACCTCCCTGATCTGAGTTCCCTGCATAGACAGTGTGTGGGTGGCACAGCAGTCTGGAGTGAGTAGGCCAGACCCTGGTTTCTGGGCTTCTCCCACCTCCCTGGTCTGGCTTCCCTGGGTGGTCAGTGAGCAGGCAGGCCCAGAAGTGTGCAATGAGGAGGCCAAACCCCTCCCTTATCACTTATCACTTCTCTTAGTTCCCTGACCCAAGTTACATGAGCTGGTCTGTGTGCCAGAGGGCATTGCACAGAGCAAGAAGGACATATCCCAGTTCCCCGGCTCCTGCCAGTGCTGTGATCCTTGTAGATCCCATTGTGACTTACCTGGGGAGGCCTGGTCCCTGTATGAGCTGTGGAATCAGGCATTTTGTTCTGGGATCTGGACTGGCCACTGGGTACCAACATCCCTGTCCACCTGAGTCAGAAGGTATGGACCAAAGGACAAAAACTTGCTTCCTCCTCAATGGAATAGTCTTCCTAAAATGGGTAGACAACAATTCAGAAAAGCAAATGAAAGTCAGAAAACAGAGATCTCCACCAAGGATGCCTACAATGGAAGCCTCCAATGAAATCATAGACAAATCAATGGAGATTCTGGGTAAGATGATGCCATAATAGCTACACCAAACCAGCCTTGGGAGGAATTTAAGAAAAACCACAGCAAAATACACTGTTCTCCTGAAAAGTGAAAGAGTATAGCTTATTCTTAGACTCAGTGGAGAAGCAGAGAGACCAAGATCCACCAGAAAGGAAGAAAACAGCCACAGTCCCAACCACCCCACCAGGTGCACCAAGCTTCTGCAGCAGCAGAGAACAAACAAGGGGATTTTCCAATCTCATCAGCCTCCTTGCCAAGACAATAAATCTGAAGGAAAGACAGCTGAGATCAACTAAGGAGCTACTGAAAGGATACAGGCGGTAATTCATGAGCAACTCCAGGATTCTACACACTCTCATCCCCTAACCATCAGAACTGCAAACCTTCAGCATTCAGCCCCCTGTGACAGTGCATCCAGCACAGCTGATAAGAACTCCAGCTCCACACCATGACACGGAGGCATGAAGGTGGGAACTCAGCATTGGTGAGATTGGAAGCAACCACAAAAGACAATGAGACTGACTGACAAACAAACAAACAAACAAAAAAGGTCCATAGGCCTGCCTTGGAAGAGCTAATCTCTCTTTCCGTGTCAGGATAGGTTATGGGTTACATATTCTTGGTTGGCTTTATCTTTTCAAATAAGGTATATTTGGGGGTGGAATATTGTCATCTCTGATGCTTTCAGATTTATAGGGTATTTGTTTTTTGCTTCTGTCATTATTAGGGGCAGGATCAGATTCAGATCCAGGCTGACCTGGAACCCAATTCAGAACATAAATCTCTACCTCACAGCTGAAAAGATTAGGGGTGTGGAACAGCATACATCCTGATGGACTTTGGCTTTATAAGATTATCTGTTTGTTTTAATCCAAACAATTACATATTCTGTGCTTGTTTTTATTGAATGTGTATATTTCTCAGTTTAAGTTTAGAATTTACAGTAAATTGTTCTACCCAGTCCACTAGAATACTTGCTTATCAAGCAAACTAAATACCTAGAAATAATTCTGTGGTTGGATTGGGTTAGAAGAGCTATACCTGGCATGTTAAACAGATATCCTGAAAGTATATAAAAGTAGATCACCACATCTAAGAACACTGCAGATAAGTAGAAAAGACAAACATCAAATCAATTCAGGATGCAGAAGTTGCTACATTATAATATAAGAATCACAAATAATCAAGACAATACAGTCCCACCAAAAATTATAAATCCATGAGAAATGATCACAAATGATACTGTTTTAGATAAAATGCCTGACAAAGATTGAAAAAAAAAAAAAAACAAAGATTGTACTTGACCCAACAAAGGTCAGTGGTAAGACCCTACTGCTGAAGTCACCATATGCGGTTGACACGTAAAATGGAATGACATGGCTGGAAGCTGGAAGAGTGTCAGTCCCCAGACAGTCAGTGTGTCTAGTGCCAGAAGGTGCTACATGGGCGACTGGAGGAAAATGACCAATATCTGTGCAAGAAACTCATGATCTAACCTACTTAGCAGCAAATAACCTGTCATGATGCTCACACAAGTGCAATAGTGGTGCAAAGCCATGGTGGAAAACTAACTGCTCTTGATTTGGTTAACTGGTCCCCTCAGTGGAACAGGACCCATAGCTGGAGCAGGAAAACAAGTCAGAACCATATCCAAACATAAGCCCACTCTCCATTATCAAGCTACCAGCAATTGTGGGCTGCAAGAGGGCCTACACCTATTAAATTCTCTATTAAAAAAATAAGGGTTATCCCATTTGTCTGGTGCTAACTTTACTCTCCATTGGAGAATCTGCTTCTCTTTTTCAGATAGATGGAGATCCTAAGGAGAAAACCACCCCATTGTATCTCAAAAGGGCCCCAGTTGAAACTAAGACTAATTGGCAAAATAAGCAAAGGTGCTGTTTTCTTGGTGAGCAGGGTATGAGCACAAGGCTGAAGATCAACACAGAAAACAATCAACTCCTACCAAATCAGATATACAGAGATCCAGAGGCCCCCAACACCTCATCACTGAAGCAGACCAAAAATGAACCCAACATGGCTCAGGGAAATTTTGTGGAAGAGGGGCGGAAAGAATGTCAGAGCCACACTTTGGGTCATGATACACAGAGACATTTCTCCTACCCCAAACTGTGGGCTAACTCCACAATGCATAACCCATATACCTCAACAAGGAGGGGCCAAGGGGAGGGGGTAGGACATGGATGAGCCTAATAATGGTACCAACTTGACTGTATTCACTGAGTACAAAACTAATTAACAAAAAATAAATTAATTAATAAAAAAGATTGTGTCTATACTCCAATAAATCAAAGAAGAAAACAAGGGAATTGAAGAAGAAAACAAACTCCTTAAAGAGAACACATGAAATCAGCTAAATGAAATAAAGAGGTCATTACAAGACATGAGTAAGGAAATAGAAATACTGAAGAACAACAAGTTTGAAATCCTGGCTCTGAAGAATACAATCAATGAAATAAAAACTTTTGTGGAAAGTCTCACCAGTAGAATGGATGAAGGAGAGAAAAGAATATCTAAAGTAGAAGACCAGTTGGCAGATCTAATACATTTCAACAAAGAGGAAGACAAGCTAATAGCAAGGTATTAATGGGAATTTCAAGATATTCAGGATACTATAAAAAGATCAAACATAAGAATTCAGAGTATAAGAGAAGGAGAAGAATTTCAATCCACCGGCTTAGTAGGTGTCTTCAACAAAATCATAGAAGAAAATTTTCCCCAAATTGGGAAAGAAATACCAATGCAGATCCAAGAAGCTTTTAGAACACCAAACAGACAAACCTGGAAAGAACCTCTCCTTGCCATGTTATAGTTAAACTATTATATACACAAACCAACGAAAATATATTGAAAGCAGTTAGAGAGAAAAAGCAAGTCACCTCCAAAGGCAAGCCCATCAGAATAATAGCAGACTACTCAACACAAACTTTAAAAGCCAGAAGGGCTTGGAATAATATCTTCCAAGTTCTGAAATATAACAACTGTCAACCAAGATTACTTTACCCTGCAAAGGTAACTATCCAAATTGATGGGGAAATAAGGACATTCCACAACAAAAACAGGGTAAGGCAATTTATGACAACTAATCCAGCTCTACAGAAATTACTCAAAGGAATGTCTAATGCCAAAGAGAAAGCAAAACATACACAGAAGGAAATAGGAAAAAATAAACAACACTCAAATGACAGTTAACACAAATGAGTAAAGGGAAAACAGGAAACACTACACAATAAGAAGAATGGTGAAAATAAATGCATACCCTTCAATAATAACTCTTAATATCAATGGCCTCAATGCACCATCCAAAAGACACAGGATTGCAGACTGGAGTAAAAGGCAGGATCCTGCCATTTGTTGTTTCCAGGAAACTCATGTCTCAGTAAAGGATAGACACCGCCTTTGGGTGAAAGGAGGGAAAATGGTATTTCAAGAAAATGAGCCTAGGAAACAAGCAGGGGTTGCTATTCTAATATCTGATAGGATAGATTTCAAGCCAACGTTAGTGAGGAAAGATAAAGAAGGTCATTTTATACTGATTAAAGGAACACTCCAGGAGGTGGACATTACAACCCTAGACATATATGCACCTAACATGGGGGATATAAGTTTCATCAAACAAACAGTATTAGACTTAAGGTCACAGATAACATCAAACACAATTGTAGGGGGAGACTTCAATACCCCACTCTCATCAATTGATAGGTCATCCTGGCAAAAAAACTAACAGAGAGACATCTGAATTCAATGATATCACAGAATAATAAATGGACCTAACATATCTACAGAGCAATCCATCCAAATCCTGCAGAATATATATGTTTCTCAGCAGCACATGGAACATTCTCTAAAATAGCCCATATATTAGGACACAAAGCAAACCTCCACAAATATAGGAAAATTGAAATAATCCCTTGTACTCTATCTAACCACAGTTGGATTAAACTGCAAATCAGAAACAAGAAAAGCTACAGAGTATACAGAAATTCATGGAGACTAAACAGTACACTATTGAATGATCAATGATCATTAGAGAAATCAATAAATTTGTAGAATCAAATGATGATGAGAATACAGTATACCAAAATGTTTGGGACATAATGAAGGCAGTCCTATGAGGGAAATTTATAGCCCTAAGTACCTATATTAAGAAATTAGAGAGTTCACAAATAAACAATTTAATGCTCCACATTAAGACCTTGGAAAAAGAAGGAAAAGACAAACCAAAAATCACTAGACAAAAAGAAATCATAAAGATTAGGGCAGAGACTAATGAAATAGATACCAAAAAATAAGAAAAAAAAATCCAAAGAATCAAAGAAACAAAGAGCTGATTCTTTGAAAGGATAAACAAGATTGATAAACCCTTAGCAACTTTGACCAGAAGAAAAAGATAAGAGATAAAAATTAATAAAATTAGAGATGAAGAAGGCACCATTACAACAGATACCAAAGAAATTCAGACAATTATAGGCATGTTTTAAGAATATATATATCTTTAAGTTTGAAAATCTGAAAGAAATGGATGATTTCCTTGATTCTTATGACCCACCAAAATTAAATCAAGATGAGACAAACCATTTAAGTAGACCTATAACAAGTACAGAGATCCAAGCACTTATAAAAAGTCTCCCAACGAAAAAATGCCCAGGCCCAGATGGATTCACTGATGAATTTTGCCAGACCTTCATGGAAGAATTAACACCAATGCTTTTCAAATTTTTCCATAAAATAGAAAAGGAAGGAATTCAACTAAACTCCTTCTATGAAGCTGGCATCAGCCTCATACCAAAAGTAGGCAAAAACAGAACAAAACAAGAAAATTACAGACCAATCTCCCTCATGAACGTAGATGTAAAAATTCTGAAGAAAATATTGGCAAAGAGAATACAAGAATATATCAAAAGGATTACTCACCCTGACCAAGTTGGCTTTATTCCAGGGATATAGGGATGATTCAACATAGGCAAATCACTACATCATATAAGGGATCTGAAGGACAAAAATCACATGATCATCTCAATAGATGCAGAAAAGGCATTCAACAAAATCCAACATCCTTTCATGGTAAAAGTATTACAGAAAGTGGGAACAGAAGGAATATATCTCAACATAATAAAAGCTATTTATGACAAACCTACAGCCAACATAATACTAAATGGTGAAAAGCTCAAAGCTTTTCCACTAAATTCAGGAACAAAACAAGCGTGTCCACTGTCCCCACTTTTATCTAATATAGTACTGGAAGTCTTAGCTATAGCAATAAGGCAAGAGACACTCAGAAAAGTGATACAAATTGGAAAGGATCAAATTATCACTATTTGCACATGATATGATCCTATACATAAAAGACCCTAAACACTCTACCAGCAAACCATTAGAGCAGATAAATGCTTTTAGCAATGTATCAGGATATAAAATATATACACAGAAATCAGTAGCTTTCCTATATACTAACAACAGTCATGCAGAGGATGAATCAGGGAATCTCTCCCATTCATAATTGCCTCAAAAAACAAATAAATAATGTACCTTGGAAAAAACTTAACTCAGGAAGTGAAGGCTCTCTACAATAAGAACTTTAAAACACTCAATTGAGAAATTGCTGAAGACACAAGGAAATGGAAAGATATCCCATGTTCTTTGATTGAACAAATAAATTTTGTGAAAATGACAATCTTACTAGCAGCAATCTGCACATTTAATTCAATCCCCATTAAAATTCCAATGTGATTCTTCACAGAAATAGAAAAAACAATCCTAAATTCATTTGGAAGCTCAAAAAACCTCAAATAGCCAAAATGATTTTGATCAACAAACATACCCGATTTTAAGCTATATTACAAATCCATACTAACAAAAACAGCATGGTATTGGCACAAAGACAGACATGTAGATGAATGGAACAGCCATCTGAATTTTGACAAAAAATGCCAACACATTGAAGAAAAGACAGCTTCTTCAACAAGTGGTTCTGGGAAAACTGGATATATATATATATATGTGTGTGTGTGTGTGTGTGTGTGTGTGTGTGTGTGTGTGTGTATGTAGAAAAGTGAAAATATATCCTTGTTTTTCTCCATGCACAAGAATCAAATCCAAGTGTATCAGGGACCTTATTGTCAATCGTGAAACTCTGAAATTGCTTGAGGAAAAGATAGGGGAAACCCCTCAACATATTTGTATGTAGGTAATGACTTTCTGAATATAACCCCGATTGCTCAGAAAATAAAACCACTAATCAACTACTGGGACCTCATGAAATTACAAAGCTTTTGTACAGCAAAGAACACTGTGAATAGAGCAAAGAGACAACCTACAGAATGGGAGAAAAGCTTTGCCAGCTACTCAACTGACAGAGTATTAAAGCCAGAATATACAAAGAACTCAAGAAACAGAAAAACAAGAAATCAAACAACCCAATCAAAAAATGGGCTATAGCCACGTGTGGTGGCACATGCATTTAATCCCAGCACTCGGGAGGCAGAGGTACGAGGATCACCTGAGTTCAAGGCCATCCTGAGACTACATAGTGAATTCCAGATCAGCCTGGACTAGAGTCAGACCCTACCTCAAAAAAAAAGGGGGACTATGGAACTAAATAGAGAATTCTCATCAGAAGAAATACAAATGGTATATAAACAGGTAAAAAAGTGTTCTACATCCTTAGCCATCAGGGACATGCAAATTAAAACTACCTTGAGATTCCATCTCTCTCCTGTCAGAATGGCTACCATTAAGAAAACAAATGACAACATATGTTGGTGAGGACGTGGAAAAAGGGGACCCCTTCTGCACTGTTGGTGGGGATGTAACATGGTACAGCCACTGTGGAGATCAGTGTGTAGTTTCTTGAGACAGCTAAAAATAGATTTACCATATGATCAGCTATAGCACTGTTAGGCATATATCCTAATGACTCTTCTCACTACCTTAGAGATAACCATGTTTATTGCTTCTTTAGTCACCATAGGTAGGAAATGGAGCCATCCTAGATGTCAATCCACAAAAGCATGGATAACAAAGATGTGATACATCTACACAATGGAGTTCTATTCAGTAGTAAAGAAAAATGAAATTATGAAATTTTCAGGGAAATGGATCGATCTGGAAAGAATTATACTAAGTGAAGTAACCCAGGCCCAGAAAGCCAAATATCAACTCTTCTGTCTTATATGTGGATCCTAACCACAATTATATAGACTTGTGTGTGATCTGGAATCAAAATCAATAGTTGAGGTCCATAGCTAGAAAAAGGCTATAAAGGGAGGGAGGAGAGGGAAGGTCTTAAGGGGATAGTATTGTGTATATGTAAGTAAAAGAAAGTAAGGTCATGGGAAGAGATTGTATAAAAGAAAGGTGGGTAGGGAGAGTCAATCAAAATTCAAGATATTCTGAATAAGACATATGAAAATCTACTTTCTTAAATAATGGCACATCCAGAAGCCATAGATTGTTACTAGAAAATTTTCAGTGCCAGGGATGTGATACCTTTCAGTGAGTTGTTGGTCAGAGAGGTCCCTGTTGCCTCCAAAACACTATAGGCTATTGCCAAGGTCCTTGATTTCCTGTGAGAAAGAGATGGTAAGACCCTATTGCTGAAGACTTCATATGCCTGAGTGGCAAGGTCACTGAGAAATCAACCTTCTCCCTGTAAACCAGCCAACTGAAATCTGGAAAAAGCTGCACTGTATGCACTCTTATGGGAGATCAATGTCATCAGTGTGAAAACAGTGGGCACTGGAAACCTCAAGTTTGGCCAGGCAGGCAAAATAACTATGAGTGCAATAGTGGCATGCCTGCTCTGGGGGAAACCAACTTCTCTTTAATGGGCCTGAAGGCCCACTGTATGGAAGGGACTACATGCCTGGAACTGAAAACCTAATCAAAAGCCTATGGCAGGGGAGGTCATGAGCCTCAGGGGTATAAAGCCTGCTCTTGTCTGGATAATGGCCTATGTTACTTTCACCAAATTGCCCTGAAAGCACTTCACTTGATGTCCATATTCATATGTTAATGCTACTCTCACTTCTTGTTAGAGAAGCTTTTCTTTTCAGATGGTGATGAGCACTGGGATGACCCGAAGGCAACATAGTGCTGAGAAGAAGGGACAGAGGAGTGTCCAGCAATGAAATATCTCATACCCTCCAAGGCTCAGCATCCATTGTGGAAGAGGTGGCTGAAAGAATGTAAGAGCCCAAGGAAGGATACCACTCCTTACATACAACTGTCCAGACAGAATTTGTCCTCAATATACAAGACCTTGCAGTGCCTAGCAATACCCACACAAGACCCTCATAATAGAAGAAAAAGATGATGACATCAAATTAAAAGAGAAACTAAGGAAGAGAGTTTGGGATATGATGGAGAGCAGACTTATGTAGGGGAAATTGGGGAAGAGGAGGGGAGGGAAATACCATGTTGTTGTTTTCTGTAAGTATAGAAGTGGTCAAATATATATATGCATTAAGATTCCATCTCCCTCCTGTCAGATTGGCTACCATTAAGAAAACAAATGACTATGAATGCAGGCAAAGATGCAGAAAAAGAGGAACCCTTCTACACTGTGGGTGGGAGTACAATCTGGTCCAGCCACTGTGGAAATCAATGTGGAGGTTCCTGAGACAGCTAAAAATAGATCTACTATATGACTCAGTTATAGCACTCCTAGGCATATGTCCTAAGGACTCATCTCACTACCTTAGAGAACTTGCTCAACCATGGTTATTGCTGATCTATTCACAATCACTAGGAAATGGAACAAGCCTAGATGTCCCTCAACTGATGAGTGGATAATGAAGATATGGCACATTTACAAAATGGAGTTCTACACAGCAGTAAAGAAAAATGAAGTTATGAAAATTGCAGGAAAATGGATGGATCTGGAAAGGATTATACTAAGTGAAGTAACCCAGGCCTAGAAAGCCAAATGTCACATGTTCTCTCTCATATGTGTATCCTAGCTACAGACAATTGGACCTCTGTGTGAGTAGGAAGAAAACTCAGTAGCAGAGGCTAGTAAGCTAGAAAGAAGATATAAAGGGAATAGAAAGGAAAGGATAGGGGTACTTAATAAGATGGTATTGTGTATATGTAAGTAGAAGAATAAATTAATTGGGCTGAAAAGGCCTAAGTGAGGTCAGGGGAACAGATTGAGTAAAGGAAAGATGGAGAGAGGCTAATGAAATCTAAGAATATATAAATAAATCATATGGAAACCTTCTCTTTTGGGCAATAGAATACACAGGAGATATAGATTATTACTAGAAAATTTTCAGTGCCAGGGATGGGATACCTTTCAGTGAGTTGTTGGCCAGGGAGGTCCCTGATGCCCCCAAAACATTACAGGCCATTGCTGAGGCCCTTGATTTCCCATGAGGAATCAATAGTAAGACCATATTGCTGAAGACTACACATACTTGGGCTGCAAGATCACTGAGAAATCCTGCTGGAACTGAGGTTATAACCTCCTCTATGTAGACCAGCTGACAGAAAGCTGGAAAAAGCCATGCTGCATGCAGCTCAGTGGGAGAGAGAGAAATCAACATTGAAGATACTCCACAGTGGACACTGCAAGCCTTATATTTGGCCAAGCAAGCCAAATGAGCCAACAGGTGCAATAGTGGCACGTCTGTTTGGGGGAAACCATCTGCCTTCTAATTGGACTGGAGGCCCACTCCATGGTAGGGAATACATCCCTGATACTGAAATCCTACAACAGGGGTAGTCATGAGCCCTAGGGGTGTAATGTCTGCTGCTGTCTGGCTAAATGTATATACTATGCTCATCAAACTGCCCAGTAAGCACTTCTCTTAATGTTCATACCAATATATTGATGCTACTCTCACTTTTTCATAGAGAACTTTCTCTTTTAAGATGGCAGTGACTTTGGGATGACTCAGAAGGCATCACAGTGCTGAGAAGAAGTGACAGGGAGTGCTCATCACTACAACATATCTATCACACCTTCCAAGGCTGAGGGTCCATTACTAAAGATGTGGTGGAAAGAATGTAAGAGCCAAAGGAGTGGTAGGACTCTTTACAATGTGTTCTTCCAGACACAAAATGGCCTGGATATCCATGACCTCACAGCACCTGACACTACCTACACAAGACCATCATAATAAGAGAAAAAGATGATGACATCAAAATAAAAGAGACTGGTTGAGGGGGGTACGGGATATGATGGAGAGTGGAGTTTCAAAGGGGAAGGTGGGGTGAAGGAGGGAGGGAATTACCATGGGATATTGTTTACAATCATGGAAATTGTTAATTATAAAAAGTTTTTAAAAAAGAATCAATGAAACAAAGAGTTGGTTCTTGGAAAGGATAAACAAGATTGATAAACCCTTAGAAAATCTGAACAGAAGAAAGAGAGAAGAGACAAAACTTAATAAAATTAGAGATGAAAATGGCACCATTACAACAGATACCAAAGAAATTCAGAAAATCATGAGGACTTACTTTAAGAATATATATATGCCGCTAAATTTGAAAATCTGAAAGAAATGGATGATCTCCTTGATTCTTATGACCTACCAAAATTAAATCAAGATGAGACAAACCATTTAAATAGATCTATAACAAGTATAGAGACCCAAGCAGTTATAAAAAGTCTCCCAACTAAAACAAGCCCAGGCCCAGATGGATTCACTGGTGATTTTACCAGACCTTCATGGAAGAACTAACACCAATGCTTCTCAATTTTTTTCCATAAAATAGAAAAGGAAGGGATTCTATTGAACTCCTTCTATAAATACAACATCACCCTGACATTAAAACCAGGCAAAGACAGAACAACGAAAAAAGAAAATTACAGACCAATCTCCCTCATGAATATTGATACAAAAATTCTCAACAAATTATTGGCACACAGAATACAAGAATATATCAGAAAGTCTATTCACCCCAGCCAAATTGGCTTTATCCCAGGGATGTTTCAATATATGTGAATCAGTAATCATCAGTAATCATACAGATAATCATACAGTAATCATCAATAATCATACAGATGGCATATATCTTTTTTTACATTTTTTGTTACTTTTTATTTACTTATTTGAGAGTGACAGAGAGAGAAAGAGGCAGATAGAAAGAGAGAGAGAATAGGTGTGCCAGGGCCTCTAGCTACTGCAAACAAACTCCAGACGTGTGCGCCCCCTTGTGCATCTGGCTAACGTGGGTCCTGGGGAATCAAGCCTCAAACCTGGGTCCTTAGGCTTCACAGGCAAGCACTTAACCACTAAGCCATCTCTCCAGCCCCAAATGGCATATATCTTAATGACTATTCCCACTACTAGAGATAATTGTAGCCATGTGTATTGCTGCTCTATTCACAATAGCTAGGAGATGGAACCAGCCTAGATGTCCCTCCATAGATGAATGGATAATAAAGATGTGGTGCATTCACACAATGGAGTTCTGTTCAGTGGTAAAGAAAAAGGTAAAATTATGAAATATGCAGGGAATGGATGGATCTAGAAAGGATTATACTGAGTTAACCCTAGACCAGAAAGCCAAACATTGCATGTTCTTTCTCATAGCTACAAATGTATAGTCTTGTGTGTGAGCTGAAACCAAAAATTGGTAGCAGAGGCCAGTGAGCTAGAAAAAAGATATAAAGGAGGGAGGAGAAGGAAGGACTTAAGGGAATGGTATTGTATATATGTAAGTAGAAGGACAGATTACAGGGAGGGGAAAGACAGAAGTGAGGTCAGGGGAAGAGATTGTGTAAAATAAGGTCGGGGGAAGGGTCAATCAAAATACAAGATATTCTAAATAAGACATATGAAAACATACTTTTTTGAATAATGGCACACCCACAAGCCATAGATTGTTACTAAAAAATTTTCAGTGCCAGGGATGGGATACCTTCAGTGAGTTGTTGTCCAGGGAAGTCACTGTTGCCTACAAAACATTACAGGCTATTGCCAAGGCCCTTGGTTTCCCTTGAGAAACAGATAGTAAGACCCTATTGATGAAGACTTCAGATGCCTGAGTGGCAAGGTCACTGAGAAATCAAGCTGTTGCTGAGCAGAAAACCTTCTCCCTGTAGACCAGCCAACTGAAAGTTGGAAAAAGCTGCACTGTATGCAGCACCATGGGAGACAGAAATAATCAGCATGAAAACAGTGGACAATGGCAGCTTCAAGTTTGACGAGACAGGCCAAATGCCTGATGGAGTGCAACAGTGGCATGTCTGCTCTGTGGGAACCTAACTGTTCTGTAATTGGACTGAAGGCCCACTCTATGAGAGGGAATACATGCCTGGTACTGAAAACCTAAGCAAAAGCCTATGCTTTTGTCTGGATAAATGTATGTAATATTATCACCAAACTGCCCTGAAAGCCCTACACTTAATATTCATATTCATATATTAATGCAACTTTCACATCTGGTTAGAGAAGCACTGAGATGACCCAAAAGCCAACATAGTGCTGAGAAGAAGTGACAGAGGAGTGTCCAGCAGTGGAACATCTCATACCCTCTGTAGCAGACAGCTTCAGGTTCACTGAGATGAACTTCCAGACCAGGAACAGTTATGGAGGAAGGGATTTATTGAAGCTTACAGATCCAGGGGAAGTTCCATAAAAGCAGAAGAAACTGGCCTGCTTTCACAGGCCCAAGCAGAGAGAGAGAGAAGTACAAGCCTAAAGGTCAAAAGCCAGGCACACTTCAGGAACTCCAGCTAGGCACAATTTGCATATCTTTAGATTGAAATCTCAAACCCACCACCACACCTTAAGATCCACACAATGGCATTGCCTCCAGCCAGATGGCTAGAGATGTGAACTACAAACAAATAAACAACTGAATATATTGAGGGCCATCTATTCTATTCAAACCACCACACCCTCCAAGGCTCAGGGTCCTTTGCAGAAAAGGTGGCAGAAAGAATGTAAGAGCCAAAGGAAATGTACCACTGATTACAATGCAACTGTCTGGAAAGAAATTGGTCTTGATATTCATGACCTCACAGTGCCTAGCAATTCCTAAACAAGACCCTCATAATGGGAGAAAAAGATTATGACATCAAATTAAAAGAGAGACTAAGGGAGAGAGGGAGGAGATATGATGGAGAGCAGAGTTAAGCAGGGGAAACTGGGGAGGGGAGGGAAATATTATGGTATATTGTCTATAAGTATACAAGTTGTTTATTAAAATATATTTTTTTAAAAAAGAAAATATATCAACAGAAATTCATACCCAAAATGAAAGTACAACAACCAATGAGACCCTGATTAAAAAATATATATACTGAACCATCAAGGAAGCAACAATTATATGAATGCAATTGATCAGAATCATCTCCAAGACTATTGAGCTTTTTAATTTTACTTTTTTAAGATTTTATTTTTATTTATTTATTTGGGACAGAGAGAGAGAGAGAGAGAGAGAGGGAGAATGGGCATGCCAAGGACTCAAGCCACTGAAAACAAACTCCAGACATGTGCACCCCCTTATGCATCTGGCTTACGTGGGACCTGGAGAATTGAACTGGGGTCCTTAGACTTTACAGGCATGTGCCTTACCCATGAAGCCATCTCTCCAGCCCTCATTGAATTTTTGAAAGTAGGCTTAACTTCATTGAAGAAAATGTTAGAACCCTCAAAGCATATATGAATGAATTGAAGGTGAGTCAAGAAATGGAAGATCTCTCTGGGCTGGAGAGATGGCTTAGTGGTTAAACACTTGCCTGTGAAGCCTAAGGACCTAGGTTCAAGGCTCAATTCCCAAGGACCCACGTTAGCCAGATGCACAAGGGGGCGCACACGTCTGGAGTTCATTTGCAGTGGCTGGAAGCCCTGGCATGCCCATTCTCTCTCTCTTTCTATCTGCCTCTTTCTCTCTCTCTCTCTCTTACTTTCAAATAAATAAAAATGAACAACAACAAAAAAAAAAAAAATAGAAATGGAAGATCTCAAAAACCAGTTGATTAAGCAAGAATGAAATGCAAGAATGAACTCCAGGAAGCATCAAGAAAATCAGACCTTAAATTGAAAATGTACCTCAAAGAAGAGATAGACCAGATGCAAAATAACACAAGAGAAAATTAAAATAGAAATTATAAAAACCCCTCACCAACAGAGTTACTCATGTGGAAGACAGAACTTCTGACCTAGAAGACAAGAGAAAAAAACAATTGATCAGAAGGCCAATAACTTTGCTAAGTTCAAATAATCAAGTGAAAAGAACAAGAGGGAACTGTGGGACACCCTAAAATGACCCAACGTCTGGATCATAGGTATAGAAGAAGGAGAGGAAATTCAGGCCACAGGCATAGAGAACATATGCAACAGATATATTTAAGAAAATTTTCCAAATCTCTCAAAAGAGAGGCGCATCCAGATACAAGAAGAAGCACATAGGAGACCAAACAAACAGGACCAAAGAAGAAACTTTCAAATATACATCATAGTTAAAACTTTTAACAATAAAAACAAAGTGAGAGTGTTAAAACCTGTAAGGAAGAAACAATTCACAACATATAAAGGCAATCCCATCAAAATTTCATCAGATTTCTCAAGGGAAACCATGAAAGACAGAAGGGCCTGGAATGGAACATTTCAAAGTCTGAAAAACTATGGCATCCAACACCAGCTACTCTACCCATCAAAAGTATCCCTCATAGTAGATGGTGAAAGAAAAATTTTCCATGAAAAAGTCAACTCTACAATTATATGAACACAAGCCAAACATACAGCAAATACTTGAGGGAATACTCCATGCAGAACAGTCAAACAACCAATCTCAAAAGCCAACAAGAAGATCACAATAATAAAAATAGACCAGGTTCAAAATACTACAAAACAGCCGGGCGTGGTGGCGCACGCCTTTAATCCCAGCACTCGGGAGGCAGAGGTAGGAGGATCGCCGTGAGTTCGAGGCCACCCTGAGACTCCATAGTGAATTCCAGGTCAGCCTGGGCTAGAGTGAGACCCTACCTCGAAAAACCAAGAAAAACCAAAAAAAAAAAAAAATACAAAACACAAGACAGCACCAATTCCCATAAAACACCTCATCATGGCACAGATCAATTCAAACCTCACAGTAATAAACTTAAATATCATTGGTCTTAACTCACCCATCCAAAGACACAGGTCGTCAGGATGTATAAAAAAATTGGACTCTCCTACCTGCTGTCCTCAAGAAACCCACCTCGCTGCTAAAGATAGATACTTTCTCTGGCTGAAAGGTTGGGAAATGATATTCCAAGAAAATGGAAATAAAAACAAGTGGGTGTTGCTATATTATTATCTGATAAAATAAACATCAAACCAAAAGTACTGAATAAGGACAAAGAAGGCCACTTCTTTTTCATCAAGGGAATGATTCAACATGAGCACATCACAATCATAAATATATATGTGCAAAATACAGGTGTGCCTCAGTTTATAAAACAAAATCTATTAAATAATCAAACATAAATAAACACCAACACCATCATAATTGGAGACTTCAATACTCCACTATCATCAATAGACAATTCATCCAAGCATAAAATCAACATGGAAATAATAGAGTTGAACAACATCATAGGTCAACTAGACCTAATGGATATCTACAGAACTTTCCTCCCCAACTCTACAGAATACTCATTATTCTCAGCAGCTCAGACAACCTTCTCCAAAATTGACTATATATTAAGCCATAAAGCATGCCTTCATAAAGTCAGGAAAAGTAAACTAACTTCCTGTATCCTTTCAGATCACAATGCTTTAAGCTAGAAATTAACAACAAGAGACACATCAAGAAATCCACCAGCTCCTGGACACCAAATAACATACTTTTAAAGAATGAATAGATCATAGAAAAAAATCAAAAAACATTGTAATATTCCCAGAATTCAATGATAATGAAAACACAACCTATGAAAACTTATGGGACACAATGAATGCACTCTAAAGGGGAAAATTCACAGCCTTAAATTCCATCATTACAAAGACACAATGAAGACAGTCCTAAAGGGAAAAATTCAAAGTGCCAAATGCCTTCATTACAAAGATAAAGTGGTAAAAATTCAATAATCTGACTGTCCACCTAGAGGCACTGGATAAACAAGAAGAATCCAACCCAAAGAGCTCCAGAGAGAAAGAAAAAAAATCAAGATTAGAGCAGAAATTAATGAATTGTAAACTGAGAAAACAAATATAAGCATCAATGAAAGAAAGAGCTGATTCTGTGAAAAATAAACAAGATCAACAATCCCCTTGCCAATTTTTTCAAGCAAAAAATGAAATGACTCAAATTAACAAAAGTCATAAATAAAAGAGGAACGACCATAACAGACATCAACAAAATTGGAGGAATTATCAGGGCATACTTCCAAAACCTCTACTCCACATTAAAGAAGTGAAAACAATTTCTCTCAAATTGTTCCCCATAATCTGAGAACAGATAATCCTCCCTGACTCCTTTTATGAAGCTAGCATTACCATAATACCAAAACCAGACAGAGATGCAATAAGAAATTAAAGCTATAGGCCTATATCACTAGTCAACTAAGTTGCAAAGATCCTCAACAAAATCCTTGCAAACCAAATTCAACAACAAATCAAAAGCATTATTAACTTTGATCGAGTAGGTTTCATTCCGGGGATACACAGATGGTTTAACATAGGGGAATAGGTAAATGTAATACACCACATAAATAAACTGAACCATAAGAACCACATGATCATCTCAATTGATACAGAGAAGGCCTTTGACAAAATATAGCACCACTTCATGAACAAAACACTTCAAATAATAGTCATGAAAGGTTTATATCTAAACACAGTAAAGGTTATGTATAATGCTCCTAATGCCCAAATAATTCTTGATGGGGAAAAACTCAAAGATTTCCCACTGACATCAGGAAAAAGATAGGGGTGCCCACTCATACCACGTTTCTTCAACGTAGTACTAGAAGTACTAGCCCAAGCAATAAGACAGGAGAACGAAATAAAAGGGATTCAAATTGGAAAGGAAAAAGTCAAATTAGCCCTATTTGCAGATGACATGATCCTAAATATAAGTGACCTGAAACTATCCATCTCAAAAGTTCTAAAGGTGATAAATTCCTTCAGCATTGTGGCAGAATACAAAATTAATGTGCAAAAATTAGTAGCTTCTCTATATGCAAAGGACAATTATACAGAGAAGAAATCAGTGAGGCTGTCCCATTTTCAATAACAACAAAAAAATTAAATACCTTGGAATAACACTAAGTATGTGAAAGACCTATACAATGAAAACATAAAAACATGCACAAATTAAGTAGAGGAGTACTTGAGAAGACAGAAAGTCCTTCCATGATCCTGGATAGGTAGAATTAATCTCGTGAAAATGGCAATTCTTCCAAAGGTAATATACAGAATTAATGCAATACCAATAAAATTACCAGCATCAGTCTTAAGAGAGATTAAAAAAATGATGTCAAAATTCATATGAAATGGCAGAAGGCCTTGGATATCCAAACATATCTTCAGGAAAAAAACAACAAAAAATCCTCTGGTAGTATCACCACACTGATCTAAATCTATATTACAAAGCCTTAGTTACAAAAACAACATGGTACTGGAATAAAAACAGAAACATAGACAAATGGAACAGAATTGAAGACACAGACCTTAGTTCAGGTAACTACAGCTGTTTGGTCTTTGATAAAGGTGCCAATAATATAGACTGAAGAAAAGACAGCATCTTCAACAACTGGTGTTGGACAAATTAGATGACCATATGTAGAAAAATGAAATTAGACCCAACCATTTCTCCATACACAAAAATCAAGTTCAAATGGATTAAAGACCTCAATATAAGATCTGAAACTCTTCAACTACTGGAAGAAAAAATAGGAGGCACTATCCATTATATAAGACTAGGAAAAGAGTTTGTGGACAAAATCCCAGTAAGTCAGGAAATTAAACAAGCACTCAACCAATGGGATCTCATGAAGCTTAAAAGCACAGCAAACATACCATAAGCAGTGCCAATAGATTATCCACTGAATGGGAGAAAATATTTATCAGCTATACCACTGACAGAAGCCTAATATCTAGAATCTACCAAGAACTCCAAAAAGAAAGAAACTAAATAATAAAAAAAATCAAACAAGCCATTCCAAAAGTGGGGCCGAGAAATTAATAAAGAGCTCTCAGAGGAAGAATTACAAATGGCTAGCACACAATTACAAAAATGTTCAACATCCCTAACCATTAGGGAAATTCAAATTAAAACAACTATGATATTCCACCTTACCCCAATAAGGATAGCAAAAATTTAAAAATCAAGTGAGGGCTGGAGAGATGTCTTAGTGTTTAAGGCACTTGCTTGCAAAGCCAAAGGACCCAGGTTTGATTCTCCAGGGCCCATGTAAGCCAGATGCACAAGGTGGCACATGCATCTGGAAATCGTTTGCAGTGGCTGGAGGCCCTGGCATACCCATTCTCTTTCTTTCTCCATATACTTCTCTCTCTCTCTCTCTCTCTCTCTGTGTGTGTGTGTGTGTGTGTGTGTGTGTGTGTGCGTGTGTGTCTCTCTCGAATAAATAAATAAATAAAATATTAAAAAAATCAAATGAAAACAAACATTGGCAAGGCTGTGGAGAAATATGACTACTCATTCATTGTTGGTGAGAATGTAAACTGGTACAACCATTATGGAAATCAATATGGAGACTCCTTTTAATATTAATATAGAGTTACCAACAGACCCATTTATTCCCTTACTGGGAATTTACCCTAAAAGCTCCACATCTCAGTTCAGAGTTATTTGCTCAACCATGTTTATAGTTGCTCAATTCATAATAGTTAAAAACTGGAATCAACCCAGGTGCCCATCACCGGATGAATGAATAACCAAGACGTGGTATATCTACATGGGGGAATTCTACTCAGCAGTAAGAAGAAATGACACATTGAAATTTGTAGAAAAATGGTCGATATTGGAATAGATCATTCTAAGTGAAATCACACAATCATAGAAAGAGAACTATCTCATGGTGTCATTCATCTGCAGTTCTTAACCTGGATCATCCTGAGTTGCTGACATACCTGAATATTATCTCAAGGCTTGAAAAAGGGGAAGGGTGGAGTGGTGGCCAAAAAACTGAATCCAAGTTGAACTGGTAACATAGAATCCTACATCCTGGAAGTCTGACTAAAAGGCAGAACCCTCAAGAGGACCTTAGGTGAAGTACCAGAATTGAAGGGCCCTGGACATGGTGAGACAAAACCTAATCTGAAATTTCTCCTGTTTATCTTTCTCCTCTGTCTTTTTCTTATTTCTTTTCCCTTGGCACTGGCCTGTAATTCCCTGTACCAAGATGTGGTATACATCCACAATGAGCTGTTGATCAGAGAAACCAAGTAGATCTCCCAAAACAAAGGAGACAGACTTCTGTCAGAGCACTTGATTACCCACCAGAGGTTAATGGCAAGACCATAATGCTGAAGACACCATATGCTGTTGGCATGAACAATGGAGAGACCTGGTTGGAATCTGGAGGAGTACCAGTCCCTAGACAATTAGGCCATCACAGGGGGGAAGTGGCCAATATCTGTGCAAGCAACCCAAATCTGAACAACTCAGAAGCAAACAACGTGATGTGATGCTCATATAAATGCATTAGTGACACACAGCCATAGTGGGTAACTAACTGCTCTTGGATTGGCTAACAGGTCTGCTCAGTGGAAAGGAAACCATATCTAGAACTGGGAAACAACTCAGAATCATATTCAGATAATTATTTTTCTTTCCAGTATCATGTTCCCACTAACCTTGGACTATAAGAGGCTCTACATCTTTTTAATTCTCTCTAAATTAATAATGGTTATCCCATTTAATTGGTGTTGACCTCATTCTCCATTTGAGATTCTGCTTTTTCTAATGGGAGCTGGATCTGAGGAGATAAATGACCCAGTGAATTCTACCCTGTCCACAGCTGAAACCACAGAGGAATTGTGGAAATGAACAAGAATGTTGCTTTCTTAGTGAATCTGGTATCAGCACAAAGGAGATCAACTCTGAGGACACTCAACATCTACCAAAGCAGAGATCCAGAGGCTCCTAAGTGCCCATCCCTGATGTAGACTTAAAATCCTCCCAGCATGGGTCAGGGAATTTTGTTTTGTAGTAGAGCGGGTAGAATGTTTGTTAGAGCCACAAGTTGGGATGTTTTACACAGAAACAGTGCCTCTCCCCCGCCCCACCATAATACATGATCTAAAATCTCCATTGGGTTGGCTTGCATCCCCAATGAGGAAGGCCTCTTCAGAAAAGGAGCAGGGAGGAGGAAAAGATGGTACAAACATGTGTTGTCTACGTACTAAATATGTCCATATCTAATAAAAATAATTAAGTATAATCTTGATCATATCACAGACATCTTGAGGTATAAATCTATGAGCTTTTATGAGTTATTAAATTAGTCATGTTTGACTCCAGTGAGTACCTAGTCTATTAGGTACCTTCTCTTTGCTGCAACAAAATACCTAAGAAAATCAGATTGAAGGAAGATAGGGTTTATTTCATTTTTCAGTTTCAGATTACAGTCTGTTCTGGTAGGGAAGATATGGAGTCAGGAGCTTGATTCATTTGATAGTGAGGAAGCATAACAGAGGAGTGAACATTAACTGCCTAGCCAGCTCCCTCCTTTGTATTTCAGCTCAGGATCCCACACACAGAATAGGTGGGTCTTGCTTCCTCAATTAGTCTCAATTTAAAAAATCCCTTGCAAGTGATTTTAGGTCCTGTCAAGTTGACAATTAACATAAACCATGTCACCCAATTATTTGAAGCAGTATATTAACATGAAAGAGCTTAATAATAAATGAAAAATATATAAAGTAATATACTGTTGGCCAGAATTCAAAACTTATAACTCTAGGAAGCTCAGAAAACAATACAAATTATGATGGAAAGTATTCATCATGAAGGGACTGTGCTCAATGTGAAATAGGGCACAGAATTAAAGGATGAAAATAGCCAACATACATGTAATTCTTAAAAAAATCATTTGAAATAATCAAGTTTTAGCATCCTTCAAGAAAAATATATTTAAAGTTCTTTCCTTTATTATTTTTGTGTCACCAAAGGCTCTTTATTTCATTTATTATTATTATTGTTATTATTATTATTATTATTATTCTTTAGTTTTTCTAGGTGTTTTCTCACTATAGCCCAGACTTACCTGGAACTCACTCTATAGTCTCAGGCTGACCTTAGACTCACAACAATCCTCCTACCTTCCTACCTCTGCCTACCAAGTGCTGAGATTAAAGTCATGTACCACATACCCAGCTATTAAAAAGCTCTTTAAAATAAATGTCTTTAAAATAGTAACCCAGGCAAATGACTTGATTTATAATATTTACTGAATATATACATATATACTTTAACATCTACTGCTATTTTTCAGTGAAATTTATAGCATTCTATTGGAACACATTAAGAAACACACAAAAACAAATCATATATACCAGTGGAATTTCAGAACTTTCTTTCAGTAATGGCATGGGCATGGGTCAACCCTTAGGACATGTATTTTGTATTTTAGAGGTAAAACAAGAATATTGCCAGGCCATATCTTTAAGTTATGCTGTACTGACTACCTTTGTGAGCATGCAGGGCCCAGAGCATGTGAAGATGTAAGGTTTCCGATGATCCTTCTAGTTCATAAAGATCCTTACTTCTAGGCCAGGGAAAAATTCAGGTACCACCTAATCTGGACTGAGCAGCTGCAAGGGGGAAAACCTTAGGAAGTAGGAGGGATCATTGCCTGGCATGTCTCTTTTAAGCCTGATGCTCACAGAGAGAAAATCAAACCCAAACAATTCAGAGTCTATCTGTTCTTTCAGCTCTGCTAATATGGGAGAGAAAGTAGCTGCTTAACTGTTTTTGATGGTTCTACCCCTCAGTTCCAGGCCAGGACGTATCCAGCTCAAATGTGGGATGAAGCCATGTGCCCACTGTCATGTTGTTTAAGTCACCTGTCCATGGCTAAGTCCTGAGGTTGCCGGCACACATAGCCCAAAAGCTAAGGTAAACAGACCAAAGGCTATAAGTTTGCTTGCCTTTGAGTAAAGGATTCAAAAAATGTTTAAAATATAGTTATGTAAAACATATCAATTTTAAAGCTCCACATTATTGAGATATAAAAGCCACAGAGGATGAAAGTCTAGAACTCCCAGCATTATTCAATGTACTGCAGGTTTAGCAGTGGAATCAAAAGTAGTTTCAGTGTAGAGGAGGGAGAAATCATACAGTTTTATAAACCTAGGAGCTGATAGATCACAGGGGCAGTAAAATTTTAGCAACTTGAAAATAAGAACTTTTTCTTAATATAGGAACTAGCCAACCCATCAAGCTACATTTTAAATTGTTTCTTTTATTGCAATCAACTTAAGCATTCAGTAGTCAGGAAGAGTATTAACATTTAAAGCAAGTAAGTGGTGATTAGCATGTGTAAAAGCAGCATGTGTGAGTCAGCTTTCAGGGCAAGGCCCAAATCCTTTTGAGTTTGCCTCTTGCTGTCCCCAGCCCAAAAGTATAGTTTTGGGTCATAAAATAGTAACCACATTTCATAACTTACCATGTCTCATAAAATCCCTCTCTGATTGCCAAAAAAGATGTGGGAGAGAGCTGTATAGGATATGAAATCCCTGACCAGAAGCTCAACTCAGGTTCTTATCCACACAAGAAAGAACTGAGATCACAGACTCAGAGTTCTCCTGTGGTGTTTCCCTGTGAGACAGTGACACACTATGGAACAGTATTTCATCCCTCTGGTCATTTAGAATCACCCAGAGTGGGCTACAGAGAAACTCTGTCATTTCAAGTCCAGGAGACCCTTAGTGTGATGATAAATGGTCATTGTCAACTTGACAGTATTTGCAGTCACCATGAAAATGAATTCTGGGCATGTCTTTGAGGCATGTGTATAGATTAAGTATGATGAGGTAGGAAGAGGGAGCACTCCTATACATTTATTTTTGTTCCTTCACTGCAGATGCTGTGTGATCTATGCACCATGGTCCTTCTGACATGCTTTTTCCATCATGATGGATTGGATTGTAGCTCAAGAACTATAAGCCAAAACAACCATTTCCTTCTTCACCTAATTTGCCTTTATGTAAAAGCAATCAAAAAAGTAACTAATAACCTCATGTACTTATATCATTAATAGGGTTGTTTCTGTAAACAATTCTCCCTATCCAGAAAATTATTAGGGGAACTAAGACCAAGATGTCTCTATTGTTTCTTAAAGATATAATTTTTGAAGGATACAAAATTCCTAAAATTTCCAGGCCTGTCATACTTCCTTGTTGCTAGGTCAATTCCTTTGGTAAGTAGACAGGGGGATGCTGATATATCTTTTCTAAGAGGTCATGTTCAGTTGCCAAATTATATGCACCTGATAAATGTACCATGCTTATAAGTGTAAAAAGGGTCATTACAAGGGAGGAAATCAAGTTTTTTTTTTTTATATTAGGAATATTTCTTCTCCTAACAGGGTTACAAACTTGGAGCACCTTAACACTAAGGGATATGTTGCTGGATCTGAGTGACAGTGATCATGTATATGGGGCTATAAAGTACTAAGGCAATCAAGATAGAATGAGAAAAAAAGCAATATGAGTAAAGGAGAGTCACACCAAGAAGAAAATGTCTAGATTTGGGATGGTCCCAAACAGAAACTCTAGGAAAAATTTGAAAGAAACAGATGTGATGCTTGTGGACCATTGGAAGACCTTAATATACAGAGTACAATGAATGGAAGAGTTTATCTGTAGTCCAAGTGTTAACATTGCACCTACTAATATGGAGGAAGGAGAGCTCTTGGAATGGGACATTCCAGAGATCAGCCTAATGGAATGGCCAGTATTGACTGCATGTGAGTGGCACACAGGAGAACTGTAAATCTGCTGTTATAATACAAATTTCTTGATCCTCTAGTAATGTTCACCAGGCAAGTGAATATCAATTCAGGATCATCCTAAAATGCATCCGCTACAATGAACAGCAGTGGATGTAATGTAGATAGACACATGGAGTTGATGCTTTCTAGCTTGTCCTGGAGGTAGACAATTATTCTTATCACAGACACATCAAGCAGTGTTCATTTTCACATGCAACAAATTGTGACAGAGGTAGTTGTCACGCTGGGACACATGATGTATGCCAGAGATGGTTAGTAGAGCCTGAGGGTGTGAATTGAAAGTTCAACCAATGAATTTGTCTGAAATGAGAGCTTTGGGGGATAAACATTGTTCAATCAGCTTTGGGCCCCTTCAGCACTCAGGAGTGGCTGATAAAGACTCAGTGACCACACAGGCAGCCTGAAGCTACAAAGGTACTAAGTGAGCTGAAGTTCTGAAGATGAGGATGGAACCAGTTCACCACTTACTCCTAGTAGGATCAAGTAGGATGAGTTACCACTATCTGAGCTGAGGAAAGGTCTTGTAAATATGCTGCAAGTTGAAGATCAATAGTGGCTTTTAAGGACTGATAATTGTATTTTTTTTTCTTTTCTATTTCTATGACCAAGTACCTGACCAAAGTAACAATTAGGAGGGACAGTTTCTTTTCACATACAATACAAGGGCCTATAATTAGTCTTACCAGCATAATTGAGACACCTGGACACATTGTACAAATTGTATGGAAACAGGGAGATGAATCCTGGTGCTCTACTTCCCTGATCCTCAGTATTTACGCTGCAATTCCAATGCACAAAATGGAAATGACAACATTTAGCATGGGTATTTGAACTTTAGGTAACGCAATGGAGAAATTCCCTTATACACATGACCCAAGCCTGGTCTTCTATATAAATTTAGATGCTCTCATTTTGAAAAATCAGTGTAAGTCATCCTGAGCCTATGTCACTCAACTGTTCATATAAGCATATCACATTAATCAAGAAGTTGTCACATCCTGCTCTGATAAGTTCATGAAAATTTCATAATTGCAATTGGCTTTCAGCTATCTAAAAGTCTCCATAGTTATTTATATTCCGAAAATTGGTCAAAATTCAAAATTCTCTTCTGAGACACAAGGCAATTCATGTTATCCTTTAAAGTCTCAAAATTCATATGGAATGGCAGTAGGCCTCAGATATCCAAGCATATACTCAGCAAAAGAAATATCTCTGGAGGTATCACTATATCTGATCTAAACCTATATACAAAGCCATAGTAACAAAAACAGCATATTACTGTCATTAAAACAGGATTATAGACCAGTGGAACAGAATTGAGGATACGGACTTTAGGTCTAGTACCTAAAGCTACTTGATCTTCAACAAAGGCCCTAGTAATGTATACTGTAAAAAAGACAGCATCTTCAACAAATGGTGCTGGACAAACTGGATAACCATATGCAGGAAAAAGAAACTAGACTCACACATCTCGCCACACAAAAAAATCAAGTCCAAATGGATCAAAGACCTCGATATAAGACAGGAAACAAAGCTACTACTGGAAGAAAAAATAGGATGAATTTTCATGATACAAGAGTGGAAAGTACTTCGTTTACAAGACCCCAGTAGCTCAGGAACTTAAACAATCACTCAACCATTGGGATCCCATGAAGCTTAAAAGTCTTTTCACAGACAAACATACAATAAGCAGAGCCAATAGACTACCCAGACAATGAGAGAAAATTTTTTTGCCAGTTATACAACTGACAGAGGACTAATTTTTAGAATCTATGGAGAACTCAAAAACCTAAACAATAAAAACATCAAACAAACCACTCCAAAAGTGGTGCAGATAACTGAAGAGGGAGTTCTCAGAGGAAGAAATGCAAATGGCAAACACACACTTAAGAAAATGTTCAACACTTTGCAGAAGGAATTTATCATCTTTATAAGTTTTGGGATGGAGACTTTCAGGTCACTTATATATGGGATCATGTCATCTGCAAATAGGGAAAACTTAACTCCTTCCTTTCCAATTTGAATTGCTTTTATTTCTGTCTCTTGTTTCATTGCTTGGGCTAGTACTTCTAGTACTATCTTGAAGAGCAGAGGTGAGAGTAGGCACCCCTGTCTTGTTCCTGATCTCAGTGGAAATTCCTTGAGTTTTTCCCCTTTAAGAATTATTTGGGCTTTAGTAGCTTTATATATAGCCTTTATTGTGTTGCGATATAAACCCTCCATGCCTATTCTTCCCAGTGTTTTGAACATGAAGTGGTGTTGAATTTTGTCAAACGCCTTCTAGATAATGATTCTGATTTCCACTATCAAGCTAACTTTACACTATAAAAGTGTCTAAACCCTTATAATTCTCTCTAAATTGATAATTATCCTATTTAACTAGCACTGAATGCACTCTCTGCTGGAGAATCTGCTTTTCTTTTTCAGAAGGAAACTGGACTTGAGGAGATAAATGACCCAGCACACTCCACCCTGGCCCCAGCTAAAACCACAGAGGAGTTGGAGAAATGCTCTCTTAGTTAAGCTGATATCAGCACAAGGGTGATGGAGGAAGATACTGAGGACACTCAACACCTACCAAACCAGACATCTAGATGCTCTTAACTGCCCATTACTGAAGTAGATTAAAACACTCCCAGCATGGCTCAGGGAATTTTGCAGAAGATGGGTGGAAAATTTGTTAGAGCCACAAGTTGGGACATTTGGCACAGAGTCACTGCCTCTATCCCATAACTGACTGCTGCCTCATAATACATGACTCCTCATAATACATGACTCACAATACCCATGGAGCTGACCTGCATCCACAATGAGGAAGGCCTCTTCAGAAATGGGTCAGGGAGGAGGAAATGGATGGTACTAACATGTGATGTTTACATACAAAATATGTCCATATCTAATAATAAAAAATAAATTAAACAAAGAAAATGTTCAACATCTCTAACCATCAGGGAAGTGCAAATTAAAACAACTATGAGATTCCACTTTACCCCAGTAAGGATAGCAAACATTAAAAAATCTAATGAAAACAAATGCTGATGAGGATGTAGAGAAATAGGAACCCTCATTCACTGTTAGTGGGAATGTAAGATGGTACAACCAGTATGGAAAGCAATATGGTGGCTCCTAAAAAGGTTGACTCTAGAGTTACCAGCAGACCCAGTTATTCCCTGACTGTCTGTTCACCCTAAAAGCTCCATGCCTCAGTTCATAAATAATTGATCAACTATGTTTATAGCTGCTCAATTCATAATAGCTAAGAACTGGAATAAATCCAGATGTACATCATTGGACAAATGGATAACCAAGATGTGGCATATCTACACAATGGAATTCTACTCAGAAGTTATAAAAAACGACACAATAAAAATTGTAGAAAAAAATAGTTGAACTTGGAACAAATCATACTCAGCAAACTCACCCAATCACAGAAAGACAATCATCACATGGTCTCACTCATCTGTGGCTCCTAACGTGGATCAGCCTGAGAAGCTGACATACCTAATATGCACCTTGAAGACTGGACAATAGGCAATAGGGCTGGAGGGTAAGAGTGTGTGTGGGGGGGGGGCACAATACTGGACCAAAATGGAACTGGTGCCATGAAATCCTATATCCCGGAGGACAGACTAAAAGGTTGAACCTTCATCAGTACCTTAGAGGGAACACCTGAATCAAAGGGTCCTGGAGACAGTGAGATGAAGCCTAACCTTAATTTTCTGCTGTTTCTCTCTAAATCTCACACTCTCTCTCTCCTTCCTTTTTTTCTTTCTCTTTTATATTTTCTTTCTTTTTCTTCTTTCTTTTCCCTTGGCACTGGCCTGTAACTCCCAGTACCAGGATGTTGTTAACACCCACAATGAGCTGTTGATTAGAGAGACCCACAAGGTTTCCAAAAAGAAGTCAAACTTCTGTCAGAGCACTTTATTACCCACCAGAGGTTAATGGTAAGACCTCACTGCTGAAGACATCATATGCTGTCAATATGGAACATGGAGAGATCTACCTGGAATCTGGAAGAGAGCCAGTCCCCAGACAATTAGCCAGCCTAGTGCCAGAAGGTGCTACCTGAGCTACTGGTGGAAAATGGCCAACAGCTCTCCAAGCAACTCATGTTCTAAGCTACTCAGCAGCAAACACCCTGATGTGATGTTCACCCAAGTGTAATAGTGGCACACAGCCATGGTAGGTAACCATTTGCTCTTGGTTTGGCTTATAGATCGGCTCAGTGGAAAATAGCCCATACCTAGATCTGGGAAACAAGTCAGAATCATATCCAGATAATTAGTTTACTCTCCAGTATCAAGCTCCCACCACTCTTGGGCTACAAGAAGACCTATATCTATTAAATTCTCTCTAAACTAATAATGATTATTACATTTAATCTGTTCCGACTTCACTCTCCATTGGAGAATATGCTTCTCTTTTGCAGATGGATGCAGGAGCTGAGGAGAGAATCAGCCAGTTGCACTTCACCAGGGCCCCAGCTGAGACCATAGAGGAATTGGGGAAATGAGCAAGACTTCTGCTTTCTTGGCAAACCTGCTATCAGCACAAGGGTGAAGGAGATAGACACAGAGGACACTCAACACCTACCAAACCAGAGATACAGAGATATGAAGGCTCCCAAGAGCCCATCACTGAAGTAGACCTAAAACAAATTCAACATGGCTCAGGGAAATTCATGAAGAGGGGGTGGAAAGATTGTTAGAACCACAAGTTGGGACATTATGCACAGAGACATTGCCTCTTCCCCATAACTGATAGCTACCCCTACAATGCACAACACACAATCCCCATGGGGAAAACCATCAGGGCAATTATGAAATCCTGAAACTTTGTGTCTAGTGACTGTGGCTCATGATGGAATCATTTGGGCTTCACAATGTTTGGGAAGATCCACCCCTCCAGGTCTGCTCATACCATATATAGCCTTGTTCTAGGAAAGTGACCTCTGCATGCTTATAAATTTTCTCAGCAGACATGCTATGATAAACTCCTGGATTCTCCATAGAATCTGACACTTCATAGCTTAACATAATGGGCTCAAGACATCTTGAAGAGATACTGCCCTTGCCACATTTGGTGAATATGAAACAGTTCTTTGGATTTTTTTTTTTTTTTTTTTTTTAGGTAAGCCTCAATGAGATCTTTTCTCTGGAATCTTTCATGGCTAAAAAACAGTACCATGTGTGTGATGCTGTCAAGTACTGTAGCAAGCTTGGGATATGTATGGATTCCTTGCACCACAGTCCCTCAGTTGTTGATTGATGATCACATCAAGAATGAATATAAACTATCTCATTAGTGTAATCTTGAGGATTAAATAAATTAGGGCTACACATCTACCTTGTTGTAGACGATATATATTTTTTATAAGAAATAATTGAAATAAGCATAAAAACCTTCCCATTATTTGTTATAATTTTTAAACTTTTAGAATTTTCCTTATATGATGAATTCAATATCAAATTGTACTTTTTTTTGAGCAGACAGTAGAGGGCCTACCGAGGTTCTGTTGACTACCTAAAAATGTCTGAAGTAAAAAATAAAATAAATAAGTAAAAACATAGTATCTAGCATCTTAGAGATTTCAAAATCCATAGCAATATACATAATACAACAGAAGGTACCATGCATGGTGGAAATAGGTACAACAAAATGTCATAAGATTATTGAAAATCCCTAAGCACAAATTGAGCAATCTCTTAGGACATGTAGGACATAGTGGTCCCTTGGGCTTTCCAATCTACACAGGTTCTTGTCATTGGTGTTATGTACCTTCCAGATTTAAATGGAAGGAGCCAATTAGAGAAGATAAAATATGCTTAGCTTTGAATATTTTTAGATATTCACCTTGGACTGATTTGGAAGATTGTGTGGCTAGGATTCAAGTACACATAGGGTACACTAGAGTGGCTCCTGGTATGAACTTTTCCTTTGGTCCTGCTATATATATGTCAAAAAAAAAGTTAGGAAGCCAGACAAATTATAACTATATGTTCAACAGTGGTACAAGCATTGTGAGTTCAACCAACTACTTTCTGATTGGATTGAAGCCAGCTCTACTTGATATGAGCTATGATTATTACTATGTGCTTGGCATACAAGATGTGGATGGGAAAGTTCTAGGGTACAACAGGGACATTTATGAGTCGTGATAAATTGATGGTATGTGCCTATCAGACTGCCCTTAACCATCTGTCTTTCTACTTAGACCTTACTACTCTTATCTGCCTATCTGTATGAACACTTCAGCATGTCCAACACATACAAGTAGGCATTCAGAAAGGTTACATTGCTGAAAATAAGTGACTTCTGCCATGGCCTGGTGGTCCAAGGGCTAGAAAACAATGTGTCATACTAACAGAGGGTCAGAAAATATTTCCACTATGGAAATAGAAATATTTAAATTCCTGAATAAAATGATCAGTGTTGGGACAAAATCATATTATTTGAAATGGAATGTTCATCAATACTCATGGAGCATGGATAGATGATTGTGCTTGTTTGGAAAATAAATTGTACCCACTCAGTGGTGAGAAATAAGAAAAGTAATGCATGTTCTTATGTTCTTAGGTAATGTTGATGCAGCTGTTAACATTTCCTGAGGCAAGAGAGTCCCAGGACTAGAGATTCAAGATTCTACTTCCTTATGCCCCAGCTGCATGCACCCTTAGGTGGTTTTCACAAATATTTAAGAACTGGAAAGTTAACTTAAGGCAGAACATTATTGAAGAAGCATTACTCCGTCAGCACCCAGGCTGTGGTGAGAACTGTCAGACATGCAGCTGTCTTTGGTTTATCTGTGCTCCAGTAAGTGAAACCTCATGCTTTCTATTCTAAGTCGTTGTATTCTATGAGTTATTTTAGTAAGCATGCTTTCTTAGGTTTCATATTAGTCGAGTTGCCTCACCTAAAGGAAGAAAACAACATAGATCGGAGAACAATATTCTAATCATTGGTCAAGGATGTAACTTACAAATTGATCTTAGGTCAGTGGTCAAAAAGATGGGAATCCTCCTATTCCCTAGGATATATGGCAATGTTTGGAGATATTTTATGTTGTATTAATTGAACTGAAGTGCAAAGGGAAGAATTATCAGGATCTTACAGCAAGAATCCAGATATGTGTCTATACAACTTCTAATGTGCAGGACAGTTCCAGAAAAGAGATGGTCACTACAAAATGGCAATTTGCTAAAATTGAGTCATTTGACTTGAATGAGACCATATATGTCAATAGATCCAAATTAACACAATCTGCAAAGAAGAAAGTAACACGTTTGAGTTCCCAGGACTTTTCTGTGGGTTTCTTGATTGCAATGAATATGATGAAATGTTCAGTTCTGGAGACTATTGCACATAAAGTTAGCAGATGTGAGTCTTGAATAGCTTTGACGATTTGGCTCAAGCAAGACAAGATTTCAAGGAAAAGGAGTTCTTGCTAAATATGTCATTTTTTCCTCACTGATATAATAAAAAAGTAGCCACTTGTATAAACAAGTATATGATGGGGAAATACATGCCAGTCATGGAGTCTTTTCAACCTCCACTTAGGCTGAGAAAATGCCTCATAGGATAAAGAGAGGGAAAAACATTTGCACTGCAATTTGAGAGAATGTAGAAACTGGAATACCTGAAAATATCATATTGATTTTTAGCTGAAATGTTAATGGTTATATGATATGCTATAAAAGGTATTGGTATCTTAGTTATTTTATATATTTGAGCTAAGGTATATTTCCATCTGTACATAAATATAAACCATACCTCGAGTTTTATGTGGGAAATTTCCAATTGTATTCATCAAATATTTTGCAGAATTGGGATGCTGACACTCATGTTTTTATAACAGTAATTTTGTCAGACTAGTGTATGGAGACAAAAGGTCTTTTTAGTTTGCAATATGCAAACTAATGCAAAATTATTGATATATTTAGAGGTCAGTGTTCATCTGAAGAAAGGAGAACTTATATGGAAACCACCCTTGATCATTGTCATTTTTTAAAGGTAATCGTTAAGTATAGAAAATGCATAAAATGAAATTCCTAGGATATGTCTTATCTTGTCATCCAGGAAAATTGTGTTCTTAAGTAGGAATGTTAAAAACGCCTTTATGGGGCTGGAGAGATGGCTTAGTGGTTAAGCGCTTGCCTGTGAAGCCTAAGGACCCCGGTTCTAGGCTTGATTCTCCAGGACCCACGTTAGCCAGATGCACAAGGGGGTGCATGTGTCTGGAGTTCGTTTGCAGTGGCTGGAAGCCCTGGCACACACATTCTCTCTCTCTCTCTCTCTCTCTCTCTCTTTCTCTCTCTATCTGCCTCTTTCTCTCTCTGTTACTCTCAAATAAATAAATAAATAAATAATTGAACAAAAAAAAAAAAAAAAAACTCCTTTATGGAATGCTCAGGAGTACAGATAGCGCCCCTGCCCTATTCACCGTGAGAAACCACATGTGTTCAAAACATGACATTCTGTGAGGAAGGTCAAAAGTGTGTCTGTTCTGCCTCCCCAAACCAACACTTATAGGTCTAGGGAAAAATTATTGAACTTCTCTAACTTGTTTATTTCATCAATCTAGTTTGCTGGTAATCACAGAGTTTGAGCCTTCCTGCTGGGTAATTAAAAGCATCAGATACAGAGAGAAAGTCAGGAACATCTTCACAGGAAGAAATATATGTCATCACTAAGTGAGTCAGAGAATCCGTGGTACGGCATCATTTGTATGACAGCATTTGTTTTGTCCTAGGGATTGGCAATCAAGGATTCACGCATTTCTTCTTTCAAGCAGTCATGATCAAGTAGATGAGCTGTTTGTCCAGTTAGTGCCCAAACACAAATACAAGACATTGAGTTAAAAATTACAAACTCATGGCAGGTGTGGTGGCACACACCTTTAATTGCAGCACTCAGGAGGCAGAGGTAGGAGGCTCACCATGAGTTCAAGGCCAGCCTGAGACTACATAGTGAATTCCAAGTCAGTCTGGGCTAGAGTGAGACCCTAACTTGAAAAAAAGAAAAGCATCTCTGTGATTAATACAAAGAATTATAAAGTCACCCACAACAGAAAATAGTAATCTGAACAAGAAAATTTTTGAACTAAATTTTCACATAGGGAAGTGTGAATTCCTCCTCTTGATATAATGGTATTCAGGTGTGCATCATTGGTACTGGGGATGCATAAGTCTTCCTTAGACTGAGTGATTCTTGCAACCTCCAATGAGTACTCTCAGTGAGGCTCCTGTTTCAATTTACCAGGGATACACCTGCTGATGTGGGTGTCAAACCTCCTCCTGTGGAAGAATTTGGCCTGCCAGCCTGCATGCACCATGAAGAATGGAAAATGCCATGTGACTCTCCAGGAACTGATTATGAGGGCAGCTATGGTGTCTCAGTACCTCAGTATACAATCTTCCCGATTGTTCAATGAATTTGTGAGTTCCCTGCTTTCTTCTGGCTCATTCCCACCACCTTCATGTCAATATTTTGGATGTGATTATAGCTTAATTCAGAAAGTAACATGAACTAAGTATCAAATTATATTACTACATAGGTAAACAAAAACATCACCCAGAAAAATATGGAAACTAGGAAACTAGGAAAATTTCATGAAATCTGAAATATTTACAAATGCAATGAGTTTTAAATTCTCTAAATTTTTTATGTTAATTTTCTCTTGTGACATGAATCCTTCTAAGAGTTTTGGCAGGGTAAGAGCTTTGAGTGTCTGCTCCCTTGGTAGCGGCCAGTATGGATTAGCCGTCTACACATTGTACACTAAGGGTCTGGATATATAAAAAAGAATGGCACAACAGTAAATTGCTCCAATTTAATTGAATTACACTAAAGGCAGGGCCACTGAGAATAATAATATTAATTGTGTTTTATAATTTTGTTAAGAATTCTGGGATGTAAGTTTATAGTAACAATGAATTCATGTTGGAACTTAAACAGAACCTCTGTCCATGATGAAGATGCTAGAAAGGCTGTATGTTACTTGTTATGAACCTTTTCAGTATTACTGAAGAGAAATATTTCAGAGCATTAATGCGTGTGTGAGCATAGGTTGTAAACTGAGAAAAAATAAAGAACATATTTCTTTTCTTTTAAAAAATATATTTATTTATTTGAAAGAGAAAAACAGGGAGAGAGAGAGAGAGAGAGAGAGAGAGAGAGAGAGAATGGGCATGCTAGGGCCACCAGCCACTGCAAACAAATTCCAAAATTCCAGATGTATGTTCCCCCCTTGTGCATCTGGCTATGTAGATCCTGGAATGTCGAACTGGGATCCTTTGGCTTTGCAGGCAAACACCTTAACCACTAAGCAATCTCTCCAGGCTCTAAAGAACACATTGTTATCTCACATTTTATTTACTTTTTCTATGATTCCTCATTAGACATACTGGCTTTCAATTTAAAATTATTTTACAAACCTTTTCAACTATCACAGATTTCCTCAATAGTAGTTTATGTAATTGTTATTCAAATTTTACTATAAAATAGAAGTTAAAAATATTAATTTATAAATATTAAGTGTTTATATTTAACTGGACTGTGGCTTAATATTAATAGCATATTAATGCCAGATTTGTGACATATTTTGTCAAAATCAAGTGCATTCTAAAATAATCATGACAATGGTACTACACACTTGAATGAAGGTAGGAATATTCCAATGGTAAATTATAATATTTTGAGGCCTGGTTAAGGAAATGTATCAGTGTTGAACAACAGGCAAAACAATAGGTAAATGAAATAACACACACAAACACTATGGTGTTCATCACAATCACTAGAAAACAATAATTGAAATATGTAGTGGTTTAAAAATTCCTGGTTCAGTGCTTTCTTGCCAAATATAAACTTTTAGGAAAAGTTAGAATACACAGGAAATGAATTGCAAGTTTATAAATGAGATGAACTAGAAGTGAGTTAAGATATCTAACAAGGCGATTTAAGTAATACAGTGATTTTCTCAATTCCTTATTTTATTGCTATGAAGGTTTATCTACAAAATTACTCATTTATAAAATGCACTAATATTGTGGTTGTGGATTCATTTACTCCCATCCCAAATGTTACCTAATTGAATCTTTCATTATTTCTAGGATAAACAGTATGCCCGAGATCAGAGGTTCTTTCATAAGACCCTCAGCAGTTGCCACACCACATCACTTGCTACTCCAGAAACCATGGAGCAGGCCCAACAGTTACATGTGAGTCCTAAGCCTTGGGTTGTCCCCAGAACCCCTGTTTATCACAGGCATGTAATAGATAAGAACATTACACATGCTGAGAAATGAGAAGGGGTGAAAGCTCTCAGATCAATCCCCTGATATAGCTGATGAATATGAGTAAATCAGATGCTAAGTAATACTGTACCATACCTGCATAGAGTCCAGACAGAAGACACTATTAATTAGTACTTTCCCCATAGACTCTATTGAATATTCTTTTTTTTATTTTTATTTTTATTTATTTATTTGAGAGGGACAGAGAAAGAAAGAAGCAGACAGAGAGAGAGAGAATGGGCACGCCAGGGCCTCCAGCCACTGCAAACAAACTCCAGATGCGTGTGCCCCCTTGTGCATCTGGCTAACGTGGGTCCTGGGGAATTGAGCCTCGAACCAGGGTCCTCAGGCTTCACAGGCAAGCGCTTAACCACTAAGCCATCTCTCCAGCCCTATTGAATATTCTTTAAGGAATATTTGAATCAAGTTTGTCATCCAGGCTTAGATATATAAAACATATATGTTTATTAGATATACACACTTGTATTTGATTTGTATACTTCCCCTCTGTGGGCAATGGTGCATACCAATGACCATTGTACCATCTCTGCTCAGTGCTCTTTATGCATCTGATCTCTCTACCATACCTTCTTTAGCTTCCCTAACTCTGTGGTACTTAAAAGTCTTCTATGATGTTCTTAGGATGATACCATGCCTTCTGTGGTTATGGAAACTATACATAACACAGCAACTCTAACTTATACTTGTTATAATCTCCCACAGCTGTTATTCTGTCAAAATAATAACATGATTTAAACTCAACATTATCAAATATTCATGCATAGATACTATCTGTTCTCCATGGTTTCATGAGTGCTTCTGCCATTCTATTTGTCTTTACTTCTCATGGGAATAATTCTGATAATAAAGGAAAGAAGGAAACAAGAGGGTGGAGGAAGAACAGATTCATACTCTAAGTAACTGCATTGCTCAAACCTTCAGGAAGCATTCCATTGACATATCTGAATTTAACTCTCCTAAGTTCTCCCAAATAACATCACTGTGTACTATTTACAAAAGAATGTTTTAGGGCTAGAGAGATAACTTAGCACATAAGGTGCTTGCCAGCTAGACAAAGGACCCAGGCTCAATTCCACAAGACCCACATAAGCCAGATGCACAAGGTGGTGCATACATCTGGAGTTCATTTGCAGTGGCTGAAGGCCATGGCAACCCATTCTATATCTGCTTCTCCCTCTCTCTCTTTCTCTTTCTATTTCTCTCTGGTCTCTATCATAAATAAAATAATAAAATTTTAAAAAGAATATTTTATATACAAATAATAACCATAAATTAATGATTATCTGAGTCTTTTTGAGCAAAAACTACATGGATCTGACATTGCTGTATTATCTGATTGTTCAATTATGGTTGTTTAGCCTGAAGTCCTACTGAAATTGATAGTCAGTATTTTGGGCTCCTGGACACAACCTCTGCAACAAGTAGTGACAGAAATTGATCATATGCAAAGGGCTCCAGATGTTCTTCTGTCAATAGCCAGAAACATTCAGAAGAAAGGCAAAAGACTTCTGGAAGGCATGAAGAAGATACTCAAGAAGGTGAGTCATTTCCTTACACTTCTTTACATTGCCCGTGCATGAAAGAGGTGACCTGTGTCATGAGAAATGAGCTTTGAAATACATCACTTTTTAAGAAGGAAATTTAAGCATCCCATGGTCTGAACAGCCTCAATACTGTGGGGTAATTGACAACAACCAGCTTTTCACAGCTGTTTTCCTCAGTTCTCATACAAAGGAACCTCAGTAGAAATCACCTGTTCCTCATCATTATCTATAGAATGCCTTTCCTGAGCAGGAGATCAGATCCTGCCTGCCTCAGCTGATCTTTCTGTCAGTCAAACCTGCCCTATCTGTTATCATGGAGCATCATGTCCAGGTCATGTTTGAAGTTTGGCTACATTGATAATATGGTGAATTTATTTCATTAAAGAAAGAAATGATAACAATATAAACTCAGAATCCATGAGGTACAAATAAGAAGTCAGGGCCAAAACAAAGTTAGGAAGGAGTTCCTTAAGTGACAGAGTAGATCCATGCCCCCTTTTGTTTCTTGGTCAAATCCAGATTTGTAGTAAATCAGCAACTTCCCAGTTATGTCTACTCCTATAAGAACATACTTTATCTCAAATTAATCAAATGCCAGGAACAATGTCCCTGCATGATTTTCTAGTTTGTGACTGACATATTTATGTGTACCTTGGCCTAGCCATGAACATTCATGAATATGATTAAATTCTTTAGTACTAAGTTTTCCCAAATCTTTGCTGAATTAGAAGGATAAGAGAATAAATATGTAAATATTTTTAACTGACTATCATTTTGTTAATTAGGTTCCAAAGAAAGATAAAAGAAAAGTGAAATATGCTGTGTGGTCTGGGCTGGCATCCTTGCAAGCGACCAGTGAAGATTGCCAACTTTTTGCTTTTTATAACCTGTTCCATTGCTTGAGTAATGATATGAATCAGGTTGACACATATTTCAAGACCCTAAAATGCCAGTTGCTTTATCCTTATTACTGTTAAACCCACACTCATCACTTTTTTTTTTTATGAAATGGATATCCAATATCCATCCCTTTACAGCTTCTTTCAAATTTTACTCTCTTGAATGCATGCTTTGGTATAAATGGTCTCTTCTCAAAAACAAATAAATAAATAAATAAAAACTGACTCTAAATATGAAAAACCTATGAAGCCAATTTTCCAAAATATCTTTCATTAATATAATATAAATATCTCTTCATTCTTGACACAATCCTATGAAAAATATTTACTAATTACGGAATTGGGCTTTTGAATAGACCGTTTTATAATTTACTTTGCAATCATAAAATGTTAATCTGAATTAAGTTGTTAAAAGGAAAGGGTGGAATTATGATGGATCATCCAAATCCTCAAACTCTCAGGTGCATTAAGAAGGCCAGCACTGGTGATGAGCCACAGTCACTCACTGATGGACAATAGGCTCTACTATAAGAAATGTAACTTTTCAAAAACATTCAAATGTGTTAGGAACCAAGCATGAAATGATTCTTGATTTCTCTAATGAATGTCTCAACCATTGTGTATATTGTACCATCTTACATTCCCACCAACACTGGATGAGGGTTCCTATTTCTCCCCATGCTCACCAGCATTTGGTTGGATTTGATTTTTTGATGTTTGCTAGCGTTACTGGAGTAAGGTGGAATCTCATACTAGTTTTAATTTGCATTTCCCTGATGATTAGGGATGATGAACATTTCCTTAGGTGTATGTTTGTCATTTGTATTTCTTCCTCTGTGAACTGCCTATCCAGTTCCTTGCCTCATTTTGTGAGTGGGTTGTTTGACTTTTTATTGTTTAGGTTTTTGAGTTCTTTGTAGATTCTACAAATTAGGCCTCTGTCAATTGGATATTCAGCAAATATTTTTTCCCATTCTGTGGGTAATCTATTGGCTCTGCTTATTGTATGTTTGTCTGTGAAGAAACTCTTCAGCTTCATGTGATCCCATTGGTTGAGTGACTAAGATCCTGTGCTACTGGGGTTTTGTTCAGAAAGTCTTTTTCCATTCCTAAATCATGGAATGTTCCTCCTGACTTTTCTTCCAGTAGTAGTCGAGTTTCTGCTCTTATATTGAGGACTGTAATCCATTTGGACTTGATTGTTGTGCATGGCAAGATGTGTGGATCAAGTTTCAGCTTCCTGAATATGGTTATCCAGTTTGTCTAGCACCATTTGCTGAAGATGCTCTTTTTTTCCAGCCTATATTGTTAGGGCCTTTGTCAAATATCAAGTAGCTGTAGTAATGTGACCCAAATTCCGGGTCCTTGATTCTATTCCATTGGTCTATACTCATGTTTTTGTGCCAGTACCATGCTGTTTTGATTACTATGGCCTTGTAATATAGCTTTAGATCAAGTATGGTGATGCCTCCAGAGTTTTTTTTTTTTTTTTTTTTTTTTTTTTTTTTTTTTTTTTTTTTTGCTGAGGATATGCTTGGATATCTGAGGCCTTCTGCTTTTCCATATAAATTTTGAGATCAATTTTTCTATCTCTGTGAAGAACAATGTTGGGATTTTGATGGGAATTTCATTAAATCTTTTGATTGCCTTTGGAAGGATTGCCATTTTGACAATGTTATTCTGCCTATCCAGGAGCATGGGAGGTCTTCCCATTTTCTTAGGTCCTCCTCAATTTCTTTTTTTTTTTTGGTTTTTTTTTTTTTTTTTTTGGTTTTTCGAGGTAGAGTCTCACTCCAGCCCAGGCTGACCTGGAATTCACTATGGAGTCTCAGGGTGGCCTCGAACTCACGGCAATCCTCCTACCTCTGCCTCCCGAGTGCTGGGATTAAAGGCGTGCGCCACCACGCCCGGCTTGTTTTTTGAGTGTTTTTATGCTTTCATTGATTAGATCTTTTACTTCCTTGGTTAATGTTATTCCAAGGTATTTTATTTATTTATTTATTTTGTTTTTGCTATTGAAAATGGGACAATGTCACTTATTTCTTTCTCTGTATCTTTGTCATTTGCATATAGAAAAGCTACTGATTTTGTGCATTGATTTTGTATCCTGCTACTTTGCTAAAGGAGTTTATCACCTTTAAAAATTTTGGAATGGACTCTCTCAGGTTTGTTACATATAGAATCATGTAGTCTGTGAATAGCGCTAACTTAACTTCTTCTTTTCCAAATCATATCATGACACACAGAGACATTTCCTCCTACCCAAAACTAAAGGCTAACCCCACAATGCATTACCCATATACCCTAACAAGGAGGGTCCCTGTGTAGGGGGGAGGACAAGGAGGGGACTAACAATGGTACCAACTTGACTGTATTCATTGACTACAAAAATAAAAAATAAAAAAAGAAAGTGCTTCAGAGCAGAGACTCTACCAACTTGACATTATGAACCTGACAATGAAGTAGCACTGGTCACTGCTGATGCCTTTCTAGTTTCTGTATCAATTTTCATTTCTTCTCATCCACTCATAGGCAGGGAGCTCAGAAAGTCAAATTCAGGAGCACACATTTACTTGCTTGCACTCCCAAGTACATTGTTTTTAAATCAACAACCACAATAGAATAAGAACAGACATTTTCTGATTTAATCTAGAAAAAGAAGATCAGATAAGGCTACCTCAGCTTATGATCTGCCTGTAAACAGCTTATAGCACAGGAGTTTCTACCTATCAGTTCCCCCACAATTCAAAGTGATGTCAGACCCATGATTTTTCCAGGATTTCTGGGCAATGAGAGATAGCCCAGAAAACATCCTCATAGATAAGGTATGGATGAAATAAAAAAAAAAAAAGAGGGCAGTGGAAAAAGAAGGGAAGCACAAAAAGACTATAATAAAGAAATGAATTAAAGACAGTGTGACTGATAATAAGATCTTATTAGAATACTAGACTTGTTGGACTTAAATTTTGTAGGTTTAGGCCATAATGAGAAATATTATCCATCTTGACTTTGACATACTTTGCTTCTCTCTTTTAATGCCTGGAGTTCTCATTTACATTTGAAGAATTCTCTGCCTCCATATACTGAAATGCTACAGCTTCAGATACAAAGAAAAGTTAGACACTCTGCAAATCAATTTCAAGGAAAATTTCTGTTTAATAGGTATACCCCTTATCTAAAGGAACATATCCCTCCTTCAACCCAATACGTTCCCTCATATCCAGGATTGCTTTCTTCTCAATCTTGCTTGTACCTTTAAATGTAGTGATGCTAACATTTCAGAGCTCATTTCAGAGAGGCTATTGAATGGAGCTATGGAAATGAAATATGTGTTGCCATGGACACTACATATGACAAACCTCTAATCAATGAAATAGTAGATGGAGAACAAAATGAAAGTACTAACTCTAAAATCAGCAAAAAGTGAAAATTGTCCATTCTTCATTCTTATGTCCAAAGCACTTGTCATATTACCTTGAGCAATAAGATAAGAAAAACAAATAGAGAAGATACAAATATGAAAGAAAGAAATCAAATTAGGCCTACTTGCAGATGACATGATTTTATGCTTAAAAGATCATAAAATAATTCCTCAAAGGCTCTTGCATCTCATGAATCCTCTTATATAGGGGCAAGATTAAATCAAAATATAATAACCAGTAACATTCCTGAATTCAATAATGAGTTATGCCAGAAAGATACCAGAAAAATAATCTTATTCACAATAGATTTAAAGAAAAATAAATTACCTTGGAATAAGCACAGTAAAGGAGGTGAAATATCTCAGCTAAGACCATTTAAAATGATGTATAAATTTTTGGGAGATTCTCATGGATTGGCAGAATTAACATTTTGAAAAGGTTATATCATGGAAGATGATCTACTGGTTCAATGCAACCCCTAATAAAATACAAATGACATTCTTCCAGAAATTGAAAAATAAACCTAAAACCTTATGAAAGTATAAATGATTGTAAGTGCATAAAGTAATCCTGACCAAAAATAAAAATAGTACTGCCATATGTACTACTGAATTTAAATTTAAAATCAAATGTTAATCATAAATTTTAAAAAAGTCCATGGAACTTCAGGAAAGCAGACACACCGAAGAATGAAATAAAACAGCAGGCCCTTCTACAAAACCTGATTCTTGACAAAGTAAACAAACATCCACTTGAGAAATGAGCCTCCTTAACAAACAGTGCTGAGCCAACTCTATATCCCTACACAGAATAAAATAAAATCCAGATGTCTAACAAGTGAAAAACAATGTAAATTAAAAATTATAAAATACATATCGTTGAAAAATACAAAATAGGCCTCAAGAGAGAGCTCAGAAGTTACATGTACTTCCTATACAAGCATTCAGGCTTGAGGGGGCAGAACCACCTGAGTTTAAATTGTCAGATCACAAGCAAACAGCCAGGCATGACTTCCAGGACCTGTAACCTCAGTCCTAAAAGCAATAGCAGATATCCGGGAATCATTCAGGCTCTTAACAGTGAGATCTAGTGTCAGTAAGAGTCAGACTCAAATAAAGAATAGCAGAGAAAAGGAGTGGAACCCCAGATGTCCAGCTCCTATGAACCAGAAGCTAGTGTTCTCTGCCTGCAGGCAAGCACATGGGAAACTTCAAGGTACATATATGTTCATACACTGCCTACAAAACACCATCAATACACCAAATACACACACACACACACACACACACACACACACACACACACACTGCATATTAATTAACACATACACTAAAACAAAAAATGTTAAATTGGCCATATATAAACTGAAAAAGAAATTATTTGAGGTAATATGTGGTACAAAACCATTAAACATAAACAAAATTTCAATCCAGCCAGAAGACACAATAGGCCTAAATTAAAGCACAACAAAAGAAATACAAATACATGTAATAGGAGTGTATAGTATTATATACTACATATCTTAAGAGATCTATAATTTCAGTTCAACCATTAACATTTTTCTTTCAGGAATAAAAGAAAATATACCTCAACTCAAAATGCTTCAAAACCTTCTGTGAGATGTAAAACTCTGAAGGTCCTAATGAAAACATTTGAATCATGAGTATGAGTTTCTCAATTGGATTCCAGGATGGTTTGAAATTATCCCCATGAAATAAAAGATGGTTAATGAGATTTATTAAATTAAAAATGCTGCTACACACCAAAAAAACAGCCTAAAGGTGGGAGAAAAGCCTACCATACAACTGGCAGGGATGAGTATCTATAAAATATAAAGAAAATTGAACAACAAACCAAAACCACCAAAATAATACATGTACAAAGGAATTGAGCCCACAGTTGTGAAAGAAGAAATAGAAATAAAAACGAACAGAAAATATTTGACAGAGTGTCCAAAATCCTTAAATAACTGGGAAATGCGAACTAAAACTGTTATTTCTTGTCAACTTGGCAAGAGGTGACAAGAAACAAAATGGCAATAAATGCTGGTGACCATGTGGGGCATCAGAATTCCTTACAGTATGCCTATGGGTATATAAACTGGAACAACCTCTAAAGAGTTCAGTATGGGGAATCCTCAAAATTAAACTAGACCTGCCACAAGATGCTGCTTTATTGCTTCCAGGTGTTCACATACAGAAGGAAATTACATCATTGGCCAAAAAATGGGAAATAGAGGAGAATACAAGAGCAAATGTGGCAAGATTTCTCTTATATAGAAATTAAATTTAACTGTGTATATGTATGGACATACAAATTTATACTAGCAATATGAAAGCATAATGGGGCTATTAAGAAAATGTAGAGGACCAGTTAGACAAAAGAGGCAAATAAAAGCAAGTTATATTGGTGAAAATTTTATAATTAAATCCAGTAATTTATACACTAAATAATCACAATTCTAAGGAAAACATAATTGAAATAAAGGAATTTCAATATATCATGCATGAGATTTTCTAAAATATGTATACGTAGTATACATATTAGTATAATGATGAAGTGGATTTCAAAATAAAGTTTTTGGAGATAAGAGGAATATCAAGACCTTACAAAGGGACAAAAGGACAAACAAACAGGAAGTCACAATAATCTTAAAAACATGCACAAAATACAAAGAAGACAGAATATGCATGAAACACATAATATTGAAAGACTAATAAACATGTCTATAATAGTAGTCTGAGCACTACCTGTCCCTCTTCAGGAAATGACAAAACTTCTACTTATAAGTGAACAAAGACAGGGAACATCTGAACCAAATATAATCTAAATTGCATACGGTGAAGACACAAGCAAAATATACTTTGTCCATATGTCCATGACAAAGTCATGAGTATCATTCTGTATCCTCAACCACTTGAGTTTATAAAATATAAAGGTCTTGAAATCTTATAAAATCTGGATTCTAAGTATAGGGAAATGAAAGCAGAAGTCAACAAACTAGACCACAAACTTTCTAAACCTGGATAACATGAAAAATACACTTCTAAAATCACATGGGGCTATGGAGGGAAGGAGAGCTCTTAGGGTCGGAACAACTCAAAACATTCTCCTAACAACATGGGCAATGTTACATACCTGTGAAGGTCATGCCAGCTAACTGGGGACCCAGTGTTATATTGTGTATTTGTTGATACCTGACCACTGTGCAAAAATATTTCTGCTTTTATTGAAGTAAAATCATGTTATTAGTGTTCTAGTGTTCCTAGCCTATATTTGTATGGTTGGAGTATAATCAATTTATCTATAAGAAATATATAAATACAACTAAGACTTTCAACTAAGTGATCAATATTGCACTTCCCTCTTCTGGAACTGTAGTCAGAAAGGTTCCTTTAAACAACTTATGGTAGCTAACAAGAGCTCGGTGACCCTATAGATAAGATGAACTCACTCCCAGCCTGATCCCTTTTAGACAATATATAACTACTTTATCTTGGGAAACAACAACCTGTGGCTAATCTGACTTAACAGAAAGGAATGTCTTACCCCTGCACTCACTGACTATAAATCTCTCCCCTCTACAATCATGGGGAAATTAAAACAAAGCATTGTAAAAGATATAGAATTCCAACACAATCACTGGGCACTAGCTAGCAGAGGTCTGTGTGCATGAAGCTTCAGTAAGGCTCTCTCACTCTTTCTAAAGTGGATTTTGCCTGATTACTTTCACTGACCCAATTATTTCCTATAAGACTTTTGTGACTGTTAACACCAACCAAGTAAATATTAATTCATATCATTTCTAAATTTGTCTGGGACACTGGGTCATAGTGGATGGAAACGGAGCTGGAGATGGGGCCATGAAGGTGAAAAGGAATTACCTGGTTCCAGGATTGAACAATTATCCCTACCATAGATATTATACAGTTATATATATATTCATGTAAATTATGCTAGGTGCAGATGTGCTGCTATGGTGTATGAGTCATGCCTTAAGTAGAGAGTTTAGCCCAAAGGGGCGATATCTAAGTTCAACTTATATTTTGGTAGAAAATAAAGCTTTGTGGGTAAACAGTGTTCATGAAGGCCTAGGCACTTTTAGCACACAGGTTTATACAATATATAGGCAGAGGTCTTAGAAATCCAGCTACAGGAGTGGAATGTGGCAGACAAAAATGACTTCTGTTCCTAATTGACTCCTGCCCCCTCCTTACCTGGCCAGCTCTCATGCATGGTGGAAGTTCCCCTAGATGATAAAGCAACATATCTAGTGGGCAGTAGTGGCGTATTATGGAGAACAATGTCACAAAGTGCTCCCACTTTCCTCGTATCCAACATTTGAAACAAGCAATGGATATTGGATTTTAGAGTTCTGGAGCCTTTCTTGGATTTGGGGTGGGAAATAATTGAGGACCTGGACTGTTGACAGTCACAGTTACATGAAACTTCAACTGAATTAGTGGCTTCCAAATTCTTGTCTTATGAATTTCAACAAATTACACTCACAATCAAGAGGATAAAGTTTAGAAAAAAATTATTGTAGATCTGTAGTGATGGAGCTTAAGAGAAGGAAAGGATACAGATGCTTGCCCTTTGAGAAGGCAAGAGGGGGTTCCCAGATAATAGGAAAACCCAAACAAGTACCAAGATTTGGATTGTTTGCTAGATTTTACATAATGGAGTTGAACTTATCTGTTTGAGATGTCAAAGTGCTACAAGGTTTTTATGAAGGAGAGTAATATCATCTATTCTAGGAAAAGAGATAGGAGATAAGGGAAACCCAGATTTTGTCTTATATTCTTGATCCAAAGGATATTAGGATGGCTCAGATAATCCACCTATGGGCTAATGAACAATACTAGCTTTTACTTTGGGCATATATTTTACCCCCAAGCTGTTTCATTATTAAATATATTCATGATTTTTAGACATTTTTATTTTTAAACATTTCCTTAAATGTTGCATATCTGAATCAATGTCTAGGAGTGGACTTTGGAGTGGACAATGTGATCCTTCAGTGACCCTCTTGTGGTCTATAAACAGTTGTGTTGAATAATGCTAACATCTAGTACCTTACAGATTTTGGAAACCCTCTGGAAGAAGAATACAGAGAGCAGCAAAGACTTTGAAAGAAGATAAAAGACATGGTGAGAAAAGGCACATCTAAAACACATAAAGTTATTGAAATATCCCACTGTCAGAAGTCTTAGCGTTCAATTCCCTGTAAGGCAGGGAAGCCCAATAAACCTCTACAACACATGGGATATTGGCACTTATATTGAATGCATACAAGATCTAAAATGTGACAATATTGCTGAAAATTCCACATGCTGTCTTTGGAAATTATGCATAAAAAAGGTGGGACTGAGTTAGAATGCCCTACTTTGCTGTCTGAATTTTATGATGAATAGCATACAGCTTGAAATGGGGCAAAGTTTTTTCAAGGAATCAACTAGGACAAAGAATTTTAAGGGGCCAATTCAGCCACATGTAACACAAACACAAAGTCAGGCAAGATGTAACACTGGTCTAATAGTGGCACAACTGATATGGGAGTAGCCAACTACTTTGTGACTGAATTGAAAGCCTGCTTCAAGCTACAGATGCCAGTTTGGAACTTTAATCCTGAATAAACATCTATGGCTAGGAATATGCTAGGTTTCTATAGGAAGGCTTTTGCTGTTGGTTAAGTGGATGTGATGTGTCTGTCAGATTGATTTTTTAAATCTTTTCTTGCACTGATTCATTACTACTCTAATTTGTCTGATGTGTAGAGATAAACACTTCTCAGTGTTCCAGTGGATTCTGACAGAGATTCATAAAGGTTAAACAAGAAACAACCTCTGGTAAACAGACCTAAGGGAAGCCATCTTAGGACATTCAGCCATCTTGACATTCTCCAGGAGCTATAAGAGAATAAAGATTAACAGAGAGCAATAACTACAAGCCTAAGTGCATGACTCCAGTAAGGACATCTGATGTTAGTCTTGCTCTGAGGTCACAGTGGCCTGGTACTCAGTACATGCTTGCTTGCTCCTGCAAAAAGTTAAGTTAAGTGGGGGCGGGGTGACTAAAGTGCATGAAGGGTAGCTCATTCTAAAATGCCTTTAAAAAACTCACTGTAAAGATAGGACGGGGCTGCTCTCCTCCTTGCTGTGAGGGGATAGTCGTTGGCTGACTGAATAAAGACTCTCATTTTTACTTTTTATCCAGGTGGTCTTCTGTTGATTTCTGGTGTGGGACTTGCTACAAACCTCATAGAATAAGTAACTGGTGTCGGGGTATGGTTTCTGTTACAAAGAAAAGAATCAAATGCATGTATCACCCTGGCATAGGAAAAAGAACAATGCAGAGAAGTTGGCTAAAGATTTTAAGTATCTGAGGAACAAGGTGAAGTGTTAGAAAACAGCAATTTTCTTCTGTTATTTTACTGGAAGAGGTTACTGTGGAGATTTGCCCCAGTGAAATAAGCAAAACAATGAAGATACAGCATGGCCTGTGGCAATTTAAATGAGGCTGTTAATACTCCCTGAATAAGGAAGGAGAGTCATGAGACCCTTGCCTGTTATTCAAGACATTATTGTCCTGTTGTCTATGAGCTGTATGTGGCCTGGGGTGTGATATTTTAGAGTATACAGCAGATAGAAGTGCACTAAAGTCAGAATTCCAGAGTAGCAGCTTCCCTGAGTCAACATCTCAGCTGTTGTGGGGGTTTTCAGAGAAGAAGCTGTTTTTGACTCAACCACCATCCTGTGTGTAACCCCTCACCCATGATCCTCTAAATTAGTTTAATCTCTGCCTTATTTCACAAGTTGAGTGTGAACAGACTACTTTCTTTGCTCTTGTATGTGCTGTATCTGGAGTGAGCTGACATCTTTTATGCATTGCTCAGAAAGATGAATAGACATGAGAGTTATTAGGTAGGACAAGAGCTCCAACATGGAGTCAAAATGAAGGATGGGAACAACAGCAACCTGACTGATAGAACTTTAGATGTTTATATTGTCTAACCTGTACTCCTCTGACTTAACAATGCCCTCAGCCATAGTCTCCTGACAATCTTATCTTAGAGACAACCTGGCTCGTCTCCTAATGGCACCTCCTCCTCTGTTTGATCTCTGTCTTTCTGACTAGTTAGCTTCTCCACTTGGTCCCTGCTGTCCCCTGCATTCCCAGTCCTTTATATTCTATATCCCCCTCCCAAAGGGAAAAACTATAAAAGTCCAAACTATACAGAGTCAAACCAGTTGTTCTCTCTGTCTCCTCCATGGGAGAGCACTGGGAAATGGCTCGAGATTTCCCATGTTCAGACATCCTTTACTCTGCATGCCTGTCTTCTCTGCTCTGCCTGCCTTACTCACAAAATTCTTCTAGCCACGGTGAGACTGACCCCACTTAGATAAAACAACAAATATTAATAAAATTAACTAAAAACAACTATTTTAAACTCTAAATAATTGTGCATAAATGTGAGATTGAACATTAGCCTAAATTTCAGATACTAATGACCAGTGCTAATATCTGGAAAATGCAGATTCTGGCTGTACTGCTTTGTGTCTGCAGTAATGCTCTGAGACATAGATTCAAACAGCATGAGCAGTGACACTGATGAGACTCTGCATATGGGGATATGCAGTGTGGGATACACAAACACAACAAGGCAGTAACCATGCTAGATGACAAACAGAAACAGGATGGTGACAGAGACCCTAAGCCACAGCCAGACACACAGACTCAAAAAACAAGTTAGAGCCTAAAGTTTGCCAGGTAAAGGCTAAAAGCCAGACACTAGGAACTGGTAGGTTTGCTCAATATTTAGAGATATTAGTTAATTATTATTTCTACTTCACTGTAATATAAATTATACTAATTATGATATGCAATTTAAATTCATGGCAAGCTGGATTCTGAGAAATGGATTGTCCCCCAACACAGACCCAAAACACATTTAAAACCATGTGTCATCCACACCTTGTCCTTAGGTAAATTGGCCTATTGCTTCTGTATGAGGAAAGGGAAAATGACAAGAAGCATGTAATTTTGATTCTCTCCCAGTTTCTCTCTTGAGTAAGATCACTATGAACAGATAATCTTAAGTTGTTATTTCATAAATGTAGACTGGAGAGATGGCTTAGCGGTTAAGGCGTTTGCCTGCAAAGCCAAAGGACCTCAATTTGATTCCCCAGGACCCACATAAGCCAGATGCACAAGTTGGTGCATGCATCTGGAGTTCATTTCCAGTGGCTGGAGGTCCTGGCATGCCTCTTCTCTCTCTCTCTCTCTCTCAAATAACTAAATATTTTATTTTAAAAATTGTCTCTTGTATAAGTTCACTATAAACAGATAATCTTAATTTGTTGTATCATAAATGTAGTTCAGATTTGTTGTTTGTCCCTCTCTTCATTTCCTGGAGTGTTATATTATCTCCAAGATAAATTGTCAAGTTTTACCTACATTTACAAATCCATACTTTTAAAATGTGCTTCATAAGATTATAAAACAGTCTCAAATCAACAGATTATAAAGTCTAAAATTTGATCCATGGCTACTGTTTGTTCATTATAGCAGTTACACAAATTGCTTTCAAATGTTTAATTAAGTTAATAATGCTTCTATGTTAAGTTTTAACTATAAAATCTAAGCTGTAATAAGATTAGTATTTATTTATTACTGCTTTTTCTTTTATGAAACTAATTCTATTAAATAGTCACTTTGTTTATAACTCAAGTTTATAAAAGATATGATCTAGCTTCATTCATTGTAACATTTGTTCTTAGGGAGATAATAAAGTCTACCCATATTCTGATAACTACACAAACTATGTATTTTCTCAATTTTGAGGTGCTCTATTAATAATTCTTGGGCCCAAAATGAGTTATCAAACTATAAGATATCTAATTCAGGCTTCATTTAATAGTCATGGCTAACAAAAATAATGAGTCATAAAATTGGTTTATGTTAATCAAGGTGACTCTCAACAAGGTACATCAGAATGATTGTTATAGATGTCTCTATCAGGATTGAATTGATGTCTAATCCTGTTTAGACAAAAAGATTAAAGCTACTAAAATGTACACAGGTACATAGATATATTTAAAGGTGATTCTAAGTTACTAAAGACAAACTTCTAGGTTTTCAATTTTAAAACCAGAGTGCTTGTTTATACCTGCTACAATAACAGCCAGAGTTTTATTTTATTTTATTAACAACTTCCATGATTGGAAAGAATATCCCATGGTAATGCCCTCCCTCCCCCCACTTTCCCCTTTGAAACTCCATTCTCCACCATATCCCCTCCCCCTCCCAATCAGTCTCTCTTTTATTTTGATGTAATCATCTTTTCCTCCTATTATGATGGTCTTGTGTAGGTAGTGTCAGGCACTGTGAGGTCATGGACATCCAGGCCAGAGGCTTCTAAGAACAAAAAATTCCAAAAGTCAACTCTGATTTTAGATTGACAGACTCAATTAAAAGGTCAAAATTTAACTTGATGTGTGACAGATTGCTTAATTTGAGTTTGTTGATAGATTTGTCTCCTATTCAAGTTCAGATCCTCCAATGTAAAAACAAGGCTGGCTTTCAACTGAAATAAAAGTCAGAGTTAATATTTATATTTTTGTTAATAAAATTGTCTCCAGAATTATTAACATGATTTGTCTGTGCTTACAAATGTTAATATATATGTTTCCTATCTTTTAGATATGGCTTGCCATGTCATAAGACAACATAAGTTAAATGTTACAATAGAATGTTAAGGTTTTTTAATATTATTTTTAACTAGATCTGTTTTGTGGAAGACAAAAGATATAGACATATAGACATTTTTTTCCCCTGGATGCTTAACAACCAGATGTAGTGGCCAGAATCAATGAGGAATTTGGGGTTAAAAATGTACCCAATATTTTGGTCCCAACCTCTCCAGGTCAGAAGGCCTCAAGAGACAATGGGACACTTCTTTCTATAGAGGATTCAAAAGCTCTTGGTAAGTCACCTACCTTCTTGATCAGCGAAGTCATAGAGACCTTAAAAATGGATTCTAATCATTATCCAGTCTGCAGAAAGAAAGTCAGAACAGAGCAGAGGAAACAACCCTTTTTGCTTCCAAGGGATGGGAAGCCACATGGTCAGTATGGCCCTGATTCATCCCAGCAGATTTCAGAAATGCTGAGGGAGCCATAGAGCTCCTCCCAGGTCCCTAAAAGTATCTCTTAAAAAGCCAAAACTGACCTTCAAAATTACAAGATAAAATTAAATTTTGTCTGTCTGCTTGGTCTTAAACATTCAATAGAAAAATACAGTCAAGATATCTTAAAAGCTTTAATCATCACAGCCCAGACTGTAACTTTAGATAGACATGCTCACTGTAACAAAAACAGATATAAACCACACCATTTTGTGAATTTATAGATCTTCATGATGATTGTGCCTGTCATTTCTGGTAATAACTCTGCTAATTTTGGGATTGGTTATTTAACTAGTCTTAACCTTGTAGCCTCTCTCTACAGTTATTCCACACTCAGATATTTCTGTGACAATCCAATTTCATATACCTGGGTCTCCTGGCTTCCTTCAAGTCCTAAAATGCTAATTAAAACTCTGGGTTCAAATGAAGGCTACTTAAAACTTAACCCCATCCAAACTTCAACTTTTTCATGTTACCTTTCCAGAAAACCCAAACATTATTTCAGACTCTTTGTCCCCACTTAAGGAGCTACCCTTCTACCTCTACCTAAACAACTTACACATTCCTGTCTAGAGACTTTAAAAAAAGCTTACCTATCACAACCCCAGGATTTCACTGTCTCCCCTTTCTGACCATAATTACACTTGGAATATAGATGGAAGCTCTTCTACCACCCCACAGAGGTCACTAATAACAAGATAAGCTATTGTTTCAGATGACCAGATAATACAGACTGGCCCTTCATGTAAGGGAAGTACATCCCCAAAGACTAAATTTGTCACAATCCATTTACCTATACTAATAAAAATAAGTCTCACTTCCTCTGTAACAGCTACAGGACTGGCTGCACATGGGCTGGGACACAGCCTAATCTCTTATCAACAGTCTCCACAGAATTGAGTACAGCCATTAAAGACTCTGCTAGAGCCCTTTGCCTGATATAGCAGCAGCTCATCTCAGTGACATCAGTAGTCCTTTAGAACTGTCAAGGCCTTGACCATATCGCAGCTGAGAAGGGAGGAAATTGTATCTTCATAAACAAGAAATTTTGTTATCATATAAATCAATAAGGTATTGTAAAATTAGAGATTTAAAAAACAACTTCCAAAATCTGGCCAACAGAATCTATCCTGGTGCCCCACTGTCCTCAGAATCATGGGATATCTTTGGAAGTATTTGACCTTGACTACTACCATTACTTGGGCCAATAATGGGGGTATTTCTATTACTTGTCTTTAGAAATACATCCAAAATGAGGTACAAAATCTCACACATTATTTGTTCAACCAACTTTTATTAACCTATCTTTCTTCCACTCAATACCAACTTTTAACTTCCTTAGACTCAACTCCCTGTTGCCTGCTCAGAGGGTACTTGCCACCCACCAACAAGACCATCCCCTGAAACATCTGATCATGCCCTCTCACAGCAGGGAACACTACTGAGGGACTTGACCATGTCCCCTTATCCTTAAAAAAAGAAATGCTGGAATGTTAGGTAGGACAAGAGTCCCAAGATGGAGTCGCAATTAAGGAAGAGAATAACAGCAGCCTGACTGATACAACTTTAGATGTTTATATTGCCTAAACCCTACTACCCTGACTTAATAATTCCCTTGGCCATAGTTTTTGATCCTACCTTAGAGACAACCTGGCTCCTCTCCGGATGACACCTCCATTTGATCTCTGTCCCTCTGACTAATTAGCTTCTCTGTTTGGTCCCTGTTGTCCCCTGAATTCTCAGTCCTTGGTCTTCTGTATACCCCTCCCCAAAGGAAAAAACTCAATAAAAACCCAAACCATCTAGATTCATGTGGCTGTTCTCTCTCTCTCTTCCCATGAGACAGCACTGCAGCTGAGGCCCCAATAAACAGCTTTTTACTTGCCTTAGAGTAGTCATGCATGGTTGGCCTTTGGTCATGCACAAGCCTTACAAGAGTGAGGAGTGTCTAATTCATGGTCTTAAAATCAGCTAGAGAAATGTGTGATTCCTAGATCAAAGTTGTTCTCATACAAGAAAGTCTTGCTTCTGATGGATTCACATGAAATGTCTAGAATGGTTTTGTGTTATTTAAGTTGATCTGGATGACAAGTGTGTGATATTATGGCATCTGGTGGATAGAAACCAGGGATATGTCTATACAATACCCAGTGCCCAGTAGAGTTCCAGAAGAAGGGATGTTCCATCTCATGGGCACAACAATTCATAAAATAAAACCTACTTGACAATAAAACAGAAACGTCCACCAATACCATCATAGTTGGAGACTTCAATACTCTATTATAAGCAATAGATAGATGATCCAAACAGAAAATGAACAGGAAAGTGAGAGAGCTAAAAAAATACCATAGAAGAATTAGAACTAATTTATATCTACAGAACATTCCACCCCAAATCTACAGACTATACATTCTTCTCAGGAACCCATGGAACCTTCTCTAAAATAGATCATATACTGGGTCACAAAGCTGACTTCCATGTATTTAGGAAGACTGACATAATTTTCTGCATGATATCAGATCACAATGCTGTATTGGTAGAAATTAACAACAAAAGGAAATTGAAACTTGATCCACACATCTCAGCATGCACAACAATCAAGCGAAAATGGATCAAAGACCTCAATATAAGACTGGAAACTTGACTACTGCTGGAAGAAAATATAGGAAAGGGGACTTCCAGCCAAGATGGTGATCACCTAACTGCGCAGTACGTTCCCAGGAAAGAAAGTCAAAACATTAAGGGTTCACTGGGTCTTTTAGGGGAGAGAAATCTGTAATAGATTGCCAGTGGGAGGGCACAGAGGGGAAAAAACAGGGAATCACTGATTCCTTCGCAGGTGGGTAGCCCAGCCCTCCCCCCCAAGCAACCGCCGTACCCACAGTCCAAGCTTCAGGAAACTCCTGCACTTACTGTAGGAAAAGGGTCCCAGGCCAACATAGTTCCACTTGCCTCACTGCACAGGGGTGATTGCCCTGCTACCCCTGCCCACAAGTAATCTTGGACAGGCTACGCCTGCTGGCCCATTAGAGCTCAGGCTCCTTTGATCAATTTGCCTGCCAAATGGTGCCACCATGCCAATCCCTGCTTTTGGAAGCTTAGCCTGCTCCACCACCTCACATTCACATGTGAGTCCAGGCCCATTACAACTTCCCATGTGAGCTCAGACTGTGTCTGTTGCTTGCACTAGCCCAGGTGCCATCCCTTCCCTATCTGCTGCGCTGGCCGACTGCCATTGTCCTGTTGCAGGGGAGTGCAGACTGCTTCTGGGTCCCAGTGTTCCACCATGCCAGAGTTTGGGCTGCTTCAGTGTCCTCCTAGCATGAACGCAGGCAGTTTTGGTGCATTACTGCATGAGAGCTCAGGCAAATTTGGTGCCCTGACCAGGCAGGAGCTCAGGCAGCTTTGACAAGTGAGAGACAAAGCCCAAGGTGCTTGGCACCTGTGTCAGGCTGCTTCAGATTGCCATTGTGCTTGAGCCCAGGCTGATCCACCCACCTACGTGCCCATACACTGCAATGGGCAGAGCACAGCACAAAAGAAATAACATGAAAAATCAAATGCAAGCGAATCCAGTCAGATCACCCAGTCTTACAATGAACATATCTAATCAAAACACAGAAGAGTCATTAGGATCAGAACACCAAAATGAAGCTATGAGCAATGCAACCCTGACCAAGCTACTGGTAGAACTTGCAGCAAAGCAACAAAGGACCGATAATCGTGTGGATGCTGCCATCACTAGATTAGACCTAATTGGTAAGAAAATGGAAGGAGTTCAAAGACAGTTAAGAGATATGAGTGAGAGTGAAAAAAAAGAGGACATCAAAAATCAGCTTGAGATGCTAAATGAAGAGATAAAGAAATGCAAGGATGAATTCCAAGAAGCATCAAGAAAATCAGAAAATGATGTGGAAAGGGAGCTTGACAGAGGGATGGAAATTATACATAGAAAAGTAGTAGAAAATGCAAATGTAATTGAACAAGTCCAAAACTCTCTAGCTCTCAAGAATAGAGTCAGCCATGTAGAGGATAGAAACTCTGATCTGGAAGACAAGATGGGAAAAAACAGTTGGAGAGTTCAGAAACTTCAGTAAGTTCAAAAGTTTCTGTGAACAGAACATGAGGGACTTGTGGAATACACTTAAACATCCTAATATCAGAATACCAGAAGGAGAAGAAGTTCAGACCGAAGGCATGGAGCACTTATTTAACAAAATAATTGAAGAAAACTTCCCCAGTCTCTTAATAGAAAGTCCCATCAAGATACAAGAAACCAACAGAACTCCAAACAGACTGGACCAAAGGAGAAACACTCCAAGACATATTGTCAATAAGACTCTAAACATTGACACCAAAGAGAAAATCCTAAAAGCAGCTAGGGAAAAACAGCACACCACTTTCAAAGGTAACCCCATCAGAATTACTTCAGACTTCTCAATGGAAACCCTGAAATCTAGAAGGACCTGGAATGACAGACTGCAAAGTCTAAGAACCTATGGCTTCCAATGCAAACTACTCTACCCAGCAAAAGTGTCCCTCATACTAGATGGTGAAAGAAAAACTTTCCGTGACAAAACTCAGCTTTACAATTATATGAACACAAAACCAAACCTAGAGAGAGTATTTCAGGAAATTCTCCACAGAGAAGAAACAAATAATCAAACTCAAATACGTACAAGAAGCAGATCACCATAACCAAACTCAGAGTAGGCACAAGAAACTTCAAAGTCCATGAAAACACTAAACCACATATACCATCACAATATGGCAGGGATCAAATCAAATCTGACAGTCATTACCCTAAATATTAATGGCCTTAATTCATCCATCAAGAGACACAAGCTAACAGGATGGATGAAAAAGTTAGACCCCTCAATCTGTTGCCTTCAAGAAACCCACCTCACCACTAAAGACAAACACCTCCTCAGGGTGAAAGGGTGGGAAACAATATTCCAAGCAAACAGGAATAAGAAACAAGCAGGCATAGCTATATTAATATCACATAAAATAGACTTCAAACCAAAAACAATCAAACAAGACAAAGAAGGTCACTTCCTACTTATCAAGGGAATAACCAAGAAGAGGATATTTAAATAATAAATCTGTATGCACCAAACACAGGGGAACCACAGTTCATAAAACAAAACCTACTTGACAATAAAACAGAAATAAGCACCAACACCATCATAGTTGGGGACTTCAGTACACCATTATCAGTAATAGACAGATCATCCAAATAGAAACTCAACTGGGAAGTAAGAGAGCTCAACACAACCATAGATCACTTAGACCTAACAGCCATCTACAGAACTTTCCATCTCAAATCCAGAGACTACACATTCTTCTCAGCAGCCCATAGAACATTCTCTAAAATAGACCATATACTGGGTCACAAAGCCTGCCTCCACACATTTAGGAAGATTGACATAATTCCCTGCATGATATCAGATCACAATGCTATATTGCTAGAAATTAACCACAAAAGACCCACCAAGAATCCCAACAGCACCTGGAAACTGAACAGCACAATTTTAAACAATAAATGGGTAGTGGATGAAATAAAAAAAATGAAATTGCAAAATTTCTAGAATTGAATGACAATGAGAACACATCGTACCAAAACTTATGGGACACAATGAAGGCAGTCCTCAGGGGAAAATTGGTAGCATTCAATGCCTTCATAGAAAAGACACAGAGAACCCAAATCAATAACCTGACCAGCCACCTAAAGGCACTGGAAAAGCAAGAAAGATACAACCTAAAGAGCTCCAGAAGGAAAGAAATAATTAAAATCAGAGCAGAAATTAATGATTTGGAAACTAAGAAAACAATTAAGACAATTGACAAAACAAAGAGCTGGTTCTTTGAAAAAATAAACAAGATTGACAAGCTCCTGGCCAATTTGATCAAGCACAAAAAAAGAGATGCTTCAAATTAACAAAATTCAAAATGAAAAGGGAGAGATCACAACACATATTAGTAAAATTGGGAGAATAATCAGGACTTATTTCAAAAACCTCTACTCCACAAAACTGGATAATGTGGAGGAGATGGATAAATTCCTGGACACAAACCATCTATCAAAGCTAAACACAGAGCAGATTAACCTCGTAAATGAACCTATTACACTCATTGACATTGAAAAAGTAATAAAAACCTCCCAAAAAGAAGAGTCCAGGACCAGGTGGCTTTTAAGCTAAATTCTATCAAACCCTCATGGAAGAACTCAAACCAATCTTCCTCAAACTGTGCCACACAACTGCAGAACAGGGAAAGCTTCCCAACTCCTTTTATGAAGCTAGCATCACACTAATTTGAAAACCAAGCAGAGATGCCACCAGTAAAGAAAACTACCCGCCTATTTCTCTGATGAACATAGATGCAAATATTCCGAACAAAATCTTCGCAAATTGAATCCAACAACACATCAAAACCATTACCGACCTTGACCAAGTGGGATTCATCCAAGGAACACAGGGGTGGTTCAACATATGGAAATCTGTCAATGTAATACACCACATAAACAAGGTTAAACACAAAAACCACATGATCATTTCGATAGATGCAGAAAAGGTCTTTGACAAGATACAACGTCACTTCATGATCAAAACATTGGAGAGAATTGGCATGGTTGGTTCATATGTTACCATAATAAAGGCAATATACAAAGCTCCGAAGGCCCAAATAATACTTAATGGAGAGAGACTGGAGGAGTTCCCTTTAAGATCAGGAACAAGACAGGGTTGTCTGCTCACACCTCTGCATTTCAATATAGTACTGGAAGTTCTATCTCAAGCAATAAGACAGGAGAAGGAAATAAAAGGGATACAATTTGGAAAGGAAGAAGTTAAGTGAGCTCTATTTGCTGATGACATGATTGTATATGTAAGAGACCTCAGAGACTCCATCCCAAAACTCCTGCAGGTGATTAACTCCTATAGCAAAGTAGCAGGATACAAAATCAATGCACAAAAATCAGTAGCCGTTCTATATGCAAATGACAAAGATACAGAAAAGAAATAAGGGACATGGTCCCATTTTCAATAGCAACAATAAACACAAAATAATACCTTGAAATAAAGTTAACCAAGGAAGTGAAAGATCTATACAATGAAAACATAAAAACACTCAAAAAAAAAAAAAGAAAGAAATTGAAGAGGACTTGAGAAAATGGAAAGACCTCCCATGCTTCTAGATAGGCAGAATTAACATTGTGAAGATGGCAATCCTACCAAAGGTAATATAAAGATTTAATGCAATACCAATTAAAATCCCTACAGTGTTCTTCATAGAGATAGAAAAAATGATCTCAAATTTCATATGGAAAGGCAGAAGGCCTCGCGTATCCAATCATATCCTGAGCAAAAGAAATACCTCTGGAGGCATCACCATACCTGATCTAAAGCTATATTACAAAGCCATAGTAATAAAAACAGCATGGTACTGGCATAAAAACAGGAGTATAGACCAATGGAATAGACTCGAGGACCCAGATTTTGGGTCAAGCAACTATAGCTACTTGATATTTGATAATGGCCCTAACAATACAGGCTGAAAGAAAGACAGCACATTAAACAAATGGTGCTGGACAAACTGGATGACCATATGCAGGAAATTGAAACTTTATCCCCACATTTCACTATGCACTACACTCAAGTCCAAATGGATCTAAGACCTCAATATAAGACTAGAAACTCGACTACCACTGGAAGAAAATATAGGAAGTACTTTCCATGATATAGGAATGGAAAAAGCCTTCCTGAACAAAACCCCAGTAGCTCATGATGTTAAACAGTCACTCAACAAATGGGATCACATGAAGCTGAAGAGTTTCTTTACAGACAAGCATACAATAAGCAAAGCCAATAGATTACCCACAGAATGGGAGAAAATATTTGTGGGTTATCCAACTGACAGAGGCCTAATCTCTAGAATCAACAAAGAACTCAAAAATGTAAACAGTAAAAAGTTAAAAACCCCACTCATAAAATGGGGCCAAGAGCTAAACAGGCAGTTCACAGAGGAAGAAATACAAATCACAAACACACACTTAAGAAAATGTTCAACATCCCTAATCATCAAGGAAATGCAAATTAAAACAACTATGAGATTCCACTTTACCCCAGTAAGGATAGCAAACGTCAAAAAATCAAATGAAAATAAATGCTGGCAAGGATGTGGAGAAGTAGGAACACTCATCCACTGTTGGTGGGAATGTAAGATGGTACAACCACTTTGGAAAGCAATATGGAGCCTCCTGAAAAACCTAACTATAGAGATACCAACAGACCCAGTTATTCCCTTACTGGGCATCTACCCAAAACCCTTTAAACCACAGGCCAGAGAGATTTGCTCAACCATGTTTGTAGTGGCTCAATTCATAATAGCTAAGAGCTGGAATCAACCCAGATGTCCATCACTGGAAGAATGGATAACTAAGATGTGGTACATCTACACAATGGAATTATACACAGCAGTAAGAAAAAAAATGACACAATGAAATTTGAGGAAAAATGGTTGAACCTAGAACAGATCACTCTCAGTGAACTTACCCAACCACAGAAAAAAGAATCGCCACATAGTCTCCCTCATCTACAGCACCTAACCTGAATCTACCCAAGATGCCTTACATACCCAGCAAGCATCTCATGGACTAGAAAATTGGATGTGTGGGGAGGAAGGGCAGGGCAATGGAGAGGGTGGGAAACACAAATCTAGAACCAAACAGCAATGGTACCATAAAATTCTACATCCTAAAAGGCAGACCAAATGGCTGAACCTTCACCAGGCCCTTAGAGGGAACACCTGAGCCACAAGTCACTGGAGAGGGTATGATGAAGACTGACCTTAGTCTTCTACAGCTTCTATCCCCCCTCTCTCTCCTCTCTAACTCTTTTATATTAGTTATCTTTTTCTTCCTTTTCTTAATGGGCACTGACCTGTATCTCCCAGTACCAGCATGGGGCTATCATCCGCAATGAGCTTTTGATCAGAGAGACCTACAAGGTTACCTAAAAGAAAGACATATTTCTGTCAGAGTACTTGATGACCCACCAAAGATTAGTGGTAAGACCCTACTGCTGAAGACACCTTATGTGGGTGACACATAAAATGGAATGGCATGGCTGGAAGCTGGAATAGAGTTAGTCCCCAGACAGTCAACATGTCTAGTGCCAGAAGGTGCTACATGGGTGACTGGGGAAATTGACCAATATCTGTTCAAGCAACTCATGGTCTAACTTACTTAGCAGCAAATAATCTGTCATGATGCTCACACAAGTGCAATAGTGGTGCACAGCCCTGGTAGAAAATAAACTGCTCTTGATTTGGCTAACTGATCCCCTCAGTGGTATGGAACCCATAGCTGGAGCTGGGAAACAAGTCAGAACCATATCCAAACATAAGCCCACTCTCCATTAGCAAGCTACCACCAATCATGGGCTACAAGAGGGCCTACACCTATTAAATTCTCTATAAAAAAGTTAGGGTTATCTCATTTGTCTGGTGCTACCTTACTCTCCATTGGAGAATCTGCTTCTCTTTTTCAGATAGATGTAGATCCTAAGGAGAGAGCCACCCCACCATACCTCAAAAGGGCCCCCACTGAAACTAAGAAAAATTGGCGAAACAAGCAAGGGTGCTGTTTTCTTGGAGAATTGGGTACCAGCACAAGGGTGAAGGAGATAAACACAAAGAAAAATAAACTCCTACCAAATCAGATATCCAGAGACCCAGAGCCCCCAACACCTCATCACTGAAGCAGACCAAAAATGAACCCAACATGGCTCAGGGAAATTTTGCAGAAGAGGGGGCGGAAAGAATGTCAGAGCCACATGTTGGGTCATGATATGCAGAGACATTTATCCTACCCATAACTGTGGGCTAACTCCAGAATGGATGACCCATATACCTCAACAAGGAGGGGCCAATGGGAGGGAGTAGGACATGGATGAGCCTAATAATGGTACCCAATTGACTGTATTCACTCAGTACTAAACTAATTAATAAGTTTAAAAAGAAAATATAGGAGATACTTTCCATTATATAGGAATGGGAAAAGACTTCCTGAACAAAACCCCAGTAGCACAGGATCTTAAACAATCACTTAGCCAATGTGATCCCATGAAGCTGAAAAGTCTCTTCACACACAAACATACAATAAGCATAGCCAATATGTTACCCATAGAATGGGAGAAAATATTTTCTGAATATCCAGCTGACAGAGGCCTAATATCTAGAATCTACAAAGAACTCAAAAATCTATATAATAAAAAGTCAAACAACCCACTCATAAATTGAGGCAAAGACCTGGATAGGCAGGTCTCAGAGGAAGAAATACAAGTGGCAAACACACACTTAGAAAATGTTCATCATCACTAATTATGAGGGAAATACAGACTAATACAACTATTAGATTCCACCTTACCCCAGTAAGGATAGCAAACATCAAAAACTCAAATGGAAATAAATGCTAGAGAGGACGTGGAGAAATAGGAACCCTCATTCACTGTTGGTAGGAATGCAAGATGGTACAACCAGTTTGAAAAGCAATATGGAGACTCCTCAAAAAGTTGACTATAGAGGTATCAACAGACCCAGTTACTGAGCATTTATCCTTAAGGCTCCATGCCTCAGTTCAGAGAGATTTGCTCAACTATGTTTACAGCTGCTCAATTCATAACAGCCAAGAGCTGGAATCAACACAGATGTCCATCATTAGACAAATGGATAACTAAGACTTGGTATATCTTCTAGATGATTGAATTCTACACAGCAGTAAGGAAAAATCACACAATGAAATTTGAAGAAAAATGGTCAAAACTGGAACAGATCATTCTCAGTGAACTCACCCAATCACAGAAAGGTAATTGCCACACAGTTTCACTCATCTAGAGCCACTAACCTGAATCTACCGGAGATGCCGATATACCTAGCAAGCATCTTTTACATTACTTATCATTTTCTTCCTTCTTTTCTTGGTCACTGACCTGTAACTACCCTTACCAGCATGTGGCTACCATCCACAGTGAGCCCTTGATCACAGAGACCTACAAGGTTTCCCAAAAGAAGACAGATTTCTGTCAGAGTACTTGATGACCCACCAAAGTTTAGTGGTAAGAGCCTATTGCTGATAACACCATACAGTGTTGGTATGGAACATGGAGTGACATGGCTGGAAGCTGGAATAGAGTCAGTTCCCAGACTGTTAGGTGGCCTAGTGCCAGAAGGTGCTACATGAGAGAATGGGGGAAAATGATCAATATCTTTCCAAGTAACTCATGGTCTAAACTCCTTAGCAGCAAATAACCTGACATGATGCTCACACAAGTGCAATTGTGGTGCCCCGCCATGGTGGGAAACAAATTGCTCTTGATTTGGCTAACTGATCTGCTCAGCGGAATGTATCCCAAAGCTGGAGCTGGGAATCAAGTCAGAACCATATCCAAAGGGATCCTGTTCTCCATTACCAAGTCCCCACCAGTTGCGGATTACAAGAGGATCTACACCTATTAATTATCTCTAAATAACAAAGGTTATCCCATTTATCTGGCACTGACCTCATTCTCTGTTGGAGAATTTGTTTTTCTTTTTCAGATGTATGCAGATTCTAAGGAGAGAACCAGCCCATCACACCTCAAATAGGCTCCAGAATAATTGGGGAAATGAGTAAGAGTGCTGCTTTCTTGCTGAACCTGGTACCAGCACAAGGGTGAAGGAGATAGACACAGAGAACATTCAACTCATATCAAACTAGATATCCAGAGACACAGAGGCTCTCAAGACCACATCACTGAAGCAGACCTAAAGTGAATCTAACATGACTCAGGGATATTTGCAGAAGAGGGGGTAAAAAGAATGTCAGAGCCACATGTTGGGTCATGATACACAGAGACATTGCCTCCTACCCATAACTGATGGCTAACTCCAAAATGTACGACACATCTTCCTCAACGAGGAGGGTCCCTGCAGAGGGGGAAGGACAGGGAGGAGGATAATGATGGTACCAACTTTATGGTACACACTGAGTTCAAAACTAATAAAAAAAAATCAAATGAGGGGCTGGAGAAATGGCTTAGCAGTTAAGGTGTTTGCCTGCAAAGCCAAAGTATCCCAATTCTATTCTCCAGGACCCATGTAAGTCAGATGTACAAAGGGGCGCATGCCTCCAGAGTTTGTTTGCAGTGGCTAGAGGCCCTGGCACCCCCATTCACTCTGTCTCTCTCTCCCTCTCTATTTTTCTCCCTCAAATAAATAAATAAAATATATTTTAAAAAATCAAAAGAAAACAAATGTTGTTTAGGATTTGGAGAAATAGGAACACTCATTCATTGTTGGTGGAAAAGTAAGCTGGTACAACCACTATGGAGGTCAATATGGAGACTCCTGAGAAGGTTGACTAGAGTTACCAACAGACACTGTTATTTCCTTACTTGGCATTTGCCCTAAAATCTCCACATCTCAATTCAGAGATATTTGCTCAACCATGTTTATAGCTGCTCAATTCATAATAGCTAAAAACTGGAATCAACCCCAGTGCCCATCACTGGATGGATGGCTAACCAATATGCAGTATATCTACATAATGGAATTCTTCTCAGAAGTAAGAAAAAAATGACACAGTGAAATGTGTAGAAAAATGGTCAAACTTGGAAGAGATCATAGTAAGCAAATTCACACAATCACAGATATACAATCCTCAAATGATCTTACTCACCTTTGGTTCCTAACCTGGATCAGCCCATGGTGCTGACATACCTGAAGGGCATCTCAAGGCTTGGACAATAAGGAGGGTAGTGCTCATAGGAAGGTGATGGGTGCCGGGGGGGGGACACAAAATTGAACCCAAATTGAACCAGTACCATATATAAACCTAAATTCTGGAAGTTAGAATAAAGGTTGAACCCTCAACAGGCACTTAGGGGGAGCACCTGAATCTATGGGCCCTGGAGAAAGTGAGATGAAGCCTAACCTTAAATTTCTTTTGCTTCTCTTTCTATCTTTTTTCATTTCCCGTGGTGATGGCCTGTCATTCCCTGTACCAGGTCATGGTTAACATCCACAATGAGCTATTGATCAGAGAGAACTTCAAGGTCTTCCAAAAAACAAACAAGTCAGACTTCTGTCAGTGCACTTGATTATCCACCAGAAGTTAAAGGTAAGACCCTATTGATGAAGACCACATGCTGTTGGCACAGACCATGTAGAGACCTGGTTGCAATCTGCAGGAGAGCCAGTCCCCCATTAGCCTATCTAGTGGCGGAGGGAGCTACATGAGGTACTGGGGGAATGTCACCAACATCTGTCCAAGCAAATCAACATTTAAGCTTCTCAGACGCAAATAATGTGAAGTGATGCTCACACAAGTGCAATAGTGGCACACAGCCATTGTGGGGAACCAACTGCTCATAGATTGGCAAAAGGATCCACTCAGTGGAAAGGAAACCACATCTGGAACTGGGAAACAAGTAAGAATCATATCCAAATAACAGTTTTGCTTTCAGATGTCAAGATCCCACTCTCTTGGGCTATACGAGGGTCTCTAATTTAATAATGGTTATCCCATTTAACCTGTGGTGACTTCACTCTCCATTGGGGATTCTGCTTCTCTTCTTCAGATGGGAGCCTGACCTGAGGAGATAAATGACCCAGTGCATTTCATTCCGGCCCTACCTGAAACCACAGAGGAATTGGGGAAATGAGCAAAAGTGCTACTTTCTAGGTGAACCCGATATCAGCACAAGGGTGAAGGAGATGGACACTGAGAATACTCAACACCTACCAAACCAGAGATCCAGAGGCTCCTAAGAGGCCATCACTGAAGTAGACTTAAAATACACCCAACATGGCTCAGGGAATTTCACAGAACAGAGTGCAGAAAAATTGTTAGAGCCACAAGTTGGGACATTATGCACAGAGACATTGCTTCTTCCCCGTAACTGATGGCTGTCCCCACAATGCATGACCTGCAATCCCTAGGGGGTTGACCTGAATTGCCAAAGATGAGCACCTCTTCAGAAAAGGGGCAGGGAGGATGTATATTTTGGGGCTATGTATGGAGGATTAGAGAGAAATTAGTAGCAGCCAGGACAAAGTAAAAAAAAAAAAAAAAGCACTGGAAAATTGGAAGGAAGAATTCTGGACAAACAATGCAAACAGTGGGTGAGGGAGATGATTCCCATCTGACTATTGCATTTATGGGATGATGGGACTAATGATACATAGCTGACCCCAGAAGAAATGGAGAAAAATGGCCAGTATTGCTAATATGTCATCCTAAGCAAATATTGCAAGAAGTGCAATTGATGGCTCCTGATGCAGCAATCCAGTCCCAGCCAACTGACTGATATCCAGCTACGTGAATGGTATGGGAAAATGCCACGTGCATGTTGGAGCACATCCGTCGATGGACAACCTATCTGCACTTGGTAGAGGTGATCCAAGTGATGGGATGTGACAGATGATGTTTATATTGAATTATAGGAGCCTGATGAGGAAATGTTTGCCTCTCAGAAGAAGTGTATGATTTTGGCATCTGGGCCCACTGGCCCAGGACATTTGCATCACTTGTGGCTCTATCTGTACTGACTGTCCTATTCATATGATGGCAGCTATACAGGCCTACCTGGGAGATGTCAAAGTCATGCAATAGGTTAAGCAGATGGGGCCAAGGAAAATGTGTGATACTGGGCCACAAAAAGGGGAAGAAAAATGGAAATTTAGAAGCTAAATTTCCCAAGGCCCTGGAAGGTGGACTGACAATAGTGATTTTGAGGCTGTTATGATTTGACTTATGGGGTTCTGGACTTGATCAGGCTAAATTGAATAGTCAGCTCTTGGAAATCTGTTGGCCTTGTGGAAGAAAATGTCTCTTAAAGAGCTATATCCCCAATGCCCACATCTCTTCAAGTATGGGAGGTAAATATGGCTGACTACCTCCCCAACTAGAGCCTTGACTCAAGCATCTGGACTATGGGGTACCCATGTGACAAGAGGCTTTATGTAGAATTGACTATTTATTGGACTCCACAGAATACCAAAAGGATAATTGCTCTTGTTGACACCGATGCAGACACCATGCTTATCTTTGTAAATACTTCCAAATTTAGCAGCATAATGGTCGCTATAGAAATATATGAGAGATGGCAGATAATGGCTAGGCAAGTCCTTTAGACTATGGTGCATTGTGTGTGTCACCCATAGCTGCGTACATCATCAGTACAGCATGGATGTCCTGCGAGGCTTGCCGGTTACTGTGGTGGGATGAGACTTTTGTCTTCTGTGAAAGCAGAGGTGCTGGAACATGAATGCCACATCCCAGCACCAGTGTCACAGGCTTCCTGAGTTGTGATATTGAAGCAACATCGTCTGCCAGGAGGGCATGCAGTGATTGGGGCTACAATGCCCAAAATGCAAGAAGCAGGTAGCAGGTATCATCAGACAGGCTCATAACCCACACAACTCCACATTTGGAAGCCTGACAACACCTGGAGGATGACTGAATGAAGTTATACTACCACTGCACAGTGCAGTACCTGACATCATGATCATCATAGACTGCTTGACCCATTAACTTGGAACTTATCATTATGTCATGGACTTAGTTAATGCCATCTTTTCCATTGACATGGGGCCTGAAAGCAAAGATCAATTTGTGTTTATGTGGGAAGACTGACAAAGGAATTTTATTACTTGTCTCCGAGGCTATTTACATAGCCCCAAAATATGCCATGACATAGTGGCTCAGGACTTGGCTGGGTGGTAGCCCCTGACATCTGTTCATGTGTCATATCTATATCTATCTATATCTATATCTATATCTATATCTATATCTATATCTATATCTATATATATGTATATATATATATATACATATATATGATATTAATTATATTAATGTCATAATACTTACTTCTGATTCTCTAACAGATTGGGCAACCAGCACAACTAGCCTATGCAATACCTTAGGTAAATGAGGGTGGGAGGTGAACACAGACAAAATCTAAGGACTTGGATTCTCTGTCTAATTCTTGGATGTTGTCTGGTCAGGTAAGAGAAAGGTGTTGCCTGAAGCTGTTATACACAAAGTAAAGGCACCCCTATGGCTAGAGACTGAAACAATTGCAGGTTTTTTTCTTTATTTTTTGGCATACTGGCATGCCTTCATATGCCATTTAGCTCAGATGGTGTGACCTTATACTGCCTGACAAAGAAGAAGGAAATTTGGGATTGGACCCCATACATAAAGGCTGCATTCAAGGAACCCAAGAACCTAGTGGTCCAGGCACAAACCTTAATGGTAGTAGACTGGAAGCCCTTTTCCTATTATTTATGTATCTCAGAAGTGTATAATTGGGGGATATGCCAGTTCCAAAGGAGGAAATGAGTCCCTATAGAATTTTGGTCTCAACTGTGGAAGGGAGCCAATGAAAAGTGTTCCCTTATTGGGAAGCACCTGGCTGTGGCCTATGCAGGCTTGCATATTACAGAGCCCATCACTAAGTAGCAACCTGTACAGGTACGGAACACTCATCCAATAGAGAGGTAGACCTGAACATGAATGACGAAGCCTCTTTCAGGAGTTGCACAAGCCCCCACCTTGACTAAGAGGAGGTGGCACTTACTTAAACCAACAGGCATGTTTTCCTCTAGCCTTCTGTCCCAAGAGTTACAGTGAGTACTTGGACCAGTGATGTATGTCACTAAGGATGAGTGTCAGGATGATTCACCTCATAAGGATCATAAACTGCAAGCTCACACATAGAGGGTTTGGGGTCTACTTCTCAGGCAGCTTAATATACAGATATTTCCTGTAAAGAGAATGCACCCACTTGGGTGGTAGTCACTCTTTAACCTTTTACAGAAACTCTTTGGTGTGAGATGGCGTGGTGGTTTGATTCAGGTGCCCCCCATAAACTTAGGTGTCCTGAATGCTATGTTCCCCAGCTGATGGCAATTGGAAATTAAAGTCTCCTGGAGGCAGTGTATTGTTGGAGGCAGGTGTTATAGCCAGTCTCCCTTTGCCAGTGTTTGGCATACTCTCCTGTTGCTATGGCCCACCTTGTGTTGGCTAGGGGGTGATTTCCGCCCTCTGCTCATTTCGTCGTTTTCCCTGTCATCTTGAAGCTTCTCCCTCGAGCCTGTAAGCCAAATAAACCTCTTTTGTCCCACAAGATGCTCTTGGTTGGGTGATTTCTACCAGCCATGTGTACCTGACTGCAACAGTAAAGTGGTACCTGTTGTGCCAAGACCCCTGAACAGGAGCCAAGACCCCAGTCACCCAGAGAACCAGCACAGAAGCCCAGACACTCGAATGTAAAAGCAACAGGTTTCTTTATTGCAAGCCTAGGCCTGGGCTCCGTCCACACAGTCAGGCATAGCGGTAGTGAGGGAGAGAGTGCTGACCCTCAGAGGAAAGGGGTTTATAAAGGAAGGGTTACATCATATTGTGACTTTTAAAATGATTGGTTCTAAGAGGGCACACACGGGAATTTCAGAGAGGGTGCACATGGAAACTCCAGTCTACTTATCTTGCAGAACCTATTACAAGAGCTGTTTGCAGAACTTATCTTTTGCAAGAGGCCAGAGCCTCCATGGCTAGGTATCTCTGGAATGTCCTTGAAGTGGAGGCTTCCCAGGAATCATGGGGGGGGGGTGTGTGCTATAGCTAAGCAAGCATGGATACAGAGGCAAAAATAGCACATTAGTCAGCTAGTTCCTCATCTGAGTCAAAATGGCTGTCTGATTTTAAATGGCAGCACCACTGTCCAGCCACTAAGTGAGGTCACAGAAGCCAGATGCAGCATGTTACTTCTCCTTGGTCTCTCAGTACTGAGGAGTAGGATTGCTGCTAGACACCTGACTGTGTGGCTTTGGCCTTTTGGAAATTATTTCCAAGAGGAATGTGGAAGGGTTTGAAACCTAAGAGATGCCTTGCAGTGCTGTAAGTACATCTTGATGGACTATTCTCATCAGAGTTGAAAGGCCTGAATTCAGTAAGAACTATGGACTTTGAGGTTTGGCTTATGAGGGTGAGAAAGAGCTCTACCTGGACTGGGCTAGCAGTTTGTGTGAGAAGCTTGCTCTTATGCCCATTCCCTGAGAAGCTGTGCAGGATTGCTTTGCATAGAAATGAACTGGTATGAGCAGAAGGATATGGGACAGAAAAAAATGAAATCTTTGGGCCTAAATTGCTGCAAATTGTTTGAGAGGTTACAACCTTTCAGATTGGGCTAGCTGATCTGCACTGGGGCAACATGAAGAATGTAGACTCTTTTGAAGGGGCCTGAGTGCTCAAGAAGTGTCATGTTCTTCAAAATCTGCTTTTACTCCCCCTTTGATTAACAAATTGACACCCTACCTGGTATTGTGGAGTAAAAGAAATGCAGAAAAGAGAGGGTCATTGAGTTGGTAACACATTCATGTGTTTTGCAAATAGCCATGGGCAGTGTGAAGCAGTTTTGCTGGATGTCCAATGGGGCCATGAGGATGAACCATGGATTACAGTAGAGACCCAGTGGAGATTTCAGGACCATGAGATGGCTGCTAAGGAAAGCTGCCAGCCTGATGAAGGTTTCCAGGATTGTGAGTGGCCTAGCTGGAGGGGAAGACTTGGAATGCCAGAGACTTAGTGCTGGTTAGAATTATCAGACTTGGGGATTTGTCACTGGCTAGAGTTGTTGGATTTGAGGCTACAGAGTTTGATGTTTGCCCTGGTTGTTTTTTTTTTTTAAGGGATTTTTAAAAACATTTTTAAAGATTTTATTTATTTATTAGAGACAAAGACAGAGGGAGAAAGTGAGAATGGGCATGCCAGGGTCTCCAGCCACTGCAAATGAACTCCAGATGCATGCGCCCCCTTGTGCATCTGGCTAATGTGGGTCCTGGGGAATCAAACCTGACTTTGCAGGCAAACACGTTAACCACTAAGCCATCCCTCCAGCCCTGCCCTGATTGTTTTTAATCTTGTATTGGTTGAATATTTCTTTGCTATGCCCAATGCCATCTTTTGTAGTGTGAATGTTTACTCTGTGCCATTATGGGTTTTTTTTGATGTTATTTTTTGGTATTATGTCTCAGTGAAAAGATCTTGGACTCTGGGGATGTATGAACATCATTGGAATTGATAAAAAAAAAACATGGTGAATTTTAAAGTTAATGAATGCATTGCATTTTACATCATGTATGGTTATCAGTTTATGGGGGCCAGGGGTGGAATGCAGTGGTTTGATTCAGGTGTCCCCCATAAACTTAGGTGTCCTGAATGCTAGGTTCTCTAGCTGATGGCAATTGGAAATTGAAGCCTCCTGGAGGCAGTGTATCATTGGGGGTAGGCTTATGGGTGTTATAGCCAGTTTCCCCTTGCCAGTTTTTGGCACACTCTCCTGTTGCTATTGTCCACCTTATGTTGGCCAGGGGGTGATGTCCACCCTCTGCTCATGCCATCATTTTCCCCTGCCATTGTGGAGCTTCCCCTTAAACCTGTAGGCCAAACTAAACCTCTTTTCCCACAGCTGCTCTTAGTTGGGTGATTTCTACCAGCAATATGAATCTGCAACAGATGGGATACTAGTCAATGGGCAGAGTTGCAAGCTGTCTGGCTAGTATTTACACAGGAAGATGCTCCTGTGGCAGTCTGTATGAATATCTGGGCTGTGTACAGTGACCTACATTTATGGTTGCACCAACAGGCTTCCCAAGAATGGGAGGTAGAAAACAATTGTGGGGGAAACATACATGGCAGGAATTATGGAAGACTGGTTCCCAAAAACAGACTCCCATTTATCATGTTTTAGGGCACAAACCCAACCTATCCCCTGGTCATGATGGGACAGATGCTCTGGCACCAATAGGGGCCATAGGTATTCAATCCCCAAATGATATAGAACCCTACACAAGAAACTTGGGAATACCAAAATTAAAACTGTGAAACATGTTTTACTACAAAGGGGTCTACAGCTTACTGCTCATGATGCAAGGTTAGTTATGCAATAATGGCATGCAGAACACAAGAGGCCTCATCAGGGACCACAGTATAATCCTCAACATGTAAAACAAGCTCTAGAACTCCTTTCTGCCTGGAAGGTAGATCAGTTGGTCCCCTGCTCTCTGCTACCAGTTTGAGGTATGTCTTTACAGCAGTAGACACAATGACTGGATTAGGCTTTGCCTATCCACTTGCTATCCTGTCTCAGATTACACCTTGTGTTGAGCTACTCACTAGCTCTTCATAGTTGCTAATGCACAGTCCTAGTATATGTATATCCAAAACATCTTTGAGTTTCTACTGAAAATCACTGTCCATCTTCACAGTTCCATACAATGGCCTTACTGGGCCACTAGACAGGGACCTCACCCTGCTTCACACTGCCACTTATGTGGCTCCTGGAACCATGCTCACTTTACGACTACCTTCCCTGTATTTTTATGCTTTCAAAATCATAACCAGGTATGAGGCAAGCCAAATTTTAAATCCAGGGGGGATAAACCTTAACCTTGAAGGATAGAATCCTTCTTCAGAATTCTTCCTTTAAGAGATCTTTTTCAAAAGAATTTGTAGGAGCTGTGCAGTTGGCTCAGCAGTTAAAGACCTTTGCTTGCAAAGCCTGAAATCCCTGGTTTGAGTCCCCAATTCCTACATGAAACCACTTGCACAAAATGGTGTATGTGTCTATAGTTTATTTAAAGTTGCAAGAGGCAACATGCTGTTGCAGTCAGGTTCGCATTGTTGGTAGAAATCACCCAACCAAGAGCAGCTTGTGGGGAAAAAAAGAGGTTTCTTTTGGCTTACAGGCTCGAGGGGAAGCTCCATGATGGCAGGAAAAATGATGGCATGAGCAGAGGGTGGACATCACCCCCTGGCCCACATAAAGTGGACAACAGGAACAGGAGAGTGTGCCAAACGCTAGCAAGGGTAAAGTGGCTATAATACCCATAAGCCCGCCCTCAACAATACACTGCCTCCAGGAGGATTTAACTTCCCATTGCCATCAGCTGGGGAACCTAGCATTCAGGACACCTAAGTTTATGGGGGACACCTGTCTCAAACCACCACACATGCCAATACTCTCTCACACTCTCCATCTTTCTTTTTCTCTCTGTGTGTATGTTTCTGTCTCTCTCAAATAAGTAAATGAATAAATAAGTATTTTCAAAAAAAATTGAGTTCCTATTCATTGAGCCTTTCCTGGGTGGATTTCACTCCCAGGCATCTTTTGCACTGTCCCAAAGCAAAGCAGTTGGCACACCCTTAATGGTGGTAATATGTTTACAAATATACTTCAGCAACCTAAAGTCAGTTTCTGTGCCTGTAACTTTAAACTTGCTTGATTTTTTTCTTGTGATAAGCCTTGCATCTTTGGTAACTTTCTGTTGTTTACATCAAGCACACAAATCCAATACTTTTAAATTCACCCTTAATCAAACTCTCTTGGCATGGGTAGAAGAATGCAGCCATCCTTTCTGCCAGTGCACTCAAGTTCCAACAAGGTTTACCACTCCCCTTTGAAACTTCATAAGTCAAGCCTTCACAGTCTACAATTATCTCTGCATTTAACATTTTCAAAATCTCACTGACTAGCCCATTGAGCTCTGCTTAACACACCATTATAATGCCTCTCCAATCCAAAGTACCAAGACCTTCTATATTCTTACATCACACAAGTTCCAAGAGATCAAAGTCTACATGGTCAGACTCATCAAAATAACAATCCCACTTCTGTGGTACCAAATTGCTATTGCAGTCAACTCCTAATTGCCAGGACAAATGCCCAACCAGGAGCATCTTATGGGAGGAAAGTGGTTTATTTCAGGTTTACAGATTCCAGGGAAATGCCATTAACAGCAGAAGAAGCTGGCTTACATCAGCGTCCTTAGCAGAGATAAATAGCTTTCAGTAGAAGCGAGTTCAAGAGCCAGCACCACACCACAGCACAAACAGCAGAGCTGCTAACTGCTGCCCACATTTTAGGGCTAGATTCCAAGATCCACCCCAAGTGACATACAAGTCCCCTAGCAGTACTCTGTTAAGTGGAGGCTCAAGATTCAATCCTAAGTCTCACATTTAAATGACCAATGACTCACATGTACTGGGGAACTCAAAAAATAGTATCTGGACCATAGACTGTTTTAATAGAACCATGGGGCACAGGGTTAGATCACAATGTATCTTTATGTTCCATGCTAACATGTGGCCAAGAGAAGTAATTTTGGAGTTACCTATGACCAGTTCTTCTGTTCTAAAACACAATGTAGTGGTTCATGCTTGGCCAGTACCTATCTTGCCAGCAGAAGTGGAGGTGCCACTATCTACTTCTACCATAAAAGGGGGAAAATATGATGCTCTCAGCCTGAATGAGCAGGTATTTCTGCAAACCTTCTGTCACAAGACAAACAGGTGGCATTTATATTGCCTGATAGGAAAAATTTACCTTTAATAGTATCCTTAACCACTGTCATTCTGATTAGGATAGCCAGTATAACACTTTAGTTCCTTGGGCTCACATGTTCAAAATGTGACTTGATGGTGAATCTCTATGGAGCTGTCCCTGATGTGGTAGAAGGATTCCCATGGAACATAGCCCCAGTCACTTTTGACAACTGGACTGCTTTGCAGCAGTAGAACATGAATCATTCATCTGGTTTGGGATTGGACTAACACAGCCAGTGTATTGAGACCTTCTTATGAAAGAACCATGACAATGCCCCTGCCCCTGTCGGCATTTGTAGGATACAATGGGTGGGGATGGATGGAAAGTGTTTGTGTATGGTTAGCAGACGTGGACCCAATGTGTATTGAACAGTAACATATGAATGTTTTTCATAGGGTGGTAGGTTGGATAACCCCTGTTCTAAAATTTTACAATGCAGAATAGAAAGAACACACTGTGGGATGGTCACCCATTACAGGTACTAAACCCACCAACTTTCTACCCCAGGACATATGTGGCTATGTGTTATATTTGGATGGCCCTACCTCCCTGCTAAATGGACAGGATGGTGTACTTAGGGACATCCATGTATACTGGCACAAATCCTAACCACTGTCTCATCATGGTCACATGATTGGGATGATATGATACATCACTGGCATCCAAGCCACTGCTGAGTTGCTTGTGTTGCCTTATGTTTTTTTTTTTTTTTTTTTTTTTTTTTTTTTTTTTTTAATGGCTGTATTTTCCCCAGGGCAGGCACAATAGCTTTAGAATTATAAGTAGGAGCCCTTGCCCAACATGTGGCCCAGTCTTTAAACATAACTTAGAATGTGCTTGATTTATTGTTAGATGAGACTCTCCAGATGAGGAAAGTGGTGTTACAGACAGGATGGCCCTAGAACTGCTTACTGCTGCCCAATGGGGAAGGTCTGTGCCCTCTTACATGTAGAATGGTGTTTATATGTCCCAGATCATACCAGAATGTTGCAAGGCATTATAAGAAATGGATATAGAGGGCTGGAGGGATGGCTTAGCGGTTAAGGCATTTGACTGCAAAACCAAAGGACCCAGGTTCGATTCCCCAGGACCCACATTAGCCAGATACACCAGGGGGCGCATGCATCTGGAGTTCGTTTGCAGTGGCTGGAGATGCTGGTGTACCCATTCTCTCTCCTTCCCTCCCTCTTTTGCTGTCAAATAAATAAATTAATTAATTTTAAAAAAAGAAATGGATATAGAGATCAATTCAATTCAGAAAGTTACTGATGACACCCCTCCTCACCTCTTGGTGGGTATCCTTAGGATCTATCAGGCAGTGTATCCTCATAAGTTTGGCTTTAATTGCAGGTTGCTGTTCATTATATTGTTGCTGAAGTTTACAGGCATAAGGTTCAACTCTGTGGGTGAAAAGAGCACAAGCTTTACCCAGTCCCCAAGCCTAGGGGTTGGAATATATGGAACATATGCTTAATATGGTAATGGGCTTGACTTCCAGCCTAGCATACAAAATGTCTGAATACTCATTATGCCTATGAGATCATTGTATTGCAAATGCCTGTGAATACACTTGACAATGAAATCATTGTATGGAGTGTGCCTGCCTGTACTAAATAAGTATTCTCTGAGTGGACTCAAGTGCTTTGTCCTGCTTTGCTTTGCAACTGGTGTCTGCAAATGTGTGTGCCAAGCATCGTCTTCTGCTGTACTCAACCTCTCCATGAGTTACCCAGAAGCTGCCTGCTCCTTATGGGAGGGCAACTCAATGGCTAGATATACTTGCTAGTGATGTCATCTGCCTGATGTTTTCTAATTTACCACTTATTTAAATAAGACATTTTACTTGTAGACAGTTGTATATCTCTGTGCCACATGTGGTACATTACCATATGGTTTTCCTAATCCAGACATCTTGATGTTTATAAGGAATTCACCCTGTCATCATGCTTGCATACTATCTAGATTAAAAAATAAATGGGTCAGGTTAGAGAGATGACTTAGTGATTAAGGCACTTGTCTGCGAAGCCTAAGGATCCAGGTTTGATTCTCCAGGTCCTACGTGGCACATGCATCTGGAGGTTCGTTTGCAGTGGCTAGAGGCCCTGGCACGCCCATGCTTGCTCTCTCTCTCTCTCTCTCTCTTTGCCTGTCTTAAATAAATAAATAAATAAATAAATAAATAAATAAATAAATAGGTCAAAAGGCCTTTTTTTCCAAAAAAATCAAAAGGTATTAGAGGCTCAATTGAGAAGGGTGTTGAAACTCTCCTTGTCTCATGTCACTATTAGGAGCTATTTGACTTTCCTGACTTATAGGTGTTAATATTTACACCAGAGGATTTTTTTTTGTTTGTTTATCTGTTTTTCCAATATTACTTTAGTGTCTGGGAGACAGTCATAAACCCTGCAAGTACAGGCTAAAACATCATCTATATTGTGGGTAATGTAGAGTCACATGGTAAGGGAGCAGCTAAATCTGCAGGCTCTCCTTTCCCTCTTTCTATCTCTCTTTCTCTCTCATTATCTCCCTCTCTTTCTCTCTTTCTCATGGTTGCTAACAAGGAGTGACATGATACAGCTTTCCACCAGGCTCCAGGTATGCTCTAGAGAAAAAAACAAAGGGGATTTGGGGATGTCTCAGAATATCATCTTTTATTTTATAGGTGGGTAGGCATAAATCTCCAATATAGATTTCCCTAGACTGTATAATCTAAAAGTGCTTTTTTGTGTAGACTTTCTTGATCCAATATACAAAAATGCTATGCCACCTCAGCACTCATGGCCACCATAGGAGCTCTGGCTGGAGGATAATTCTGAGGCCCCCAGGGACCTGCTTTTCTAAATAAATAATAGTGTCACATAAGGCTACTGAGAATTTAAATCAGGGTCAACATATTGAAACTCTGAGTTTCTGCCTCTTTTGCTTTTTATACCTCACTCTAATGTAAATTATACTAACAAATCCTCATGTGGTGTTTAGATTTGTGGTAAGCTAGACTCTGGGCAGAGTTGGTGTCCCCTTGATCTCTGTCCCCAAGCAGGTTTAAACCATATGTCCTCCAGATCTTGTCCAAAAGCACAATGGCCAATAACCTATGACAAGGAAAAGAGAATGGCAAGCAAAATACAGTTTGTGTTCTCTCTATATATATTTTATCTCTTGTCTAAGATCATTAAAGCTTTCTTAAAATGCAATCTTTAGACTTTTGAGAGACAGAAGAGATAAACATAAAAAAAGTGACAAACAGATTTAACTAGGGCTTATAGCAAGGTAGAATTTTATAACTGAGCAATATGTGATGAGGTAATCTTAAGTTGTTACATGAATGAAATTCATATTTTATTAGAAAAAAAACCTTCAATCTGCTTAGAAGATTAATGGGAGTCACAAAATTCTGCTGGGTGTGGTGACACACAACTCTAATCCCAGCCTTGAAAGGTAGAGGTGGCAGGATCCAGTTTCATGTCAGTTTGCCTCTGAGCAATGATGACAAAAGCTCTCTTAATCCCTGAGGCTACGAAATTAACCTGGGGACATTACTTATGTCTTAAAACAAAAATGTCAAGACTTTAGTCTGCTTTAGTTGCTTTTAATAAAACCATTTCTAGGAGTTTAATATTTATAGGTAAGCATTGTTTCCATGGCAGTTATTGAGTTTTACCTGAATCCATGCTTTAAAAAAATGTATGTCATAGGATTTATTAAAAAAAAAGAAATGTCTTAAATCAATAGCTGATAAAGTCTATATATGTATACTGAGCAAATATAAAACAAGTCTGGTCTTTTTTTTTCCTAGATTACATTTATTTTAAAGAGATTCTTGGTGCTATAAATAATTAAAGAGATTGTCATGTGCTACTCAAAGATGTTGCAAACTGGCTGTGAGCTCAGCGTCAATCATTCCTCTGTCTCACAGACAAGCACATTTGAATTATGTTTCCACTTGTTTTTTTTTTTTCATTTTTACTTATCTGTTCACTTTTTTTTCTCTTTTGTTCTTTATTAGCTAGTTTTGTATTCAGCAAATACACTTGTTTTTTGTCACATAGAGACATCTCTGTTAGATAAGATTTTTGCTAGGCAGAAAGGTAACATGGATACTCTGAGTCTTAATAAGATTAAGATTTATTTATCAGTTATTGATTTTTCTTTTGTAAAACTAATTTTACTAAATGGTCATTATTGTGTTTATAATTATATGTTCATTGTGACTTTTTCTCTTAGAGATGCAAACAAGACTATCCCATATTCTGATAACCTGAGCACTTTCTCAATTTTTGAGGTACTCCATTCACAATTCTTAGGTCAAAGTGATTTAATCCAAAATTATAAAGCCATAATCTGATATTAACAAACAATGTAATTTATACATAAACTTCTAGATATCTGGTCTAAGCTTCATCTGTTTTAGCAGTTCTGAGTAACTCGTTGATCAGACATAAAATTGCTTTATGTTAGTCAAAGTAAACTTAAAATAAAGTGCATCAGATTGCTATACATTTAAAACTTTACACACACACACACACACACACACACACACACACACCCCTAGTGAAAGATGTAGACAGAAATAATGGAAAGAATGAGTATGGGTGTATGGGTGTGCCAGGGTGTCCTCCCACTGTAGATGAACTCCAGGTGCATATACCACTTTGTTGCATCTGGCTTTATGTGAGTACTGGGGAATTGAACACAGGGTATCAGGCTTTGCAAGAAAATTCTGAGCAATCTTTCCAGCCCCAGTGATTCCCCATTGATTTCTATATTTATAAATAAGAATTAGGTTTGTTTGTAGTGCAATTGAGACTAAAGGATTAACGTCACTAAAATGTACACAGGTATATAGATGTATTTAAAGGTGATGTTACTAAAAGCAGAGTTTCAGGTTTACAACTTCAAAACAAGGCTGGAGAAATGGCTTAGCAGTTGAGGCACCTGCTTGCAAAGCCAAAGGACCCAGGTTCTATTACCCAGAACCCACCTAAACCAGATACACAAGGTGGTACATGCATCTGGAGTTCATTTGCAGTGGCTAGAGGCCCTGGTGCACGCATTCTTTCTCTCTCTCACACACACACTCTCTCTCTCAAATTAATACAATATTAAAAACAACAATAACTACAACTTTAAAACAAAAAAAAATGGTTAATACTTTCTGCATCAGTAGTCAGATGATTTTTAAGTACAAACAAGATTCCAAACTTTCCTTTTCAGATTGTCTTGCAGACAATTAAAAGTTAGAAATGTGTGGATCAAGTTTCAGTTTCCTGCATATGGTTATCCAGTTTGTCCAGCACCATTTGTTGAAGATGCTGTCTTTTTTCCAGCCTATATTGTTTGGGCCTTTATCAAATATCAAGTAGCTATAGTTGCTTGACAGACAGATTTCTGTCAGAGTACTTGATGACCCACCAAAGGCTAGTGGTAACACCCTACTGCTGAAGAAACCTTATGTGATTGACATGCAAATTAGAATGGCATGGCTGGAAGTTGGAAGAGAGTCAGTCCCCAGACAGTCAGCGCATCTAGTGACAGAAGGTGCTACATGGGCAACTGGGGGAAAATGACCAATATCTGTCAAAGCAACGCGTGGTCTAACCTACTTAGCAGCAAATAACTTGGTGTGATGCCCACACAAGTGCAGTGGTGGCACACAGCCATGGTGGGGAACCAACTGCTCTCAGTTTGGCTAACTGATCCCCTCACTGGTAGGGGACCCATAGCTGGAGATGGGAAACAAGTCAGAACCAGATCCAAATGTAAACCCACTCTCCAATATCAAGCTACCATCAATTGTGGGCTACAAGAGGGCCTACACCTATTAAATTCTCTATTAAGAAAAAAAAGTAAGGGTTATCTCATTTGTCCTGGTGCTAACTTACTCTCCGTTGGAGAATCTGCTTCTCTTTTTCAGATAGATGTAGATCCTAAGGAGAGAGCCACCCCATCATACCTCAAAAGGGCCCTGGCTGAAACTAAGAAAAATTGGAGAAACAAGCAAGGGGGCTGTTTTCCTGATGAACCGGATACCAGCACAAGGAGGAAGGAGATCAGCACAGAGAAAAATCAACTCCTACCAAATCAGAGAGCCAGAGCCTCAGAGGCCCCCAACACCTCATCACTGAAGCAGGCCAAAAATGAACCCAACATGGCTCAGGGAAATTTTGCGGAAGAGGGGGCAGAAAGAATGTCAGAGCCACATGTTGGGTCATGATATGCAGAGACATTTAGCTTATGCATAACTGTGGGCTAACTCCACAATGCATGACCCGTATACCTCAACAAGGAGGGGCCAAGGGGAGGGGGTAGGTCACGGATGAGCCTAAAAATGGTACCAAACTGACTGTATTTGCTGAATACAAAACTAACTAATAAAGAAAAAATAAAAATTAAAAAAATAAAAAATAAAAGAAATTTAAAAATTTTTTTAAAAAGTTAGAAATGTAAATGGGTTTCAATACTTATCTTAGCTTAAATTTTGACATATTGTTTGATTTGGGTTTGTTGATAGAATACAAGAGTGTAATAATATTACTTATGGTCATAATTGTCATACATTTTAGATACAATATAAGTGATTTATATGTTCCAAAATGATAAAATTGTAAATGAGAGCTGATATAAAAGTTTACTGTCTATGAACCCAAATCATTGCTATTTGTCCCATATTCATGTTCAGGTCCTCCATTATATAAATGTTATCTTTCTATGTGCCCCTACAGATGGGGTTTCACAAGGGAATGATGCTTGTCATGAGTCAATTGACTGTATGTTAGAGCTCCTTTGAGAACCATTCTCCTGTATGCAAGACTGAGCATCAATTTGGTTTTCCTTATCCCAGGCAACATAACCTCTAGGAGAAAAGGTGAGTTAACCTTGTCCTCTGAGGGGATGAAATTATTTTCTTCAGCTAGACTGGTTTTATAGGAAAGGAAGAAAGAAAGAAAGAAAGAAAGAAAGAGAAGAAGGAAGAGAAGAAAAAGAAATAAACTGAGTTCTTCTCTGTTTGTCCCCCTTTCTATCTCTAAGACCATCCAAAAGTGACCCAGAGACACAGACTGGTTCAACCCTCAAGCTTCCCAATATTTTGACAGATAGAACAATAAGGCTTTATGTTCCAGGATTCAACTGTGTGAAGACACTATATTTGATGTCACTTTTGTCAAAAAGACTAGGATATTAAGTAACAGAAATGACGGCTATTGTCTCCTGATCACTTGATGGGGCCTTCAAGCAACTTAGAACATTCTTGAGAATCACAAGATTCTTCCAACTGTGGTAAAGCTACCAAATTAAAGGCTGGAGAGGTGGCTTAGCAGCTAAAGCTCTTGACAGTCTGGGCTTGCCAAATGACCCACGTGTTTCTCCAGGACCCACATAAAGTCAGATGCACAAGGTGGCGTATGTGTCTGGACTTCAGTTGCAGTAGCTAGAGAGAGGCCTTGGCACTTTCTTTCTCATTCTCAAATAACTAAATAAAATATTTTATGAAAAAAACCTACAAGTTTGACATCTGGAAATGAGCTGATTGTATGTACACCCATGAGGTGTTACATCTGTCACCCTCCAAGGAAATTTTCTGACTGATAATTGCCCCTTGAGGTAACAGGTCCTAAGAATTCCTTTTAAGATTGGAAGTACACCTCCTCATAATGCTCATCTAGCAAAACTTGTGGCTCCCACTTGGACACTAGAACTAAAGAAAAGCCAGAGAGACAATATTTATATTAATAAAAATTATCTTTAAGAACTTTAGGACTGTTATCATGTTTTGCCTCTACTTATAAATGGTGAATATGTTTCCTATCTTTTAGACATGGCTTACCATATCATGAGACAAGTTAAATGTTACAAAATAATGTTAAGGTGTTTTGATACCATGCTTCGACTAGTTTTGTTTTGCTAAAGGCAGAAGGTACCAATATACTCTATGTTCTCATTTTTCTTCTGGTCGTTCAACAACCAGCCATAGCAGCCAAAATCAATGAGGACTTTGGAGATAAAAGGCTAGTCAATATTTTGGTACAAATCTCTCCAAGTCAAATAGGCCCAGGAGGTGATGGGATACTTCTAGAGGGTCCTACAACTCTGGGTAAGTCACCTATCTTCTTGATTAGGAAAGACACAGGGATCCAGGTCTGCAGAAGGAGAGCGAGAATAGAAGGGAGGACTCTCAATGATTCCCAGGAAAGTTACGTTGTCATCAAGGATCTGACTCATCCTAGCAGATGGCACAAATGCTGAGAGAGCCATAAAGTGCCTGCCACCCCTTAAAGTCTCTCCTGAACAGCCACAAGTGACCTTCAAAATTACAATATATAAAATTGACTTTTGGCTACCAACTTGGTATTAAGCACTCAGCATAAAAATGTAGCTAGAAAGTAAAGTATATCATAGAAAGTTAGATATCAGCCCAGACTGGATTTTAGATAAATATATTGATAAAAACTCAATGGCTTCTATGTCATTATCAAGATTAAATGCTTTGTATGTATTCTGAATAATTCTGTGAATGTCTCATTTGCTTTCAAAGAACAGGTATAGAGCATGCCATTTGGTAATCAACTTTAGAAATAGATTTATAGATCTTCAGGATGAAAGAAAATAATATAAAATTCTGGTAATAATAATTATGTTAATTTTTGGATATCATGTGCTTGTTATTTTAACCTAATATCTTCTCACCTACAGTAACACAAATTCAGATGCTCCTGGGACAATATAACTCCATCTACTTGGGTTCCCTCATTCCTCTGCAGGGTCTGAAAGTCTACAAACCTGGGAACTTTAAAGAGGCCCAATTTATTCAATGCCCACTTCCCCTTAACTCCTCTTTTTTTTTCCCAAGATTTTCTTCTAGGGCTATCTTTCTGTAGTGTACAAAAACACTTTTGGAGTCTCTTAGAACCATTGAAGTGGGGGTGAGGTGGAAGCTAGTTTGGAGAGAGGTGCTGGTTTGCTTTGGGCCTGTGTTCTTCAACCTGGAGAGGGGTGAGGAATCTGCTGATTTGCTGCCTGCGCACTCTTACCAGGAATGGGACAGATGTATTTGGGCCTTGAGGTTCAGACTAGGTGAGGTTCAAGCATGAATGGAACCTGTGTGCTCAGGGCCAGAGGGGTACAGGCATGTTTGGGGTCTGTGAAATGGGATTTAGTGAGGTTCAGGCTTGATTGGGGACCTGTGAACACTTATCAGGGAGGACTTCCAGAATGTTTGGAGCCAAGCCTCAGGTAGATGAGAAGTGCATGTTTGGCACCCCATACAATGAGGATTCAAACAACTTTCCCGATACCTCCTGCACTCAGATAGGGACCAACACACTGAATGGACACACACAACGTGGTATCCAAGGCTCATGCTTCTGCACTGGTCTCACCCATTCCACACCTAACCCATGTGTACACTGTGGGTTCCCCCACCCACATGGACCCCAAGCATCCCACTGGGTCCCTTGATCCTGCGCTGACCATGGGTGCCCCAGTGCATCCCCATCAAATCAAACCTCCTTACATGCCCAGGAAAGTCCCCATAATGCACACCATCTGCATGTGCCCCAATGGATCCCCACCCCTGCCTCCAGCCTCAGCAGATTGTTGGAGCCTCAGCTGCTTCCTCTGATTCCCAGCTGCCTCTGCATACCAACAGCCCCACACTGACCAAGCCCATGGACCTGGCAAACCCCACTCCCCCATACACCTCCACCCTCCCAGTGACTACTTGGCGCATTGCTTATTCATCAAACAGGGAACATAGGACTAGCTGGCAAACACCCACCAGGTGGAATGAGTGAACACTCCACAACCTATTTACTGGGGCAGAGTAGGGATTGGAGCAAGTACTACACCCCTGAGCCCCACAGGCAAGACACAGCTGTAATGGGGCAGAAGAGATTCCGGCCCTAAAGTCCAGCTCTTTTATCAGCTACTAGCACAGAGCCATCCATACAACTACAACCTTCATAACCTGCACATCCATGGTTACAATGCCATCCTGCCAAGCTGGCTCAAACCCAAAACAGAACACTCACTGAAGATCCTACAAAGGTAAATACATGTTTCCCTTCCAAGAAGACTTTCACCCAGAGATGGGTAGACCCAAATGCAAAAAAGAAAAAAAAAAGATAAAAAGAAAAAAGAACAAACAAGATTACCACTGAGGTAGCCCAGTTCCACAATGGAAGTCTCCAATGAAAACATAAAGAAGAGCGACAACAGAAATAGAATTTCAAATTAAAAGCACAATCAGTTATGTGACTGTGACCAAGCAAATTGGTAAACTGGAAGTATATCATAAAAAAAACAACAATCACATAAATGAAATGCAATAGAATCATCTCTTATAGCACACAGCTTTTGAGAATCTCAGTAACCAGGTGACTGAACTTAATAAAGACATGATTAAATGCAAGGATGAATTCCAAAGATCATCAAGAAAATCAAACCATGGCTTAAAATTGGAACTGAACAAAAGTATGGGAATGATACAGAAAATGCAACAGAAAACCAAATCAAAGCCTTCTTATTAATCATCTTGAGGGCAGAACCTCAGATCTGGAAGACAGGACAGAAGAAATTGTTTGGGAGTCCAAAAACTTTGATGAGTTCAGAAAACGTGCTAACAGAATATGAAGGAATTGTGCAATGCCCTAAAAGGACCAAGCATCTGGATCATGGGTATACCAGGAGTGGAAGAAATTCAGGCCAAAGGCATGGAGGATATATTCAACAAGATTATTGAAGAAAACTTTCCCACCCTCTTAAAAGAGAGACCTATCCAGATAAAAGAAGATCACAGAACACGCAAAAGATTTGACCAAAGAAGAAACTCTCCAAGGCATATCATAGTTAAAACTCTGAACAACAAGACCAGAGACAGTGCTAAAAAGCAGCAAGAAAGAAATAACTTATAACATACAAAGGAAATTTCATCAGAATTACCTCAGACTTTTCAATGGAAACCATGAAAGCCAGAAGAGCTTGAAATGGTTTTAAAGCCTAAAAAACTATGGATTCCATACCAAACTACTGTACCCAGTGAAACTATCCCTCATAATAGATGGAGATAGGAAAACTTCCTGTGATAAAATCCAGCTCAGATTAAGTGAATGCAAAGCTAAACCTACAGAGAATACTTCATGAATTACTCCACACAAGAGTTGAATAGCCAACCTCAAAACCTACAAAAGGAAGAAAACAATTACAAAAACTAGAGGAGGCACATAAACATACAAAGCCCAAGAAATTACTAAAACTCATATAGTTTCCAACATGGCAGGGATTAAATCAAACCTCACATTTATAACTTTAAATATTAATGGACAATCCACCAATCAAAAACACAAGTTAACAGTGTAGATTAGAAAAATGGATGTTTCTATCAGCTGTCTTCAAGAAACCCACCTTGGCAGTATGGACAGACATTGCCTCAGGATGAAAGGATGGAAAATTATTTTCTAAGGAAATATAGATAAGAAATAAGTGGGTGTGGATATATAAATATCAGACAAAATAGACTTCAAACCAAAGTAATCAAAAAAGTCACTACTACTCATCAAGGGAATTATCTAACAAGAAGACATCACAATCATAAATCTATATGCATAAAATGCAGGTGCACTACATTGCATAAAACTAAACATTTAACAACAAAATAGAAAGAAATCCCAAACACCATCAAATCAGGGCACTTCAGTACCCCCACTATCATCAATAGATAGATCATCTAAGCAGGAAATCAACAGGGAAATAATAGATCTTAACAACATGATAGATCAGTTACACCTAACAGACATGTACTGAACATTCTACTTCAATACTCTAGAATACACATTCTTCTCAGCAGCCCATGGAACTTTCTACAAAATAGGTCATATGTTAGGGCATAAAGTATGCCTCCATATACTCAGGAAAATTGATGAAACTTCCTGCATCACATTGATCACAATGCATTAAAGGTAGACATTAACAAAAGAAACAATAACAATTATACTAGCTTATGAAGACTGAAAAACACACTGTTAAATAACGAATGGGTCATGGAAAAAAATCGAAAAGTAAATTGTAAAATTTTAATACCTGAATGATAATAAAAATACAACATATCAAAACTTATGTGACAGTTATAAGAAGAAAATTCTTGGTACTTAAATGCCTTCATATTAAAGACAGAGAGATTTCAAATTAATAACCTAATCATCCACCTAAAGTAATTTGAAATACAAGAACAATCCAACCCTAAGAGTTCTAGATAGAAAGAAATAATTACTATCAGAGCAGAAATTAATAAATTGGAAACTGATCAAACAATTAAGAAAACTGATGAAACAAAGAACTGGTCCTTTGAAAAAATCAAGAGTGGCAAACCCTTGATCAATTTGTCAAATGAAACATAAGAGACATCTCAAGTTTTAAAAAGTAGAAATGAAAAGGGGGAGGTCACAACAGACATTGATGAAATTGGAACAATCATTGGGACATATTTGAAAAACTGGTACTCCACAAAAATGAATAACCTGGAAAAAAATGGGTGACTTCCTAGATATATGCCAGCTATGAAACTAAATCCAGAGCAAATAAATATCCTAAACAAACCAATTACATCCATCAAGATTGAAAATATAATTAAAAACAACCTTCCCTAAAGTAAACTTCCAGGACCTGACAGATTCTCAAGTGATTTCTACTAAACTTTCATTGCAGAACTAAAACCACTATTCCCTAGTGCTTTCACACAATCAGAGAATAAAGAATGCCTGTCAACTCCTTTTATGAAGCTAGCATCATCCTAATACCAAAAACAGACAGAGATACAACAAGAAAACCATAAACCAATAACCCTGAGGAACCTATATGCAAAATTCCTGAAAAAAATCCTCACAAGCCAACTTCATCAACACATCAAAAACATTATCCACGTTGATCAAGCAGGTTTTATCCCAGAGATTCAGGAATGTTTCAATTTATGAAAATCAAAATTTATACCACATAAAGAAACTTAAACACAAGAACCACATGATCATTTCAATAGATGCAGAAAAGACTTCCACAAAATATAACATCAGTTCATGATCAAAATGTTGGAAACTATGCATGAAAGGTTTATATCTCAATATAATAAAGGCTATATACAAAACACCTAAAGCCCAATCATACATATTGGGACTCAAGGAGTTGCCATTAAGATCAGGTACAAGAATTCCAGTCAAGACGGCATCCACCTAACCTTACCTCACCTCATAGGGAAGAAAAGCAAGACCCTTAAGGTTCATGGGGGGATATATTTTGTTTAGGGGTTTGCTGATTCTTGTAATATTCCAGTGGGAGGATGTGGAGAAGCAAAATAGCAAATCTACTGATTACCACACACTTAGGTAGCCCACCAGTCCCCTGATCCCCTCAAACAACTGTCCTAGCCACAGTCCCAGTAGGAGGTGCCTCCTGCACTAACTGAAGACCAAGTGGACCCAAGCTAGAAGGATAGGTCCTTGGCCTAGGTATTCCCACCACCAGGCAGAGCTCCATGGCATGGGAACAATCCCCGTCCCAGTTGCAGTGCCTTCCCGGCCTTGTGGACCCCTGAACACAATTGGTGTTCCTGCCCAGCCCTGCTGACACATGTGGGTGCACACGATCACCATTCCCACTCAGCCTTGCTGACCCCCACGCTTGATCGGGTGGCCCAGTTGCTGTTTCCGCTCAGCCTTGCTGACCCCCGCAGGGGTTCACTGGCCCAGTAGCTATGCCCGCCCAGCCCCTCTCAGACCTGCAGGGCAATTGCCATCTCACTCACCCCCGAACAGGGACCCAGGCTAGTGTCTCCACCCTAGCCTTTCTGAACTCCATGGGTGATCACCTTCCCACCCACTGCCACCCACTATCCCCCCCCCCCAACTCCTAGCCTGCAGGCTAGCGTCCTTTTTAAAAAGAAAGCAGCTGGGCGTGGTGGCATTCACCTTCAATCCCAGCACTCTGGAGGCAGAGGTAGGAGGATCTCTGAGAGTTCGAGGCCACCCTGAGACTACATAGTTAATTCCAGGTCAGCCTGGACCAGTGTAACAGTGTGAGACCCTACCTTGAAAAACCAAAAAAAAAAAAAAAAAAAAAAAAAAACAGGAACATAGACCAACGGAACAGAATTGAAGACCTGGGCTTTGGGTCAAGTAACTACAGATACTTGATATCTGACAAGGGCCCTAACAAGTTACACTGGAAAAAAGATAGCATCTTCAACAAATGGTACTGGATAAACTGGATAATCATATGCAGAAATATGAAACTTGATCAACAGATTTCACCTTGCACAAAAATCAAGTCCAAATGGATCAAAGACCTCAATGTAAGATTTCCTGAACCATGTTGGGTTCATTTTAAGTCTATTTCAGTGATGGAAGGTCTTGGGAGTTTCTGTCTCTGGATATATGATTTGGTGGGAGTTGAGTGTTCTCTATGCCTGTCTCTTTCACCTAGTGCTGATACCAGGTTTACTGAGAAAGCATCTCTTGCTCATTACCCCACAAGCTCTATGGCTTGTGGGGTGCTATGGGTTGATTCTCTCCTCAGGTTTCGAGTTTACCTGGAAAAGAGAAGCAAATTATCCCATGGAGAGTGAGGTCACTGCAAGATACATGGATACCCATTATTATTTTACAGAGAATTTAACAGGTGTAGGCCCTCTTATAGCCCACTATTGGTAGGAACTTGATATTGGAGGGCGGGATCATTTTTGGATATGGTTCTGACTTTTTTTCACATTCCAGGTATGGGTTCCATTCTACTGAGAGGATCTATTAGGCAAATCAAGAGCAGCTGGTAACCCGCCACGGCTTTGTGCCACTCTTGCACTTGTGTGAGCATCATGTCAGGTTGATTGCTGCTGAGTAGCTTATAACACAAGTTACTTAGATAGATGTTGATCGTTTTCACAGAGTCGCTCATGTAACACCTTCTGGCACTAGACAAGCTATAATAAAATTTCTATGAACCACACTGCCAGGCCTGCAGATCTCATTTTTTAAGTTCATAATACAAGGATCTGGGACAACTTCAAATTATTGGTGTGTTGGGGAATATTGGTACATTGGCAAAGGGACGTCAAAATTCCTGTAACACTCTCAAGAGAGAGAGAACACCATATAAGTACCAAATTAAGAAAGCACTTCAGAAGAATAAAAGAAAAATAAATAAAGCACTTCAGGCTGGAGGGATGGCTTAGTGGTAAAGACACTTGCCTGCAAAGCCTAAGAACCCATGTTCAACTCTCCAGGTCTCACACAAGCCAGGAACACGTGGTGATGCAAGTGCACAAGGTCACACATGTACACAGTGTGGCACACACATCTGGAGTTCAATTACAGTGGCTAGAGGCCCTGGCATACCAATTTTTTTCTCTCTCTCTCCTTCCCTCCCCTCTCTCTTTTGCTCTCACACTTTCTCTCTCTCTCATTTAAAAAAAAAGACAGGGGAGACATAGATGGCTTAGCAGTTAAGGTATTTGCCTGCAAAGACAGGTTCAATTCCACAGTACCCATGTAAGCCAGATGCACAAGGTGGCACATGCATCTGGAGTTCGTTTGCAGTGGCCGAAGACCCTGGTGCACTCTTTTTCTCTCTCTTTCTTTCTCTCTCTCTCTGCCTTTTTCTTTCTCTCTCTCAACTAAATACAAATTTAAAAAAAATAACCGAAAAAAAGAAAGCACTTAAACTTTAGGGACTTAACTTTTAAAAAAATCGAATATAAAATTTTAATTCTTTGGTTGTCATGGTGGTTCACTGGTAAAATATACTTCTTAAAAAAGAAAAGCATGAGGGCCTCAAGGTGACTGAAATTACTACCTGAGTTTGAATAATCAGAGCCCATGTTAACATCTGGGCATAGTGACTGATATCTGGAACTCCAGTCATCTGGGGAACACTGACCAGAGAATACATAAGCCTCATAAAGGGCAAGCTCTTCAGTCAGTAGGAGACCCTGTCTCAAGACAAAAACATACATGAGTGACAGACATGCAATATTGTTACTTTTGGCATGTGTCAAATCAGCCCCATAGACTCTTGAGGGTTATTCCACTCAAATGATTAATTTTATCAACTTTGACTTTATGCCTGTGTTTGGTGTTTGGTGCATAAAGATTTATGATTGTGATATCCTCTTGATGGATCACTCCCTAGATAAGTAGGAAGTGGCATTCTTTGTCTTTTTCATTACTTTTTGCTTGAAGTCTATTTTATCCAATATTGGTATAGCTACACCTGCTTGTTTCTTATTCTCATTTGCATGAAATATCACTTTCCACCCTTTCATCCTAAGGATGTGGCTGTCTTTGGTGGTGAGGTGGGTTTATTGAAGACAACAGATTGAGGGGTCTAATATTCTGACCAACCCTATTAGCTTGTGTCTCCTGATGGGTAAATTAAGGCCATTAGTATTTAGGGTAATGACTGTGAGGTTTGATTTGAACACTGCCATATTGTGTTGGGTTATATGGTTTGCTGTTTTCATGGACTTTGAAGAGTTTGTGCCTTCTCTGAATTTAGTTATTGTGATCTGCACTTAATGTTGATTATTTGATTCTTCTGTGTGGAGAATTTCCTAAAGTACACTCTGTATGTTTTGTTTTGTGTTCATATAGTTGTAAAGCTGAGTTTTGTTGTGGAAAGCTTTTCTTTCACCATCTATTATGAGGGAAACTTTTCCTGGGTAGAGCAGTTTGGGTTGGAAGCCATAGGTTCTTAGACTTTGCAATGTTCCATTCCAGGCCCTTCTGGCTTTCAGGGTTTCCATTTAGAAGTCTGGAGTAATTCTGGTGGGGTACCTTTAAATGTAATGTGTTGTTTTTCCAAAGCTGTTTTTAGGATTTTCTCTTTGGTATCAATGTTTAGAGTCTTAATCACAATATGTCTTGGAGAGTTTCTCCTTTGGTCCAATATGTTTGGAGTTATGTTAGCTTCTTTTAATTTGATGGGCCTTTATTTGGAGAGAGTGGGAAAGTTTTCTTTGATAATTTATTGAATAAATTCACCATGCCTTTGGTCTGAATTACTTCCACTTCTTGTATTCCCATGATCTGAATGTTAGGATGTTTAAGGGTTTCCCACCATTCCCTCATGTTCTCTTCACAGAAATTTTTGGACATATTGAAACTTTTGGACTCTTGAACTGTTTCTTATTCCAGACATGAGTTTCTATCCTCCACTGGATGGCTGCTCTATTCTTGAGAGCTTTTGTAGGGTTTTGGGCTTGTTCAAGTTGGTTTGCATTTTCTACTACTTTTCTATGTATATTTCCACCCCCCTGTCAAGTTCCCTTTTCATGTCATTTTCTGATTTCTTGATGCTTCTTGGAATTCGTCCTTGCATTTATTTATGTCTTCATTGAGCTTAGCCAGCTGGTTTTTGAGGTGCTATTTTTTAAATTTTTATTGCTCTCCTTCATATCTTTTTACTGTCTTTGAACCCTTTCCATTTTCTTATCTATTAGGTCTAGTCTAACGTAGAAAGCATTCTCATGATTATTGGCCCTTTGTTGCTTTTCTGCAAGTTCTGCTATTTGCTTGGTCAGGGTTGCATAGCTTAAAACTTCATTTTTCGGTTCTGATACTACTGTCTCCTCTATATTTTGAGTAGAGACATCCATTGTAGGACTGGGCGATCTTACTGGATTTACTTCCATTTGATTTTTCATGTTATTCCTTTTGCTCTGTGGTCTGCCATTCACAGTGTCAGGGTGGGGAGAGCGGGACTGCCATCACAAGTGGTGGGGGGAGTGGGACTGTGTCAGAAGGGGCAGGGAGAGTGTGACTGTGGTCACACAGCAAGGAGAGAGTGGGATAATGGAGGGTTATGAGGGGCAGGGAGAGTTGGGACAGCTTTTGCGCAGGGTGGGGGGAGTAGGGTGATCACCAGTGCATGGAGGCACAGGTGGAGCTATGCCGGCCTGGATCCCCTTGCCTACAGTTAGTGCAGGAGGAACCTGACGGGATTGGGGGCATGGTGGGCTACCCAAGAGCATGGGAATCAGCCGATTCCATTTTTGGCCCCTCCACACCCTCCAACTGGAGGTCTATTAGAGTCTGCACTCCCCTAGAAGACCCAAAGAACCCCTAATGTTTTGTCTTTCCTTCCCTAGGACGTGTGACACAGTTAGGTGGATGATATCTTGACTGGAAGCCTCATTTGATTTTTTAATGTTTGCTATCCTTACTGGGGTAAGGTGGAATCTTATAGTTGTTTTAAATTGCATTTCCCTAATGGCTAGGTATGTTGAACATTTCCTTAATTGTGTGGTAGCCATTTGTAATTCTTCCTCTGAGAACTCCCTATTGAGTTCTCTGTTCCACTTTTGGAGTGGGTTGTTTGGTCTTGTATTGTTTAGTTTTTTGAGTTCTTTAGTTTCTTTGGGCTTTGAGATGGAGACTTTCAGGTCACTTATGTACAGGATCATGTCATCTGCAAATAGAGCTAACTTGACTTCTTCCTTTCCAATCTGAAGCTCTTTTTCTTCTTTCTCCTGTATTATATAAGAACAGAGGTGAGAGTTGGCACCCCTGTCTTGTTCTCAATCTCATTGGGAACTCCTTGAGTCTTTCCCAATTATGTATTATTTGGGCTTTATGTGCTTTATATATACCCTTTATTGTGTTGAGATATAAACGTTCCATGCCTATTCTTTCCAGAGTTTTATAATGAAGTTGTGTTGTATTTTGTCAAAGGCATTTTCTGCATCAATTGATGTGATCATGTGATTCTTATGGTTAACTCTATTTAGGTGATGTATTATGTTGACCAATTTCCATTTGTTGAACCATCCCTGCATGCCTTGGAGGAAGCCTCCTTGGTGGATAATTCTTTTGATGTCTTGTTGAATTTGGTTTTCAAGGATTTTCTTCAGGATCTTTGCATCTTAGTTCATCAGGGACAAAGGCCTATGGTTGTATTCTCTTGTTGTATCTCTGTCTTGTTTTGGTATTAGGATAACACTAGCTTAACAAAAGGAGTTGGGGAGCTTTCCGTGTTTTCTGCTTATGTGAAACAGTTTGAAAAAATTGGTTTCAGTTGTCCAATGAAAGTTTGATAGAATTTGGATAAGAAGCCATCTGGTCATGGACTTTTCTTTGGGGGAAATTTTTGATTGTGTTTTCAATCTCCATGGATGTGATAGGTTTGCCTAGGAAATTAATCTGCTCTAAGTTTTCTTTTGGTTGATGGTATGTGTCCAGGAATTCATACACTTCTTACAGCTTATCCAATTGTGTGGAGTAGGGGTTTTGGATGTATAACCTGGTGATTCTTCCAATTTCATTGCTGTCTGTTGTGATCTCTCCTTTTCCAATTCTGATTTTGTTAATTTGAGACTTTTTTTTTTTTTTTTTTTTTTTTTTTTTTTTTTTTTTTGCTTGATCAATTTGGCCAGGGGATTGTCAATCATGTTTTTTTTTTTTTTTGTTTTTTTTTAAAGAACCAGTTCATTTCATTGATTTTTAAAATTTGTTTTCTCAGTTTCCAATTGATTAATTTCTGATCTAATCTTGATTTTTTTTTTCTTTCTGCATGGAACTCTTTGGACTGGATTCCTCTGGTTTTGATATGGCCTTTTATGTGGACTGTTAGGTACTAATTTGGGATCTCTTTGTCTGTAATGAAGGCATTTTTCACTTTTAAGTTTCCTCTTAGGAATGCCTTCATTGTGTCCTATATGTTTCGGTTGGTTGTGATTTCATTTTCATTCAATTCTAGGTATTTTAAAATTTCTTTTTTGATTTCTTCCATGACCCATTCATTTTTTAGAGTGTTGGTTAGTCTCCAGGAGCTGGTAGAGTTCTTGATGTGTCTCTTCTTGCTAATTTCTAGTTTTCAAGCAATGTGATCTGACTTGATGCAGGAAGTTACTTCAATTTTCCCAACATTATGGAGGCATACTTTATGGCCTAATGTATGGTCAGTTATAGAGAAGGTTCTGTGGGAATCTTTGTGAGAAGAATGTGGATTCTGTAGAGTTGGGGTGGAAAGTTCTGTAGTTGTCCATTATGTCTATTTTATCTATAATATTGTTGAACTCTATTAATTCCCTTTTCATTTTCTCTGGATGATCTGTCTATTGATGATAGTGGAGTATTAAAGTCTCTGACTATGAATGTCTTGGTATTTATTTCTATTTTGTTACCAAGTAGATTTTGTTTTATAAACTGTGGTGTACCTATGTTTGTTTACCTATATTTATGATTGTGATGTGCTCATGTTAGGTCATTTTCTTGATGAGTAAGAAGTGGCCTTGTTTGTCCTTTCTGATTACTTTTGTTTGATGTGTATTTTATCAGACATTAATATAGCAACACCCACCTTTTAGTTTTTATTTAATTGGAATATCAGTTTCCATACTTTCACCTTGAGGAGGTATCTCTCTTTAGTGGTGAGGTGTGTTTCTTGAAGACAGCAGATAGTAGGATCCACTTTTTGATCTGCCCCGATATCTTGTGTCTTTTGATGGGTAAGTTAAGACCATTAATATTTAAGGTTATTACTGTGAGATTTGAATTAATCCCTGCCATGATGAGGTGCTTTATAGGGTTTGGTGCTTCCTTGTGTTTTGTACTTTTCTTTTCTTTTTTTATTTTTATTTAGTTGAGAGTGACAGACAGAAATAGAAAGAGGGAGAGAGAGAGAGAGAGAGAATGGGCACACCAGGGCCTCCAGCCACTGCGAATGAACTCCAGATGTGTGCACCCCCTTGTGCATATGGGTAATGTGGGTCCTGGGAAATCAAGCCTTGAACCACAGTCCTTAGACTTCACAGGCAAGTGCTTAACCACTAAGCTTTTTTTGCATTGTGGTCTACCCATTTTAGGGAGACTTTATTTTATTGAGGAGGAAGCAAGTTTTTGTCCTTTAGCCAGTGCAGCCTCTTACTCAGGTGAACAGAGATGTTAGTATCCAGTGGCCAGTCAGGATACCATAGCAAAAGGCCTGATTCCACAGGCAACACTGGGTGGAGCTGGGAAACAGGGATCTGACCTACACATTCCATGCTACTGTATCTACCCACACATCCTCCAGCACAGGGAACCTGGCTGTATTTTTTTTTTAAAATGGAAAGTGACACAGATTTTTACATGACATGAAAAAGACCAAGGTTCACACTTTTGTGTAAAAAGGGGCAATTAGTAGGACTCAGGGTCTCTTTCATTTTGGAAGGGTATATTGCTTAGTCTAGGAATCTTTCCTGGAAACTGTAACTTTCCAGAGCAGAAAGAGATATGGGAAAGAATCTTAGTTTTCCTTATAGTTTTAATGACATTTCCCTCTTTTAGTCAAGGAAAAACTGCTCAATTTGGGGGTTCTGTTACAGGATCTGCCTAGCCACTCTCTGTCTTCTATCCAGAGTATAAAATATTATGTTCAAACTCTGTCCATCTGATGAAAAGTATATTTTTGGTGATACTATGATCATTCTCAACCATGTTAAAGGTGTTATACAGAACAGGGAAAGTAGATACTGATCTAATTCCCAGACCTCTATTATGATGTCATCAAGGACAAAGTATTGGCCTTCACAAATAATGGCAGCAACTTCTGTCTACACTGAGTCCGGGACTCAGAATGTTGTCCCTACTGCACAGATACACAGGACAAGGTCTTTTGTGTTTAGCATGTGACATGTGATGTGGGAAGTCCACAGTGTGGGCATTTTGCCTCTCCTAATTGCTAAAATAGGAATATGGGAAAACCATTTAGGTTCTCAGAGCCATTTAGTTATTATACTTGGATTATTACAAAAGCCCAGGCTACACATAACATTGTAAACTCCAAATTTAGGGAAATAAATGTAATATATAAGTAAATTGATAATTGAATGAGTTGGCAAATCCACATATTTTCAATGATAGGATTCTCTTTATCCTTAATATCAGCAATCACTAATCATATATTTATTCTTACCAGGAATAAAGATGGATCAGAGAGATGACTTGCACTGTCCTTGCCACATCAGTGTCCTGAAGCACTTATGGGAGTATCACAAAGAACAAAGATACAGGTAGTCACCCAATTTACACAAACTACATATCTCTGCAAATGTAACTGTGCATCTCAAATTGTACAGAGAAAGGAGATGATTATTTCTACACCCAGCACAGAGGGACAGACGGTAACTTGTAACTTTGTAGGAATATGCCATCCTTGAGCAGCTATTCTTCTTATCTAGCAGAAGCAGTCCTGCTGCAGCTGGTGTCAAACCTGTTTTTGTGAGACAATGTGGTCTTAGAACCCATATGTGCCACAGTATTGACAAACATCCAAGAGGCAATCAAAAACCTATTTGGAAGCAGTCAGATGTTCTCACATCACTGACAGGTCTTAGACCATATGCATGGAATTTTGAAGTACCTCACTTATTTCTGGCTACTTTCTATAAGGGGTCTTGATGCCAATCATTGGGACAACTAGAGTTAAATGGCAAATGGCAAATGGAAAATGGCAAATCTGTGGCTTAACACGACCTATGATTTTCTGTTCTGGGTTCTAGGTCTGAGTTGACATTGGCATACATCCATTAGTATACTGCATATACCAATGAAAGAAAAAATTGCCTTATAGGGAATGGTGATGATTGGAATAGCTAAAACAATGTAGCAGGGGAAGTTTTTTTTTTAAAAAAACAACTTTCCAACCCCTGCTCAAAGCTGTTTAAATAATTTGGGGGCATGAGTTTATAGTTATAAAAGGTTAACAAGACTGCAAGTGAAAACAGGACATCTTCCTAATGAAGAATGACTGTATGACATTTTCAAAGCCAGTCAAGTAGACCACAACATATGAGGGCTTCAATACATATATGAGCATCTAGAGAAAACAGCTTAGAATTAGCATAAATACAAGTACACATTTTGCCTTCACTCACTAGTGTTTATTTTGTTCACCATTCTTTTTTGTAAAATTTTTTTGTTTATTTATTATTTATTTGAAAGTGACACACAAAGAAAGAGACAGAGGGAGAGAGAGAGAACAGGTGCGCCAGGGCCTCCAGCTACTGCGAACGAACTCCAGACACGTGCACCCCCTTGTGCATCTGGATTATGTGAGTCCTGGGGAACCGAGCCTCAAACTGGGGTCCTTAGGCTTCACAGGCAAGCACTTAACTGTTAAGCCATCTCTCCAGCCCTCATTCACCATTCTTGACTGGACATATTTCAATTTCTTTTTTTAAATTAAGAACATGTTTTGTATGGGTGTATCATGTGTTGGTGCCATCTTTTTCTTTGTCCCTGCCCCCATTTTAATAGGGTTCCTCCTCTGTCAGGTTGCAGGTATTATCCATGGAGTTGTGGGTCATATGTTCTGGGAGCAGCAGTTTTTATTTGGTGGGGGGGAGGCAATGCCTATGTGCATGATGTCTCAGCCTGTGGCCCTTACATTCTTTCCAGCCCCTCTTCCACAAAATTCCCCAAGTCATAGTGAGTATGTTTTGAGTCTACTTCAGTGATGAGCTCTTAGGAGCTTCTGGATCTGTGCTTTGGTAAGTGTGGAATGTCCTCAGGGTCTGTCTCCTTCACTCTGACACTGATAATCCAGTTCAGCATGGAAGCAGCACTCTTACTCATCTCCTCAATTCCTCTGTGGTTTCAGCTGTTGCTTGGCTGAAGTGTGAGGGGTAGTTTACCTCCTCAGGTCTCACTACATTCTGAAAAAGAAAAACATTCTCCGAAAGACAGTGAAGTCAACATAACTTAAATGGGATAAGCATTATTTAGAGAAAATTTGATGTACATAACTCCTCTTTGAGCCAAAGACTAATGAGAGCTTGACACTAGAAAGCATAATCTTTGTCTCCATAGGATTCTCACCTGTTTCCCAATTCCAGATAAGCTGTTGGTTACCCACCAATAGTCTGCCACTATTGTGGTTGTATGTACATCATCCAGGATGTTTGCTTCTGAGTAGCTTAGATGTCTGGTTGCTCAGACCATTATTGGCCACTTTTCCTGAGTAGCTCATGTAGTGCTTTCCAGCACTAGATGAGCTAACTGTCTGGGGACTGACTCTTGTCTGGATTTCAACCAGGTCTATCCATGTTCTGTGCTGGAAGCATATGTCTTCAGCCATAGTCTTATCTTTTGCATCAGGTGGATAATCAAGTGCTTTGACAGGAGCCTGTCTTATTTCTGGTATCTCGTAACTCTCTGATCAACAGCTCATTGTTGGTAGCAACCAATTTCTGGCACTGGGGATTACATGCCAGAGACAAAATAATAATGATAATAATAATAATAATGAAGGAGAAGAAGAAGATTAGGCTTCATCCCTCATTCCACCCTCTCCAGGGACCTTCTTTTCATGTGTTTCCCCCTTTCTGCTGTTGAGGGTTATATGTTTTAGGCTATCTTCAAGAATAATGGTTACTATGATCCCAGTTCATTTTGCAATTAGTTTTTTGTTTGTATTATTTTTACCAACCTCCCCTTCCTCTCTCCCCAAACCCTTCCATCCCTATTGTCTGTTCCTTGAGTTGAATATCAGATACATCAGCAACTCAAGATAATCCAGGTTAGGAACTGCAGATGAGTGAGACCATGTGACATTTTTCTTAATCTTCTTAAGAATCGTTTGATAGTTAATAAAAAATAGATATTTTAAAATTATTTTCACTTGCTGCCATGGTTGCACATGTCTTTAATCCCAGAATTTGGTAGGCAAAGTTGGGAGGGTTGCTGTGAATTCAAGTCCAGTCTGAGACTACAGAGTGAGTTCCAAGTCAGTTTCAGTTAGAGTGAGACCCTACTTCATAAAACATTTTTAAAAATTAGTAATACTTTGCATTTAAGTAATATATTATTTAAGTAGTTATACATTGATTAACACATCAACAAGAAAGGACTTTTGTACATTTTGTTCAATATATATTTAACTATTCTTTTAAGTTTCTATGACTAATATTCCTTTAATTAGTGCAATAGCATAGTGAAATTATGATAACATTAGTATGCCCAAGGTGAACAGATTCAATGGTAATTGAAAGAAAAGGTATAATTTTATAATGTCTAGAAAAGGAAACATCATTTTGTACCAGCAGAATCTTACATGCACTCACACACTATGGCACTAGTGCCAGCACAAAGGAAAGAGAATCCTGACAAACCTTATTGCTTAGGAGCTTTGTTATTTTTGGAATTTGCTTTCCAAATAGTAACTTTCAGAAAGAAGGAGAAAACAAAAGAATTGAAAGCAGAGGAAGATATTTGTTGGTCAGAAAGTTAGATGCAGTCAGTGAAATTACACATTTAATTGGTAAAAGAAGGCTAAAGGGTAACTTTCTTAATTATTTAGTTTCATTTTTTAAAATTATTAATTAAGTAATTAATTTGAAAAAGGGGAAGAGAGGCAGACAGAAAGAGAGTAAATATGGACATGCTAGGCCCTCCTACTACTGCAAACAAACTCCAGAAGCATGTGAAACTGTGCATGTGGCTTTACATGTGTACTGGAAAATCAAACCCCATTTGTTAAGCAAAAGCAAGTGACTTTAACCAATGAGCCATCTCTCTAGCACCAGTTTTACCTTTTTATGCATTCTTAAAAATCACACCTTAACCAAATGAGATACTACTGTAGTTAAGGACTTATTTACTCAATTCCCAAACAACTAACTGAATTTTTCATTTTTTCAGGTTAAAAAGTATGACATGGACAATAAAATCTTTGAGAGGTCCTTTGCATAATGCCACATTAATTAACTCTCTACCGCAAACTTGAAGAAATCTGTACAGAGAAAAGTGAGTCCTCAGGCTATCATTTCACCACACTTTTACACCATACTATTAACACATCCATATGGTAATCACACATGCAGAGAAATGGAGGAAGACTGAACAATCCAAGGAAATTATTTATACTGTTGGGGTGGAGAGATGGCTTAGTGGTTAAGGCATTTGCCTTAAAAGCCAAAGGACCCTGGTTTTATTCTCCAGGACCCATATAAACCAGATGCACAAGGGGGCACATGCATCTGGAATTCATTTGCAGTGGCTGAAGGCCCTGGAACACCATTCTCTCTCTCTCTCTCTTTTTCTCTCTCTTTTTTTTCTCTCTCTCTCTAATAAAGTTTAAAAAAAATATTTATACTGTTAATGAATAAAGTCAAATTCTAAGTAACTTTATAGAAGATCTGTAAATTGTTCAAGTAGTCACTATATTAGCCACTGTCTTGCCATTGGATTATACTCATTGCTCTATAGGAAATTGAATGTGACTTCCACAGTTAACTTCATAGTCTGGGAAATTTATAAGAAACACAAATACAGTTGTGTTTATTAAGCCTCAGTAAGGTTTCCTCTGTTAGCAGCATTTCACATTCTGCTCACCATTCCATCTCCTCCTGAGTTTGAATACTCTTTCTGAGTTTATGTCTGCTTCTTGACCTACATAATCCTTCCTCCCAGCTTCTTTTTCTTCCCCTGGATTTACACAAATGAGTCTGGCAAATACTCAAGACAAGTTTCAGAGGATGTGGCTGTGGATTCTCTTTGAAGTAAGATCTGTATACCATGCCAATTCCAATGCATAATTGGTGCAATCTCTCCCTTCTGACCCTCTGCACAACCAGTGTTAACATGACATTAACATGATGCTATCAGCAGGGTGAGCATTCTGTAGGTCTGCTATGCATATTAGTATCAAAAGATAAACATAACAGAAAGAGAGAAAAGTTAATATTTGTCGAGAATACTACATTGCTACACTTTTCACATGCACTTGATTGACTTCGCTGCATTCAATTCTCACAAAATCTCTATACCACAAGGTAGGACTACTACACTTACCATATGTTATAAACGTGCAGTTTTACATAATTTTCCAGTGATGATCCATTCTGGATGATTAGCCCGAATTCCTTCTGATACTGATAATTAGTAACTTAAACATCTAGACTGACTCTCAAGACTGCATTGACTGAAATGGGTGATACTGTACCCCTGAAGTCAGAGATATTAATGAAAAAACACAGCACTTCAACAGGACATTAAGAAAACACTCCACAAGGTGAGTGGTTTCTTTACAGTTCTTTTCTTTTCTCATGCATGAAAGCAGGGAACTCTGTAATGAAAATAAGCTTTGTAATACCTTCCCTTACCAGAACAAAATTTAAACTTCCTATATTGCAGACCGGCTCACAATTGTTTGCTGCCAGATCCAACCTTCTCTAAGGACTTTTTTTTCACTCAGCACCTCACAACCCCAGAGACCTCAGTAGAAGGTAGCTGTTCTTCACAGAAAAATGATACCTCTCCTGACCTGAATGTTAGATCCTGACGATCTCAATAGGTCTTATCATGGAAATTCTAGTATCTGCGTCTTTAAGTTGCAGGCACCATCTAAAGTGTTGTGTATATACATTATATAAAAAGTAGATTTGGGAACCTCCAGTCAAGATGGTGTTCGTCTAACCATGCCGCACCTTACAGGGAAGGAAAGGCAAGATATTTAGGGTTCCTTGGTTTTTCAGGGGTTTGCAAATCCTAGTAGACCTCCAGTGGGAGTGTGCAGAGGAGCAAAGTAGGGAATCTGCTCATCCCCACGCTCTCAGGTAGCCCACCAATCCCCCAATCCCCTCAAAGAGCAGTCCTATCCTTAGTCATAGCTGCAGTTTCCTCCTGCACTAACCACAGCCTAAGTGGACCCAGGACAGCTGGCTAGCATTCCCCACTCCCTAGGTGTTCCTACCACTGGGGATCTCCACACATGAACACCATCGCACTTGCCCCCAACCACTCCCCCATCCCCATGAGCGGACCTAGGCCAGAAGGCCAGTTCCCCCCTTCCTAGCTTTCCTGGCACAGGGGACCTCCACATGTGACTGGTATCACAGTTGCCGCCCACCCCAACCCCCATGGACCCAGACCAGCAGGCTAGTTTTCCCCACTCCCCTAGGAGCTCCATGTGCAGGGGACCTCCATGTGCAACCACCTTACCACTGGCTGTCCTGCCCTGCGCAGACCAGGTCCCACTGCACTTCCTGCAGGCTACTCAGACCCAGGCCAGCAGGCTATTTGTCACTCGTCCCTTCCCTTTCCTGCCACCACACTGGACCACCTTGAATCCCCCCACCTTCTTCTGTGTGCATGACCTGGCCCAAAGCAGTCCCATATCCCCACCGTGCCTTGTCACAGGACCCAGAAGTCCCATATACCCCCTCTACATGGCCCCAACAGACCCACTGTTCCATTGCCTCACCCCTCAGCATCACTGAACCGACACGCTTTCCCATCCCGCCCCCTACAGCCCAGCCACAACACAAGTCTGCTTTGTCCCATTCCCGCTACACCTTGTCCCCTGACCATGCAGTCCCATATCCCCAAATACTGAAAGACAAGCCCTTTCATCAGGTCCCCAGGCCCCCACCAGAGCCACACAGGCTCCGCCTCTCTGAGCAGGCAGGCCCCATTGCCAACAGAAGCCTAGTGGAAGCAAACATAAAAGGGAATAATCAGCTGGGTGTGGTGGTGCACGCCTTCAATCCCAGTCTTGAAAGGCAGAGTTAGGAGGATCACCATGAGTTTGAGGCAACCCTGAGAATACAGAGTAAATTCCAGGTCAGCCTGGGCTAGAGTGACACCCTACAGAAACCACCCAACCAAAACAAGACACTGGAGAGGGTAATATCAAGACTAACCTTAATCTTCTACATCTTCCCTCCCTCACTTTCTCTCTCTCTCTCTCTCTCTCTCTCTCTCTCTCTCTCTTATCTCTAACTCTTGTGTATTAGTTATCTTTTTCCTCATTTTCTTAGTGGGCACTGACCTGTAACTCCCAGAACCAGCATGGGGCTATCATCCACAATGAGC